>JAJKLB010000001.1:2400000-3752766 GCA_022432525.1 Daldinia grandis
ATTATTTTATTTCAACAATACGAGAACAATACACTAATAACCCTCCCCGTACAAAATTTCTACCTGCATTACATTTCGAACAAGACGGCACATACACGATTACTTCGGAATTATCAATTGAAAGGCTAGGCTTGGAATGCTTCTCTGTCTCTTGCCATTCTCACGATTTGATGAGTATGACTCGCCTTCTATGGCTAACTGCCTATGGTACCTGCGCAGTCCGATCAATCAATCACACCTATCGACTAACCCAACGGACACTCCCTAACAAAAGAAAAAGCCCGAGGCATATTAGCCGATCTGATCGGGATTGGATATCTGAGGGGCACCTGTAGCCGCTGCTGCTTCTGTTTTCTGCCCTACTCCCCCCTTGCTCCTTCAAACCCTCGTTTCGAAGCCTAGGTCTGTATGCCTAGCTCCAGGAATAATCTACTGGTCCGAATTTTTTTAGTTAAAAAAAAGAGTTCGTTGAATAAATCCGACCCGTTCGGGGGAGCAAGCCAAGAAAAAAAAAGAAAGGCAAAGACGTATCCCCTCTACTCCAAGCTGCTTCTGCCAGACCTGCTCGGACATGGCACACCACTCCCCAAAGCAGATATGCTTCTAGAACAGAATATAGGTTCACTAGACGACCGCTTCGCCTAGGCAAACCCCGCAAATGTTGAAAAAGCGAATCAAAAAAAGTCGCAAAGTCCTATTTGTCGAAAGGAAGAGATGCGCAACGCCGGCCGAAAATGCTGTTGAGTCTCTACACCTGATTCATGCTATGTCCTGAAGAAAATCAAGGTTGGCGAACGTGGATGAGATATAAAATATTCCCGCTCCGAGTAGTCCATACAAGTCGAACAAGCCCTACACAAGCCCTACCATGGAGAAATATATACCAAGGATCTACAACCTAATTACTACCCTGTACCAGTCGTGACAGAATTATTTGGTCTGCCCCAACCCGAGTTGCGCCACTCTCGGCGCTGGCCATTCTCGGTATTTTTAGGTTGATTATCAGCTCGCTCATACTGGCCCGCGTAAGGTGGTTGCCCATTCTCAGGCTGGCGCCAATTCTGCGGCGGGGCTCCTCCTTGTGCTGTCGTGAAAGGGATTGTTGGCTCTTGAACAGGACGTACACTGCTCTCTTGCTGCCACGCAGCAGGATCTGTAGCGACTCTAGTAGCCATGGGCCGCTTGCCAGTTTCTTGCTGTCTTATGAATTCGGTGCTATCATACTGCCTAGGGAGTCCACCTGCAGACCTAGTTTCAATACGCTTGAGGATCTCCTTAGTCGTGATATCGCCATTGTTCATGAACAAAGTTGAATCACCCAGAATGTCCATGATTTCCGCGGGAACCTGGTATCGTAAGTTAGTACAAGGGGCAATACGAGGGGAAATATACAAAAGGCTTTCTACGTACCATGCACATTTCTTCGTTGAATTGTATCAACTCTTCGACACAAGCCACAGCGGTCATAGGCTCGTCCGAGAAACTCGGGCTCTTTTCGTTCGTATAAAGTACGTTCGGGGCGATTACACGGGCGAGATTGTGTACGTCCATCCTCGATCCAGTATCTTCATCTACCTGGTGGAAAGTAGCCACCCATTTCAAGAAGTTGAAGAGGACTTCTAATGTATCCCGGTGGATCTGTGGAAGTAGGCAGCACGTCAGATGCAGACAATGTCGCCTTTTGTCGGTATCTTTAATCTTAGTTGCAGCTATCCACACTTTGTAAAGTTTCTGTGTCATTAAAGGTTCCGGTAATTCACGGAGATATCGTTTAAGAAGTGCTGCAAGTTGATGCGGGGTTTCATCATTCCACCGGATGGCATCGCAACCATCCCTGTCAACAGCATTCACCTGTTCGGTGAGCTTCTTAATATTGCCATTCTTACGGAAGACACCTTCGACTGAAAGATCCTTATTCTTCAGAGCGGTAATTGTGTCCTCGATAATGGCTGGTATACGCAGAGCACCAGGTCCCACGCCATCCGTAGAATCGGCGCCATCACGCTCGATGATTAATTCTAATGGAACTCCAAAAACACCCTTCTTCTTTACTGCCTTGCGGGTATCGTTTTTGCCGAATGCCTTGCCGAATTTGTTCCAGAATGTCGGTGCTTTTCTTGCCTCGATGAGGCTAAGTAATTCCTCAAGTGAAAACTCTGGCTCAAGCATAGGTTGCATCGTGAGGACTGCTACATGTCGAACGATAAAATACTCGAGTCCAGATAACTCTGAGAAGAACTTCCTCCCGTCTCTTTGAGGCGACCGATCCCCTAGTAAACTCTGGTCGTCTCGCCCTGGAGAGAGGCTTCTCTCATTGCTAGTGCCGTAAGAACCCTCAGTCGTGGCAGATCGGAAGAGCTCTTGGCGCGATGCTCTATACGCGCTGGGCTGCTGCTCCCGAGCCTGTTCGGCTGCCACAATTCGGGGGATATCATCCAGGGTCAGCGCATCTTGGTGTCCGAAATATTGTTTTGTTGTGTCGCCTTCGCCTTGTTCTCCATCTTCCTCGATCTGCATTATCTTATTCTGCGAGCCCATTTCTGCGCCGGCAGATCCAGGGCGAACACTGCGTCCTTCAGGCCCATCCATAATCCTCGACGTTCGGGCCTTCCTAAGGCTTGACGATAGATGCTTATCGAGACGCGTGCTCCTAAGTCTACGCACATCATTGAGAGTATTCTCATAAGACGACTCTCTCTGATGCCGCTCCCGCTCGCCACCAAAGGATTTAGACCGAGAATCTGATCTAAGCATCGTAGGATTATCGTCCGTAGATAGACGTCCCTCCGAAGAATCTTGACCGTTAAGGCTTGGATCTTCCGATGACCGAGGAAGGGCACCGTTAGCTCGAAGTATCTCCAGCAGCCTGGCTAAGGCGACTTTCAAAAGGAATATGTACTGTTGAAGCTTCGTTATCCGTTCCAGAGGTTGACCATGCCCGTCGGTCGGAATTTCGCAATTTGAACACAGAATGTTTAGGTCTCTGTGTAGATGGGCCTGGGCCAAATTTTTGCCTAGTATTTTGCCGCATCGTACGCATGTTACGCAAAATAGATGCCACCTCTTATCCCCACTCAAAGCGCATTCATCCTCGATGGGCTTGCGGCACAAGGTGCAGTGATCCGAGTCGTTAGCAGAGAGTCTCGACATACCTAACGTGATCTGCAAAGATTCGTCATCGGTTTTGATCGTTTCGAGCATACTGAGATCCTCGAGGAATTGAAATAGTGCTTCTGGAGAGCGGTGCTCCTTTTCGACCCTGAGGGTTCCTTGTAGGCAAATCCTGATTAGGAGCTTCAAGTAATGCGCTAGACCCGTCACGAGAGATAGTAGCTCTTGAGTGACGCCTAATTTCCGCCCAGTGGTCTCCTGCATTTTGGATAGTAATGAAAAGAAGGCTACAATCTTCTTACAGAGAAGTTTTGATTCTCTCGCGTATGATAAGTCTAGGATTTTATTTTAGCAACTCTGTTCAGTTATAAGCGCAGTGTTTCATACCAATCATTTCTAATTGCTTGATAGTCTGATCAAGTCTGTCTGCAGATCGGAACAAGATGTCTACATGAACGATGAACTTTTTGGCGACGAAGACTCCGTCCATATATGCGCCGTTGCTGACATGAAGAAGCATGTCCGAAATACATGCGGCCGAGGATTCTTCGAATGCTGACAAAACACTCCAAATTCGATAAACCTTGTTCTCCATGTCTTCTTCTTCCTGTCGGACGAGCTCACGCCCCTCGGGGCCCACGGGTTCGGGACGGGGCTCAGCAGGTTCTTGAGGAGCTGTCAGGCGGACGTTCCAAAACTTGTGGATCATGTAGCATTCTGGATGCCAGTGCTGATTTTGCCCGTTACGGTATATCTCGACAAACTGCTTGAGAATAGCGGTTTGGCAGCCATTGCATCGCTGAGCAAATTGCGTCGAGTAATGGTAATGGCAATACACATTCCCATCATGCTCGTAATAGCTGTCTTGGGCCCCAAAGACCGTCGAGCAGAGTGAACAGGTGAAGTGGTCAACATGGTATTTGCGGTCGAGGGCGGTAATATAAGAACCGCGCAAAGCGCCGCCACATTGGTAACATAGAAGACCAAGTCGTCGAAAGTAATCTGTCTCGCAAAGCGGATATTGGCCGCCGGTTTCCTCGTCGTCCGCAGGGAAAAACTTGGAGGCCACAATCTGACCGCAGTCCTATATTTTGTTAGACACATACTATATCACGTAGGGGTAATCGAAGCTCTTACACGACATCTAAAGCAGTCGAGATGGTACGTGCCTTCTAAGGCCCGCACAAATTGACCGGTTAAAGATTCACCACACTTAGCACATATACGAAGCTGCCCACTTGCTGTTCTTCCGCTTCGTCCTCGAGATCGGTTGCGCTCACCGCTTTGTCTCGGGTCGCCTTGAGCACTAAGGGACGGTGAGCCAGGCGGTAGGCTAGGCGGAGGGAAGGCTCCGTTTGAAAAGGATGGACTCGGTGTCATATTTGGCCGGTCATGGTCAAGTTGATAGCTATTCTCGTTAGGCAGCGGCGATGGTTGCCTGTGAATCCGGTCGCCAGCCAGACCGCCTTCGTAGTCGGGGCCCATCATGGCGACCAAAATGAGGTTTTACCTCAGCCTAGGTGTTTAAAATGGGAAGCAGTCGGAATGGGAGTTCGGCGCTGAACTGATTTAGGGACAAGACGAAGCAGCGATTGTACGAATGCGGTAGCGTTGTCCAACGTCAGACATTGGCATCAGACGGCGAACTCTATCGTCCTCTAACAGGATGTGCGACTGGGTGCGGATGCAGGAACCGGAGAACAATTATTCGGCGTGGGACAAGTGAGATATGGTTTTGGCGACGAAGGAAAATATCGGGATCCGGCCAATATCTAGTGGTGAACGAATGTGGCAGTGAAGTTACCGTAGCTGACGGCTGGTTAAGGCAAGTAGCGGGTATTTTTTTTTTTGTCGATGCGACGTAGTCAGAACAGGATTGGGGGTTTGCGGTGGGAAAATGGCGGACACTTTGATTAGTTGGGCGATAGGAAAAGTTGGATTGGTTGACGATTATTTTGGGGCGTATTTGAAGAGAAAGCTAGGTAACGGTAACGAGGGCTTTCGCTAGGCGGCGTCTACTTGTCGATGATATCGAGAACGTCGATGGTATCGAAACATGCGTTGGCAGAGAAAACGATGGTGGAGGATACGATAGCACGGCATGAAGTATGTAACGCCGTAATCAGCTTTTCAGTGGAAAGGCAGGGAGGTGGGAGGGACTGTTCGTTGCCGGCGAGATGCAACCTTCGAAGGCGGAGCTAGGAGCGGGAGCTGCAGCAGAAGGGGGGAACAAGACCGGGGTTAGTGGGAATCTAAATGCAAGACAAAGGGATAATGTTTTTCAACGCATAGGTAGCGTGAATAGAGGTGAGTGAGTAGGTGTAGGTGAGAGTAAGGGTAGGTAGATAAGGTTAGTGCAAAGGTAAGATCAATTCAGATCAATCCAAATCCAATAGCGAAAGGAGGTCCCTTCTGCTGTTTAGACTTCCCGTGTACTGGGATGTCCTGGGATGCCCGAGGGGCTAGGGTCGAGTCCGAAGATAGGTAGGTAGAAGCTTAGTAGGAGGTACGTAGGTGGAAGAATAACGACCGAAAAGAAGAAGAAAACAATTGATAACGCCGTTCGAGGTGCGACACACGAGACGGGTACCAGTACGACCAGCGGTTGCTATGAGCTTCTCAAAGAAAGCTGAATAACTTGGTAAATTATAGCTCGCCCCTAGTATTCCTCCTTATAAACTTAGGTACCTTTAGAGGTAGGTTTAGGTAATTAACCCAAGTAGAGTCTAGGAGACTTGACTCCTACTAAAGATTGAAAGAAAGCTGGAGAGTTTTAGCAGGTCTGCAGGTTAGGAGGTGCAGGATAATGGACCTGAATGGATCACCTGCAATCTAATTGATAGCCTTTAGCGCCTATCTTAGCTCCTGTCTTAAGCTCTCGTCCAGTCAGCCAGTGCTTCAGATACCCCACAGCCCACCAACATTTACAAGTGCGAACGAAGTACCTCTAAACTGCCTGACTGCCACATTGAATCATAATAGGGTCTATCACGTGATTCATGTCCGATTACATAGATGGACCTCCGGCTGCAGTCTTTAGGACAGTACATATTATTTATGTGTTTGCTCATCCTATAAGTTTGCTAACCGTTACTGATGTAAGCATAATGATCCATTAAACATATATTCTCTTCATCGGCCCAAAGGAATCACTTTGAAATATGAATGGTAGTGCATAAGCCAACCAATTTTAATCCATTTTTAGTTAAGTACTCTACTAACCTGATTCACTATATTTCACAGAGATATGTACTTATTCTCAACTACAACATTGAAGATAAACATCAAACTACGGTTCTTATCTAGTTGCATCATATGAAGTAACGGTCAAATAATCCATTCAGCACTCATACATTAGGTACTTTCACCGCTTCGGCGTCCTTTGGTTGGGTCGCTTCACCTATCCGCTGGAACGCACCTGAGCGCTCAACAAGTATGGTCGTGGTAATATAAATGGAGCAACAGGCAGGCGTTGAAATCTTGATCCATATTGGCGCTCCAAGTAGAGCAGCTGATGACGTTTGGTATCGATCTCTCGCCTCTTCCTATATAAATTTCCAGCCAGCCGCCAGTATCGATATCCTTAACCAAGCGTGCTCATCTGTGGATATAAACGATGGGCAGGGGACCCAAGAAGCCCCAGCCTTCACCACTAGCACGCAATCAAGTGAGCCATTTGGTCCGTATAGATTACCGCAGGCCTCATTTAATAGCGTCATTGACAATGCCGGGTCACCACACGTCTTTACGCGACGGATATTAGAAGATGAACCGCCGAGTACCAATGATGAAACCACAATGCCAATGACAGAGTCGCCATGGCAGACACCGTCCAGCGAAGTACAAGATTCATACGTAGGAAACCCTATCCACATATCTACCTTCACGTCTCCTACGAGAATCTTAGAGCATTATTTGCAACGGTTTGACTCTCCACCATCATCTCAAGAAACCACATCTCAGCGAAGCGGCATCGACATTCCCCCTAGTAGCTCTCAGAAGTCAATTCTTCCTCGACCTGAAGATAATCCAATTCCTCTTTTAGCCCCGTATACACCATCAGTAATACCCTGCACGCCCCCGTGCGGCCCCCGTCCTAGCCCAGGAGGATTAGTTGAGACAGAACCTACAGAGGCATACCACACAAGATTTACCCAAGATGAAGTATCTAGTGACAACATTGTCGAGGAGACTATCTTGATACGATCCTCAGACCTCCCATCCACAACTAGAGCGGACTCTGAGCCTCCACCCGCCAAGAGGCACCAGTCAGATACTCTCGACAAAGAGCCGCGGGCCCTCCTAAGAGCCGCAAGCGACATTGGCCCAAGGGTACCTCCCAACCAGAGATCGTTCTTAAAGGTGACCTTCCTAAGTGACCATGGGTACACATACGACAGCCTGGAGCTCTACGCGCCAGAACCACCTACCTCGGTGACACAGGTCGACCCACAAAGCTTCATCACGCCAGGCCTCGAAAGCTTAGCCCGGGATCTAGATATTCCGAAACGATACAGGCCAAAGGAAAGTAAACGAGCCCTGCGGCCTTCCGAACGCGGGTATTGGCTCGTAGATTGTTCCGCCTGGGATCCGCAGCTCAAACGCGATGCTTGGGCGTACCTTGCAAACTACGTCGGGACTGGTGTTGCGGGATGGGGCGTCTCGTGTAGGAGGGACAGGAAATTCCAGTGTCTCCGGGTTTACTGCTGGGGCCTGGTAGCGGCACATATCTACTTGCTATTATATCTAGCTAGCCAACGGAAGATTCTGTTCACTGGTGGCTCTTGGATTGATAGCGAGGGCATCCCAGTTATCGTCATGCAAACAAGAGAATAATACTAATAAGGGCATCTACATTGTTAACGATAAAGATTAGGGGATTAAACTAGGTGTTACAAGTTGTACATTTACAGGATTTGGCGTATGGAATAGGATATCACTGGAATATCTTTAGCGAGAAGTATGATTTTATTTGCCAATACTTTTCACAGCACAAGTTTTGCTTAATACAGGTAATACAACTCAGCCACTACACCACCTATTACCATCACAAGCATGGGATCTTCGGCCAGTTCTCATTAGGTAGGAAATGGGGGTGAATTCTGCGAGAGAAACGGACTATCTACAAGTACAAGCCGTGCCAAACAAGTAGTCACGGTTAAGCCACGGCATCGTCCCGAAATGAATGTAACGAATCCTTGCGTCGCCACAGGAAATAATGAGAATCATTGGACAGACCGGCCAACCCCCCAATTGCCTTTACTCATGACCATGAAGGAGCCACTGACTCTAGGGCTCAGAGCCACCTAGTTTATGTATTAGTGATAGGCGGGAGAGAAGCTCAGATCATGCAGGTGGCACGGATGAACGACGTGGGGGGGTCGGCTTGCGATGCAGAACCGCCTCAACCTCCTTCTCGTACGTCTCTCTGGCTGCGTTCCCAAGGTCTTCATACGCCTATAGTCTAATTAGTTTTCGCGATAATCAAAATGGAGGCATGGGGCAATCTTACGTGGCGTTCTACATCCGGCAATCGTATCCATTCCTTTCCGATTTCCCTGGTGGCCTCGGCGAAGAGGCGGCCCGAGAAGTCTCCGGAAGCCCATCGCGCTTTTGTGAAAAGACTGTATGGAGTAATGGGTCTCTTAGGGATACGCTTGTCGCGAATGACTTTCAGGGTTGACACGGGGTAGTTATACTTCCTCTTCAGAAGTTGACGAGCCCGGTTGGCAGCAACCGTCTGGTCAGGAGTATGGCTCTCTACCCAGGCCGCATAGGTAGCTGCGTTAGTGAGTTTGTTCCGCGCGGCAATATCGTCAAGACGCTAATGATGGTCAGGGCACTGGTCATAGCTATAAGCAATATCATGGTCAATTACTAACCTGGCGCTCCGAGGGTGAAATATTTCTGTAATTCTGAGCCAGCTCTATCATCCGACCACGAAGCTCTGGCGGGTGTGTAGGCTTAGCCGTGGTTTGCTCGGTTATAAATACAGTCCATGAGCTTTCGGCAAGACGCTTTGGTTCATTGAATAGTGCCGTCTTCTTGAGCTCTCTTTTCTCAATGACGGCCTTCTTCTCTGGTGACAATTCCTTTCGCTTTCGTCCATTCTTACTCTTGGCTTTTGGCTGGGAAGCCGCCTTGGACTTGGGTTTGGCCTTAGTAGTTGTCGCCTTCTTGGTCCTTCCTTTAGTAGCTGCTGCCTTGGTAGTACCTTTGGTGGTGCCTTTGGTGGTGCCTTTGGTGGTACCTTTGGTGGCCTTGGTGGCCTTGGTGGCCTTGGTAGCATTGGTGGCTTTAGGTTTAGAGGCTTTGGTGGTGGCCTTAGTAGTAGTGGAAGCCTTTGGTTGTCCTGCAGTCGCAAAGCCTTGAATGAAGACACGACCATGAGTAATAGGACGTAAGACCACAACGCGGCGGGCTGCTGTAGTAGCAGATGTAGAGACTAGCCGCCTAATGGCAGCACGTCCTATAGACGACAGCATGATTGGCAACTGAGGTTTGTTGTTGAAATTTTCACGTGGAATTGGACGGGCAGACGGGCAGACGGAACAGAAAAAGTAAGAGTAATTTACAGGTGGGACTAGAGGGGCACCTGGCTGTGTTGAGAAGGGAATTGAGAGTCGCAATGCGGGCCCATGTTTATTCCACACGCGACAAATTGAGACAAATTAATGCAGCTACGTTAGGTAACTTTGTGCTTGAGCTTTTCTGTTGTGTGATGTGCTTGCTATCTGCTATCTAGCCGACCCACTTGTAACCTAGCTCTCCACACCTAGGTAAAATTACAAGCTAGTACATTATGTGCCTTAGGAGTCTAGCGAACATGGTGGCGTCATGCATAAAAAGTCGAACGTTTGAGCCACATAAAGTATCCAGTCTAGTCATGGGTATCTGCATAGGTACATACCTCAAGGTAAGGTCCATTCCATAGGTACCTACCTACCTAGGTTGTAGGTACTCTTCAGCCCCTCAGCCCCTTTAGCCACATGCACTATTGAATTTTTCTACGGCCGAAACAAACTTAGGTAGGTTGGAAAGAAGGTAAGTTAGGTTCTTTGAACTAAAATACCTATACGTACCGTAGGTACCGACCTAAATTAACTGACTGCAGTCTGCAGGTGAGCAAGCAGTCGAATAACTTCTTCAATCATCCATTACCTCCTCCACGTTAGATAATCCCCAACGACCAAATTAATCTGCTTGCATAGCTAAGGCGCGAGAAATATCCGGGCTTCAATTCAATAGGTGATCTTTCTATTAAGTCTGGTCGTCTAACTAGAAGCTTCCTTCGAGTCCTCTGGTAGCTCTCACCATTGTAGTGCGACCGAGCCGTACTATATATATATATATATAAAACCATGGCTCGGCTCAGAGACTCACGCTCACCAACTCCAGCAGGAAGCCAGCAACCTCCCAGAAGACATCGTAGAGATGACGATAGAAGGGATCGAGACCGATTTCGGGACCGGGATCGCCGAGACTACGGGCGCGACATAAGACGCCGGAGTCGCTCTCGGAGCCCACACGATGTGAGACGCCATGAATCTAGCAGATCTGGCAATGTTCACTTGACTAATACCTCCTTGGTACAGCGTCGTAATCGCGACCGGGACCGCGACCGGGATAGAGATCATGACTTCCGCCGCCGTGACCGTTCCGTCGACCGTCGAGATGATGACTATTATCGAGGTGGAAGGGACCGTAGGCCGTCGCGTGATCGCCCCGTAGATAGGGAAGGGGACCGCTCCACCGAGCCTCGCCGGCGCAGAAGCCGCGACCGTGATGGTGACAGAGATCACCGAAGCAGGCGAGACGACTCCCGTGATCGAGTCAGAGGGCGACGCGAAGGTACTGCTGACTCTCATCCACGCAGTAGGCGAGGTGATAGCCGCGAGCGAGGCCCAGCGCCCAATGATACCGCCAAGGCGAAGCCATCAGATGTATGTTTCATAGACTCGTTGTGTTATACTACGGATACTAATACATATTTACAGGTAGAATCGAAACCAAAGCCTACTTCTACCCAGTCTGATACCGATAAAAAGGCTGAGCGCCTCGCCAAGTTGGCAGCATGGAAGAAGAAGCAGGAGGAGAAGGAGAAGCAAAAAGAACCTACTCCAGGTGGAACTCGAAAGCTTCTTGCTGAGATGGACGAAAAGGCTAACAATTTACCCTCCAATACTACACCTGTAGGAGCTTCTCCGACGCCAATATCGCCTGCTGACACACAGGTTCCTTCGCCTGCAACTCCATATGCTGGTAAATTTGATCCCAAGGCTATCGCTAAGAAGTCGGCTCCTAAAGCGCACCCTCCAAGTACCGCGCCTAAACTGGGTACCGTTGCCGGCCAGCCGCCATCCACAAGCCTCAGTTCAACCGCAAAGGTCCCAAGTGGTGAGTACTTACGCCAGCGTATCTCCTGTCGGGTTGCTAATAATAGTATTATTGAAGCGTCTGCTCTTCCGCAAAGTAGGGCTAAAACGAGTGGCTTCGGTTTCCACAAGCAAACCGCAGAAGCCGAAAAAGTCGCCCAGAAGCGGAAGTTGATCCTAGATGAAGAAGAGACATCAGACAGAAAACTTGCTAAGCTACCTTCCCTACCCCTCGACGACGTTGATGACACACCATATGAAAATCAGGACGAAGAGGATGACGACGATACTGTTCCTTTCGCCGGGGATGAAGAGGAAGAAGCCGCCGCAGCTCGAGCAGCTCAAGAGAGACGAGAGGAGCGTATCGCGCAAGAGAACGCCCAGCAGACGACGGAAATGCAGGTTGACCAAGGCGAGGAAGGAACAGCTCCAGAAACGAACGGTGCCCCCCAGACTACTCAACCGGAGGATGTCATGGAAGTTGATGAGGATGATGTTGATCCTCTAGATGCCTTTATGAATGATCTTGAGGCCAAACCCGCTACCAATCCACGTCCCAAAGCAAGCCCCAACCAGAGTAAAGATTTGCAAGAGCCAGAAGCGTATTTCAGCGACGATGAATATGACTACCGAAATGAGAATGTAGACCCCGATTCGTTCTTGGCCATCGCAGCGAAAGCTCGCAAGAAGAAAGACATCCCATCTGTTGACTACAGCAAGCTTGACCTACAGCCTGTTCGAAAAAATTTCTGGGTTGAGCCATCTGAGTTATCAGAGATGACCGATGCCGAATTAGCAGACCTGCGCATTGAACTGGACGGTATCAAGGTATCTGGTAAGAACGTACCGAAGCCTGTCCAAAAATGGTCTCAATGTGCTCTATCGCGGAAAACACTTGATATTATTGATAGTTTAGGATTTGAAAAGCCTACGCCGATTCAGATGCAAGCGTTTCCTACAATCATGTCCGGTCGAGACGTCATTGGCGTTGCAAAGACCGGATCGGGAAAAACTCTAGCTTTCTTATTACCTATGTTCAGGCACATCAAGGATCAGCGACCTCTGAAGGAGAGCGAAGGCCCTATTGGCTTGATTATGACTCCTACGCGTGAGTTAGCTACTCAAATCTACCGAGACTGCAAACCATTCCTCAAGTCAATGAACCTTCGCGGAGTCTGTGCATACGGCGGCGCGCCTATCAAAGATCACATCGCCGAGTTAAAGAGAGGCGCGGAAATTGTGGTTTGCACCCCAGGTCGTATGATTGATCTACTAGCAGCGAATCAAGGTCGCGTGACTAACCTCAAGAGGGTTACGTATGTCGTCCTTGACGAGGCAGACAGGATGTTTGACATGGGCTTCGAACCCCAGGTAATGAAGATCTTCGCGAATATGCGACCAGACCGCCAGACAATTCTCTTCTCGGCCACCATGCCTCGCATCATGGATGCACTGGCTAAGAAGGTTCTAAATAATCCTATAGAAATCACTGTAGGAGGGAAGAGCGTTGTCGCCCCTGAAATCACCCAAGTTGTCGAGATTCGAGAAGAAAATACCAAATTTGTTCGCTTGCTTGAGCTCTTGGGCGTGCTTTACGACAGGGACGAGGATGCTCGAGCGCTAATATTCGTGGAACGCCAGGAGAAGGCAGACGACTTGCTAAAGGAACTATTGCGCAAAGGTTATCCTTGCATGTCAATTCACGGTGGGAAGGATCAAATAGACAGGGACTCAACCATTATAGATTTCAAAGCTGGAGTTATTCCAGTCCTCATTGCGACGTCCGTGGCAGCCCGTGGTCTCGATGTTAAGCAGTTGAAACTGGTCGTCAATTACGACGCCCCGAACCATCTCGAAGACTATGTGCACCGTGCCGGCCGTACCGGCCGTGCCGGTAACAAAGGCACAGCAGTCACCTTTATAACAAGAGACCAAGAAAACTGCGCGCCGGGAATCGCAAAGGCCTTGGAGCAGAGCGGGCAGGAGGTGCCGCCGGAACTGGATGAAATGCGTAAAGCATTTAGGGATAAAGTCAAGTCTGGTAAAGCTAAAGATCAATCTGGCTTTGGCGGCAAGGGACTGGAGAGGCTTGATCAGGAGAGGGAAGCAGCACGGCTCAGAGAGCGAAAATCCCATCGGACGGAAGGCGAAGAGGAGGAAGAAAAGAAAGAGGAAAAAAGTGGCGAGGACAAGAAGGGCGATAAGGCTCTGTCGGCCATTCAGACAGCCTCTTCGGGTATTATTTCTCGCGATGCTGCTGCTGCTGCTGCTGCTCCGAAGATTGATCTCGAACCGAAATTTACTATCCACAAGAGGGAAGATGCTGCACCGTCCGCAAGCGCCAGCAATCCCTTGGACAAGGTGTCTTCTGCGATCAATGCCATTAATGCTCGTTTAGGTCGCGCGGGCCAGCTGAGACCGGGTCAACCAATCGACAACAAAGGCCCAGACGCAGGTGCATTCCATGCAACTCTCGAAATCAACGATTTCCCACAGAAGGCCCGTTGGGCTGTCACCAATAGAACTAACGTGGCCAAAATTCTTGAGGCGACTGGAACGTCTATTACCAACAAAGGAACATTTTATCGACCTGGGCAAGAGGTGCCACCTGACGGCGAACCTAAGCTTTATATTCTAGTGGAAGGCGATACAGAATTAATGGTGGCTAACGCCATGGCCGAGCTTACCCGCTTACTTAAGGAGGGTACCATCGCCGCGGCCGATGCGGACAATAGGGCCCCTATTGGTGGCAGATATACTGTCACTTAGGGCTGTAGCGCTCAGATGTCTTGATGACAATTTAATGGATAGTAAGGTAACTAGAGAAAGTATCGCGAACTAGTAAGACTAGCGTGCTCTATTTACGAAAGGGTTTTGTTTGGCGTTTGGCAGGCTGGAGAACAAGGCGGACGTATACAGACAGTTCAGATCGATTGCCGAGTCGCTAAGTGATGCTCTAAATTAAATGGCTCAATATGTTCGCGCCTTACTCACCTACCTAGGTATATAGGCACCTAGGTAGGTACCTAGATAGCTAGGTAGCTATCTAGTTATGAGATCTCGTGTTTGCTGCCTCATCGGCGTCCCGTTGCCTTATCTCATTGTTGCTAAGCTCCTTGAGCGTGTCGTTGCGTGTCTGCTTCTTCTGTGCTGCCAATTGCGTGCCTAGCTTTCCCGTAGACTTCGAAGTCGTAGCATTTGCCCTTGCCTATAAGTGATAGTTTAGAATATATGGTATGCCTAAATTTGCAGGGTAGGTGACATAGAAGGCGTTACCTCTGCGGCTTCGGCAGCTCGTTTTCGAGCCTCTTCGGCATTGCTATTGTCTTGTGGCTTTTGAGGGGCTCCGCCCAAGACCCGAGGCGGACCGCCGACCGAAGCCGGGACGGATGAGCGTTCGGGTTGGGGCGGGGCTGAACCGAGGACGCGACCGGGCTGAGAGAAGTTGTCACCTTCCGACTTGCCACAGATATTTCCCATCTTTTTTTTTCTGAGGCTAGCGGTGGGGATACCCGGACCCAGTAAGGTTCTCTAAACTTAACCTGATCTGTTGCGGGAATGTTTTGCTAAAATGCGTAGTCTAGTGGATGAAACTGGGGGTTTACGTTGCTAGGCGGTCTGTTTGCTATGTGGTAGTGCGATTAGACGCGGGATGGGTGTTTCTATGTGCCGAAATGCAAGGCGCTGTGCTAATTTGATGAATCAAATGAGGCTGAAGAGATCTGTAATGCAAGAGTTTAGGTAAGCCGCTTAGATTTACGCATGTCAAATATTCTTACCGAAACGAGCTTTAGGACCCTAGAAAGCTGAGGTGGGAGGTGGGAGGTGGGATGTGGGGTTAGAGGGGAACGTATATCTACATGATTTATACAGAACCGGTGTGAGGTATTTAGACAAGTGTAGTTGTGGTTTTGTAAGTATAGTGTAGGTACTTGCACGTTTTCAGCCTCCCATTTTTAAGTCTTGCTTTTGAGCATGTGCCCAGTACGGGAGGGATCCACTATGGGATAAGAACCTTGATGGCCACTTGTCGCTATACGCCATGCTGACTACAGCACACAGGTACCTATGTACTCACAGAAGCTGTAGCCCCACATATGCATTTTCTAACAAATCCATGACCGTTCATTGGTGAAATTCAACGTCAGCACCCAAAAGCGCAGTCGAATCCTGCGCCTGGACCATGCATCACCAATGCACAATGCACAATGCACAAAGAAGGAGGCACAAGCCCAGGCCTTTGTTTGCCGTTCGAACAGGAGGGACGATGAAGGGGGTTGTTGTAGGAGGTTGACGTCTACCGACAAAGAATAAGTGGTTTTTAAGGTTTATTGCTACTGCACCTCGGTGTCTCTTTACTAAAAAAAAAAAAAAAAAAAAAAAAAAAACCGTTGCAGTCAGTCAGTAACTTGCAGTTACTGCAAGTACCGCAACTTTTGTCACAAACCGACCATCAAGGTTCTCAGCCCTCGACCTGAATTCTGCTCATTTGTCCACTCCACCCTTTCTCCCTCTTGACTTTTTTCCATTTCTTTTATGAACCAGACGAAGAGCCTCAATTCGTAATATTCCCGTGCGGCCGGTGCCGATCTATCCTAATCCCAGATCTCACGAGCCGTTGGCGCACTGGCCAATACTGATCTCATACCGAAGACATCAAGTTCCTCTAGGTTAACAACTTCTTCATCCAGTCCGCAGCCCTAGGCTTTTCCTTCCCGTAACGGGTCATGCTCAGTCGGAACATCCACCATGACAATGTATGGAGGGATGGACGACTCAGTCGATCCTAATGATGCAACTTATGGCCTCCCTCCTCTTACATCGTCACCTTCGATGGAGAGACTCACCAATTCTCTCACACCTAATTCTCACAACTTCGACAACGCATTTCCCTTTGGCCCCTCATCTTCTTTTGATACCATTGAACCCTCGTCACTAGATCTCCGTCATACATCTCATGATGACACTTGCCTAGACAAGTGCGTAGGCACCTTAAACCCTCAAGGGATAGGGATACACCGAAATGCCTTTGGCCCGCCTTTTCCTCCCAGGAACCGGTTTACCGTCTCGGCTTTCACATACCCCTACTATCATATATCTGATAACAATGTCTTTCAACAGCCGATGCAGCAATTCAACCATTTATATCCGGATCCTTTCCCGGATATGGGTCTGAAGTATGGCCTAAATCACGACATTAGGCCAGGGCATCATGGCTCGTTTAGTGAGTCACTCCTCGGGAACAACTTCAATGCTACAGACTTGGAGTTTCCGCAGTGTCCTGTTCCTGACGATTGCGCTTCCGTAAATTGTAGCAAATTTTCATGCTCGAGCGACTGTTGTTCCACCCAAGCCTGCCAAGAGGAGGAATGCTCTGGAGATGGTACGCCCTGTGACGACCTGCACTGCTTGGATAGCACTACGCAAGCCATCGACGATATGTGGACTCTCGGCCAAGGCTGGCAGAACCCTATACCATCAGACCTAACCTCACCTTCACATAACCAGCCTTGTAATCACACCAACACCGAGCATGATGTTGCCATCACCCTGCGGGACTTAAGGGCGCCTGGTGCTTTGAACCCTTCGCAGCAGGAGCAGAATGACTTCCACCAGTTCGAACGCCGCTTCCTTGATGTAGTTGAGCACCAACTAGACCCTACCCACCAACTTTCCTTGCCTGTTCACCCTCACCCAAGCCTCTCGTGTACCCCTGAGATAGATTCGATACCGACTCCGTCAAATGAACCCTTTAATGAGGTCGAAGGCACCACCCAACTTGTTTGCCAGTGGATAACATCTCCTGGAGGAGAGGGTCATGAGATTTGCGGTCATGTTTGCAAGGATAGCTATTCTCTACATGAGCACTTGTGCAGCGATCACATTTCGTTGCTAACAAGCAAGACGAAATATCTCTGTCTCTGGAACGGTTGTCCGCGTCGTGGTGACCAAGTATTCGCCTCTCGTAACAAGCTACGACGCCATCTTGCAACTCACACAGCTTGTAAGTCGATTCCACCCCAGCCCTCAAGAATAATACTAACGATAGACAAGATAAACCGCATAAATGTGCAATATGTGGTGAGGGTTTCTCAGCGCAACAAGCCCTTGACCAACACGTTAGGACGCACACAGGCGAGACGCCATATAAGTGCGATTTTGAAGGATGTGGCAAGTCTTTCAAGCAGAAGAGTGCCCTAAGTACGTATTTGTACCCAGTCGTCTTATATCCTACTAAGCAGCAAACTAACATGAGGTAGCTATGCATAAGCGTACTCATACCGGTGAGAAGCCATTGGAATGTGACATATGCGGCAAGTGCTTCTGCGAATCCTCCAACCTCTCGAAACACCGAAAGACGCATAACCCGGATTATAAATTCAAATGCGATGAGCCTGGGTGCACAAGTCAGTTCATCCGAATTGACCAATTACGGCGGCATCAAGCCAGACACGAAAGACCAAAGAAGAAACAGAAGACTCGAATAGCAGCGGGACCAACTTTATCGCCTATGTCACCAGAAACACCGCGTGACACCATTCTGGAGCACCTGGCTTCTACCTAACCCTAGGGGCCTCGGATGTGTCCTCGTTTTACGTTTACTTGGGAACGAGTTATGAATCAAAAAGCGAACTACATATTGGAAGGCTCTTGGCCAGGGGGGGACGATATCATTGGGTTTATAGCATTTGAAAGATATAGGAGTACGTGGCCCTAAGCGGGTAGGATTATATGCGGCAAATTTTGGAGTACCATAGATGATGTACATAAGAGCGTTTAAAAGCGGGAGCGGCAGCGGCAACGGCAGCGATTCAATCCATCGAATTTAGCGTCTTGTTAAACAAAGCACCAGTTTCTAATATCGTATAAACTAACGTGGTGTATCTCATAGACGTAATGACTTGGGGATTTAAGTACAACTAATATTCATATATTATTTCTTATTATGAAGACTTGATGCGTACGGGTAATGTAATGTCAACTGAATTTGTACGTAGAGTTTATTGTTTAACCAGCTATTATGAGGTGATGGTTCGATTTCACCGGCGTGGTCACCAAGGTGCCTACCTATTATATCAACTTACTATGCCTAGAATCCTTAGACATGTGTAGTAAAGGTGTGAGGACCGCCTTGTAGTAAAGTATCTTGGTTGCTACATAATTATTCCATGTGTATAGTTCTCTCAGACCCGGGGGAGACCCTGCTCAGGCTGACATATATAATAAGTACTATTCGGCAAAAATGATATTTTCCTAATCTTACATGATCAATCTTCTCAACCCGCCTCCATTACCTTTCTTGGTGTAGTTAACTACACAGGCGCGTTTTATAATTTTTCTCGAGAACATCTAACTAACTATTCGTAAGTGCTATAACTAGATAGGTACCTAGCTAGAACAAGCAGCAAACTAAGCTTGGAGTTTGTAAAACGCCTGTCAAATATGTGTCGTAACCTGCTGGCTTCGCTAGTATTGGGTAAATAACATACTTGCTCGGGTTAGGTTAGATATAAGATAGGTATCCTCGGAGGTGCTCATGTTTCGGGTATGTAGACGTAAATAAGGAATTTAGAGAGCGCCCAGGGTTTATATGCTACCAGAGGTTGGTAAAGATTAAATGCCAGTTCTTTATTTATAATATGATCGCCTTGGGTAATATGGAGGATCAAGCATGCCATTTTCTTATGGCGGTCGATGGACCCTTCAGTCGCCATGTTGAGTCTGCCAACCAAGGCAATTGCCCATGTCTACATATGTTGGGTATGCGTATGTGCCTGTGCATGTGCTTTTCCCTTGCTACATAGATTGGTAAGTCGACGTAGGAGTTAGTATCGATCTGCTTAGATCTACGAAATCGGCAACTAGCGGGACCAGAGAGTTCAGGAAACTAAATCATCGTACGTCGATTCTGGCATAGGCGGATGCAACGTCTTTGACTGGTTTATACTATTGATTGAGTTTATCATGGTATTTCAAACTGTAAACGCGGCTTGATATGTGGGAGAAGACGGGAGCTCCCGGCTAAGATGGGGTTTCACTTAGATTTGAGACTTCTACCAAATCACATCAACTCGGTGAACCGTGAGAAACTTGTTCAGCGCCCGAAGGCAAGTCTTTTTGCATTGGGCAGCGACATTGACTGCAAAGTGTGACCTCGTAAACACCTATGAACCGAAAAAGCCGTGTGATGCCATGCAAATATCAGGATTCCTTTTTTTTGGAATGACCACGACGCCCGTCTACTACCTCAAAAAGCGTCCGCGTTCTCCTCTCCTACAACCGAACCTATTCATCTAAGCAGCCTATATATAGCCCGTGATGTTAGCTCGATGGCCTCGGTTGATAGAACAATATCCTCATAGCTGGATCCGGGAGGTTCAGCGTACCTTGACAGCGTACTTTCGCTGGGGGAAATGCGAGGCTCGCTTGCGTGTCTTCTCGAGGGTCTTGGACTTCTCTTCGGGCGACAGCCGGCGGCGGATGGCGCGGGTCTGCTTAGGTCGGAGGTCGAGAGGGAGGTACTTCTTGTTCTTGTAGAACAGACGTAACTGTGATCGTTGCTTAAGGTTCACAACTGTGAGGACACGGGCGATAGACTTTCGGAGATCGTGGCTAAAGAGCAGGATGGGTTGTTAGTGATAAAAATCCTATGCGCGGTTGCCTTTTAATTCACTCGTGTGATTGTCGCGGGGGAGGCTCGAAAAGCTCTGATAACACAGAAAACCACAATTGGCTTCGAAATGGTGCAAAACATAAACATACATCTTGTTGAGCTTGCTGCCGCTGGAAACGACCTGCTGGATGCGGAGCTGGCCGAGCTCGGTCTTGAGCTCTCCGAGAGTCTTCAGTAAGTCCTCCTTGCTCTTGTTCCAGAGCTGACCCGTCTTGACCTTAGAAGTCGACTAAAACGAAGGATTAGCGGGGGGATATTCGATGTTTTCGACGCGTGCGGCGGTCGCATTGATTGATCGGTCGACTTACCATCTTGAATGGCTGGATGTGTTAGTAACGAGGTGAGGTCGGGTCTCCGGTAAACTTTCTTGAGGTTGTCTTGAAATTTCCGCCTAGAGAATTTGGTAGACTACTAAAAGAATTGATTTGGTCGCAGTAGGGTTGTGGGCTGAAAAGTTTGGTCACGTGGCTGGCAATCTAAAAAGTCCCGCTTTTGTGCAGCTAGACGATATCACCAGCCACAGCGCCTTGAATGCACAGCCATACCAAAATCCCAGGATATGTATGCAAGGGTACATGGTTTTATGTATCTAATAGGTAGGTACCTACTACGAAAGCCTTGAACATCACGACCTTTTATTAAAACCACCATCGTCATCAACGTGCCACTTACATGGGACGTCTACATTGAAGAAGCAGTCTCTGCATACTTTCTCCCACACACTCTGATTCAACGATGATCAGTACCTCTAGAACTCGACCTTAATATCCAATCTTCATAAACCAACTCCAGATATGGCAGCGCCGACAGGGAACCAGGGCTGGGCCCAATTGCGCCAACAAGCTCGAAGCTTAGAGTCCCAGGTAATAGACACAGCAACTATGCGCAAGTCAAGGTAGTGCTAACCCCGCAATTCATAGACGGAGACGTTATTCCATACGTACTCGCAATTCTCTACCGTCCCTAATATCCCGGCAAAGCCGACTAAGGAGGAACGAGAGACGGAGGCGAAATTAGAAGAGATACTCGACAAAGTAAAACCACACCGTCCAACTTTCCCACCAAACATTGAGCTACGCAGACCTTAACTAACTGCTATCTAAAGAGGGATAACACCGTCAACCAGCTTGCGCGTCTCCTAGACTCCGAAGCGAGCCTTACGTCCTCCGCCCTCAAGCAGAACAACCTCTCCCTCCTACGCGAGAAGCTCGCCGAGCACAGACGAGATCTCGGCCGGCTACGGTCCGGCCTACAAGAAGCACGGAACCGCGCGAACCTGCTCTCAAACGTCCGCGACGACATCCAGACGTACCGAGCGAACAACCCCGAAGCCGCCGAGGCCGAGTACATGCTGGACGAGCGCAACCGCATCGACAACAGCCACAACATGGTCGACAGCGTGCTCAGCCAAGCCTACGCCACAAACGAGAGCTTCCTCGCCCAGCGCGAAACCCTCGCCAGCATCCACCGGAGGATCACAATGGCCGCGAGCCAGGTCCCTGGCTTGAACACCCTGATTGGCAAGATCTCGGCGCGGAAGCGGCGAGATAGCTTTATCATGGGTGGTTTTGTTGCGTTCTGCTTTGTGATCTTTTGGTTTTTCTTGTAGACGGGTAGCGGTAAATGAAGATTGGCGGGCTTGTCTTTTTGGACTAGGGTGGAGATACCTTGGCTTTTCTAGTTGGCATTATTTCCTGCAAGGCGTTCCGGCTATTCAAAGGGGTCGAAAGTATGTTGTATAATATGAAGGCGGAAAAGATACGCCAGAGAATTGATCATAGCAAGCCGATCAAATGGATGGCGGGTAACTAATACGACTGGCTGGCATTGTTGTGATCTAACATAGAACAATTAAGGGGGACCCTTTAGCATTGAGCTATTCGTCTTGTAAATTGAGGAGCGGGTATCATTTTTGATCATTTTTGATCATGGCAATTATGGCAAATATGGCACATAATAATAGATGACCTGTTAACTTTTCTTCGAGCTCTTCGCCTCGTCCAAAAGTCGCTGGACGCCCTTAACTAAACCCTCTCGCTCGTCATTCTCGCTAGGACCACTACCTGCCCATCGTATCCTGCACTGGCCGTCAAGGAGGTATACGTAACCGACGCTACTATTTAGAAGACCAGTGTTCTCCCGAATCTCGTCATTGAGCCCTTTCCGCACAATAAAGTACCGGTCCCAATTCGGCTCGCCAATCCGCCGTCTGACCCCACCCATAAACAGCTTGATCAGCCAGGCCTTCATCGAGTTATCCTCGTAGTTGATCCAGACACGCTGAACCACGTCCTTGTTCTGCTGCAGCACCGTCTCCAGCTCGGGATTCGCCTCCTTCGATACGAACGAGTTGATCTGGTTCTCGGCCCACACGCTGGTGAATACGCTGACGATGGAGATCTTATCCTGCAGCGTGGGCGTCGTGTCGCGGGGTTTGCGATCGCTCTTTAGTAGCGTTCGCCCATATAGGTTCGGGAAGAAGAGAGAGAGGTCCCCCTTGAAGGGACGTGGCGGCGAGAAGAATGTCTTGCCTTTGTGGAAGCGCAGGTTGCCCCAGTCGCGGTAGTATGGGCGCGACATCTTGCTCATCCTATGGGTAGCGGGCATGTTAGTTAGCTACCCCGCCAAAGCATGGTGGTCAACTGGAGGGGGGGCAGGGGGGGCAGGGGGGGTATGTATGCCATACAGTTCGTCTCGCCGCTTTAGATGCTTGTCGTAATTTACGAAATCGTCGCGGCGTTGTTTTAACGTCCGGTGGTCTACGCCGGTGTTCTCGCCCGGTTTCGGTGGCTGCGGCATGCCTATCGGCCGGTTCAGCGGCTTCGGCGTGAACTTCTCGGTCCGCTTGCCATACGACCTCGGCGCATCTTCTAACGGGGAAGGCGGTATAACCTTGGCCGGCGCCGAAGAGACTGGTGTTTCCGTTTTAGCTGGCTTATTATCTGCGGCAGGCTTTACAGCCTTTGCGGTAGCAGGGCCTTGCTCCGCCAGCAAGCGGTACGAGGTACTGAACGCTCTCGATTGGCAGAGCAGGCATAGGAGCCCCGGCCTACGGGCAAGCAACATGATTCGGGGAGGTAGATTAGGTAGGTAGCTAATAATACATTTCAATTAGAAGATCATGAGGTGGGAGTCTAAGACTGAGCGGGTGCTACCGTTAGCATCACGCGCTTCGAATTCAAACGTCGTAAAATTTCACTAAGGCCGAAGCTAAGGTATTAAAAAAGATTCAAAAAAAAAAAAAAAAAAAGAAGGATTACCTAAGTGACATTATCGAGTGGCATTATCGCTCATCAAGGTTCGCGGCACACCTGCAGGAACGCGACCTAGTGGATCCGATGACATGGTCGTCCAATTGTAGTGGGGTAAGAGTATAAAGCCTCGAAAGCGGCCGTGCTACCGTGGCGGGCTAGCTGGCTAGGCGGCCACAATCGGCTTCCCCAGATTCCGGAAAGCAGCGGCACAATGTGGGGGAATTGGAAGTCGTCGGTCCAACCCCATAGCGTTTTGAGAGGGCGGGAAGGTCAGCATCTATCGTTACCTAGGTTAGTCGCTTCCCTCTTGCCTTCCTCTTCTTCCATGAGCCGAGCTTCCCATGTATTAGTTGCCTCTCGTTTTGTTTTTTTAGGTATCCAAAATGTAATATTCCTACTTCAACTATATACCCATCTAGTTATACAATGTTTCTTCACCGTAGTTCTCGCGCAATTCGCCATCAATGGCGACTATGCCGGGGTCTAAATCACACGCCAGAGTTCCAAATCCGCGCTGCCCTCATAAGAGGCTTTCATGCAAGCAGGAATCTGCAAGCTGTGAAGCCCGTCCTCCTTGCTGATATTGGCGAAGGTGAGGATACATTCATATCAGGCTGTTATCTCCTTGTGTCTCCGTGCTGGTACTTACACCGCGTACAGGTATTGTAGAGTGCGAAATCATACAATGGTTTGTCGAACCCAACGCCCGAGTCGAGGAGTTCTCACCCCTGTGCGAGGTCCAGAGCGACAAAGCCTCGGTCGAGATCACGAGCCGCTTTTCGGGCGTTGTGAAGAAGCTATACTACGAGGCCGGTGAAATGGCGAAAGTAGGCAAACCATTCGTGGATATTGATATACAAGGCGGCGCGAGTCAGGAAGCCTTAGAAGCTCTTACCACCCCTGAGCCCTCAAAGGAAGGAGCCTCGGAGCCATTAAACAAGGAATCGTTAAGCAAACCTCCTCGGGGTCAAGATACTATAGATAAGACAGTCGAGCCCAAGTCCTGGCCAACTCCAGCGCAGAAGGGGAAGTATGCATCCCTGGCAACTCCAGCGGTTCGACACCGGTTAAAGGAATTAAATATTGATATAACGGAAATTGAAGGAACAGGGAAAGATGGCAGAGTTCTAAAAGAAGATATCTATAAATTTGTTGAAAAGAGAGACTCCTCTCCGCAGCCGTCTCAACCACCAAGTTTATTCCCGGCCATACCCCCGGAGACGGAGAAACAAACTGAGACGGCTATACAACTGACGAATACGCAACAACAAATGTTTAAGGCTATGACCCGGTCTTTAGCCATACCGCACTTCCTCTACGCGGACGAGATCGACTTTTCTCAGCTAGTCGAGTTGCGCCGGCGGCTCAACAAGGTCGTATCGAAATCTGCAACCGACGGTCAATTATTGAAATTAACCTACTTACCTTTTATCGTAAAAGCAGTCTCCATAACGTTACATCAATATCCTATACTAAATGCCCGCGTTGATGTGGATCCCGAGACCTCAAAACCGAGGCTGGTTCACCGCAGTCAGCACAATATCGGTGTCGCTATGGATACCCCCTCAGGGCTTATAGTTCCCGTAATCAAGAACGCTGGAGCGAAGAGCATCCTCTCCATAGCTGCAGAGCTATCACGTCTGCAATCGCTTGCTGCGGCTGGCAAGCTTTCACCACAGGACTTGAGCGGAGGCACTATTACCGTATCCAACATAGGCAACATCGGCGGTACATATGTCTCTCCAGTCATCGTGGAGAAGGAGGTGGCGATTCTGGGCGTGGGACGCATGCGAACCGTCCCAGCCTTCGACGACCAGGACAATGTCGTCAAGAAGCAGGTCTGTAACTTCAGCTGGTGTGCCGATCATCGTGTCGTGGACGGCGCGACGATGGCGCGGGCCGCCGAGGTCGTACGCAAGATCGTAGAGGAGCCAGATATTATGGTTCTGCATCTACGATAGTATAAGCGCAGAGCTTCTTGATGCCTAAACCCAAGACGGACACCGCGAGGGTGGAATAGACGGGGCGCTACCCGCGTATCTATAGGGTGAACCAGTGTTAGGCGAGACGGGCTTTAGGATATGATATGATAGTTTTTTTTGGGAGATGATATGTCATATACGATAGCCGGAGATCATAGTCGCAAGGCTAGCCACTCCATACATAGCATATAGCACACATATCTGTCCCCCCTAACCATAGATATAGCATTTTTGGATTCGAACCCTCCTGGTTTCGATCGCTTTATTGCTATTCTTTCCCCCCTCACCCCCCTTTACCGGTGCTGGTTGATGTACATGCAATGCATGGACATACCTGTCGTCACGCGTAGAGCTACCTATGTACTACATACAAAGCGAGTCATCAGATTCTACAACTCTTGGCGCCTAGGTATCGTGTATCACCGTGTGTACAAATTTTATTTATTCATTATTATCTTTTCCTTTTTTTTCTTTTTCTTTTTCCCTCTCCATCGCCATCGCGTCCCACGCCCTCACCACCGAGTTCGCGTGGATCCTTTGCTTCGCCCGGACTACATCCCGTCGAATAGGAGGCCTGTCCCAAGGGCTATCACAC
Organism: Daldinia grandis; assembly: GCA_022432525.1. Taxonomy (NCBI): domain Eukaryota; kingdom Fungi; phylum Ascomycota; class Sordariomycetes; order Xylariales; family Hypoxylaceae; genus Daldinia; species Daldinia grandis. The sequence continues at coordinate 2,425,992 of JAJKLB010000001.1, forward strand.
AAGAGAAGCAGCCGCTCGATGCACGGGGCCGGAAGCGGAAAAGCGATGATGATGATGATGAATGCTGATGCCGATGGCCCGGCAAAGCCAAAGCCAAAGTTAAGCGTTCCTTTCGAGTCCGGATGCCGAAGCTTACGGTTAGAACCGCCCTACGCCATAGGTGTTCTTCACGGAAAGCTGTGACATGCGCGCCTAGTTCGAAAACGGGGGCGTGGTTAGGGCGGCGGCGCAGGGTTTCCGACGATCCCCCATGTTTCTTTTCTCCGCTCGTTGTGTCTGTGTGAATATATCCTGCATACTATGTAGCCAGCTAGCTACGTACATGAAGCTAACTAAGCTGCCTTACCATGGGCATACATAGGTAGGTAGGTATGTATATGAGGTATGTGGTATACACACTAGCTAGCTGTACGTACCATGTATGTAGACCAGATACCTACATACCTACCTACATGCCTACCTACATACATATGTAGAGGCCCGCATGCCCGCCCACCCGTTTGCATCTCTGGGCGGATCTTGGCGATGTGTAAGGATCCGTGATCCTACCGTCCCACTAGTGGAACCTGTTTTACCCGAACGGGTGATTCTTCATGGGTTGGGTCACTGCAATACATAAGTGCCCAGGATGGCGATAGCCTTGTCCATTTCTACATACATACATACATACCTAGGTAAGCAAGCAAGTAATTAAGATACCTAGCGGCGGCGTAACACCACGATGCAGCGCAGCACAGCACGATGTACCTGATCCATGTATATGCGCGGGCATCTCTGGGTGTACCCCAGAAGGACGGCGATACGAGATGTGTCGACATAACTACAACCTCAAGGAGGGACTAGCTATCCCAGAATTAAAAATCCCATCGAGTCCCGACACCTTCCTTATAAGGTCGATCCCGCCCATCTACATCGGTAGGTAGATCTAGTGTAGACATTCACCCCAAAAGCACAGTTCAAGCGGGTCCTGCAGCCGCCCCCATACGTGACCCCCATACGATGCATGGCATACGTGATATGGTGATGAATGTCTGTCTCGTTGTTCTATAATCCAATTGTGTCATTTGTATGAATATCCAGTACTCCTATACAACAGCTCACGCTGCTTGCATGATGCAGTTTACTCGAAAGGGGCATCCCCTCAGCCAAGTGCCTCTAATTGCGCCAAAAAGTGAAAGCATGGAACCAACTCCTAAACTCGCTCGAATGGGTGACGCTAATCTCAACCACTCATATGTCGTTTGTAATTGCAACCGTTTATTTCATCCCACTGTAAATACCATCCATGCCATACCGTGTTAGCTTGATGCAGTCTCGTCCATTTTCTGGAGAACCTTGTTCAGGGACTCCTCTAGAACATCCTCCATAGGTCTGCTCACGTCGACGCTGATCACGTCCGTCTCCTCTGCCGTCGGTGGCTCTAGGATAGAGAACTGGCTGTGGACCATGTTTGCCCCCATGTAATGCCCCTGTCTTAGCCCCACGCGCTCAAGAAGAACAGCTTCCGGCGCATGGAGGTAGATGAAGTGGAGAACGACGTCGTGCGAGTAGTAGGGGGCTACCCTGATGACATCTCGATACTTGCGTTTGAGAGCTGAACAGGTAAGTACAACTCCTTCAGCGCCGTCTGCTAGTTTTCGCAGGGACTCCTCTCGTAGGGCAGTGAGCCAGTCCCATCGATCAGCATCCGTCAGCGGTATGCCATTGGCCATTTTCTCAACGTTTGCCTTCGTGTGAAACTTGAGGACCATAATTTAGTCACTTGTAGAATTGCTGGAATTGGGTTTAAACCAAACTTACCTCGTCACCTTCGATGTAAGGTAAGTTGAGGGCCGTTGACAAGTGCTTGGCCACAGTGCTTTTTCCGCAACCGGCAGGGCCGGTGACTAACCAGATATGATGGTGTCTGGGACCCGGCTGACCATTGGTTTTTGCGATAGTGTTATTCGACGTTACTGGTACCATGGTGGCATTAACAGGCTTCGGATTCGGCGCCATGGTATTTATCGAAGCAGCTATGCTAGCCGCAGAGTGTTTTCCATTTACTGGGACGGGATTATCGTAGGATAACATCGTTATATAAACTTATTTTTATTTTTGCTTTGTCCTAGGAAGTGACAATAGTTGCTATCAGTGGTATTCAATGACAGAAGGTCACAATGTGTGTTGGGCGTAGCTTAGGTAGTCACTTAAGGTATGAGCCGAACTAGGGATATGTAAGAACAACAAACTTCGCGATATAATCCAGGAGACAGGAAAGATCAAGAAACAAAATACAGGAAGTCGGGGGTAATTAAAGCAGCGCAATATGGTAGAACTAGGGCAGATAGCAGTGGACCCGATGAATGTCGGCGAAGCGTTGGTTTTATAAGTGGGTGTCACCACCCGGTATGTACATCACAACGGCCTTGTTCTTACAAACGTACAATGACGAAGTACTTTAAAACCTGGCTGTTTTGTGCCACATCTGGGCAGTGCCGACGACCGCTAAGATGGGCAGAAAAATTCAACGAAAGCCTAGTACCTGAGATCCCCGAGACGGGGTCAGGGATCGATTTGGGCTAGACGCTAGAAGAAGCTCGAGAGAACATCGAAGAAGGCAATTCCTCACGAGGACGAGCCAATCAGATAAACGGAATCCCGTCTCCTTGGGGCTCCAGACTTGCTCGACGTCAGGGAGGGAGGGGCGCGGGTAAAAGGCCAAGAGGTACATAAACAGTGTACTCTATCTGTTCTAGCATGGCCCAGAAGTACATATTTCTCCATCTTAAAATAATAAAATACACACGACTCAAGTGGGGGAACGCATCGTCAACGCGAGAACCGATAAATAGGCCCGAGTTGGATGTCGCGAGTTGAAAGCCAGACCCAACAAGCGACGGCATCCACTAGACCGAGTGATTCTGCCCGCCGGCGAGGATCTGCATCGAGTTTATCTACGGGCATAACTCGCGAGCCGTTGAATGAATGCTTTCTGTTCCCTTTGCCAGGGATTGGAAAAGGGTGTGTTGCGGTTTCAAGGTTACCCAACCCACGGTGTAGGGGAAACCGAAAGCATGGCTTGACCGGAGCCAACGCAGAGGGTGTGCATTAGGAGAAAGGAAGTTGATAATGAGACATGACGAATAGCAAATGGAAATCAACAATTCCGATGTAGGTCTTACGGCCGTGAGCCAGTTAGACTGCTTCTACTATGTATAATACTGACGAGTCTGTTATTGCGCTGCCTATTGTTGAGGTGTTCAAGAACAGGCTGAACTTGGAAGGGAGGGTAAGAAAGCGTACCTAGGTACATAGGTACCTAGCCTAGTGTAATGCAAAAAGGTACTACGGTACATCTAGTGTAGAACTTGGGGTCGTTTTTTCCTGCTGGGTTTGGGGAAGGAGTTGACGACACACCGACACCTACCTATGTATGTACTATTGAAAGAGCCACTAAGAAATTTCCCCTTTCTTTAATTGCCCTTCCACCTTGCCGGCCCAAGTAATTTATTCTAGTCTTCATCCTTTTTTCTTTGGCCTTTTCTTTTTTTTTTTCTTCTTTTTTTCGTCATCTCTTTTTAGTCGCGTGCCCCTTACTTCTTTCTATGCTTTATGCATTTCGTTATTCCTCCTTTAATTTATCATTGCTCCTCTCGTAACCTATTTTGGAATTCCGCGTTGCCTCCTGAGTCATGAGATTACTGATTCGATGGGTCTCGGTATAAAAGCGTTCGAGGTGTGCTCCAGCTATCGAGTACGTACCTTTTACATAGTAAATGTAGCGTGGGGGGTAAGACACGTTAGGGTACATGGTTAGACGCATTGGTATTCCACTATTTTACATTAGGCTGATGGAAATTTTATCGAACGAAGCATCGAAGCCTGAACTAACCGATACCAAGTTCGCCCTAACGTGAGAATGGAAAAGTGTGGAGGAAAACGTGGTGAGGACAGGGAGAAGCAAATCTATGGGTCACGAGCTGATCACTTCCAGGTTCGATTGTACCTGAGTCCCGTTACTTCCTAGAGGTCGGCTACGATGGTACAACAATGTTGTTTGATGTGAAACATCAAGCGCTTGAAGCGAATTTTGACTATGATAAATTATGACGACACACTTCTTATTCCACGAGAATGTCACAAGAACAGATATTACCTAGATCGGGTAGGTATTTGTGGAGTGCGATTCTCTGTCCTCGTTAAAATCTCTGACAATTAGGCCACGAAAACTTTCGCCCTATCAGGGCCCAGGACGAGGACGACGCACATCTGGCAGGGCTAAAACTGTGCCATCGTATTGGACCGGATCTTTAAGGCGATTCTAGTGCATATATCTATTTGGCTTTGGCTTTCTACAGAGCATATTGAGGACAAGAAGAAGACGAGGTCAAAACTACCACCTCTCCCTCGCAATCTATTACCTCCTCACAAGAACTTCCGTCAAAAGGTTCCTCTGCCTGACATCCTACCAACTTGTGGTAATATATATTTTACTCCAAGAAGTGATAGGTTTCTTGGTGTAACAATGGCTGATCATCCACAGACTCGTCATGTTCCTTATTTAGTAATAAGGGTCAGTAGGTCGTCTTCTATTATTGTGTACCTACATATGTACTATGTAGCAAGGTAGTATTTTCGTGTCCATAGTATACATTTTCTATACCGGCGCTACCTGGGAATATTCAGGCGTTCGTATCGCTACGCGCATGTCAAAATCCAGCTATCCTTCTCCTCTTCTCTTCGGGTGTCAGTTCCGGTAAACCCACTTTTGTGCACCCGCGGAAATTGTTCCAAATCGATTTCTAGTCAGAGACACTTGTTGTTACAGCAAGGGAGCTATCGGTGTTGGTGGGCCCGGGGCAGGACGGGGAGTAACGGCAAGGGCTTGCTCCTCACCGCTCAATGGCACTCCTCTCGCCAATCATATGATCGTATTGCGGATGCGATCCAGCGCTTGGGTCGAATACCAAGGTGAAAATACTAGGTAGCGCTAAGGCTAGTTCTGCATGATTCTTCATGGCTTCTGCAACCTGCAAGTGACAGATCAGACCTCACAGGTTATCTCAATTTTCCAGCTTTTCCCATTTCCACAATATAAGCATTCGTGAGTTTCAATACTATGGCTCGTCGTCATCAACTCGTACTCCCTCGGTATAACCGGGGTAGACCGAGATGCGAAAGAAGGATGTATGCAACTTCGATAAATCCAACCAACGAGGGAAGAAACTCGGGCCAGTTAGTAAGTGAGGAGGAGGAGTGCGATGTCATAACGGTCTGGAAAATCACCATGCAGGTAAAAGGTCATGAGGTCCATTTAAACGATGGGGATTCGCACCAGTGCAACAGGATTTGCCTTGCCTGCATATATAGCGGCTGACATTTCTGCGGTTCGGACTAACGTTGCGTTAGTATAGTTAGGTAGGTATTATAGGTAGGCTACCTACATATCCGTGTCTCAAACATCGAGACAGAAATACCATTACATATACGCCTCATACGTAGCTACCCGACGTTTATTCCCGTATCTAGTATCACTTGAATATAGCGCGTCCGCCAGGTCGGCCAACCTTTAACCTTATTCAAACATGACTCTTTGCGCGAGCTAATACGTGGTGCAAATTATAAGCATCGGATGAAACTGATGCCTCGAATATTCAGGGGGGTGGGTGTCTATAACACTCACTGGTTGCGATGTGGATCTATTGGAATATATCTTTGAAGTTTAACACTTAACTTGAAGCTGAGAGTAGCTTTGCGTATAACTAAAGAAATCATCTCGTTGGAAGACTTCCGCCTTTTTTTGTCATATAGGTACTGTTTTGTAGGTACCTAGTATATAATTGACTGCGCCTATGTACGGATTAGGTACATCTGAGAGATGCTTGTTTGAGCCTGTGGCTATTGAGGGGTAGTAGCCTTATGAGAGTTGTGGCGCGATTTGAAAGTGCGGGGTACATTGGGGAGTAAGAGATTTGGGGGCGAAGTTAGGTAGGTAGTACCTCCAAACCTGCATAGGATAGCTAGAACGTACCTACCTAACGAAGTCAAACTGTACATCTCCTCATCTTTAAATGACCTTATTCTCCTCCTTGACTCGAAGTACTCCTTCGATAGCCCGAACGTCAAGGTTACTACATGTAGTGCCTAGATTCTCTCCAAGGCCCTTGAATCTATTCGCATCAAAACCACAAATTATTCTTCCTCCCGTTAACCATTTTTTGGTTCGATCTTTCACTTCCAACATGGATGCCCAAGAACTCCAACAATACCTTGCCGATGCACCCCCTAGTGTCGTGAGGCTTGAGATAGAGAAACATTTTGATGCTTTAACTGACCGGCAAAAAAGATACGCACATTTCGCTAGCAGGTACTTACTATTCGATAAACTTCCATAATGAGATACGAAAACTTTGTATATTGACAACCTTTGATAGAGCGTCGTTTCAGGGTACCAGGATTGTGGCGAGACAAATCTCACCCGAGTCCGAGCCAATAGTAAGTCGGCTAGCGCTATAGTCATATTATTATATGCTCACCTATCTAGTACGATTTCATATTAGCCCTTCATAAGAGCAGCGGTGGTGACTGGAAAGCGCTACAGGCCAAAGCTGGTATAACAGATGGAGACTTAGATCACTTCTTGCAGTATGCTGCGCAGTTCTTGGGAAACAATGGCAACTACAAGAGCTTCGGTGATGCCAAATTCATCCCGCGGTGCTCTGAATCCGTGTTCGCCGCACTTGCAGCAACATCCCCTGACGCCCAGAAGTTCTATGATGCCACATCTGGCGCTGTCTTCTCTGCTGATAAACCTTCCCTATTGCATCTCGGCTACCCTGAAGAAGGACATTTGACCACTTACTATCCTGGATCGCCCGATATCACTAAAGTCGAAATCGACGCTATTTCAGCATGGATGGAGAAGAAAAGACTACTCCCAGAGAACACCCGTCTTGTCAAAAATAAGAATGGTTCATTTGATATTCTAATAGCTTCCGCCACTCGCACTATTCCTAGTGAAGGCGGCGATATTGGAAAAGAGACTACATTCAAAATCGAGGACGGTGCATTAGCCGGAAATACCGTTAACCTGGTCTATGGAGATTACTCTGAAGAATTAACCGCTGCCACGGCAAGTGCTAAAGGAGCTGCAGAAAATGCGGACAATGATGTTCAGAAGAAGATGTACAATGCATATGCAAAGTCCTTCAAGGAGGGATCACTACTCGCCTTCAAGGATAGCCAGAGATTCTGGATCCGAGACAAGGGCCCGATGGTTGAGTCTAATCTCGGCTTTATCGAGACGTACCGGGACCCTGCCGGCATCCGAGCCGAGTGGGAAGGCTTTGCTGCTGTGGTCAACCTGGAACGAACCCGAGCTTTCGGGGCTCTTGTGGACGCTGCCCCTGGTCTCATTCCAATATTGCCATGGGACAAGCATTTTGAGAAAGACAATTTCTTGTCTCCGGATTTCACGTCACTTGAAGTCTTAACATTCGCTGGTTCAGGGATTCCAATTGGAATCAACATCCCCAACTACGACGATATTAGACAAACCGAAGGCTTCAAGAACGTTTCTCTTGGCAATGTGATGAGCGCGAAGGCACCAGACGAGAAGATCCCGTTCATTGCGGAGAAGGATCTTGATATATTTCAGCGCTACCGCGATGGCTCCTTCGAGGTCTTAGTCGGTCTTCACGAGCTTACAGGGCACGGTTGTGGTAAACTACTACAAGAAACCGCTCTAGGGGAGTTTAACTTCGATAAAGAAAACCCTCCCATCTCCCCCTTGACCGGAAAGCCTGTTACAACTTGGTACAAACCCGGCCAAACATGGAGCTCCGTTTTCGGCAGCTTGTCTGGCTCATATGAAGAGTGCCGTGCAGAACTTGTTGCGATGTACCTTGGCTGCGAATTCCCCGTATTAAAGATCTTTGGCTTCGGAGATGGCTCAATTGACATTAACGGCGAGGCGGGTGATGTGCTATATGCTTCCTATCTCTCTATGGCCCGAGGTGGCCTCACATCACTTGAAATGTGGGATCCTAAGAGTAGAAAATGGGGACAAGCTCACTCGCAAGCCCGGTTTTCCATTCTCAAGTGCTTCTTGGAGGCTGGAGATGATTTTTGCAAACTAGAATATAAAGGAGATGACCTAGCTGGCTTGACGATCAACCTAGATCGCTCGAAGATCCTTACAGCAGGCCGCAAGGCGGTGGGCGACTATCTTCAGAAGTTGCACATTTACAAATCCACAGCTGATGTCGAGAATGGAACCAAGTTCTACACCGAGATGACAAACGTCGATCCTGAATTCTGGGGCAAGAAGGTTAGGAACGAAGTTCTGCGAAACAAACAGCCTCGAAAGGTGTTCGTGCAAGCCAATACCTACCTAGATGAGGCTACTGGTAAAGTGACACTAAAGCACTATGATGCAACCCCCGAGGGAATGATACAGAGTTGGGCGGAACGAAATGTTTAACTTCAGAAAGAGTACCAACGTAACTTGTATAAGGAGCATATTATGAGCATCTAGGTTAGCATTCTAGGCGGGTGGCATCCAGGATTGCATGAAGAATTCATTTTTACAGAAGAATAAAAATTATGGCAAGAGAATGTGTTTCTTGACTCGTAAGCCTCAAAGCCTCAAAATCTCACTCGCAGTAGCAGATTTAATAATCCGCGAATATGGATTGCCTTTTGCAAATATTAGTAACACATGTAGCACATAACTTCGTCCACGCGATTCCAAGTTTTTAGTTTTTTGCCTTGATAGTCGTTTATTGACTAGAACCTCGATTACAGACGCCAGAATCAATGTGACCGATGCCTCAACGTCCAGATGCAATTGGCAGAGCCAGCCCAGTTCCGCGATCCGCCGTCCGCAAAGTCATGTAAGTTAATTTTCTCTAAAAGCAGCATTTCCTCCTAGAAACCCCCGGGCAAGCGCAAGTCTACCACTGCATCTCGTGGGGCTTGTCGCCCTTTCGGAGGCTGAAAGAGCTGGCAAGGTAGCTGGCGAGCAGGTCCACCTTCTTGATGTTGGCGATCAGGGCCTTGTCGATGGTCTTCTGGTCCGCTGCCCGGCTGCTGCTGATCTCCTTCTTCTGTAGTATCGTGTATTAGCATTCTGTCTCTTTCTTGTCAAGGCTCCTGTGAAATAGTTCATACCTGTGGCTTCTCGCCCTGCTTGAAGAAGGCCTCCTCGCTGGCCTTGTCCTTTACCTTGTCCCGGGCGAAGTACTGGGCTTGTGCGACCTCATCGATCTTAGCCTGTTCTAAGCCGGCAAGGTCGATCTTGTAGGAGGTAGCGATGACGTATCGCGAGTTGACTCGTCGTAGGGGGACACCGTTAATCTTGAAGGGGCCGGTAACGAGGAGAACGCCCTCCTCGAGGGTCTTCAGGAGAACGACTCGCTTGCCTCGGAAGCGGCCGGCTAGGAGGATAAGCACGGTACCGGGCTGTAGAGACTTTCGCGGAGCCCAGGGGCGGAGGGCCTTGCGGGTCTGTCGACGCGGAATTGTTAGCAATGTGAATTATAAGTTATCGGTTGGTAATGTAGTAAGTTCGCCCGAGAAATTGGTTGCGTCCATCTATCTGCACAATTCCGTAATTGAAATTTAATGTAGGATTGGAGTAGCCTCGAGATTCGAGATGAATTCACCAAGACCACAACAATTGCTCCCACAGATTCCAAAATTTACCACATCGTGTTGCGAATACCACAAAATCCATCAAGGTCGGGGATTTTTGAATTGCTGTTGGTCAACTTACAGTCTTGGGCTGGGAATCATCGTCGGCGGGATACCACTTCTGGGCCTTCTGGGAAGGGTGAGGGACCTCCCGGGTCGACTTCCCGAACTTCTTCTGTGTGCTCGGCTGCGACATCGTGAAGGCTGTCGGGGGAGGGGGGTGTTGTGGTGGGTTGAAGGGAAATTGTCAAGGTTCCTCGTTGTGGTTGATGATGCGAGGTCAGAAATTCCACTTTGCGCAAAAAGATCAATTCAGTTGTGGGCTTAGGCGAAGCCCTGGTGCCACCGTTCGAAATCTAATCTATGCGGCTGAGTGGAGACTAGAATGTGGCGGGTGCGCTGCGGATTTTGCAGCTGCCGAGGATAAGCCACAGCGTTGGATTGGGGTTGTATTATGTAATTTGAAAGTTTATGTAAGAGCCTCGAGAAGCTGGGTGCTCCTAGTGGGTCGTACTGTGTATTTACAATGTATCTACGGTACGTACGTCGACGTAGCTCTTAGGTAAGCCAAGTCGAAGCGTGAGCTCTTGCATCTGCTTGACGAAGCTCCTGCAGCCTTGCAGCCGGCATTTCAACAAGCGTCACGTAATTCCATTAACAAACATTTCTCCATTTCTCTACTTCTCTATTTCATTTCAACCCAGGAGTACATTCATACCACCATTTTGACAAGAAGCATTCATCCAAAATGTCGATAACGCCTATTATAACCTTCAAGGCTGGCTTTTGCGATATAGATGTATGTATACCTGAGTCTCTAGCTTAAGCTTATTGGCCGTCTACAGTCAAAACGACTAACTAGAATTCTAGTCTTCGAGAAGACCCTTTAAGGTCAAGCCTTCAGAACAGCCTGGCTATATTTATCTCTATTCCGCAGATGGTATGTATTGCCCAGCATTCCATCCCGAGCAGTTTACATAATTACTCACGCCTCGCAGATCTTCTTCACTTCTGCTGGCGAGAGCGGAGCGCTCCCATCGACGAACCCGAGCTAGACCTCATCATGGTGCCCACGGACGGCCATTTTGTGCCTTACGATCCGAAAACTCAACCTGGAGGGGCCATCAAGCCCAACGGCCGCGTCTTCATCCTCAAGTTTCTCTCCTCTTCCCAACGCTACCTCTTCTACCTACAATCAAAACCCCAAGGCCGGACAGGCAACCCGAGCTGGTTTAGCCCCCGTGATCTCAAGATCGGCGACATCGTCGACAGGCTTCTCCAGGGCGAAGAGGTTGACGTGGCGCGCGAACTGGCCTCGATCAACAATAGCGACAACGACGACCAACGTGGCAATGATAATGACGAGGCCATGGAGGACGTCGAAAGCCACGAACCCCAAGGAGTTAGCGGTGGTGCCGGCGCAGGCGCGACTGGTGGCGATGTGCGGGATGAGGGCGAGGGTGCACGAGAAGGTGGTGCCGATGGTGGTAGAGCGTAGGTGACTCCTGATTTTTCATTTGCGGCGTTTGGAAGAGGATCTTCAGGGACGAGAGCATTGCATGCATGCACTTGACAGAAAAAACACTAGCCAATGCGCCCAGAGGCCTCGGCCTGTTGGGCTTTCATGTAATACTAGAGATAAGCCCGCAAATGGGAAATAATATATCTCTTTGTTATTTGCTTGCTACCTATATTTCCGCTGGAGCTCTGCGCTGACGTTTTGTTAGTGCTGCCTCGGGGAACTCAGATGCTGCTATGGCAGTGAGGAACTTTCTAGACTCGTTGAAAGGAGGAAGCCAGGTGGAAGGAAAACTCTACCCGTTCCTTTCAGATCTCCTTACGCCACCTGTTACCGTCCCTATGGCCCGACAAGCTACGGAAGAGCAAGTAGACAATCTTCTCAGCTTCTTACCGCCTTCAGTCCTAGTCCTATCCCAACAAGCGGACGAAGGAGACGCTACGGCAGAACCGACCGCCGCGGCGATACAAGCAGCCAAGGAAGCCATGAGCCTCGGCCAGAAGAAGGCGTTGCTAGAAAAGGTCCTGCGAAGTCCGCAGTTCCACCAAAGCTTAACGAGTCTGACGATGGCGATCCGGGACGGCGGCTTACCTAGCATCGCCGATGCGCTCTCTGTCCCGGTTGAGCACGGCGGGTATTTCAAAGGGAGCCAGATGCCTTTGGGCGGCGGGGAGGCGGTGGAGGCGTTTGTCGAGGGCGTTAAGAAGAGTGTGCTGAAGAAGTAGATAGGCTCGTCTGGCTGTTGGGGGTTTTAAATAATGGCAGGCACTCGTGCATCACGGGTGTATAGGTAGATAATTCATCATTCCATGGCCCGTTTATTTTGTGGTCTCCTGATTGTAAAACTGTTATTTATTTATTTATTTTTGTAGAGATAGGGTAGAGGTAAACCCTGGTATTTCTCATATCCTCATGAGCGCAGCTCGTGTATTTTGTTTCATTGATTGGATCACTTATAACCTCATAATATCAATATCTTTGGCCATGGATATCATGAGATATCTTTACCCGTGGATATCATGAGACAGCACGAAATCAGCATGGGGAAGCATACGTTTTTTCAAGTGCTCATATTAAATAAGTATTCAGTGTAGGGAGCGTAAAGAATATAACCACCCCTCCCCCCCCCTATTATGGGTGTATCTCTCTCTCTCTCTCTCTCCCTCTCTCTCTCTCTTCTCTCCTCCCCCCTTTCTTTTCTCCTCTTAACTAACCACCCAGATCAGACAGCTAATCAATTATACCACCCAAACTTCCTCCTCCACGCCTCCTCGTCGTCCGAGAACAACCTAGCCTGCCTAGCCTGATCAAGAATCTCCTCCTCGCTCAAGCTCCTAGCCGGAGCCCCATTACTGGCCGCCGCCACCGCGGTCGGCGTCTCGCAGCCGCGCAGCCCGATGAAGCGCCCGATGCGGCGCCGCTTCTCCTCCAGGGGCATGTCCGGGACCCAGACGATGGGGCAGGGGTAGTGGAAGGTCCACTGGCAGGGCGTGCGCTGGTGGTAGAAGTGCGCGAGCTCCTCGAGCTCCGCGTCCGTCAGCAGCCAGAAGTTGAGCAGCGTCAGGGGGAACGACTGGTGGATCTCGCCCGTCGTCAGCTGCACCAGCGGCGCTAGGGGCAGCGCCATCTGCCGCAGCTTCTCGCGGAAGGCGGCATTTTGGGCTGCGCGGCGGTGCCCGAGGGCGGGGGGAGGCTGGTTTTGCGTTTGGTTCTCCATTGGCCCAGGGTGTGTGTGTGTGTGTGTGTGTGTGAGGCGAGTGGTTGGTGTTGACGTTGATGTTGTCGTGGTAGTTGAGAAGACGGTAATGAAGTATGGTGATTCAGGCAGTCTGGTTGGCGATGTTGTGATTGTATCGTTTTTTATAACCTGATAACCTGATTTTTTTTCCTCCTAGAAGACAAGTTCAAATTCCTGTATATTGCTTTCGGAATGACTACGGTCTCTGCGATGTCAACAAAATGAGCGAAGGGCTCTTTAATGAGTGAATGATGTTGACAAAAGCAACGATAAAATGATGATAATAAATAAAGTAAAATAAAAATAATAGCAATAGCAATAAAATGAGAAGGCTCGTTTGAGATTTATTCTTCTTCGCTTCTTTTTAATCCTTTTCTTTTTTTCAATTATTCTAATCGGCCTTCGACGATTGTGTCTAGCCGCCAGCAGCTATGGGCGAAAGATAAGTTTTATATAAGGGAACGTTAGGAGAGAAACGAGCACTTGGGAATTTTGGTCAACTACGCAGCTGCTGGGATGAAGTCGTAGGAGTAGCCTCATAGGTTCGAGGGCGGCTGTCGTTTCTTCTTGTATGTACGAAGATGGCTGCCCAGTTCTTTGTCGAGTGCTCGACGCTTCTGAGCGTCGTACTTCGGACGATTGCTTCTTTGTTTGTTAGTACCGCCATGTGTCTAAACGGGGCTTTGTCTAACCACGTTCGAAGTCTTTCATGCCTGAACAGTGCCTAAGGGCATATTAAAGATGTAAATAGTTCCTCTATGGACGGACTTAAAACTAATCTGTTGATTTCTTCTACCTAGAACCGCCATTGTGTCAGCTGACCGCCCCTAAGTGCAACCAAACAAAACCCGCTACTGTTTTTGATTCTTCTTACATGGTCCAAATTTATGTGCCCTTCTTCCCTCTAGAATCCCTTCCACGCGAGCTTGGCAATGTGGTCCGCCTTCTTCCTGCTTTGCTTAACAAGACCCATGGCTTTCATCTCGGCTAACCCGCGGTAGAATAAGACCAGTGCAGACTGCTCGTCGAGTCCATCTTCGTTTTCTTCACCGACAACTCCATAATAAGCAGACCAAAGATCGGCAACGTTGACAAGAGAGCCAGTCTCAAGATAGAGTTGATATAATATGGCAGCTGCAGGGAGCGACGGCATAATGCGGTCCTCCTTTGTCTCGCAACAAGAACAATTGAGATAATCGTGGGGGCGCGACAATGCCCGCTCAACGACCCCTCTTGGTCGCGGGATGAACACATCTCTGTAAGGGGATTTTGAATCAAAGAACCAGAGCTCATTGAAGAGTAGGTCCTTTGCGCTATTGCTGCCGAGTTTCCCCTTTAGATGCTCGACAAGTCCATCCATAAGATCGGTATAGGCCTTGTCTTCATCCGTGAGAGTTGCTGCATCTTCGCTAAGCTGGACTTTTTGAGCTATAACAGTCGTTCTTAAAATCTTAGTCTGCCCGCTGTACTTGCTTCGAAGGACATTCCCTTGTTCTTCGGCATTCATCTGCAAGCCTTTTATACTGGTCAATAAGCTAGTAAAATATGAGACCGACTCTTCAGCTTCGTTAGCCCAAGGATCTAAGCGCAGATTGATATCTCCATTTTCGATATCGGATAATATATGAGTTAGAAATGTAATACTGTCTGCAGGTTGCATCCGCTTTATTGATTCCGAAAACTGGGCGATTTGTTCCGAGTCAATTCCGCGAGCAAGTGCATCCAGATAAAGCGTAGTGAAGTCATGAGACAAAACGTTACTAGCGGTCAATATCTTTAGTTTGCGTAGAAGATTCAATGACCACCGACGGGAGTCTCGCAGGGAGTCCTTTAGAAGTGCTCGAAGATGCTGGTCATCGTCGAGAAGCAATCTCGCCTGCTTTATTTCACCTTTCTTAACGACTATCTCTACGTATCGACGAAACGACGGCAGATATCGCACAGCTTCTAGATGTGAATCCTGAAACATGTCGGCATCTATGTCGTCAGACAAGAAGACCGTCAAAGGATTTGCGTAGAAGTGACACATGTAAGCATACTGAAAGTATTAGCATTCTATACTTCCTTGACATGTATGCGACTTACTTTTAATGAGCTTGCAAACACTGGAATACTCGATACTTGATCCCGCTGGCGCTCTAGAAGACTGTAGACAAGGGAAGAGCCTAATCGTAGTGAAACGTTTGAGTGTGCGATAGCGGCCTTGAAGATCTTCTCAATAATCGACGTCGATTGCTCGACGTCAAATTGATCACCGTAGAGACACTGGCAAGTAGACTTTAGGAGTCGTGCTTGGAATAGCTCTACGGAGGTAGCTACTCCGAAGAGTAGAGAGAATGGGATTCGGTCAAGCCATGAGCTAAAAGCTAAGTTAGTCGTCGAGCGTGGATAATGGTAAGAGTACTAACCTGAAGAGCGAGATGAGATCAGACAGTAGACCGCTTTCAAAGGCCTCGCTGTCTTGAAACGCGATGATGATATGGCGACGGGGGCTGGTTTTGAGATGAGCATGAAGAGCCTCGAGATCGTAGTTTAGATATTTACGCCCCTGGATCGTGAGTTAGGAATGAGTTGTACTTGAAGTTTATTTAGGATTTGGCTTACATCTTTGCCCGTGGCTAACTCTAAGTCGTTTTCATCATCCGTCTCTCTTGCTGTTACACTATGTATTATCTTTTTCAAGGCAGCCTTCAGATTAGATGCATCACCGGATCTTAGCCGCACTACTTTTGCGTCTACTTTGACTTGTAGAGCTTCTGAAAGTTGCTCGAATAGGAGATCCTGAGAAGCTAAATTTGGGCCGGTGATAATGAAGGCAGAAGGGATCTTGCCCGTGGGTGCATGATCAGGAATTGTCTGCAGAAATGAAGTGACCTGATCTAATGTAGACTGGTTTGTCATTCGCAGTATACGCTATATTAAACTGTGAGCTCTCATTATTTAGCGTTGTATGCGACAAGTAATAACCAACTTGGATCCTCTCATCAATTTGAGACCAAGACGTCTCAAATAATTGTTGACGGAGGCGAACATAGCGCTCATTCTCGGTGCCACCAAAAAGGGACTGGAAAGTTAGCGAAGCATCTGGTTCCTGGGCCTCTGCCTTGTTTTGCCGATTTGAGACCTTCCTCCTTTTCGCAGGTCTATTCGCACTATCGACTCCATCTAAGGGGTCAAAGATGTAGGCAGCCTAAATCTTATTAGCGTCAAGTTTGGGTATATCGGTATAAGTATCCCTAGGTTATTGTTATTACCTGGTGCTGTTTTTCTTCATAAGTTTCTCGTAGTGATTCGTCAATGGCCATGATTAGATATGAGGTCTTGAGGCTCAATAGGAGGTAGTGATGTAGGTTCGGTACGCGTCTTGAGACTTATAAGTGGACGTGAACGTGCAGCGGTTGCGTTGTAGACAAGGGTCTTATTTTAGCGTTGCTTAATCCCTACCACCCTTAAAATATAATAATTCTAGGCGGGGCTGACGGGACTAGGATGCGCTAGACCGGCCGGCAGCGGTGATATCACCTTATCAACCTTAAATTTTCATAAAAAAAAGATTCCCATCTTTAGTAGCGTCTTGTCGCTCACTTATATCGTCCAAGTACGACACAATATACAACCCTATTTCTCTGACATGCCTCCGAGAACTACCATCGTCGAAAACTTTATCTGTAGGTCATGCCTGTCGACTTTGCGGAAGCGAACGCCCGCGGCGCAATGGGCTTTACGACACTATTCGCAAGCTGCGCAACCCCTCGCCTCGGCACCCTCGTCCCGCCTAACACCCGAACAAGAACTCGAACGCCAGAAGACCCTGGAAGCTTTGGGGCTTTTGAAAGAGGATAAAAATGCCCGGGTGTCGGTTCATTACTTCGAGCAAGGGAAGAGTGGGAGTTTGCGCCGTCTACAAGATGAGGACGAATTTGGCCAGTCGCTGATGGATCCGGACGGTCAAACTGAAATCCGCTTAAAAGAATTGGAGCAAGAGCTGGAACAAGCAGGCCAGTTCACCAAAATAGTCGAGGAAATTTGGGGGAAACACGGGGCCGAGAAGTTACGAAAACGAGTAACGACTCAAGATGACTCTTTACCTAAGCCTTCGTTGCTATTGCCTGAGGAAAGCTGGCACGAGCCGCAAGACCGTACGCATATCGTTCAACTGAACAATATGATAAAGACTACCGGTAAGAAAGTCTATAGTGGTACTCTTAGTCTTAAGCGAATCAACTCGGCATGGAAGTATTATTCTGCAGCGCGTATCACTTTATCCAAGATGTGGGACTTAGTCCATGAGGACATATGGGATCTACTCTGGCAGATTCTTGCTGCGGACCATGCGAACAATCCCAACCGCATGTCACATATCCATATTTTGGCCAAGGATATGCAGGAGGCTGGTGTGAGCCTGCGTGATGACCAACAACTCCTTGCGATCGAGGCCTCTTTTATAAGCGGCTTCAGGAAAGATGCGATCACGGCTCATAAAAAATTAGTCACCACACTTGGAGCTAATCCAGAGACTTTTGCGGAGTTTTGGCAGCTTGGGCTGCGAATGTATTGCCTGATGGGCGACGTAGCACGAGCCGAGCGGGTTGCTACCACGCTACTCGAATCTCCCCACGACAAAGATTCTCGATATCTACTACCATTTATTCGGTTGTGTGCCGGAAATCCTGCCACGGTAGAAAAGGGGTTCGAAATGTATCAACGATTGAGATCCACACTGGGCGACTCGATTACCATCAGCGACTACGATCAGATCATTTCATACTTCCTTGCTTCAAGCGAAACGGAATTCGCATTTTATGTCTTTGTCGAAATGATGACCTCTAACACCATCGATCTGCATGGAGTTAACAGAGTGTCTCCCAGTATCGCCAATCCCTTTTTCTACGGCAAATGGCTAAAGCGGTTAATAGGGGTAGGCGATCTACAGGGTGCTTACAATGTTCTGCTGTATATGAAGTCTAAGGGCGTCATGCCTCACGCGATTGTAGTGAATGGCCTGATTGGTGCGTGGTTAAGGTCGAGTACCGCTGATAATATACAAAAAGCCGAGGACGTCGCCTGGGCTATGATTAATAGCCGAATGCAGTTTTTAGGCATCAGAAAAGACATGGAAAACCTCGCTACATATGTCAGGTTGAGACAGTACGGGGAGGGCTGGCCTAGAGCGAACCTAGAAACTTTCTCGCTTCTAGCAGAAAATTATAAAGAGCGTGGCCTCCATGCCAAGATGAAAGAACTCTGGGATGCTTTTAGGAGAGCAGAAATTATGCCCGACTCATTCATATTAAACCAGTTGCTCTTCTCCTATCTACAAGATGGGCAAGGGAAACATGTCGCGTCTATCTCTCGCGATTTGGCCGAACACTATCAAGTTGAGCCGGACTCATGGACTTTTATGGTCCTTTGGCAGGCATTGCCGGTCAACCGCCTCGTCCAGTTACCACCAGGACAGATCCCCGAAGAAGTATCAAGGACGAGGTCTCTCTTTGCCGAACTGGTCAAATCAGCCCACATCTTTGCTACAAGCAGTATCGATGTTAAGCTAGCCAGGTACATTCTGCACTCGTTTCGTAAACTCGACGACAAGATTGGCCTTCTCCTAGCGTATCGAGCGTTGAGGCAGATGTTCAAATTCACGCCCCCGGATATCATAATCCTAGAGCTACAGGTAGGATCTATGGATATCGAAAGGACCGGGAAGGGTAGAGGCGGCCTCCGATTGATGCACGCCGGGAGACAGGTCGAGACCTATATGAAACGAAGACACCAGGAACTCATCGCGTCCGGAGAGCTTCGCGCAGATGTCGGCCTACCGGAAGATGCGAAGAGGGAAGAATTGGGAAATTTCCTCGATCAATTCCTACAAAATCAAATTGTGATACTGGAGGACCCGAACACAGAGGAGCACATCACACAGGCAGCTATAGAGATGGGATTGCAAAGCGAGCTGCCAACCCTGAAGCATTGCCGAATATATGATCCTGAACGTCCGATATACAGGTAGAAAACCACAAGCTCTGTATAAAGTACTAGGTTAGATAATAGTGTACATAGGAGGTAGCTACCTAGGTATACAACCACTACATACATGTAACTAGGTATGTACCTACTCATGATGACTGTATAACCTATTACCTAGATACCTAAGATAGTATCACCAGCATATATCTAGATTATTACTATACCTTCATATAAGCATTTTAGTAGACGTAGGATAGCCTACTATCTTACCCTAGCCTCATAAATAATTTAATAGCCACATGTAGATGTGAATGAACCAATTCCTCTTGAGATTTTAAGTGATGTATGAAAGTCATGTGCATAGATACATCCTATGAGTAGGTAGGTACCTAGGTCGATAAGAGATAAGAGATAAGGCCCGCTGAGCTAAACAAGAAGCCCTAGCGAGGGGGCAGTTTTCGGAGTGGGTCCTGCACACATTCGGATGTCGAAAAAAACAATTAGCCGAAATTCCACCCAAGGGTCAAACTTCCATGCTGTGATTTTTCTCTGCTTTTCAGAATACCCTCATCAATCTCCATCAACCAACAACATCGGCTTTAAAAATCCTAACTTCACAAATAAGAAGATATGGGAGCCAGCAAACAGAAGAAGGCGGAATACGTACGTCGCAATCATTTGCTCGTCTCAATGGTTTATTCTTTTTGGTAACAAGTAATTATTGACAATCTGTTGCGCACAGTTCCCCAAGCTCAAGGGCTTGCTCGAGGAGTACCGCTCTGTTTTCCTTGTCACCGTCGACAATGTCAGCTCGCAGCAGATGCACGAGATCCGACAGTCTCTCCGTGGAGAGGCCGTCGTCCTGATGGGAAAGAACACCATGGTGAGTAGCAAACCCGCGAATTGTTTCTAGGTTTAGAGAACCTCTTCGACTGATCGCGACGACATTCAGGTTCGCCGTGCCCTCAGGACCTTCATTGCCGACACCCCCGAGTACGAGCGCCTTCTCCCCCACGTCAGAGGCAACATCGGTTTCGTCTTCACCAACGGCGACCTCAAGACCATCCGTGACAAGATCTTGTCCAACAAGGTCGCTGCCCCCGCTCGTGCTGGTGCCGTTGCGCCGGCTGACGTTTGGGTCCCCGCTGGCAACACTGGTATGGAACCCGGCAAGACCTCTTTCTTCCAGGCTCTCGGTGTCCCCACCAAGATTGCCCGTGGTACCATCGAAATCACGACCGACTTGAAGCTCGTCGAGTCTGGTAGCAAGGTCGGTCCCTCCGAGGCCACCCTGCTCAACATGCTCAACATCTCGCCCTTCACCTACGGTCTTGGTATCTCGCAGGTCTACGACCAGGGCAACACTTTCCCCCCCAGCGTTCTCGACATCAGCGAGGACCAGCTACTTAAGACCTTCACGAGCGCGATTACCACCATCGCTGCTCTGTCGCTCGCCTTGAACTTCCCTACCCTACCTTCTATCATCCACTCTCTCGTCAACAGCTACAAGAAGGTCCTCGCCGTCGCCGTCGAGACCGACTACAGCTGGCCCGAGATTGAGCAGCTCAAGGACCGCATCGCCAACCCCGATGCTTACGCCTCTGCTGCCCCGACTGCTGCCGCTGAGACTTCGGGAGCTGCTGCTGCTGCTGAGGAGGAGAAGAAGGACGAGTCCGAGGAGGAATCCGGTGATGAGGGTTTCGGTGGTCTCTTGTATGTATCCGCTAACTCACAGGCTCTCAACTTGCCGATCTTGCTAACATATCTTTTCACAGTGACTAAATTTCATGACATGATCGCGGTGTTAACGGATTGGCATCAAACTGGGCTTCGGTTGGGTTTGCAAGATCTAGGCGTGCGAAAATCGACGGTACATAGGTCCATAACGGTCAATTGAGACACGTTGCAGAAGGGTCAGATGTGTCTGTCTACTTGTGATATGATGGTTGGTTGCATTGCCGCGCGTAGAGCTTTGCTTCCTCTCAAATAGTAAGTTCGAATCCCACTTTCAATTTCAATCTTTCTGCGTGTTCTATGATTATATAAATGATTTCAAGAGCTTTTTAACCCTGAATCTTTCTTGATGACACACATCAACACCCTATGAGACACATTCTCCCAAACCCTATTCGTACATATGGTGCAAAGAGTTGAGCGCTAACCTGCTTCCAGAATCCAGACTACCTTTTCCAAATCGTAAAGTTACATGGCCTCCTTGTCGTATTTTTGTTTATGTGTGTAGAGTGAATTCTACTTCGCATGGTATTGTATGATATGGGCATCTTGACGTAGACACCGTAGCTCGTAATCATCTTTACCTCTCTCAATATTCGTTGTCAGTCAGGCACTACCGTTCTTTCGCAATACCTCCCTCGCCATTGCGATAGCAGCTTCAGGTAAATTAGCCAGCCGCGCTACCTTCAACGCGTGGCTTTCCCGGTTAACGCCCTTTCGTAACTTATGCACATAGACGAACCCCCCCGTTCCATCCTCTTCGACATCAGTACAATACGTATCCACAGCGCCTCCCTGCGCAACCATCATCCCCCGCTCGGTAGCCAGATCCGCCAGCTCGTGGAAATGCGTAGCGAACAGGGCCCGGCTCCGGTTCACCGTAGCCAGATGATACAGCGCGGCAAACGCTACTGCCGTCCCGTCCTCCGGCGTCGTCCCCCGGCCTACCTCGTCCATGATCACTAGGGATCGAGGGGTCGCTAGACGGAGTATGGCGGCTGTCTCGAGCATCTCGACCATGAAGGTGCTCTGGTCGGCGGATAAGTCGTCGGCGGACCCGACGCGCGAGAATACGGCGTCGGTTATGCCGAGGCTGGCGTGGACTGCGGGGACGAAACTGCCGGCTTGGGCGAGGATGGAGATCAGTGCGTTTTGGCGGAGGTAGGTGCTTTTGCCGCCCATGTTGGGGCCGGTTATTAGGAGGAGGCGGCCGTGGCGGGTTTGGGTTTGGTCTTGGTCTTGGTCTTGGTCTTGTTGTTGAGGGGGGGTATTGGGAGTGTTGGGATCGAGGGAGGAGGAGTTGGAGGAGTTGGCGGATAGGGGTATGCTGCCGAGACAGCAGTCATTCTTGGTAAAGGAGCGGCCTTGCTCGCGGAGGCCAGCTTCGACGGTGGGATGTCGGCCGCCGAGGACGATGTGTTCGCTACCGGGAGAAGCAGCATCGACGTCGTGGAGGACCGGGCGCGTCCAGCCGTTCTCGGCGGCCAGGCGGGCAAAAGACGCAGTGACGTCGAGCTCGTCGAGCGCAGAGGCGTTACGTCGTAGTTTAACGAGATTGGCTACGACGAGGGCGCGCAATTCCGCTAGCAGCCGTTGCTCCTCGACGGTGACTTCGAAGCTCGTCTGGTGGATGCGTCGGCCGAGGGTCGTCCACTCGGGCGCGTGGAATGCGCGCGTGCTACGGCTCGAGCTGACGACTGTTGCCGCCATGGCAGTGCTATCCTCGCCCGCGCTGTCTTTGCTGTCGATGATCTTCCGCATGTCCCTCGCGCCCTTGACGTGGCACACGTGGCCGAGGGTGGGCGTCCAGCGCAGCGTCAGGCTGGCGGCACCGTAGCGGGTGCGCAGTTCCTCGGCGAGCTTGGATTTCTCCTTCTGCAGAGATGATAGCCTGGCGTGGAGCTTGCGTAGGCCGGGGCTGGCTTCGGGCTTGCAGACGAAGGCTACGCTGTCGTCCGAGTAGTGTTCTCTTATCGAGGTGCTTAGTCTTCTCTTTTTCATGGCCATAGCCCCCTTGGGCAGGGAGGATGTGTCTCCTGTTGTACTCTCAGCTGCGACTACATTTTCGGCTAGAGTTAGGAGTTGGCTTGCCTCGCTGTCTTCGTCTCGGTGCTGCTGGACTAGTCCTTCCTCATCGATCGACGTCTTGATGCGGTTGGCGAGATGGACCGGCTCTTTGAGCGTGATGCGCGACAGGAGAGGTGTGAAGCAACTGGCTCTCTTCCCCTTCGCCCGCGACCCCTTCGTGGTGGATGCCTTTTTGGGGGATTCTAGGAGGGAGACGATGTCCTGGGTAGCTCGAATAGTGTTGCCGAGGGCGATGAGATCGTCTGGGTCTCCACGACCAACCGCAAATTTCTGAACCAAGCGCTGCGAGTCATGGCTCCGCCTTAGCAACATCACTACCTCGTCGCGCAGATCCGCATGCTGGATGAAGTGCTCGACAAGGTCCTGACGGGTCTTTATAGTCTCGAGAGACGTCGACGGGGCGCCAAGCCAGGAATTCAACAGCCGAGCGCCGCCCTTCGTAACAGTTTTGCGGACGGCGTGTAGCAGGCTCCCGCGAAAGGTGCCGTCTCGGATGGTCTGCTTGATCTCGAGCGAGCGCATAGTGCTCTTGTCGATGGACATGACGGACATGTTATCGTAGCGCAGCGGCGGCTGTAGCTTCATGCTTAGGCCTTGCAGGCGGTCCCGTACGTATTGCAGGAGCAAGCTCCCGGCGTAGACCTCATCTAGACTGAAGCCCTCGGCTGCTTGTGTCGAGATGTCGGATTCTAGCATCGGGCCCCATTCCGGCAGTGGCAGGAACTCGCTATGCGGCGAGAAGCTGACTAGGTGCTTGTCCTCTGCTAGGACGCCGAAGAGCTGGTGGTCCCGTTGCGATTGGAGGACCCGGTCTACGACTACTTCTCTTGGGCCAACACGCGAGAGGATGGACCCCAGCGAAGTAACCGTCGTAGACTGCGTGTAGAACTGTCCCGTAGAGACATCTATCCAAGCCAATCCTATCGGCGTAGCAGCAGCGCCAACTTGTGGCGGGGTCAAGTGCCCTAGATCTATACCCTTAATATTACTACTGCTACTACCAGGTCTAGAAGTGTCAGCTTGTTGCTTCTGGTGGTCGACGTGAATGGCCATGACATAATTATTAGCATATGGATCGATGAAGTTCTCATCGATAAGCGTGCCGGGCGTAATAACGCGCGTGACTCTGCGGTCGTGCATCAGGCCATTCGTCTTGATCTTGTCCTCCACATCGTTGGGGAACTCCTCCGCGATGGCGACGTAGCAGTTTAAGTCCTGGACCAGCGTTTTCAAGAACCGGTCTAGTTGGAAGAAGGGGAAGCCAGCCTAGAAAGTGTCAGAACTATCTATATTCATAGGGTAGGCAAATAATAATATCAATAATATATATATATAATTACCATCGACACCGGCCCAGCATTCGTCTTCTTCAGCGCCACCTTCAAGTTCAACAACGGCCCATACTCCTCCGCCTGCTCGAAATACAGCTCGTAAAAGCCCCCGACGCGCGTAATCAGCACGCACCCATCGAACCGCTGCATGTTCCTGCGGGCCTGCAGGACGACGGTCGGATACGCAGGGCCCTCGTCCAGCTCCGGCAGGGGGACCGGACGAGCAGCAGCTTTCTTGCCCGGCTTGATGGGGCCTTGCGGGAGGTCCTCTAGTCTCACCGACGATTTGGTTTTCTTGCCTCGCACCTGCTGGAGGCTTATTGCTGTTGCTGTTGCTGTTGCTGTTGCTGAAGCTGAAGCTGAAGTTGGTTTTCTGATCACGTAGAGAGAATACTGTCGAGTCCGGCGGCCGATCTGGCCTCGGGCGAGCGCCCAAGTCAGCCGCCGGCATGATGGACTATTCATATGGTCAGGGAATCGACAGCAATTAAGTTTCACTTTGCAGCAATTGCTTTGAGTTTGAATTTTGTTGCATCTTTATCGTGTATGTTCTTCCGTTTGTGAAGTTAAGAGGTTTGGAATGTAGCATTTATGAGATATGATAGATTCCCGCATACTGTGGGCTTTCCGCTGTTTCTGCCTGCACGATACAGTTCTTCCAGGGACTGCACACTGTGTAGCTCGACCCGACTAACCTAATAAATTGCCTAGGAATTAGTGTAGAAGACAAGCTCAGTAGGTCACTAACTACCTAACCTAGGTCACTTAGGAAAGTATTCAAGTACCACAAATAAGTCAGTCAATTTAATGAAACTCCTATAGGAAACCTTTTATTCCTTAGCATTTAGCGAGCTTTTTTTTTTATCATACTTTAAAACCCAGTAGCCGAATAGACAGACAAGACAAAGCTCCAAGCAGTTTAAAAATAAGCCTCCAAGATCGTCTGCTGTGTTCTAGTGGCTGATGGTAAATCCTTCGACTTAAACTGAATAGCCGGTAGGTCCTACCACGTAATCCTCGTTTCGTGACGAACCAATATACCTAAGCGACATGGCTACAACTGCAATCTGTACGTCGCAACTTCGAAAGGGTTAACGGTAATCGAGAACGCGCCGTCCTTATTCAACTTAATCTCTTCCCCGTCATCCTCCAAGATATTCGTCTTGAACACCTTTTTAACATCCCAAGTCGTCTTAACCGTTGCTGTGCTACGGCCACCAAGACTGTCGTACACCCGAATGATAACGCTTTGTCCCTTACGACGTGGAAGCGAAGTGTCGTGAGATACGTCTTCGTCATCCTCGCCACGCTTTACGCAGTCCAGGATTAGGGAGTCATCGCCCGTTAGCTTAACGGGGTATTCTGTAAGCGCAGAGATGTCGGATGTCTTAGGTGCTGAGAGGACCTTTATCGGGAGGTTGAAGTTGTATCCGGTGCGGACGGTCGTTGCACCTAATGCACCCTGATGGGGTAAGATGGCCCAGCGGATTGTATGCTTTCCCATATCCGCGTGCGCATCAGGCGCCTTCGGGGACCGCAAGAGAGATAAGCGCATAAGGCTTCCACAAGTAGCGAAGCCGTATTTGCTGTCGTTAAGGATCGAGACACCGTAACCATGCTCTGACAAGTCGGCAAACTTGTGGCAACACACCTCGAATTTAGCCATATCCCAGGTAGTATTGTAATGAGTAGGTCGCTTGACAATGCCGTACTGGGTCTCGTAAGAGGCTTCGGTATTCCTGATATCCACAGGGAATTCAACCTTTAGGAACTTCATGGTCTCATGCCAGTCCACATGAGCGGTACATTCAACAAACGACTGCTGGCCGTCAAGGGCGGCAGACAGGCTTAAGATCGTCTGGATAGAGCTGTTTTCACTAATCCTTGCTTCCGTCAAGACACTGACCCGATGTTCCTTATCTTCAAAGATCCTAGTCTTGCCATAAGGTACTACTTTGCGAGTATCAAGATGGTATACCTCGACGTCCCATGCTTGCCAGTAAAGTGGTTTATCATCGAAGATGACGAGTTGGTTGGCTTTGTCTCCCTTTGAGACTATTTCGCGCTCTGCCTTGCGATCGAAGAGTGATGTTATTGTACCATCCTCGACTTGTACCGTCAGTTGATCGTTCTGCAGGATGAATACACCATCCCTGACTTCCTTAACGGTAACGGCTTTAGTTTCCCCTGCCTTGAACGGCTTGATGTTGATGAGGTTCTCAGAACCACAAGCGACACCAACTTCGGCCTTGGAAAGCTCAACGACTTCTTTCCTGTGCCAGGGGAGGGTATTAAGGGCGACAGTTATACCACTAGACCCAGTGGGCCCTACCTCCGCAACACCGAAGAGTTGGTAGATGTCTTTATATATAGCCTTGCCGAGCTCGAATACTCTGGCATATAGCTGGTCTAGGTTAATATACTGCGCTTCTCTAATGATTTGAGTAAACTTACCTCATCTGAGTCATCGTAGCACATCTCAATGGCACTTCCTGGAAGACAATCATGGAACTGACAAAGGAGTGTTGCTTCCCACATTTCATCGAACTCCGCTTTTGGATATTTGTAAGATTTGAACTTTAGGGACGCGATAGTGGTCAATAACTCTAGTTCTCGTAACATGAACTCTGACTTCCGGTTGTTACGTTTGTTGTTCGCTTGGGTTGTGTATGTGCCACGGTGAAGTTCGAAGTAGAGCTCACCGTACCAAGTGACTAAGGTGTCGCCCTTCTCCTCGAGCTTGTCGAAGAAATCATCCACAGAGTCTCCTAGGTGGACTCTAGGCAAACGGCCAACCTGGTCGCTGATACCACGGCAACGTCGCAGCTTCTCTATGTGCTGCCAGGTCGGACCGCCACCACCATCGCCTTTGCCAAAGACTAATAGCGACGTGCTATCCTGGTCCATTGACTTGTGCTGGGAGACACTGCGCTTAACATCCCCAAATTCGGCTTCTGAGGTGTAGGTCTCTGCTGGAGGCATGTGGCATATTACCTGGCTTCCGTCGAGGGCGACCCAGTTGAAGGTGGTATGGGGGAAATTATTGATATTATTCCAGCTGAGCTTCTGCGTAAGGAAACGGTCCATACCAGCTAGCCGGCATACTTGGGGGAGTTGGCTCGAGTATCCAAAGGTGTCCGGAAGCCAGAATGTCCGACAGCGCTCTCCGAAATTGCCCTCGAAAAACCTCTGACCGTATAAAAATTGGCGGACAAGAGACTCGCCACTCGGCAGGTTGGTGTCGTGCTCGACCCAACTGCCACCGATTGGATGAAATCGGCGCTCCTTGACCTTTTGCTTAACCCGATCAAAAGCATAGGGATACAAGGATTTCAACCACTTATACTGTTGTGCTTGGGAACAAGCAAAATTTAGCTCTGGGTATCGATCCATTAAACCGCATTGGTTTGACCACGACCTTGCTACCTTTCTTTTCGTCTCGGCCCAGGGCCACAACCAACAAGTATCGATATGGCAATGGCCAATGCCAAAAACCTGGGGATTGAGTCCACTATCATAGACCTTAGACGAGTCGACGTTAGACCCAATGTATTCTTGGGCAATCTTACGACCTTTCTTGATCGACTCCTTATCACCGAGGACGTAGGAATCAATAATGTTTGTGACGACGTTCAAGGCCTTGTGCTGTTCCCACGAATCTTCAGGGAATTCCTTCGCGGCATCGCCAATAATCCAAGTGTCGATCCAGAGTTGCCGTGCATCCAGATTGACGGCACAAATATCGGCCTTGACAAGCTGGAAATATTTGTTGGGGTCTGGTGGTTGAATGGTATCACCGCCAGTTGGATTGCCAAACATGCTATTGCAGGCCATCTCGATGTAGATGGTGTGCTCTTTGCCATCTCTGAAGGACTCGGGGAGGATCCACTCGACACGTTCGCCTCCGCCGGTTAAACCCTGCAGTGGCTTCCCGTCTTCAGTCCAAACCATGCCTTCGCTGTTGGAGTCCCATTGGAACTCCAAGTGCTCTTTATCCCGGAGATCAGCAGGAACACGGAGCACAACTTTGAACCAGTGGGTGGACCAAGATGGACCGAAGGCCTGACCAACGGAGGTGGGTTTATAATCACCAGCCACGGCCTCCTCGAATGTTGGTCTTGAGAGGTTTGGGGCAGGCCATGTCGAGAGCTGAACATGAGGAGGTCCAGATGCGACGCCCTCGAACATCATAGCAAGGAGATTCCGCTTCTCCCATTGTCCCTTAGAGTAGAACTGTGTGATACGCTCCTTGTAGATGTGAGATATCCGTTTGCCGACCGGGGTAGGTGCCCGGAGGGGATAATCGGTCGAAACGACCTTCAGTTTCGTGGTGTCGCCACCCATGGTAATTACCGTGATTAGCTCTTGGTTTCTTGCTGATGTCCCTGGAACAGCCAGGTAAACATTAGAGCGCTATAGAGGATGCAAGCAGGCAGTCCTCTGAAAATGAACGAGTAGTTAGTTATAAGGCAGCTTGTGTTTGTAGAAGGGTTGGCCACAATGGGACCGCTGAATGAAGTACTCGTACGTATTAAATCATACGTATAAAGAAGGGCGGAATGGTAACACGACGACCTTCAGCTCCACTGGCAATGAAATATGTATGCCAATGCAATAGGGTAATTGGATAAGCTGGCTCACCAATGAAAAGGAATGAGGTATGGGGTTTGTGGCTAGGAACTCTGGGGTAAACAGCACCTATATACATATGCAAGGCAAGCTCATTGGTTTCTAAGGGTCCATGGTACGTAACTTCTTCGGCTATATCAAGCTTAGCGCTAATGTTACTTTTGTGTAAACTTAGTTTAATTGGTTAAAAAGTGGTGTGGCTAAAAAGGTACAACCCGTGCGAACGAATTTCTCTAACTTTGGTTACATAGTAGTTAGTCTATAACTTATAGAGTAGGTACATAGGTTCGCTAATCACGGACTTTACCGCTAAAGATAGATCAAAATGAGCTGGGGCTGCTTGCCCCGCCAACTAGTTTTCTACCTAAGGATACTAGCGTCGACCTGCCCAATCCCGTCCTGTGCCAATTCACATCCGGGTCGGACATTCATTCCAGCCCTTCTATGCATGAGCTCCGAATACAAAATGATATGCTAAGAGCAAACGTCAACTCAAACAAATGGGTCAGGTTAGGTACATGAACTACAGAAGTAGTTCAGCCGCATCTTTGGGCGTCACAACTCGGATAACCTTGCTGCCGTATCCCCTGATTCTAGTCGATAGTCTGCAAGGAGTCTTGTCGAGGACGCCAATCCTACTTTAGGGACAGCATTTTGCCTAAATACAAGCTAGAAGATGTTCTGGATCGTACTGACAGACAGCTGATGGTGTCCCAAGTGCTGGATCATTAGCAACGTCAGGGCGCCAAGAACAAGCATCAAATGATGTAAGGGGGCCACAGTGCTGCTCTGTAGGGTAGCCCCGTCACGTGAGCCTTAACGTAACCTACTAACCTAGGTAACCTAGGTAGTTAGGTTAGTAGGTAATTAGTACCTAGAGATTAGTCATATCTATCTCTTATTTACGTTCACACGTTACCCTCAATCTCGAGAATCCTCCCTCCTTTTTGACCTTTTCTTCCTATGAAGAACAAAAGGCCAAAATGACTCTAAGTGAGGAGCAGGTCAGAGTCATTGAGAACTATCCGCTCAAAGACTTGCTAAGTAATTTTCCAGCCAAGTTATGCGATTTAAAGGCATCTAATGAATCCTGGCGCTCTGACATCGCAAGCCTCCTGTTAGTCATACTTGACTCTGCAACAGCATTCAATCTTCCCGCTTCGGATGGCAATGGCAATGTGGCCGATAAGCTATTTACCATACAACAAAAGTCCCGAGTTGGTATACTTTAACTCGCACAGTTCCGCCCGCTTGTAAACGCTATTATCGCTAACTCTCCCGATATCGACATTTGGACGGCCGTTTTTAATCTCATCGCTGATGTTAACCCTTCAACGCCTCTACGCTGCAGCATCGCCCCGACATTTAAAGGAACACCTATAAAAACCAGCTCGAGCCGACTTGCCGATAGCGAAACGCGCGAAATTGTCGAAACTAAGCTTTTCGAAGAGATAAAAAACTGCACCTTCCGTAATGTGGGTGGTTTTTGGGATAAGTTTTTCGATCCCAAAAGTTGGCGTAAAAAACAAAATGTAATACTTAAAGGGATATTAACAGCATATAATAAAAAGAAATGGATAGATTTCCAACTATACCTAACGAAAAGTTGGTATAGGATTAGCTTCGCTCCTTAGAAGAACATTTCTTAAATAATGTGCCGTATAAATTGCACACTACCAAAACTACTAATCAGTTTAAGGAACGGAAAGGTTAAATGGACCTTTTTTTGCAAAAACCAGCTATAGAAACTAGCAATACCTTTTAGTATAAAGACGTTCTTATTGTTGAAAAACAGAAGAAATTGTACAACACAAGCAAATTTAAGGCTAATTTTCTCCAACTCACTTGTTATGTGCAAAATATCTTCGCTAATCAGCTAACGCGCCAATTTATCCATGCCTTTTTTCTTTACGCTTTAAAAATGGAACTTTAGATTTTCGATCGGTCGGGGGCATATAGCTTAGGTCTTTTCGACATTCATAACAAACCAGACAAGTTTGCGCGTACTCTTATTAACTATACTATAATGGATAACGATACAATAGGTTTAGATATTTTCGTTAAGCGACAGGATAAGCATCGTTATGTTACATTAGATGATACAAATAGGGAAACAACGAGGATTAGGCTAAATAAAGCGATGATTAAACAAAATGCCATTGTTTGTCGCGGAACAACGTGTTACGAGATCCAGAACGGCCACGTTGCCAAATTTTCATGGGCGTCGGATAAGCGGAAGCTCAAGGTAGAACAACTAAACCGGGCAGAAACAATGGACGTTGAAGGGGTTGCGAGAGTTGTGGCACATCGTCGGATCACTTCCATTGCTAAGATGCGGAAGGGATTGCAATTCTTACCATCAACAGCTCACCGATTCCAGAGTGAAGAGGTTTATTTTGACGATCCACCGTTCCTTACAAAAAACACAAATTCGCTAATTACGAATACGTTAAGCAAGCGTAAGTCATCGTCCGACCATACCGACGACGTGTCTGGGTCCAAAAAGCAGCGGTCCAACAGTCAAAAGTCAAAGCTATCTACAGATTTGAATAATCCGCTATCGACAAGCAAAACTAAGCCGAGCCTCTATACACCTGGCGAGGACCTGTGGGAGAATAGGATCTACTCCTGCCTCGTCGTCTCGCCGGCTGGCCGCGTTATTAGCAAGTTTAAAACCACCAAGAAACTGCTGGAATCTGAACGAAATACGATTAAAGTACATCGCTCTCTCTACGTTAAAGGCAAGATCCTCTACCGCGACATATTTTCAAGCAACATCATTATTACAAAGCCTAAAGTGGCAAATGGCTTCAAGGGTATGCTCATCGACCTTAATTTGGCCAAAGTAAGGGATAGCGGCCCTAATGGAGCACGGCACCAAACCGGCACGATGCAGTTTATGGCGGTAGAGGTACTGCGCAAAACCGATCACATCTATCGCCACGACTTTGAGTCGTTCTTCTACGTCTTGCTCTAGATGTGCGCGCGCCAATCATGGTGGAACGGATTTGGCTATGGAGAAAAGCCGCCTAAGGAAAGCCTGCTCCGAAGATGGGAGATCGGGAGTTTTAGAAGCATAGCCCAGGCCAAAGCAGGCGATATGACCGTAGACGGCCTTGAAGGTATAATGGGCGAGTTTCCGAAGGCCTTAGATGTCATCAAACCCCTCTGTCTCAGGGTTAGGAAAATCCTCTTCCCTTTAGACAAGGAGGAAAGAATGAGCTTCGGAACTCCTGCAGGAGACCCAGACCAAGTTTATAGGCCCATCATAGCTGCCTACGACGAAACTATTAGCAGGCTTTAGCTAATGTCAGAAGGGGATGGAAATCATGTTACCATGTACAGCGATGCAGGCGACCAAGTCCACTTCCTACGCCGTCCATCAGTTAGTCGCACTTCTTCAAAGACGTCTCGATGTTCGCCATGACGAATATGTCATGTGGGCTTGAAAAGATGGGAAGAAAATCATGATCAAGACCAATGAAGTATTGGAGAATGTTGGGATCTCGGACGATGCGGAAGCGAGCCTGGCACCCGTCGATGGGCTTTACGACATATAACTGTCGAAGTACCGTTCGTGCCTATTGCTTGAATGCTTCCTTTTGGCCTTGCGATAGATACGGCCATGCGATGGGCAAACTTACGTCCGGGAGTCTTTCCTGGACTAGAACCCGACGACTATTGATCTAACCTAGAGAAGTATAAGTGTTGGGGGAATGGCCTGTGGGGCCCTATCTAGATAGCTTCCTGCCAGCTCACTGCTCATTTTACCTCCTATTCACTAATGACTGGCAGCTCAGGCAGGACAGACAGAGATATGGAGGAGAACGGGGCTGAATTTGTGGCGTATGCATTATGTTATACGTTATACTGCCTACTATCGTTACGTGGGCGACAAGCTTCATCGTGAACCTCGTCTTGCCTCAGACAAGTTTTGCCGCTTGTTCGCCAAACCACGCCCTCGGCTGTTTTGTCTTGCTTTCCGATACCAAGACCTCTTCAGATGG
The DNA here is from genome assembly GCA_022432525.1 of Daldinia grandis. NCBI lineage: Eukaryota > Fungi > Ascomycota > Sordariomycetes > Xylariales > Hypoxylaceae > Daldinia > Daldinia grandis. The sequence goes on from JAJKLB010000001.1 coordinate 2,458,680, forward strand.
CGATCCATCGGCGTTACGCTGGAATGCTAGCCTGAGAATTGCACCAATCTTGCTTGCAGTCTCAGCCAAACCCCGTGTTTTGTCCCGGTGCTCGTCCCCTTCGAGCCCAGACATAGCCCAGAAGACGTCTTGTAATAGCAGCTTGCATGCATAGTCATGCCATCCGTTCCGGGCCATGTACCCTATGCTTGAAAAGAGAATGTCCAAATCCATTCCGAAGGGCATAACCGCCGTCAGAGACTGATCGACGATTCCTGTGATTTCGAGCTTGAAGTCTTCATGCGTGAGGACTTGTGGGTAATATTGATTAAAGAGCCGGGGAAGGTCTTCGATAAGCTTAGATATCACCGAGTTCGACAGGATGGACGGTGATTCTTTCAAAAGCTGGGCGAGCCTTTTACAGAATCCCTCTTGCTGCTCTGCTTGGGGTTGGCGGTCAGCCGACTGTGGACTGGGCCAGCATCGCGCAAAATACCTAAGAAGTATATAAATAAATAGTTCTCGGCTTATCATATTTACCAAGCCAAGTCCTTAACAAAGACTTTATGCGTAACTTCTTCGTCGGGGTCCATTTCAACCTCAAAGGCCAGGACTTCAATGTGGGATGAGCCTCGCAGATATTCCATAGAGTAGATAAACAGCGGTGGGTCGGCTCCCTCTACCTCTTCTACCAATCCCTTGGGGAGCAGATGTACAACTTTGTGCTTTAGACAGATGTCGTATAACGCTAGCCTGGGCCGCTTGACGAAAACGTTGGGTGGAAGTTTTTTAGGAGCCTTGGTGAGAGTGATATGTTGGGGCCATCGGGGAAAGATTTCCTCATCGAGGATTTACACCAAGGAGTTGGTGATATCCTCGAATAAGATGTTCGCCTTTAGCTTGTTCAATTGGCCGCGGTAAATCGGGTCGTCCTCCACTGTTGCAAACACGGTATATTGGAAGTCCCCAGTGTCCTCGTCGACTTCTTCAGACACCCAAAGCAATTCCTCCTAGCTGGTGATCTGTGGCGTCATAATACCTACAAGGTTTTTACATAGGTAGTAGAACAAGGGAATAATGGGATATTTGGGGATACTGCGCTTAAGAGCAGGTGATCGATCACCTGGTAGCAAATGCGCAATTGCTTCTCGTATTAAAAAAAGATGTATATTATATAGTTAGGTAGTTACTATATAAAGTTAAACAAGCTCGTTAGCAAAACAATAATCAAACATTATCAAAAGTGTAAAAAGTAAAAAGTAACACGCTTGGATAGATTGTAAAGGTTGGCTAAAACTATGAGACGCATACATACTATAGCTTGTAAGAAAAATATATCTAGGTGCTTACTTATCATAAAAAGACATTTGGCAATAAAGTTGCGCAATAGTCTTATAAAAGTCTTGCCAGTCACGCACATGCAACCAAGCGTCTGGATAATAAGCAACTACATCGTGTGCATTAATCACAGGGGAAACCTAACCAACTATTTACCATAGTTAGTTCAGGTAATCATGCTGCAATGAACTTCGCAATGATGATTATACTCGGTATTGCAAACGTGCAGGCCGCCCCCTTATTCTATCTAGGTTACCAATAACTATATCATATCTAAAAGATGAAAGCAACAAGGCGTAGTTATTAGATTAGGTACTGTCGAGTAAGCATCGAGCCATGTTGTATTATGATACACTTTACTTGACGAGCAATCGAGCAATTAGAAGTAGCCTGCCTACACGTCTAGTCTCGCTGATCCCTTTCAGGCCATTCTTCCCGGGGACATTGCCTCCCCCCATTGCTTTTCCCAAACCAACCCGGGATGAACATACATACATGCCAATATAGACGCGAAGAGGAATGAATACGGGCCACGGTCGAATTATAAGTAGTACTAGGATGAAATCTTTGGTATCATTGGTCCGAAGCAGTCGTTAATCGCGATGCGTTTCCCGTAGAAATAAAATGGCCGGCCCTGCAGGTGCACAGAGAAGGAGATCATGCGAGGATAAAAGCTGCATGTAGTCTTGTTGTCATTAAGCCAGATTTGATGCCATAAGCGTAACCATTAGAATGCATCTTCTAGAGGGCAGTCGATGCTGTCATGCCCGTCTCGCTCACATAAAGCACACCACTTCTCCGGATCTACCACGCCGCTATCTTTCCCGGCCAGTGGCCCCAAGTCTTGCGGGTTAGGGAGGATCTTAACCGCAGCTGGAGGAGGGGGAGGGGGCGTGATGACTGCCTTGGACTTCATTGGGGATAAGGGACGAGGTGTGTCGTCTTCATTAGTGCTGGCGGGAACTGACAGGCTCTTAAAGCTCTCTTGCGACTTGTCGGATGCTTGGTCGCCCGCTGTGGTCTTGCTTTGCTCGTTCTGGGGCCCGAACATGTTAGTGCATGTAAGAATATCGTGGCCGCCAGTCTCGCAAATCTCGCACCAGAGCGTGCTAGTCTCGGTGACGGATGAATATGCATCGCTCTCGGGCATTGTGTCGAGAGTTTTCGCACGCTTGTGAGCAGCTTCGGCCGAGTGTGTGTCGTGCGAGAGGACTACAGTTCCCTTGGAATCGCGATACGACGATCGATTGGCGCTGCTAATAGTAGTTGAACTAACACGGTTCATCGACGCACCGGCGCGTCTGAGAGACTCGATCTCGCGCTCAAGCTCCTCTTCTCGGTGGCTCTTGTTGTCGATAAGACCGCGCAATTCGAATACTTCCCGCTCCAATTTCTCCCTTGTCGAGCGGTTATCGATCGAATCCGGCCGGGAGTTGATCAGAGAATTATTGCGCTGCGGCAGCGTAGGCGTCTTTTCCGAAGGATCCGAGGCGGGAATAGAGTCCCTGCTGAGGGAATGGATAATAGCCTTGAGACCTCTAATCTCATCTTCCTTTTGTTCTAGCTCCTTAGACATGGATAACTTATCCTCTCCGCCATTGCCCCCATTCAAGGCAGCAGCAGCCTTCTCACGCTCTCTTCGTAATTCCGTCCTTGTCCTTTCAACCTCCCCTCGTAAGAACTCTACTTCGCCACGTGCTTCTGCTTCTCCTCGGCGAGCATCTTCTAAGCCTTCTTCAAGCTCCTGAACTAGCTCTTCGAGCTGCTTGAGCTGGCGTGCCACGCTATCAACATCCTCGTGTCGCTCCTGTGCTTCGCGGAGCTCTTGTTCCAACTCGCGGATTTTAGCATCGTAAACCCTTTGAGTTTCGGTGCTGGCCATCTCGAGAGTATCGATGGTGCTGCGAAAATCCGCTCGATGTACATCAAATTCAGCGGTGAGTGTAGCGATTTTCTCATTCTTCTCCCTAAGCATCGTTCGAAGCTGCGAACTGTCCTTATCGTCCAGACTGCCTGCTCTCATCCTCCCGGTATCCGACTGATCTATTAGCATCGTAAGCTCGGAGAGACTACTCTCCATTTCAGCTAGAGTAGATGCTTGATCCTTCAATTGCCGGTCTCGGTCTTCGAGTTGGACTCTGAGTCGTTCAATTTCCTCCTCATTTACGTGGGCAGCCCGTGATGCGGGGCGCTTAAATGATAGTGATGACGCCGATCCGATGCTCCCGTTGGTCTTAGGATATAAGCCCACAGGCGTAGTTTCTTCCTCGTCGTAACTGAAAATCGGCCCCATAGCCGACGCGCTTCTAGGGAGTATGCTTGGTTTCTTATCCAGTCTCAACGTCTTGTTCGGATCCCCGGGAATACCTCGCATACTTGCTCCAAGCTTAGGGACGGTAGGGGTTCCATAGCGAGAGGGCGCCCTTGGGCCTGGTGTCGCTGTCATCGGTCGGGGCGCCGGGGTTAATGTTAACTTGCGAATAGGCGACTCAGGACGTGGTAAGGATGGTCTATTTCGTTTGCCTTGGGGGCTTGGAGCTCTGGATGGGCCGAGAGACTTGCTAAAGCTCGGTAGCGAGGGAGTCGGGGGCGTATAGTTCGTGGCATTCTGACCGGCGACCCTTAACCCAGGAGTGGGAGGGAGGGAGCTTGAAGGCGTAGGGGGCGAGTCGCGTTGCTTAAAGAGTTTATGACTCGGTACAAAGATGCCAGAGCCAGGGGTCGAAGTAACGAAGTAGGATATACTGCAAGAGGCGTTGGTAAGTAAGGAATAGATCAATACGGAATAGGTAAGATAAAACAGAGTAAACCCAAACGCGAATAGATAAGATGAATAACTAGATAAAATGAGAATGTGAAGGTTTACCCATCAACATCGCCGCTATTCTTGCCGCGTACAGCGTACTCGGGATGCAGCTCAACACCGACAAAGGTGCCTTTCCTTCCGGCAACTGTGCCTACAAAGCGAACAGTCCCAGTCATATTTCCAGGGACCTCGACGTTTTCACCCAAGTCGAAGCCATCGCCGCCGCCGGCACCCTTTCCTGGCGTAAAAGGGGGCATTTTGTGCGTTGAATCGGTGAGGACAGTATCTATGGCGTAGCTCTCGCTGTCATCAGGAATTGAGGCTAATGAGCCAGGGGTCAGTGCAGCAAATGAAGCTTTGCGCGCGAGAGCGCCCGAGCTAGGAATGAGTCTCGAATGTGCAGAATAAACGCTATTGAGGTTCGGTGTAGAAGCGGTAGCGATTCCAGATTTTCTAGGGGACCGAGACAGATTGTGTTGTCTCTGCGGTAGAGAGAGAGTTGTCGAAGCCATAGTGGGCAAAGACTCCCCTTCCCACTCTTTATTACACTCCTTGGTGTGTATGTACTTTGTAGTAGTAGGTAGTTATTATTATTTTTTAGCCCGCTATTGATTTCTGGAGCGGGGACCTTTAGCTCTCGTCCAATCCGATGATCTTGCTGGCTCCCGGCTCTCCCACTAAATCTTACTGATGGGGGAGCACTTAGGGGGCACTTCTATAAAAAGCCCACTAAAGCAATGGCTGGTAGTGGGTTTGTACACTAGGTAGTAGCCGTCGCCGTCGCGTGGGAAAGAGGGAACTGATTCCAACCAATGGCAGGTAGCGGAAACCTAACAAGCTTGGTGCACTAAGACCTAGGTTAGAAAAGATTAGCTGCTAATAGGAGAAGGATGTATAAAGAATGTATAAAAGTACAGTGGCTCGTATGTAGCAACCCAAAATACTAAAATACCAAAATAAAAAATAAGAAATAAGAAAACACATTAAGATTTGCAAATACCAGAAAGCAACCACAATTGACCCGGGTTGTCCGAGTGTTAGATGTAATTGAAATACGAAATATAATAATAAAGAGTCTGACCACGTCGGCAATCTCGAGACCCGGACAATCCTTAATAGTTGTATGAATAACTCAGGGAATCCGTATCTTGGAAACACAACATTGAAAGCTGCAAGATCCTAAAGAAAACAAAACATACACACATGGTATATGTACGAAGTGGGATTATGTTCGATGATCACCTACCGTTCAATGTGGATTCGGCGTAGCTAGGGTCGACATATGGACATACATACATGCATACATGTAAGTACCTGTACCTAGTTGACTCCTGGGGTTTGAGATCGGGCTGTTATGATGATACATAGGTAATTCCTTGTTTGTTCAGTATGTAGCAACGGCTACAATACTCGAATTCGGTAAGGGTTTCAGCGCAATGAAGCTGTAAACAAGAGCCAAAGCTATGCCAATAACATCTCAGAACTAACATGCGCTCGGGCGGTGAGATCTATCGTTTTCGGAAGCTAGGTACCCCTTTGACGCAACGACACAGCAACGCCGCTGATGCTCTTGTCAGGTACCTCTTCAACCGACTCATTCTACATACGGCTACGCTACCTACCGTAGGTAGCTATGGAGACTTTTCTGCAGCATTACGCGCTGCGGCAAACGAGCATATGCAGGACGGCATGCATCATTGGCTTATACTAGATTAGCCAGATGAGGGGTCGCAAGCTCCTTTTGTTTACAACGGCAACCTATCAATGATACAGTGATAACAACACTACGTCAAGATAATATGTACAGCCAAGGGACCTCATCAGCTCTTACGACCTGGATATGTAATCTAGTGAGAATTTACCATACTTACCTTGGTACCTAGGTATCATTACAGCAGTAGATTGATACTCTAAAAGTTACTTACGTTCGGGTACCTGAATACCTTAGAATAATAAATAATATATGCCAAAACCCCCCCTCCCCCCTAGCATATGAGACACAGCTCAACGGCCTTGCGTCACTTTTATTGGGGTCTGATTCCCAAACCATGCTAGTGGGCTCGGAAGCTAATATAGCTCCAACGTGCAGTTTAAAATACCATCCATGGTTTAGCTAGCTACCCGGCGGTAAACTTTATGTTGTTATTACATACATTTAAAGACTAAAGTAAAATGGGTCATACCCATTGACTACGATGTGCTATCACTTCTTACGGATAGTTTAAACATTGTCTTGGATATTCTTAATCAAAGGCATGTCTCGATATACGGCATCGAATATTATCATATCCCATTAAACAAGTTCCTCTATGTACAAGGTCCTCGGCTTCGGAATCATTGAAGATACTTAAATCGCTCTTAACTTAGAAACGCAGTGGCGAGATATCAAATACGGATACGGATACTAGAAAGTAGATCATATTAGTAAGAATATCAGGTCTAAGAGGTAAATAGTTCTCACATTACTAGGAACTATCGTATAAGCCTGATACACGATGACAAGACCTCTAGGTTCCGATTGAGTTGAGGGTAATCTTGATGTAAGGTTGGCTTGACTAAGTCTTCCACCCATCAAGGAGACCGTCCCATTCAAAAAAATAAAAAAATTAGTGTCGATAGCCATTTAAGTTCTGTAGGACCGAGGCCTTCTCGTATACCAGACGCACGTTTGCAATTCGGGAGTCCAGTGCCGCTTTAGGTGTCTGAAGTCATCCGCTCGGCCTGAATAATAACGACTTGTAGTAAAGAGTAGATCACGCTTAACTGTTAGAATCGTGCTCCCGCTCAATAATATCGCTTCGTCCCAGTGAATGCGTTCCATCATTCAATACCATAGCCTCTCGATGCCTTCTGCGTAATCGTTGCTCTTCAGCACTTTGGTCGTTTACCCGAGGAACAAGTTCGGCCCGCAACGCATCGTCTTGGTCGTCTTCGTTCGTCATGTCGATCTCTAACACAACTTTGATGCGGTTCGACCTGTCCCGCTTCGACCTCCTTGACTTAGTAGTCAGTTTTGCCTTTTGTAGGGCAGTGCGACCCGCCCTGGTTGTTTTTAAGTGGAAGCAAATATCACTAATCCGATTCTTTCTCCGATCCAAGTACATGGCAAAATTATTCTGCCTTTCTTCCTCCCCCTCCCCCCATGGTTGCCTTGCCAGCCACTTCTCAACGAAACCAGCCTCGACTATTTTGTCGACGTCGTATCTGTGAATAAGCTGAGAAACCAGCATGAGACAGCGCCTCTCCCCAATATCCCGAAGGTAGTATTCGTCATATAAAGGATCATCAAGCTTCTCATGTTTTACATCGTCGACGGATAACTCCAGCGATCTTACCAGGGCACTGTAAGCTTTTGGAGTATTGAGCATGTTCAAGGGTTCCTGGTAAGTCTCCTCTATATACGAAATTAGGGAATTAGTCGTGCAGAATCTAGGGGGTCCTCGAATACATACTGTCCTCCATAGCAAAAGCGAGCGCTCTCAAAGCCTCCATACGTTCATCATAGTCCTCTCGAGTGATGCCCCATAGAAGGCTATAGATTGTGGGGGCATCATTAACAGCCCGTCCAGCGATAATCTTCAGAGCCGTATCACGTATTGCAAAATTATAGTGACCGAGAAGGCTCTCTAAAGTATCTGATTTGAGAGAATCTTCAGTTTCTTGGGTGATATACTGGGTCTTTGGTGGCGTTGGTTTGATCTCAGCTTCGTCTCGGTAGTATTCCAGAATTGTTCTCATGCCGATGAGGAAGCCCATAGTAGCCAGGCCAAGACCAACGGTAACAAGCCGCTCATCTCTGAGGAAGGATGGAAACCCCATTTTGTATGAGCTATTGAATACCCATATCAGCAGCGACCATTCGCAACTCGTAAAAGTATAGAAGAATGATAACAGTTTGCATTTAAGAATTGAAAGGTAGATTGAGCAGTTCCAACGAAGCTAAAGTCCTAGGTTAAGACTGATGTAACTTATCGATAACATGACAGCATCGGTTGTGGATCTTGAATGGGTCCAGCCAGGGATCGACCGTTACTGCATATACAGTGGGGCGATAAGATAAGACGCCTAGCTGCAACAAAAAAAGTCGAATTGAAAACTTATTATCTACAAGTACTCAGCGCCTCAGATCCCCCACTAGCACAACGTACGGTCATCTGCCCCCAGGAGTACTACGATGCCGGGTTCTCAGCTTAAAAGGCTAAAGGCCTCTTTAAGGGAGAAAGGCGTTATTGGCCCTCAGTTATCCAAAAAACAGAAAAAGAAAAATGCGCAGGACGGAAAGGCAAATAACAACCGAAGATATCAAAAAGCAGCAGAGCTAGAGGGCATACGAGAAGAGTTCAATCCCTTTGATCTAAAACATAATGCCCGTGGTCCCAAGTTCCAAGTCACTACGAATAGGCCAGCGGCCAGCAATGCTGCTAAGGGCAGGCCTACCGAAGCAAAGTCGCTCGGCGAGGAAAGGGTGAGTCTATATGTTGAGCGAGACGTTGCGCATCTTCCCAATTAACAAGTCTACGTATATAGCGACGCCAAACTCTTCTTGTTGAACTCAACCGCCGCCATAAAGTAGGAGGTATACTCGATCGACGATTTGGAGAGAACGACCCGCACATGGCACCCGAGGAAAAGATGCGAGAAAGATTCGTGAGGGAGAAGCAGATTCATAAGAGTTCTGCTTTTGACCTCGAAGATGACGAACCTAGCGAGGGATTAACTCATCTTGGAAAGTCATTGTCATTTGACGGCCCTAGTTTGGTAGATGACTTTGAGGAAGATGACATCTCGGTCGGATCTGACATAGCCACCTCGGACGACGAGCATCGTGGCTCGAAGCGTATGCGACCTTTCGATAGCGAAGCCCAGGACGGCGACGGGGAAGAAGGGCAACCGGAGAGAAAGAAGTCAAAACAAGAAGTCATGAAGGAGGTCATTGCGAAGTCAAAATTCTACAAGGCCGAACGACAGGCGAACAAAGACGCCGATGAGGATCTGCGCGAAGAACTCGACATGGAGCTCCCAGCCCTTCATGATTTGTTGTTCAACAGAAAAAAGGCGACAGACAGCACGATCGCCAACGAAATAGAATCCGCAGCTGCCGGCAAAGAGAGGATGGAACGTGATTACGACTTGAGACTCCGACAGTTAGCACAAGACAGGAGAGCACAGCCGACAGATCGGACCAAAACTGACGAGGAAAAGGCTGAAGAAGAATCCAAGAAGATTAGAGAGCTTGAAGAGAAGAGGCTCAAGAGGATGCGTGGGGAAGAAGTTAGTGATGAGGAGGAGGAGGACGTCGATGATGACCAATCAGACGATAAACCAACGAACGGGCCAATTTTATTCACGGAAACAGAGGAAGATGACTTTGGACTAGGGAAGGGGATAAGAACTCAGCCAACGGCAACGGAACTCGGATACGATGATGAAGATGACTTCATAATCGAAGAGAACTTGATAGCCAGTGACTCGGATCTGGACCCCATCGAAAGCGATGGATCATCTGACGAAGATTCGAATGCTGAGGAGGACGATGATGAATTTACGAAAGGGCTACTAAACGACGAAGAAACGCAAAACCCGGTGTTTGGCGGTCAACTTACGGGCTCTGCAGTACCAGCTGACGCCGAGCAAGATTCAAACGGACTACCTTACACTTTTCCCTGCCCACAGACTCTGGAAGAGTTTATCGACTTAACACAAAGGATCTCTATACAACATCTACCAACAGTTGTGCAAAGAATCAGAGCATTGTACCACCCAAAGTTGGATAGTGGCAATAAGCCAAAACTTGCCAACTTTGTGGCGGTCCTCGTCCAGTATTTGGCATATTCATCCAACCAGGCGAAGCTGCCGCCATTTTCTATGCTTGAAAGCCTTATCCGACACATCCACTCCCTCACGAAGTCTTTTCCAATTGAGTCCGCAAATGAGTTTCGCTCACAGCTCGAAAACTTTGGCCACTCACGGCCGCTTACCCCGAATCTTGGTGACTTAGTGATTCTGACTGCGATCGGAACTACCTTTCCTACATCGGATCACTTCCATCAAGTGGCGACCCCGGCTGGGCTGCTTATCGCGCGAAACCTTGAGAGAGTTCCGAAACAAGTTACGGATTATGCTCAAGGAGTATATCTATCCACCTTAGCTCTTCAGTATCAGCAGGTTTCAAAACGCTATGTGCCTGAGGCGATGAACTTCTGCCTTAATACGCTATGTGCTTTAGCACCAGAGAAAGCTGGAAGAACTTTGGGACAATTCCCGGTTCATGATCCTATGCCAGGGATTCGCACCACTAGTGCTCAGTCCCTCGCAGTAAGGAAGCTAAACCCCACGGACTGTATCAAAGATGATATCTCCAACGAGACAGCCCTCTCAACCAAACTTGCAATACTTGCTACCACCCTCGGTCTATTAGATGCGGCGGCAGATCTTTACAGTGGGAAGTCCGCTTTCTTCGAAACATTCGAGCCGGCCAAGAATGTTCTCGTCCATCTGGGTAGCAAGCCATGCAAATCCAAGTTTCCGGCCGCTCTAAATGAGCAGATTGAGAAACTCCAATCGAAACTAGATAGGATGCTCGGGCTAGCTCATATGGCGCGACGGCCCTTAGAGCTCCATCACCATCGACCCCTCCCCATTAAATCAGCTATTCCTAAATTCGAAGACTCGTTCGATCCCAACAAACACTACGACCCCGACCGCGACAGGGCCGAGCTATCCAAACTGAAGGCCGAACACAAGAAGGAACGCAAGGGCGCTATGAGAGAGCTGCGGAAGGACGCCAACTTCATGGCTCGCGAACAGCTCAGGGTCAAGAAGGCCAAGGACGCTGCGTACGAGAAGAAGTACAAGAGGCTGGTGGCGGAGATCCAAGGCGAGGAAGGCAGGGAGGCCAACGCGTACGAGAGGGAGAAGCAGATGCGGAAACGCGCAGCGAAGAGATAGGGTGGCTGTTGGTGCTATGGGTGTATAGGGGTATATTATTAATAGCACTTACCTACTTACAATGAATGTTTAAATTTAAGTGTTTGCAACTCCATCGGGTTACGAACGAGTTACCCAGCAATCAAAAAATAACCCATCGGCTAAAATATTAGGTGTTCAAGTTATTCTCGAAGCTTACGAGCCACAGTCCCAATGAAACCTCGTATTACCTACGTGAAATCCTTCGCGTATCTTAAAAAGCCGGGAGTAGGTATTGCCAAGCCTCGCATAGATTTAAAGCACGTCAGCCATTTTTTTTGTCGGATGTTAAGTGTGTAGGTATGTATGTATATTCTCTTTTCGTACACAACTACCTACCAGGTAGGTACCTAGGTAAGTATGTAGACTGGGGATGGTGAAAGAAAAAAAAAAGCTTGATCGAGATCCTTTCGGCGGACCCATCCACTTGATTGCCGCTTATGAGTAAGTGATAGGAATTTAGGTACTTACTATAATAGGCATTTCGTGGTAGATTGCGGCTCTTAGTTATTATGGGGTCCTTGTCTGTCCTATATTAACTACCTACTTGCTTACTTACTTGTCTAGGTCGGGTAGGTAGGTAGGTAACTAGATCCAATGCCTTGGGAAGTTTATAGGCAAAGTTGCATATTTCCGTTTACTAGTAGTTGTCGTAGTGAAGTTGAACGTCGGCCGAAGAGGTACCTAGGTAGCTAAGTAACTAGGTTGCCTATTTGGCCAGGAATTTGCTAGGTTAAGCTCTACGTACGGACCTCCAAAGTAGAAATGGCGACGCAACTTAGATCGCTGATAATTATGGTAAGGTTTCGTCTAACCCCTTGGCGTGGCTTTACACTGCTTAATTTTGGGGGGTTTTCTCATCTTTCTCTTTCTATACTATTTTATTATAGGTATAATTTAGTAAGCATGCTGGAGTCGTAGGTCTATTTCTTTAATGTCTATAAGATTTCAATAAATTCGTAACTGCGTGTAATGGGGTTGCCCCCTATGCTCCTTAGAGGCGGTATTTATATCATATCCTTTTGAAGTACATGTCCCTTTATGGTATATATTGATGGATTGCTCACAATCTTGCTGTATCAAGGCTCCGCCTCGACGGTAATGTGATGGTCTGCTTCATTTTCGAGAAGATCCGTGAGGCCACATGCTGCTCTCGGTGTTTTTGCTTTGATCGGACTGGGTGATGTAGTTGGCTTTATACAACACATTTTCGTCCTTGCCCTCGCTCTGGCCCACCCCTCGTACCTATGTAAATTCAGTATTCCCCTGTGCCCCAACACCTGTGTTTGATCATGTCCCGAGTCTATTGAGAATGTCACACGATCGGGTGGTGACATCCGGTATAGAGAGTGTACCTCTGTGAGGAAATGGTTCATTTGTTAATATAGTCCAAATATATGACGAACCGCATCTACACCATTTAGCTTCTTCGGTGTATAAATACGCTCCCTAAGGGGTTGCTACCAAAGCGTGCCTCTCATTAGAGACGATTCGCTGGCCATTTATTTTCGGTGCTATTTATTTATTTGGTGGAAAGCAAGTAGGCGTACGTGCCTATAAAGATAAGGCGAGATTTGATATATTTGAAAAATTCATGGAAGGCGATATATATCAGAAGGCTTGTTTAGCCCGTCAATGCTGGAGATCTCAGTAGCATGATTTAAAAGGCCTTGGTGTTTTTCATCGACTATAAGACTCGGGCTAGCGGTTCTAGCTCGTATGGAACGGATCTAGCGACGGCTACTTGGAATAGGTGATCCAGAGACCTGTCGCATGCTTTGGTATTTCCGAAAGTCGGTATTTACAAATTGTGCTAGTTACTAAGTAAGCATATAAACTCATTTCCACGAAGTTACGAAGGTAACACGGATCGCTTACCTGTCGATGGAGGTGTAGCTTGACAGGTTGGATACCTGAATTCCACATTTTGATGGTTTGACCTATTCTGTGCTAAGCTCCTTCTCTTCTGTATCATGGCTAAAATTTGCTGTTGTTGGATATGGCTATATCCAGCAAACCTCTCAAGCTCTACTAGCACATCGTCCTCGAGAGAGGCGACCCATAATTGTCTTTGAGTTTCATCATTGTTATAAATCAGGTTAGACGAACCCGCGATATTTCGGGGTTGTGCCAATTGGTTATGGCGGCTTTGTGGTGCGAAGTTGTTTGTAACGAGCAAAGGATCCAGTGGCATAGGAGGCACCGAAGGCGTCGAAGGTGCCGACGTGAGAGATTGAATAGTGAATTGGACCGGGTTTCCTAAGGAATTATCTCCAACTTCGGCGGGGATGAACGAGTGCGCATATTCGTTACTGGTAGGAAACGTATTGTCCGGCTGATTGAATCCATTCATCCAACCCTCATACGCGTCGTGGCTGTAGCTTGGGACTGCTGAAGATAGGGAGGGACTTGCAGCGGCCCATTGCGCCACGGCGGGGACCTGAAGTGCCCCTGGAACAGGGCTACCCGAGGCTTGCCTATCTTGAAAGGTCCACGAGCCGTTGTATCCATCTGTCTCATCGGATACCGAACTCATCGAGTCTGTTTGAGAATCAGATTTCAGTATCTCGTCAAGTAGTGCTAGCTTTTGCTTGCGCTTCTCTCCTGAAGCCTAGCGTCAGCGAGATGTTTTGCGACGAAGCTGGCGGGTTGCAACTTACGATATGCACGAGATGCGATTCTGTTCTGCTCTTTGCGCACGTCACTATTTCTCTTCTTAGGTTGTTTCGTTCGGGTAGATGAAGCAAGAGTAGTACTATTCGTGCTAGCCTTATCCATGGCGCCAGCAAGGTATAACCTATATGTTAAACAAAGTCGATCTTTTGAGATTTGAAGTTACGAGAAACTCTTTTTGATGTCTAAGCAAGGGAATGCGGGAATGGAGAGAGTCATTATATAAGATGGAGTTAGGAGATAGATGTCTCGTTAGCTAAGTAGAGGTGGGATACGAACAGCCCTATCACGATGAATCTTTCTGAGTCGGTACCAATGTAAGAGTATATCGATCTCCCAAACCCGTCTTGATTCCACCGCCAAGTGGCATATCTCTTTGGGTAACCATGTACCTTTTCGTAGAGGCGAAAGCTTCGATGTGGACCGCTATCCAAAAATCGGATTTTATGAATACAAGGCATGACAAGCATACATACCTAGACTAGAACGCTACCAGCAATCTTGCTGTCATGTTGTTGGCCCGATGCGACTCCATCGCGCAAGCCGATTGGCAAGAAACCAATGAGCACTGTGATGCTTCCACATGCTTGGTTCGTGGTTGACCTCGAAAAAGTCCCCCGAAATTTACGTAGATGGCTCGACAACACGCGAGGCTGAAAATAGAACATACCCCGAGATCTTCAAGGGCCAGGGTCTGCTACGAGCCCTATAATTGGTTACCCTTAGTCATCGTGTTACCAAGCATTGACTATGTATGTAGCCCAGGTAGTTTCCAGGGTCCCCGCCAATAGAATATAAGCATTCCTTTTTTTGACAAGCCTAATTCGGTAACCGTCGCTCACCTCAGCACCTACTTATGCATCATGTACAACTCTAATGATTAGTATGGTATGGTAATGGCTGTCTCATGTGGTCAGGTTTCCCTTACAATTCTCACTACTCTCACTACTCTCACTACTATCAAGCGCAATATCGATCATCACGGCGTCCTGCCTTGTAGGGTTTGTGGTAATTTCTACTAAAACTTCTCAGCTTAAACGGCAACGCTTTAGGGAATTCATATTCCTAATCGCTTTACGATAAACATCATTGCACATTACACATCTATTAGATATCTAGATGACTATTGAGATATAGATAGCACAAATACACTACACTAGAAAGACCATACCTAGATACTAAAATTAGCATCCAACCTTAGCTACATATAGACAAGTGAATAAATGATAAGACTATACGCGGATGTACCTTAGACGTAACTAGTTCAAAAATTGCATAGCTGCACGCTTCTAGGTCAAATCTTTACCGCCTTCAGTAGTTTAGAAGAGAAATTCTTCTAATTACCTAATATAGTTACTATTGTTACATGTGCATGTGATAAAATAGCAACCCCATGAGCTTTGACCTTGGGTAGTGGATGAGACATTACTAGTGTAAGGTATGTATCTGGCAAATATAGGTAGTTGATAGCTAACCTAATGAAGCAAGTGTTTAGGTGTTGTTTTTGTCTATCTAAATGGACCAATCTTCGTGCAACGGGAGCTGAGGACGGGAATGTATGTAAGTTCCAGGCGGTCAGGGTTTACTGCTCCACTTAAACCCGCCCGCACAAGCCCGCTAGGATTCATCAGCTCGCAGCCCTATTCTATTCCTGCCGTGCGCCATTCATTACAACTGCTAGTGGTTAAGCTCCTCGAAATGACGACATATGCCGTATCTGTCTCGTTGAATTCCAATTGTTTGCTTAACTTGAGCATCGCGGAAATCGAAATTCCAAAGAGGATCAGCAATAGTTAAGACGAGAATGGGAAGCCACCGAATTAGGTATTAGCCAACCTTCCTAGGGCATCTTGTACATACGTCTACTGTGTAATTTTATACCTGCAGTAGCAGCAACGGTAGGGATCGTTCTTTTTAGATACTTCCCCTGTTAGTGTGCGGAAACACTAGCCTTCAAATCGGCACTAGAAGTTATTTGATTGGATAAGAGTATACGAACAGATAGCTTATGGGGTTCGGCCTAGGTGTGAGGAGAATCTGCTCCTGTCTGCCTGTCTGCTTAATGGAATATTATGTACCCAAACAGGCATCGTGGGCAACCTCCATCTATAATCGATTCAGCTGACCCAGTTGCGGACCACGTAAGTTTAGTAGGGCTAAGTGACAGGCTTGATACCTATCTTACCGCATAAGTATTTCCAGTTGCATTTCCACCAATGAAGCAAGTCGAACTGAATAAGCAATACAAATCTATTTCGCATACGGCAGAGCCTTCTCGGTGTCCCACTTACCTTGTCAAATGCGCATAGGAGAATAGTGTAGTCATCCTGGTGAAAATGGAATAGATCTATTACACATAGTAGTACATATGTACTAATATGGGTATATATATAGTATATATACGAATGCTAGGTAGCCAAGTTATTTCCCCTTCCCTTTTCCGTGGAAGGGTCTACGTGTTATGGGTGAGTGTTATGATCTGTAATTCGATAGGCGAAAATATTGCTGATTTTCTTAATAGCACGATTACATGATTACATCGGACGAGAGAAATACGAGGGCGAGTGTCACAACTACGGTGACAACATTGTCGTCTGACCTCTTTGAACCGTGACGAAGTCGAAGCGATAATTTTTGAGACACTACGTACGGATGGTAGATGCGGGTGAAGAGAATTGCCTTACTTGAAGAGCCAATCAATGTTGATTAGTATTCACTTAGGCCTCGGTGGATATACAATGGAGCCTAAGCTGCCTAATGGTGATAAGGCTATGGAAATGAAAGATGATGACCTGGAGAAATCTGCTACAAAGATGCCGAGGTCGGTCTTGTGGTCTGTTCCGTCCTTGTTAGCCTAAGTTCTGACATCACCTAACTAACCAACTAGGTAAGTACCTACGTACCTAGATACCTGGGTACGTGGGTAAGTACGTAATATATCCTCCCTTGGATCGTCATTACACACTTAGCGTAGATGGACAAACATCTCCCGGTCATAAAAATACAACGCGATAGCTACTAATGTATTGAGCTTTTTCGTAGAAATGTTATATCAATCCGGTTACCAAAACAAAGCCAGTCAGTGGAGTTTCACGTTTTAATTCTGAACCCTAGCCTAGCCTAGACCACCCCTAGTACATTTACTAAGTACACTACAGTAGCATTGAGTGCTATGGAGTCCGTGTAACCCCCCCTCCACATTGCATGCAGCACAATCCAAATTGAATGCCGAAAAGAGCAAAGGAGCGGGTCCGGGATGAGGTAGCCCAAAGTATACTTGAGGCTGAGTTATTGCACATCCCACCTAATTTGCACAGGTAACTCGTCGCTCCAGCCTCAATGCTACCAGGAAGTACATTGAGTCGAAGCCACGATTCCATCGGATTCTACGAAGAAACGGTGGCGCGCTAAGGGAAAATCTCAGCCTCGAACTGCGCGAAAGTTGCGGTTGGGACTTGCGCAAGAGGGGAGAGATGGAGATAAAAAGAATACCCTTTAAGGTCGCTTGCTAATCGGTAGTGAATTTTGTGGTCACCTCTCAATCTTCCATCGCTGCATCTCTTTTACTCTTCTATTTCCATCCTCGTTGATAAAGGACCTGACGTATGCAACTTAATTTGAAGTACCTCAATCAGGTATTTGTTGCCTTAGGACGGGCATTTAGATTTAGGTAGGTTAGGTACGGAAACAGAGCCTTCTCGAATCGGAGCGGTAGCCTATTTTCAGCAGGAACGCGCAGCCAGAACCTTCCAGCAACTCCAACCCAGGTACCTGCCATCCAGAGCAATCCACCAATCCACCAATCCACCAATCTTGTGCACCACAAGTACACCACAACCTGTCAATCCCATCAATCCCGTCAGTCTTGTCAATCCATACCGAAGCAAACCCATACAGGAACAAATTCACCATTCTACCTATCTATCAAACTCATTTACTCCCGCCTCTTCTTTCGTTTCTCGTACTACTTTGTAAGTCCTCAAGTCCTTTCTTTATCAACTTCGAATCACCTAGATATTTCCTCTCTATCACATCTCACCCCTCCATTCAAAAACTTGCAACCAACTGATCCGCGCATTTGTGGGGCGCTATCTGACTGTTTTTCCCTCTTCACATCTTTACAAATACAAGACTCGCTTTTTGACCTCTAAATATCTATCTCCAAGCAAAAGCGTAAAATCCCATTTGGAACTAACATTGATTGATACTTAAGATACCACCTAATTAGAACGGTTAACTGTTACTTGCGGATCTTCCCCTCAGGAATATTCCCGTCTGACCAACAATTCAGACGACAATATGGTCAAGGAGACAAAGTTCTATGATGCCCTTGGCGTAAGTCTTAGTCTTTGGCGCACAATATATAATTAGCGTTGAGAGGACATGCACTGATCTCCTTTGTCCAGGTTCCGCCAACCGCAACAGAGGCAGAATTAAAGAAGGCATACAAGACAGGAGCTCTGAAATGGCACCCTGGTAAGTCTTGGTTAAGATGCACCAAACATCTTACGAATCTAGCGTGTTAATCCTAGCTTTATAGATAAGAATGCCCACAACCCCGGAGCCGAGGAAAAGTTTAAGGAGATCTCACACGCCTACGAAATCCTATCCGACCCCCAGAAGCGTCAAGTCTACGACCAATATGGTGAAGCCGGCCTCGAGGGAGGTGCCGGAGGCGGCGGCATGGCTGCCGAGGATCTCTTCGCGCAGTTCTTCGGCTCGGGCTCGTTCGGCGGTGGTCTTGGCGGCATGTTCGGCGGGATGGGTGGCGGACCTCGTGGTCCGCCTAAGGCCCGCACTATCCACCACACACACAAGGTATCCCTGGAAGACATTTACCGGGGTAAGATCTCTAAGCTAGCCTTACAACGGTCCGTTATTTGCCCCAAGTGTGAGGGTCGCGGTGGTAAAGAAGGTGCTGTTCGACGTTGCCCCGGCTGTGATGGTCACGGTATGAAGACTATGATGCGACAAATGGGTCCCATGATCCAACGCTTCCAAACCGTCTGTCCTGATTGTAATGGAGAGGGCGAGATTATTAAGGAGAAGGATCGCTGCAAGTCATGTAACGGCAAGAAGACCATCGTCGATAGGAAAGTACTTCACGTTCACGTCGACCGTGGCGTTAGAAGCGGCACGAAGGTCGAGTTTAGAGGTGAAGGTGACCAAGCTCCTGGTGTACAGGCCGGAGATGTCGTCTTTGAGATCGAACAGAAGCCACACCCCCGGTTCACCCGGAAGGAAGATGATCTACTCTACCGCGCCGAGATCGAGCTCGTCACAGCCCTAGCTGGTGGTACGATCTACATTGAACATCTAGACGAAAGATGGCTGAGTGTCGAGATTCAACCCGGCGAGGCTATTGCACAAGGTATGTACATTCTTGATATTATTTGCTTTTTCTTTTTCTTCATCCGGACTTGATACTAATCAATTCTTGTAGATGCTGTCAAGATGTTAAGAGGACAGGGTATGCCGTCTCACAGGCATCACGATTACGGGAACATGTACATACAGTTCTCCGTCAAGTTCCCCGAACGTAACTGGACAGATGACCTTGCCGCCTTCGAGGGCCTGCGCAAGATTCTCCCCGCTCCCACTCTCCAGAATATTCCCCCTGCGGATGCTATGACGGACAGTGTAGAACTGGAAGATTTGGACAATCAAGGACAGGCCCGAGCCTTCGGTGGCAGTGCAGGAGGCATGGATGAGGAGGATGAAGACGGCCACCCTCACGCCGAACGGGTGCAATGCGCATCCCAATAGACGGTATATCCAACGGGGGGTTATTAGTTCGGTTGAGGACAGGTACTGCAGTGTTTCGTGCCTCGCATAATTTGCCTATACTCCTACGTCATCAGGGATTCCTTTCCGGTTGAGTTGGTAGAGAGGGAGAGCTTATTTACGGCGTAGCGTTTCTTGTCGTTTAAGGACACGAATGATTTGCATGTCAGGGGCGAGCGCGAAAGGAGAGGAGTCTGCTATATGGATGATATGAACAAGGGTCCGCTATTCTGGTAGGAGGGCAAAGGTTCACCTTTTTCTCTGCGCAGCTCTCCTTTTTTTTTTTAATCATCGACTACACTGAGCGTCATCCCACACGTGGCGCTCTTGCGAAATTGGCGTTCGACGGACATAGAGAGAGGAAATCAGGACAGACGTGCTTTATACATGATTGCAATATTGGTATTGATTGCATTGAAAACAATTATGTCGCAACTGCTTTGACGTAACTGTGTTTGTGACCTTTGCTAACGTGTCTTACTGACTTATGCGATGTGACTTGTTACGGCTCGACTGTTGTATTATTTCCTACTTCCCTAACTTAGAGACGTCGTCAAATATTTAAATACAGGCCCCGTAGAGTTAGGGTGCAACGGAGCCTCCTTCAACATCATCGGTAAACTCGGTCTTCCGCAGGTGTTCGACCGTATACAGAATAGTCTCCAACTCCTTCCGCGGAACATCTAGGTTTCCCTCGGCGATATCCTGAATGCCTCCTTTCCGAGCCCAGTTCCCTGTCTCGTCTCGCTCGAAGAGGAGGAGCGATTGGGTCGGCTCTGTCATCGGGACATCTGCTTCTTCTTCTTCTTCCTCTTTTGCTTGTGCCGTGCTGTTGTTAGTAGTTGGCTGCTGGGCATCAGTTGCGAGGACCAATGTAAGGGGGCTTTCTGGTCGGGTGATGATGAGAGCGTTTAGGGGGTTGTCTTGTAAACGTAGCGTTTGAGCGTGTTTAAGCGCATTGTCTGGTAGGACTTCGAATGTGAGGATTGCTGGGATACTGTTTATGGTGTGTTAGATTCTGCGGACGATGCATTTATTGAGGCGGTGGTAATGAAATAACGAAAAAGTGGGAGACGGGATAGGGGAGGGGTTTTTTTTTTTTTTTACCGTTCGCAAATTGCCAAGATGAAGCATCGCTCGTCCACATCGTACGAAAGTATCTGGGACACGGCAACTTGCTTCGTGCTAGGCACTATCTCCTTGACAAGGCTAAGGAGGTCCGTCTTGCCGAGCAGCCGGGCAGCCTTCCAATCCCACACGAACAGCTCGTCGTCCCCGCCTCCGGAGACCAGGATTTCCGGGCGCGAGACAGGTACGCAGAGGGCGTTAAGGAAAGCCTCGTGGCCGAGGCAGTAGTTCTCGACGACGTGGGCCTGGGGGATGCCGCGCGAGACGCGGATGTGCTCGTCGCGGTCGGCGGTGATGATATACGGCCTGCCGTCTGCAGTTGCCAGGGCTAGGGCCGTCAGCATCGAGACGTGGCCTAGGATCGGCTCGTACTTGGATGCCGGGGCGTCTTTGGCGGGCTCGTCTTTGCGGCTGGCTAGGATGCGCTCTTGTTCTTCTAGGGCGCGGAGGTTGCGCCGTGAGTGCACGGTTAGCCGGTTAGCTGCGGGCTTGAAGGATGAGGATGAGGCAGAGGCGGAGGCGGAAGCGGAAGCGGAAGCGGAAGCGGGCACGCTGGAGGGCGTGCTGGGGGTGCTGGTTGCCTCCTCGGGGGGTGTGGCGGTTGGGATGATGAGAGGGAGCGAGTAGACGTCCCCGAATTTGTCTGCGGATAGGATTGTAGTCCCGTCCGGGGTGATGGCGATGGAGCTGGGACGCTTGGGCATGACTCTGTATCCAGTGAGACTCCTTTCTAGCGTAGTTAGTTAGATAGGATTATCCTACCGTTGACTTAATTCCTTAAGCTCGCCCTTCCCGTCATGTTCAAACACCCATAGTGTTTTATCTTGGCCAGTGACGGCGACGAGATACCTCGCATCTTCCGTTGCCGTCATGAGAGCGACAAAGGGTATTTCCGGCCCCTGAACACGAGACTCGGGCTTGTGCTGCTTCTTCTTCCCATTGCCATTTGCCGCCGCTTCCACTGCACCCGTGTCAGCTTGACTAGTACCCTCCTCAGCGCCGGGCTTGCTGTCTTCATTCAGCCTGCGCTTTTTCGATGGGCGCTGACCACTCTCTTGCTCATTGAGTTCTTGACCTTCCTGACAGGTAGTCTCATGAGGCTCGCCACTGCTGGCTTGCTTTGCGAGCGGATGAGTCCACGACGAAAGAAATGAGTTGCCGGCGTCAAGGTCGAAGGTGTGGATGCTGGCCCCCTTGGCAGCACAGAGGATGGAGCTTTGTCCAAATCTGCTCAGATATTGGTACGGCAGACTCATGGCGTTGTAAGTTGATGCGATCCAATTGCTGATACCATGCACTCCCAACAAAGTCTTAGAGTTTTATTTGTTGTAACCCTCGCTGAATATCCCTTGGGTCAGGTCCGCTCACTTTAGATTGAATTTCAAGATCCAAGTTGAAAATTCCGGGATATATGGTTTATTGCAAAATGGAAGTTCAAATTCTAAATTCGGTAGATTCTATGCCTCTATGCAGATAGTTGTCTATCAAGTATACAGCCTCTATTTGTGGCGCAACTTATGCAGTTTACCTCCGGAGTGGATACCACTTTACGTACCATCTTATCCGTTTCGTCGTCTTACACATCTCACGATAGCTCTGAAGACAGTTCAACATTAATTACGTATTTCACAATTTACTTACAAGTGACATTATTGACAACTACAATTAGCCTGAGGGTCTCTGTTATGGTGCTATCTCTATCTTCTAGCTTCTATTATCATCCTCATTAGATTAGGCATTCCGACGAACCTGTCCCACGGGCATTAACGAGCGGGCTCTCGAACGCAATAGAGTCTACACAAGGAACACCACCATGGCGCAGCTTCTCCTTGACTTCATATACTCGTTCGGCAATTGTTTAAACTGCTGCCCCGGATCGCCAACCTTGAAGATCAATAGCCGTTCGTTTAAGATACTACGCTTGCTAGGAGAAGGTGGTTTTAGCTATGTGTATCTCGTACAGGACACGGCAACTGCGGAGCTCTTCGCGCTCAAGAAGATACGATGTCCGTTTGGCGCCGAGTCGGTCCAGCAAGCCATGCGAGAAGTCGAAGCGTACAAGACGTTCTCCCACACGCCCAACATCATCCACAGCGTCGACTATTCCATTGCAAGCGAACGAAACGATGCGGACGCAAAGACAGTATACGTATTATTGCCGTATTATAGACGAGGCAACCTACAAGATATTATCAATGCGAACCTAGTAAATCACACCAAATTCCCCGAGCACGAACTCATGCGCCTCTTCCTGGGTATATGCAAGGCCCTCAAGTACATGCACCAATACCGAGGGCCCGTAGGTGGGGAGCGCATGGAGGCTGGCAATGCAAAAGCTGGTGAAGAAGATGGAGGAGGACGAAGCGGCAAGGGAAGACGAAATAAGGCCGTCGCAGCAGCAGACGCGGACGATGAGACAGAACAGGCAAGGCCCTTGATGGTAAACGAAGAAGTGGTGGGGCCTGGTGAGCGGAGATCGTATGCGCACAGAGATATCAAGCCAGGTAAAACACTACGAATGTTATACTTTCCACTGAGCTTTATACTAACTAAGCCTCGAAGGTAATATCATGATTGATGACTCGGGCTCACAACCTATTATTATGGATCTGGGCTCTATCTCGGAATCGCCGATACCCATCACATCGCGCTCGCTCGCTATTGCTCAACAGGACATAGCGGCAGAGCACAGCACGATGCCTTACCGGGCACCCGAACTCTTTGATGTGAAGACAGGGACGGTCATTGACACCAAGGTTGATATCTGGTCGCTAGGTTGTACCTTGTATGCATGTTTAGTTGGCAAATCGCCCTTCGAGATGCGTAGCGATGAGACGGGTGGTAGTCTTAGCATGTGTGTGCTAGGAGGGGATTGGCGATTCCCGGATGAGAGTCCAAGAGGCCAGAAGAAAGGAAAGGCCCCAGCTGGTGCAGGGCCTGAGGAGGGGGTGATTAGCGAGCCGATTAAGGAGGTGGTCAGGAAATGTCTGAAGGTTGAGCCAAACGAACGGCCAGATATCGAGGAGTTAATAGATATAGTGGAAGGGGTTATTGACGAGCTACCTGAGGACGATGCATAGGTAATGAGGTTTGGGAAGGGCTATTTTTGTTTTGTGTATATTGTATACTATAACCTTCTGTATCAGATGACTAGGGACAGGTCATGGCTTTTGAGGTACCGAGGACCCATGACACTGATGGTACTGCTCTGAGAGCGAATAGGTTATACGGGTATACCCTTGACTATTAAAACTTTTGCTTGGCTGGATATTGGAGGTTAAGGGCTGATTGATCTTCAGTCCTCGAGCTTATAGGAGACCTAAAGGAATTACATAGCGTCTGTTGCATTGATGTTCTTGGAGTCTCGAGCTAAGCTAACCTACCCTTTTTAAAGTCTAACCTCTCATCGAAGGAGTAACTCTAAAGATGATGGCAGATCATAGCAAAGGTCTTAGCGCCTTTGCTTTGGGTATAAATTCCGGATGTTGGGATCGTTCTCTATCGACATGATCTCCCCCCTTATGCTACCAACCTCTTTCTGATCGAACGCCTGACCTATATCGCGCGTAACGAAATGGAGTCGGTGACCAAATGCATATGCGCGTTCAGCACCGCAACGACCCCTGGACTCGGATTCGGGGGTTTCACACCAGAATTCTTCGGCACGTTGGGGGTGATCTTCCCCTTGGCCGCATACCCCTTCATGTTCTCAGACCGGGGCCGAACCTGCCAACACGTCCTTGGCTTAACGGCCATGTCCTCCTTAATCGTCCAGATGGCCAACAGCTATGCCTGGGCTATGGGCTACAAGCATGCGGAATTCCCGCTCTGGCTGTGCCCCTTGGCAATGTTCTCCGCGTTCGTCAGCCTCTGGGACGCGGAGGGACACGAGTCGGACGTCAACTGGCAACCGGTGCCTTTTGTCGACCGCGAGGCCCGATATGTCATAGTGACATTCTACATGTTCCTGTCTTACATCTTCACACACCTCGTTTCCCTCTTCGAAGCAGAACCGGCAACTTCGATGCAAGACGCGTTCCATCTCGTCGCCTTAGTCTTTGTCGTCGCCAGGTTCGCTACTGACATCTATGCCGACTTCACGAGGGCCACCGCTATGATATACCATCGCCTCGCGACACGGCGCGTCCCTGGCTGGTTTTGGATCCATGCTGATGAACCCGGACTGTTCAGGCCTATGTGGAGCGTTGTACTTACGGTGATTGTGGGTATGTCTGCACCGGTACTGACGGTTTTATGGATGTTCAGCGTGTGGTATATCGTACCAATAAGTGGGACTGTGTCCGGTGACAACTTGTTGCGATGTCACTGTACGTGAAATTGCCACCGTGGGGATGGCGAGTGTGTGTGGCATAAGAGGAAAAGATAGACTTGGGTTGCTACCGAATGAAGATGTGTGTACCTAGGTACTTAGGTATGACGTGTGGCGGTGGTGGCTTGTCTCAATTCATTGGTTGGGGCTGTCTTCTTATTAAACTACCTACCTAACACTACCATTTAAGTTTATTCTACTCTTAGCTACATGACCCATACCTAACCTAGGTAGGTACATATGCATTCAAGAACTCTATTCTTAAGCATTTAAACCCGGATTTGGCTATTTCTAGGATGGTTCGGTACACGTACTTCGTACCTCGCGACTTACAAGTTATATAAGTCTTCTCCTAAGAATAGCTGACCTACACTTACACAAATTACAAGTTATCAAAAATGGCATCACCAAATAATAATACCCCCGGGGGAGAGGAGGAGGAAGAAGATGATGATTATATGAACATGACATTTGGCGAAGAAGAGCCTAAAACCACAGAAACATCTCTCCAGCGACGACAACGGCTCAGGCGCGAGGGTGAGATCAAGGGGCGCGTCAAGTCAAAAGCCGAACAGGCTGCAGTAGAGCGCGAGGAGCGTGAGAAGGCGTTGAACGAATCATTACTAGACAGTGCCCGGGCAAAGAAGAGCAAGGGCTTCGCTATGATGGCTAGAATGGGATTCAAGCCTGGCGTCGCACTGGGCAGCGCCGACAGCGCCGAACACGCGCGCCTAGAGCCCATACGCCCCCAGATGAAGGAAGACCGAGGCGGCATTGGCCTCGACTCGGACCGCAAGCGTGCGCTTCACGAAGCGGCGGCCCAGAGCGAGAAGAGGCAGAAGGTCGACGAGACGGAGTTCCGCGACCGCGTGCGTAGGGAGCGCGAGGAGGCGAGGCTAGAGCGACAAGTCTACGCCGCCATGAAGGTGTGCGAGCGCATGGACGAGGAAGAGCAAGGGGGCGCAAAGGCAGACGGCGAAGCAACAGGGGAACCAACGACGAAGAGTCAAAAGAAAAGGACAATATCTACACGACCGCTCAAGTCCATCCCCGTAGTCTGGCGAGGCCTGATCCGGAGCCGGGAGGAAGCAGAGCGGGACCGGCGCATGCGCCACGACTTGGAGCAGAGCTCCACGCGGCTCCCGACGTTCGTGGAAGATCTGGAAGACGACGATAAGACGGCGTTGGGAAAGACGGCTACGGCGTATGTCCAGGTTGAGGATCTGGAGGAGGAAGATGCGGAGCTGGATGAATTCAATGCGCTGGAGGTCGAGGAGAGGTTAAAGAGGCTGGTGGAGTACCTTAGGAAGCGGTATCATTACTGCTTCTGGTGTAAATGCGGCTATCCGGACGAGGCGATGGAGGGGTGTCCTGGGTTGGCGGAGGAGGATCATGATTGAGGATGCTCTGTTTTGCCGTTTTATTTTAAACTCTGCGGTCTTATTTAAGGCGTCGGGAGGGGAATCATGCGGAGTGAGGACACTGGGATCTAAGGACCGGTGATGCCTTAGGCCCAATGCGGTTCGTGTTCCAAGTGAGTTTCTATGATAACTACCTAGGTGCCTATGTATGTGAATGCAAACTGCCTAAGAAAGAGGTAGTTATCTAGGTTAATGAATTCGGAACTCATAGTGCAGCTACAATAACTCGGTTACATATGGGTAGTGTAGAAGACGAAGTGTATACTTCTAGGCGAAGTACGACGCTACTGACTCGACGGTTGCTCCACGGCAAGCCCGGGAGTTACTTAGAAACAGAAACGAGACGTTTTAAAGTAGTTACCTATGTAACTTACTTAGGTAGTTAGTCTTTTCTCAAACCACGACCGGCACAACTTTCCCCCTAAAGCTATAGTTATCCCGTATATGTAAGGCAAGTATTGACAACCGAGGTCTTCAGCTACCAGACCCATCATCTCCTCCGTGTAATTTCCGAACTAACACAAAGCCCTGACAGTCCACAGTCCAGCCCCTATATCTCCGAGCGCTCCGTGACGCCCTCCCGGGAATAAACCCTCTCCTCAACACCGATATCCTCGTTCCTGTTCCGGGGGGAGCATATGGTTAGTTCTGCGGTGTCCATATTCCACTTGTACACTTACTCGTACACAAATAAATAGATAGGGGACAGGGGGTAGGTAGGGGGTGACTTTACCAAACATCCGGCTTCTCCCCAATAAACCTCTCCATCAACTGCCTGCACTCAGCCGAGTCCAGCACGACGACCTCGACGCCGCGGGCCTTGAGGTACGCCTCGCCGCCTAGGAACGTCCTGTTCTCGCCGACGACGACACGCGAGATGCCGTATAGGATGCACGCGCCGGTGCCTACCATCCCAAGCAACGCCATTCTTAGCAGGAATGTGCGTGTAGTTGTGAATGAATAAATAAATAAACGAATAAACAAATGAATAAACAAATAAAAATCAAGCCGGCCAGGTTTAAATTATATAGGTACCTAACCTAACCTAGACAGACTT
Source organism: Daldinia grandis (assembly GCA_022432525.1). NCBI lineage: Eukaryota > Fungi > Ascomycota > Sordariomycetes > Xylariales > Hypoxylaceae > Daldinia > Daldinia grandis. The sequence goes on from JAJKLB010000001.1 coordinate 2,486,162, forward strand.
ACACATATCGCACGGCGAAAGCGTCGTGTACATCGTGCTCCCCCTATACGCCGCAGACGGCAAACGGCCCGCGTCCTGAAGACACGCTGTCTCGCCCTACACGCGCCAACAACGCACGCATATCCCGTTAGCCGGCAGCAAATACCTAGGTTGGGTCCTAATGCCTAACATACGTGAAGAATCGGATTCCCATTCTGAACCCTCATATTATGCCCGCGGCCCAAAACCCTACCGTCAGCAGCGACCAGCGCCGCACCGATCTGTACGTCTCGCAACGGCGTCCGAGGTAAGCAGAGTGATTCTTTCCCACCGTCGGGCCTCTCCGGGTTGTTCACGCCTTGCACTACGTACCGGGACGCCGCCTTCTTGGTACCCGACCTTGGCTTCCTCGAGGGCCAACGCAAGGCCCTTTGCGTCGTCCATTTTTAACTTGGCTGTAAATGTGTTCTGTCTAAGTGGCGGTTTATAGTATTATAACGGAGGTGGTAATATTGGAAGGCTACTAAGTTTTGCTTTTAAACTTGTAGAAATACTACATAGGTAGTTAGTATATAACTAGAGATATAACTATCAGTTATTAGAAGCTTGATATACGTAATTGGAGATAAGCGGGAGTCTCCGCCTCACGACTATCGCTGCGCATCTAACCTAGTAGAGCCACATAACAGTTTAGTGCCCGCCTTTTAGTTATCACAGCCCTCATTTAGATCGAGCTGTTGACATAATGTAGCATACGTGTATAATTAATGGCACGGGCAATATATTCACATCGCAGGGTACGGAATTTATAAGTTAAACTTCTTTAAATTACGTTTGTACGATATGGGTCTGCGAGACCATTCCATGACCTTTTGGACCACCCGCCTCTAATTCCTAGGCCGCCTTCCTCCATTTTACACTCGGAAAAGTATTAGATAACTAATAGTCCGATCATCGAAAAACAAATAGCTGTTGTACAGGCCTTCAAAGGGGATGGCAATAGTCCTTCTTCTCGAAATCCTGGCTAAAATCCCTCTATCAACCGTGGCGCCTTTGGTATATGCCTCTACTTATACAACCGACCCTAGGTAACGCCGAACTAGAGGGAAGAAATTCCCCATGCGAATAAAGCACAAACCCCGAAACCTTGGTCCACTCATTCCTGACTATTACGACAGAAGGTTGCGCAGCGACGCGTTGGCGCTAGCCCCGCTTGCCGGGCGACTGTCGTTGGACCTTGAAGGTATATTGTTGCTTAGACTTGGTTCACGGCTCATCGAGATCCCATCCCGAGAAATCGGAGGGCTCCCGTGCGGATTCAAGAATGGTGATCGTGATCCAAGCATGCCTTGGGAAAACGAATGCTCTGAAGTGCGGGGCGGGGGGCTGCCATTCGGGAGGCCGTGGAGTGAGTTATGCGCCGAATGGTAGGATGGCATATAAGGAGAAGTGCCATTCTGAACCGAACCAGGACCGCGTCGAGGTGGAGGCGGAGAGGGAGGGATTCCATTTACCATAGGTTGACCGAGCCCATGCTGGAGCTGTGGTCCCTGGTGGTGGGACATTGGGGCTATCGGCGGCGGCCGGAGGTCACGGAGATGGTTATGATGGATTGGGCTTGGCCCACTAGGGCCGCCATTCATCTGATGAAGGGTAGGTGGATGTTGAGGCGGGCTGCGATGCCACTCTCCATAAGGAGCACTGGGAGGAGGATAATGATGTGCAGGCACTGGTGGGACACCCGTAGCTACCATCGGACTTGTTCCAGCGAGGGGAGAGGTCAACGGCAAAGGTGGAGGGACGGTTGTAGATGGAGGATGTAACGGCGGTGCAGCGATCGCTGGGGAAACCGTAGGTGTCGTTCCTTGTGCTGTAGGACCTCGTGGTCCCCAGGAATTCCCTAGGTCCACGGCCCTGTTCATAGCGTGAGATACATGCGGTGGGTGATTTGTTACAGTAGTGGGAATTGAAGGAGGCAGAGCGACCCGTGGTGGCTCATTTGATGTAGGCCCGTCTGTTCTTGGCGGATTATGAGGTGTAAGTTTTCGATTACTCCTCTTACACTTATGGCACTGGACGCTCCGCTGAGCTACAAACCTCAGCACCTCGCTACTGAGGGAGCCAGTATATCCATTCGTTAAGACCTTTTCTTGGCTCTTGTCGATAGGCCACCACTTTGGACTCACGTCAATGCCGCAAGTTATGCACACCTTATCGCCGCGCTGAGAGCTAATAGACGCTGCATCGATCACACCGTCGACCGGAGATGCTCTCTGGCCTGTTGCTGCCGAGCTGGATACGTTTGTGGTGGATTGCCTCCTATTTGGGTTCGTTTGCGTCGTAACAGTAGGTGTCTTGGTGGCGACGAGATTAGCCAGGTTCGCCTTACGGACATTACCTGTTAGGGTAAGGTCTGCCTGTTTGTAGTTATGCACGTAGAGCTGCAGGGCGTTCGCAAGTTGTGCATCCTTGCTTTGGCTCTCAGGCTGAGGTACAGGGTCGTGCATGCGATGGACTACGCTCTTTTGAGGAATATGCTCCTTGCACCAGACGGCTGCTGACATTATCCCCGTTTCTCCTCCAATAGTGGCAAGATTGTGCTGATCTCGTCTAGAGCCTTTCACGGGCGTAATCTCGAAGCCAAGCAGGTACCCATTTTGGTGGGCACATTCCACGTGGACTAATACGCTGTCAGCACTAGACAATTGGCCGTCCAAGGGCTATTATACTTACCAGGAGCGCGGCATTGGTGGCAGGCCACACACGCGCCACCTTTTTGCTTGCACACCTTGCAAACTTCGTCATATCTACTACGCGGTATCAATGGTATGCCTTCTGACGGGCCCAGGGCAAGGGCATTGCCAAACTTGACTTCGGGCATCCACACCGCGCAAGTGACATGGACCCAATTGTTGTCTGCTGTCCTCTTTAGGGGCTCCCTAGGGTTCACGGGCCGATTCATCTCCTCCTGTTTTTTGCGATAATATTCTACGGCCTTCTGCGCGAGATCACGATCAAGGCGCTCTTTTTCTTTCTCCTTCTCGCTCTTCTTCTTGTGCGTGTTCTTCGGCGGTTCAATGAAGTCGTGCTCTGTGAATTCTACTGGGCACAGGACGCACTTATAATCCTATTCGTAACCGTTAGCCGCGAACTTAAAGAAATGAATAGGGGCGCACTTACTATGGAAACCTGAGGATTTTTATCATTCAGGCACATATCGCAGGTCCACTTGCCCGGAAGTCGATTGTCGATAACACCATAGCACTTGCGATGAACGGTGAGCCGACACTCCTTGCAAGAGAGGTGAGCTTGCTCGCCCGTCGGGGCCATCTGGTGGCATATAGCGCAAGGCAAGGTGCGAGGTTTTGGTAGTTCTGGGGCTGGAGGCGGCGGTGCAGGTTTCTCCGCCGCCGCCTTTTCTTTCTTCTTCGAATGAGTATGAGTCGAGACAACACCGGGATCCGAGCCATTGACCTCTGCCTCCTTGTCGGCGATTGTCTTGAGTTTCTTGCGTGGTGGCGGCTCGCTACCGCTAGGTTGCGGGGCAGGTGTTGCTGTCGCAGCAGGCTGTGTTGTTGATGACGTCCCGTTCGTTTTATTGTAGACCGTCATATTCATCATTTCGTTCGCCGCCATGATCTCTTTGAGTAATTCCTCATCAACCCTCCGCTTCCAGGAGCGGCCACCAGCTGCAGCAACCTTTTTGGCAAGGTCCTCCATATCTTCCCACTGAATAGCATATCGCCGCCATAACTCTGCACATCTCCTACATAATGCTCCGACATACTGTATTCCCTTATCCTTGTTCGCATGTTTACCGCCTCCCTCTATTACCAGGCCAGACGCGCTGTTAGGCGCCCGCCGCCACTGTCGGGAGTTCTTGGTAGAACAAAATTTGCATATGAAGCTCCTCTTCAGCTTGACGGCCTTTTCGGTGTCAAACGCTGAATCATCCTGATCATCAGCAACGTCGTCTTGAAGCTTATTGGCCGTCGCTTCGGCCTTCTTCGCTTCCTTCTTGCCCTTCCTGCCAGAGAAATTGCCCCATATTTGTTTCCCTTTGTCGGTTTTCTTCCACGTGTAGTAAAAACGGACAATCTGCGAATGCTTCACTGTTTTGATGAGTTTGGTAATCGGATAAAGTTCTGAACCAAATTTGGTTACTCCTTCTTCGAACTTTTTCAGTTCGGCGGTTGTAAGCTCGGGCTCTTTAAAAATCGGCTTTTCGACTTTTAATAATGCCTTCAACGCCTTAGGTACATCGTAGTCGTTTTTAAAGAGGGTGTTAATAGCCACATCCTTAAGGTTCGTCGACTCCTTCGGAAGATTGAACATAGGGACTAGTTTCGACTTTGCGGTCGCCATATATTCGTCAAGCTGAGATTCCGTGGTTGACGTTTCAACCGCATCCAAAGGCTTCCATAATAACTGCGCCGTGTTGTTCGGATCGTCATTGTCGTAATCTTCTCCCCTCGCCACGTATCCCGGGGGTTCGTCCTGAATCCATCTCGGCCGCTTTTCTCGGCGGGCCTTCTCTGCCTCGAGGGCTGCAAGGGCTTCCTTGGATTGCTTGCCGTCTTTCTTGCCCGATTTCTTGATCTCGAGAGGTTTCACTAGCTTGACTGGACGGCCGTACCAAGGAAGGACATTTGCCTGATGCTTGGGTCCTAGACGAGACCCAGCTCTAGGATATATGCGGTCATCGTAATCCAGTGCATCTTCAGGTTTGCAATGTTGGCCTAGGTACCGGTAAGGCCATAGGCTTGCGTGATATATCTGCTCTGCTGTTGCAGGCTGGTGAGAGTCGTCGATACCATCAGCAGGGCTCGTGCGGTTAGTATCGATAACGTCCTCCTCATCCTCCCAGGGTTCTTCTTCTTCTGCCTCTAGGTGCGGATCAAGTAGGCTTGGGGTATGTCGGGCCTCGAGCTTTCTCTCCTGGGCACGACTACATGCAGCGCAAGCCCAAGCAAAGCCACGTGATGGTTTCTTCAGCAAGGGCGGACGAACACAGTTCATGTGATACGTCTGCTGACATACTGCACAGTCGACAGAATCGTTGCTATTTTAATCGAGTTAGCCACTCGTTGATTTATTGGACTCGTTGTTTGACTTGTTGCTTGACTGGTTGCAGGGAAACAGGGGTAGAGACCCAGAAGGGAAGGAGAAAGGGGAAGTGTGGAGAGATGACATAAGCAAGCATACATACCTTGCACAATACCCACTACATCTCTTACACAGCTTAACGGCACTAGTAAATTCCTTAGACCGACCCTGCTCCACCAAAATATACTTCCAGCGCTCGTCCAACACCTTCTTGACCCTCTCAGGCACGTTGACGATCTGAAAACACGGAATCACATCGTAATTCTTCTGAATATAACGGTCGTACAGCTTCTCATACCAGAAACAATCGGGGGTTTTTCGGTAAGTCTCCATGTCGTCAATTTCGGCTTTGTGGCGGATTTGGCACTTGCCGCGCAATGCGGTTAACGGACTAATGTCCGAGTGCATAGTGGCAAAGACCAGTCTGGTGTCATTGACCTTCTTACCAATATCCTTTGGCCGGTAGTACCAATTGATCCGCAACGCATCCACAGCCTTTGTAGCATCGTTCTGAACATGTAGGAACTCCATGATACGTCCTAAATAATACGGTTCTCCGGGCGGTTCGCATACAAGATATACATGGTCTAAATAATATAGTCAGTCGATCAGTCAGTCAGCCAGCCAGTTATTTAGTTGAGATGGAAGCGCAAATTGCAAATTGCAAATTGCTTTCGGTTTCCGTGGGGTTGAATAAGCTCATACCGTTCGCTTCCAATACTGTTCCGTCATCTGCCACCATCTTTCCGTCCCTCGGGGTTGCGCCGCATTTCTCGAAACAAAGCATATTTGTCACTTTATATCCCGCAGTATTGTGTGTAGTTGTAGTAATAGCTGTCGCGTTTGTAGCACCTCGTTTCGTCGCGTTAGGGACAGCCGGTGCCGGGGTACTGGCATTGCTGTGCGCATTGTTCGCGACCGATTGCGCGGGTGCCTTTCGTTTTTTGGACGAAGTAGTGGATGCCGTGGCAGGCAAGCCATTTGTAGTCGCGTTGCTCGTCGGGTGCGAATCCTTCACCGTATTGTGCGAACCATTGCTAGCTTTGCCATCCTCTGATGCTGCACCCTTGCGTGATGTCGAATTTGCGCCTTTGGGTGCATCGCTGATACCATTCGCAGCTGCACCAACCTGTCGCGAGGACTTTTTAGATTCCTCATCCTTTTTGTCTGCGTAAGCATCGTACATGTCCACGTCCATATCTTTGTCCTCTGCGTAGTTCGGGCGCGCTTGACCCCGATTGCGGGAACGCGTGCCATAAGGAGATGGGCCTGTCATGGCCTCCTTGCCCGACGGGTTTGACCCCGACGAGGTTGACTTCGTCATTGGTTGGGATACTGCTGCATTATCCCCAGAGGCCTTGTTGTTGGTGGGCTTTTGAGGTTGTGCTGGTGTGGGTGTGTTGTTGTGCGCGGAGCCGGAGTCTGTCAGGTCCTTAGTTGAAGATGATGAAGGATTGGGCTGGTCATCGGTGTCGCTGGACTTCTGCGCCATGGTGGGCGATTAAAAGGCAGCGCATACAATGTCACACGGAGGAACGCCGAAAAGTTTACGGCGGTGCTAGTCGAGGTAGACGGTGGGAATTTAAGTCCATAAGATTGGCAATATAGGTGCAACTCTTGCAGACAGAATGTTTCAGACAGGAACTATGCTGGAGGGCGAAGATTCCATATGAGCGTTTCGCCGGTGGTACCACGGCAGGCTGGAAGACAAGGGTCCGTGGGAAGCTTACCGAATTATGTCCCACGATAGTCCTGGCTCGAGGTTTGTTAGAAAGGGAAGGGCAGGGACGAAAAAGGATGTATGGTTAATTTAAGTTGGCAAGACGGAGGTGATAAAGTTTGGGAGGGAAGATAATAAAAGAAAAGGTCAAAACGCGAAATATCTGACCAGGGACGGAAAAATGGATGGTGAGGTTTGGGAAGAAAGAAGGTGGGAGACGGACGTGACTGGTGTGGGACGGGAAAGATGTGAAGGGTATGTAGAAGTGAAGGTTTATGTAAAGCAGGCCAAGATGGACCGGGGAGGTTTTGAGGCGGCGGGACAGACCATCAAATCGGTGCCCACTACCCACACGACTAGCCGGGTAGACCGCAGGCCATAGGATCATAGGATGGGTAAGGTAGACGAGCTATGTTATGTATGGGTGGATGGGGGATGGGCACGTATGTATGAGTAGACCGGCGACTTACCAGATAGGTAGGTATGTAGTTTCTAGTACGCTTCTGGTACATACGTATTGTAGATATTGCAAGGTAGGGTTGCCAAGAGCATACGATGATCGACCTATGATATCGAGACTGTCGATACCGAATTGTGCTCTCGTGTAGGTAGGACGAGGGCCTACCAAGGAGAATTTAGAAGGGAATTTGAGGAAGCTTGAGGAAGCTTGTTGATGACACGGATGCTCTAACTAAGATGAGGCAGGTTGGGAATCTAAACTTCGGGATCTTGGAGATTGCTGGAATTGCTAGGGTATGAAAGGCGCGGTAAGGAAAGGGAAAAAAGAGGGTAGGTTAGGTAGGTAGGTGACCTACTACTGTATGGAATGAGAAAAAAAGAGAAGGGTGACCTTTTTTGACGAACGTTGGACTAGCCAGCTACATACATGTACCATAATATGTACGTACATACGTGGTGCTGTGCTGCTAGGGTACCCTAAATAAAGCTAGGTGAGTAGGAGAGGTTCGCAAGGGCTGAGATATTGACTGGATGGATAGGTAGATTGGGTAGATTGACTTGTATGCATCACAGAAAGGCAAAAATGTCAAGAGATGCAAATGCATCGAAATGCAACATCTACTAGTCTGGCTGGCCTACATGTATGCATGTATGTATAAGGTCAATATGTAGGTAGGTAAGGTAAGAGGTATCTATGTACTTTCTAAACCATCCAGTGTAGGTAGGTTAGGTAGGTACAGACGGTACAGACGGTACAGATGCATCAATACTATAAAGGTAATGAATGGATGGGTGGATGGATGGATGGATGGATGTAGATAAGTAAAAGAACCTTATGTACCTTAAGGTAGGAAAAGGAAATAGGAAATCTGTATGCTACCTACCTACCTACCTATGAGGTAGATTACCTACCTCTAGGTTAGGTCAACGTATGGTATGGTTAACAGCAATTTCTGTTGCTAGTTGTACATAGTACAATGTCGCCTGTATGTAGGTACTATGCATGCATTTATTTCCCATCCAAATACGTTTTAATAGAGCAATGGGAAATGGTCAAGAAAGAGACGCACAAAGGCACGGGGAATATTTGACGGGGGAGGAGTTGGGATCTTCAGCCATTCAAACTCTGATATTGTACTAGCCAGGCTTATTGGCAGATGGTAGCGCCGCGGTACCGGTACCTGGAAGGGGCCAGGTAAACCAGGGTAAAATATTGGGCGTGTGTTGTACATACACTTCCCCGACAAGGCCAGTGACAAGGCCAGTGTGTGTGGATGTCTGTGGAGTGGTACTGAGGTTAAAAAGTCTCGCCTTGGGAGCCCACGGCCCACATCCATTACCTCCACCCCTGTCAAGTCCAACCAAACTTACGCTTCCTTCTAAAGGCTGCATGCTCTATTCGACTTCATCTCATCCATCATTTTCGCATCTGAAATTATATGCTGTGCCTGCGTGCTTTTCCTTCTCGACAAAGACAACATGTGTGTAGGGCGTATCGATATGGTATTGTTCCCGACTAGATTCTATTCCCCTCTTGGTTAGATATGCCATTCATTGAGATGAATCCATGGTGTCTTTTTGTTGAAAACAGTTGCATCCCCGTTTCATTTCCCTAGCTTGCTTGCTAGTATTTCGTGATGCGTTTGTACTGGTTTAACGCCCTCGCTTGGGAGCGACCTTATTTGAACCAAGGAGTAAATTCTCTTTATACCAACATTGACCGTCGCCGCCTCTTTCGCAGTTCTTCCTCTTTTAGAGATGTTACCGCGCGTCCCGGACCGTCGAGCTCACCTCATCGGGGCGACGCGCAGTTGTATGACAGGCAGCATTCCTATCACCTGTCGCACTTTTATAGGGTGGGGATCTAGCCAAGATTGGCCGCGAGTCAAGACCGCCCATTTCCCGAGATTTTTAATCCAAAGCATGGCTGTTGTCTATCTACACTTTCCACGCCAAGCTATCATAGAAGCAACCAAATAAGGCGCAGTTCATTGCCTACCCGTACTGTTTCATTGAATACACTGCGATTAACCACAGAAAATGCTTCTCGTCGTCCTAGCGGCAGTACGGCCTTAGGCTTCGAGGCGAGGCGAGGCAAGGCAGTCAGTCTGGAGAGCCTGGGCACCGCTAGCAACCGGGACAAAAACGACAGGTATTGAGCAAAAAACCCCCACCTCGCGATCTAATGGTCCAACCAGATCACATGGGACAGGGATCCCACCCGTCACCGCTGTGCAATAGCAAAGACATACCCAAGACAACCGAGCTCACAAATCTGCAAAAAGTACGGCAAGGTGAATTGTCCCTAGTTAAAATGTCCGCTTTGCTATGGGGGTTAGAAGTTTGCTTCGCCGAATAGACAGGTGTATCGACCGCTACGTAGGCGTGTTACTTCTCAATTCGTGTTCCGTATAAAAAATTGCACTGTACCCCAAAACCTAACATAGTCGGATCTAAATGGTCCTGCTTAATAGTGTATGTACTGGATGTGGGCAATATCTACGTAATGCAGGGTTTTAAGGGTCAGGACTGGTTCTGATGCGCAGAGGAATGTTTTGACCTCCTTGCCCCTTAAGACCTAGCATCTTCATGACGAGTAAGTGCCTCCAGATTCTGGGGGCGATTCCTCAAAACAAAAAAGGCATCTCCGCTTTTTGCAACAAGATCTAGCGGTATAAAAGTATCTGCTAGTCAGCGGCTTGGCTTGAACCATGAGAACGGGCGCTCCCTAAGGTTTGGACGTAAAGCCTGCCTACCAACTGACTATACACTAATCCGAAAGACAGGATATGCTTACGGTCTCATCGATATTGACCCGTAGCCTGCAATGGTAGCGAAAATATAAATGCCTAATACTACTCCATTAGTTATCAATGAAATGTAGTCTCTCTCATCGCAGTATCATTACTTCTCAATCTACATCGTTATTTTGTTATACGTGCTCATTCAATACTTGTGAACCGGGACCCGAGGAGAGTTGGAACTTAACGGGCAAAAGCGACTAAAGGGGAGTAAAAAGATAGTAACCTAGGATATTAGCCCAAATATGTCAGGTATGTGGAACACTGCTTTTTGCCACCTACGCAGATAAAACCGGAAGTGAACCCACTTGAGACCAACGTAACGACAGCCATGTATCGGAGAGTAACCTGTAGGATGAGAACATCAATTGTTGTAATCGAAAGCTGAATAGGAAACGGTCTGAAGGTAAAATGACAAATGACAAATACAATCCTACTACATACCTACATAGTAAGTAGTACCTACGTATATAAGCAAAATTACCAATCCCCATCCATTGCATAGGTGGTCATCTGGTTAGGCGGGCAGTTAGCTGAGCAGTCTGACCTATGTGCGATGTCGAGATGTCGGGAGAACCAGCCTTTCCATGTGCGGGAAAACAAGTCCTAGGCTGCCCTACCTACTTGCCTACCAGCTCGTTACATCGGTACCTACCCTATGAGGTACATGTAATTAAGTTGGAAGCTTGACGTTGGAGATGACCCCGACCGCACGAGGTTTGCAAATCGGCACGGGCCACCTAAGAGGCCAATCCGAGATCCATCCGTTAAAGCCATCGTCCAATAAAAGGCATCAGGATTAGATTGATGCATGAATTCCTTTTTGGGAATGACGGCGGCAATGATTACGCGATGCCGTACCTGATTATGTCAATAGAGTGGGTCTTCGGAGGCCAGGCGCCAATTCCCGATGCCTTGGTGAGGGTCTGCGTAGGCTGTCCTTGATTGCTCTCCACTCCACTTGGCATATGCAAGGGCATTGAAGAAAAGAAGCACCTTGCTGCCACGTGACATGGCGTTGCTTTCGTGTCCAACGCCATTTAAATAGCCCCGATTAAATCACCCAACTGACATATGTACCTAGGTACCTATCTACCTACATTAGTACATACCTACCTATCATTAGTAGCTGCATGGACGACTATCTCCATTTTTTGTACACTTGTCACCCTGCTTTTCTGCCTTGCATAGCATGAACTGGAACTAGACTGTTTGCTATGTGCTTGGGCTGAGCGAAGCGTACTTATCAACCAACAGTCCCAATGCACATGGGTGGTTTCTTTGCTCAGCTAGGGTAGTAGATGGTCATGGAGCCACCAAGAGGCATTTTGCATAAAACGACACTTGAGTCAACTACTTTGCAGCAGGAAACATTTCATACAACTACTCTTTCAGGCAGCAAGAGGTACCATGGCGATATCGCTAGTTCTTCTGAGCAGCAGCCCCCACCGAAAAGGGCAATTCAGTTCCAGAGAGCATCTGCTGTTGAAAAGGGACTACCCGAATTAGCTGCTAGTATCATCACAGACGTTAATCCTGATGCTACTGCACAACCTTCTGAATATTCACAGCGCCGGGCAGTACAGGCTACTCCTACGTCAGCAGTCGATCGCTCCCTTTTGCTATCTTTTCCACGATATGGCTTGCCTAACTCGTTGGTGAGCAACTTCAAAGCGCTCGGTATCAGTGAGATATATACCTGGCAGAAGCAGTGTCTTCTAGGCCCAGGCCTCCTAAATGGGTCGAAGAACCTTGTCTATACGGCTCCGACAGGGGGTGGTAAGTCTCTAGTTGCTGACATTCTAATGCTAAAGAGGATTCTCGAAGATAGCGATTCGAAAGCTTTGCTGGTGCTTCCGTATGTTGCCTTAGTCCAGGAGAAGGTCCGGTGGCTACGGAACGTTGTCCAAGGTATCAAGCGTCAAATCCCCAACAAGGAAGATTCGTCGGAAAAGGAGCAGAGTTCCCTCTGGCGGAAACGTTTTGATGAAGGTACTATCCGAGTCGTTGGCTTCTTCGGCGGCGGGAAGGTCAGGGCTACGTGGTCAGACTTTGATATCGGAGTCTGCACTTTCGAGAAGGTCCGTCGTCTACGGCATTCATGTGACATAGATCTGATAGGAATACAGGCAAATTCTCTTCTAAACACTGCTATTGACGATTGTTCTATCACCAAGCTTCGAGCCGTAGTTCTGGATGAGCTCCATATGCTAGACGATGATCACCGCGGCTATCTTATGGAGCTCATCGCTACGAAGCTTTTAAGTCTGGAGCATGAGGTTCAAATTATTGGCATGAGCGCAACACTGCAAAATATTGACCTATTGTCACGTTGGCTAGACGCCCACATATACAGCACATTCTACCGGCCAGTGCCGATTGAAGAGCATCTCGTTCATGAAGGCAAAATTTATCGAGCTTCATCAACCGGCGGTCTCCTTAAAGCCGCTAAAGCTGCTAGTCAATCCAACTCAACTTCGAACGCGAGCCAATACCAGACTAATCCCGTGAGAATTATCCAACATAGCTCACATAAGGAATTTAAGGATACAGTATTAAATTCTGTAGTAGCACTGGCAGTCGAGACAGTGAGGTCTGGATATGGCGCTCTTGTATTTTGTAATAGTCGTTGGTCAGTATTGAACTTCCTGCATTGCAAATATATGCCTTTATTCTTCTAATTATTTATTTCACTATTTCTTTGCTATTTCTTAGTATTGTTCTACATAACTAAATGCTAATATACTCATACTCGCAGTATGTAATCAGCCTCCCATTTCTACAATGCCTTTCCTATTCCTTCAAAAAGCGCTATGTTATACATACTAATAATCATCCATAAGATGGTTGCGAATCGGATGCACGGCTCATTAGCCGTACTCTGCATGATACTAGCTGCCTGGATCCAACTATTGTTGAAGCAAGACTAGATCTCTTAGCAGACCTACGCAGTCTCAGTACGGGACTTGATCCTTGCCTGGCAGAAACTGTCACCTTCGGAGTTGCTTTCCACCATGCTGGCCTAACAACAGAAGAGCGAGAGTTAATTGCCAGTGCTTACGATAAAGGCGTGCTGAAGGTTCTGGTAGCAACATGTAGTCTTGCTGCTGGTATCAACCTCCCAGCACGAAGAGTCATCCTCCATAACGCACGGATGGGCCGAGACTTGGTTGGTCCCTCGATGCTCCGTCAGATGCGCGGCCGCGCAGGGAGAAAAGGAAAAGACGAAATCGGAGAGACTTACCTGTGCTGTCGGAAGGACGACTTAGAAGACGTTATCGAGCTTATGCGAGCCGAATTGCCGCAAATTTCTAGTGGCCTGACAACAGATAGACACCGTATTCAACGAGCGTTATTGGAAATCATCGCTATTAGACTGGCCAATTCGAGAGACACCGTCGAGGATTACATCCAGAAAACCCTACTGAACTTGTCTTCGACACCCGATGTTATAAACACCCATGTCGAGTCTAGTTTAAGAGATCTAACCGAGATGGGGTTCCTTCATTGCGATGACTCCGATTTATATACTGCAACACAGCTGGGTAAGGCGATCGTCACCTCTTCATTAGAACCGGATGATGGGGTGTTTATTCACCGCGAGATGCAGCGTGCACTGCGCGCCTTCGTGATGGATGGCGAAATGCGTAAGTGGCTCCCTAGTCTACGCTCGTTACTATCTCTTATTCCATATTATTCTAAAAGTGAAGCATGATTTTAAAGTCCCGCCTGGCATATTTTTACTTCTTGTAAAAATGAGAAGTCGTTTAGGAAAGGGAATTGCTTACGGAAGTTGCAGATGTTCTGTACATGTTCACGCCGGTGCATGATAATTCCATTACCATCGACTGGCGGGTCTTCAGATCGGAAATGGAAGGCCTCGATGACAGCGGGCTTCGTGTTATGACGTTTCTGGGTCTGAAACCGACACAAGTAATCAAGATGCAAGTGATGAACAGTGCAACGAAATTAATATACTAGGTTAACTCATTACAGGGCCCAAGGCGGGAACCTCAAAGAGACGACGCCGCAAGAAAAGGAAATTTCTCGTATTTATCGCCGGTTCTACTTGGCACTCCAACTTAGGGACCTATGCAACGAGATGCCCATTCATGTGGTCTCACGCAAGTACGACACGCCACGAGGTGCGGTGCAGAACCTAGCGCAGACATGTCAGGGGTTTGCTGCTGGAAGTGAGTAACGCATCAAAACGCAAATGACACGTAATATGCATAATAAGGTATCATTACTAACCCTATCCGATAAAGTGATCAAGTTCTGTGAGCAGATGGGCTGGGGGTACGTTCGATAGGGAGTCTAATGCTACCTACCTATCGCTTATTCTTAGAGCCAGACCTGGGACTAATCCACAAGTAGGGCAATGGCAGCTGTTCTCGATCACTTTTCAGACAGGCTGAACGCCGGAGCAAGATCAGATCTCCTAGCACTAGCTAAAATCACGTTCGTCAAAAGCCGGACGGCAAGGGTGTTCTACGACAACGGATTCAAAACCGTTGCAGCGATCGCGAATGCCGATCCCGAGGAGCTTGTGCCGATTCTTATACAGGTATGTATGCATGCGATGAGCATCACCAAAAGGGGGATCTGCTAAAGGGGAACTGACACGATTTAAAAGGCGCAACCGAGTAAAGTGAGGCTCAAATCGAAAGACGAGGTGAAATACGAAGAGAAGCTCCTTGCCAAGGCCAAGGTAATTGCAGATTCGGCAAGCAGACTGTGGCGTATGCGCATGACCCCTCATTCCAGTGTGCAGCACCGCAGCTAACAGGGACGCAGGAATCGAGATGCAGCAGCAGGTTTATGAAGAAGAGTAGGCGTGTCGCCCTACGTACCTATGTACGTGTCTCGTGCCGTGGCTTGCATTGAGGCAGCGTGTCTGTACCGCTATGTACCTACACATTGTCAGCACTATAAGACCGTGGATCACTGAAGGTACCTACTGCCTACCTCTGAGACAAATCGACGCCCTACGGCCTACAGCCACCGTTTTAATTAGAATGCCTCGATGACTTGAGCCACTCATAGACGGCAGGTCTCTTACCAATGCGGCAAGCTGCCGCAGGCTAACGCCGTCTTGGGCGATTCGTGTGCCACCTTTAGAAGGTATGGGAAGCCTTATTTACTTGTTACAGTTCGCTTGCAGGTAGCGTGGGTATAGTCAGTATCGTGGCAGCTGTAAGAAGAAAAGAAAAAGAAAAGAAAAAGCAAGGGGTTATATCATGTCCTTGTAGAGTGATATACCTACACGCATTCATATGTTGGCCGATCTATAGTTAGCGGAATATACCCAGCTGATAACAAAGTAGTTGGTTAGTTAATAGCAACTCATCAACATCGATCGTAGTAATATTCCAGTTGCCTACCAGGGGGGCAGTTTCGAACTTGCGTGCTGCGTACATACTTGGCAATCTTTGGACCGACGCCTAGATGTAGGGCATAAGCGGGAAACCCCGACGAAGGATCTAGGAGGCCGAGCACAAGGGCCGTGAAGCTTGGCGATGATATAAGGATCAACCCCTAGACTTTGTCATGTTAGATAGATGCATAGGTAGGTAGGTATGTACTACAATGCCTAGACCTTGAAATGGATATATGGCGGATATGAGTAAGGTAAGATATATGAGTAAGCGTGGATTGTCTCGATTTGACATTTATTAAGTCCGTTCGTAACGGCATTAGCTGTGGGCGTGAAAACCCGGTTTGTTCATATTTTGTTGTAAGCTTAACTGAGGAACAGGCCATTAACTACTACCTGCCGTCCTTACCGGTGTGTCTGTCCTATAGCTAGCTTAGGTATTTAAGGTATACATTCTAGCAGATATTAATACTCGGTAATCATGGCTCACATAAAACAACATCATTCAAGGGTTAGGTTGTGGTTTCTTGTACCTGAATGGAACATCTGATAAAGCTATTAGAGAAGTAAATACCTAAGATTGCGATATTGCGTTTATATTTATCATAAAAATGGTATGGCCTTGATCCTGGTAATACCTTTTAGAGCCAGTTTACAAAAGTTCCTCAGTCAATAGTATCGTCACGCAACCGAAGTAACTGAAGAATAACCTCATCTGGGTGCGAACGGAGAGCGTTGTGATACAAGACGCTCGTCTCGAAAACCTTGATCCCCTTGATCTTGGACGCCGTGGCCCGCGACATCCCCGGATCGACGTACATATCATTATAGACGGCCGCATACACGGGGACTTCGTTTTTACCTAATTGCTCGATATCATAGAGCGGCGCCCAACCGTCAAATTCGGCTAGGATCTGTGCTGTCTCCCTGAGCTTGAAGAGTCCGGCGCATGTATCGAAAAAGAAGGGGTAGATCATCTCGCCAGAGAAATACAAAGGCCTTTCGCCTAGGCTCGCTGGCCCGGCCCAATCTTGCCGAAGCCATTGGAATTCCTCTAGGCTCGCGCCGACTCGCTCGGCTGCCCATCTTCCAGCTACACCTGGGCCGAAGCACCAACATGGCTCGTGAAGTAGCGAGTAGAGTGGAGCCGTGTCCCATTGGTTGTCTTGTTCTAGTTCGTTCAGGGTGAAGCGAGTGAACGTGCCATACTGATCCAGATCAGCTTTCATCCTAATGATGTAGTTGTGGACTCGGTCGACGCCCCCGTGAGCACCAAAATTAAGGCCCACAGTCATTAGTCGCGACACCGTTAGGAAGCCACCGCTAGGCAGGGGAATTCCTTTTTCACCACCGAGCTCGCGGATCTTCTCAGCGATCCATTTAACAGTAGCGACGTCTTCTGGAAATTTCCTATAGTAGTCGTGATTCCGATCTATGCATTTTCGAAAGGTGGCTTGATAAACCTCCTCGGGGCCTTTATCTAAGGCAGCAAGCCCGCCGGTGATGAAGCATTCTCTAAGACCTTCTGGTGCGAAGGAGAGATAGGTTAGGGTCGTAAAGCCCCCAAATGACTGACCGAAGGTAGACCACTTCTTCTTCTCAGGTGGGTAGTCTTTTGTTAGGCAGAGGCGGATGGCTTCACTATCTTTGACAAGCGTGTCGGCCTTGAAGAACTTAAGATAGTCGGCTTGCTCCTGGGGGCCGCCAATAAACTCTAGAGTGTTATCTGAGATAGGTGTGCTGAAGCCTGTGCCCCGCTGATCCAGTAAGAGTAGCTCGTAGCCTCTATCGAGCATGTACTTTGTTAGGGGGGAATCTTGAGGTGCTGGCGTTCCTAGGCCAGGGCCGCCCTGGAGGAACAGTAGGTAAGGTCTCTGCACAACTTCTGATGATTCGACAATGGGCCGTTCATATTTGACAGTACTTCTTGCAAAGAGCTTAATCGTCTTTGATTTAGGATCAGAATGATCCAAGGGGACTTCGAACCAGAGCTCTTTCACAAGAAGCTTGCCTAATACGACTTGTTAGTCGTTCTGAGGCCGGCCTAATAGACCATAATATATTCACCTGGGACGAGGTATGGTTTGCTTTCGGAAACAAGGCGAGCTACAACTGGAGCCATTGTTAATTGTCCGGTACGATTCAGCCTTTGGCAAGCGATCGGCACTATAACTGGCTTCGGGTCTTGTTATCACGAAGTTGTATGAAGCGGGGAAGGATCTAGATTCCAAGTTGGTAGTGGAGCTTTTATGATTGTATCTTTACAATGTTCGAGTATGAAATATTACGACCCTGTACGTCGTTGGCAAGTACTTCTCTAATTCTATCTACGTATTGGAGGACAATATAGGGCTAGTCTTAGATTCCTTGACTGGGTAGCTAGAGGTATATTCTAGCTTATATGCTGGCTTGTTTACTACCTAATTACTTGGCTTCGCGATCATAGAAGACTCGGGGGATGATTTATTGTGAGAGTTCTAAAATTCACAAGAGGTACCTACTCTCATATAAGGTACCTCTTGTGTCGTACCTACCTGCCTGGTGAATATTATGCCGTGTTACATTAATAACCTTTCTAGGTTATCGGTTCTTTCTGAATGGGAAAGATGTAATGATATCGGGAAGGAAGGGAATTGTTCCTTACATGTTCATGCACTTAAACGTATTAACCACAGCAACGGGGGCACCCCCACATCCGGAATTGGAGCTGACAAAAAAAATCTAGTTCTACACTAGCCATCGGCGTTATTCGGATCATTCTCCATTTCATCATTCCACTAACATTAGCATCTTTCCCTTTTCACCCCAACTCCATCTCCGGCTTTCTTACCTCGTAATCTTCTTCATTTCTTTTCCCCATGTTAGACCAGGATATGAATTGTCAAAACCTCGTACAGACCTTGATAGAGTCATTTAATGCATTGGCCGATGAAGTCCAAAACTTAGGCGACAGGCAGACTGTCCTGGAGCACAAACTTCGATATGCACACGAGCAGGTATGTTAATCGACAATCTTATAATTCCCGTCTTACTCCCTTCTTCCTTCTCCTCCCTTTATATATGATGAGAAAAATTAGCTCTAGATCAAGAGCTACCCTTGTGGTAGTGTTGACCGAAATAAAAATTTTAGAAGTTACTGATATAATACGGAAAATGACATCTCTTATTTACAAATGACAAACCTTTCCGAGGTTTCAGTCGCTAACTTTATCGAATTCGATAGTTCCAGTATCTAGCTGATAAATATGCTCCGACGGCGCCTGAGATTTCAGAGACGCTATTGAATCTTCAAATCCCTCCAGAGTTGCACAACCCATCCCTCGCAAACAATAGTTTTGTTCCCTTGCTTAGAAGAAAAACCTCAGACTCTAAACACCAAATTGCCGTCATCATTAGGGAGGGTAGACGCGTTGCCTCTTCCTTGACAGCTACTAGCAAGAGCAGTCGATCTAGCAGAGACAGCCTTCCTCCTACCACAATGACGACCCTCTCCACCATCCTCGAGCAAGACTTTACTGTTCCGGGAAAGAGGAGCAACTTAGATTGTCCTTTCTCCCAGCCCGCCGGAGGAGAAAAGCAGAATGAGGAGCCCAGTAATGTACCTGGCAAACCGGTGCATGATATAGAAGATCCCATCTGTGCGACCATGGATGATGATCCAAGCTCACAGCCTGCTGCTTCAAAATGCCCAATTCGATACATGGACCAGCATTCGCCAGAAGAAATCGCTCACTACTTGGAGACACACAAGCACGAGTTACCGAGGAGTCACGAAGTCTGTGTGCGTAGGTATCAAAAGAATGAGGAACACATTAGGAAGCTAGATGCCAAGTATGGCAATCTTGCCAACATGGTTGAAGGTCTCAGTCGGATCCATCAACCTATGTTGCCTGAACGGGACACACGACCTCAAAGCGAGGTTGAAAGAACCCCGAACGATCGTGTTGTAAGCTGGGCTCAAACGGTGAGCGCGACCGCCTCGGATGATCCAGAGCATACTGCTTTAGAACATCGCGAGGATGATCTAGATGATCTGGACAGGCAAAGCCGCTTCGACCGACCTCTTAAGGAGGTTCGGGTTGGCGAATCTCCGAGCCGTCCGTGGGGCATCTCAGTGCCCATATTCGATACTCCACCGGGTGTTGAAGGATTGGGTCGACCTGAATCCCCTCCACCAGCGCCCGTTCAGATTCCTTCATCCATGCCTCCTCAAGTGACGCCGGCAAAGCCAGGAAAGTGTCCCTTTGATCACACGAAGTTGACGGATATGATGAACGGCTCTCCGCTGAAACGCGAAGATAAGAACTCCGTTAGATTTGGAGATATCCGGTCGAGTAGTCAAACTTCTATCCCGGCTCATGAGCCACGATTTACAGCTAGCAATCCACGCCAGCCTACGTTCATCAATCCGGCTGAGTTGGATCGCAAGTCGGACAATAAGCCGCAGATGCTATTTACGGGCCCAGTCTTCATTGGATATCCTATCGAAGATGCAATTCGGCTCATGCAAAGCCTCCAAGGACAACAGTAATATCTTTAGTCAGGTGATTTTCCTTCTACCGTGGGCCCATACCTAAGACCATGGTTGGAGTTTATTACTATTTTGGGTTTTCAGTTTCATACGGGTTTACTATCGAGCAGGCTCAAGCAACAGACCTAGCCGGAGGGAGTATTTGATTTGAAGCAAGCAAGTTCGCACACATAGGGAAGGGCTGGACTGCCTCTGAATGGTTGGTAGAGTACTTATTGATGGCATGATAACGTAATGTATGAGGCGTCGGGGTTTCTTTTTTTTTTTTTCTTTTCTTTACATTTTACGATAGCATCAGTCGAGCGTTAGGAACGAAGAAATTAGCACGGACGATACCCTTCAAGAGCAGGAAATTGAGAAACTGGCTTTGTTTGATATGACTTTTATCACAATAATATTCTTTTCCACAAATAAAATCAAAGTAGCCTGCCTACCTCCCTAGGTTGCCTATCCCTTCTAACTAATGTGATTCCATATTCCCATCCCATGTTATGCCATACACTCCAAAATGCCAAAATTTGCAACTGAGCAGCCCTTTCTTATGCTCTCGACTTGCCAGACGCCTATTGTATCCCGTATTTCGTATTTCGTACACGAACGAATTCCTTGGTAAACTTGCAAACAGTCGACAACGCCCATCCATCTATCGATACTCTCCGTTGGAAACCTTTCCATTTCCTTTTCCCGCAGCATCTTCCTCCTCCGACTCATCCCTATATCCTCCTCCGTTAGCAGCATCCGTCTCCCACAGCGAGATATCATCATCGTCCATGAGCGCCGCCTCGTCCGCCTCCCCAGCTCGCTGCCGTCTCCCCTCTTCTAAGTCTCCATATCCCAGATCCAATTCCTCATCTAGCTCCCCGTCTACCGGGAGTCCGTTCTCGGCGGCCTCTTCGCGCGCGAGTTCTCTGGCGCGCGCCATCGTGCGCCGGTATATAAATAGACTGAGGGTAATTCCCGCGGCGCTGCCGAGTAGCATGCTTAGATAATTGATGGCCTTGTCGCCTGCGCTCATGGTATCCCCGCTCTCGGCGAGCAGGGCCAGCCGGCTGCCGATGAAGACGTGCACGAGAAGCTTCGGGGAAGCCATGGCTGTTGCGAGCGCGAAGCGCCACGGCGAAATGCTGGGGATCGTGGCGAGGAACCCGTTGCTGAGACTGAACGGCAGCGGACAGAAGCGGATAGCGGCTAGGACGAACAATCCGTCCCGGCGGAGAACTTGTCCCAGAGCGACGAATCGCTTGTCCGCGCCGACCAGCGAGTGAACGTATCCGCTGAAGATGGTCCTGCTGGCGAGGAACGCGGCGGTAGACCCGAAGACGGTGGCGCTAGCGACGATGGGCCAGCCGCCGGGGAACCCGTAGACGAAACCGGCGATGGTGATGCAAGTGCTGTACCCGATCATGGGCGGGAAGCCCGAGGCGCACGTCATCAGGAACACGATGACCCAGCCGCCGGGCAGCGCGCGCCAGCCCTTGGCGACGGGGGCCAGGGCGGCGAAGATGCGGTGCGAGTACACGAGGAACAGGATCAGGAGGACGTTGACGACGACTAGGGCGGACACGGCAACGATGCGTTGGAGGAGGGTCATGCTGTAGAATAGCTTGAGCATCTTGTTGGAGAAGGATATGCTGGCGCGCATGATGCGGCGGCCGAAGGGGTCGGAGGAGTCGTTGTTGTTGTTGTTGTTGTTGTTGTTGTTATTGCTGTTGCTGTTGGCTGCGGAGCGGGAGTACGGTGTTGAGAGGCGTCGCGAGTGGGATGTAGGCCGTTGTAAGTTCGGGCGTACCCATGGTGGGAGAGGAGCATCTGGGCGTGGGGACGGGGAGGGAGAGGGAGATGGCGAGTGCGATGATGGGTGCGAGACGGAGAGCATGGGCTCTTGAGCTTCGTGGTCGGGAGGCATATTGACGGCGGTGTTTAGCTGGCTGTTTATATAGAAATCGTATCGTATCGTATCGTATCGTACCGTACCCGGAGTACTTGCAGAAGACGAGCTATAATTGGAAATCGCAAGACCGATATGGAATATGGCTTAGATATCAGCAGCAAAGTCGAGATAGCTTCAAGCAGCACTAACTAGCTAGCTAGCTATCCATAATCGTCGACGTAGAAAAGTTAGGGGGAAGAAAAGAACAACAAAAATGAAATAAAAACCCCTAACCTAGAGGCTAGCAGTGGATACGATCAATATTCACAACCTCAAATTGGAATTTGCGAAGTGTACATTAGGTAGTCAGTCAGTCAGTCAGTCAGTCAGTCATACATACATAGGAGGAAACGATTGTTGCTACCTAGCGCAGCGTCCACAGTACATAACTAGTACATTAATGTAGTGAGATTACCTAGGTAGGTACATATGAAGGAACGGGCTGAAGAAGGAACACACTATGTATGTAATAAGAAAAAGGGAACCAATTGGAAGGGGACCATGCGTTGAGTTAGGTTGGGTACTTCAAGGTACATAACTACGATAACTATCATGTAACTATGTACCTTTTCACATTTGGCATAACAGGGCTGAAATACATAGCGCATGTAGGGTGGGTTGTACCTACATAGGTACCTAGGTACCTATCTGACTTACCTCTGTGCAACATAAACTTAATGCTCAGCCAGGCAGCCAGGTTAAAGAGGACGGGAGATAAGCAACACAGAGAGGTTGCCTACGTGTATCTACATACGTACATAAATACGTACATAAGTACGTACATACCTCATACATGTATATTAGGTACATATAGGTAGCTGATCATCAATTACATCATGTCCCCCATTAACGTCGGATGTCGATCCGGCCATCAAACCGTACCTCACGTCGTCCCGCGCGCCATGGTATTATGTAGCTGACCCCTGCTAATAGTAACATTTCGTTATGAGATATCGTATAAGTCATAGACCCCTTAAATAGCCAAGGACACTAATATAAGAAAGATTTCAACTTGCTTTATTCACTATATTATCCGCTACTAGTCACCGTCCCCTATTGCTAGGTCCCTTGGGAGGATCGCGGACGAGGAGCCTAACCTTTCCATCCCCAATTTCAACTCCTTGGCTTAGGATGTCAACGTCCTCTTTTGATTCCTCTTTCTCCTTCGAGCCCTCTCTTGTAAGAGACTTGTCCCAGCTTCTAGCGTCGATCCCAAGAATACCTCCCATGTTGTTCCGGTCCCCAGGAACCGAGAACTCACGGTACGCGTATCTCCACTCGTTAAGGAAGTTCCTGATAGCCTTACCCACCTTGTCTTTCCCGTTCTTGCTGTGATGTCCGGTTCCGGTAATGGCGTACACGGGTCGAATTTCCTTGCTATTATCTAGGAGAACCCTCTCAAGATACTCGACAGCTTCGTCCGGGTGGAGGCCGTGCAGATCCACAAAGATCTCTGCATTGGGCGAGTTTTGCTTGTTGCGCTCCTCATACAACTCCCGCGCGGCTTCCCGGTGGGCTTTTCGCATAAGGTCATTCTCGCTTTGACCTCGGAGACTAAGAGCCTTCGCCGCTCGAGCATCGTTACGGTTCCAAGCTTGTGCGGCACTGAAGCTAAGGTTAGCCTTGTAAGGTACATGTAGCAATATCGAGGATTCACCGACCTCTGTAAGAACTTGTTACGGAGGCCACCATGCTTGATGGCCTCCTGGCGAGCTTTTAGGTAAGCTTTGTTTGCCTTGTCTCCCGTCTCTAGCCACGGAATATGCTTGGGCATGGAAATAGCCTGAGCGGCAGCACTGTTTTCTCCGTTTTTGATATTAGTAGCACTTCCATTGCGGCCAAGCTTCTTCGATTCTGGTCGGCTAGACCCGGAGCCTAATCCAGGCCCAGGAGACGGTGACATTTTCACGATATCAGCGAGAGAGCTTGGAGTGAAGTTCTCTTTATGACCATGGCCATGCCCACCACGTTTGCCATGGTGTTTTTTGTTAGGTTTAGCAGAAGCGGATCCAAGAGAGGGGAATGCGTCGTTATCGTCTATTGACGGTGCACTCATGCCTTCTTTCGCCTGATGCCGGCTCCCGGGCCGCGAGCGAGGGCGAGAATTATCATTACCTCCATAGGGTTTCAATCCGGGCGGGGGTGTTACTCCAGAGGCTGGATAGTTAAAGCTAGCAGCATAAGGATTTAATTCCGGAGTGCCTGGCCGTAGAGATGGAAACGAGCTAAAATCTTGGACCTGTAAATTCTGGCTTTTCTGCGACGTGCCATTTTCATCCACGTTGAGGCGGTTTATGAGGTGGGCTGGGTCATGGGAGAAAATACACGTGTCCCCGGCCAAGCAGTTGCCCGTAACCCAGTACCTATAGAGTTAATGCATGAAAAAGAAGAGTGGGAGAAGTAGGCTAAACTCACTTGCAAAGATGATTGCTAAGATCATGACTGAATCGACAGTCTGCCCGGAGGCATTGACCAGTAGATAGATAGAATTTACAGATGATGCCGGCTTTTCCCTGAGCTGATGGGGTTGTAGGTCTCCCATCTGGTGTCATAGATTTGCCGATTAGTACACTCTTCGACTCAGGAGTAAGTCCAGCAACATTCGTCGAGTCTTGGCCTTGAGACTCCATTATAGATGCAATGGTAGCACTGAGATCGTAGCCATGCATAGAAAGAGCTAATTCGATCTCTTCATCGGTCTTCGATTGCCCGAGAATCGAGCGCAGCATATCATATGGTGTCATATCCGTCTGCTGGGCAGACACGTATTCAGGGGCAGCGGCGTTGAGGCCACTGTATGTGCCCCCGGAGGAAGCAATACTGAGTGCATCATCACTCACTAACCAATCGACATTTTCGGTCTGCAGGTCACCAAATATTTCTTGAGAAGGGGTCGTGTCATTGGCAAATTCGTAAGCATTCAGATTCGGGCTGTGGGGTATTATCGGTGCCGAGAACGCGAGTCGCGGGGATGGACGCGGAGATGAGAAGGGCGATACGGTAGAGGACTTAGTCCGGCTGAGGCTTGTCGGAACAAAGCCTGGCGGGGCCAGGGGGCTCACTCCTAATCGAGGAGAGCCTGACAAAGGAGTCGATGAACCCCGCCACGAGGCTGGAGAAGGCCGGCGAAGGATGGTCTGTCGTATTGGGGGAGGTGAGGTCGCACTACCTCCCCCTTCGCGGTATCGCCATAGCACATCGAGCACTACGTTCTCTAGAGCTGAGCCGTTCAGGGGGGTCTCACTTTTCAGAAGCTCTTCGATCTTGTCTGTCTTATCATCGTCGTCGAGGCTCGGGTCCTGCAAGACAGGAAGGCATATCTCGAAAGTTTCGTCGGAAACCATGATTAAGCGATGTAGAACAATCGGGTGATGTGTGTAGATGCTCAGAGGTAAGCAACTAAGTAAGGGGGTGAGTCAACTAGGCCCGGGATCTTCGATAGAATATATCGAGTAGCGTCGGCCCTCAGGGGATACGGTTCGGCCGGCGAACGTCAAAGCGTAAGCAAGCCGGGCTGGCGTATTAGAAAGTAAGAAATAAAGTATAGTATAAGCTATAGATTCCCCGATAGCGTATATATGAGGTAGGTAAGAGGGGAGGAGACAGGCGCAAGGAACGCGAAAAAAGGGCGGAGCGTTAACTAAAAGATGGGTGCCACAGAGAATAAGCGACTATTCGCATTCTGCAGATGCCGTGAGACGAGACTCGTGTTGAAGAAACAAAAATAAAGTCGTGGAAAATAAAAGCCCTGGGCAAAAGCAGGTGGAACGAATGTGTACGGTGTACGATGTGGACGATATACGATATACGATCAGAAGCGGAAAGCCTTCTTGGGATGTAGCTCCCAAGATTGGCTGGTTGCCTCGAAGTTGCACCAAAGTTGCACCTACGTGTCGCGGAAACAGGGAGGCTTCGCAGGAGAGACGTGGGAATCCAGTAAAGTTACAGGTAGGTGCTATGGACTTGTCTGGACGGTTTGATGCAATCAATGTGGGGGGGCTCAGCTAGGTAATATTAACGACCGCCAACCATTAGGTACATGTACCTAAGGTAGGTAGGTACCTAGGTACCTAGATAGTACCTAAGCTACCACGCGAGGCGGTATATGTACCTACCTGTAGGCCATTGGAAGGCAGCCCCGCCAAGTACATATACTGCAGTGCAAGGTACTATTAATAACTCAAAGTTCTACTCGGGGGCCGGGCTTTTGTCTCAGACGCTCCGTATGTACCACTTACCTTACCAAGAGTCAGGTATGTAGGTAGCACACATGTAGTTATTACGGGCAAAATGCACTTACACCGAAATACAAGATCCAAAATTTCTGCCAACTTCTATGTAAGTCATAAGATTTTATTTTAGGGCCCCAGGCCAACACTTTTAGATGACAGAACACCGCCCAGTAAGACTCGGCGAAAATAAGGCGGTATAGGTACCAGCTTGTCTTGCTCGATATAAGCTGCTGCGCCTATTCCGGAAACAGAGCGTACACCGGAGAAAGGTTTGCAGAGCGCAAGCCACCAACATTCTTTCCAGCGCTCCTCAGCCGCTTTTACTGTAAGAGGAGAAGCTGACCGGGGATGAATGCGGCCTTATCATCCACGGGTCAGGAACACCTTCATACATATGTAGCTCTTGTCTTGTGATACCCCCACGTCTGGTGAGGAGTTTCAAATTGGGGGGTTTCTATCATCTTATTTCATCGTCAATTCTAAGGTATCTCCTCGTCAGAGTCGCCTCCAAAGCCGAAGCTAAAACCACCGCCGTCATTACCATCGTCACTCTTCTTCCCGATAGCCTCTTCCCATTTCCTTTTCTTTGTCAAGCTTCTCCGTTCTAGCTCGTCCAGAGCATCGTCAAGAAGTTTAGGGTAATCGGTCTTAAGCCGCTCTACGAAGAGGTCATATGGGCTTTCAATGTTACTTTTGAAGCCGGTCACCTGGTCTGGCTTGTCCCTAAGGAAAGAGAGAACATCTACTAGGTGTGACTTAGGCACGAAGTTTTGAGTGAGGGCTATACCAGCCTCAAGGTTCACAACCAAATGCCACCACCCGCTAGGCACGTGTAAAACCTCTCCCGCTTTACAAACGCCTTCTACGCAACCTGATACCCCACGTGCTTCCGCATGGAACTCGAGTAACCACTCTGCTATGCTCAGCGGGCTAGTGACTTCACTGCTATCCTCTGAAACGTAGACGCCGGGAACCTGCGCCGTTGGTGGAAACACTGGGGAATAATAGTCAGCCTCTGCCGTTTATGAAAGGCTCAATAAATAAATACAAAGCAGCGTAGCCTCGATAACTAACTCAAAGAAGAAGAAAAAACCATGTTCCAGCGTAAGGGAAGAAGAAAGGAGCACGTACTAATCCAATATTTCGATCCTTCCAAAACAGCATTCCAGGCGCTAGTGGCGTTCGGATCCTTGTGAAAAGTCGAACCGCTACGCTTAGGTCCGATAATGAGCCATCGATGAGCTGGTCTTTCTTCTCCAAGCAACTCGAATAAGTCCGGGCCAAAACACTCAGGGGGCCAGTATGCCGCATCTGCGACTTTCCCGATCTGAATATTCATCTTCTCCGCGAAGCCCTTATCGAATAGGTATAGCGGACTTTCATCCTCGTTATTGGACATATATTCATGATAAACCGAGAACGGCCAGTCCACGGCTTCCGCGCGGAACTCGACGGCCGAATATCCCCTATTTAGCTCCTGGATGTTCCAGTCACTGCATACCGGCCAACGTTGAATGCAATCAGTTAATATAAATGGCTTACCGCTCCAGTTCTGCGCGAAGCCATCGTAGCCGAGTTGTTCTAGCCTGCTGATTTGATTTGCCTGGGGAATACTAGATACATATTTCCCAAGTGCAATGTAAGTGCAAGCGAATGGCCTATGGATGACATCGGAAAAGACATTGCTACAGTCAATCCTAGGGCGCCATCCAGCGGGAGCCTTTAGAAGCGTGCCTCTCCATGAACCTTGCCAGGAGAGCGGCTGGGAACCAGTTCTTCATATTTCATAGGCAAATCAGTAAGATGCCACTAAAGTAGATGGATTCCATCAAGGGGCCACTAGTGACTTACTCGAGAAATAAAGCTTTCCAAAGTTCGTCGAGGTGACAAAAGGCATAAAGGAAACGACAAGTAAACCCGACGTCTTTCAGTGTCTCGATATCAAAGTATTCGAGTATCTGCAATATCATCTCATCCGGAAGTCGAGCCAACAACCCGAGAGACTGCCGAGCCGTTGGACCAGACGTAAAGTATTGGTTCCCAAGAGGTTTGACGCCCATTGGATGAACTGGGATAAAATCTGACGGTGTCCCAGCGGCTGGCATGTGTAATTCGCCTCCATTTGCTGGTGCGCTTCTACTAATGCCCCCTCGACTGGTCCCTTCTGCTAGTAACATAGTCACTGGAAATGGTATGTGAACTGCCCGTTTAGGCAAAGTCCTTCATGGAAGAAGGTTTTGTAATAAACTTGATAAGCTTGGTTATCGGAACGCTTCGCTGCAAGATAATGCCAATTCAACTCCAATAGTGAGTCACAAGAGCTCGTGTGTCATACTTGTATTTTTCCATGCAGAGTTGCTCAAATCTTAGGTTTTTTAGGTCTTGCAACCTTCAGTTTTGTGGAGCCGCAGGTGCTCAGGTATTATCTTAACATCGTAAGGTCAAAAAAATAAAAAAATAAAGTAGTAGTCAGGGAAATCACGCCGCTTGCCGCTCTGCTGCTGCGTAGAACCTTCCAAGGTAGCCATTCAGAGCTAGAGCCCCGCATCAGGGTTTGGCCGACGTTTACCCCCACTCAAATTTTTTTTTTTACATACCTCTTTACATCTACCTCATTGATCTTGGGCTTTTCCTCCCACCTTCGATTTTTCCAAACCATCACAGATTAAATCAACATCCACAACGAAAAGAAATAACAACAGCTGGACTTTATTGCTCTCTATTAACGAGAGTATTTACGTCCACTTCTTTTCACGTATTTAATTTCTACGCGGGACGACTTGCCAAAGTGCAAAGTTCGTGCGCCCATTTCTTACTTGACCCCACCAAGATCGCCGCTCCCAACTCTTCTTGAATTCTAAGCTGTGCTTGGAATTCGGGAAGTCGCGTCGATACATCTACAATCATGGCTACCGACAAGGGGCTCGAGGATATCGAGCAATCCCAGATCGAGTCTAACTATGACGAGACTGTCGACTCCTTCGATGAGATGAACCTCAAGCCCGAGTTGCTGCGAGGTAAGAAAGGCCAACTTCGAGACCACAAAAATTTTTGCGGTGAACTAACATTGTTTCAAAGGTGTCTATGCTTATGGATTCGAGCGCCCTTCTGCTATTCAGCAGCGCGCGATCATGCCAGTAATTAAAGGTATGCTTCCACCTCTCTATTTATATTTTAATACTAGATGTGCAAAATATTAACTCAGTCCCCCGCGATAGGTCACGATGTAATTGCGCAGGCCCAGTCTGGTACTGGCAAGACCGCTACTTTCTCTATCTCCGTTCTTCAGAAGATCGACCCGAACGTCAAGCAGTGCCAGGCACTCATTCTGGCCCCTACCCGTGAGCTGGCTCAACAGATCCAGAAGGTCGTTGTCGCTATTGGCGACTTCATGAGCATTGAGTGCCATGCCTGTATCGGCGGAACTAGCGTCCGTGATGACATGAAGGCCCTTCAGGAAGGCCCCCAGATCGTTGTCGGCACTCCCGGCCGTGTTCAGGACATGATTCAGCGACGATTCCTCAAGACTGACGGCATGAAGATGTTCGTTCTTGACGAGGCCGATGAGATGCTTTCTGTGAGTACCGCCGTTTCCCCTCTTTATCTACCCAACGGCGCTAATAATTATCGCGTAGCGTGGTTTCACCGAGCAAATCTACGATATCTTCCAACTTCTTCCCCAGTCCACCCAGGTCGTTCTTCTATCCGCTACTATGCCCCAGGATGTCCTTGAGGTCACGACCAAGTTCATGCGAGACCCTGTCCGCATTCTCGTCAAGAAGGACGAGCTCACCCTTGAGGGTATCAAGCAATTTTACATTGCTGTCGAGAAGGAGGAGTGGAAGCTCGACACTCTCTCCGATCTCTACGAGACCGTTACCATCACCCAGGCCGTTATCTTCTGCAACACCCGTAGAAAGGTCGACTGGCTTACTGAGAAGCTCACTGACCGTGACTTCACTGTGTCGGCCATGCACGGTGACATGGACCAGAGCCAGCGTGACCTAATCATGAAGGAGTTCCGATCCGGTTCCTCTCGTGTTCTGATCGCCACTGATCTTCTGGCCCGTGGTATCGACGTCCAGCAGGTGTCTCTAGTCATCAACTATGATCTGCCTGCCAACCGCGAGAACTACATCCACCGTATCGGCCGTGGTGGTCGATTCGGCCGAAAAGGTGTTGCCATCAACTTCGTTACCGCTGAGGACGTCCGAATGATGCGTGAGATCGAACAGTTCTACAGCACCCAGATCGAGGAGATGCCGATGAACGTGGCTGACCTCATCTAAGCGTCGTATTCTTATTCATACTCAACAAGGCTGGTCTGTCTAACATTCAGGGTGGAGATAGAATGATGCGCGGTTCGAGGGTTGACCAAGAGGTCCCGTAGAATACATGGTGTGGGGTGGCGATAATGTTCTCGTCCAGCATATTTCATTTTTCTATTTGCACGTCTCAGGGATGAGCCGTAGTCGGTACAGGAGGGAAAAGAAGCATCTAGGCATTTGCGGCTAGGCATCTAGCACCTAATACTGGTAATGCATATTGCCTGACGGTGGGAGGCCGTCGCGGACCAGGCTATTGCTTATTTCCGCGTTGTTATGTACCTAGGTCGCTGATGCTTTCCTAAATAAACGTTCTGAATTTGCCAGTTAACCTATTCTTGCAATAGACGTTGTGAGTTGTATAGAAGCTGTCGAGTCGTCAGTTGAGGGTACCTAGGGTTTCGTATTATCTCTTGCGTACTACTACTACCTTAGGTTAGGCAATTAGATATCTACATAGATTTCTTAATTGCATGGATCTGCGCTTGTAGGCACCTACCTGGCCTAAGTGCTAAGTGCGTTGCTAATTGTGGTTAACATTCTAGGTTAGGAAGGAGGGAGCAATGAAGTTCATATAACGTACATTCCTAGAAGGCACAACCATTAGCTAAGACTCTTCCTTAGTCAATTCAAACTAATACGAACTTTCCCATTGATTTACAATCTCTTATTCCTTCCAATATTTTTGTGACCATCCGTCCCTAATGCTAATGACGCACTCATATACTACTGTAACACCCAACACCTCGCATGTGTATTCCGCCTCCGAACTTCTATCGTTCTCTAGTGGCAACAGGTGTAGCTGCACTTGCGTAGCTAGCCAGGACGTTCTATTATAACAGTCCAAGGTTTGTAGGTTATCTTGCTCTCAGCTTGCTCTTCTATAATACGCCTGTATCGATCTCATACCATAATAATATGCGTACCGAAGAAGAGACGCAGAAGCTCGTCAGTATTGTTAGGCTCGAGGATAAGCTTCAAAGGCCCGAAAACCAATTGAACGCCTTGAGACTTCTACAAGCACTTACAGTAAAGGAGGTCTACGAAGCCAAGCGGCAATTAGAATTGATCGAAGAACGGTTCTGCAAGCTCCAAGAAGCTAGCGTCGCAGAGGGTGGTCGTAGTGAAGGTTTCGAAAAGCAACTAGACGAACTGCGAAAAGATAAAGAAGGGCTCTATTCACTTATATCTGGAGTAGATGTGACTACTCGGAATACTAAAGACAGCCTTGAGAGCCTTCGCACGAAGGTTAGTGACGAGTATTTTAAATTGACTGCGGACAACGCCAGGTTTGGGAAGGACATCAAGACTCTAAACAAGCAGGTTGATCGCCATCAAGAGCAACTGTCCACTGTCGAGAGCGCCCTTGAGGGTTTTCGTTCAAAGCTACCCAAGCCTGAGGATATTGCCACACTGAACAACACCCTAGCTCGCCTGGAACCCATGGTGAAATCCATGTACGACAAGATAGACAAAGTCTCTACGCTCACCCTCGAGGAAAAGGAGTCGTTGGTGGAGGCTATCAGCAATCAAGCCCGGGTTCGTGGCTTTCTGGACACTTTCGTTCTTAAACAAGAGGACTTCTTCCAGTTTCTCGACAAGCTCCACGAAGCGAACTCCCGAGCAGCATCGTCCGGTAAGAACTCTCTATAGAAGCATCTATGTAGCCACTAACTAACCTAACTACCTATCTATCTAAGAATCCTTCCTCCAAGGAGCCGTAAACGAAGCCAGTTTCAACCATCTCTCCAACCCCCCGTCGTCGTCAGGACCGCAACCGCCCCTAAAAGCGGTACAAATGCTCGAGCAGTACAACCACTTCAGCAACTCGTACCGCATCAAGCGCCCCAAGAGCGACGCCAGATTCATCAGGCAGTATCTCAAAAAGATAGATCACAAGGCCGCCTGGTACATCCAGATGAAACTTCAGCAGGAATACCCCGGCTTAGCTCAACCACTTCAACGCGCGGAGACGAGTAATAAGACGGCTGTGATGATTTTTGTCGATGTTAGTAAGTTGCGTTGGGATCATGTCAAGACCGTAATGCGTAGGATTAATGGAAAGGAGCTGTTTGGCCTCTTGGAGGCCGAGTAAGGGGTTCGGCACGTCCGTGTCGAGCAGAAGGTCTAGAACTGTGGTGATGTAGTCAAGATTTGTAGTCAAGATTTGCTATAAGCTTCTCCAGATGTAGCTGTGCTATTCAGTCGAGTATAGATCTGATAATCATTTAAAGCCCTCTCAGTGTCGTTAGTTAGCTACTAGGTTAACCTAGATAATTGCCCCCAGGGGTCAGACACGGGAGCCATGCCCATGACAAAAAAAAAAAAGCATTTACACAGTCTTGTCTCTTAATACCTAGCTATTTCGCTCTACCGGTTTACCAATTTTGTCATGATACAATGATACGTGCTAGAATAACTCATCAAATACCAAGATCTGCCGTGTCACCAGCCAGCCCCGTAGTGTCCAGACCAGTCCACTTGTTAATCCAACCTAGTACTTCCTTATGCCAAACAAGCGAGTTCTCAGGCTTCAACACCCACTAGTTGGTTTTACAGCACGAGTTAGCAATGGCCCTATTACATCAAATGTATACCAACACCCCGATTATAAATACCCAGGAGGGGGGGGGGGGAAGACTTACGTGGTTCTCATCGGGGAATATCAAGATCCGACTGGGAACGTTCCGGGTCTGGAGGGCTATTCACGCAATACGTTAGCATACTTGACCGACAGACACATCCTCCTCAACCTTCCATCCCCCTTCCGCACAGTAAATAACCACGTACTATTAAAAGCAGCCAGCCCCTCCGAAATGGGCAGCCGGTAATCGAGCTCCGAGTGTATGACGAGCTGGGGGGTAGCCCAGTTTGCCGCAGACGCAGCGGGGTCCCAACGGGCGTAGCCGTCGCGGTTCTCCCAGAGCGTTCCGCCGAAGTCGTGCGATGGGAAGAAGAGCTCTTCCGTGGACCAGTTGCTCATGGTGCTGAAGATGCCGTCGTGGCAGACTAGGGCTTTGAACTTCCGGCCTAGGGGGTGGCCTTGGATCCAATCTGGGGTTGGGGGGTTAGCATGATGGGATAGGGAAGAGGTTGGAGTTGGGGGTGATTGGAGGGTTGGCTTACTGATCATGTACCCGCCGTACGAAGCACCCAGAGCCACGGCGTTGTCGGTGTCGACATATGGGATGTTATCCGAGATATGCTCGAAGCAGTTTACCACTATGAGCGTCCTCAGTCAGTTGCACGTCTCCAAGGCAGACGTATCCAAGATAGCCTATACTCACAATCATTATACGGCCGTCCACCCCAATCCTGCGCAATCCCATCAGTGAACCTCTGTCCGTACCCAGTACTGCCCGTCGGATTCGGCATAACCGCAACGTAGCCCTGCTCAGCAAACACCGCAGGATTCCACCTCGTGCTCCAGCTCTGTCCCCAAGCGCCCTGCGGCCCTCCGTGGATGAGAAACGCCAACGGATACTTCTTGCTGGGGTCGAAGTTAGACGGCTTCACGACCAAGGCGTGGGCTTGGTAATCGCCTGCCCCCTTAAACCAGAACTCGTCGACTTGGCCCTTCGTCAGGCCGAACGACTTCCCTTCCTTGGAGCTTGATGAGATGAGGCCTAGTTCCTTGGACTCGGGGTCGATGACGGAGTAGGAGGAGTTGTCGACGAGCGAGCTGGATGTGAGGAAGAGACTTCCGTCGCTCTGGGATAAATTGTGGAAGTCAGTTACTGCCCCGTCCTTGGTTAAGGGTTGCGGAAGCTCCTTGGCCTCTAAGGGGCTCGAAGGGAGTTTGAACAGGATCTGTCGGCCCTCTTTTTCGGCTGTCACGTATAGTTCCTTGTCGTCGTTGCTCCACACAATACCTTCCGGTCGTAAATCCCACCCCCCTTCGCCGTCCTCCGTCTTATAAAACTCCTGGACGTTGCTTAGGTCTTTGATGTCCGGGATCAGTAGTAGACGCCACTTGTCAGACTCGTACTGCCGGCTCCTCATGCGCTTAAACACAACTCTGGTGCCGTCGTGCGAGAACACCGGAACACCCGCGTAACCTTGTAGCGCTCCCGTCTTAACGACCTGGGGGTGGGGGGGCTTTGCCTCGGTGAAAGTCTTGAGCGGCACGTAGTAGAGGTCGGTCTTAGTCCACAAAGCAGGGTTCAGCTCCGGGTCTTTGGATACGAAAACTATTCCTTCTTTTCCGATATCATAGTCACTGGCATCTCCGAAGGGTGGTACCGGGCACTCAAGTTTTGTGCCTGCTAGAGCATTTATTAGGTTTCGATCCTGTAACGTCCAGTATTTCCCCCCTTTCTTCAGTGCTCCGTAGAAGAGTCCCTGCCTATGTTTGGAGACGTACGAGTCCCAGTGGCGTACAAATAGACTGGTATAGACTTTGCCGGATGACAGAGGTTTCTTCTCATCTTCCGAGTTTAACAACTCCCCCGACGATGTGGTGGGAGCCGTGGCAGCGAATGCTACGGTACCATTACCGAGATCTCTCGTCTTGATATTGGATATTGAAGTGTTGAAGGCGGCAACCTCATATGGTCTAAGCACACTTGTAAGTATAGTATTCCTAGTAGTTAACTATAGCTAGAGACTTGTATAAGAATGAATATTTACTCCGAACCCGGCTTAGTTGCATCTGCCACAAGGAGAGACGACCTGTTGTCATCATTCTTTATGAGAATGAACTCAGTCTCGGAAATCCACGTTGGCTCGGTTAAAGTCGGGTTATCAAATAACTGCGTCGACTCATGAGACTTGATATCTAGGACCTTGATGGCGTAGTCCTTGGAGTGAGTCTCGAAAGAGTATTGAGAAACTAAGAAAGGATTAGCTCTCTATTCTATGATTAGGGCTTGTATAGGTAGGTAGGTAGGTAGGTAGGTAGGTGGTTAGGGATATATACCAGCAAATAGAGCGAGGGTGCCGGTACTGTTTGGCACGGCGGGACTACGACGAGGAGCGGAGAGAAGCACCTCGGGGGTGAATTTGGTGGCCATGATCGTCATCTTGGATGAGAGTCTGGGGCGATGACTTGGAGGGGGGGATTAAATATATAATTTATAAACCTGCACAAGACATGTATTCCGTACTTAGACTCAGGTTCATCAAGGTTGCAAAGTGTTTGCTATGATGTACTTGGTATGATTGGCACTTACAAGTGGGTAAGGTCTTAAGTTATGGAGATACCCAAACTACCTTTAGCAGGTAATTGTTTATTCATTATTCAACCTTCCCCCGCACGCAGGAAGCGAGTATACTCATTAATTGCATAGTCTCATATCCAGGTCTATCTACATACCTAGGTAGGTACCTAGACACTGTTGGGTATCTCGACGGGAAATACAACGGCGCGAACCGTGAATCCCCATCTCTTAAGAAGGCGTGTAAACATAAGTGCTTTTGCTACATTTCCCAAGAAACGTCCTACCTGAACAAACCAACGCCGACAAACTAGCCTTATGCCCCGTCCCTCATGAACGCCGAAACCACACTGGATAATGCACAGCACTATACATATTAAACTTGCAACGGCCAAGGCGGTAGTTATTTTCGCGAGGCGCCAAAATGTGTCCGGACTTTCTTAGCTTCGCGGGAGTCCGTCTCGCTATCTTCTGCATCCGCATCCTTGTCCTTCTTCTGGGTCCTCTTCTTGCCGGTCTTACTGGCTTTTCCGGAGCCCTTCTCGGTCGCAGACGTAGGCGTCGGTTGGTTCGATCCGCTGTCCTTCTCCCTGTTTGCAAATGTTGTAGAGACAGGGGTCGGCGCGGCTGGTGTTGATGTTGCGGACGGGGCTTCGGTATTATCGGGCTAGAAGGAGGTAAGAGTGTTAGAATGAGGTAGATGGGAGCGTAAGTGGGAGGGAAGTAGGCGTGCGAGAGGTCCTATAAACATACGTGAAGGCTATTATAGGAAATCGAAGATCGCGACCAGATAAAATCCTCGTCCTTCAGTTCGCCTTGCTTGCGCTGGGCAGCAGAGCTAGTCCCCTTGATGTAGTTATCGAAGCCCTTGACGATGTTGCCGAAGCGGGTGTTGCTGAGATATTTGGCCTCGAGGTCGACAATATTCTGCTCCAGTTGTGCCTATCATACCAACATCAGCCATCGTCCCCCTCAAACCGTGTCCGTAAACCCAAAGCGACTCACCAGTTGGCGCTCTTGCTGTTTCCGCTTACCTAGAAGCTCCTTGAGATTCTGCCGTTGTTTGTTATACTCTGCAAGGGCAGCTTGCCGGTCGCCGTTGACAGCTCCGCCGGTGCCGGGTTGGACATTTTCAGTCATTGCGATCTTAGGTTGGCGTCGCCGATGAAATGGGGAGAGTTGGTTTACAAAAGGTTAAACTTTAGATCCTCAACCCTCTGTCATTCAAGAACGCGTTATTGGCCCGAGCACTCTTCAGCCTTCCCACTGAATTTTAGACTATTCCTACAAGAGCTTAGACCTTTTTTTTTGTCTGGGCTAGCAGCGGGCTAATGCGTCATTAGCTTTACAACCCTTACCAAATTAGGTTAGTGGGTACATATACAGGGTTGCATTGGTACATTTGTCTCCACTATTCTATTTATCGAGGTACCTAAGTATCTTATACCAAAACACCACATAGCACTAATAAGCTACACATATCAAAGAACTTAGAATCCCAAAATGATAATTAAAGATAGATTCTGTGAGGTACTGTTTTTATAATCTGATAATATGGCTCAATACGTCCGATATGCGGTGATAAGATGCCCCGTGTAAGTACCTTTTATTCGTAAAGTATTCCCTAATGTGGTCCCGTTGGTATGCATACGAGGTAGGGAAAGTGAGTACTTTCGAGATTTTTGCCCTTACTAACTAGGTACCTACCTAGGTATACTTCTATTGGCTTAAAGACTTATCTTTCCCCTTACGCTACCTCATGAGATAGTAGGAATAACTTACCAAGTGGATGTGGTAGCTTATATGTTAACTTGTGTTGGGTATTTATTCCATCCAACTTACCTGGAAGCTAATATGATAACAGCGTCTGCAACTATTACATTACATTAGCGATGTTTAAATACACTACTGCCAAATCAACGAACCAGACTAGGATATAATGCTGCTCTCCTAATAGCGGAAACAATGGTATGCATGGGATCTAAATCGGGGTTTGGTAGCAAGTCTATTGTCTGATCATCTATCTTGCTACATGATAGCCGTACTTCATGAGTTCAAACGCAAAGCATTTTTGTGACTAACCTCGAAAGCCAATTACGAAAATAAAAAACAGCTGAACCCAACATCCACGGGTTATCAAGTCTCTTACGGTGACCGAGTCTGCAAATCCTGCGAGTCTGAGAAGATTAGCCTGACCCCTTGACGTTGTCTCTACTTGAGGTGCTTCTCATCTTCTTTATGCGCTCCTTCAGGAGCTTTTCTCGTAGCTCATTGGCCTGTTGTACTGGGGACTTGGTCTGAATAATACGAGAGTCAGTTCTCGGTCTAAATGTATAACGTGATACGAACTCCCT
Source organism: Daldinia grandis (assembly GCA_022432525.1). Lineage (NCBI taxonomy): Eukaryota > Fungi > Ascomycota > Sordariomycetes > Xylariales > Hypoxylaceae > Daldinia > Daldinia grandis. Next base: position 2,524,132 of record JAJKLB010000001.1, read on the forward strand.
AAGAAGAAGAACGAACCTCATCCGCCGTCGAGGCCGCGCGGTGTCTAGGGGATCTGGGTTTGTCTTCATCTTCCGAAACATCAGCTGATCTGTTACGGATGCGAGGGGAATCGGCAGAGTCTCTCCGCCTTCTCGAGGGGATGTCTCTAGCTTTGCTATCCTTTCCATTTCTTCGTGGGCTTCTCCGCCGTGGTCGCCTAGTCTCCTCATCTGACTTTGATTTGCTTGGACTTCGCGTTAAAGTTCGTCTTAGCCTCCCACGGCGGTTAGGCGAGGGGCTACGGCTAATAAGCTCCCGGACCGGTCTTCGTCTTGGGCTGCGACTGCGTGATCGTGAATGGGAGGATGAGCGAGAACGACTCAGCCGCCGACTGTCACGGCGTGGGGGAGACCTCGAGCGGCTAAGCGAGTCCGAGTATCTGCGCCTCTTAGGTGCTGGCGAACGAGACCGACTGTTACCAGATCTGCTGGCGCTTGCCGGCGAAGATGTGTTTCTTCTGCGACCGTCTCTGCGGGGCTTGTAGCCTCTTGTTCGCCCTGTAGACCGATCTCGCTTTCCTGAAGCTCTATGGCGAGGTGGCGATCGACGCCCCCTAGAACGGCGACGAGGTGGGGTAGGTGATCGGTGACTAGCTCGCCGGCTACGTCCACTAGTCGTGCTAGATGATCGGGAATGAGACACAGAGCCTCTGGAGTTAGGACTCGCGGAACGGGATATGGAGCGTCCACGTCGAACCTCCTGTCTGCTTCCACGGCGGCTTGGGGGTACATAACGATCGCGGTTGTTATGATATGAGTCCCGCTCTCGTCGTGGTGGTGAGGGGGATCGGTCACCACCTCGGCCAAAGCCTCTACCACGACCACCGCCAAAGGCTCGATCACCACCACCACCACGTCTCCCACCGCGCCAATTATCACCCCGTCCACCGCGAAAACCACGGTCGCGCCGCTCTCGATCTCGCACATCTGATAGCTCACGGTCGCGACGCTCCTGGGTCTCCCGTCGGATTCGGGACTCTTCAGCAGCCTTGTCGGCATCGATCTAATGATTGTTTGTTAGTATACCCTAGATTTGCCGAGCATGGGATAAAAATAGTACCTTCTCCTGAATGAGTTCTAGTTTCTTTGCTTCCAGAAGCTCCTTTGGGACGCCCTGAGGGCTAGTCTGGGCACTCAAGCAGAGGTTCCAAAGGTCTTTACAGAAGGGTGCGGTATCTTTATCGAGGAAGCCGGTAAGCTGGATTTGCATGGATTTGATATCGGGCTACGGTATCCAATGTCAGCAAGGTCAATGATGCTAGCCTGGCAGCACGAGTGTACTTACATATCGGGAACCTTCAATTAAGTTAAAGCATAGTTCAGTGACGACATCATCTTCGGATCCTAATATCTCGGATATCTTGCTGGCAATCCATCTGAGAAAAGTACGGTTAGCTGTCGGGTTACTTAAGTACGCGTGGTTGGGGAGGCAAACTTCTTCATGACCTGGAGATTGACCTTTTGCATGTCAACCTTCTGATTGAATTCGGGAGGGAACTTTGTCGCTCGTAAGAGCTTCGCGTCTACGCTGCTTGCCATGGTGTGCTACTGGTGGCTGCAACTGCGAGGCGTCTATTTGCGAGGCGTCGTCTGTTCGGGTGTTAGCTGTTAGTACGGGAAATAAAGATGGAAGAATTGAATGCAGGACTAAAAAATGACGTCTGGGGAAAATGCCGTATGGCTGGTCTAGGCTCTACATAAGCGTTTCACTAATCGGGTTAAGGGATTTGAAAGCCTGCGCGGCAGTGCAGTGCAGTGCAGTGCAGTGCAGTGCTAACAGGTACATAGGTTAACAATTTATGCGCTAACAGCTTTCTCGGCTGTGGGCAGCTGCCAGCAACAACTCGAAACGTTGTGAGACCTGCAGGTGCTCGCCTAAAAATACTATTATCATTCCACTTTCTAGTAGCTAAGTTCCCAGCAATATTAATAAGTGCCCAAATGTTGCACTAATCTGTATCAAAAACCCTTAACAGGTAGGTAAGGTATACTTATCTGAGGACTATATATGTATTTCTTAGCTTCTTTATGTACGGAGTATAACCCTTAACATTCTCTATTATTGCATAGGTACCTCTTACACGTAACTTACTCAAACCTGTATTTTTCGAACGCTCGTCATTAACATCTTAGCACACGCTATAGCCACCTATAGCCACCTATAGCGGGCACCTATAGCTCCAGTGCATATACGCCATAAATAAACCTTAATTCAGCACCACCCACCTGCCTCAACGGTCCTTTACCCCAAAGCTAATTGGCCAATTCAGCCTAGGTTTTTCTACATAGAAGCGCAATACATGTCGGTACTTGAGTTCTAATACAAAGATATTCATTGGCTCCTTCTATCTCGGAAGCAAGTATCTTATCAGCAACTAAAATAGCAGGACCCGAGAAGCCAGAATCAAGATGGATATCGGTTGTACTACTATGAGGTAGTCATCGTATCAAAGCTGTAACCCACCAGCGCCAAAAATAGCCAAGTCTTCCCTCCTATGACGCAGATGGGCGACTTGTAAAAATCAACCGGGATCATCCCACCACATCATCATCATTTCCAAAAGGACTGGGATTGATTTTCATGATGTGCGGTTAATCCTACAGACCGCTTGATAAGAAGCCTCACCTTCATTAACTGTTGAAGTTGGCCTTATTTTAAGGAATAGATACTTAGGTATACTCTTTTAAGTCCAATGCCGTCAAGGTCATCGGCGAGCACGTAGAATGAAAGAAGACAGCATCTTGAAGGATTAAGAGGAACGCTGTAGAGCGATAAATCATATATTCCGTGCCATTTTGCCGTTATTAGCATTAAACCCATCAATCAAAATCCACCCATAACCGTAGTCATATTCCGAATCATAGTAGCCGGGCCAGTAGCAAATCGTCAATGCACACAACTCTGTAGTGTTTAGCCAGTTCATACGCCGTTTTATCCCAGGAGCACCCTCGCTCGTCTGTGTTTTCTTGTCCGCTTTCCCATTATTCGCTCGATCCTTTGTAACGCCAATGATTGATGATCATAATGCAATTGGTCATTAGAAATGTAGAGAGTATTCAGTCGAACTGTGTCGTGTTCACTTTGGGTAGCTTAGCCGGTTGATTTCTTTTCGCTCGTGCTTATGTTCAGTGGCCACCTGAGTGTGCTGTTTCGCAGCGAGGGCATTAATCTTCTCGCGCGCCTTGATTAGGCCGCTATTGTCTTGCTCCCTCAATTTGGCGCGGATTTCGTATAAGGAAAGCAATGTAGAAGCTCTATCAATATCGGCGTCCGGTCGCTACATAATTAATCAGCATTTGTGTTACCGCGACAAACAAAGGACAGCGTTAGAAAAGCGCACCTCTCCTCCAAGAGGACTACCAGGCATAGATGGCGATGCCGAGTTCGTTCTTGTTAATGGGGGTGTGAGCATGCGACGGCCAAACTTGTCCGTCATGCGACTAGCTGGGGATGCTACCCTGCCTTCGGGGACGCTTCTTGGCTGTTTCTGTAGGTGTTCCTTACGGTCGAGCGTTCGGTTGACGCTCACCAAGTTTTTTGCGGCAGATTGATCTTGCTGAAAGGCAGGTAGGTTAGTGAGGGATATTCTCGTCGAAGTGTATTTGGGGTAGATGTGATGAAAATAAAGACATACAGCAGCTTGGAGATCATTGAGATCTGCTAGCATTTGTGCCAGCTGAAGAGCTTCCATACTGTCGCGTACAATAAAGATCCTTCAGAAGTTGATAATATTTCGCTAGACAACGCCTAAATTGAGATTTGAATCTGGGGAAAGGTGGACGTGTGGCCTTGTAGAACTTAGATTACGCAGACAAAGTTATAAAGGGTAGGCATGGAAAGAAGATTGGTCTTGTGATGATATTAAGGTAGGCTAAGGGACTTTTGCAGGGGACATGAAGAAGATGAGAGAATAAATTATTTACGCAGTAGAGTTATTGTGGGGTACGCTTTCCCCAGGTCTGGGCCCGGCCAGTCCGACATCCAGAAGTCCTACAGTGACTCCCCCACGCTATAAAAGTCTACCCCAGTGATATTATACAGAGGTACGGAGTACATTAGGTACCTATCTACCGCCAAGATATCCATAGGTACCGAGAGAGAGGTAGCCTTTCTTTTTTCTTGTCCCTTTTTTTCTTTTCCCTTTTTTTTCTTCTGGCCAGTGGGGCCTGTACGAAGGGTATGGTACCTCACTACAATGTACTCGCAAGTTCGATGCAACAAGTCTAAAACTGGTGCCAGCCCGGCTTTAATTAATCCCGCTAACGGCGACACGAAGCTTGTCAGAGCCGAAGATCGGTAACGTTTAGAGGAGTTTGGACCCCGAAGGATCAACGCCATTCACAACTCCGCATACGGTTGCCGAACCAGCTTGACGTGATATAAGGCTCACCTTCGGACCACTTGTATTTTTGTATTTGGTACAGCCGGAACGTTTCCCCGTCAGTCACGTTCTATTTCACATATGTAAGTCAAGCCCGCAGGATCTAATGATCTGAAATACGCAAACGTGCATTGCTGATTAGAAGACACCCCCATTCAAGACGATGAATGTTTTCCGTCGCGGCATGGCGTCAGTGGCTTCCTTAAAACAGGCCGGCAAAGTCGTCTGCATCGGACGAAATTATGCGTGAGTGCGCCCACTATGCAGTCATCCCGCGGCACGGGAGTGAGGCGTCGTGTTAACATTATTACATGCGCATAGCGACCACATCACCGAGTTGAATTCCGCCAGGCCGAAGCAGCCTTTCTTCTTCCTGAAGCCTACGTCCTCGGTTCTGTTACCTGGAGCCGGTCCCGTTATCCGGCCCAAGGGCGTCGACCTTCACTATGAGGTTGAGTTGGCCTTGATCCTGGGCAAGCAAGTGAAAGATCTTGCGGCGGATGATGAGAAGGGCGCTTTTGACGCTATTGAGCGTAAGATTTTTTTTGCAATCTCACGATTGATAGTATATTGCATGAAACTAACCATCTATGAAGACTATGCTCTGAGCATCGACATGACGGCAAGAAACATTCAAAATGAGGCCAAGAAAAAGGGCTTGCCTTGGTCGATCGCCAAGGGTTTTGACACCTTTTTACCGATCAGCAATCTCATTGCCAAATCGGCAATCCCTAACCCTCACTCCATAGATATCTACCTTACTGTCAACGATAATGTCCGACAATCGGACAGCACCGAGCTCATGCTTTTCCAGATCCCAAGGCTACTGAGCGACATCTCCAAGGTTATGACTCTTGAGAAGGGCGATATCATCCTCACAGGCACACCGAAAGGCGTCGGACCAGTCGTACCCGGTGATGTTATGCGAGCCGGCATCAAAGTTGACGGCAAGGAGCTTGAGGAGAGCAAGATTGAGGTCAAGGTTGAGGAATCAACTGGCGCATATGAATTTGCTGAGACATGATGTGTTCCACAGCATGAACTATTGGAATCTAGCGAGATGATTTTTAACAATACCTCACGGATCGCTGCAATCTGTATATATTGAGTTTAGTTGCTTTTGAATAAGCAACTTCGATTTATAGACTAAGAACCGCCAACATCACGATACCGAAGTTAGCATATCTTGTGAAACACCCCAGTATACCACAATCCAAAGGGCCCCTTTCAAGGCCAGTTCATATTCATAAACGTTAGATAAACTCCAAACGCACCAATCCAATTTTGCCTAGGTATTCCAAGTCCAACCCCCTGCATAAAAGAGAAGAGGGAAATTAAATTAAATCAAATGCAATTCCGAGACGTATATAACAGCTAAGCTACCTAAGTTAGCTACTCTACTCCCCAGGCATGCCCCACCGTATATTCCGATACTGGCTCGTCGGGTAGTAGAGATTATTCGGCGTCTCGTCAAGCCAATCCAAAAGCTTCGACATAGTATTAACCAGCCCCCGCGCACCCCCCCTATCCCCACTAGCCTCCCAGAAGAAGGCCCCTCCGAGGCGGCGCCACTTGAGGTACTGCGCCTTGTACGTCGTGCTCCGGACGTCATCGTACGAGACCAGTTCCCTGGCCGCAGCGTCGTAGCTGTACGTCGCCTTCGCCACGTCGTCATACACCACCTCGGCCCCGGCCTTGGGCAGGTCTTTGTAGTAGTACACCCCCGGCTGCGGGCCCCCTTCCCCCACGCTCGTGTAGTTCTGCCCTAGCCCCGATGTGCCCTCGAAGGCGCGCCCGTACAGGGGCAGCCCGAGCAGCATCTTCTGCGGGTGGATGCCTTGGCTTTCGTAGTGCTGCACGGCGGCGTCGGTGCTGAGCCGTTTCGAGGCGGCGCTGCTTTCGTAGGAGAATACGTTGGCTTGGTGCCCGCTGACGGTGTCCCAACTTCCGGAGTAGTCGTAGGCCATCAGATGCCTGTTGTTGTTACTGCTGTTAGTATTATATCTTATAACTAACCACATTATATATATTATATATATATATAACAAGATTGAGAGTTATGCAAAAAGGGGCAGCATATAACTTACCAGGAGTCTACATATCTGTTCATCGCGAACAAGTCTAATTTTTCGTAATTCTGCGGGCTGGCTGGACTTGCCACGCTGATGGTGAAGCGGTACCGTATACCGTGGAGGAGTGCGTGTCTATCGAATGCCTGTCTGCAAGCCTGAAGCAGCTTGACGAAATTCTCCTTTTCGACATCGTTGGCGGGGTACTCCCAGTCAATGTCGATACCATCGAAACCCCAGTCCGTGACGAGTTTCACGGCAGAAGCCGCAAATTTGTACCTTGCAGCATCGGTAGCAGCCGCCGTCACGAACTTCGGCGAGTAGTTCCATCCGCCTATTGAAAGGAGCACCTTCAGGTTCCGGTTCCACTTCTTGTGGATGTATAGCTGCTTGACGGCGCCGTAAGCGTTCGCAGTGCGGTTCGAGAGCGAGTCGTCTGGGTAGCGCTTCTGGAGATCTACGACTGGGTCTGAAGACTTCACTGTTCCATCGGGGTCTATGTCAGCAAACGCATAGTAGATATGCGTAAGCTCAGAGACCGGTAACTCCTGGGGATGAAAGCCTGAGTTGACGCCCCTGATATGAGTGTTAGCTATAACTTTGGTTCAGTAGAGGGGTGTGGTTCCTGACCAATTCGTGAAGTAGGCGCCATTCTTGAATCCTCTGAAGGGACCAGGCGGCAACGGCGGAAACCCGCCGAAAGGAGGAGTGGGTTTTGCTGTCGGTGATGTGGTTGCCGAAGTTGTGCTTGGTGGATCTACGGTAGTTGGAACGGAGGTTGACGATATTGTACTGGGAGGGGCGGTGGCACTTGTAGTAGTATTCTCAAACGGTGTTGTAGTCGACGAAAGTGAAGTCGAAGGAACGGGGATACCTGTGGTAGAGTTTCCGAATGGAACTGACGTCGACGGTATTATGGTTGAAGTTGAAGGGATAGGAATATTTGTAGTAGTATTCCCAAATGGAGTCGTAGTTGGTGAGATCGAAGTAGAAGTGGGGGGGATAGGGATACTTGTAGTAGTGTTTCCAAACGAAACCGAAGTCGATGATATTGTGGTTGAGGGGACAGTAGCACTCGAGGTACCGTTCCCAAATGGAGGAGCCGTAGTTGCTGTAGTTGGGGTAATAATGACATCGGAAGTGGTATTTCCAGGTAAAGCTATAGTTGATGAGGTCGAAGGGATAGTGATACTAGTGCTGTTTCCAAACGGAGCTGAGGTTGACGAAAGTGTAGTCGAAGGGAGAGTAACACTTGTAGTGGAATTTCCAATCGGAACATCCCAGCTACTTGTGATTCTTGAGCTTGAACTTGCCGTCGTAGTTGAATTAGTCCATGGCACCTTTGTACTACTAGTCACATTAGACGGAGCAGATGTATATATGGTCTTGGTAGCGAAAACCGTCGTCGTTAAGAAAACGGGGTCGCAATCAGTCCGTTCTCCTATACCAGATACGCAAGCCCAGAAGAGGCACTGGGCGAGCCCCCACGAAGAGATCTTCCGCATATCGACTAAGAGAGCTAACAAGAACGAGCGAACAGTCTCTCGACAGCGTTGTAACTAGGCTAACTATGAGAATCAAGACTCTAGCTCTTATATAAGAAGCCCAGGAAGTAACGCAGGCTCGCCATTCTTCGCCATCTTGGGCGTTCATCGAGCCCAGACTCGAAGTGAGCCCTTCCACCGAGTTATATGGAGGCAAGCTGGTGCCATCTCAACTCATCGAACGCGTCACTCCCAATAAAAGTTTTACTTGTCCAATAGGACATCTTGGAGACCAAGTTTCATGAGCACGAATACAAGTCATTCTGCGGAATATCGATATGACCCAGATCTTTAGCCTGAGTGTCTAAGTAGTCGTTTTCGGTCCGTGAGAAGGGAAAATCCAGAATAAAATCCCCTAAGCTATAGGGCGTATAGTCCGTCTAGAGAGGCCACGCAATTCCACTAAAAGGTTATTGGATGTTTCCTTGGAAAAGCACGCTTGACAGGATGGTGCCTGCACTGGGGATGGTCCGGGAAAAGAGACGGGCAGGGGGTATTGCTGTCGGTAAAATGTGGGTTAATATCGAGCGATGATACTGTTGGTTCCCGTTGTATTGCAACACTCGATCTGATGCAGGCACAGGCCTTACCTGCGTAGACCATGTCCATGGCGCGCCGTTATTGTGCGGCCATGTGGTAGAATAAGTGCTTCTCAGGAGACTTCAGCTAAGATTCTAGATCGATGTTCCTTTTCTTTTCTTAATGCCACCGTAGCAAGATTGATCCTGTACCAAGGACGGACCGATAGCTTAATAATAAGGAACCTAGCATCACCGGTGAGGAATGGGAATATGTGCCAAGTCCATAAACGCTATTAAGGAAACGTTGCGTGGATGCAGCGAGGTTGTAGGGTGGTAACCAGGTACGCACGCAATCGCGGGAAAGGCGTCTTATGATGGAACACTTGAAAGGAGAAAAAGGAGAAAAAGGAGAAAAAGGAGAAAAAGGAGAAAAAGGAGAAAAAGGAGAAAAAGGAGAAAAAGGAGAAAAAGGAGAAAAAGGAGAAAAAATAGAATGAGCTGATATTGCGAAGCATGAAATAAATTGTACTTTGATGGTGAAGGTGTGTAGATCTAATATATCGCACATAACTATCACAACTACCGCAGGTATGGATAGGACAGCATCGGGACTTGATTATCATAGCACCATCACGATACTGTCCGGTAAATACAATATGATGCTACTATCGGCTTGAGGTCCAATTAAAAAGGGCATGATTAATTCATTGTGGATGAGGCTCTGAACTGATATTTGATGCCTATAGGTAATCTAGGTACCTAGGTTAGGTAGGTAGGTATGTATATAAATACTATAACCAAGAGTTTTCACTTCCATCTAAGATGAAGTAGGCAAACACCCAAATCTTGCACTACCCGACGGCCGCATTGATTGGATTGGGCAAGGTCTTAGTTACGGGTAGATAAGATAAGTTGCCGCAAGTCTCCATCCAGCAAGCGGCCGAACATAACGCTAGAACCAAAATACCGACTAATAGGAGTGAGTACCTACCTACCTACCTTAGGTATACAACTCGTGAGGTTAGTATCGCCTAGGTATTGAGTAAGAGGGTTTAGAAAGAAAGAAAAAAGAAGTTGTGAGATCGGAAGATTTATTGGTGTTATTGAACAATTGAACACCATGAACAATTGATATTTAAACTATTAGATTTATGCATATTTGTACCTCTCCATGCCTTCTTTCCTTCATTCCTTCAATACTCCTCCTTACCTACCTACCTACATATGTACATGTAAGCATTAGGGTTGTGCTGTGTAACAAACACTTAGTCAAACCAATAAAATAGAGAGCTTTCTATCATATCTCACCTCCTCAATAACTCCGTCTGCGGTTACCAGGAGTGGGGAAGCTGCGCCTCGTCCCGGCCTTGAACAAGGCTCCAAGGCTCTGGGCTCTTGGGCTCCCTCACCTCACCTCACAACAATCTATCACAAGTTATCTATACCTAATGGAAATATACACCGTCATCACAACAGCTCTGGAATAATGGCCAAATACAGTCACACCCGGCGAGGCTCCATCCTCACCCCGAGCGATCGGAGCGAATCCCCGCCGCCAGCCTACTCATGTCTTCCAGCAGAACCCAGCTCCTCGAGCCGTCCTTCGCCATCAGAACATACTCCCCTGATATGGACTAAGACCCAATTAAGACAAGTCAACATCCACATCTCGAGACAGCCGTATACGAGCAGTAGAGAGTGGCTCGTAGGAATACTATTTTTATTCATCATCACTGCCCTGATCTATTTCATCCCGACCTTTTCCGGCCTCATCAAGAGTATATTCGTAGCCCCACCCCCTACTATCCACGCTATTGCTATTATCGGTGCGTAAAATAACCCCCCAGATATACCCCTTTCGAAAAAAGGAGACAAGAATCTAATATGAACTCAAGGGGCTGGACCAGCTGGCATATCTGCGGCTCAGCACTTATACCACAAGGCCAATGCCCGGGGCATCTACGTCAACATCACTATATTCGAGTCCGCCCCCTTGATCGGAGGACAATTAGCTCTGAACAGTTCCACCGGCAGCCAAGTCTTCCCTTACGATGATCCCGCACAGGACCCTATCATCGCCGAAGACATCGCCGGAACCGGCTTACTATGGGGCAACCCGCTGTTTTCAAGGACATCGGAGAAGACGCTTGGAGACGAGGTCCGGACCTCTGAGGCCGGTAGCCAACGGGTCAGCTAGTAAGTCCTTTAAAGTTACCCATGAGCCAACCACGTCGATGTTAACCACCCCCAGCTTCAACGGCGACCGCGTCATCGCACAGACAACCCGCCCCTACACCAAGACGCCGTTCACCGATTGGATGGGGTTGATATTCCAATACGGCAGCTCTGTCTGGTCCGCCGGCGCCATGGCCAAGCAAGGCGCCGAACTCGAAGATCGTCTCGTAGACCTACCCCTAGTCCCAGACCTAGCCCAGCTATTGATTTCCCTCGGCATATTCGACTACGTGAAGAAATCCTCGGGAAACGAGCTCAACGACCGCGGCATCGGCGGCGGCTACGTATCCGAAGTCCTAGCGCCGGAGGTCGGCCGCATGTACTCGCAGAACATAGGCGACGTCAGCGCCCTAGCCCTCATGCTCGCCGCGGGCATCGAAGACACCGCGAACGCATACGTCGGCGGCCAACTTCTCGACAGGCTGGATATGATCGTCAGTGCGATCGGTGCCAACGTCCGGGAGTCGACGGAAGTTCACGGCGTCAAGTACGCGCAGATCGACGAGGACAAATTCACCTGGCTCGTGCAATACGCCACCCCCGGCCCGTCGGGCCGTCTGCAAGTCGAAGCATTCGACAAAGTCATCATTGCCGCGCCAAACTTCGGCTTATACCGCGCTGCTTCCGCCGAAGACGTCGAGGCCGCTTCGTTCCTAGCGTATCGCACAGCGTACGTTGCGTTCTTCACGGTACCGAGACGGATCGATGCCTACGGCGACGTGGATCAAGTTCTATTTCTTGAGAACGCCCTTGGAGGGATCAGGGAGCTGGCGTTTGTGAGAGATGTTGTTCGGGTCCATGACGACGGCAGGAGCACCGTTGAGTACTTGTACCGTGCCCTGGCGGACAGCGATGCCGTGGAGCGGCTGGAACAGCTGAATCGGGGGATCACTTGGTTGTATCAGGAGAAGGTAAGCTACCTCTATCGGGCCGTCGAGAGAGAGTCAGATACTAACGCATTTACTAGCTTGAAAATGCCTACCCCTATATGTACCCGTCTAGCCGATTCCTGCCATTTAAGCTATCTGACAAAGGCCTATGGTGGACATCGGCCATGCATACGATCGCGAGCACGGTGGACACGAGTTGCCTAGCTGGAAAGATAGTCGCAGAACAACTTATTAACGATTTGAAGAGATAAGTGAGATAGGTACCTAGGTAAAGGGGTAGGAGTTACTGTTTCAAACATCCAAATGCCATATGGAGATAAACCATCATGGACCTAATCACTGGAAAATATGTACTTTTTTATGAAATGAGAAATGAGATTGATTCCCGTATTGCCTCTATATATTATTACAGAAGTCCTGAGTACACAGGTGACGGGGTCCGAACAACCAGATGATGCTTCTTTTTGTTATCGCAAAAAAAGGACTTTTTCTCCCCATTGCCATTGCCTTTGGATCAACGCAAAGCCTGCCCAACCTATCCATTTTCGCCCCTTAGATGCTGTGCCTAATCGTACACCTGTGTCTACGTCGTCTCTTAAGATTATGGTTTACATACCAAGATTACCCAGTCCTCATTTCAATGCGCCAAAATTTCACCACCTTATTTGGCAAAGTGGAGGTCGTATCCGAGCCACTTTCGTCGGAGGACTTGGTCCACGCTGAGGCCGGGGTAGCCATAGGTTAGCGGCAGGAAGAAGTACCAGCCGGCAAAGACCAAAGATAGAATGACAATGCATGCGATCCAGGCCGGGAGCATACTCTGGCCGGCGAATCTCTCTCGGGCGGTGACGTGTCGCTGAGGGCCCGGAGCAGGCTTCTTGCCTGACTTGACATCTTGGTAAGACGGTTCCTCGGCAGACGGCTCGGCGTTGAATACGAATTCGAGCAGAGAACCGACGATGAGGCATGATGCGAGATGAGCGGGGAGGTAATGATGCAAGAAAAGCTGACGTCCCATAGTGAAGAATGGGAAATAATGCGTGGCCCACGCCAGGAAAAAGAATCCAGTAGAGTTATAAAGACGAGAACGGGTACCTTTGGACTAAGTTAGCTGTGAAATAAGGGTGGGATAATATATTTGACTTACGATGGTCAAGAGCATCAATGCCGCGGCGTAGAGACACCTGATCAGCACCAACAATGCCAGCATAAACGGCGATCAAACTGCTGGCAATCCACCAACCGATAGGGTTACCCAGGAAGTAAATTTGCTGGCGGGTCTCATTCTGTGTCCAGAAGCTGACTCCCCTCAGTAGGAATGGCCACTGGTACGGCTGGCTAGCATACGGGTGGCTGCTAGTCAACTGGCTGTTATGCCAAAACATTGAGCGCTGCAACTCGAACCACTTCCTAAGGAATGGTAGAGTCTTAACCTGGCGCTCTTGTCTCTGTCGGCGGGGGGAATCAGCCGGGACAGACGGAACATCCTCCACGATCCAAACATTCGAACTAGGCGCAATCTGCTTGTTTCCGTTGATCTCCTGCTGCTTATGTCCCCACTCTGGAAGAGGCTTCGCATGTGTCCACATTGCTACTTTGCTGGGATTATGAATCAACTTGAAATGGCTGGAAACACTCTTAAACTCTTGGTTAGGTTTGCCGTGCTCGATCCTAACCTCGAAAAGAGTTTCCGCTGAACGGCTTCCATACGCGTCAGCTAAAGGTACAGTGGTGAATTCCTGATTGGTAGGGAAGTAGGGAGAGGCAACGTCATGGGATAACAGAACTGTATCTGTCACTAAATGTCGTAGCCTGACGAGCTCGTGGTTCTTGACCTGGCGGCCCATCTGATGATCGTCGGTGACAGGAAGAATTTGCCAATAGTTGTTAGTGTCATTGTACGGATATCCCGTCACCTGTTGACCTTGGCTGGAAACTCGGCCGTCATCGTAACGGAGAGGGTATTTCGCGTCGTGGCTATGAAGATAAGCTTTGGTTTCTTTGTGACGTATAGTAATTGTGTCGTAGTAGTCAATGCCGATAGAATTGGCTAGCATGACATTGTCAGACAACGTCTCTTGGAACTCGGGGGTCATGAAATCATCGCCAGGACCAGATCGCGTCAAGATAGCAAAATGAACCTGGAACCAGAATAGGTAAAACAGGAAAGGAATGATAATCAACCCGACAGCACGAGCACCGAAGTGGTAGGCGAATTCTCGAAGTTCTAATGCGCCGCCGGGTCGTCTAATGTCGAGTAAATCCCATAAGTCGATAATGACAGCGGAGCCAATGGTAACAAAGGCAAAGAGTCCGACATACTTAGTAGAAATATCGCAAGAGAGCGCGAAGCCGGTCAAAATGAGCCACTTCCACCACTTACGGCTGAAAGACTCGTGTCTCAACTTGTAAAACTTGATGTAGCATAGCAAACTGCACGCCATGGCCAACACAAGGGTAGCGTCAAGTAGAATCAACCTAGTCTGACCGATGTGGGCGTTATCGAGAAGAACAAGACCAGCAGCGACGATACATGCCGGAAGGCTATATCCTGACTCCCACATGATAAGGTAAGTCACCGAGACGGTCAACGAGCCAAGGAGTGCGGGCATAGAGCGAAAGGCCACGTAAGGGACCTTGTTCGCAATATAGGAATCGCCGATGTTCTCGAAATGAAAGTGTCCATCGTATCCCACAAGCCATCCCATCAGGGCGAAGAGAAGTTTTCCGAACGGAGGGTGGACATCGAAGAAATAGGTTCTCTCGAGGTAGAACGAAGCGAACTAATTGGTAAAGCAGGAATAAGCTTGATGTAATTTTTACATGCCTTCTACTTGAAGCCTAGTAATTATATTTGCAAATGGGTTCTACTTACTTTACCAAAGTGAACCTCATCGAAGACGACCTCGTTCGGGTGGCTAATACCCCAAAACCTCGAAATGAAGGCCAGGACCGTGATCACGGCTAGGGCGACCTTGTAGTCCCATTCTGAGTGTTTCTTGGTAACTTTCTTATTTGGCTTGACGAGGCTGTCGAGCTCCGAATCCACATCGTCAGAACTGCCATTCTTCTTTTTGGAAGAACCGGGGACATTCCGCTGGCGCAGAGTGCCCTGCGGAGTGCCCTGAGGGGTAGTCGACATGGTATAAAGGAGCGCAGTTTATAATAAATTGATGTTTAGAAACTATTCGGATCTGACTGTTAGTTGCCTAACTGAGGAGGTAGGTAGGATAAATATTTCGATGTGGGTGAACACGTCGCAGTTGACGTGTTACCGCCACATTAGTTACAGGAATTGTAGTTGATGTAGTTAGATGTAGATGTACTTACAGAAACAAGGAAAAGGTAAGATAAAAGATTAGCAACCGCACGGCCAATTCGTAGGCCGAAAACTGCGATTGTTGACGCCAAAGTCGTCGAGAAGGATAGAAAATGGTGATCAAGAAGAAGTGTTTAAAAAGTCGGCCCTCATTAAAATCTTAGTTAACGCAGGGGAAGCTTCCAACAGTCGCGCAGGCGTGCGTGTGTTCCACTCTATGCTACCATGTCGGTACCTATTGTACCTTGGCTAGCTGAGCGGATAGGGGGTTATCAAGTTAATTCTGGCCACTTGGCAACACCTAAGCCTCACGCCCCCTTTTTTTGATCCACGGTGGGCTGAGTTATCGATAACCGATAACCGATCACCGATCACCGATCTCATATCTATCCGCTCTATGTGGGAACATTTACACCGAAAGGGTGCAAACAGCAGCTTTCCTAACCTACACCTGAATTATGTGCGCATGTAGCTAATACATGCGTCCGATTACCTGCATGTACATGACTTGGGTACATAGATAGCTGAAATATCCAATGCATAGGTAGACGTAGATATGGAACTTGGTGTAGTTACCTAAACAAGTTTAAGTAGGACTAACTAGCGCTACTTTAACCTCATCAAAGGTTCCAATACGTACCAGTGTCAGGTCATTTATGTTCTTCCCACCTAGAAAACGTGCTCACGTAGTACGGAGCTTGGCAACTTTCCCCCCCATCAAGAGCCCGGGACGCCGAAGTACGGAGAGAGGACTGCGAACCCTAAACAACTAACCTATAGCTTACAAATCTCCACTCATTAAGAGGGATTACAAAGGCATCAATCGGGTTATTACCTACCTAACCGTAGGTACCTATATATTCTAGTCTATACTCTAGTCTAGCTATGCCCGCAGTTCTTCGAGCATCTCCAATTCGAACACTTCTCTCATCCACAATCCGTCGCAGCGTGATTCCAGCTTCGCGAACGCCTTTCGTCTTCAGAGCTTCAACCCCTATCCGCACCATGTCTGATATCACACCCGTCTTCTCTAAGGACGCAGCTCCGCGTAAGTGGAAATAACATAATAACGAAGAATAGTGTGGATGATAACTAACTTATATATACCTATGCAGCTGCTGGGCCTTATGTATGAACAAGATGAGTCTCCATCATATAATTCACTCAGAGAACTAACTACCTACTATCACAGTCCCACGCCATCAAGACGCCAACTGCTATTTACTGCTCTGGGCAGATCCCCTGTGACGCCAATGGCAATCTAGTAGAAGGTACTATTGGCGAGAAGACGGCAGTCTGCATCTCCAACCTGAAGGCCGTCCTCACAGCCGCCGGATCCTCCATCGAGAGGGTCGTCAAGGTCAACATCTTCTTGGCCGATATGTCGCTGTTCGCCGACATGAACAAGGAGTACGAGAAGTGGTTTACCCACAAGCCCGCCCGCAGCTGCGTGGCCGTCAAGCAGCTTCCCAAGGCCGTCGACGTCGAGATCGAGTGCATTGCTCTCCCGTAGGAACCCTCAGGCCCAGTCGAAAGTCCAATGTAAATACCTACATTGGTTACGTTCGCCTCAGAGAGGCTAGGAGTTACCGTGGCCTCAGGGGGTATGAGTCATACTAGCTAGGTATCCAGACAGAATCATGTCACTAAGAAATAAAAATAAAGTAAAACCAGAGGCACTTTAGTCAAGCCGGAACCTAACGCTCTACGTTAGCGGCTTTTCTAGTATATATAAGCTATATATTGGTAATGTGAAGCTTGACCCGAGGAAGTATATGTACCATACGTACCTGCCAGATAGGTATCTTCGTCATCGTAAGAGACGTTGCCCGACTCACTTCCCATTCATCCTCCCCGATAGTCCATGGATTTAGCGTCGCAGGGAGATTAGGAGGGCCCATTTCTAAGTCCCCATACGTATGCGGCAAGTCTCTCCATCCTCCCGCCTCACTGACAGGCGACGACGGCCGATCGATGCTAAACGGAAACATTGACACGTCGAAATCAGGCTTGACAATGGAGGTGGTAAGAAGGCCGCTAGGTTTTCTCACCGCCTCCCTCGGCTTTCTGAGCTGCAGCGAGGGTAATCTTGATATGTTAATCCTGTTCCAACCGGTGGACTTACTAAAGTTGTATGCGATTTTGCCAACGAGGCCATATTTGGCTACGGCTTCGGCCTGCTTGCAGATTTGATAAAGTTGCTTGACCGAGCGGATGGATGGCTCACGGAGTACGAGCTCGACTTCCTTTGTGCCTTGCGTCTTGGGACGTCGACGAGTTTGATTCTCTATGCGGTCACGCTCGTCGGATAGCCTCGCTAGGTCGTATGGTGAGCCGGAATGGAGATAGGCAAGCGTTTCTTCCATGCCGTAATTCTGGGGTATATGGTTCATTGTTGTGGCATGGGCACCATGAGGGTTATTCTCTTCCTCTAGTGACGAGGCATTCTCATGTTTCCCGCTCTTTGCATTATCTTGGCTTTTCTCCTTACATCCCTTTCGGTCTAGTAGCTTTTTAATAGCCTTCATTTTGATGCTTCTCTCCTTTCTACTCTATGTGGTGTTTAAATTTCCGTAATTCGTGGTATATATAACAGCTTTATTACCAAGTGGGAAGCTTGCTTCTGCCTGCTTAAGAACAATAAGTAAGGCAACAAAGGTTTGCTACTCTTCAACGGACAAACAATTAACGTTGTTCTATTACAATTCCAGTATGAGCTATTGTCTTGCTCGGGGGCTATCGTGGTAAGGCAAGGGGGAAAGTAAATCTACCTACTCGATTCACTCCTTTTTGTATGGGTACTTAGGTATTTTAAGGGCCTCTAGTATCGATATATTCATGGAAGACATGCGAGAAATACGTGTTGTGACTATGAGCTAGCACAGATCTCCGCTGCCGAGTCAATACCAACTAAACTCTTAACAAGAAACTCACTTGTAGGTACTGAAGTATCGTAATATCTGAATTGATGATATCTCGAGATATAGTGACTGGTTAAGCTGTGTATCAGCACGAAAGCTGTAGATAGATGGTGTCTAGTAGCAAATCGGTAACGTATTCGCTGTATATAAATCAGAAAGGAGATTTGACATTGTTCATATATGAACTGGTTGTTTATTCGTTGTGTATAATCATGCGTCCCGGTCAATGCTATTGTCAACTACTCCTGAGCAGATGCTTTAATAAAGAGTGCTTTTACGAAAATACCAGTCTACTTGTCTCAGTATCACAGTGATTCCCCCAAAGCCACAAAGACACGGCAAAGGAGAGGACAAAGAATACCCGCTCAACAGAGTAAGGGGTTGCTCCTGTTGACTCATATAAACACATCACAAGCACATTCACACCGTGAGAAAGATCTTGTCTAGTTGTACCTTCCCATTCTATTAAACACTCGCTCTGCTGAAATTGCCAAAGCAGTGTCTAGCATTGCTTATTAGCAGAAAACTAGTATAAAAATTTCCAAGCTATCTGGTATAGCATTTCATTTCTTCCCCCCTATCCCCCCGTTTCGACAAGAACGCTCTAGAAACACCGGATTATTACCAAGTAAGGTGAATAGCAGACACTTCACGATGTGCCTAGGTGCATGCCCCGATGACTATGATGGCCACAGGCCCAGGCAACAGCCACGGAATAGGCGTGCTCATCCACCACGTTTTGAACATTCCCCACGCCAGGAAGCCACTCGTGCAGCTCAGAACTACGGGTGGCCGCGCAACCCTAATATGAACAGCTCCTATAATCATGGACAACCTGGGAATAGGGACTCACAATTCGAGCCGGGGCTTGCGGAAGCTTTCGTTAGCCTCCCGGGTAGCGACTTCCGCCGGGTGTACGACCCGGAGCGCTCTCGACAATCTGACCGGGACCAGCACCATAGCCAGCCTTCCCAGCACCAGCATCGATACCAGTACCCCAACCAGCCTGGCCACGGCGCCATATCGGAACACTCCCGGTTGAAGAGCGTCCCAGGCGGGAGAGTAGAAGTCAACCAAGCCGGCCCCCACCGGCACGGTAGCATGCATGGAAGCGTTCATAGAGTAGTCCGTGAACAACCTAGGACGTCCGAGACTATGAAGATGACCCCTTACCGGAACCAACAGACACCCCGGGGCTTCCGTCGGGGTTCTCTAGATAGCAATGGAGTTAGCGACGTTTCTAGTGAAGACGACGACGACGACAATGATAGGAGAAGACTTGCTTATACTCCCTCACCGTTACCCCAGAGGGGTAATGATCTCTACTCTCGCACGGGACATGGCCATGGGCGCGGGGGCGCGTTCTAAGATAATGCCGCACTTAAGTATTGTGAGTCTTCCCAATAATACACACAGCTCCTAGCTATGCAGAGAAGACATCATTATCACTGTCGCTATACCCAGGCACAAGTATGAAAAAAAAAAACAAGAAATGCCTGTTTTAGCGAGCATAAGTATCTAATAATGGATACGATGGTATGTTTTTCCTACGTTTAATTATTCTTAAGGCATGTCTCTTGGCTCTGCTCACTGATGACAATGGCAATCTACAGGCGAGCAATAGCAAGAAGGAATCTGGGGTTTAGGTTTAGATAGATAGCGTAGTGTCCATTTAACATGGTTACCTGTTAATTTGATCTTGAATTCGTAAGTTTTGTTCGGTAGCGATCTGTAAAACATCTGCCTTCTCCTAGTGCTCACCCCATGTTAACGTGATAGTACCACCTAGGTAGGTATTTAGTAGATTTGCGCGTTCAAGTTACGTATTCCATGACGAGAGATCTATATCGAGATAATAGACCCAGCTCAGGCACCGATATTCTTCTACATTGACGCGCGGGTGTGGTGGAAGGCATCTAAATTCCGAATGATGCTATTGGACGGTAGCATCGTCGTTATGGGTCGTCGATATTGATCAATTGATAGGGCTGACGACCATAGATAAACGACTTTGACGACATAACGGTGTGGATGCGACGGGCGTACGTGTCAACCAATCGTCGCCAAGGAGAGGGGTGAAGAGAGGCAGATCTAATCTTGGGAACCCTTCGCATCTATCACATTTCTAGGACTGGTGAATCTGCAGACTGCTGAGGGTTGTTGTTGGGGATTTGCTGCATGAGATAGAATCCAATGCCCGTAAGCTCCCGAGATAGATGAGTCAACGGAGAATGCTGCGGTGTCAACACTCTATTCGATCCCGCTAATTACGATGATGCGATTCCTCCATTCAGGGGGTTCTCGCAACCGGCAATTCGACCACTCATGGTCTTCCAGACCCCCGTTACTAAAACATTACCAGGTATATGCATAGTATGTAAGCACTTATGAACCTTGTTTGCTTCCAGTTCTGCAACTTCTGCTCCAGTGGTTCTTGCAGCACTTATGGAGAATGATGCTAGCCTTAATTGTGGAGATTTCTGATTGGAAGAATAATGGGAAGAAAAGATGGAGGTGGTGCTGTCATTGTTCATCTAAAGACGGGAATGAGCAATATCGCAGATGCGATCTAGGGGATAATACTGTATAACACACAAGTCTTTAAATCTCGCATCTGCGCAAAACAAACCCCTACATACGAGAAAGATCCGAAAAAGGATGCGGCCGGAATCTTACAACCGACCTAATTACCGGTGAAACGCTCTACAATAGTGCTATAAATTGACGTCACAAGGTAGAAGCAAAGTGGCCGGTCGGGGCAATTAAACGAGACATCACCGAGCCGGATAGACTGAATACTTTTTAGGCCGGTACCGAAACTCTCTCTGTATGAATAAGAAAAGGGGTCCCTCGGACAATTAGTAACGCAACTAACTACATTTGATTAAGGGTCTAGACTAGGTTAAGGTGATTTGCTCTTTTCGCAATAATAGGTACATAATAAATCGATATGAACACATGCTCGATCCGAGTTTATCGACGTTTCCTGCTTTATTGTGAATCGTCACACGGCATAGGAATCTTCCTCCGTCTGGAAGGAATGGTGGCCATAGAAGAGCGTGGAACCACCCCGTTCTTATGTATGTACGCTAGGTACAAGTAATCATTATGCGCATCAGGTATTATTAATAAAGTATTCCAGGGCTTAGCGCGCGAGTCCAATACAGCTTGTACATACATATGTAAGTAGATCCTGCAGGGCCAGGATTGTTAATCATTAGTGTACATGTATGTAGGTACCTACCTCTCTTCTTCCGATCTGTATTCTTATCGGCGTGTTCCACAACATCGTAGACACGAATAAAGATGGTAGATTGATATCTGTTTGGTACGAACCGTAAGAGGGAATTTCTTATAACTAACTACCTACCTAACCTAGGTACCTAACTACGTGTCCTTTTATTGTGGTATTTACACATGTGTAGTTCACATGTAGTAATAGTCGAAACGTGGGTAGGATGTTAGATTTGGCAAGTGGCATGATGTATGTTGTAGGTAGTGTATATATGAGAGACAAATCTGGATCTTTGGCAGGAACATTGAACGTTAGAATATGGACCATGAAGTCGTGTAAGCGAACTATGAATTAAACTATGGGTTGAGAAAACGGGTCGCGTCCGCATATCCGGTTTAGCGCGAGGCGTAGAGTACCCAGGTAGGCGCAGCAGCTGAGTTACATCTGCCCTAAAAGTACTGTAGGACTTTTAGCGAGTATTTTCATATTAGTGCGGAAGTAACGGAAATGTTAGCGACCCCATTTAGCGTTGGAGCAACTCATAGTGGGTACTACCTAGCCACTACTTTTAGAACCATCAAACTCGACTTTGGACTTCGGCCAGTAACTTGACATGGGTGGTCCTTGACAGTCCCCATAGAAGACGGCTGCTGCCTAAATATCTCCATCCTTTTCACAACGACTTCCCATCATCTCAAACCCCCAAGAGCCCTTACCCTTCCTCGACTCTTTGTCCTTTCCGGCGCTTCTTTTCCTCTACCTAGCGATCAAGCGACCAAGCGACCAAGCATTCTTGCCCAGCCGGCTTATTAACAATTCATCTGTCGTAACTCTCTAAGGCTGCCATATTATCTTGTCCTATCGTGTCCTATTTTATCTTGTCCTATCTGTTACACCGGCTACGTAGGTTAGCTTGTGAAGAACGACCCATCTTCTCTGCTCAAGTTGGCGAAACCTTGTCTATTTCTCGACTCAATTTTGTTTTATTCTCCACGACACCGCGCATCAGCACATACAGTCCGTCTATCCTTTCTACGCATGAGCTCACCCGTTCCGTGAACCCGCTACTCGTGTAAGAAATGTCCTGTTCTATTCCCGGGGTGTTCTTCTAGCCCTACCACATATATATTTCACTTTCCCGTCTCGTTCGAGACCCATCGATTGACCAATGCCTAGCTGGCAATTGTGATATCTTTTCGTTCCTCAGGCCATCTGAGACTCGGTGTGGGAGGATCCTTGTGACTCATATGACTGCTCAGCCTTATGGTGCATAACTGTGCTAACCGGTACCGTGGTCTTTACAGAGTTCAGAGCAACGATATCATCGATCGCCTCTCGCCTATCATAAATCTGTTCCCCCCACACCCGTTATACCGAGTCATCATGTCCTTCTCCAACCCTCGAAGGACCCCGGTGACTCGCCCGGACTCAAGTTCCGGCAATGGTCTAACCGTTAAGACAAACCTAACCCTACGGAAGGGAGCAACCTTCCATTCTCCTGTTACTCCTCCGACTAGTCCGTCTACTGCTGCTCCATTCAGAGTACCTTCGTTACCTCGACGTTCCCAGACCAGTCTTGATGATGTTGTCGGTGCTCATGTTCGTCGTGCTGCCTTAAATATCGGCAAATTTGAGGTGACCCTATCGGCTATCAAGGCCGAGCCGTTATCTCCTATAAGCCCTTTCTCGGACGACTGTCTTCCTATCCCCAGAGGCTTCCTGGACAATACTCTTGTAGGAGACACAATGTCCGAGGAACCGACTGTTTTCGAGCCAGAGCGAAGGACGTTACATCCCCGCAGCCGTCGCTCTTCCCACCACCACGAGTCTGACAGTGGATTGGGAACATCCATTGCGTCCACGAAGCGGAAGGAGGTTAAGTCTTCTGGTACTGGCGCCTCAGCTATCACAAGGTCGGCCACGGCCTCTAAGTCTCAGAATGTCCAACGTCTTAGCCCGCGTGCTAGGAACCGCATTTCGGAGCATATCCTGAAACCGTTATTGGGTGACCCTTCACTGAAGGAGTTTCATCCCATTGTCCTTGACTGTCCCAGAAGGATCCAGGAAGACCAAATCGTTTGTCTCAGGGACCTCGAGAAGACACTTATCTTTATGGCACCGGTGAGTCAACTAATGAAAGACCCTGGCGTATGTGGAGTTACTTATCGTTGGCTGTGCTTGAAGGAGACCGCAAAGTCTGTCGAACTATATCGCGACTTCTGCCTCACTTCGATTCGATGCATCCAAGCTACTGTCGAATATCTTAGCGACCGGGAACAAACACGGCCTCACGATCGACCTTACAACAGCGGCTACTTTATTGATCTTGTGGAGCAAATTCGCCAACACGCGCAACAGATGCAAGAGGCCCGCAAGAGACAGGACGCTGGAGAGGAGCTGGACGAGATGGATGTTGACCCGTATGGTCCCCGCTATGACCCTAGTGGTTGCATAAATGCTAACCCGGCGGACAGAACTGACGAGGTAAAACTTGTTGGTGGTTTTACAACCAACGGTCGACCGGCGGAGTTAGTCCGCGTAAAGAAAAATGGCAAGGCGATCTCCATGGCTACTGGAAAGCCTGTTGAGGACCTTGAGGAAGAAGTCAAGGGCCCAATCCGATTCAAGCGTTCGATGAGCGAGCAGGCCGAGGATGAAGAAGAAATAATGCGATCCATGGCTCGCCGAAAGAAGAACGCCTCGCCAGAGGAGCTCGCTCCTAAAAAGTGTGCCCACCCGGGTTGCAACAAGGAGTTCAAGCGACCCTGTGATCTGACAAAGCATGAAAAGACGCATTCTCGTCCTTGGAAGTGTCCTATTCCCACCTGTAAATACCATGATTATGGTTGGCCTACCGAGAAGGAGATGGACCGACATGTCAACGATAAACATTCGGCAGCTCCTCCCATGTTTGAGTGCCATTTCAAACCGTGCCCATATAAGTCCAAGCGTGAATCCAATTGCAAGCAGCATATGGAAAAAGCGCACGGCTGGACATACGTTAGGACCAAGACCAATGGTCAGAAAAAATCAAGCAAAGCTGGCAGTTCTGCCGAACCCACACCACTAATTAAGAGCTTGCCTACCCCGAGCAGCGAGCAAACCGATCTTGTCATGACACCACCCGAAGATACTCTCTTTGGTCACTACAACAATGACCACGAGTTCCCGACCTATCCGTCGGATCAAGAGTTCAATGCTAGCTTATACGAACACCAACCATTTGACACTGACATCCAGCTGGAATATTCTCCAGTTGACAATAGCACGCCTTCTAGCGCAGACTCTGACCAGTTCAACACTTATCAAGATTTGAGTCCCGAGTTCACTGGCCAATTTGAAGACATTTATGGTGCCCATGTACAAATACCCACGCCGACACATTCGGTTTACAACAAAGACATCAGTGCTTTTGCAAACTTCACAGCGGATGCCTGCCAACAGTTCTCTATGCCACAACTCTCGAATATCGGCCAGGGTAATCAACTCATGTTGACCCCGCCGACCATGGTAGACGAGGGTTTTGAAGACTTCCAGCCTTGTCACAACCAGTTCAGCCAGGACTTCGCCCTATTCCCTCCTGGTACGATGGATAAGTCAAGTGATTTTACTCTTTTTGGAACTATTCCACCCAGTGTCGCCGCTGGTTATAGTCAACCATCTTCTCAAGATTTTAACATTGAATATCCACCCATGGATTGGACAGCATCGGATTTTCATGGCTTTCCGTCCAATTAGTTTTTTGCAACTAGTAGCGGCATTTGACCGATTGTTGGATGAACAGCAATTTTGGTGACTTGTGTGCTTTGCATACATTCTTGTCATGCTGGTTTTTTGCCGAATTTTGATGATGTTATGATGATAACGAGTCGCGCGTATTTCAGAGCGAATTTAGGGAAAGCCAATCCCAGAATGCC
This sequence comes from Daldinia grandis, assembly GCA_022432525.1. Classification (NCBI taxonomy): domain Eukaryota; kingdom Fungi; phylum Ascomycota; class Sordariomycetes; order Xylariales; family Hypoxylaceae; genus Daldinia; species Daldinia grandis. Next base: position 2,549,204 of record JAJKLB010000001.1, read on the forward strand.
TCAGTGGTTGAAGATTACGGCATAGGTGCTGAGAATTTAGGGTTAGATAGACAGCGCTCTGCTCGTCACACCCTGTGTACAGATTCATATTATTTTGCATTAAGTTTACCTTTGCTGGTATGTCTACGGATGTTTTTGATATGGCAAGGAGCGATCTTGGAAGCAACACAGCTCAAGATTTTTGCAGTTTTAGTTGCAGAGCACGGAGATAGAGAGTCATCTCCAATAATGAGAAAAAATTCATTTACATGCCTCTTATTTGTTTTCAAGATAAAGCCACTGGTCTATTTCTAAATCTAACATGGCCAATGCTGTGATAGGAAAATACCTCCTGATGGGTCAAATTGATGCAGTTACTAGACGAACTAGTGGAGTCGTACCTAAGTCGTCTGTCTGGCGGTTGGCAATCGATCCACTTTTATTTTGGCCCAGTCCATCCATGTCGGAATTTATTTGCAAATGTTTTTCTTCTTCCGCTTCTACCTTTTTTACATCTTCCATCTCTATATCCAACACCATCCTCCGCCGTCTCCTACCTTGATTCTGGTAGGAGACCCATCCCTCACTCCAGCAACAGGTAAGCATTCTACTTTTCTCACCTGCAAAATCCCAAAATTCCATCTCGTCTTCTTTCTTTCTTTCTTTCGGTACCATATATGTATGGTACCCGTGCACCGCCGCCATTGCTATGATGACCCCGACACCGCAAGTGTCGAACCTTACCTCTCAAATTAGGAAGAGCCGTATGAGACCGTCTTCGGGGGCGGGCGACTGGTTTTCCCCCTTTTCCTTCCTTCCTTCTTTCGAGGGGAGGGGGGGGAAGCCTGGCGTTTTGCTCTCCTCGGCTGAGCCGTGCGTGTTCCCGTGTTTCTACCTGTCGGCCGTATGGGCGCCGCGCGTGCATCGCCACGTGCTGCCGCGGTTTGGGGTTTTTTTTTTAAACTCTGGCTCGGTGTCGATGGGTAGGGGCGGGGGCGCTGCGGCGAGGTGGGGATGTGTTATGCTTAGATTATTTGGTTTCTGATGCCTTGGCGGGCTTTGTGCTTCATTTCTTGGGTTTATAGCAATTTGAGGAATGGAACTTGGAGCTAACTTGGAGATTCTAGGATTTTACTGTTGGTGTCTTGATAGTGAGATAGGTGGATGGAGTACAGATTGGACGGGAATTTCAGGCTGGACTATTGTTGGCTCGTAGGAGTAGGAAAGTGTTAAGATCACACGTAGTCTTAGTCAGACTCTAGGTTAGATATTTTAGGTAGTCAATGATAGGCATTATTAACCTGGTCTATACTTATTTGTATTCGAACCTCAAACTCCCTGCTTCTATGATATTATTCCCTTTTGCCGGCCGAAAAATGATGGACCTATTACCAGAGATTTCTTGAACGCCATACATAGACCGCACCACGCTTGGATATACAACGATCGACTCTAAACATTCGATCAACTTAACTAGTAAAGACGTGATATTCGTTAGGCCTTAATATCCTTTATCCAGTCCGCGTTCGCGATGTTCTCCTGGGAATCTTTGACCATGAAACTGCAGGTCGTGGTAAGCTTGATACTAGATAAAAGCGTGGAGAGGTAGAAAGCTGTCAACTTACTTGTACCATAGTATGGTAGGGCCAATGGTACCTAGATGCCATAGACTATGCGCGTCCAAGGCTCCCCAAAACGGTGGGAAGTCCAGCAGCTCCAAGCCCATAACCGTCATGATCCACGCGACGGCGATACCAGGCCATATTGCCCACGATCGGTGGGTCGCGGACCACCTCTTCAGACTAAAGTAGCTCCAGAGACTGTTTTGTACCAATCCCACAATTACGTTGGCGGCCATATTATACGTGTAATTCCAGCGCCACAGCTTTAGGTATGCGACGTGCGCGGCATATAAAGCGCAGCAGGTAACGGTCCAAATTCGGAGAAAGCTGCGGCGGCGGGGCGTGGGGCGGTCGAGGCGGAAGACGCGGATCGGGGTGTAGTACAAGCCGTAGAGGACGCCAGCTCCAGCAGCGAAGTAATCGAGCTGCTCGGTGAAGCGGAAGTCGCGGGTGTGGAAGATGGCGCTGAAGATCCAGGTCGCGATGCCGAAGTACGCGAACATCTCGTAATACCGGCGCAGCGGGTACGCCGCCGGGATCGACCCGCGGATCTTGGACAGCCCATTCTGATGCGCTGCCAGATTGCCCAGGCTAAACAGCACCGAGAAGGGCTCCTGCATCCCGAGAATCCGCACAAACGGCCATTTTCCATGGAACTGCGTTACGGGCTTACCCGCGGCCACGCGACGCTGCGTCACAATGTGCTGGCACGTGTAGTCGCATTCCTGCGGGCAGGTCCAGAAAAGAAGGCGAAGGTAGAGGGCTGCGAGAGGCGGAGAAGCTCTAATGTTAGCTTAGATGGGTATGGAGGCGCGATTTGAGCTTCTTGTGGTGAGAGGTATGCATAGGTATGTAGTTGGGTACGTACGGATGTGGGTAGGGTTATTATTCGGATCGCAATTCTCGCGGGCGCAGACCTATATATATTTTAACGGACACCATCCGTGTTAGTCAACATTTTTTTAATTTTTTATCTTTTTTACGTAGATCGACGGTGCCGGTGATCCGGTCCCTCCAGCCAAGTCGGCACGTCGTAGCCGCAGCCCACGTATAAAAAAACACGTACATAAGGAGGAAGGGTATCACACACGAACCTTAACGCATTCCCGGAACTCGGGTAGCCGATCCCCGGTGGAAGCTTCGGCGGTGCTCCATAGCAAGCAGACGGCGACGAGGAGGAGTGTCAGTAGCGATTCTGGGCGAAGCATCTTGAGTCAGACTGCATTGGGTCTTTTGGGGGAAAGGGAGGAGGAGCAAGAGAACTGGAGCATGAATGCGAAACAACTCTCGGGTTTCCCAAGCAGCCCGGATAAGAAATCTGTCCTGGGCAGCCGGGACGGGCCTGTCAGGATTTCTGATTGGGCGCCTTGATGGCGGTGGATGCGAGTGCGAATTGAGGGATGGGTTTTTAGGGGGTTCGCGGTGGGGTCGGGGGGAGCATCGAGCCCGTGAAAAAAATATTAAAAAAATATAAAAAACAGGTAGCCCCCTAGGTTAGGTAGGTAGATAGGCTGGCAGGTAGGCATGTAATGACTACCTACTAACGGACAGAACGGGTCAGTGAAAGGTAGATCGTCATAGCGCGATTGAAACGCCGCTGGTGGAAAGCCGGACCCGCTAAGAATAGCAATTGACGTATTGACGTCTTATATCGGTACCCCGGATTCTTGGCTGTAATTTGGTGCATAACAGATACATACATGTATGCACCGGTAACTTCCCTACTGGGTCCTATTATTGAACTTTTCCCCCTTTAGCGACGTTCCTTCTTATGAAACGTTAGGGTAGTAGTTTCCTCTAGCTTTGCTAGCTCAGCTATCCCGGGGCAGTACAATACTATTCTTTCCTTATCTAACTAGGTACCTAGGCTGCTAGGTAGGTAGTTACCTATTGTTACCTTTTTGCGAATTTGGAGCTTATTACCTAACTAGCTCCAAACGCCCTCCAATATCTATTGGCGTATTAGCAATTAAATTTATATAACAGGTACCTACCTACCTAACTAAACTAAACAATAACAAAGCTATAAAGAGCGAAATGATTTATGACTAGAGGTTACCCCAAGGGCTGACATAATCCTTAAGTTTTCGGCTACGGCGAGATTTAACCCGCCCCCCACCCCGACAAGGCTAAGGAACTGCTGGCCAATCAAAGCGATTAAAGCGAAAAAATCTGGCCAATTAGAGCGAAGAACGGCTGGCCAATCAAAGCGAAGCTAGAAATTTCTTAGCCTATTCTTTTTTATCCGACACAAAACCTTAAAAAAACTTAAGGCAAACCTTAAGAAAACTTAAGGCAAACCTTAAGAAAACTTAAGGCATAATTATACCAACAATAATACGGGGCTAAACCAGGCATTTCCTTGGTTAATAGATTCAACCTGCTAATGCTATACTCATGCGACAATCCGCATCTTCATAATGAGGATCTAAACATCCATATGAGAGACAACCGTACGAAGTAGAGTATATATTTGGTATTTACTTACTACTTAATAGTCCCAGAAAAGTAATGGCCCAGAATAGAGCCGGTGAAGCTTGTAAGCCGCAATGCCTACCATTTCGGTGTCTCATATTACCCGGAAGACTTCCCTCCGCGGGCCATTATAACACCGTCTGGTGGTTTATACTGCGTGTATAAGTCAAAGTCAAAGTTCGCCGTGCTTCGCTCTTCTGATTTGACTGTTCAATAATATCCCTCTTCTCTTCTAGATCACATTCATAATCTAGAAATGAAGTTATCTCTAGTTCTTCTGTGGGCGGCAAGCGCTCTTGCCTCCCCTCTCCGCCGGAGCGCTGCGAAGTTATCTCCGGTCACGCGCAATGGGACCAGTCTTTTGGTTGACGGAAAGGTCTGGAAAATGGTTGGACCCAATGTCTACTGGCTAGGCCTCGACGAGAATGTGACACCTCCGGCTGGGGAGCCGTTCTATGCTCCTACTAAAGCTAGCTACCCTACGAAAGAGCGTATTACCGAGGTGATGGCAACTGTACAGGCCCTGGGAGGCACCATGATTCGCGGGCATACCTTGGGTATTAGCACCGGGAACCCCCTGAGTGTTGTGCCCGAACTAGGGGTAGTCAACGAAAAAGCCTTCGATCCAATCGACTGGGCCGTCTACCAAGCAGGCGTGTACGGTATCAGGCTTCTAATACCGTTGGTGGATAACTATGTCAGCTCATATATCAAAGCACTTAGAGCGAGTATAAGCTCATATCTCGATAGGACTATTATCACGGAGGGAAATACAATTTCCTTCGTTGGGCAGGTTTCGACCTGAACCAAAGACGGGATGAGAAGAACCCTCTAGTTCAGCAATTCTACACCAATGCCACCATCGTCTCTACCTTCAAGGACTACATTAAGACGATTATAACTCACAGAAACCAGTATAACAACCTCACATTTGCTGAAGATCCTACCATCTTCGCGTACGAGACGGGGAACGAGCTCCTTGGCCCTGTGTGGGGTGATATGAACTCTCCAGCAGATTGGGTCCAGGACATAGCCAAATATGTAAAGAATATTGCTCCGCAGAAGCTAGTGGGTATGTCAATATTGATCCTTACCTACCTACCTATATATCTCGACAGCTCATACTTATATATTTATTCCTTGCAACCCTACCCCTTTCTTCTAGCTCCTTACACTTACTTAACCGACAATTCTAAAGAATCAAACTAACCCATATATATAGTCGACGGGACCTACGGCATCAACAAAACCCACCTAACCATCGAAGAAGTCGACATCTTCTCCGACCACATGTATCCCGTCGACACAGCTAAGCTACAAGCAGACATCAAACTCGTCGAAGCCGCCGGACGCCCCTTCTTCGCCGGCGAATACGACTGGGTCGGCGGCAACACCGCGAACCTACAGTCCATGTTCAAGATCATCGAGGAAAGTCCCGCCGTTGCGGGCGATACTTTCTGGAGCCAATTCGGGCACAACGCCCCTGACTGCAAAGTAAGCAATTTCGTAAACAATCATACGCCTACCCATTACCGTCGTAAGAAATAGTGCTCAGTTTGCTACAGACCTACGTAGACCATAGCGACGGCCTCGCGCTTCAGTACGGCAACCCGAAGAACACGGCGAACCAGAACACCCGCATCCAGCTTATACGGAAGCACTTCATCGCCATGAGCCAGGGCAAGGAGATCGCGCCGGATGAGCCTTTGCCCGAGGTGCCGTGCCCGGCCCCTACGTCGCCATCGGTTCGTTAGGCAATTCTTCTTTAGCCTATGACGATTGGGAACGGCGGGGAGAGCTTGTGCTAGGCGGGCACTAATCTAAACTGTTAGTTAGTTTAAACAGGGGGGGTCTTGTGTCCATACAGCTACGAATTCGAAACGAGTAACTATGAAAAACTACGGCACTTATGGTAAAACTTGGGGATATTTATGTGACTTTAGGTCTTGGAGTAGGTAACCCAACCGGGGAAATCATTTCCCCCGGAGAGGAAAGTGATGATATAAGCCCCTCACCCCTAGCTAAGATAAGCGGCGCAACATGTTTAAAAAAAAAAAAGAAAAACTTATAAATCATCGAAAAAATCATCGAAAAATATCGGTGACCTATCATTCAGCTATAGCTATTTTCGTAAGGTATGTTCATAATACGTAAAAGCCGGCTTCCTTAGCCTATAGCTTCTTAATGACTCCCTCCTCCCCCCTCCCCCCTTAAGACCCTTCACCAGTTTTTGAGATCCGCGAACTTGTCTACGATACACCATCATTCCTCCCATCATGCATCCGCACCTGCTATTAGATAGAAACCTCATACGAGCCACTAGCCTCCGTATGCCTTCACTATAGCGGCGACCTTGTTCGCGAGCTCGTCGGCCTCGGATCTGGTAGCCGCCTCCGCGTACACTCTGCATGCGTTCTCTGTCCCGCTGGCCCTGGCGAAGGAGCGGGCGTTGGTGTACTTCTTCACAACCTTGTCGATTTCGTCTTGGCAGTGTTCCGGGTGGCTAAGTCTCCGCTCTGCATCTGTTGTTCGGAAGAGGTCCTTGTTGCCGACTTCGACGCGGACGAGGCGGTTGGGAAGGTCCTGGTACGTCATGGCCCAGTCCCTTAGCGACCACCCCTTGTGTGCCAAGATAACCTCCACCATAAGCATATCCGATATCGCATCTCCAACGGTCTGGTTGACGAGATCTCCAAGGGCGCTGAGAGTCTCGAGAGCGTCCTTCTGTGCGGGCGACTGGGGTTCCTTGCTCCTGAATACTTGTAGAGCATCTTGAGAGAAGAGGACGGTGCCGTGACCGTTCGCCTCGAAGTATACACCGATATCATACGAACAAGCGGCGTGGTGAAGGTGCTTGACACCTGTAGGCGTACAGATGACAGGAATCTGTAAGTGCTGCTCGACATATTTCGTGCTTGATCCATTAGCGTAAGCGGTCTGGACTAGACCGATACGAAGTTGGCCCTCTAAGCCAGCGGTGCGGATAAGGTCTGCAATGAACGATGCAGCCAATGTCGCAATGCGATCTCCATCAAGCATGAAGAAGCCAGTATCCGGGTCGATCCAATAATACATGAGGCGGTCTGCATCACCATCTAGAGAGCACCACCTCTCGCCAGGAGCGGGTTTGGGGCTTGCCGGTGCTCGCTGTCTAGTCTTGACGAAGTCGGCACCACAGTCCAGGTTCAAGACTTCCGGGCGTAGGACGTCATCGTTGGCAACTCTAACCTCTAGGCCTGTCTTCGAAGAGTCGTGATGCTTGAGAAGCTCACTAAGCTTCGGGCCACCAACACCATTGGCACAGTCGACAGATAGCTTCCCAGAGACCCGTCGTCCGCGGAGTGCGCGGTAGAAGGCCTCGACAAGCTTCTTGTAGTACCCGGTCTCGCTGACCTCACCATATGAGCCAGGGGTTCCGGCAGTGTTGATACATCGGGTTAGATAGTGGAGCTGGGGGGTCGTGAGGATCTTGAAGTCGGTGTAGGCGGTATTCGTGGCAGCTAGAGAGTCGGCAAGGGCTGTAACGAGTGTTTTCCCCGAAGGGCGAGTATCCCGGCCGGCAATCACCTTGCCGGAGGAGGTTAGGTCGATCTTGAGAGAGTCGGCTAGCTTGTAGAAGTAATCGACAAGCTCTTCGTGGCTTGGGGCGTTGACGAGGTTCGTGGCATGCACTTCCCACTCTTGCTCGAGCATATCTCCCATGGGATCAACAATCTTCACACCGTTATCCACAGCAGGATTATGACTAGCGGTGATCATTACGCCGATCGTTTGGCCGTTGAGCTTACGACTCCGGAGAGCAGAGAGGAGTCCAACTCTGAAGGTGACGCCATCTAGAAGATCGGCATTCATACGAAAGCCTGCAGTACCATACTTGTACACTCTCCCAGGAACTATATCGTGCTTCTTCGAAGCGGCGAGGATTGCGTCTCGGTCCATCTTCGGAGGGGGTAATCGATGCTCAGTCTCGAGATGCGATACACAGTTGATAAAGGTGTCTCTTTGTGGGATTTAGGAGTGTTAAATCAACTTTGAATGCAAGAGACTTCGAAGTTGAGATGTGGTTAAGGGTTAAGGGTTAAGGGTTAAGAGTGAAGGGTCATGGGTGTTTAAATATAAGTACCAAGGAGTTAGTTAGGTACCTTTATAGAGATATGTACGAAGCTAGGTTAGAAAAGTCCAAGTTGTTAAGATGAACATCGAAAGTATTGAATGAGTAGGATACGAGGTACATGTGGTAACCCCTCCTCTCTGTCACTATGTAGGTAAAACTTAGGTACCTGGGTACATAGAGTAAAGTACTCACCACTAAATACATACCACTATGTACTTGGTGGTATACATAGTGGTATAGCCCCGCGCTAAGAGAATCTGACGTTACCCGAGCTGCAGGGTTAAGAGCCAGTCAGAGAGCCAGTCAGAGCGTAGCTGCCAAGAAGGTGGGGCCTCATGAGCTCTAAGCTGTAAGGGCATCTCTCAGCCCCTGCAACCTTACTATGTACATATGTACCTCACCATTGTTTGCTGCACTTGCTAGCTGTTGTCACCTGATTTCGCGATTTGCCGTTTCTTCCCCTAACGCGCTTAAGTCGCGTCTATCCTCTTAGACTATATTAGTAAATTTATTACTCGATTGGCATCGCTTTCAACCACCGAAATGCCATCTAGTGAGCCTTGTGCCAACCCCCTCCTCCTAGGATGGGTGGAGGAATGGGTTGAAGCTGCTCGGGAGCACAATTCGAAGGGACTTTCGACTTATAAGAAGGCATATATCGCCCTCAAGGCATGTCCGGTAACCTTCCAACATCCTTCTCAATTGCAACAGTTAAAAGGCTTCGGTCCGAAGTTGTGTAATCGCTTGACCGAAAAGCTGAAGGAGCACTGTGAGAGTAATGGATTGCCTATGCCTAAGCGTCCAAGGCAATCTGTTATTCCTGGCTTGGCTAATCAGGATGGCGAAGAAGAAGAAGAAGAAGATGCTGCAGCTGCAGCAGAAAGACCACCTAAGAGACGAAGGACGAAGCCTTATGTGCCAACTCTCAGGTCTGGCCCTTATGCCATAATTATAGGTTTGGCAACGCTTGAGGAAGACAATCGTAATGGAATGACGAAGCAACGATTGATCGAGGCTGCTCAACCTCATTGCGATGCATCTTTTACCGCCCCTTCTGACCCAAAAAGCTACTACACAGCTTGGAAGTCTATGACGACCCTTGTCGAAAAGGACCTCGTCTATGAGCGTGGTAGACCAACTAGAAGGTACCATTTGACCGAGGAGGGATGGGAGGTGGCACGACGGATTCAGCAAACAACAAATCCGAATCAACCTCGACCAGCTGCGCCAAGAGCAGAGCCGGATCTTCAAGGGGTTGAACTTGCTGCTCTCCCACGACTTGCCAATGGGTCCCCATCTCTAGAAATACAAGATCCGCCTAGGAATGAATCTAGTTATTCCGATGTAGTCGCCAATGGCGACCCGGCATCAGAAAGCCCAGCATTGCCGGATTTTAGGCCGATTCGTCTTGCTCCCGGATCCTTTGAAGTGCATTTGGTGTTAGACACGCGTGAGGTCCGGGCAAAGACTGATAGAGACTATAGTAAGCAATCTCCTAGTTCGATAATTATCACATCATCTAGGCCTCGAGCATCAATTCTAGCTTTTTAAACAAAATGCCTTGTTTGCTGAGCCTGGAAAACGATTACTAACCTTGATCACCCCAGTGCAAAATGAGCTGGCAAAGAAAGGCATTAACCCGATGGTTCGTGCCCTGGAACTGGGTGACGCTCTCTGGGTAGCCAAATGCCACGATGCCAACTTCCTTCCTCGACTTGGTGCCGAGGGAGATGAAATCGTGCTCGACTATATCGTGGAGAGAAAACGGCTGGATGATTTGATTGGAAGTATCAAAGACGGCCGGTTCCACGAACAAAAGTTTCGCTTAAAACGCTCGGGCATCAAGAACGTCGTTTACATCGTCGAAGAGATCTCTATGGATTCGGAGACTCTAGATAGACACGCAGAAATGGTACAGTCCGCCATTGGGTCAACACAAGTGGTTAACGGCTTCTTTGTGAAGAAGACACAGAAGATGGACGATACTATCCGATATCTCACCCGGATGACCATGTTGCTAAAGAAGCAATACGAAAGCAAACCCCTCCTCGTCATCCCCACCGAAATCCTCACCGCGCAGAACTACCTCCCATTACTCGAGCACCTCCGGCAGAAGGAACCCACAACGGGGCACTATATCACTTATCCAGCCTTTGCATCGCTGGCTTCAAAGTCCGACATGATGACGCTGCGGGATTTGTATCTGAAGATGCTGATGTGCACGAGGCAAGTCTCGGGAGAGAAAGCGCTCGAGATCCAAAGGAGGTGGAAGACGCCTTACGAATTCGTAAAGGCTTTCGAGGAGTGTGGTAGCGGGGAGGAGGGTAAGAAACGAAAACGCGAGATGGTCTCTGGGCAGATGGGGAGCCTGCTTGGACGCAAGAGGATTCCGAAGCCGCTCAGCCAGAAAATTGCCGACATTTGGGCGGATGTATAAGCCTGTCGATTGCTGTATCGAATCACCATTGACCAACATCCGTCTAGACCTTGTAGATGTAGACGTATGTAGATGATAGGTATTTACCAGTCCAAGTTCATATGTACCGTACCAACTCTAGTTCCTTTGATGCACTCGAACCCCCTTTTTTATCCCCCTACATGTCATCAGTCGTCAACCTCCACCCAATTCCACCCAATTCCACCCAGCAGTCCCTCCCTCCCTCCCTTCACCCATCCACCCTCCCTCACTTATGCCCCCCCAACGCCTGCGCCACCAAATCCCGCACCACCTCCTCCAACACCGACACACCAACCCCACGCCCTCCCTCCCTCGCGCCCAAGTACCCAGCCATGCTCTTCTCCGCATACTTAGCCAAGACGTCTACCTCCAAGTTGACCGAGTCGCCCGCGCTCTTGCGCGCCAGCACCACCTTCTCCTGCGTATACGCGATGAGCATCACCTCGAACCACCCCTGGGCGTCGTCCACCCGCGTCACCGTCAGGCTCGTCCCGTCCAGCGCCACGTAGCCCTTGTGCACCACGTAGCGCAGCGCGTCCGCCGCGCGCGGCGCCACCCGCACCGTCAGCGCGTTGCCGTCCGGCGTCACCGATACCACCGCCGCCGTCGTGTCTACGTGCCCCTGCACGAAGTGCCCGCCCATGCGGGTGTCGGCGCGGACCGCGCGCTCGAGGTTCACGGGCGAGCCGGCTTTCAGGTCGCCGAGGTTTGTCAGGCGTAGGGTTTCGGGGGCGATGCCGACTTTGAAGGTCGGTTGGCTGTTGGCGGTGGTGGTGGTGGTGGTGGTGCTGAGGTGAGTCGCGGTTAGACACACGCCGTTGACGGAGATGCTGTCGCCGAGCAGGGCGCCCTCGAGAAGCGTGGATGATGCGGGGAGCGCGATGGTGAGGGATGTGCCGCCCGTTTCGTCGTGGGGGTTGAGCTCGGCGACGACTATGAAGAGCGTGTATATGATTAATATAACCAGCACTACTATATCTCAATTCGAATCCTGGTCCGTCCCCAATTTCTTCTTCTCTCCTTCTCTTCTCTTCTCTTCTCTTCTCTTCAGCACCTAGTAAAAGCCACAATGTAAAAGGGAACTACCTATATTAAAAAACCAAAAAAAAAACCAAAATACTTACTGCCAATCTCCTCAACTAATCCTGTAAACATAATTCCGGAATACTGATGTTGGTTTTCCTAGCGAAGGGAGACTTAGGTACCTAAAGGATTATGACTTGTTCTGCTTGTCGCAAGAATGACGTTGTACTTGATAGCTTTCCACCCCTCTATCGCATCTCCGATAGGCAATAAATGTAAATGATAGTCGGAATATGTTCCGCGCTAGAGAAAGACCCTTAATTTAGGTTGTAAGAGGAAAGAAACAGGCTGGGACGGTTTATCAGTAAGTACCTGCTTATGTTACCTAGGTACCTAGGTACCTACCTATTGATCCAAGTGCCTTACAAAGAAATATTAACTAGGTACTTAAAGATATCCGATATACTCTTTCATGCCGGCTGATCCGTAGGACTGAAGCTAATTAGTTGGGTACTTAAGCTGTGACAGCTGTGACAGCTGTGACATTAGGCTCGGTAATCAATAATCAATAATTAATAATACTCATCTAGACGAATTATAATCAAATTATAATCACGGGCTACGGCAGTAAAGAGATACCAAAGGTATCCATCAAGTAGGTATGTATATTTACGACTACCTGAGCGGCGATCCTGACTGACCCATCAACCTCTCAATCGTCTACCCTCTGTAGGGTGACATCTTGAGGGACGTGTAGGAGTTACTATCTATCGTAATCTTCATCAGTCGTTAAGTATGAGCTATCCCATACGATTATCCCTAATATAGTTCCATTTCCTCGCAGGTGGCAGTACCTCTTCCCTCTTGACCCGAGGAGAATGATTTTTATGCCTCCCAACGCCGTACAAACCCCGATTGCCATGCCATGATGCAAGGCTATCGAATTGATGCTTTGCAGCTTGTCGTCCGCTTTGCAGACCCCGTCTACTAGTTGAGGACTGGCCAGCCCGAGTCCTGTTAAGCTGCAAGACATTGCAATACGAGACGCGCCCTTCAAAGATTCATCCCTCCTTCTCTAGCACATTTTATATTCGCAAGTACCGTCAGCGAGCCGGTTGCTATCTTGGGTCTCTAGGTGGTAGTCAATCTTGATATCTAGGTCACGTCGGTTCTTATCGTTAGGCCTAACGTCTAAATTGAAGCTGATCTCTTCTCCTTGCTGCACCGTCAAGACCTGGTTCAGGTAGAAGACGGTCTGCTTCCAATGGGTGTACTTGGTATGGGGACCAGTTGAGAAGCGGACGGGCTTGTGGCATGCCGTGAAGTCGATATCGAACCATGCCACAAGAGCGTGTATGAAGTCGTCACGCCGAGACGTCAACTTGAAGGGTATCGAGAAGGCAAGATCGGCCGTTGTGCAGGTGTAGAGATCAAGAGTCAGGACTGCGGCGGGGTCTGTTACGGCCGCCTTGATTTCTACCGTATCAACGAGAGGCTCGGCCAGGGCGGTCTCCTTCAGAGGAGTGTAATCAAACCCGTATACATTGTCCCAGACTGCAACTAGTTAGCTTGCTTCTGATACGACTTTGTCGCGCAGAACTCACATCCAATCTTCTCGTCCTTGTATTCGCCATCCTCAATACCGCAGGCAAAGATGGTAGCCTTGTCCGGGAAGATCAAACCGTCTTTCTCGAGGAACTTATCGCGAGCGTATAAGACAGTGTCAAGCATGCTCTCGTAGAGGAGGAAATAACCCATCCATTCGGAGATGATAATGTCGACCTTGGGGAAGGGCAACTCAATCTCCTCCATCTTACCCTGGATAAGAGTGATCTTGTCTTCCATGCCATTGACTTTAACAATCTCCCTAGCCTTGAAGATGATGGTTGACATGTCAACACCGATTACGTGCTTGGCTCCAGCTTTGACAGCGAACCTAACCGGAGGGGCGAGGTATTAGTTGAACTGGGTTTAAGTTGCTATATGGGCTATATAGTATAGTATAGTATAGTAGCTCACATGGAGAGGATGGCTGTTCCACAACCAACATCGAGGACAACCTTATCCTTGAAGAGGTGCTTGTTCTGCACAATGGCATTCATGTAGGATCTTGTGCGGACTTCATCTTTCTGTGTTGAAGCAACAATGCATCGTTAGCTAAGCTGTAATTCCGAGGCCAGACTTGGTTCTACAAATTTAGAGTACGCACCAACATCTCCTCGTGGATTCCTGAATTGCGCAAGATGCATGTTAGTAAATTATCCTTCAAGTTCAAGCTACCTCGAGCGGCAATGGATGCATACCATGGTGATTGTAGCTGTTGTGCGACAAGCGTTAGCAGGAGCCTTATCGCGCGGAGTATATCGCTGCTAAGATTGCAGGATTCTAGGACTCCAGTATCCAGCGATGCGCACAAGAAACTAACCTGTTGAAATAATGCTGTTCAGAGTGAGCCATGCTCTTGAGCTGTTGCTCGGCAGCTTCAACATCCATCTTATCGGCAGCCATTGTTCGGAATCAAGATGTGAATGGACCCAAGTTGAGGTTGAAAGAATGGAAGAATGAAAGATTGGGCTGGACGGCACCAAGTAGCAAGGTAACTATATTTTTTCTTCTTTTTTTCCTGCTTCTGGGAACCCGCTGCAGCGTAACTTAAAAAAAATAAAAAATAAAAAACTGTATTACAACGGATCTAGACTTGAATAAGACCCCACTCTTCGCTCTTTTCACCCTCTACGCGCCTAACGCGTTCACCATTCTGCCGCTTGCAAAATTTACCCCACCGGAATGGATAAACGATGGGCCTATCAGATAATTTATAGATGTATACCGGGAGGTAGTGAGACCCAATATGGGCTTTTGTAGTTTAAAGGAGATTACCTATTTTATAACTGATTCATACTCATCTTAGGAGATAATATGTTCAAATACGACTTATCAATAAGCTGTTCCATACACTTGAACCATTTATCTATCTATGTAGAACTAGACACTCAACATTACCTTAGTCCCAGCCACTTTAACGAACTAGGTAACAATATACATCTTATTATAGCCAACGATATCCCATTCCCAGGTATCAGTGTTCAGTGTGACATTCGTTGGATTAGTCTTACCTCCCCTCACTACAATGCAACTGATTAGTAGGTTACCCCTGACAAATTTCAAGAAAAGTAAGAGACAGACAAAAGGAGGCACTTACAAAACCCAGCTTCAACACTCCCTCCGCCAACCGGCCTAGCAAGCCTATTCTCGCCCGCTACCACTGTAAAATTTGCTAGCGGTAGGTCCCACGCGTTCCGGGACGCCACGCTCGGCGACCCGTAATACCGGGCGTCTAGCTTGTCGGGAGTCACCGATAGCAGGAAGTAGCCGCGGTAGTACCCATCCTGCCACTGGAGCACCGAGTTGTTGCCCACACGATATTCGGCCTCAGCTCGGCCAGGCGCAATCAACCCGCTGAACCCGGTAGAGCTGACGGCTGTCCCGGCGAATTCGACGCCGACGGAGCCTTCGCCGGTGGTTGAGTCGTAGGGCTTCTCGTCTAGCCAGGCTAGGTCTGATACCCAGTTTTGATGGCTATCGCCTGCAAGGAAGATGGTGTTAGTGATTTTGTTGTCGTAGAGGTGCTTTAGTGTCCGGTTCCTGTTTGCTTGGTACCCCTGAAAGTGTCATATCAGAATCAAGACCCAACAGTGCTCCTTGTCGTAAGTAAGATCCCAACTTACATTCCAGTTATCTCCACCATAACCGTAAGACTCAACAATGTGTGAGAACACGATTTGGTTACCAATTATACGCCAAGTCGCACCTCGGTCTTGAGATTTAGACAGTTGGTTATAAAACCAGTTCTCCTGGTGCGAGCCCATCAGAGTTCTCGAGGCATCGTTTCGAATGAGGTCAATATATTTATCGTTCCAGTCTTTACTCAGTCAACAGAGACCCTTAAATGCTGCTTTTTCTTTGCAGGATACCAATACTTACCAAGCGAAGTAATGCTTCGATCATAGTTCCGAGTATCGAGTACAATAAAGTCCAGGACTATACCACCGATAGTTAGCGTAATGAGAAGGTGGCAATATTCTAATTTAGAACTACATACGATTTCCCATCTGAAAGTTCCTCCATACCCTTAAGTTATCGTCGAGATCAACTTGGCTTTAGAAATATTAGCAAAACGTCAACCCACGAAATTAGACCATTATATACTCACCGAATAGGCATCCACTCAAAATAGGCTCTCACAGCATTCATCTTCCGCTGGTCTACGCTGACACCACCATCCTTACGAAAAGAATCTTCGGTGTTGTTCAGGGCGCTGGACCCATCTCGGTACCCGTTATTAGAGACTTCTATATTGACAGTTAGATAGATTCAATCACCTACTTATCACCTCGCTTGTCTACTTACCGTGATCATCCCAAGTCGCTATCCAGGCAAAGTTCTGGGAGGCAAGCTGAAGATCAGGATCCGTGCGATACTGCTCACTATGTTAACTCCCGAGTTCAGCCCAGAAGCTCAAAGTAATACATACCTGCCCGTGACGGGTCCTATAGTCATGTAGACTAAAGAGATACTTCGGCGGCGCGTGGGCTCGCTCGCCCTTTGCGTTACCCTCATATATATAATCACCTAAGTGAACCTGCTCATGTCAGAATACGACCAGTGGTCTTATTTAGTCTGGCCACTTACCATATAATCCTGCTCATCCTTCCGCGCGGCATTTCCATAGGCGTTGAAGTAGCCATTCGCTTCCAATTCGTCAGCAAGCCCCTATATAGGATACACACTAAGGTAAAATAGGTAGTTACCCACGATAATTACTGCAGGAAAAGACAGCAAACTTCAGCTCCGGGACATCAGCATCCGCCAACGGTGCAGTCTTCGTTCGGCCAACGGGACTCGTCTTGCTCGACCCGCAGATGGTAAACTGGTAGTTATACGTAGTAAACGGCTGCAGCCCCGTAGCCTCGACCTGTATGCATCCTATTAGCCAGCGCCCCCAACCCAAGGAGAAGAGTTCCGCAATAACCTTAACGGTATAATCAATATCGCTAGTCGTATACGCATCCCCTGTAGCCACAACACCCCCATCCCCATCCCCGCTCCCGCCCCCATTCAACCAAACCTTCCACTCCACACAAACCGGGCTAGCATCCGCATCAACATAAGTCTGCGTCTCATGACTATACAGCGGCACCGGGCCCTCGACCGTAACATTGCTCGCATCCGAGTCGAGCGACGGCGCAACGCGGGTCCACAGAACCACACTATCGGCGTACGGATCGCCCGACGCAACGCCATGCGTAAACCCCAGGTCCTCGGGTGCGAACGCTACGGCGCCGCGCTTCATGCTACGCCGCGAGACGTGCGGGACGTCGATCCCGAGGCCGGCGTGGCGGCGGGAGGGGCTCGCGAAGTTTAGGTTGCCGCCGAAGCTCGCGGCTGTGAGGGGGAGCAAAAGCTCGGTCGCGAGACTGAGCGCGAGGATCTTATTCACCATCGTGGTGGTGGTGGTGGTGGTGGTGGTGATGGTGGTGGATGGCTTCGGTCTTTAGATATGTACCTACCTAGGTATGTATGTCTAAAGATAGGCAAATTAAATATCTTAAATATATATACTTTGCCCTATCGATATACCATGTGCTCATACCTGCCTCTTCTCACGAGCTGCTCACTGTGCGTATAAGCCATGTGTGGTATATACATGCCTACCTAGGTACCTACCTCAGCCCGAAACCAAAATCAAGGAATTCCACCGCAGCAGCTTCGACAGCCAAACATCAAGAACGGAAGGTCAAATCGATAATCGCTGCAGACGCTCCAAATAAGCAAAGGTAACTGCGATGGCGCAGGAAAGTACTACCTTGAGCCTCCTACGAGAACGTGTGTAATGGCGCCCTTCCTATTGGCTAGGACTTATTGCTCTCATGCAGCTTCTTCGTAATTCGGTACCTACCGAAGCCATAGGGCGAATTCAGACGAATTACAGTCCGGGCTTATCTTTCCAAGACAGGGCCGCATAGTCTTATAAAACATCAGGGTATAATATAATTTATATTACATAAATAAAACATATTACCATTAACAACAACAACAACAACAACAACAACAACAACAACACTTCGCTCATTCAAAACATCCATACGATTCATCCCTAGCCCAAACGACCTAACCACACCACCTCTCATACGGTTCTCTCCAGCGAACGCCAAGTATCTCGAAAATCCTCTTCTCATCCCGCCCCTCAAGCAGCTGTCCTTCGTTCACCTTAACATTCCCTTGGCCCCGTAAGACGTTGCCAAACAACCCTCTCTGGTTCAGCCGCATGCCCTTCCTCTGTGCCAACAACCGTATAGACCTGTTGAATATGTCGTTTCCCGTGAAATAGATAAGCGCTGCGCCGAGCTCGGTCTGGGGTACAAGGAGAATGTCTATACGTCTCCATATAGCCCGATATTCACCTTTAGGGCCAGGGAACGCACTCTCTGGTAGCACACAGCAACCGTGCCATTTACTACCACCGTCGATATCGTCGGCGCTACCATGGTGAGCAGCAAGCGCGACTGTTAAGAAACCTTCACGAGACAACGTATCGACCAGCCGGTTCAGAAACGGAGCCAATTGGCTTGTAGAAGATGTCCCCTTTTTGGTCACGATCAAGTCGATATCGCCGGAATTATCAGCTCCCCGCCGATAGCTACCTCCGATAACCAACCCTACGTTGCGATCAATGGTTGCGGCTGTCTCCTTAACACAATTGGCTAAAGCCTCTACCTCCCGTCGTGGAATTCGAGTATTCAAATCGTCGAAATGCTCTAACCCAATTTTCTGGTTGGTGTTTAGATCCGCCTTGTCCTTTAGGTCGTCTAGCGTCCGAAAGCCTTGGGCAACCCACTTGTGAGCCTGAATTTGGCCTACGCCATATATCTGTAGAAACAAGCCTAAGATCTTCCTTTGGGGGTCATCAAGCGCATACTCGAGTTGTCTTAGTCGGTTCGTAGTGACAATCTCCTCGATCTTGTCTGCAATCCGGCCAATATTAGGCAGGGCGCGTGCTTCTTCAGAGGTACATATCTTCTTTAACTGTGTGCGTAGAGTTGCGATAGCTAATCTGTAAGCCCGAATACGGAAATTGTCACCCGTAAGTATATGCTGATCCAGCATCTCCTGAAGAACCTTGATTGTTTCCGCGTTGGGATTACTGTCCGTATGGTCCTTAGTCCCGCCCTTCATGCAGATGAATTTTTCTTGCCAAGCAGGGGTTTTCCCCTTGGAATTGCCGGTGCTGCTCCTGGTTCTCCTTTTCCACGGTCTCCTATCATCCGAGCTGCTAGAGTCTGAGAGAACCTCGACATCATCTGTTAATGGTAGCCCGGCAGTATCATCACCATCCATTAACGAGTCGCTAAATAGGTCACTATCGCCCATAGCTTTCATCTCAGATATACACTGTGTGAGTTCATCGTCCACGCTATCCTCACTTGCCTGTTTTGGAGATGATACCTCATTTTGCTCTTGCTGGACATCACCTGTGGCAATTTTATTTAGTTGTCTCTGGGAAGACGAAACCAAGGCAGCCTTTCTTTGTGGAGAGCTCTGGCTACGCGACTGGGTGCTTAACACAGGCGAACGGGGTCGCCTCGCCGACTTCCTGCGGTTTGGTTTTACCTCGAGCGAGGCATCATCATCGTCCAAATGTGGCAGTTCTGTTGCGTCTGCTGGTTTCTCAGCAGGCGCCGGGGTCCCAGAAATCTTATATTGGCTCTGATTAGGGTTTGCGATTATACGGTGCTTAAGGCAGTCAATGGGGTAATTTTCATTGACAAGCACCTTTTCTGACCACCTGTTGTCATCTTGCAGCTGGCGCTCTATGTCGGTGTAAGTAAGCTTTTTATCGACAATTATATGCGTCGCTTCGCCTAGCTTCCTACACCACCTATATGATATTCGGTTAGCCGACCCGTGTGTGACTATCTCCGGATGCTTGCTTCTAGCCGCCGGGATAGGTCCGTTAGAACGGATACTTACGTGGCACCGTGTTCCCGAGCTTTTCTGATCTGCAATCTCCGCGCTGGGTTGATATCGTCGTTAGGGATGTAAAAGAATGAGAGGTCTTTGAAAATTCGGCGTGCTTCAGGGGCCAGTTTCAGAGGTGCTTCCTTCTTACGTTTTCCCATCGCAACAGAGGGTGAAGGATCACTTTTAGGGGTAGAATGTATAGTGAGAAGGCTTGAGCGCGTAGAACGTGTTGTACGACGTAGTGGCTGTTTGGTAGCTGCAGCTGCAGTCTCGGGCACAGTCTTGTCGCCAACGGAAGTGCTTGCCTGTAAGCTTGGGCCGCTGGTTCTGGACTTGTTGCGCCGGGGAGTAACAGCAATGACTTCTACCTCAGGATCGCTATTGCTATGAATAGGGTCTGATGCCAGTTCCATAGGAGCGCCACCAACTCCCCTGGGCGCAGTAGGAGAAACACTCTCGGAAGTGGCTGGCGCAACGGAGTAGAAGGCTTTGGTCTTCTGCCTGTATGCCTCCTCATCTGCGCCCAAGATGTCATCCTCTCCGTTGTAATTCGTATATGCTTCGAGGCGTTCAAAGAATGCGACCTTTTCTTCTAGCTGGTCCTCCATTGAGTAGTAGACAGGAAGAAGAACGGGGTATTGTTGATGTCCGTTTTGGTGTCCCACGTAAGAAGACGCATTCTATGAATGTTGAGTGCTTTACTGGATTTGCACTTGTTGCAACTCGACAAATTCACCCGGTACATGTAGGCATCAGCCGCTAGATGCATGATCACTGATCGACTGTCTTAAGTTTGTTGATTGGTAAATTGATTCAATTGAGAAGCAAAGCTAAAAATCCCTTGATTTGTTTAGTACGCCCCTCAGTTACACCGGGTGGATACATAGCATGTACCTGCTCTAAGGGTATACCTATGAGCAAGGTCAAGTACCCTGGGTGTACCGTCAATTCATACAAGTACATCCATGTTCGTAGGGAGATATACATAAGACTCGAGCTTCCTAAAAGGGGCTTGCGACAAAGAATATTGTGTCTACATTCATTATTATTATCATTATTCAACATTCCAACCACAGGAGGAAATTATGCATGTCTCAGACTTATTATCAAGTATTTTCCATACTCACAGTCGGCGTAGAGCAAGCGAACGAAGCTAAATACCGATATCAGGGGTATATATGTATGTGATCAACCTTCGTGCGCACACATTGAATTCCATAACGCCTCCCTTGATACTACACGAGCGAGCGAGATATTAGTCGCCAATCAATACCTTAGCTTTTCCATACGCGGAGCCCCAAATACATAGTAAATTAATATCATATCATACAAAGCTAACCCCTTATGATGGTATAGGCGACTGTGACTGCGATTGCGACTGCGACTGCTGCCCAGCGTAAAGACGCGAATCCATTAGGGGAATGCTGTTCTTCTCTCGGGGATCGAACGAAGTCCCAGCATCTCCAGAGTACCGGCTGTTTGCTTCGCCTTCAATGTCGTTCAGCAACTCCCTAGTAATCTCCACGTAGTCATACGCAAATTCACCAATCTCCGCGTCGTCGATACCTAAGATTTCGGCGTTCTCGGTTGTTCGTAGCTGGAGACCCGGGATCAAATTGAGGATGAAGCAGATTATGCATGTACCGACGAATGAGTAACATCCTCCACAGATGGAATCGGCTAATTGGTATGCGAGCTGGATCCAGTGGTGGTTCACCCAGCCGCCTTGAATGTGCGTGTAGCCATCGAGGTGAGCGATATAGTCGGCGGCGAAGAAGCCCGTGCAAATATTTCCTACAAAGCCACCAACGGCATGCACGGCAAAAATATCCAAGGCGTCGTCGATCCGCAAGAAGAACTTGAGCTTAGTAGCATAGTTGGCAAAGCCGGCACCGAGAATCCCGTAAATGACAGCGGCCCAGGCGGGAACGAAGCCTTTGGAGAGTTAGCGGTATCTTCGTAACACGCAAATTAATAACTAACCTGAACCTGGTGTGATCGCCACGAGACCTGCAACAACCCCGGAGCAGAAGCCTACTGTCGACCACTTGCCCTCCAACCTGTAATCAAGCACACACCATGTAATGCCGCCGACACAAGCTGCTAGATTTGTTACCACTGCGGCCATGACGGCGCGCAAGTTGGCGGAGAGTGCGCTACCAGCGTTGAAACCGAACCAACCCACCCACAGAAATACCGTTCCGATGACGATATGAGTAACATTGTGTGGTCGATAGTTTAACTCGTGCGTTCCGTGACCTCGTCGTTTTCCAAGCATCATCGAATCTACAAATCCAAGTGTCAGCAATAAGAACGTAGCAGCTCATAAATAAAATATAGTCGAGGGTGTAGACTAACATGCAAGCGCAGCTGTTCCGGAAGCAATATGGACCGGTGTACCACCAGCAAAATCGAGACCACCCATCTTATTCGACCATCCAGCCGGGTTCCAAGTCCAGCAAGCGATGGGATCGTAGATGATCGTGGACCAGATAAACATGAAGATGACACACGGCAGCATCCGCCCCCTCTCAGCAACGGCGCCAGTCGCGAGCGCCACGGTGATGGCCGCAAACATGCCCTGGTAAACGGCAAAGAGCAAGTCCGGGACTCTCGTGGAGCCGACTGACGGCTGGGCCAGCACATTCTTAAACCCGAAGTTAGATAAATCTCCGATGTAGGCGGACGCCGTGTGCGAGAACGTCAACGAGTAGCCCCAAAAGAACCATTGGAAAGTAGTGACGGCCGTTGCCATGACGGAAAGCCATATTAGCGATAAGGCCGATTTACGTCGGGCAAGGCCAGAATAGAAGAAGCTTTAGGATCGTAAGCTAACGAACGCCCGTGGCGGATATAGGTTGGCTATAGCGCGGTTTACTTACCCAACTCCCGGAATCATGAGCAACACCAGAGCTGTGGACGTTATCATCCACGCGATATCGCCGCTCTATGCTCGCGTATTAGAGGTTAAATCCCTGAAGATGAGATGCGGAGAGTTCATTCATTTACTAACCTCGTACCATATATTCAAATCATCCGTTAGAGAATCCCCGCCAGTGGGACCAGTACCGTTATAGGGTACTTTAATAATATAGCCCAATGCGTCAAGATTGATGCCATTAAGTACGACCATTTTGTTACGTAGCCCAACGAGGGTCTCGGGAGTTGACTAGAACAAGATGATGGAAAGGATTATCAGTACGACGCATAAGGAGGAAACAAGTTTAAAAGAGTGTGGACAAGTTGGATGTATGCCGTCGGGAACTTGCAGTTGAGGAAAAGTCGAGGCGAGGGCTAGATCAAGTACGTCAAGTTCCAGCCGTGATTTGATGGGGCCCACGCGAGGTGAATGCACAGTAGTAAATATTCAAACCCCCTAACCCTTCGTAGTCGAAAGAAGAAGCAATTCAAAGACAGAAGTTCAAAGACAAACAAAACATTCACTCTCGTTCAGGTCAATCGATACGCCTATCAAACATGTCAAATTGAAGCAGGGACGCCTACGGATAACTCAAAAAAGAACAAGACTTTGAGGCTTGTGGACCGGCCGTCGAGACCGGTGGGAAATCATTTCTTATTGATAACAGTCTCTCTCGCGGATCGGCCTTGTACCTTGTCGTACGTATGTACAGCATAGCATGTACATAGACTGGCGTCTGATGATATCCCATACCAGATGGGAGATTAGGAACAGCCACTCAGACAAGGGCATGACCTGCAGGTTGCAGGATCTGTGCCCGCCTCAGATCGGTGACATACATACAGTGGCAGTAACTAGTCTGCTAGTTAGTATGGTATGTATAAGCTAAGCGGTAGCCAGCGATTTCGATATAAGCAGGGATTACTCCGACATGCCCGGGCAAAGATTATCTAGGCTGCTCTTGTTCTAATCGAATGTTGGGCGTGAGAGATAGGCTAGGCTGACCGGCCGTGACACTACATATCCAATATTAATATGAACAGCATACAGCAGCAAGCTGAACGTAGCGGTGGCAATGCACTCGAACCTATTCTCTGGTGTAAGATTCGTCACCTAGGTGTCCTATCAGAGAGAACCGTTCGAGTGAGCCAGCCTCTACACCGGAGTCGTCCGAAGAATCGAACGAGAAGAGGGATGCGAGACTTGGTTTTAGATAATTTTGATAGATGATGAAGTTAGTCGAATGCCCAGAAAGATGATCGATATTACGATATTACGATATTACACAGCAAAACAAGTAAGAAAACAAAGATAAGCAAAGAGCAGGGTCCACACCAATCGGTCTACTATTGGGTAAGGCTCACTGGTGGGGTGTAAGTGGGGAGATAGAGTTTCCAGGGGATTGGGGAAGTAGTGCAGTGTAGTGTATGTAGGTGAGCAGGGGGGGATTGGACTTGGCACATTCCGTCTCGAGTACCTACACTACATAGGTACCTATATGTATATCTCGACTGCTCGAGTCTATACACTAGACTGTACATACGTACATACGTAAGATAAGGTTTATACACTAATAGGTAAAGTGGATTGCTATCGCAGCTGTATGTATGTACCCCAAGAGTAGTTTATGGTTTCCGGGTCCTTTTGTCATTATTCCATCCCACACTCTCTCAATCCTGCATCAGGTGATTGATTTACATGTAGGTAAGTCATCATTCTCAGCAAACTACCTACCTGTCTACCTACCTACCCACCTACATATGTATAGAGCCTGCCTTATCTCGCATCGCAAGGCCGAAACGTAGCATTCCTACTGTAACTACGTAAAGTCGCAGAAGGCTTGACGTGAAGAACGAGCCGTGTCAGCTGCCACGGCCAACGGTCAGCCATCGTGTTTCCAGTCCCCCCGTATCGGGAAGGTCAGATACCGATGGTCTATGCTATTCAATAAGACTAAGTTACATACCTATATGTATGCCGTAGTTCTATGCAGTTCCTTTGCGCCTTTGCACCAACTATGTAGGTAGACATAGTCTAAAAGAGGCCTCGCAGATCTTGATACCAATGAGGCCAATGAGTCTTATGCATAATCCCATATGAACCATTTAGCTTAGTTATAACTATCCCAACTGGGCGTATTATGGAGCTAGTCGAGTGTCTTAACATTCATTCATTAGGTACCTAACCTAGGTAGGTAGGTACCTAGTTATTCAACCTCCTACGATATGTTCTTATCCGACGCAACTCCTCTTCAAAGGCTTCATGCCGCTGTTTAATTAATTGTGGCTACCAAGCTAAGTCAAAGATCATCTACAGAGTTGAGACTCTAGCTGCTATATCGAGCGCGAAGTCTCAATATCCCTTTAATAATAAATCTCCGGACATAGCGGGCTATGAATATCACCACACCACATGGATCCCCCTATGGTGTTTTGCCGATGTGAGACAACGCCTCGCGCACACCTCGAGCACTGAGCTATTTTCAGTCACATTAAAACCTCCGTTGCTATTCATAAACAACACGAAACGAGATGGATTATATTCCTTTGATTTCGTAGTAGTTGGTGTGGTCTATAAAATCTAATATTATCCTTCCAACAATGATAACACGCTACCAGTGTCAACGTAATTACTCCAACTAACTACCTACCTACCTACCTATGTACCTTATCGACAGCGAGCATTGCACAGCATAACCATATGTACGCGCGCCCCTTACTAAACACTCGAGCCAACTAGGTACGTATGTGCGTGTCATTTACACTAAGCACCACGGCTTGCCCAGATGAGCTGGCAACCATCTCGATTGTCGGGTCTCGATAAAACATTCCGCGACACGGCATTAGTATACCTATCATATCGACTATGATAAATCTATAAGGATACCCTAGCCAGATTAAAACATAAGAGGAGCTATATACCTAGTAACTAGACGAGATATATATCCAAGGTCAAGAAAGAAAAGTCCCGTAGACTTCACCGTGAGAGGGATAACCCCGCTAGCACACCGTCCAATCAAAAGTAAGCACATAACCGCAATAGGTAGTGGACATACTATTACATACCTTAGGATTGCGAGGTGGAGGCGTACATTAATTATTAAGAGTAGGTACCTAGCGAAATAGCTACCTAATGGTCGAACTACATCAAAGTCTTCTATCAGACTTGTTTTCAAGTGTACTATAGGAAACCGACCAAATACAACATTGCCAACTCTTTTTGTACAAACACTCCGAACAGATGCTAAAAGTAAGGTGGCCTAATAGCCCATTTCCTTACGCAACTAGATTAAAATGTGTTTCCATTTTACCCCATATTGAAAGCATATTCTCCGACTCTGGTGCCTTGACTAAGGAGCTAACAATGTTAATGCTAAGGCCGCCTACATGACGAGCATTGACTACCGTACCATTCGCAAGCGAGACTCGTACCTCAAGGTTAGACTTCAGGAACGGCTCGGCATCTTCTGCATGCAAGCTTGATACCTTGCCCGATGCTACCATATGCATCAGGGCCGAAGTCATAGGGATTGTTCCCGTGACCATCCGATCGGAGGCGCGGCCGTGCGAGCTTTTATGGGCGAAGATTCCATGCGTGCCCACTAAGTTGGGTGCTACTGGCCATGATGATGGGTCAGATGGGACGTCTCCTAGAAAGAGGTGAATTGAAAATGAACCACCCATGGCGTGCTTATTCACTCTTATGTTCGCAATCCACTCACGATACTTGCCACCTCTAAAAACCGCGCTCAAGGAAGGCCGGCTGGAAGACTGACTGTTCCAAGATATGGCATTTGCTTTATACGACCCGCGGGGACTTGGATGTTTCGTATGTCTGCTGCTGTGCCGCAGACTTCTGTCCGATCCCATGAAGATAGAAGCCGGGCTGAACTTCCCATAGAGCTTGTTGATCGTTGCCACAAGTTCTGAGCGATTCTTGTTGGCTACTTCGGCGTAGGTATAGCCGAAAACTTCATGATCCCGCACCATGTCAGCCGTCCAGAAATCTGTTTCGTTGAAGAAGAATGGTGTGAGGGCTGTCTGAGCGTTTTCTACCTCTCCGGGAGATGTCGTATGAGAAGAATAAACAGCAGGCTGGGGGACCACGTAGGTGTCATTGTAGAGGTGTTGCCACATAGTAAAGATTCTATCGATATTGGCATGATGTAGCCAGAAGAGTGGATCGAATCCGGAATATGCTATGATAGCAAGATGCCCATAAACACCCCCTCCAACTGTGTGGATTGCGTCGTGAAGAGATTCAAGGGAGTCGTACGTGCCATTGTTAGGACCAGGGATCCAAGCTTCGTTGCTGAAGGTTGTATAATTGGGGTAATTGGAGAATAAGTTGTATAACCGCTGTTGGAAACTTGGGAGATGGACATCTAATGCGTGTGCTACGAATGAATTATTTGAAGTTGCATTTGCACTATTAATCGGACGCGGTGCTCGTTTTGTCTCGTGCCATGTATTATACTATGCAAATTACTGTTAGTATACGGTTTTCGCTCTCGAGGGCAATGAACCCACAGGAAAATCCGGAAAAGTTGAACTATTAAATGGCCTGAAGACGTAGCTGAATAGAGGGTTGGAAATACTCTGAATACCGTTTGGTCCGGTCACGTTTATGATCGGCGAAGCACCAACACTTAGAGGGAGAACACTGACTCCGTTCGGGGGGACGGCAGCCCAATCCCAGTACGGGATCCGGAAAGTATCTGCAGCTTTTTGGAACCGGTCTTGAAGGCCTGGTGGGTAAAACGACGCAATAAATTGAACAGTGTTGTACAAGACTTGCTGGTACAAACAACGTCAGCAGTTTTTCTAGAAGATCACGACGTATAACCAAGTGAGATGGATCTTTCAATATACCTCATATAGAGCAAGATAAGGCCGATGCCAGGGAGGAAACAGAATGGACACATGAGTGCAATACCCGCTATGTTCATTCCCAGGCGTCGGCTCGACGTCAGCCCATGTTAATGCAGGAGCTCCATGAATCCCTATGGCTAGTTAGAATATAAACCCAATCTTGTATCTTGCAAGCGCACCTGTGATCTGGTACCACGAGAATTGTGACTCTTGGTCGGTGAACTGCATCCAGCTAAGGGCGAGGAGGTACAAGTTCCATTTGTCCTCGTCATTTTGCAAATCTCGAATATCTTGTCTCAACTGCGTTTCCCCATTGAACCGAGGAGGGCCGGTTACGATAGGAGACTGAGACGGAACCCGTTTTCGCAAACGAAGATCAGCAGTAAACCCATAGTCGTATTGTCCCGGCTGGACGTTAGCAACAACTGCAGAGAACAGTAGAGCGGCGGCAAGGCAGATCTTATAAACGGACGACATGTTGGGCTTTTATGCAATTGGAGCTTGCTGGGAAAGTACGTAACGGATGAAGCCGGGAACCACAAGGGACACACAAAATAGAGCGGCAAAACAGTACGACGCATGTGACAGAGATGAAAGATATTGCTGGAGGTGCTAGGGAGAAGCAGTTAAAAGACGAGATAGGATGAGCTCGTCTCCCTAATAGATGCGAGTAAACAAATTAAAGGGCTTTAGGTTAGAGTGGTCTTTCCATACAATATGAAGACGGAACGATGCTTTGATTAATAAAATGACATTGTAACGGGAGGAAGTCAAAACTTTTCGGATTGGACGCATCACATGTGCAGAAATTAAGGATGTGTATTTCTGTAAGTATCTTGATGTACTTAGGGGTCGTAATAGCCCAAGTTATATTGGCGCCTGCATCCTGCCTTAGTGTGGGCTAAGTTTGGGAAATAGCGAACTGACGCGATGCGATCTCGCGATTGCTTCTTTGCCGACTACCGTCCTCTTACAGTCCTCTTACAAACTTGCCCAGGTGACTGCTCGGTCGGACCGTGGCTGTTTTCTCCGAACAATACTTTGAGGTCCCATGCATCTTCAAAACTACCTACCTACCTACCTACCTACATAATCAAAACTTCTTTGAAATACTCGTATAGCCAAGAGCATCTCCCGAAAAGACGGCAGGATGCACGGCATTTGCGCAGATATGGTAGATGATACACGGTGGTTAGCCGTTCTGAAACTAGTTTGGTCCCAGCATCGGTTACTTACATTGCTGCCTCTTGCAATCTTCACCGCCGTCTCTGAAAAAATCATCTGAAGACGCCGCGGAAAAGAAAAATTGTATTGAACTTCACTGTGTATCACTACTAGAATTATCCATCTTAAACCCGAAACCGAAGACTTCAGTGATGCCTTCTAACTCCATCTAATGCAACTAACGCCTTTTGAAATTCATCTTTCACCGACTCTACGCAGCCGCAACGACGGGTGGGAGGGTGTTTGCTTTCTTTCCCGTAGAAATCACGTCCCATTTCGCATGTAACAGCGGCCCCTTTCGCGGAGCATCCTTCGGGTCGACTCGGTACTTCAACTTAACACCCATGGCTGCCAGTTCCACGTCAAGGTACTTTAACGCGCCGGGAACTGCTACTTTCGTAGTATCTTCGCCTCCGATCCACTGGTTCCCTTGTCCATCCTCCCATATTTCACCAGTTAGTTTGGTTAAGTCGACATCCTTGATCTGATCAAGGCGAGAGGCGCAGTTTCGACATCGGACGCTATTCACTGTTTTCTTCCTACCCACAAAAGGAGAGACTGTAGGCTGTATCGATAAGAAAGAGCCACATCTCCGGCAAATCCACGATGGCGTATAATCCGAGCAGTTGAGAAGACGGTCTTGGAGGAGAAAGGCTGTGCCGTGTGCTAACAGAGCGTCTCGTTCCATTTCACCAACACGAATACCACCACCTCGTTTTCTACCTTTAATCGGTTGTCCCGTCGTAGCAACCACTGGTCCTGTCGTTCTTACTTGGTACTTATCGTTGACCATGTGACGTAGTCGCTGGTAGTACACGACACCAATGTAGATATCTGCGGCTAATTCTTCCCCAGTAATCCCAGAATACATAGGTTCGTTTCCGTGATAATTGTAGCCAGCTTTCATGAGCTGATGTCCGAAAAAATCGGCCGCCGTATTATCCTCGTCGAAGCGGAAAGGAGTCGAGTCTTGTGCGAGGCCATGAAGCGCACCTGCCTTTCCTGCCAGGGACTCGACGAACATACCGATCGTCATTCGAGAGGGGAAAGCGTGGGGATTGATAATAACATCGGGTTGAATACCAGACTCCGAAAAGGGCATATCGACAGCCGGCCATTTTTGCGAAGCGACACCTTTCTGACCGTGACGCGATGAGAACTTATCGCCGATGACAGGTGATCGGGGAACGCGGAACTTGATCGAGACTGTTTGAGCAGGCTCGTTGCCTTGCTCACTGCCGATTAGTCGTACCTCTTCGATAAACGCCTGTTCCGAATCCTTGTATTTCTCGTACTTAGTGACACCGTCTCGATTTACTAAGTTGCCACTGTAGTCTGCGGAGACCGTGTGGTAAGCAAAGATGATATCACCTTCTTGAACCATTCGTCCGACATATGGGAGACCGTCTTCATCTAACATAGTCTGCGTCCATGCCTTGACGACGCTGCCTGGAGCGAAGCCAAACATTTTAGTCACATTTTTAGCTGATCTTGTGCGACTTTCCTCCTTGAGCGTGTACTTTTTAGTCTTGTAAATGGTTCCATGTCCAAAACCTCGTTCGTGGGCCGACTTATTTAGAATCATGGCGTCGTCCATATCATATCCCGTATAGGATATCACAGCGACGACTGCGTTTGTGCCGTTGGGGAAATTGTCGAAGCCGTACGCATTATGGAGTGGAGACCTGACAATAGGTGTTTGACCGGTCTGGAGGCGGTACATCTTGTTGTCTGTCCGGTATGCGAGCGACGTCCCTGGAGTGCCCATTGTTTGCTTACCCATCTGACATTGGTACATATTCCTTGGAGATTGGTTGAAGTCTGAGAAAGGTGTCATATTTGCTAGGATTGATAGAATATTCGTAGGGTCGAATTCAACATGTGTCGATTCTCCCGAGACAACTTCTTGCTCCGTGCAAGCAATAGACATATATGGCTGTTCTAACGGTCCTACGAAGTCTTCCTTCGCCAATGGGAGGTACTTGGTTGGCCTTACCATTCTAGCGGGTTCAGAAGACATGTATATTCCAGGGTAGGATCCTCCCTTGGACGATGGTACGTGGCCGATTTCGAGGTGCACGGGGATTCCGTGAGAACCTTCAACTTTCCAGTATCGGAAAGTGTCCGCTATTCTGCGCGACTCGGACGGGTGGCACCAACCAAGGATCCTACCATTTAAGATAACGACTACACTTTCATCTGTTGCGGCAGATGAAGTGTCAACGACACCAAGCTCGGCGGCCAGCTGTGGAATCATGGAAGTGTTGACAGAACCAGTCATGATCTTGCATTTGTGTGCAAGATGGTTAAGTAGACCACAGGGCGAACCATCGGGGGTATGGACAGGGCAGAGGAAGCCCCAAGACTCGGGTAATAACTTTCGTACCGTCGTAGTCTTTAGCTGAGCGAAGAAACTTCCTCGATGTACCATTCGGAAATGACTGATAAAACGAAGGAAGTTGAGTTTCTCGGCAACGACGGTAAAACCTGATACTTGTTGTAAATCTAGACCAGACGGGCTTGATAAATTACCAGTTGATAAGAAATATTCCAGAGCGTTGCCAACATTTTCATTGGTCTTCTGGAATATTTTGATAGGAAAATCCTTGGAAAATTCTTCAGAGGTAAAAGACCTTGCAGGATACCTTCTCATATATTCTCGTAGAGCACCGCGGAGCCCAACGGAGAGCAATTCGTCTAGTCGTTCTTTAATGATCATGCCGTATAGAAATCCACCGAGAAGAATCTCCTGGTTTTGGACCGCATCCGGATTGTCAACCGAGCAATCTCCAGCGACTAAAGCATAGAGCTTCCTGATCATAAATAATAACATACGGAACTTGTCTGAATCTTGCTGCTCCGTCACATTGATATTTCCTAGGTGGACCAACACGATCCGTCGCAAGAACTCGGTACCTACCTCGTAGTGCGATAAAGTATCAGGCACCCCTAGAACAGGTCGGAATTTCTCTCCGAGATACGCTCGAGTCTGCGCCATTGTATATATTCCATAGGTCTTGTAGGTTCGTAATAAGAGCTCAACACGATCCGTGAGGAATGTGTTCTCAATGCCTTTTGAATCCGGAGCTCCAACTAGACCTTCAAAAATCTCTCTGTCGTTCGTCTCTACAAGTGCTTTTAAAATCATCATAACTGGGACTAAATATTCGTTCTTTCGCCAAGAGAAGCGAAAGGTAACATTGCCATCGTTTAGATAATGGAGAACATTCGTTTGCGAAGTTTCATCCGGTCGCACTGATCTAAGTATGATACCGTAAGGAGTGTAGGCAGGACCACGGTTAGTGAAACTCGGTCGGTTGATAGCTAGAGGGAAGTTTCTTCGGTTGACCAAAAGAAGTCGTATAATCTTTTCGATGCCGTTGACGACGAAATAACCACCCAGCTCTTCTGATTCCTCTTTACGTGCGACCAATTGCGCCGGGCTGTTATCTCTAAGATGGCAATAGGCCGACTGTAATATAGCTTAGCAAATTATAACCTTCACGAAAATATGATAATGGCAGTCTAGTAGTCTTACCTTTACCATAATTGGTAGTTGGCCAATCTCTCGGGTGAACTCCTTCGCATCGCCGTCGTTTATTCTGTACTCGAATGTAGCAGAAAGCTTTCCACGGTATGATACATGTCGTTCTCGACATTCCGCAGGTAGGATCTCTCGGTTTTTAACCACAAACTTGTTGGTAGGTGGGAGTTGCGATTTCTGAAGGTGTATTCCCTTGCACTTGATCCTTAGCCTGTTCTTACCGGTTGGCGGAGCGCGGTCGTCTCCATCCAGAAACAACCTTGTGCCAATATCGGCCAATCCCTTCGCGACCAAGCCATTGTCGCCAAAGAGAGCATCGAAGGACTCGATATGTGGGTTCACAGCTTCCTGCAACAGAGGGTACGCGGATCGATCTGTCGGGGGATCCCTAAAAAGCTTCTCTCGGCGAAGAGTGTTATACTCGTGGTCCCAGCTCGTGTTGGTTGGTTGTGGCGCCATGGTGACAAGTCTCACTTCATACGGAGAAATAATAGAGGTAGAAGAGCAGTATAATGTCCGGACAGATTGGCGCACAAGGTTTGCGCAAGCTCAACCCCTCGGTTTTTGAGACTGCTAAAGCGAACAGAAAAGAAAAAAATCCTTATCGGCCAAAATATTTCACCTGAATTCCTATCGATAGATGCTTATCAGATGAACTTGGGACTGTGGGACCTTGCAGCACGCCTGGATATCGGCATTGGAGGTACATACACTAGGTATCAAATGTCATCACTGCACAGTGCCCCATCTATGGACGTTGGTTTAGGCAGTCCCAGTCCCTACCTAGGTACCTTACATAAAATGATAGAAAGTGCCTATGCACACTACGACTTAACATTTACAATACCTCAGGTGCCTTCATATTAGGTAAATGTCAATAGTATCTACCCGGCATATATTTCTACCTGTCTCCTTCGGTCTTATTTGGGAGGGTTTTGCGATCAAATTGGCTATCTCATACTAGGGAGCTAACTTGCCATTGCAATAGCTATACCCTGTTGAGTTAAGAAAGCTACAGGTACCTATTCTGGAACCAACACAATACTTGGTCAATTCTCAACCACTCATCTCACCAGGAAGCACGAAGTGCGACGTACATGGTTGTTGTCATCTTGCACCGGTCTTGCAGCCCAACCGACCTCTTAAGCTGTCTGCCGTGCATACTTGCATCCCGCAGGCTGCCTGCCTTGGTCTAAGTTTGAATCCGTCTGAATCCGTCTGGTGGAATTTGGTAGGGGACATAACTTTGGAGTCTTGGTCCTAGACTCTATTTTATCAGCTACCTACCTAACATACATCTCCTGCTCCTGGGCTGCTGCATCTGACCTCGCTTGAAGCCTTTTATTGCCTACATCTTGGGAGACCTGACCGCTTCTGGGACCTCAAATTGCAGCCTACCATTTTCGACTTGGTTCTTTCGCTGCAAACAAGCCGGTCTCCGTTCAGTGCTCCGGCCGCTGCCACCGACTCTTTCCTACTCGCACCGTGCAATCCAGAGCTGAACTTACCACGATACCGTGCCAAGAAATCTAGTTGATTCGGGTCTATTCGATATCCTACAACTACGTCTCAAAAGCGAGGGGTAAATTCATAGAATAGTGTTGAGCAGAGCAAGCTTCTCGGTCCAGCAAAAATAAATACGTAAGGCGTAACTAGCCCAATAAGCTTAGCTGCTGATGGTGGTGCTGCTGAGTGTGGGGGAGCGACTTGGATACCTTACCCGCCCGAGCAGGTGACGGGTCTTCCGAGGCGGCCAGAGTAGCAGTTCGGGAAACCCCTCGAGGCGTAAAGCTGCGAGCAGAGCAGACCAGAGCAGAGTAGAGCAACTCTGATTACCGTTTTCCTACGGTGCTCCACTACAGAAGAGGGCATAATAAGCCCCTTCCCTTTTTTCGTTCTATCTCCGACCCTCTGTTACGGCATTCTATTCTACCCATCAATCGTGGGCTTGCTAGACAAATCTCACATCGGTTTTCATCAAGGCGACAAGCCTACCTAGAAGCAACCTGGAAACTGGGACCTGGGATCTTTAGGTGATACCTCCAAGGTTGTGCATCTACGAAACGCTCGCAACGGGCCGGTCAATAGCGACCATCTTAATTCCCCATATTCGCGGCTCCAATCCGCTCCCGCTTGTTAAGCCCTCGTGCGGCAGCGCCCATTACCTACCTATTTCTTTCGCTGTGCAATCACTGCAGTCTCCATCTCCAGTGCACTAAGCTCAGATACATTTTAACCTATTTGGACTATTGTGGTTCGAAATAGACTGGCCTTGTCGAAATAGACGAATGAAACCCCAGTCTTTCTAGCCGCTGTCGGTTCAGATGCAAGGTCGGCCTTCTATCCCTCCCACCTGGTCACGTCCCAGTCGAAGGCACGGGGCATCATAAGTTCATAACAGCTTGTGCGATCTTCCGTGGTGGGGAATTGTGACCCTCCGTCCAGGCGTCACCGTTCATCCCGCTTCTATCTTTCATCAAATGCTGCATGTACCTTCACCACCGCTAGAAAGCTACCTTCGATAGATCGCATTCACCGAACGTAATTTTGCGCCTGGGGCCGACTCACCCGTTGTGAGCGCTACGAGCGAAGACATCGCCGCCCATCTTCATACGAGACATTTTTATTCCTATTTTCAGCAAGCAAATCGCAGCGCAAACTATTTAACCTTGTTGTTTGAGACAAACCCCCAGTCTCTTTTGTCCACCGCGTTTTCCCAACTGGCTTAGCCTTGCGTGGAGCTGCAAAATAGATTCATTTTTTACGGTCCTGGCGATCCTAGCAATTACGCCCTTTATTACTGATTAGACACAATTATTCCTGAGCTGAACACGATGGCAGGGTTATTTCGGAAGGTGTATGACTGGTTGCTCAGGACTTTCTGGTGAGTTCACGAAGCTACCCTCCGCGCGGGGTCGCAGGGTCGCAGGCTCATGCTGCTCACCGCCGTACCTTGCGTGTGCTCTGCATCACGACGCCGCCGGCCCTTGCTGAAGTGCACTTTACTGATGATTTTCTTTGCTAGGGCGACCGAGATGGATGTCACAATGATAGGTTTGCAGAATGCTGGGAAGACGTCTTTGCTCCGAGTCCTATCGGTAAGCACCCGCAGCCCATCAACCACAACCCTCTTGAGCATGTGCTAATAATCCGTTCCTCTCCAGGGTAATGAATTTACGATCGAGTAAGCACGAGACCCTCGTTAATAACTTTTGAATACTTCGTTATTCCACGGGATATAAATTTGGCTGTCGCTAGACCGGCTAACAAGTCGTGTAGCTCTATTCCCACCGTCGGTTTCAATATGAAGCGCGTACAACGTGGCCATGTGACACTTAAATGCTGGGACTTGGGTGGTCAACCTCGTTTTCGGCCAATGTGGGAAAGATACTGTCGTGGGGTGAATGCGATCGTATTTATCGTCGACATCGCAGACCAGGACCTGCTGCCCATGGCTAAGGAGGAACTCCATTCTCTTATGTCGCAACCTAGCCTCGAAGGAATCCCTTTGCTAGTGCTCGGAAACAAGTCCGACCTTCACATCAAACTCAGCGTGGATGAACTCATAGATGCTCTAGATCTCAAGAGCATAGGACATCGCGAGGTTTCCTGCTACGGGATTAGCGCAAAGGAGGAGACCAACCTAGACGCCGTAATTCAATGGCTCATGAAATGGGCCAATAGATGAACTCATCTTCGCCGTCCACAGCACTCGGGTTTTTGTCCTTTATCCTTTCTTCCCCGGCTGCTAGGAAACATAAGCCTGCTCCCGGGGACACCTTCCCTCGCCGCTTCTGCGACTACGCGGATGCAATTTGACGACGCTAACGATATCACGGGGTGTAAAAGACGGTTCAGCTTCCGGCCGGCGACGACCTAATATATAAACCATCTCTCGCGAGCTTAAGTTTGGAGGCGACTGTATCGTCAGTGTGCCTTCATCTCGATTCTCACCTTCCAGTATTTCACTTTCCTTTCGTTTCTATGTGCCTTATCTGCTCGACCCAAACACTGCATGGTTATTGGAAACGGAGTCGACGGTTTCAGAACTCGACATGCTAGAAGGGTTAGGATAGCCTTCACAATACGTTTTTTTCCTTTTGGTTAGATCATCACATCAACGTTTAAGGGGGAGGTTTGACAGTGAACATTGGTAGATGTTCGAATATGTAAGGAAGCTAAGCAAGGAAGCATCGGTGTAGTTAGGTACATTTATGACCAAATCAATCATGACTTGACGACTTCACTAAAAGCCTGTGTGGTTGTTCAATAATACCATACGTGCATTGCTTCAATGTCTTCTTTCATGTTTGTAGGAGACGAGCGGTTGACAAGATTTTGAGAGCGCGAAGGAGATGCGCCTAGAGCGGCGCTGGGGGGGGGAGGAATACTTAGTCGCCCTTGTAAAAGGTGTGGCACAAATGTGCTGCTTGACATAGCGTCTGTCGCTCGACAGGGACTGCGGCTAAAAAGCCCTAACTTGAAGGGAAATAGGGAAAAAGAAGCCACGATAATCGGACGCCGTAGTGGATTGAGACGATCAGTAGTAAGGGAAGAGAAAGAAAAAAAGGAGAAAGCATTGGTGACAGGAAGGAAGAGGTGCAGGAAAAGCGATACTTGAAGGCTACACACAGACCACATTTGATGCGATGATGAGTTGGCAAACCCTCCAGCGTCTCGACGATGGGAGGGGATTGATTGGCTCACAAGGGCGACCATGAACAACGCAACGTGGACTTCAGGTACCTCAACAGGGAGCATGTGGGTATGTATTTGGTATGGATTGTATGGATTGTATGGATTTGACGAAATGTTGTTGCTGGCTACCAGTCAAGTGGTTGTTCATCTGGGTATCTGGGTATCTGGGTATCTGAAGTATCTGAGAGTATCTGGGTACATCTAATACTTGCATCTAATACGCAGGTAATACATCTACTGCGGGTAGAAATATCGTGAGTAAGTCATGTACCTATTTTATTTTTATTTCATTTTTTTGTGGTGCCTTTCTTTTTTTTGCTGGTGTTTTTTTTCTTGTTTCTAACTCTTAACGGGCGAGGGCTGGGCTGGCTGGGCTGGCCGGTAGCGTTGTGTTGGAATGGGCGACATGCCATGGGCCCATGATATGAAATCTACGGAGATTTTTGACGTGGCCGCATGTCATTAGCTCGCCGGATCTGCTGCCCTCCGTCCCCTTCAACTTTAGCAACTGATCGTCCATCTTCGGGTTCTAGACTAGCTGAGCGCGCGCCCACGGCCATACGAGCACACGAGCATACAAGCATACATACTATCTTTGTTGCTTTTGTAACTCCGGTGAGATTAGCTGGAGGAAATCTAAATGCTCGATGCGATTCGTAGTAGACGATTGTAATGTTGATTACCTTAGGTATATGTACTATCCATGCCCCCAATATGTACAGGTAATATCACAACGTGTATCGTATGCCGAAAGTGGTATTCATTAACCCAGACTCTAATTTCTGGACGAGGGATGGAAACCCATGCATGAGCATACCTTAGGCACCTAGGTTAGTGTATTATAACAGAACTACTATTATAACAGAACAGGAAACAAGGATAATCTTGTTAACTAACAATTCATCGAAACACAAGAATCGAAGGCAAGCGTATGTATACATACCTATGTTGAAAATACCCCGCGTCTGGCACGCCAGGAACCGTAACCTATCATCTACATAGAAAAGCTAGACAGATTGGCTACGTCGGTTACGCTTGGGGCACATATACAAGATAAATGTCGTGCCCGACGCCCACGTTGTCGAGGTCATCTGGGAGAGGTGATAGATATTAGGCCAGGTAGATCTAACGATCAAAACTAATACGCCGACGAAATATAACCATGCGGCGTGCTCATATTATAGGTAAGGGTTAATGATAGTCTCAGGACAAGATTATATAGATGTTAATGTCCTACGCCTGAGTTTCCTCATTTGACGATATCCAAACTGGTGCGAGAGAGATTTGGATTATCGTAGTAGGTATCATTCGGACTAAAAAGTTGCGTGAATACTGCGTATTTCTGAGACTAGGATACTTAGCCTTGATTGCGGAGCTTCGGAATCCATTCGTCATCTTCCAAGCCACAATTTAACACCAGCAGGTGATTACCATAGTACATAGCTGCGATGGATAGCTGCGATGTCGCCAGCATGCTCGATAACTATTTGGAATTAACTTTTATTTCCATGTCGCAATAGATTCGCTTAAACTTTATAACGCCCGACTAATTGGAAATTATTGGATGGGAAAGGCTGAGCAAGTAGGTAGGGTAGGTACCTGATACGCGTATCGAAACTGTAAAAACTTGGGCTGAAGCCTGAAGGTGAGCTAGGAGGTACTTCCATTGAGTTACTAAGAAATCGTTACACAGCCACCGCGAACCTAGTGGCCAAGCAGCTTATCCCACTCAAAATCGGTAATCGGCAGCTTCCAAGCCATGCCATGCATCATGTTGCGTGTTCATTGTCTGAAGGCCTGTTTTTTTCAATAAGAAGAATACTAGCGACGCCTCTTCTTCATTTTCTTTCCTACTTGTTTTTACATCTTTCAATGTTTTAACATTTACATAGGTACACTTTCCACCACACCTAATAATATCAACATACCAACTGCGTGCCTTCGTCCCCCACGTAGGGTAGCTTTTAAATCCACACCACACAACCAAAGAGTACCCACACATTACCTACATACAATCCGACGTCACTTGGCGTCATATCCTTGACAATCAGCCATTCCCTTTTCGGACAATTACAAACGAACAAGCTACCACTACATTCAGAGGCAGTCGGAGCTGAGCTTTTCGCAACTTCATAAATTCACACTTCTGGTATTGCGCATTATTTTGTCGCAACATCATTAGATTAGGTACACATGGCGCCGTTCATCGATCTAGTCAGTGCCCAATTGGCGGGATTGGAGAAGCGGGAAGGATACTGCCGAAACAATGAATACTATCGATACGGCAGGTGTTATAGCGCCTGGTACTGGTATGGTCGATGGATCTTCGCTGCCGTAATCATCGTTCTCATCATCGCCGTTCTCCTTGCTATGGTGTAAGTACTTCATTCGAACTGCAAACTAAAGCCAGCAATGTCTAACAATAATCACAGATGCGTCAACTCCCGTCGTCGTAAGCGTCGTGGTCTCCAGCCCATGTACGGTACGGGCTGGATGGCTGGAAATGGCGGTCCGAACAACAACGCAGCGTATTACAACAATCCTCAGCCAGGCTTTGCCAACCCCCCTCCGGCATACGGAGCGCCACCCGGCCAATCCTTCCCGATGCAAAACCAGTACACGGGCAATACCTTCTCGCCTAACGACGGTTACTACGGCCAGAACGAGGGTGTCCAAGCACCGAAGAACGTCTACAACAACAACGGACACAAGGACGACTACGCTCCTCCCGAAGGCCCCCCGCCCAATAGATAAACTGGTGGCGGAATTAGGTGTACGAGCAATGTTAATTGAAGAGCAAACGGATCAGATACGAATCGGACATACCCTTATTGAGGCCGGCGGTTCAAGGCGTTAGAAAAGGCTCTATTGATTAATCGGTTTCAGTGTTGGTAATGAGTTGGTTGGTAAAGGGAGACGAACACGACGTCTAGACGTCTAGACCACTACAGAAATTTCTATTGCGAACGGAGGGGACATGCGTCTCATTCTCTCGCGTTCGCCTATGTGGGTGACTTTACTCATCACACCTTGACTATAATGTCTGCCGAGTTTAGGTTGTTTATGAGGTAGTTACTTTAATCTCAAGGTTACTATTCAAGTATGATAGTTTAAAATGAGAAATTCCTGGTGTTATGAAATCTCGTTTTCTATAAGAGGTGATATGAATATATTAGTCTGGGACGAGAAGAAGACTACCTCTATCACGGTCTACCTTCACCAGTCTACAGTCTATAAGGTACCTACCTACTATGTAAGTAAGGAACATAGAAGCTATGGAAGTTACGATAAGAAAACTTCGAGAATGATGATAACTAGGTAGACCAGATGTAACTCAGCCCAGCCCAGCCCAGCCTAGCTAATCCTTGAACCGTCAATACCTTAGATAAACGATTCCGACTTTGCAGCAATTCCCACTGTGGGGGCTGCATGCGCGAACCCCGCAAAGCCGTTCCTCTTGTCACACTGGTGAATTCGAGACGACTCCACATCGAAGTGCTAGCTAAGGACTATGCGTCAGGTACATATGTAGGTAGGTTCCTGAATGTACTAGATTGGCCTGGTCGAAGCTAGGTACCTAGGTAGTCGCAAGTACACTATGTATTTCAGCTCTGCTATGTAATTATGTTGGTAAGCAGTATATATTTAGGATAAAATAAAAATACGCCGTACCTACCTAGGTAAGTAACCTACCATAGTAGGCACCTATCTACGGCCAGGGCGCAGCCGCACAAGCGCCTGTATGACCTCCCTAGCCCAGGCGCAGTTGATGCCAACGTTG
The DNA here is from genome assembly GCA_022432525.1 of Daldinia grandis. Classification (NCBI taxonomy): domain Eukaryota; kingdom Fungi; phylum Ascomycota; class Sordariomycetes; order Xylariales; family Hypoxylaceae; genus Daldinia; species Daldinia grandis. Next base: position 2,589,935 of record JAJKLB010000001.1, read on the forward strand.
GAAAAGAATGTAAGATGCACCAGTCGATGTAAGCAGGAGAAGTTCTATTGTCACTTGGCTGAAACTCTGGCCCTTTTCTCGATTGCATCATGCCCCCATCGATCAGCACTTATTTAGTTACGCCATACTTAGGTAGGTATTAAAATATTAAATAACTAACTATAGGTACCTATCTAGGTGCGTAGAGAATATAACGCTTTATCGAGTTAACTACCAAGATACGGATCCGTAAGTGCCAATCAATCACACTACCGCTAGGGGCATCCCTTTGGGCAATCTCCCCCCCGCTCTACCAGGCAGGCACCATCTACATAGCGGGCTTAATTGCGACTTGTCCCTGAAATTGCCGTTCTGCATTCGCGCCCCCACTTTTTCAGGGACCGACCTTCGCCTCGCTTACTGCCCTTCAGATTGCGCATTACAACACTGAGCAAGCCGTTTTCCCGATTCCTATCCAGCCGTCTTTTGCAATTCTTACACCATAGGTTGGAATTTGGTTTTTTGTTTCTTGTCCTCTCTCGTTTCTATTCGCATGGTCGAGGCATGTTTCCCATGCTTACTTCTTTGTTTTCTCGTGAGATATACCCAGGTGTCTCGTTCTGACGTTCCTTCGAGTACCGATTTCGCTTTGATCCTTCGTCCTTTCATTTTTCCCAGGTGGATTGGTTGACGCTCAATGCTTCGACGTGTCACATCCGCCAACATTCATTCGCAAATACACCAAAACGACGAGGCTGCGGGGCGATTCTTTAGTTACGCGTGGATTCGAATTGAGTGATTCACGAGCCGGGGAGACGATATTTTAACCTAGTAGTTTGCGTTGTATCTACGGCTGAACAAAGTGCTACTCCCACGGGTTGGGGAACATACGACTCCTACTACTATTTCGTATCATGGATTTTTAGCAACGTTTCTTCATCCGATCATTTTTACGAATAACCGCAGACTTTACTACGATATTTTTATTTTAACACCACACGGCATAGGTGGGGATCTTGGAGGATTACGCAATGCCGCACGTCGGCATTTTAATGGAGCGTAGTCTCCAAGAACGCAGCCTTAGGGGGGCGTTCGCGGATCTCTTCGCGCGAAGCGCTATCGCTGCGCTGGGCAAACGGCAATCTCTTGACTCGATTACGGGTGGAAGTTCTGACCCTAGGGTTGCCTTCTCTAGTTGGGATAACTGTATGGAGGCTAATATCTGCAAGTACGGCTGAACCCTACTCGAGATATCCCCGGTTTCAAGAGACTAACATGTGCTAGGTGGCCCGCAATTGCCGTAATCATTATCGGTGGTCTCATCATATTCTCTATCGTTTGGTGTATCGCTCGATGTCTCTGCTGTGGAGTTTCGTGCTGCTGCGAGTGCTGCTACTGTCTAAAATGCTGCGGTGAATGCTGCGGGTGTTGTGATCCCCCTAGAGGAAAACGGAATAAGTATCTTGACGAACCATTCGTTCCACCGCACCATGAACAGAACCAGGCCTATCGCTCGCAAGCGCCGATGACTCCGGGATCACCCACAGCACCTCCACCTTCCGTGCCTCAGTATGCTGTATTTGACGACGGCAACAAAAAAGATGCAGACGCATTACCTGCGATGCCGAGCTGGGAGGGCGCGAAATCACAGAAAGTTCTAATTGAGGAAGAACCCGTCGAAATGGAACCATTGAAGAAGCCAGAGAATGTTCAGAACAGCACTTCGTTCCCTATGAGCAGCTTACCACCACATACGACAACCCCAAGCCCAGTTTCCCCCGAGAATAGAAACCCCTATGGACCACCACCAGCGCAAGGCGGTCCCAATGGGTATATGGCAGCAGCACGAGTTGGCCCAGATCCGTATTCTGCCAATGGACAAGGCTACGATAACTATAACGGTTACAACGGATATGGACAGGCTCCCCAAGAAAATATGAACCAGGGTTATGGTATGGCAGCTGGAGCGATGAGAACCCAAACACCTCACCATGACTATAATAACGGTTATGGAAGAGGTGGGGCCGAACAAGGTTATCCCCAATCACGAACCCCGAGACCCTACAATGACGAGTACGGTCGCAGTGCCAGTCCTGCATCGTATGGTGGTGCCCCGCCTAGCTACCGCACTGCACCAAGCAATAACGGATACGGTAATCCCTCGCGAATGGCGTCGCCGGGCCCACAAGCAGGTTATGGCTACGCTAATGGCAATGGCAACGGAGCTCCATCTCGTATGCGCACTCCCGGTCCCCAGCCAGGCTACGATTACCCTCAGCGGTCACAGACACAAACACCCAACAGCTACAACCGCCAATATCCCCCGGCGCCCCAACGGCAGTATTCAAACGACTCTACCCGACCGCTAGTACAGCCGGTGCAAGACCAGCAATACCCAGATGAACAGGGACAGCGATCACCCATCCAGAACAACAGCGGCTTCGACTTCAGCTCTGGCTACAGCCGCTCGGAAGCTCCTCCTGCGCAGATGCAGATGCAGACGCAGATGCAGACGCAGGCACAGACGCAAACTGCAAACGGAGGAACTGCTTACCCCGGTTACCGCACATACAAACCTCAAGGGCAGCCCCAGCAGGATAACTGGAACGGAATGTAAATGCGATTAGCGTAATGGAGTTAGTTTTACTCGTTAAGGCGTACCAAAATAAAGCCAACCACAGGTGGTCCGACTAATACACGAATCGAACGGACATACGCGGTGATCTGATGGATTTTGTATTCAGTGACAAGGAAGGCGTTTTTGGAGAAAGGGGCAGGGACGATCATCTGCATAGCATGATTGAATTCGTATATAGAGGTTTGCCGATGCTTTTGCGATATGTGATTTGCGATTTGCGATTTGCGGCTAAACACCAAAAATCCCTCGGCCGAGTGTGTGCTTGGTGTAGTGTAGTGTATAGGGGCAGACAGATATGCTAGGATACTTACCTGTATATACAAGGGAATGGGTTCGTTTTACATATGCGTGTGGGTGTTTTAAATAATCCAAATAAGTTATGAAGTGTTTACGAAGTGCAGGACTACCTACATAGGCACCTGCCTACGATCATGTTTGTTCCTCAACGCTGAAAAGGGGGGAGAGGTTCTAGAACTTTCGTTTTGTAGGTAGGTAGGTAGTTAAGTTACTTGTGGGTCTTGATCAGTGAATTCACACGAAGCCACCAGTCACAGTCACATGCAACGTAATAAAACGTGGTTATTGATTTACCAGGCTCTTTATTCCAATGGGAATATTATGCTCATATAACCTTCATAGACTATGAGTAGACGGGTCTCTCATGTCTGGCAAGAATCTAGGCCTGAAGGCAATCTTCAGATCTAGCCAAGGTCAGGTATGTAAGCCAACACTCATGCCAACACCAATGCAGATGAAAATGCAATTGAAAAACCACTCAAATGTCAATGTCCCTCTGGGCCAACCGGTACAGTCCAAATGCAGTACATCTCCCCTTCCTTCCGCTCCCCCTTTCTCCAAAAACAAATTAAACATTATGCAACACACCAAAGGTTTAATCCACGAGCCCACCCGACATAGCCTGTGATACTTTGCAGTTCCTCTCCTCAATGTCGACTTCAAGCTTATTTCCGTCTTCGTCAGTCACTGTATGGGTCGAGATAATATCACAGTATCCCACAGGTTCGCCAGCTTCCCTTATTGCTTCAGTGCGGGACGGCACCTCCCACTGCTCCCCGACCAGGTCGAAGTCGCCGTCTTTTGTCACTGTAAAGGGCTCCTCTTCGTCGTCCGTATCCTCCTGTCTACCCTTTATCTCGCCAGGATCACCAGCGCCGATATCATCCTGGTTGAGTTCTGGCGAGGGTGTGCTGTCGATGGTACTTCTGCTGGCTATGCTGCTACTTCGATGACTTCCAGCGGTCGCCCGTGTCGACCAGTCACTATTTGTGTCGCTAATTAAATATGCGGGACCGCCAACAGCCTGTGTGCCACTGGATCTTCCGCGTGCCAAAGTTCCGTTGTTAGGAGATCTAAGATATCCACTGCGGCCGGCATACCATTGTTGTGTGGGTTCTGTGCTACGATGTATCGCGTACCCGATCCGGCGGTCGCCCGTGCTGGGGGTGAATCTGGGACGCTGCGTAGCAAGATATCCGTATGCCGTGGGCGAGTGGTATGCATGGTAAGCCTGGTGATGTGGCCCCCAAGCGTAAGTCCCGGGGTTGGCATTATAGAGATTGCGGTCTATGGACCATGGAGTATAGTGAGGTGACGGAGAATATGAAATATGACTAGGGATTCTCGTCCGCTGAAGAGGAATTTGCCTGGAGCAAGAGTGGCAAAATCCCCTAGCGTGTTCTACTCGTGATATAGTTCCAAGATAGAAGTTACCTTGCTCCTGCTGGTATCGTATGTCCAGTGGTGCTCCACATAGACATATAAAACCCATATAAGGCCTATAGATTGGGTAGCTTCTATATTGGGAAGTCATCGTGTTGGTGTTTTATTTCCTTATTCGTTATCGATGGCCTTTCGTTAGTTGAGGATGGTTCCAGGCTGAAGGAATAATGTCTGAGGTGTCTTACGTGAATAAACGTGATGACCTTGAGCACGTCGGAAGGCTGTGAACAGATAGCGCGAGGTAGTATTGTTGCCGGCGAATGTATGCTGAGACCTTCTCGACAAGTTATCTAGTAGGTTCTAGAAAGAAGTAGGTTTTATTAATAAATAAGCACCTGATCGGTTAGGTGATGATGATGATGATGAATTAAGTCTTGCGGGAAGCAGGACAATATTGATGAATGTGTTTCCAAGAGAAAGAGGTGAAGAGGTGAAGAGGTGCAGAGGTGCAGAGGTGCAGAGATGCAGAGATGCAGGGGTGTAGAAGTGTAGAGATGTAGAAGTAAGAGGTAAGGGCAACCTCAGGTTCCCAAGTGATAGCGACAGCAAGAGCGACCAAACTCAGTGGGGACTTGGTAAGGACGGTACGCAGGGGCGACTGCGTGACTACCTTTTGAGTTTTTGGATCAGATCAAAGCAGAAAAATACAACAGCGTATTTTAATGTACAATACCAAAGCGCTCAATACATCTCCCCTTACCTCCTATCCGAGCAACCTGTAGGTTCAATCCATACAATATATGAACCTTCAACAACAATAATTCAGCCAACCGCAAAGTGTGACTTTAGCTTCAGTCCAAGAATTAGGCCCTAAAAGCACCTAAGCAGTCTCATCATACCTAATACCAACTAGTATGGGGATACCAGTGTTGAACAAGCAAGTCGGCCTGTATTTGTATTCTCCAGAGTTCACAGACATATGTGTTATGTCGCTCAGGCTGCTTCAAAAGTCAAACAGTCCACGGTTCGCGTCGGACTGAGCGTGCGAGGGAAAACCACAGGCAGGACAAGCAAACCAAAGCTGCACCGGCTACACCGTAATGGAATATAGGTGGAGGTGAACACAATACGTCCTATTCGCCATGGTCGACTCCAGTCTCACAGTCGACAAAGAAGTGCGGCAGGCAACACGAAGGCCAAGTAATAATAGTCACCATATGCAGCTAACATTTCTGCATATTTACTTCTGCACATTTCCGCTAAGACTATTGGCAACCAGACGCCTAACCGATCCACCGCTATTCCAAACTTTACCGCTTCTTGTAAGAATCCAACTATATATTGTCCCTAAATTGTCCATATCTTAAAATACCCGAATCACGACAGTACTAAAAAGAGTATAATTTGTATATCATAACATAGAATTTGCAAGCACTACATTTGGCCAATGCTAAAAGTTCAAGGAAAAAGGGGGGGGCCCACGTTACTCTGGAGGAACCAATTCTTTTGGTAATAGTTTTCCCCTTTCTTGACTCCTGCTGCTTCCTATTATTGTTTGCCCATCTAGGTCCGGGTCGTATTCTTCACGTCCGCTATCCGGGCCCTTTATGTCTGCCCTTTTGAAATCCTTAGAGTTAGAGAGCTTCATGCTTTCATTGCTCTCTCCGCTGATCGATTCGTCGTCGCTCTCGATAAGCGCATTGTCAAAGGGATCTCGTCCGTCTCCTTCTTCCGATGGAACGCTTTCGTGGCCTGGCTCTTTCAGCTTAATAAAACTGTCGATAATGTAGTATTGTATCGCATTCATGATAAGTGGGAATAACATCATGACGAATACGATCTGTACGCGCTCGTTGCCTTCGGTCCATCTGAGTGCCCAATCTCCCACGCGTGATATCCATGGTAATATCAAGAATATGATAAGAACGCAGATCTTCATGCCAAACAGCCCGCAGAAGTAGATAACAGATTGTTTTAACCACCACCAGGCGTTAGGTGGGCTGCCGTAGTTGCCAGACTGGATTGACTCTGGCGGCTTTCCCCAGGGGGTGTATGCTACGAGGCCTGTGACGACACGGAGGAGGATGATAAGAATAGGAATACCAATAGTAGTCTACCAGCGGATTAGATTCTCTCATTGCAATGAAACAAAGTATATATGCGCAAAGACTTACATCAATACCCAAATTCAATAGGTAAAATGAACAAGGGTTCGGGACATATTCGTCTCTTCGTAGTAACCTTTCTGCCGTCTGCACGGTGACCGGGTCTAACTTCATAGAAAACCGGCCGCTAGTAAGCATCGACATGAATACATTCGCGATGTGCACCAAGACCGATCCGAACACCTGTTTCGACACATCGAAGAACCAGATCTTGACGGGTCGTTGAGGCCTTTCCCGCCACCGCTTGTAAACGAGAGATAGAAGCGCCAATCCACCTAGCGCGAGTTGTACGATCAAAGCAAATGGCCCAACAAGTTGGCACTCCCCCTCCCCGCCATGTTCATCTTCAGGGCCGGGCATGGTCGTTGTTGCGGCAGCTGCTATCGCCGTCGCGGTGGTAGTAAGAAGCAAGGCCGCGTCGTTCGTAGCAGAAGAGAGGTCAACTCTTATAGCTGCATTAGGGGTAGCGGTGACTATCGCGGATGAGGTTTCGTGTACGAGAGAGGCAATTGTGGAAGAAAGCGACATCGACTCCGTGCTCGAGACACGGGTCGGGCGATACGAGGTAAGAAAAAGGAAAGGAGCGAGGATCGACGCCTAGGATCCAGCCAGGGTTCGTTCGAATGGGAGGGATTGCTGCAAAAAAAGAAAAAGGTAAAATAAAAAAAAGAATGGCTTCTATGCCAATAATCCGAGTTCCAACAAAGATGCAAGCGTAGTTTAGTGTTTATTACCGAACAAGAAGAGGGGAGAAATAAGAGAAAGCGGTTTGAAGGGTTGAATGTTCTGACGAGAAGTGAAGAATGGAGGCGATTGTAGGAGGTCGAGGTGGTAAAACGGGAGATGGACAAGCCACAAAGATCAGCCGCTCAGCTTCAATCCTTTAACATAGGAGGTGAGGTGAGGCACGTACCTAGGTAGGTAGGTATGTACCTCCATAGGGCAGCCTCTATGTATGATGCCATGGCGCAGCAGCGAGTCGCTTAGGCTTATAATTCGGGACATGTACGGGGTAGGATCTGGGCTACTGCCTATCTAAAACCACTAGCCTCCCCCACCTAACCTTACCTAGGTATGTAGGTACATACGCGGTACAGTCCCCCTAAGCGCTAGGTACCTTCTGCGTCACATGCGTACTAGAAGCTACCTATTCTAGGTACCTTACGGTATATTTTAGGTGGATGTACACTAATTAAGGGGTACTTATTTATAGGGACTCACCAGCACTGACAGGTACATCTAAGTATTCCGTATATCAAACACCATTTAACTTTACTATACGAACCTTGGAAGTTGTAGATTTCTAAACCGTCAGGGTGCCTGATGTAAGTAAGTCGCCTGCAAAACATAGTGTAAGTTTAAACGTCTCACCTTACCTACCTAAACCTAGATGCACCACCAAGTACGTCTATCGGAGCATTCTAATACCACGTGTCCTACTTCCCGCTTGGGCTTATTCAAGCTTCCCAATTAAAAGATAGACTTCACATAGTACGAAGGTGGAGGAATACGCAAGTGATGGCTAGTATGACAGGCTCAACAATAACGGTCACGAGAGCAGGCTAGGATTACAACTTCACGTTGAAAAGATTTACGTACGAATGCATTAAACTAGGATTAAGACACGTTCTTGGGAAAATCAATTCCTGAGGTCTTCTGCATTCTCAAATAGGAGTGGAAAAGCCTCAAAACCCATGAATAAATAACATATTCATCCGCGCAATCACAACGCCAAATAACTATGTGGCATAAGAGGTATGCCGTAAAACCATCGAACAACCATGAATCAATCTGACCAACGTCCACCGCGTTCCGTAGGTGTTGCTAATGAGCGACTTGCAATTTAAAGGGGTGGCACGTCTAGCAAAAAGCTAACAACTGCGCATTCGCGAATTATTGTATGCCATGACCGAATGACCGAATGCCCGGACATCCGCACAGATAATATGATGATCTGTACGATACAGTTAAGTCATGCATAGCTTATTCGATTTCTGTGGAAGGATGCCCCGCACGAAGTTCAAAGCGATCTTCCGTGCGTGTCGGGCGACATCGTCTGGCCTGCTCTTCTTGTCCTTTGCCACCGATGTCGGCTCCTTCTTGATCGACGTCGTAGTGGAGGAGGTAAAGCTCGAGCTAGATGTAGTAGAAGCTAGAGAAGACGGGACTGCAGACGGAGCACGGGCACGGGTCTGGAGCCTGTCTGCAGGCCCGTCTAATTGTCAATCGATCCCATGCTTCATCTTGAGCTGCGCTAAATTGTCCTTGCGAGCCTGTAGGTCGTCTTTTGACTTGAGGGTCTTCTCGGGTTGATGCCATAGAACTATATGATATGTAAGAGACAATATACGACTACAAATGGGAGGCCATGTGACGATGGGGTAAACGTACCGACAAGATATCGGTTCTGAAAGTTGTAGCCATTTAGCTTCTCGAGGGCGTTCTTCGCATCCATGACGTTCCAGAAGACGACATAGGCGGTTCCCTTTGCTTCAACTGAAATACCCTGTCGGATTTGGCTGCAATGATGGTTAGCAAGATGACTTTGATACCCGGCTAATATAGGAACATACCGGATGAGTCCGTCCTCGCCGGGGTCAAAGAGTTTCCAAAGCGCGTCAGAGGATACTTCGTAGCTGTAATCTCGTTAGAGGAAGGTCGGGAATAGAATTTGGACGACTTTAGGTGACGTGACTAACTTTAGATTCTTCACGAACAAAATTCTAGACAAAGAGGTTAGCAGGTGTATTAACAGTTGGCACGTAATACTGGAGGCGAAAGGAATTAAATGCGACGACTTACGGGAGCTGCTCGGGGGCAATCTTGCCGGCGCGACTCATATCTTGATGAGGCTACTATTTGTTGTATTCTCGAGACTCTGATGGTTGGTTGTTGGATTGTTGGTCCAAGGAGGTGGTGGTATTGATGGGGTGTTTTAGGAGGTAGTCAAGATTGGCGAAGAGGCGTGTGCAGCTTTTGGAGGAGTCGATCTGATTCTGGGAACGGGAGTTTCGCTCTGAGCTACGGAGCAAATCGGATTAGGCCACGCTAAAGACCGAGCCTTGCGAAGCACGTGACGCGATGGTGCCTTATCAGATTTCACCGCCTTAGCGACCGTTTAGCCTAGCAAGGTGCGATAGTACACTACTAGTTAATAAAGTAACAACACCGCTTTGTGACCCTGTTACACAACGACTGTATAGTAATCCTTAGAAAATTTAAAATTAGAGAAAGAGCAATGTTGGTCTCGTGACTCTTAAAACCAAGTAGTTGCTATTCACTCGAGCAAGAACTGAAGTTTAACCATTACAAATTTGTTATATATTAACCTTGGCCATAGAACTCAAGACCTTATTACTCATTGATACTTTTTAAACCGAATACGGAAGCCTCAGTGCTGGTGTTAGCGATGCATTACATACACAATATAAGGTATGCTGTGCATTGTAAAGCAGGCGGATTCGAACGACCCCATTACGTCATTTGAGAGACACTTGCATACCCATTGCTACCTTAGCTGTCTGTCTCGCTAGGGACGTTCATAAAAAGAAAGCTCGTACTAATTTTATGTAGGTAGTTATTCTATCTCATCGGTTCAAACAGATAGATACTATGTATATATGTAGATACGCTCTAGTTTCTGGGGACATTTTTCATTTTTAATACTGAAAGAAAGGAGGTAGTTAGAGAGGTATTATCTTGAAATCCGAGTTACCTCACCGATTCCTCCGAGCCGCTCTCCAAAACCATGCTCCGATTGCGCCTTGCTTCGTTGGCGTTGATAGTAGCTGGCATAACACCTCCAAAGGATTTAATTATGCCGAACAGCGCGGACCGATAGATTCCAGCCTTGTAATAGATGCCTACCTAGGTACCTATAAACTAACCTAGGTTAGATAAGTACCTACATGCCCGTACATCTGCTTTTAATTAAGGTTGAGAGGTTATGTACCTAACCTATATAGGTACCTATAGAAATTACCCCGGTTACTGCTGTTAAGAGTTAAGGGGTCGTTTTCAATTAACCCCCTTCCCTTTCCCAAGATTCAAACAGCAACACCGTAGATGATGATGAACTTGCACATAGTTAGGTATACAACAATTTCATGGCCTACGTACAATGTATTCATAGAATGTAGGAAGATAGCTTCCCTATGCGTAAGATGGTAAGCAGGCCATGGCGATGTCCCCTGCACGTTTAACGGATATATTAACCACTTTGAATTCTTCCGTTATTTGATATCTACCTACCTAGGTAGATATCTATCAATTTTGCCGGAGCCACGGAAACGCCACGCATGAAACCAATCAAGGTGACATGTGGCTTCTTCTGGGGCAAGGCGCCTCGAGACGCTGGCTTTTACTTATCGTGTTTTCCGTGTTTTCAGCATTAATATATGATCGCCATCTCCGATCGACGATGGCCGAAAAGAAGCCTAATTTTCTGATAATCGTCGCTGACGACTTAGGGTTCAGCGATACGTCTCCTTATGGGGGCGAGATCGACACCCCTAATCTACAAAGGTTAGCTGACGAGGGAATCCGTATGACCGGTTTCCACACGGCTGCCTCATGTTCTCCCACGAGAGCTATGCTTCTGTCTGGTACAGACTCACATATCGCCGGGTTGGGTGTAATGGCTGAGAAAATAGTAAGTCCTAACTCTAGGAGGATTTGTTATATAATTCGTTTAATATCTTTCGTTTAGAAAAAGGCTCCGGGCATCTTTAAAGACAAGCCTGGTTACGAAGGGCATTTGAATTATCGTGTAGCTGCTTTAGGAGAGATCCTTCAAGATGCCGGATACTTTACACTCATGAGTGGGAAGTGGCATCTAGGCCTCAAGAGGGAACTCGGTCCGCATGCGAGAGGATTTACTAAAGTACTTTCTACCCTTCCCGGGGCTGGGAACCACTTCAACCACGAGCCACAGCTATATGGCCTTGAGGAAAAGCCGTCGGCTATCTTCAAGGGTGATGGGATATGGATGAAACACTCAGAGTTTATCAACGGAAGCACAGATCTACCTAAGGACTTCTACTCTTCTAACACATTTACGGACTACTTCTTGGACTTCTTGAAGGAACGGACAACGGAAGAAAGATCACAGCCCTTCTTTGGCTATCTCCCATTCACAGCCCCTCACTGGCCACTACAGGCGCCGCAAGAAATCATCAAAAAGTACCATGGAAGATACGATGATGGGCCTATCGCGCTACGGGATCGCAGACTTCGGAGCTTAATCGAAAAGGGGCTCGTTCCCCCTGATGTTGAGCCAGCCCCCATGCACATGTTAAAGACCAAACCTTGGGAGGAGCTCTCAGAGGCAGAGAAGAGAAAATCATCCCGGTCCATGGAAGTTTATGCGGCAATGGTTGATCTTATCGATGTGAACATCGGCCGCGTGCGGACTTATCTAGAAGAGACAGGTGAGCTTGATAACACATTTGTTGTCTTCATATCCGACAATGGGGCCGAAGGACAACTGCTGGAAGCCTTACCTATCTTAGCTGGCTATACGGTAGATGATATTGTTAAGAAATACTACGACAACTCGTTGGAAAATATCGGTAACTACAACTCTTTTGTTTGGTACGGACCTCAATGGGCCGGAGCGGCAACAGCTCCAGCGCGCGGGGCAAAATCGCACTCAACTGAGGGAGGGATACATTGCCCCTGCATTGTCAGGTACCCGCCGGCACTAAAACAGGGCGGGCTGGTCACCAGTACTTTTACGACAGTTATGGATATCGTTCCAACCATTTTGGACCTCGCAGGGTTGGAGCATCCGGGCCCCGTCTTCCGCGGGCGCGAGGTGGTGCCTGTCCGAGGAAAGTCTTGGAAGCCGGTTTTAGAGCACCCAGAAGATGAGACTATTCAGATATATAACGACACGGACATCGTTGGCTGGGAGCAGCTGGGAATAGCGGCAGTCCGAGTGGGAGAATGGAAAGCACTATTCCTCCCTCCTCCCAAAGGTCCTGGCAAATGGGAGCTCTACGACTTATCTAAGGATCTCGGCGAAGTTCACGACCTAGCAGAAAGCCATCCGGGGAAGCTAAAAGAGATGCTTCATCATTACGAGACGTATTTCCAAGAGACTGGCATGTTCGATTCGTACACCATGTACCAGGAGGCGATGAAGCAGAGGAAAGCGGAGAAAGAGAGAGTGGAAGTGGGCACCGATCAGTAGTATGTATACATACCCGAAGTACACTCTTAGTATCCATGTTGGCTAACCTAGGTATCAATCAAGTGATACTCCATATGTGTCAATCATACACCAGAGTCTAGCTTTCGTACAGGAAAAGGTTCACAGTCTTCTAAAAGGATACTGGGGCGAGGAGTAGATGGATCTCTCACGAGTATAGGCCGGTCTCGGATAAAAACGAGAGAAGGGGCTTCCTACCATTTGGGAAATTTCTGGGTTTGGTATTTTTGGTGATGGGTGTTATAGTGTGTTCAAGTCTTCAAGAGTCACTCGACAGCATTTGTAATTAATTATGTGAGGTCTTGATTTTATAGTCCTTGTAACTAGGTAGCTATAGGCACTTATCGAGTTCTTATAGACTTATCTTTGAGAGGGTGAGCATTGATAGCCATTGTGGTTATTATCTGGTATTAAGTTTTATGCTTCCACGTTATAAAAGCTTAAGAAGCGCGGGTGACGCTTAAAGATAACGGTAGAAACAGTTAGGATTTACACGTGTTCCACTGGAGAGAGGTACCTACCTAGGTAAGTACACTACATGTACAGTGTTGTTTGGACGATCACCTAACCCAATGAGGTAAGGCCATCTTTCTCAACACATGCTTTAGTCACCCAGTCATGTACAATGGACGTTTGTTTTTACCCTTTCGTCCAATACTACCTCATCGAAGCAAAGCACCGAACTAAATCCAGGCATGTTCAGGGCAGACGTAGAGGACCCTAGGGACCCCTGAAAGTTGGTTGATCCGAGCGGATAATCCGCCATAATCCGTATCACCTCACATCACCCTAATAAACAACTTGCCTTAGCCAACATGCAATACCTCCTCTTCCCTTCTATCTTGTCACGGCTCCCACAAGAATCTCTTTTTATCTTCGTCCATAATCGCCTCTGGACTCTCCATTCTTCCTCTGGCCCAGGCGAAAACTCGTCGACGTAGAAGCCTGCATCCCCCCCCCCCCCTCGGGTTTCGTGTGCTCCACACAGCCTGCAGATGCCATCCGTAACGCCCTTCGAGCTACCCATGCTCTCCCCGAGTAAGAAGAGGAGGCATGACGACGACCCCAGCCAGGTGCAGGTGCAATTGTACGACGACCCGCAAATCTCTCTCGTCAAGTCCTTATCCGCTAACTACGAGTTCCGTACCAGAACATCTCAACACGAGTCGACGAATCTTCTATCCGCCATCAACAATAATGAACGCCTCATATTCCCCACATCGGCCCGAGGCACTGCTTCCCTACTGAATATGCCTCGGAAGATGATACCCCTACCTGTGAACAAGAGATTCCGGCTTGTTAACGACAACGATGGGCATCTACATTCGCATAATTCCTACTGCCATGCCCACCCCGAGTCCCCGGCGCCTACCCTATCGTCACAGCATACCAAACTAGGCACAAGTCTTAGAACGGGGCTATCTAACTCACAATTCCTCCTAAGCCCCTGCCACATCTGCCACCGGAAACCGACCAAGAAATCCGACCTGGACTCCTTCGCCGACTGCCTTGGCTGCGGACAGCGATCCTGCTTCGTGTGCCTACGCGCGTGCCGGGACTGGCTTGCATCCTCAGAAGAAGACGATAGCTTATCTGCGTCGTTCACAATGCAGGATGTAGACGACATCACCCCCGAGTCCTCCCCCGAGGCGAACCAGAAGCAAAGAAAGGGGGGCGGTGCCGGGCCTGACTCGAGCTGGATCGGCCGCGGCCATCGGGAGCTGGTCTGTAGCCGATGCTGCGTGGAGCGTGGACCCGAAGGCGACGTTGTGTGTTTGGGATGCTTAGCCGGCATGGAGGGAGCGTAGGGTGCCTCGACGGGCGAGCAAGAGCAAGAGCAAGAACAAGAGCAGGAACAACATTAATTAGACACTCACCATTCAGACGGGACCACCACGCCAACACTGGACACAAGGTACGACATCCGTGCAAGCTTGGAAGGAGGGAAATAATATAGTTCGATACTGGGCGGGAACGGCATTAGGGAGAGCCCTACCTGGAGGGCTCGCGGAAACTCAAGGCATGGTCACGGCGCTACGGGAAACATGGCATCGCATGGCATTGCATTGCATCGCATCGCATCGTATTTAGGCATATGACTTCGCAAAGATACCACTCATATCCGCAAGCCGCGGGTGCGTTTATTACTCGCCGTGAAAGAGAAAGAGGAAGAGGAAGAGGAAGAGGAAGAGAAAGAGAAGAGAAGGTATATAGCATGCTTGGGGTTTGGTACCTTAGATAGGCACCTACCTACTGTAACTTATAATTTGGAACTTAGTCCCTGTCTAGCCTAGGCCATGTAGGTAGCTGGTCAAGCAGCACGGCCACCTCGGCGAGACGGGGCGGGGCGGATAGGGGGGCTGTTTGTATCGATGCCCGCACATCATGTAACTAGTAGACACGCACGAAACAAGACGACTTCGATGACGACAAGACGATTTTATGTTTAACTGGCATGACGCATAATGTATAATGTATAGCACATGGTACGGGTGAAACTAGCTGTATTGCCTATGCTGGGAGTTGCCGCTGAGTCTACATAGAATTCTGGCTTAACAGGGCTAGCTGGCTGGTTGGCCGCAGTCCGTTATCTAACTACTATTCATACAAACAACACATCTCGCTCCCTTCCTCCCGTTTCCCTCCCCAGCTAGCTAGGTAGGTAGCTAGCTACCGGGGCACGTCTAGTTGTATTGCATGTACGTAGCAGTAGAGTTAAACTTGAGGTTGCCCTTAATAACCTTATCGACGGCGCTCAAGAAGTCCTTCTCGGACGCGACCTTTCTCCTCGCGCGGATGGCGAACATGCCTGCCTCGGTGCACACGCTGCGGAGCTCGGCACCCGTAGCGTTGGGGCATAGACGAGAGATTAGCTCCCATCGGATATCCCGTTCGACGGACATGCTCTTGGCGTGGATGCGGAGGATGTTAGCACGGCCCTCGAGGTCTGGTAGGGAGAACTCGATCTTTCGATCGATTCGGCCGGGTCGCATGAGGGCGGGGTCCAGAGTCGAGGGTCTGTTGGTGGCAAACATGACTTTGATATTGCCGCGGGCGTCGAAGCCGTCCAGTTGTGTGATAAGCTCCAGCATAGTTCGCTGTACCTCGTTGTCTCCACCAGCTCCGTCGTCGAACCGAGCACCGCCCACGGCGTCGATTTCGTCAAAAAAGATGATGCAGGCTTTCTTCGTCCGGGCCATCTCGAATAACTCTCGCACCATCCTAGCTCCCTCGCCGACGTACTTCTGCACCAATTCACTGCCGATGACTCGGATAAACGTGGCATCTGTTCTGTTTGCGACAGCTCGGGCGCAGAGGGTCTTTCCGGTACCAGGGGGGCCGTATAGTAGGGCACCTTTGGGGGGGTCGATGCCTAAGTTAACGAATCGCTCGGGCGACAGCAGCGGCATCTCGACGACCTCTCGCAGCTTCTCAACCTGCTCTTTGCAACCACCAACATCGCCGTACGTAACGTCGGGCTTCTCCTCGACCGTCATCATGGTAACGCTTGCATCGATCTTGGGGGGGAGCGGTAACAGGATCTGATATTTATTTCTGTCGACGCCGACGCGCATGCCCTCCTCGATATCGGTGGGGGACACACGCTCACCGAGTTGGACAACGAACTTGGCGATTTGTTTTACGTTGATCACATACTTGCTCTTGGTCTCGTCCTTCTCGTCCACAATGATCTTAGTACACCGCGCTACCTGAAGCGGTTGTTCTTCTGACATGCGCTGACGGTCTGCGGCGACATCCCACAAGTGCGGCGGCGCGAGGCCTGTATCGGACTCCTTGACACCGATCTTCTCATCCACGGCCTGTTGCTTCTCCTTGATCTGCTTCTCGAGGGTTTTGAGGGCCGTGCCGTAAGGTGCTGCTCCGTACGTCTTGAGGACTTGGATATCTCTAGATGCGAGGTTAGATTCGACCTAAGGTAGAAGGAAAATGGAACTTGGGCTGGAACGTACTCGTCTGATAAGGGCGTGATCTTCTTCTCTTCTATTTCATCGTCGGCGAAGTTCTTGTTGTACTTCTCCCAATTTGATCCGGTGGCAGAAGGCTAAATAAAGCACCGTTAGCTTAAAGCATATAGCAAGCAATAAATGTGTAGGAATCGCCGTACCATTTCGTTAGAGAGCTTCTAAAATCAAGAAGCTCGCCGATGTTATTATTATCAATAGAAAAAAGAGAGAATTGGTAGGAGGTGAGAACGTAGAGTATTTGAGAATTGTGTATTGTTCGTTCGGTGGTGGGGATAAATAAATGGTTGATGGAAATGAATATTATGAAAGTAAGGCAAACTGGAAGTTCGCAAGGTGACTGACTGACTGATGATGGGCTAAATGTGGTTGCATAAGCTCCTTCATTGCCTAGAGACTTGCAGCTTCCGGGTTCTATCTCCTATGTACATAGGTACCGACCTATGTAGATAGTAGAGAGGTACGTACCAAAGCTTATGCCATATTAAGTTAGTGGGTGAGTAGCCTCGCAGCTACCCCGGGAGCATTTTATTTGTATGTATTAATCGCAGGTGCCAAAAAAAATATCACAGCCTAGGCGGGGAGCTTTTATCACGTCCCTCATACATAGAATCCACCTCTCTCATAAATCGTAGGCTAGTATTTCGGTATACCCTACGACAAAATTCTAGGATCCTATCTCTTTCAGACTCTCAGAATTTTCGAGTTTTTAATACTGAAACCCCTCTGTTTAAATACCGAACAACTAGATTGTCATGGCTACCGCAACGCAATCCGCCAGTGGCCTACACTCCAATGCTACTTTCAGAGTATGATCCCTATCTCTTTAACCCAACTTACAATCTCGGGACTAGAGGTTCTCCTTGTATACCTAGGTAACTAACTTGTAACAGGATAAGGAAAAGCCCATCGCCGTGCGGTCTGCAAACATCGTTGCTGCCAGAGGTGTGCATATCTCTATATATCCTCCCGGTACACTTACTAAAGCCCAACAGCCGTTGCCGATGCCATCAGAACCTCGTTAGGACCTCGAGGAATGGACAAGATGATCAGGAGTGGGAGGGGCGAAACCATAATCACAAACGATGGAAATACTATGCTGAAGAGCATGTCTGTCATGCACCCCACAGCCAAGATGCTTGTCAACCTCTCAGCAGCACAAGATGTCGAGGCAGGAGATGGTACGACATCGGTAGTAGTTATATGCGGTGCTCTGCTCGGTGCGGCAGATAGATTATTATCCAAGGGCATCCATCCTTCAGTTATTTCCGAGTCTTTCCAAAGAGCGGCGGCAGCGGCAGTCCAGGTCCTCCACGACATGTCACAACCTGTCTCCCTAGCCGACAGCGCCACCCTTCTTCAAGCAGCGAACACATCTCTCTCTTCTAAGATTGTCTCCCAGTACTCAGGCTTGCTCGGCCCTATGGCGGTCAACGCGGTCACCAAAACCATCGATATCAAGTCGGCGGAAAATGTAGACCTAAAGAACATCCGAATCATCAAGAAGGTGGGAGGCACGATAGAAGACAGCGAGCTTGTGGATGGACTAGTCCTGAATCAGTCCGTCATCAAAGCAGCAGGCGGCCCGGTGAGGGTGGAGAAGGCCAGGATCGGTTTGATCCAGTTCCAACTAAGCCCCCCCAAGCCAGATGTAAGTCAACATGGATAAAAGCTTTCCCATCTCCAGTTTTCTGATTGCGCGTATAGATGGAAAACACCATCCAGGTAAATGATTACCGTCAAATGGACAAGATCGTCAAGGAGGAGCGTCTTTACCTCCTTAACCTCGTCAAGAAGATCAAGAAGGCCAAGTGCAATGTGCTTCTAATTCAGAAGTCTATTCTACGTGATGCTGTCAACGACCTCTCCCTGCACTTCCTTGCCAAGCTTAACATTCTGGCGGTCAAGGATATCGAGAGAGACGAGGTTGAGTTCATCTGCAAGTCCACCGGCTGCAAGCCGATTGCAGATATCGATTCTTTCACCGAGGACAAGCTTGGAACGGCAGACCTCGTCGAAGAGGCTCAGTCTAACGGTGCGCGGATGGTCAAGGTCACAGGCACGAAATCAGCGGGAAAGACGGTATCTGTGGTCTGCCGCGGCGCCAATAGCTTAATTCTAGACGAAGCTGAGCGCTCGCTCCATGACGCGCTTTGCGTCATCCGCTGCCTAGTTAAGAAGAAGGCTCTTATCGCTGGCGGTGGTGCACCAGAAATCGAGATCGCAGCTCAACTTTCCAAGCAAGCGCGCTCACTTACCGGCACCGAGGCCATCTGCTGGAAAGCCTTTGCAGATGCTTTGGAGGTAATACCTACAACGCTGGCAGAAAACGCCGGCTTGAACAGCATTAAGGTGGTTACGGATCTACGACATAGACACGAGATGGGGGAGAAGAATGCAGGAGTGAGCATTAAGAGCGGTGGTGTCAACGCGAACATTGCTAAGGAGAACGTGCTGCAACCGCTGCTGGTGAGCACAAGTGCTATCGAGCTGGCGGCCGAGACGGTCAAGATGATTCTTAGAATCGACGACATTGCATTGACGAGGTAGTGTAGTCTATGACAGCTAAAATGAAATGTACATGATAGCAATGAAATGAGACGTTATGAGACGTTATGATATGACATAATATCAGGGGTATAAATTATCATTGACCTTCCAAGATCGTAGGTAAATGAAGAGACGGGCTGGGGAGTTATAGTAAGATGTAAGCTTTTCGACGTTGTCATAACATGGCGATTTATAATATAGCTACCTAGGTTAGGTAGGTACCTAGGTACCTATAGAAGTATAGACGCTGGAAGCTAAGGCGGGTTGATTAGTCCACCTTTCCCGACTAACAGTTCGGTGGGATGAACGGGGTCGGAGCATTAGTTATCACGGCAGCTGCGGGGCAGGAGGGGTTCGGCTTCAATGGCGTCATTTCCGCGATAGTTAGCTAAGTCGAGTTTGTGTACCGGAATAGCGTTTGGATGTAACCTGGCTAAAGGCTATAGTAATTCATGTCGGGGCAGGAACCTTGGAGCCAGAGCTCTTTCGTAACGTTTACTAAAGCCGTCCCTGGTCAATCCAATCCCGTGTAAGTTCTTCCTTTTTTTTCCTTTTCCATTTAACCTATAACTACTACATGTACGTACCTAAGGATACCGCCACTCGGCCGAGTCCCGGAGCCGGAGAAGAAGGAGGATCACCCTTTAGCTAAAAGAGTCCCTCGTGAATGTCTATAAGAACCGCGTCCGCCCGCTTACTGGCTTGTAGCTCTGGGAGGAGAGCTGTAGCACCGCAGGCAGCAATCATTCCTTCGCATTTACAAAGTATCCGGAATAATCCCTTGATCATACATATTCGCAACATGGCATCCGTCCTTACCACCCAGAAGGCTGTCGTTATCGACAAGACGGGAGGCCCTGAGGTCCTTCAGTATAAGACTGATATTCCCGTCCCCGCCGTCGTCGACGGCCAGATCTTGGTTAAGAATGACTACCTTGGTGTCAACTTCATCGACACGTGAGCATCTCCTTCTTCTTCTTCGTTTTGTTCCTACCATTGGCAGTCTATATATATATATATACCTACATATATACTCTGATACTAACCAACAATACAGATACTTCCGCTCAGGTCTATACCCAGCACCGCGATTCCCGTATATCCTCGGCCGCGAGGCAGAAGGCACCGTCGTCAAGACAGGCGGTGGTGACCTGTACGGGTTGAAGGAGGGCGATAGGGTTGTCTGGTACGTTCGATCGTCCATGTTCTGATTCAAACCCCGCATTGCGACATGCGATAACCCCGCCCCCTGAGCCCCTATTCATTACCACCATCCTATTGTAAACGGAGAGAGAGACAGACTCGTAGCCGAAACAGGTTAAACCAACAGCACCAGATAGTAACTAACAATCCCCAGGCTCGGCGAAAGCGCCTACGCAGAGTACACTGCAGTTGACGCCTCTAAAGCCATCAAGATCCCCACCGGCGTAGCACCCAAGATCGCCGCCGCCGGTCTCCTCCAAGGCCTAACCGCGCTCACCCTTGTACGCGAAGCCCACCACGTCGAAAAAGGGGACTGGGTCCTCGTTCATGCTGCCGCTGGTGGTACCGGCCTCTGGCTGGTGCAGCTCCTCAAAGCCATCGGAGCCAACACCATCGGCACGGCCTCCACACCCGAAAAAGTTGAGCTGGCTCTTAAAGCTGGCGCTACACACGTGATTAACTACAGCCATGAGGACGTGAAGCAAAAGGTATCTGAACTCACCGGTGGGAAGGGTGTTATCGCCGTGTTCGACGGCGTGGGTAAGTCGACGTTCGATTTAAGTTTGGAAGTCGTCGCGCGCAAGGGCACGCTGGTTTCCTTTGGCAATGCCTCGGGGCCGGTACCGCCGCTGACGATTGCCCGGCTAAGCGCCAAGAATGCGCGGTTGTTAAGGCCTACGCTGTTTAACTATGTGGCTACGAGGGAGGAGCTTGAATACTACACCAATGAGCTATTTGGCTTTATCACGGGGGGAAAGATTGACGTGCGTATCCATGAGGTGTACCCCCTGAGCGAGGTTGCGCGTGCCCACGGTGATCTCGAGGGCCGGAAGAGCACGGGGAAGTTGTTGTTAGATCCTTCGAAATGAAGAGGGACGGATGGATATGATGGGTTGAAGGAGATACCTAATCTTTTTTTGTATGTAGCTTCACCGCAAGCTAATTTCCTCTCATGAAAACTATATGCACTTGTGGATAAGTCCGCCTTGACGAGATCTTGTGTCTTATTTGCAACTATGGTATAGTCGTTGGACGTCTTCTCCTGAAACTACCGCAAGAGCTGGCTGGTTATTTACAGCACTACGTAACTAACTACCACATTCACCAAGCTAGGTTAGGTAAGGTAGTTAAAACAACAACAGCTAAACCACAAAAAATGCCAAGAAAACCAGCCGCCGAAGCAAGCTAGGTTAACTCCGGCTCACAGCCTGCTTCCGGGTATCCTTCCCTCTCGAAAACCGTGACAACAAGGACAATAAAATAAAGCCTCTATCTGCAACAGAATCCGGAGTCGTAAAAAAAGACGGAAAAAGGAAAAAAGGAAAACGTGAGATGATAATACACATCAACCATCACGCACACACACACACACTAGGTGCACAAACAACCGCCTCAGGCGCCTTGAGCCCTAAACTAAAAAGTGCAACCGCCCCCGTCCGTAGGGAACTTTTTTGTCTTTCGTGACCCTGAAACTCCGCGAAGGAAAAACCGAGATAATGATCACAGAGAGGAGAACAAGGAGAAGGAGAAGAACAGTTGGGGATTGTCGATTAGGTGTGATAACACAACGCAACGCAACGCAATGTCTTCTATCCTGTTCACGAAGTATCGTTACCGAGCATCGAGTGTACGTGAATGAGCTTAGGGCCGTGCTCGCTATTTATATACCGTTAGTTATGATGTGCTACTTACTCGTGTAGTGTGTGTCTGTCTAGGTAGTAAAAGAAGGGAAGAAAGGAATAAGAAAAGGGAAAGGAGAAGAGGAAGAACGTACTTGTAATCGACACGGTTGAGACTCATCGTGCGCTGCGCCTCCAGGGTCTGGGCGTCCAAGTTATGGATGCAATACGCCAGACGGGCGGCAATGAGGGAGCCGAGGAACATGGCCTCCTCGAAGCCGTTCTTGGTCCACTCGGCCAGGTAGGCGGGCAGCGGGGCCATCTTGATGCTCGTGGGCGTCTGGGCGTGAGAGTGGTGGCCGTAGCTGATATCGCCCGACGTAGACCCCGGAGCCTGCACCGTGCCGGGCACGCCCAATGAAGCTGTAGTGGCGGCTTGCAGGAGCGGGTTTACCGAGCTGGTAGTGGGAAGTTGGCCTGTGAAAGAGCCGGTGGGTGTCTGAGAGCCGGTTCCGGTTGGTGTTGCCATGTTGGAGGGCAGCTCCGAGGTGAAGATGGTTGCGGTGCTGGGTGAGATTAGATGGCGGGCAGTAAGTGTCTGAAGGATGTTCTCCTTGAGACCTCGTAAACGACTGCCATTGCCGACGAAGACAAGATTGTCCCAGCAGCCTGGTCGCTTATAGGGTTCATCAATGCTCTGAATCGCGCGATAGATAGTATCGGTGATTCGGTTGATCTCATGACGATCGGCGAAGAGGAATCGCTCTAGACCAATTTCAATATCTCGTCGCACTCGCTTCGTTCTTCGCTCCGTGTTGGTAGCATTAACTACACCCCCTACCACCTCGACATTGGTATCGCCAGTACCCTCAGATTTAGCCTCGGGTTTCGTCTCTTGGCTGTTAGGCGTAGCATCGGCCATGGACACATCGGCCGCGGGCGCATCACCATTTGCGGCGGGGACAGCGACAGCGACAGCAACAGCAACAGCTTCTACTTTAGAGGCTCCGGTCAAGACAGGGACTTTTACATCCTCGTGCACTAATTCCTCATAAGAGAACACGTTGGTCCTTCGCTTGGAGTTGGGTAAGCGAACCGGCTTCGCCGCGGCAGGCTCAGCTTCTTGGACTTTACCCTGCTTCTTCGACTTCACCTTTTCGGCCTTCTCCTTTTCTTTCTTAGCAAGGAATTCCCGCGTGTTACCGCTAGTAACAATATTGGCCACATCCAGAACTCCTTCGTCACTCTCCTTACCCTCAGTGATTCCGTTCTCGGTCTCACCTCCAAATGCTGTAGCAGGTTTCGGTGGCTCCACAGGCTTCGGTGGTTCTGCGCTAAACGGGGCACTGACGGGAATCTGGCCTGCTGTCGGGGAGATATCGTCGGTAGGAAGCTCCATAAGCTCATCCAAGTCGGTGGCGTAGGGGAGGACTTCGCAAAGAGGGCTCTTCTTGAGTTGCTCGGCCATTTCGTAGTTGAACCCCTTATCCTTCAGAAGTGACAACAACTTCTGTGTGAAGACCTCTCCGCCCGATATCTCTCGTACGGGGTTAGGATAGCCTAAGCCCTTCTCGCTGACGATCAGATACTCGTGGATACAGGTGACATCGACTTTCTCGTAGCCAATATCGACAACGGTCATGGTCGGCCACTTCAGGCCATATTGCGCTGCAACCGCGCTGTGCAGTAAGCATAGAGCCGGAGTCCTAGTCTTCTCAAATACGTAACGTGCAATAGCTTCGATGTCAGGTCGGGTCCACTGTGGTGATGCCATCATCATGATCGGGGTGTTGTGGTATGTGGCAGTGAGAAGACCATGTACGTGGTCGAGAAATGCCAGGAAGGCCGGCATGTCAACAATGCGACCACCCTCCAAAGGGTAGATTGCATCCTCAGTGCTGTCGCGATCCTCGACGTATTCCCATTGATCCTCAGCTTTCTTGCCGTCTGCGCTTCCCGATGCGCCAGCCTTCTTGCGCTTGTAAATGCGGTAGGGAGTATATTCGTTAGACTCGGGGTCCTTGAACATTCTCGTGGGAATGCGATGGGCAGGCGGGGTGAGCTCGTTGCAACCGAGCTGGGCCATGGTAGTCTGGCTGCCGGGACAGACGACGAGGATTTGGTCCTCACGCCACTTACCCTGCTGGCTCGCCATGCTGAGGGGCTTGCGGGAAACGTTGTTGGTGCGAGGTTCTTGCTGGCGCACGAAGGTTCGATGGTCTGCTCTAGTGGTTCGGGATGCTGTTGAATATAAAGATTGACCGTTGTTGAGGCTAGAACCCTCGTCGACTACCGTAGTAGGTTGATCTAAGAATGGTTCAAGAATTGCTCCAAGCTCGCGCGCACCAACGCGTCTACTTTGACTTCCGCTCTGAGCCTGGGGCTGAGGAAGTCCATCCTGTGGCTGGGACCTGGAAGAAATATTAATCCACCATGCTTAGGTAACTAGGTACATCTACACTATGGATGTATGGGAGTGGATAGATGAATGGAACTTACTGCAATCGGTTGGCGTCGGCAGCATCCGAGGCTGTGGCTAGTGCACCTTGGCTCAGGGGTCGGGGTCGACCTCGGCCTCGGCCTCTGCCTCTGCCCCTACCCCTGCGCGCACCTTGTCCCTTGTCCTTTTGCTGCATTCTGTATCGTATATCAAATTCCAAATCTAATGTTGATAGGTAGAATTGCTTTTTTGAAATTTGAAGTTTGAAGAATGAAGAAAATATAAAGGCACCCGAATATCTTAATCGGCGTTGCTAGGCGGCAGGAAAAGACTTGTTATGAATGGCAACAGGTTGCGGGCACATGTACAAATTCACGACAGCCAGCAGCCGGCAAGTCACTGTCGGCGTTACTAGGGCTACCTACCCATAAAGATGCATTGTGCAAGCAACTTTCAAAAGTTTATGTCATATTGCTGCTGGCTTCTAATCTGGCTGCCTGCTGAGTTGCTCGATAGCATATGCCTGGATAATTCACCATTCCTGTCCATAATAAAGTAACCCCCATAGCACCTGTTCCTTTGACTCTTACATACCTATGCATGCCATTCCTCTTCCTAGTTTGCTTGATGATTGCAGATTGGTACAATATGTTAAACAGTAAAAGTACATATCAAGGGTATTATTCAGCTTGAGTGGTCCGCCTCGCCCTCGAGAGACTTGTCTAATGTTGGTCGCAGCGCATCGAGTATCGTGCAAGATAGCCTCATACCTATAACCCGATCATTCCTTGATCATAGTGGTATCTCGTCCTTCCTGTAATCGTTCCTATGCTTTCCCAATAACTCCAAAATTCCCATGGTTGTGACTGAAGAAAAATGTGAATATTGCACCACCACGCTTACGCAACAGTGACAGAGACATCAGGAGTGGCCTTAAAGCCACTATGCTCCTCTGTACCCGTTGATGTCCCGGTTATAATTTTCTCCCCATAAGAAGATCTCTTTCCTATTTTAGAGGAGCGGCTGTTAAGACTCTCAGATTCTTGAGTAGGAGTGATTGCGTGTTCAGCTTTCTCAACATCTTGCTTGACTTCGTGTGAATCGCTAGCCTCTTTCGCTATCGGCGCCTCATCCATTACTGCTGCGTGCTTGGTAGGGTCTTCCGCGGCCCTCGGTGTAGTCGCCTCGTCAGCCTCGCCTTCAAGTTCAAATTCCTGTTTGAGCGGACTGCCCATTAAACCATTGACATCTCCCATCTGGCTTCTCGTACGGGATGTACGGGCAGGGCTTCTAAGCGGGAGCGGAGGTGGCACTCTTGCGGGAATGTTAACTTGAGAGGCTACCATCGCTACTCGAGCAGGTGCTTGGGCTGTAGCAACTTCGAAAACAATAGCCTCTTCTTCTACATCGGATTCATCCTCCTCCTCCTCCTCCTCCTCTTCAGCTTCCTCTTCGATATTCTCTTCGACGTTCTCTCCTTCTTTGTCGCTATTGTTATCACTATCCTCATTTAATGCCTCATCGGCTACATCACTGCCATTGTTTTCGGTGTGCGTACCCGTGCCCGTACTCTTCGTGTCTTTAGTAACTTCAACTTCTAACTCGCTCTCGTCTTCCTCCTTAATAACCGTCGTCGTTAGCTCATCGTCCAGATCTGGGAAACTTGATAGGCTTCGCAGAGCACTGATATCGATCTTGGTATAATCAACCTCAACAGGCTCTTTTACCGCCGGAATGTCTTCGGTTGCTTGTGGTTGGTTACCATCTTCGCTTTGGCTTTGACTTGAACTTGGTGTTGTCTGGGGTGTTGGGAAGTTACAGGTTTGCGTGCCAGCGTCGGTCATCTGGCTTCGTTCGGTAGCCATCGTTCTACTAGACATATAGCTTCCCCTGTTGCTTCGTGATAGATAGGTGTCCATACTTTGACGGCCGGCTTTGGGAAAGAAAGGGCTCGTCGGACTAGGGTTATATTCGAATTGGCTGCTATCGGGTCTCAGCCGTGTGCCGGCTTCACGGATACCCATACCAGCCATCTCAAGAGCCATGACACCGAAAGGATCCGGATCCTCAAAATCAGGAGCCCCAAATACTGTCGACGGGGTTCCCGAACTTGGAGATTCGATGGTTGCATCTCCGGGCGCAGAGGAAAGGAGCTCAACGAGGGCCGTGTCATAGTCCGTTCTACCTTCGGCAGCTTTGAGCACTTCGGTAAGAGGCCGCGTTTGGGGCAGACTTTGGTTGATGTCCCCCGCCAAAATTTTGGCGACACTAATTTTCATCCCATAGAACCTCTCATTCTCGTCGGCCCGCTCCGTTACGACTATTCCATCCAACTTGACCTCTGCAGCCTGCCCCTTCGCTTTCACGTATGCAATTGCCCTATCGCTCAGATCGGCCCATGTGACATCGTTTTCAAGGAGACCCACGGCCACCAGAGGGCCAGCGGTTAGACTGATATCGGTGCCAAGAGTTACCCGTGGTCTTGCAAATGCTTCGAGGACCGTAAAATTGTTAATAACGAGAATGCAATCATAAATGTCAACGCCAAAAACGAAGCGCAAACTAGCTGTCTGAAGCATTAACCCAGACGGCGGAGACCATGTCCCATCCGTTTTGCGCGCGATCAAAATGCCGCTGCCGCCTGACCCAGACCCAGAGTTCCATATTCCAGATCGCATCGAAGTAAAAACCGCAAGCCCTACAGCATTTTGCAATATTCTCGGAGGGATCTTCTTTAGGAACCTATGCGACGATTGTGTACTCGAGTAAGTTGACGGAGTCCCCGGTCGATCGTCTGGGGTTGAGAAACCATCGCCTGTTGATAGGCGTTAGTTACAGGATATCCCTTACTTGCAGATACGAACAGTGGAAACATACTACAGAAGGATTTAAGAATGCGAGCAGCCTTGTCGCATTCCTTGTCTAAAGTCGCGGGTAGGAAAATATCCCTACTTAGCCTCGACGTGCTAAGGCGATTTACAGGTGAAGGGATCTTGTCGGCCCAGCCGCGAACGAGGTCGACGCTATTCTTCCGGGTAATGGTCTTGGTGTGGCCATTGTTATTACCAATGACCGGTGTGCTCGATCTATTGCGATCCCACGGGAGGAGGGCGGAAACTCGCTGCATCATTAATGGCTAGCTGCAACTAACAAACACGGATCGTCACCTTCCGAAGGAGAGATGGGTTTGCGCCCTTCGGAGGAAAAGGCAGCCTCTTGTCGAAAACAAAACTACAGTAGGTCGTCGGATCAAGGACGGAGAAGCCGGATCTGCTCATCAGACAGGCGCTGAGCCAGCGGCATTGAAGAAGGAGAGAGATAGGATCCAGAGGGTTGGGTCGGAACGCTTGACGAAGAAGGGACTAGGAAGAACTGACGACAACTCATGTAAAGGTTGGCTGGCAGGGCAGGCAATGGTTCTGGATCTTCTTCTCTGTTAGATACATACGATAGGGCGGGCTGGCGGGATGGGCTAGAGTGAAGTTGGTTGCAGATAAAAGTGACGTTTTGACTGGGCAGTCGACCCTCAAGCCGGCTTAGGATGCATGCGTAAATGCATGTTTAGTGGAGCTAAAGATCAAGGTAGGGTGACCTAGGGTCAGGTAGGCGCAATTTGTGCAGGGTAAGACAAGACCAAGACAGGCTAGACAGACTAAACAGGGAAGCGCAGGCACGGCCGGCAGCACCAAACGGCCAGGGGTAAGAAGGAAAGCCTGGAAAGCCTGGAAAGCCTGGCAAGCTCGGGCAAGCCTTAAGGGAGGCACTTTACCATATTGGGATAGTTTGCAATGGCGGGGAGTAATAAACGGAGGGTTGCCGTACTACCGGTTTGGGTTTAATGAATTCAGGAACAAAACAACACATCGATTCAGGTACCTGCCTACTGTGCCTATTTACATATGTACCTACATAGCTGCGCAGTACTTACCTAAGCTACCGCACATACACTACATACATATACATGTGGACATACCGCTACCTCGGTACCAAGTGCCTAAGGGACAGGGCTAGCCTTTCATTTAAGTACCTATGCACGTATGTGCATAGTGGTCGTTTCTAAAGCGCATTAAATCCAAGAGTCCAAGCGGGAGGAGATGAATCATTACGGCGTATGTTACGGATATAATAAACAGTATCAGGGTAAGCGTTGCTATGTAATGTCTACTATGTACGGAATTAGGTAGGATGTGTAAAATATCAGATCTCATCTTAGACCTTAGGCCAAAAGCAAGACGTGAAGTTTAACAGATACCAGTTAATGAGATACACAACCTACCTGTTAAATCTAACTACCTGTTAATATGAACACAAACGTGACTGCAGAAACTCAATGTGATGCAGTGTTAATGTACATGTGGTTAAAATAGAATACAGTATGCATCGTATTCCACTTACACGGTTCAAGGATCTCGGAAAGCATATAGGTACTAGGTAAATGAAACAAGGAAAACGCCTTCGTGCGTGCATACCTGCTTGATGTTTTATGTATACCAAGTTGTTTTAGCTAGTGAAGGCTTTAAATATATACTAGTTACCTAGGTATGTAACCTCTTAACTTGTCACAGTGAATGAAAAGAAAGAGAGAGAAAAGAAAAAAATGTTACATGTAATTAAGGATCGCCTTACCGTTATCTGATAATTTTTAGTCGATCTTCTCATCGTTGGGACTCGGGAATTCGAGTCGATCGACAAGGAAACCCTGTTTAAGCCTAGGAAAAGGTCAAAAAGGCTACTCTCCACACTATTGCCATCAAGTCCTTCATTGCTTGCTTTGTTTTGCTCAACTGTCGTTCTCATTCCATGTACGTAGGTTGAGTCCAATCACGCGCATTTACGTCTCCGTACATGTGTGGATCTATGTAAGTGTGTACATAGCGCACAAGAGGAATGTGTTCGACAACTATGCCCCTTTACTTACACTTACACCGGCAGACCAGTACCTACCTATGTAGATGCCTACCATACCGGTGGTGGGGGGTTTTAGGGAATTATTTTAAGATTGAAATCATTCTATAAAATAGAACGTTCTAAGATTCTAAGACCTCTAATTAGCTAGATCCGGGTTTTAATAGGTCTTTAAATGTTTTTTTTTTTTTAATAAAAAAAAATTCGTTCTACCTATTCAAAATTGTTCCGTTTTATAAAACGTTCCGTAATTTTAAAATGGTAATTATTAAAATTTACGTAATTTTAATTAAATTTTCATAACTTTTTTATTATTTTTTATAAATTTTTACAATTTTTTAAAATCTTTTAAAAAATCTTTTAAAAAAAAAATTTTATTTTTCAAGGTAATAAAAAATATAAAGATAAAAATCAATTAAATTTTCACAATGAAATAATTCGATAAAATTAGCCACCTCGTCCCATTAGCTCAACTGTTTAAACTCTAAACTTTAATTTCCCCTACTTTAAAGTTTGATGTTACACAAACGCAAGAGCAAGAGCTCTAGGTTCGAAGCCCACGCTTTTTGACTTTTTTTGACTTTTTAGCCTTTTTAGCGCCTTTTAACGCCTTTTAGCGCCTTTTTTAAAAACATTCTATCTAATAGAATAATTTTACTGAAATAAAACGATTCTTATAAATTCGAATAAAGGCTCGTTATATAATGGTCCTAAATTACGGAATGGTTTCGTATTTTTAGAATGGTTCTATATTTACCCCCTCCGTCGCTATGGTAGGTACGGTAATTATCATGTAGGCTTTGCTGGCTTGTCAAATATCGGCCGCCCTACCGCCTCAATCATCTGTGGAGATGCCATGTACATCCGCGGCGTTGGCATAAAAAAGAATATGACACCGCCAAGCCCGCCCAAATCCACTGACACATGGGCGCTTGCAGCATTGCAGCTTGCACCGATCATGAGCACGACATGAACTGATCTCTCTTTCACCCCTAGTACGTAGCGACGGTAGTGGAAACCCTACGTTGACAAATCCAGTTGTGAGGTGACAATGGGCTCGTAAACGGGCGATGGCGAGTAGCGGCGATGATCTCGCGGCAACTTATCAATACATACCTACCTATTGATCCTTCGAGAAGATAGTTTAAATACAAAACGTCCTGGGGTTAGCGGGACAGAGATCCTTTCAATATATTTTAATATACTGAAATTCCCAGGACCTCCCCCGTGCAGCTTTGCTGCGCCAATGCAATTTATTCGCGGATAGCAAACTAAGTACTTGCTCAACTACTGCATACCATGGTAGTAGGCTGAAGTTAAATATACTCAAAAGAGCTATTCTCATCTGACTGCAGCTTCTATATTGTTACGATGACGATCAATCATGTGCCCTCCATCACCCGTTACGAGGTGTCCATTTCTACGTACTCGCGTGATACGAGGTTCGAGTTTGTAATGTACCTATGCATGTACAAAATACCGTACGGCTACTGTATATCCATAAGCACATAGCGTACGCAAGCAATTACATTATGTACATAACACAGATGTACGAAGTACATGAAATCTGGTTGGTCCACATATCTTGCCTACATTACAGATTTCCCAAGCCGTTGGAAAACTTCTTTCCGAATTGAAACAAGGCCACCCCGGTTTATGCTCAACGGACACCAAATTGGTGCGAGGCGAGACCTGAAAAAAAGGAGAAGAAAACTTTTTTTACTTCTAGATACACTAACTAGGCGAAGAGACGTTCCTTGTGTTTATTATGTAGGTAGGTAGGTAGCTAAACCTCCGAGCTCAACACAGACGCTGTGTTATACATACCTATGTATTTGCGCCCTGCTTCACCGAAAGACTTCGTGCAGCACTACGAGGTACATAGACATGTACCATCGCCGACCAAAGCGTCAAATAATAAAATATCCGACTACACCGCAGCCCCCAAGAAAATACGCTGTGCTGTAGTAAGCGTAGCGCTCGCAAGCTAGCCCACTCCTAGTAGCATTGGTGCATACCCACCCTGCTGCTGCTGCTGCACGCCAATAGTGTCAATATATGTAGGTACATAGTGTATATTGGCGTTTTCGGTTTAAACTCTCTCACGGCTAGGTATCCATGTGCTTCGCATGCGTGGGAACACCGGGAACGAAAGAGGGCCTGACTAAGCGGAACCCGGAGTGGCGCGGCCAAGGAAAGCCGGTAGGACGCGCGGCATTGCCGTTGATTTCCCGGGGTTTGGCTAAATTAATAAACTCCACGAGCCCTCATATCCATGGCAACTGTTGACTCCGCTCCTTCTATGTACATAGTGTAGTGTATCTTGACCCCTGAATACGTACCCCTGTATTTGGCCTTCTATCGAACAAACCAGACTAAACCTCAATCATGTACCTATGATGCAAGTGATGATACATATTAACTATAGTTGGGGATTGGAAGCAAAGACTTATTTGACGGTTAATTTCCAACTTGGTGAATTAATTACTAGTTATATTTTAAATAACCATAAAATATTGATAAAATAAACAAGTTAACGTAAATAATAGGTTAAAAGCTTATACGGATTAAAGGCCCACGTTAATATAAAATACCACTTTTTATTTTAAATTATATATTATTTAATTAAAATAAAATATCTTATTAATTAAAAAAAATTAAAATAAACTTAACGTTTAACGTTATATAACGTAATAAAAAATTTAATATTAAACGCATTACGCGTATATATAATATCGTTTTTATAACGTTACGCAGTAAAATTAATAGCCGATAATTACACGTTAATATTATAAAAATACGGCAAAAATTAATTTAATATAAAAAAAATATTATTATTAAACGTATATTTAAATTAAATATTTAAACATTCCTACCTTAAATTATTTATATTAAAAAAATAATTAATATATTATTATATAAACATAATAAAAAACGCGTTAAAATTAATTAAATAACAATTTTTATATAATAATAACCATAATTTAAAACACGTTTAAATCGTTAAATTAATTATTAAAAAATCTTTTATAAAAATCTTATTATTTATAAAATTTAATTTAAATTTATAATTAATATAATAATAAAATATAATATCCTATTTAAAAATATATATAATTTTAATAAAATTAAATTTATAATAAATATAATAATTATAAAAATAATTATAACAAATTTAAAATAACGTTTTAAACTTTATTAAACCTAACCTAAAAATCGCAAATAATTTATAACCATTTAAATAATTAATTTTTAAAATTAAACTATATTACCGTTTATTATAATAATAAATAAATTATATTTAATATTATAATATTATAATAATATATTTTTATTTAATTAAATTATTAAACCATTAAATAATAATTAAATAATAAATAAAATTAATTTAAAATAATTTATATATTTTAAAAAATATATAAAATTGCGTATAAAAAACCTTAAACACCTTTTTATTTTTAACAGCTATAAAAACTATATTTTAATAAAATTTCAAAAATATTATCGTAAATATAATATTATAACCTTTTATATATTTATTTATTTATCTTATAAACTTTAATTTTTAAATATAACCGTATTTTTAATTTTAAAACATACATATAAATTAATTATTAAAGATTTAATTTATTAAGGTTTTATATATATTGGAAAAAAAACTTTTTCCTTTTATTTCGTATTATATTTTAAACCGTTTTTATAAAAAATAATATATAAATTAATTTCGAAATAATAAAATTAATTCCTTTAAATAATAATAAAATTATTTTAAACCTTAATATTGTTTAAATTGTTTATATATTATCTTTAAATCCTAATTTTCTTAATCTTTTTTAAGTATTTAAAATACCATATAATATTACGAAAACTATTTTATAATTTATTTTTTTAAAGAATAAAATTTTTAATTATTAATTTAATTTATTAATTAAAATTTTTAAAATTATAAATAAATTAAATAAAATTATATATAAATTGTTATATAAAATAATTTTATTAAAAAAAAAAACTATAAATTTTTAAAAAATAAATTATATATTTTTTAAATATTAAAAAGTTAAAAATAAATAATTATAACATAAAAAACCTTTTATTTAAATTAAAAGAAATATTATTTAAGTTAAAAAAAAAAGTAATAATATTATAATTAATAATGTTATTGCCGAAAATAATGCCCTATAAAAACTTCGATAAATTTTTTAACGTTATAATATTTACGAAAATATAAATTATAATACGTAAATATATTAAACTAAATTAAAAAATATTAATAAAGAAAATTAATTAAATTTTAATTAAATTAAATACGTTATAATTAAATAATATTTAATTAAATATAAAAAGTTTAAAATTGTAGGCCTTTAACCCGTGTGGGCCTTTAACCCGTTATTTACATTAATTAACAATAATTAAGTAGTTATAACTAACGACAATTAATTTATATACCAACCAGAAGCTTTAGCACCGCAACTACACAGATTAAAATATCGTCTTAAGAAAAAGCCCCAAAGCCAATGTCAATCCCAAGGCTTCCACGTAGTTGTTACTCAGCATACCTACTCACCGCTTGATAGTGACATTATTACCAAGGCTTGGTGGCTAGTTAGATTACTAGCCAAACCGCAACGGAGTGGCCGAGAGGGGTAGAGGGGGGAAGACATAAGGGATTGTCCAATAGAATTCCAGTTATAGGAACTTTGATAGTTGTCAACAGCCATTAGTAGTTACCTGTTATAGAAGCATGGGAGCATAGAAGCTATTCTTGACTATTTCCACTGCCGGTAGTGTGACGACACTAGGTACTTCACATGAAGGACAAGAAGATACCAAGGAAGTAGTTGGCTACTCAACCCATGAGTCCTATAGTTCCTGGCAGACCATGGAGAATTATAATTAATCATTAGTCCTATGCAATACCTTAGCAAATTCAGATGAGCTAAGATACTCAGATCCGTCAACACAGCAAACCGAGGCAAGTACTAGCCGTAGTTAATCAGTCTAATCTGGGGGTCTTCATTCAACAGTCTATCAATACGGTACACAATCTGTATAATATTTCTTCGTCAAACCACTCTGCTCGTCCCCGTACATCCCCCCCATCCCTCGCCTCAAAAAGTATCAAAAAGGAAACCGTAAACCACTCGTATAATACCAATCCCCGCCCGTTTACCAAGATGATAGCAGCATAACATTATTCGTGAAATAAACCCCCCCGCTGCCCCCCTTCCCCGAAGCAAGCAAGCGAGCGCGCAAGCAAGCAATTCGGACAAGGTGTATAACAGGGATAAAACGCCGAAATGTGATGATCGGTTTGCACCTGGCGGTGAGTGAGACTGGTGCGAGTCCTCTATATGTGCCCCCCCTTCCGTCAGAACGAGATGATAAAGTATTAAGATGAGAAAAGGAAGAATCTAAAGAAAAAAAAATAGGCAAAACGTCGTTCCACATGCATAATAAATAATAAACCCGCCCTTGTTGCCCAAGAAGTGAAAGTCGTAATATGATGGTATGATATGATATGGTATGGTATGGTGAAATCTTCAAAATAATAATAAATAATAATAATGATAATGATGATGAATAATCGCAGGAATGCAAGCCATGCTCCCTCGACGCCCACCCCATAACCCGCCGTCGCCGCCACATGACCACTCCTGGTTATGCAAGAGTCCGTGGTGATACAAGTTGAAATCGAGGAACGTTGCTCGTAAACGATGATAAACGCGGCCCGTGATCAATAAAGTCGTGGCCGAAAATAGCTTCTTCGGCTAGTAAGCCTGCTGGGCCAAGGCAGTCCCGGGATACGGGCCCCCGAAGAGGACGTACTGCTCGAACGGGAAGCAGCTGATAGTCTTCCGCGAGCTGCGCACCCATTTAGGGCGGGGCACCTCCTCCCAGTTCTCGTTCGTCAGGGGGTAGAAGTTGTAGGCTTCGTGCGAGGGCAGGTCGTGGTGCTCGCACTCGAAGATGCCTTCGAGATGTAGGCGTTCTAGCTTAGGTATCTTGGCGCGCAGGCCCGTGAACAGGGACTTAAAGGTACCTTCGTACATGTGGATGCCCCCTAGCGATACCTCGAAGGGCTTGGCGAGCCCGCGACCACCGAGACGTAAGCGGAGGAGGGTGGCGCCGTGTCGCGCGAGGAAGTACTTGAGGTCTTCTTCCTCACAAGAGACGCCCTCGAGCGTTAGGTCCGTGAGCTGCTTGTACGTGAAGTCGTAGAACAGCTCGCGGAACGACAGGGCGAACTTGGAATTCTCGCTAGAATAGGGGTGAAATGCGAGTTTCAATTTTCGCAAGTTTGTTGCGAGCTGCAGGATGCGACCAAGTCCATTGATGGCCCTGAAAGCCGATCCGGGACCTTGCAGTCCCGACGGGTCTAGAGTCAAGTTGAGAGTTTCTAGACTACTGAACGACTGGGCGTGCGTGAACCAGTGGCTACGATGGTCCTTTAAGCGGAATAACTCGAGGGGGAGTCGATCCACCTTGAAAGAGGTCAGAGGGACGCCATGGAGTGAGGAAATGATAGCATCTAAGTTGCTATACGTCTGGGGTCGATCCAGCTTCCTGCAGCTTGGGTAGTCAAAGACCTCCTTCAGAAGGTCATTTTGGAGAGGGCATTGGGTGAAAGTAATCTCAAATTCTTTAAGATTCGGAAGAGAAGAACATGCTTCTCGAAGGTCGTCAGCCCTCAGATGCAATGGACCAACTGCCTTGCGCCCCCTTTCGATCCTATCAAATTCCTGCCTAGCCGATCCCATTAACTCATTGCGGTGATCTGGAGGCGTGACGAAATGTTGAAACCTAAAACATCATGTAAGTAAGTCCAATTGCATAGATTGAGGAGAATTGGGCTAAACATCGGCCTATAGTATGCGTGTAGTATACGTGGCTATCGTATTCGCGTAGACAGCATTATGATAAATACTTGTGTGCAGAAAATGCGGTCTTGGTGATTCGAGATATCGAAATGGAAAAGAAGAAAAAGCTAAACTCACCATGAAGTGCTCCATCCATCGTAATAAGATAACTCGCCGAGAAATATGCAGATTGATGTGATGCTGCCTCTCAATCGATCATGCAGCGCGATGGAGTGTAATCGGTCGATATCATTTCTCCAACCGACAGCGGTGAACCTGGAAGATAGCAAGAATTCATAGCCTACATCCGCTAACATGCGAGTGACCTCTCTGAGATTCCTAACTGACTCGGGTTCGCAATGAGAGAAGACGAGTCTCATAAGCTCAACGGGTAAGGTATCCATAGGAGAGGGTAGGTGTTGTAGATTAAGGATATAAAAATAAGAATGAAAAAGTTGAGATGGAAGAAAATAAAGAGGTAGCCAAGACTGGTGGTGGTGGTAGTGGTGGTAGTGGTAATAGTGGTGTAAGACGACAATGGGTATAATAATTTCCAAAGTCCGCCAGTTCGAAGAGCCTTGAAAATGAACAAAACGCCGTTACGGAGTGAATTCTAGACGAGATTTCGAAAGAAAGAAAATACAAGACCTCGTAGGCGTTCTCGAGGAATTTTTCTACTTGGAAATGGCGGTTAGTTAATAAGGCACCAAGAACGGCCAGAGCTCGTACTCAACGAAATGGCGGAGAGGTCGATGTTTGGTGCATTTCCTTTCTGCAACAAGCCTTTCCGAATCTAGGACAAAGGAAAAAAAGACCGCACCAACTATCGGTGAGAATGAGACACACATATACAATGTACTGAATGCACTAAATTTTCCTACTTTCTACTTTCTGACTGACGGACAACAACATGGAACTAAAAAAAAAAAAAAAAAAAAACTATTCACCCCCAAATGTTTCGCTATGAATGGGTCCCGCTGAGCAACCCAGCTCAAGGGGCTGAAAGGATTTCTTCTCAAGGTGAGATGGCGGTAA
This sequence comes from Daldinia grandis, assembly GCA_022432525.1. NCBI lineage: Eukaryota > Fungi > Ascomycota > Sordariomycetes > Xylariales > Hypoxylaceae > Daldinia > Daldinia grandis. Next base: position 2,627,200 of record JAJKLB010000001.1, read on the forward strand.
GGCAACCCCCTGTACGACAGCGATAGAGATTGCTGGGTACGGTGAAGGAGGAAAAGCGATGAAACTTGAGAATACCTACGTATACAGGTAGGCATATATGTAATACTATGTATGTATATGTATGTAATAATTGTAATAGTGCGAGAAGAACCAGGGATCTAACTGTGACTACTTTTAGTACTGTGACTCAAAATGTATACCTAGACCTATGTAGTGTAGTGTACGTAGCCCCCCAGTGAAGTCCAGGGCTGCTAGGTTCCTGCATTAGGCCTCCATAGGCACCGTTCTGCACCGTCCTGGGTCCGTCTAGCATAAACTTGGCGGGACTGTACCGATCCCGAGCCATGATTCGCTCCCTTAACCCTGGCTTGATTTAGCGGGATGATACAGCTCAGCAGTGGCGTTTTTTCTTCAACGTTACTTATCTTCAAACTGGAAAGCTCCCCCCCCTTTGCATTGATATTGTATCTGTATGTAAAAGACGGAAGACAAAGTGCGAAGAATCTGTCGGAATTTGCTTTTCTTCATAATATTTCTTTTTTTTTCGCTTCAAGTACCTAATGTAGACACGGAAGCTGAGTCCCGAGTCTTACGTTTGCTAAGCGCTTTTGAAATTCATGTGCTCGTGTCCTAAGTAAGAAGAGCCTTTGTACCACGGTGTGCTCTCGAAATTTTAAATACAACTTGACGAGCTCCAAGCCTTTAGGGGGCCGAGTCATACTTCATAGCCTGCCGTGCCTTGCCTTGAATATAGCGACTTTGTCATCATAGAACAGTATCTCACGTAACCGGAGCCGTGCTGCTGACCCTACTGTATCGTCTTCTTGCAATGAGTCCGTCTCAGACTCAGCATCGTCAGACACATCAGTCATGTCATCCCCAGCGTCGGCTGCACCCGCATTGACGTTGTCTTCGTTCTCGTCATCATCGTCATCATCGTCGTCGTCTTCTTCCGTCTCTTCGTCAGCCTCACTGCCGTCATCATCGTTGCCGTCGTCCATATCGATTACGATGGGCACGTCTTCGTTATGATTTCCACCCAGACCCACATCAGAACTACCATTAGTACCGTCGCCTGACCGAGTCTCTAGTATCTCGAAGCATTTACTGCCTATACCTACGTAGCAAAGCTGTATTTCTGTTCGCAGCGTGATAATGTCAACTAGCTGGAGAGCAAGCTCTTTAGGATCGAAATTGCCAGATATATGCCCTAATATATGAGTTAAGTGCAGAGACCGAAGCTGTGAGACGTTCGGAAGCCGCTGGAGAAATGGATGCTATAGGCGAAGCACCAGTTAGTGTCCGCCACCGTTACTATTGCGGTTAATTTAGGCCGGAATATCTGCTTACCCAATCTTTATAATCAATTGCTACAGCAAGTTCTCTGAGATTTGGCATTCGCCCGCTAGTAATGTAGGAAATCATTTCGCTACTAAGCACCCAACTTTCCCACCGACGGCCCTCTCCCGATTCGTCCGAACTATCGAGAAGGAGCTTCTTGAGGCTCAACCGATGACGCTTTATCGCGCCCTTGAAAACTTGATCAAGTTTCACAGCTGGATGAGGCGCCCGCCGTCGGTCCTGCAAGAACAGTACCTCTAAGCTATTAGGTGCCAGAGTTTCCTTAATGAAACTAATCAGAGTATTGGAAGGAATGTTGGTATGTATGTGCTTCAATGCCAAGTGATACTGAGTTGGCGTTCCAGGGGGTGAGCCGTGGGCCGGGGGTGTAGGGTGAAATTGTCTTTTTAGAGTCCTCCAGAGGTGCTCAACAAACATACAATCGAGAATCGTAAGACTTGTCAAGACGCTCCAGTCGAAAGCCTTTGTGCAAACCTGTAGTGATAACGGTACTCGTTCGAGCTCCAAAGTCTCTAATTGGAGCTTTCCATCAAGACGCTTTCTTTCCGCAAATGATTCAGTGCTGCCCTGACCTGAGGCCGTAGAGACACCGGGCCGCTGCTGATTTAGGGGCGGTATTTCCCTAGGTGTTGTAATATTCGCGTGCGCGAACGGCGAGAGACCACTATTAATACTTGAGCCGAACCCGACCCCAAAATGCACCTGTTCCGAGGTGGGATCAGTCGAATCTTTCATCTGGACCTTTGTGACCGGTTTTCTTCTTATGTCATATATTCTGCCGACTAACACCCCGAGAACCCCCCCTAGTCTCCTTTCTCCGATTTGGCTTTCTCCAGGCCAACGGGCATCATGGTCAATTTGCTGCAGAGTGTAGCTATCCCAGGCCTGCGCAAAGTCCGCCATACGGGCTTTCTGCGATATTCCTATCCGGAGTTCCCGAAGGTAAGATCTCGAACGCTCGATTAGCACTGATATCTCGTCTAAGTACGCGAGCTCATCGATGTCTAGGACCGTCAAGCTTTTGAGGGGTGGTAGAATGCTGAAAGTTGGATACTCGACGTGACTTTCGGAGTACTTAATTGGCTGTGTTACAGACGGGTGAAAATCACTAGGCAGAGTATTGCCTACAGGAGTCACTGTACTTCCAATGGGAACAGAAAGAGGCGGCAAGGGACCTTGGATCGGGCTAGAAACGGAGGATGAAGCATCTTGGATCTCGGAATTGTCGTGCCAGCGAACCCAGACCTTCTCCAGCTTAGATTGACCTTCCGGATAATGATCTTGGAGGGATGCTAAGGCCATGAAAACTTCGGATAAGACCCCTGTAGGCATATCCCACACGAATGTTTCTAGGTTGATCATCTTGCCGATAGCTATCGCCACTAATGTTCCTAGCATCTTCCCGCTCTCCTTAGTGACCATATACTCGGATGTCCAATCCTTCGGCCCGTTTCCAAGGGAAAATTTACGAGTATATCTTGCATACTGGTTGTTGGAAAGTCTCCCAGAGGATTCCAAGTAAGGTAGAGAGCTCCCTCTCAGCCATCTTGTCCGCTGAGCGAACTTACTACCTAGACACAAGGTTGCCAGTCCATAGGTCAGCGCATCAACGTTTTTACTGTCGGACGGGGGAACAGTATCATCTGGCCAGACTATATCGAAGCGGGCATATATATGAGGTATAGCGAGATAGTAGAGTGTGGAATTCGTTAAAGCTAACGAGGTTAGGTCGTTCGTGTGGGTCACCTAGCATACAGATGTCAGTAGACCTTATATAGGACCTATTCATAGGTGTCTCCAGCTTGCCTCCTTAACGATGAGCCTCAAAATGTCGACCGGAAGGTCGAGAAGCTGTAACGGCCTAGGCTTGGATTTTATAGCTTCCCATTCTCGTCCTTTGCCTCTGAGAAGTTTGGATAAGTTCGGGACAGGCGGGTCGCGCGCAGGAATATCCGATGATGAAGATTCCGACGGATACTGGCCGCTCTCATGTCTCGTTTGCGGATGCGAAATTAGAAGGTCCTTTAAGCTGGAGTGGCTTGAATCCGCGCTGCTAGCCATGATAATTTGTTGATGCTCGCCTTGACTGATGATATCGCTTGAAGCTAAAGGCGCCCCGAAGCATCGAATCGCATGCTGTCAACGATGATGGATACCGCCAATTATTTATATTGGAGCTTTAGATATGAGGTGGAAACAACTAGAAGATAGTATTATTGCGTCGCGCGAAATGGATGTTATACACAACTCCCGGCTACTTAGTCAGTAGCAACTAGTAATATGATCGTCGCTGGAGTGCTGAGGCGCTGGAGGAGCTATGTACTATGCAAGTAGGCAAGTTAATATTCGAATAATGTACCGTTGCATGGGTAGACGATTCAACAAGAACGACAACAATTTATTTCAAGGTGCAAAACAAGAGCCTGAAGTGTGGCTCGAGCCGTACGTTGGTTGTAGAGCGGGTATGTAGGTAGGTAGTGATTATAAAAGAGGTATGTATTCTATCGGTTTCAACTTAGGCGAGGCTTGCATCTAGTGTAGGTTTCCCGTACTTGACGCCTTTAACACAAGAACCTCCAAGTGGATTCTAATTGGCCTGTCGCACGGGGTAGGTAGGGAAGGCGTGGGGCACATGGCGCGTAAAACATAAGGTTGGCACCTAACTCAAAACGGATCTACGAAGAAATACAGCGGAGATATGGTAACCACCTATCGATAAGGTATTTAATCTTGGGTTGTGACATGTAATATAGACTTCACTATGGGCTTCAAAATCTGGAAGCCTCTCATTGATGATCTCGAAATGGAGTATATATTATGTAGTGGGTACGATTGGACGGGATTCAAGTTGGCTTATCGTCATCGCTTTCATGAAACTACTATGAGGGGGAGAATTCAACCGTCTCTTCACGCATGTGTCGATGACATAGCTTCTTTATAGCCTTAGACCCTACATATCCTAAAACGATCTTCATATAGATGTACATCTTATATCGCAATAATATAGTAGTAAGTAGCTAGTCCTTCATCCTTATGGTTAGGTAGGTATAAAATGGACAACTAGAAATTATTAATGTTATGAGTTAGGTACATACATTGATCATTGATGTAAGTCAAACGCACCGGCATGGAAAGACTGACGTCGCACTGATCAGGCATACCTGCTGCCCTTTTGAATTACACTAAAAGTTACATATGGGACTGGATGGAAGCTGCCAACCTGAGCCCCTCCAAAAGCCCCGCCTCTTTTGCATGTATATTGTACCTCCCCGCGACGTTTATGTATTTACAACAGAGCATCCGCTTTCCTTCTCCTGATTGTCCTCCGGTTCCTCCCAGCCTCTTTATTCTTAGGTTTCTAGCCCATATAAGTCTGTCTTGGTTATTGTCTACGACTTGTATTTGCTGCCAGCTATTTTATTTTTTCCGTGAGGAGCTGATTAAGCCGAGAACTAGCTGTCTCGGACATTATATATTTGGTACCTAGGTAGGTAGGGAACATCACCTTTCTTGCCCCGCTTGACTATTTCCCGTTTCCCGTTCCCAGTTTCTCCCATCGCGCGCGCTTTGTCTCGTGGCTAAATCGATCAGCTTCTTGCGCCGTGTTCTGTTCACTTGTCTATGACTACGTCGGTGACTGCCTAACAGCACACTGGCCTTAACTCAAGTCAGTCTAAACACTCGCCAGATCTTCTGGCCTATTGCTATCTCCTATTTAAACTGACCGCCTTCCCAAGCTACCTGCTAACTTTGTAACCCTCTAACCTAGATTAATCTGGGCTACATAAGAAATAGTATCGACTGTCGCATATCGAACCGAGCCCAATAACGCTTGTCGCATCTACACTCCGAGTATTATTCTACGTTGGAAAATATGGCAGGCTTCGTAACGGATCTCTGGGAATCTATCTTTACTCCCGGAACGACACCAACTCTCATCGTCGCTACCAACGCCACATTCGCTTGTCTACAGCTCGTACTTCTTCTCTTATTAGTCGGGACATATAGTATTCACTTCGTCATACTCTCATTCCTGTGTGGGGGGCTCTGGGGGGCTATCAACTGGTTCGCAGCCGAGCTGAGGGTAGCACAAGCAAAAGAGGCCCGGGACAAGGCACGTTCCGAACAAAGAGCGGTCGCACAATCCTCGGATGAAAGCGAAGAAACCGAAGTAGAAACCGCTTTCATCCCAAAGGGGAAACCTACCACAGGAAGCAAGGAAGTAGAAGTTATAGAACACATAGGAGACCTGAAGCTTCGAACGGAACCTTCGTCCGGAACAAAGTCTAGTGTTAGTACGGAGGACGAGTGGGAAAAGGTATCTGAGAACGAGAACGAGAAGGACAAATAAACCATGGCCTTGGACGAATATAAAATATATACGCTTGGGGTCGGTGTGGCATTTGCATGAGCATCTGTAGCGAGGTTGGGTCAGTAGCATAGATACCTTTGCATTTCAAGACTTCGGCGTTGATTATCATCTTGCTCTCCTCTACATCTGTTACCCTTTATATAGATGAAGGGATACTTGTTATATTGGGTCAAACCGATCGTCAACATATGAATACTATTTAACATTTGTCTGAAGGTGGCCTAATATATATGATGCATTCAGCTTACACATGCTCAGAATGAAGAATTGAAGCTCTCATCCGAACCGGGCTTAGATACAAAACGTCAGCGAGATGACCTAGGTACAATGGTACGTATATGTACCTAAGTATCTAACCAGTATTAACCAGGATAATAGCTCCTGGTCACGTGATGGTATGCAACTTACAATTGACGGCCTTTAATTTTCACCACCCTAGAACTTCGCCTTGTAACCAAAGCTCACTAAACGCGACTGTCCGACCTTAAAGCTTCCAACCAAGATCCCGAAATACAAACCTTAAAACCTATTATATCGCAAAACACGAATAATCAGCCAAGATGAAGCTCGTTAGGTAAGCTTAGTCTATTCCCATGCGGCGCATAATTGTGTGCTAAATCAAGTATTCACAAAGCTACGTCTACGGTTCCGGTGCTAATCGTGATGGTTTCCCAGGTTCTTGATGAAGTGCGTCAACGAGACGGTGTCGATTGAGCTGAAGAATGGTACGCGCTACACCAAACTCAACTCCGTAATTGGATAGGATGCTATCTCTCTACGCAGTGGCTAACGGCGGCATTGTTTAGGAACAATCGTGCACGGTACAATCACGTCGGTCTCGCCGTTGATGAACACCGCCTTACGAACAGTTAAGATGACGGCCCGCGGCCAAGACCCCATCTCCTTGGATACCATGAACATTCGCGGCTCCACGATCCGCTACATCATCCTGCCCGACTCGCTGCCCTTAGATACGCTCCTGATCGACGACTCGGTGAAACCCAAGAACAAGGCGCGGAAGGAGGCTGCGGATAGAGGTATCCGGGCAGTTGGGCGTGGCAGAGGACGAGGACGAGGCCGCGGCCGTGGACGGGGTAGGCCGTGAGAGGGGTCTTAGCCCTGGCTATAGGCTTTAGAAGTATCGGCGATGCTATATTATAGCATACTTGTGCCTTCGAGAGGAGAGGACAGGACAGACAGAGGAGGAGGGGTAGGAAGAGGCTACGTTACAGATTTAGGCAAATGTCATGAGAGTCAAGTCAAGAGAGAGCACGGAAGACAAGTTGGTGGGCATTACTTCTACGGCGTTGGGGGGGTAGGCAAATGAAAAACACAACGCACACAGACACAAGCATGAAAGAACGGCAAAGCTGTTGGTATGGCTCCTTTGCAAACACTACTTAATTTTTTTATTCTTTCATGCGGAGCTAGCTGAAAGCTCACGAGAACCAAACAAATAAAGTCTCATTGGCAACCAAAACCCTCCAAAACCCAAACATTCCCCCATCCTACGTGCTGTTAACAACCTCCTCCTCCTCCTCTATCCAGATCCTGATGATCTGCAGCTTCTCCCATCCAGCCTGCTTCCCACTAGTCCCCACCGTCGCGACCTTCCACGCTTCTCCGAAGCCCAGGATCCGCTGCTTGACTTCGTCCGGCTTGTTCTGCGCGCACAGCAGGACGTACGCACACCCCCTGCGGGAAAGTACTCGGGGCAAGCTGCTAATCAGCCTATCCGTCGTTTCCATCCCATCTCTGCCGCCCGCGTACGACAGCGAGAGCATATACGAGTCGTCGTCAAACGTCGGCTTGGCATCGAGACGCGGCAGATCTGCCTGTCCCGGCTGCTTGGGCAGCTGGGCCGTCGGCACGTACGGCGGGTTGAAAATCAAAACGTCCACCAACCCGTCCCCCACCGGCGCAACAAGGTCTCCCTGGAACGCGCCGAGGAAGCACCCATGCGTCATCGTCGTCGTCGTTGTCGTTGCGGCCTTTTCCGCCGTCTCGTTCGTGGCTTTGCACGCGTGCCCGTTGACGTCGACGGCTGCCGTCAGGACATCCCGCGACCCGAAGAGGACCTGCGCCTGCGCGTTGACGAAGGCGATGACTACACCCGACCCGGGGCCTACCTCGACTACCAGCGGGACGTAGCCGTCTCCGAAGCGGCTCTGGAGGAATCCTGCTTCGGCGGCGGAGGAGAGCGTGTCTAGCAGCAGGAAGGAGTCTTCCGCTGGCTCGTATACCCTCTCGTACGCCACGTGCGAGGTATCGGGCGTCGGCAGCATACCTGGGTACCTGATCTATGTCGGGTTAGTCGGTGAAGCAGAATCCGAATTACAATTACGATGGTAAAGCGGTGCAGAGGGTTAGATCGGGCTAGGAAGGTAATAAATTTTCCTGTCACAAAAACGCTCAAAGCACGTGATGTGTTTGTCTTATATGCCAGGACATCGATGAGTATATTGATTTCTTGTTCGACCGACTCCCGTAGGGGCTAGTGTTTTGTTATATATTAAACACGGGTACGTGAAGGCGGATTCTTGACTATGGGCGTTTATTTGCGTGTTAAGTTTGACGAGATGCTTCACGGTTGGAGCTTATTCGTAGCCAAGTATCCATCGCTTCGCCGATGCTAGCATCACTATTGCCTGACGGTTATGACCGAAGTCGAGTTTGGTGTAATGTAAAACCGGTAGTTATTCGGTGTTGATAATAATAATGATAATACTTGGGTAATGGTAATCCAGCGAGCTATTCAGCGATTAGTACACAACATCCGACCACGTCGCAAACAGGAACGAGATTATTCCAACATACCCACAAAGCAAATTGCAACCCTCCTTTCCGGCGTCTTTCCCAGTATTTCCCAGCGCTGCTGAATAGACCGCCGTTATCTTCACATGACAGCGCACTCGCATCCCGGATCGTACTTACTGGGGCCGAACCCCCAGCGCCAGCGACTCTTGATATCCATAATCATGCGAACCATGTTCTTATCGTAGCAGCCCGAGAAGCGACAAGCAGGACACAAGCCCGCCGCGTCAGCGATGCTCGCAGGTTCGCGCGCGACGCCGTCGCCAAACATGCTGCACGTATTGAACCCCATCCCGGGGTAGCACGGCTGCCAGATCTGCAGCCAGTGGTGCTTGCAGCAGCGGCTGCGGAAATCTATGCAGAAGATGTCAGTGCTAGTTTGACGGGGCGATATCGATAATATGCCGAGTAGACGGGTGCGGCAAAGGCAATGGCAGTCTCTTTCAAGGGAATATACATACGGATCGTTCTACACATGTCTCTACCTATCATTCGTTGCGTAGTGTGTATTGCTCGGCAAGTAGAGTCACTTGTAAACATCTAGGTATAGATATGTAGATGCAGTTGATATTGCTAGTATATGGTATTTATTGTATAGTAAGTATCAGGTTTAAACCCGTTTAGGAGTGGTTACCTATTTAGGTAGGAAAGAATAACTACCTCACAACGAAAAAAAGATAGCAGGGACCTTTCCTTCATCCGGACTCAGGACCCGGAGTGCAGGTGCGTGTTTGACTCAGACAAGCACTTGCAGTTTTCTGACCGGCCGGACACACCTCCACGTGCCTGCCAATTCTCTCGTTGTTGGGTTTATACCACTGATGGAGCTGGGTGTATTAGTGTAATGTTTTTGTGGTATTGTTCACAGTGGCTTTTGGCATGAATAAATAGCTTGGACCACATATATCGTATTTCTTCAAGTGCTAAACCTCTTAACACAGTACTTAATGTATGCTATATAAACTCTCTGTTTCAATATATACCGCGCTTACTCAAATTATCTCGTACGTCTACGCTTTTATTAATTCCAAGGGCCCAGACGTACTGCCACAGAGAGCTAGGTTAATATATTATACCCTTATATCCAGTTACCATCATCGGTCCTCTGCTCCGACGTGGTTCCGGCATTATTACCATCGCTACCCCCGGTGCTATCGCTACATAACCTTGCTAGCATCTCCTCAATCCTCAGGGCGGTACGCTCTAATGTGCCTAAACGACTTGATAGGTCCTCAATTTCGGACGATTCACTCATGATAGCTCGTATCTGGTCTGTTAGCACCCCATATGGGGCTATAGAATCCCTGCGACTCGGCGTCTTGGGTGGTGGCGGCTGATTCGACTCGTTGTCTTGATTCTTACTTGACTCTATCAGCGTCGAACTTTGCTGTCGAGCAAACTGTCTTCTAATCATATGGTGCGTTAGCTCGTCGTCAACTGCAATGTCGTGTTCAACTGAATCCGGCGGATGAATATCAAAAACAGCCTGGATGTCCCCGTGGCTTGTTATCCTCCATTTCTCCCAAAACCAGCTCCGGCCACGACGCTTCTTCGGTAGCTGTTCTGTCGGGTATTCCACCAACTCCGTATCTGACCATAGGAGTTGCCTCTCGATTCCGGCGATAAGTAGTAACACCGGTAGATTGATTGCCCTGACGGTTGCTACATGGATTTTGTGGAACCAACGAGGACTCACCAAGAACCTCATCGGAACCAGTACAAATAGGGCAATGATGTTAAATGGAGGTTGATAGGCGAATATCGCGTCGCTTTTCACACCTTCAAGCGTCAAGACCGCTTTCCGGAACTGGATCTCGGCAGTAGCATTGGAGACAATGGTACCGAAAGTATTCGAGAGCATCGAAACCAAGATAGTTAGGAATAGTGTGTTACCAAGGAACGCGAATGTGACCATTAAGGTTGGCCCTAGAAGCCAGTGGAATTCTCCCTGCAGGCCACGATGTTAGGGAAGAAAGCATACAACATTTTCGGCCTCACTCACAGAACGTGAAATGCCAGTGCCATCCAAGCCGAACCAAATCCACAGCATCCATTTACTGATAGTCCTACTAATGGTTAGTCTGTGAAGAATATTCGCGACTAAAAGACGTACACGATATTGTGACGCCCTTCTGCGAGCCACACCATAGAGAGCAGGAATCCACAAAAACACCTAGTCATCGTCAGTCTCACAGAACTTCATCGCATAAAGACGCGCAGTGTGCTCAGGGATACGAACCACGCTGCTAGGGCTGTAAGCAGAGTGAAATCTGCCATCATAGATCGTAGGGATAGGAACACTAAGTTATCCGACAGTAAGTTGAACGCTAGCCGAGGTACGAGCACTGGAGCGCCCATGGCAAGGACGTCAAGAGCTTGTTGGCCCGGTTCAGGTTGCCCGGTTCTCCAACCGTATATTCTTAAAATCAAATATATCCAGTAGACCAGCGCGAACATGACATCCAAGAACGACCAAAGATTCTGCGTGTATACGTTCCTGTTATCTTCTTTAGCAGAGAAGGATATGAAGATATGCGAACTAATTTACCATCCATGTGCTAGGATCGTTGCAAACTGATCAAGAACCCAGCCGAACGCGTATATTGAAAATGCCATCTCAAAAACGCTCAAATACTCCGGGTTGCGCTCCAGCATAAATAGGAGATATAAGGTAAGGAGGACAATAAATTGGGTTATTTCTAGTATGTTCCTCGTACGGGGCACTACCAGCCGATACTGGTTAAGTAATGGTGCTTCGCGGGGTTCGTATAACGAGATGGGCTTTAGTTTGTACCGGTCCGGTATCATATCCAGCTACTGACGTTAGCAATCACACAGGCCCCTGTATAGAATTTATTTATGATAAGAACATCGTCTGCTGGAGGACGACGGGTGGCTTCGATTGAAATAAAATAGAAGGCATTGTATCACATACTATTATCCTATTAGATCCAGAAAGACAAGAAGATGGAGAAAACGAGTTAATGTAATGGACTTGAACCTATCTCATACATACCAAAAGTGGTTGGAGTATAAATGACTTGCCCAATGTAGATTGCGTTGACACTGACATCTGTGAGTTTCGTAGCAGATCCTCAGCTGGAGAAACTTACACTTTTTGACAATGTGTAGAGCTAAGAAAATGCTTGCTACTACTTAAGATAGCTACTTCAAGTGCCGGTAAAGTCCTATTTTGGCTCCACGTAGGACCAAGACAGGCCTCTTCACGAATCTCCTCCGGAGCGTTCTGAAACGGGCCAAAGCCAGTAACCAGAATCTTAGCTAAAAGAAGGAGCCCTTCCGAGCCTGGATTGTCATCGCCAAAACGTCTTAAGATGCGGGTAGCCACAAGCTCACAGAGGGTCGCCCGTGTGAAATGAACGTTTTGCCTATTGGTCATATGCTCCTGCTCATGGAGGAACTGAGAGCGGTTCACGAGCAAGCAGTAAACTGGTCTATAGTTAGCTTATTTCCACACTACCTAATGTATGTAGGGACTGGGATGAAGTATAATATATAAATAACCTAGCACAGCAGGTAAGCACACGTACCGATAGATATATCATCCCGCTCGTATAGCTTGTCTACTAGCGGCCGGACAACTGATATATTGAGTCGGAGGTCTGTTAACTGCTCGAGCGTGAGAAAGTCTTCGACTATGCTGATAACATCTCTCCGTATCCTATGGATATTTGTATACACCGGTAGGTGGATGTGGTCATTCGTATCGCTACCGAGGGGCGGCTCTTGTTCTGGAGGGCCGAAAACGACACGACTCAAAAGAGGCTGGTGTTCAGGCTCTTGTAGCCGAACCGCCCGCCGACGAGAGTTTAACATGGTAGTGCCTTGGAATCAGCATTCAAAGGAGAAGCCCAAACTTGCACTTAGTCCATCGGGTTGCAATATCTCGAAGAATCCTAATCCTCCAAACCAATCGACGTGCGCAAAATAGGATCAAGCTTCACAGCCAATTATTGCAGATCCTACTTAATTAAGGAGAGAAATAAGCCTCTTATAAGATGCTGCGTGGTATCCGATTGCCTGTTCGTGGACTGCCGTTGATATAGCTCCGGGATAGTTATCGTTAGGACGAACTGAGGCTCAAGTGTCCCCTAGATTCGTGTGATAGGTGTATATTTTCGTGGTGAATACCACAAAGGTAACAAGTTAATGGATTTATGAAACAAATATTTACGCTCAAATTGACATTCGTCTTCGAAAAGCAATAAAAGTTGTTAAGCTTTAACCTAGGTACCTATGGTTATTTGTGTTCTACCTTTTGATTGTTACTTAAGCTTTACCAAGTTCCTCCTTACTTATTGGTATAGTTTTAAGTTTGATATTATTGATATGTAGCTGCACATTGACGTCGACGGGGCTTTTTGTTTCACACATGCAAGATGCAACATTTGACTTGGCTTGCTTAGGGGGCTACGGTGGTACTGCAGCAAGCACCCCGATAAGATAAGGGTAGTTTGCTCCATCGGGGAAAGTTCCAAGGCTGCCGGTTGTCGATTGGTTTAGTCTTGGGAACTTCAAGTAAGCAACAGTCCCTGCTTTTAACCCAAGGATTGGTCTTTGACCTCTCCAAATCACACTTATAATGGTATGGCCTTTCACCTCCGCCTCTGGGAAAGACAGTAATTCTTCGAGACGACCGGTCTCCTGGTCTGACAATTTAAACGGAACCGATTGGGAACATTACAAAGACCCTAGGAATTGGGTCCCGACTTTACTTGTCACGACAACCGTTGTCGCCTCCTTGCAGATTTACCGTTCATACCTACGTCGCATCCCCGGTACTATTCATATCCGGCCGAGCTCTTTCAGGAAGAGAAGCATCTTTGGTCAAGTTACGAGTGTTGGAGATGGAGATAACTTTCACTTATACCACACACCGGGTGGTCGTTTAGCGGGGTGGGGATGGCTACGAAACGTCCCGGCCAAGAGGGTAGAGTTGAAGAATAAGACGGTAAATTTACCATGACGCTATTTGATCGCTCTCTGTATCTGACTCTTCAACGTATTTAGATACCTATACGTCTCGCTGGTATTGATGCCCCGGAAGGCGCTCATTTCGGACGACCTGCCCAGCCATTCTCGACCGATGCTCTCGCCTGGTTGTCCGAATATATACTCGGGCGGAGGGTTCGAGCAAAGATCTACAGACGTGACCAGTATGACCGTGTCGTCGCTACCGTATTTGTAAGGCGGTTCCTTATCCGCCGCGATGTTGGCTTGGAAATGTTGAAGCAAGGTCTGGCTACAACATACGAAGCTAAGACTGGTGCTGAATTTGGTGGCCTTGAGGAGAAGTACAAAGCTGCAGAGAGTAAGGCAAAGGCTGCGAAGAGAGGGATGTGGGGTGGCAACCCGCAATTCTTTGAAAGCCCTCGCGATTATAAGAGCCGAATGGGCGTGGGGGAACCGCAAAATAGCAACACCAAGTTATGAGATATGAAATGGTTTAATCAGATTAGCCTTGTCCGACTTACACTACTTCGTGACTTACGCCATTGAAAAAGCGACTAACAGAATAAAACATCCTAATTTGTGAGATGGGTAAGAGTTAAGTACCAGGTACCTAACGTAAAGCTTACTACATATGTAGGTACCGTAGCTTTAAACCGTATATATTTGGTCAGCCACTTAATAGAAAACAGAAGGCGGAGTTGGAAGGAGTGCATATAGGATGAACCAACCAATTCTATCCGATCTATGTGCGGATCTCCGCACTCTCCCGGAATCTCTTGCGACCGGTAAGTATAGTGATATCTCCCCAGTCCCGGACCGCGGCTATATTAATGTATCTTGCATCTCGCATCTTGCATGTTTCGATGAACCCGCAATTTTCCGCATGCTTAGTTCCGTGTCCATAGCTATAAAGGATTGGTAATTTTTATCGCTATTTTCCCGTTGGTTGTATACGCTCGACCTTACGGCGGCGGCAAAGCAATTATACAAGATCCTATGGGTTAAAATTGGAAGGAGCTGTTGCTGCTTACTTTATCATTGGTTAGCTTTTCGACGCTGGCGAGCATCTAAATCTAAGCCTTTAATTACCTTTTTAAGAAGTATATAACTAAGATACCTAGGTTGCGTAACTACCTATCTACCTAGTTACCTTATAATGAAGTACAATATCGATTTCTATTCTCGGGGATGACAATCAGCATTCATACTATGTACGTCGTTGAAAGAAACCGTTATGCCACCTACATGTGTAGTACGGGATCAGCCGGCGTAATGATGAGATTTGCATAATAGAAACACGAGAAAACCACCCGTGAGACTTCGCTCAGATAAGATTCCACCCTTGACCCTCTTTTAACGGCCACTTGCAGTTGGACGATGAGACTAGACTAGTTACAGATTGGGAAGACGAGATTGTGGCTTCCCTCAGGAACCTTCAACCCCTGTAAGCCCCTTTATGGACACATGTGGAGCGCACCTCAATGTCAATTCAAATGTACACTGCGGCAGGCGAGCTAAGCTGGCTAGGTGCGTACATGTAGGCTCTTAGCAGAAATTACGCTACTGCAGGTGTAGACCCTCTCCCTTCTTGCACAATTCGCTCTAGCTCTTCCTATTGTTGCACGCTGGCTGTTTTTCTCACCC
This sequence comes from Daldinia grandis, assembly GCA_022432525.1. Taxonomy (NCBI): domain Eukaryota; kingdom Fungi; phylum Ascomycota; class Sordariomycetes; order Xylariales; family Hypoxylaceae; genus Daldinia; species Daldinia grandis. The sequence continues at coordinate 2,642,366 of JAJKLB010000001.1, forward strand.
GTTCGACGTCCGACAACGAAAGTGGTAGAAAACACCAAAGAGTATTGTCACTCCTTTTACCTCCCTATTACTCTAGGTTAATACGTGAAGCGTGTAACAATATATTGTTGCACTATTCTCGCCCATACGGCATTTTCTTTTTTTCACAACAGTCGTTTCTCATTTTTAGTCACTCGTTCGCGTTTTCTGACGATCCAATCAACACTTGCCTCTACCTAAACCCCTGATCTTAGGACAGCATTATCCGGCAGACTACGTTTGACAGCAACAAGTTCTGGGACAGTTAAGACACACTAAGTACAATCGCGTCGTCACCATTTCCCACATTCGCTCATTTCACCACCAAAAGGGATCTATACAGCATCCCCAACGTCGCTCGTTTCCGAAGAATCATCGCCAGGCACGCTTTCAAAAACCAGCCCTAGTATATTGGGCTAAGTCAGTCCCTGTCGTTGTCAAATTCCTACTTCTAGGCACCTAACCAAGCAAAAATCAAGTTAAACTATCCAGTTTACGAGGCTGGGATCCAGTGGTGACTCAGCCATAAGAAAATATTGCTTTTCCTCATCACGGTAGTACAGTTGGCAGTACACATCACCCCTGAGGTGATACCATCGGACGACCGTTGCATTGTGCATTGGTATCATTTGAGAACTGGTCAGTGATAAGTTACCCTTCCTCCTTGTTACATGTTTCCTTTGGCGAGCGAGGGGTTATTTTTGTCCCACAGAGAAATTGTTTGCTTGTTAGATTGATATAGAGGATTGCTTTGGTATTTTCTCATCTTATGTGTTTTCTTCCAATAATGAACTTTCTTTCATCTCGATTTGGATTTCCTTTTAAAGCAAGGCTACCTAGTTTAGGTTAAAATTGGGGGGAATTCTAGTGGTTGACGTGAGCTAATAGGGTACCAGTGCAGGCACCACCCCACACCTAGTGACAACACACTTTAGGCATTCGGGTACCGCAGCACAGCCCATTCTAATTATTACCGCTAAATCCAGGCACTCACTAAGAACCACTTTCCTCCGAATCTTGGAACTCGAGGAGACGACGCAATCCGTCCGACGGCCGAGTACAATAATAAAAGTCAGTTCAAGATTATAATCTTAATTGATACCACTTGTCGCTTCGGGATTCCCGTCAGTCCACTCATTTAGTTTTTTGTTTTTCGACGCCGAACTTCTATTCTCGAGAATTAATTGTTTCACAATAACATAATACATCGCGACACCTTCAATTCGTGCTTACCTATTAGCCTCTAATTCCAGTCTCAGCGCGCGCACTATATATCGATTTCCTCGAGGTTATGGACTCCGTGGGAAAATAAAGCGTTTGCGCCGTGTTGGAAGACGAGGTTTTCGTTGATAGGGAAACTCTAAATTGGGTATTGTCGAGACACGGGCACGTTGCCCTTCACTCGACTATAGGTTAAAGCAGCTATGAAAATAGCATTCCGTCAAGGCTGCGCTACGCGCAGTTATACCTCGATGCCATCACCCTGGTTCGTTGCCTTCGCCTCGCTCGTGTCGCTATCGGGAGCCATCACTTTCAATCAGATACCTGATGCGAATCTCGATACACACCAACTTGGAAGGGTTGGAATCGCTGGTGACTTTAGTGGCATTTCTCTTTACCAATATGATGGGCAGTCCGAGCTGCCTTTCAGTTCTAATGGATCTGAACAGCTCCTGACGCGCCTTCCAAATGGGGTATTCGTCAATCTCCTAGAGGCGGACGCATCTATCCAGACAATGTGCATGTTTCAAGGGCAGGTTATCCTAGGTGGCAACTTTACAAGCCTAGGAGGAGTACAATCGCCAGGCATCGCATCTTTCGACCCGAATACTTCAAAAGTTACTCCTCTGGCTAATCTTTCGGGTCAAGTTAACAGCTTGTTATGTGATGATTCAGCTGGTAAGGTCTATGTTGGTGGTAGCTTTAGGGCCGCAAACTCTACCAACGCGATTACATGGCTTGCGTCGAAAAGTTGGGCAAGTCTGCCATTTGCTGGCTTTAATGGACCCGTCAACTCGATTACGAAGGCGCCTACCGGGCATATAATCTTCGGGGGAAGTTTTACGGGCCTAGGAAATACGAGCGCGCCGAGTACGCCTGATGGCCAGGTTATTAATCTTTCTACCGCGACTATCGAAGCTGATCAGAGCACATCAGCCTCAGGTTTCAATGACCCGAAGAACATTGTTTGTAAAACCAATGGGACTGACGGTTCTGGTAATGCTTGGCTCTTGCAGGATAATACACCAGGAACATGGAGGGCAGCTTTTAACTACGGGTTCGAACCTACTAAACTTCGTCTATGGAATACCCACCAAGATGGTCGGGGAACTCGCACTTGGAGATTCACTGCGCAGCCGCTGAATGGTATCATGAACTTCACCTACATCGACCCGGTGACCAAGCGAAATTCTACGTGTACTAGCGAGTGTCCGCTTAGCGATGACCCTTCGGTCGAATTCCAGGATTTCCACTTTGTAAACCGGCTTGGGATGAACGCGTTTAGACTTGACATCTCCGCCTGGTACGGTAATGGTGGAGGCCTGGCTGGCATTGAACTATTCCAGGACGACATCTTCGCCTTTGCGATCAATAATTTCAACGAACCCAGCTGCGCTAACACTTCAACGCCTTCGGAAGCGACCACAACAGGAACATGGACAGTGACTCCGTCAGGACAAAGCAACGCTCAATATCTATCGGCTCAGTTACCGAAACCGGTCGCCTCCGACGCTGCTTCTGTTGTGTTCTACCCGGATATCAGAGAGTCTGGAGAGTACATCATCAAGTTGTATACGCCTGGATGTCTTCAGGACAACACTTGCTTGAGACGTGGACAGGTTAGGGTATCAGGGACGTTGACGTCAAGTGGTGCCAATCGAACAATGGACCCGAGGATTTTGTATCAGACTAACGAGTACGACAAATATGACCAACTTCATATAGGTTCCGTTGATGCTAGCTCGAGTTCCTTCAAGCCCAGTGTTACATTATCACCTGTACCTGGCCAATCGCAGTCTATTCCGGGCGACGATTTTGTGATGGTAGCCCAAAGAGTTGGATTCGAGCTTCTAAATTCTACTGGTGGCTTAAACGGATTATTCGAATACGACCCCAGCCGGGCCACAGTTGAGACCTCCGATTTTGCCAATTCCGCTTTTATCAAGCTTAGTTCTTCATTCGAACCCAAATCCGCAGTGACATCGTTGGTCGCCAGCAAAGACCGAACCTATATCGGCGGTAATTTCACCTCTGACAACGAGCGTAACATTGTTGCCATCGATAATAATGGGAAGACTTTGGCTCTCGATGGTGGCATTAATGGTGAAGTCTTGTCGATGTACCTAGATGGCAATAGTCTATTCGTTGGCGGTCGGTTTAACAACACCCAGGATGGATCGACGCCGGGATTGGCAAATGTTGCGATTTATGACAGCTCAAGTAACCAATGGACACCACTTGGAGCTGGTGTAGACGGAACGGTTACAAGCATTGTACCAACAACCATGAACCTCAGCGAGAGCGCAGCAGAAGATGTCATCGCCTTGACTGGCGAATTTACGCACCTCATTGCATTCGACAAGAACGACGTTGTTGAGGTGCAAGGCTTTGCGGTCTGGGTCAAATCGCAAAAGAACTGGTTGCAAAACTTGGATACTCCAGTTCCATTTTTAAACGGTGTTCTTACGACGGCGATAGCAGTATCAGACAACGAGACCATATATGCTGGATCGATATCCTCTCAGGCCCTTCGCGCATCCGGTGCTACAACCGTATCTAATGGGTTTGGCAACTTCCCTATCAAAATTCACCCACCAGCCAGCCAGTCCAGTACCCCTGTGGGTGGACTCTCAAAGCGTGCGAATCTAGAGAACGGTACTGATACTGTTGCCGGCGTCGTCACAGGGGCGTTTTACGAAAACGATGGGAAGAATGTCACAGTGCTTGGTGGCCACTTCATTGCGAATGCGTCTAATGGTTCAACTATTTATAACCTAGCTTTCATTGACGGTGCAGATTCCAATTCCGTGACAGGGCTAGGCGCCGAAGTATCCGAAAGCTCGGCATTCTTATCATTGGTGGTCCAGGGCGACAACCTATATGCTGGTGGGCGAGTCAATGGCACTGTTCAGGGGTCTGTTGTTAATGGTCTTATTTCGTACAACCTTGCGTCCAAGTCGTTTAATTCGCAGCCCCCTGCTCTTGCTGGCAGCAATGTAGTTGTCTCCTCTGTCACCGTCCGCCCGAACACTGGGGATGTCTATGTTGGTGGCTCCTTCGAGAGAGCCGGTTCGCTTCCCTGTCCTAGCGTCTGTCTTTTTAGCACCGGAACTAGTCAGTGGAACCGGCCTGGTTTTGAACTTGGCGGTGATGTCAACTGCATGATGTGGTCGAGCAATTCGGTTCTGCTTGCGGGTGGTAACCTAACCCTCAATGATAGTGGGGCCTTTCTAGCCTCCTACGACACCTCAAGTTCCCGTTGGAGTTCATACCCAGGCGCCTCGGATCTACCAGGTCCCGTAAATGCCTTCACTGCTGCGAGTAGTGACTCAAAGCAGATCTGGGTTGCTGGTACGCAGTCTGATAGTTCTACCTATCTGATGAAGCACGATGGCTCGTCTTGGAAATCTGCCGGGGTTACGTTTGAGCGAGGAACCGTAATCAGTAGCTTACAGATGTTTACGGTGACTCAATCCCACGACTCATCTGATCTTGTCGCTTCCGACCAAGTCCTCTTGTTGACCGGCTCTATTACGATACCGGGATTTGGCACCGCATCGAGCGCAATCTTCAATGGCACGATGATCCGGCCTTACGCACTTACCTCAAGTATCGACGGCACGGCCGGGTCAATCTCCCGAATCTTCGCACAGAATAACAACTTCTTTACTTCCCCAAGTAAGTCTGCAGTCTAGATGTTGACTCGTATATTTACTAACTTTGTCGTTAGGTGATAGTGGTATGCCCGTCGTATTTGTAGCTCTTATCGGATTAGCTATATCCTTAGGCCTCATGGTACTTATTGTACTTGCTGGTCTAGCACTAGACCGATATCGCAAGAAGCGCGAGGGTTACGTCCCAGCTCCTACATCCATGTTCGATCGCGGTAGCGGTATGCAGCGGATACCACCGCATGAGCTACTAAATTCCTTAAGCCAAGGTAGACCGGGACCTCCTCATGTTTGAGGAGTCCCGTCAGCAAGACTACTTTATTGCCCTCAGGATGCGATAATTGAGCCTAGGACGAAGATGTTTACCCTGCACCCCCCACCTTTACACATGCGTAGTGTAGTTTTTAGAACCAAACAGTAATAGATTTGACTATGGAGAGTCAGCAAATCGATGTCATATCGAAGATACCCAGCCGACAGAGGCCTGTCGATGCGAAGAGATTAGGGGGCTTGGGGAGGAAATAGGAGCAGAAAATATCCGCTACGGATTTACTAATCTTTGGCGACTTCATGAATGACGACAACGCCAACCATTTTAATGTTTACATGTCTAGTTACCTATCATTACACCTACATGTGTTACTAGTCCTTCACTATCGTCCTTTGTATATTTCACAATTACCTTGCAGCCCCGTCCCCTGGCTGCTATGGGGTTGATCTTGCCGGTGCAAGCTCGGAGGACAGTAGGTTGATGGTATTTTTGATAGGAAGGGCGGACATATTTTGCGGAGATTCAGGGTTGAGTAAAAAGGTATATCTCAGGGAGAGGACAGATGGGTTCAGCCAAACTTAACTCGACGCTGAGCAATCATTTACACCGCTCTAGTAGTAGTTACGTACCTAGGTAGTCAATCTACGGGATAGCTGCTTTGAATTGCTATGCGTGATATTTTTGCTATATTTGTGTGCTTTGATAATGTTATGAATTCATGGGAAGGGAGCGAGATATTCCATTGGCGTGAATTTTGATTGAAAGGGACGTTGGCTTTTATCCGATACTCACTTGACTGATCCAGGCTCGTCGACTTACAGTGTTTCTGTTACCTTAGGTAGGTACATTTGCGTCTCATCTTATTCTCTACTGCTTACCTAATTTACTATGTAAATAGTTCCAAGTGATTAATACCTTAGGTACCTAGGTTAGGTAGGTAAACACTGTCATGTTGTGTAAGTGCTTTAACCTAGATGATGATGTACTAGCCACAAGCGGGTTTGCCACAATTTACCCACCTTATATACCTAAATTTCCTAAGGCGGCGAATCGGGATTAGCAGCTATCAAGTACAAAGTGGAGCCCTCTCCAGCAACACCTTTTCGTTATCACTTGATCACTAACCATTTCGAGCCTCACCAGCGCATGAAATCTCGTTCATCTTTAACCAGCCTCCCCCCTTCACGCTTCCATCTAATAAAAGGTCAAGACAGCGTCCGGCTGAACTGTTCATCATGTCAGACGCTGACTTTGACGCCGTTAGAAAGCTTCAGGCTGAGCGGAACGCTGCTGCAGCTGCTAAGAAAGGGTCGCGCGGCCGAGACCCCAAGAGCCAACGATCTGAGAGTTCAACTAAGGCAAAGCTTACCGAGTCTTTCGACACCGAACTCTACGACCGTGATGGAGATGATAAATATGCAGGATATCTCACATCTATCCCCGCCGCCGATGGCGAGGATGAAGAAATGGAGGATGCCGATAACTCGCGTCGTTTAGTTGGCCAGTATACCGCGACGCGTGCTCAGATTGACGAATTTGCCCACGGCAATGGAGTCGAAGAGGACGATCCATTTGCAGGAAGAGGCGAAAACAGCACTAGGATCGTCGACCGCGAAACTGACTACCAGAAACGTCGCTTCGATCGCGTTCTCACCCCGACAAGAGCCGATGCCTTTAACCGCCAAGGGGGCGCCGCCGAAGAAGGAGATACATATCGAGATATTATGGAACGAAGAGAAATAGAAAGGGAAGAAGAAAGGGTTAAGCGTACTATTCAGGCGAAGCGGGAAGGGAAAGAAATCGATGATGATCACGAAGCAACACTGAAGGACGGAGATAAAGAGAACACAGACGTCGGGTCTACAGAGGCAGCGACAGCTGGTCGAAAGCGCAAGAAGAGATGGGATGTTGCTTCTACTGCTGCGGATGAACCCTCATCAGACTCTGCCGAAGGGAAAACCAAGAGATCCAGGTGGGACCAGGCGCCATCCCTCCCTACCCCCGGCGCATCTGATAGCGCCAAGAAGAGATCGAGATGGGATCAAGCACCCTCTGCGACTCCCGTGGGTAATAGCGGTTTAGCTACGCCAATGCACACATCCTCACTTGGAGTTGGCGCAGCGAAAGCAGACATGTCTGGCCCTGGTGGCATTCTTGGTGATGAAGAGTTGAACGCGTTACTTCCTGGTGAAGAGCAAGGCTACAAGATACTCGACCCGCCGTCAGGATATCCTACCGGTCATGCCCCTCTCCATAGGGCCGCGGCGACACCGTTACCACCAAACTATGGTGGTTTCATGATGCAGGACCCGGAAAGCACGAGATTAGGAGGAAGCCAGATGCCCAAGGAAATCCCTGGCGTTGGAGAGCTACAGTTTTTCAAGCAAGAAGACATGGCTTACTTCGGTAAGCTGGCAGATGGCTCCGATGAAAATAGCCTAAGCGTTGAAGAGCTGAAGGAGAGAAAGATCATGAGGCTTCTCCTGAAGATCAAGAATGGTACTCCTCCTATGCGAAAGACTGCTCTCAGACAACTCACAGATAATGCAAGGCAGTTCGGCGCTGGGGCTCTGTTCAACCAGATTCTCCCTCTTCTGATGGAGAAGACACTGGAAGACCAAGAACGCCATTTGCTCGTCAAAGTAATCGACCGTATCCTGTGGAAGCTTGACGACCTTGTCCGTCCTTACGTTCACAAAATCCTAGTCGTCATTGAACCGCTTCTCATTGACCAAGATTATTATGCGAGAGTCGAGGGTCGAGAGATTATCTCTAATCTTAGTAAAGCCGCCGGTCTCGCCACCATGATCAGCACGATGAGGCCGGATATCGACCACGTCGACGAGTACGTACGCAACACAACAGCAAGAGCCTTCGCGGTTGTGGCCTCAGCACTAGGCATTCCCGCTCTTTTGCCTTTCTTACGAGCAGTGTGTCGAAGCAAGAAGTCATGGCAAGCCCGACATACCGGTGTCAAGATCGTGCAGCAGATTCCTATCCTAATGGGATGTGCCGTTCTACCTCATCTTAAAGGTCTTGTGGACTGCATAGGCCCAAACCTGAACGATGAGCAAACAAAGGTACGGACGGTCACCAGTTTGGCCATTGCTGCTCTTGCTGAAGCTTCTAACCCTTATGGTATTGAAAGCTTCGATGATATTTTAAATCCTCTATGGACTGGCGCACGCAAACAGCGCGGCAAGGGACTCGCTGGCTTTCTCAAGGCTGTTGGCTATATCATCCCCCTTATGGATGAAGAATATGCCAACTATTATACCTCACAAGTAATGGATATCCTTCTCCGAGAATTCTCGTCTCCGGACGAAGAGATGAAGAAGGTCGTATTGAAGGTTGTATCTCAATGTGCTGGTACTGAAGGTGTGACAGCTGGCTACCTTAAGGAGCACGTTCTAGATGAGTTCTTTAAGAGTTTCTGGGTCAGGCGAATGGCTCTGGATAAGCGAAACTATCGACAAGTGGTATGTTAACCTCCCTAACCCCATTCGTTATCTATTCATCGCTAATTCTACTATCACAGGTCGAGACAACCGTTGATATTGGCCAGAAGGTTGGTGCTAGCGAGATTCTAGAGCGAATTGTTGGCAATCTCAAGGACGAGAGCGAGGCCTATCGTAAGATGACTGTCGAGACGGTAGAGAAGGTAGTTGCCAGCTTAGGAGCGGCGGACATTGGTGAGAGGTTGGAGGAGCGACTTATCGACGGCATTCTCCATTCCTTCCAGGAGCAAAGCGTCGAAGATGTCATTATGCTAAACGGCTTCGGCACGGTGGTCAACGCCCTAGGCACGCGTTGTAAGCCGTATTTGCCTCAAATAGTGTCAACAATCTTATGGCGTCTCAACAACAAATCCGCAACGATCCGGCAACAAGCCGCGGATCTTATCAGCAGGATTGCAATAGTCATGAAGCAGTGCGGCGAGGATGCTCTTATGGGTAAACTAGGTGTTGTCTTGTACGAGTACCTCGGAGAGGAGTACCCTGAAGTTCTCGGCTCGATCCTCTCGGCGCTCCGAAGCATTGTCACCGTTGTTGGTATCAGCCAGATGCAACCTCCAATCAAGGACCTACTACCGCGTCTTACTCCTATCTTACGAAATCGGCACGAAAAGGTACAGGAGAATACAATCGATCTCGTCGGCCGTATTGCCGATCGTGGACCAGAGAGTGTAAACGCAAGAGAATGGATGAGAATTTGCTTCGAACTGTTGGATATGTTAAAGGCACACAAGAAGGGCATCAGAAGAGCAGCCAATAACACGTTTGGTTTCATCGCGAAAGCTATCGGACCACAAGACGTGTTGGCCACCTTGCTGAACAACCTGCGCGTCCAGGAGCGTCAATCCCGAGTTTGCACGGCTGTCGCAATCGGTATTGTTGCCGAGACTTGTGCTCCTTTCACAGTTCTCCCCGCTCTGATGAACGAGTATCGGGTCCCTGAACTTAACGTACAAAATGGTGTGCTCAAGTCTTTATCATTCCTCTTCGAGTACATTGGAGAAATGGCCAAGGATTACGTCTACGCCGTGACGCCACTCCTAGAAGATGCCTTGATCGACCGTGACCAAGTACATCGACAGACAGCCGCGTCCGTGGTCAAGCATATCGCACTGGGCGTAGTTGGTCTAGGCTGCGAAGACGCCATGGTGCATCTGCTCAATCTTCTCTGGCCTAACCTCTTCGAAACCAGTCCACACGTCATTGACCGTATCGTGGAAGCTGTCGAAGCTATTCGGATGGCCGTCGGACCCGGCCTCGTACTGAACTACGTATGGGCAGGTCTATTTCATCCCGCCCGTAAGGTACGACAGCCTTACTGGCGGCTCTACAATGATGCGTACGTGCAGGCCGCCGACGCCATGGTGCCTTATTACCCGAACCTAAGCGAAGACGGTATCGACAGGCCTGAATTGGCAATTGTACTATAGGAACAATTTTTTCCCCCCTTTTTCCCTTTTTTTGTTTAAAATACATGGCTAGTATTATTCAGCTACGTGAGTTCAGGACCTCTGGCTGGTGGTGTACAGTAGATTCAAATCAAGCAAAATAATGAGGAGCGCGTAGCAGTAGTCAAATCGATCGGATCTTAGCGATGATGGGTATTATTAGGCGGGATAGCGCATTGGGCGCTTTGACTGGTGAATAGAGTTGTTTCCACGGTAGTTAATCATAAATCATGAGTAGTACCTACCCAGGCAGTCTTTTGTGATTAGCATCCCTTGACTTGTGGACGATTCCCCGATGGTTTGAAATGTTGTCAAGGGTGTTGAAAAGGGGTATTGAGGCTATTGTTCCCTAAACTACCTAGCTACAAGCAGCGGGTTACATGTCAGCAACCCAATAGACGTAGATACGTATTACTTAACTAGTGGGGATGTATGTAAAGGAGATGAGATGGTTAACCAGGTGCAGTACATATTAATCAAACTAATTACGGTTCTTTTTTCTAAGAGTGGCGTGACTGTGGGATGTTCATATATATACCTACAGTACACATGGAGCTCTGAGTCGTCACACCAGCTTCACAGTGTTTATCAGCCTCTTCTTACGACTAACTACGCACTCTAATTAACTACCTATGTATTTCTTCGCAAAGTATACCCCCGAGGACACTCCTAAGGATCTTTCCGAGTGCCTGGGTAGGCTAGATACCTAGGTACCTACCTACCTACCTCCTATGTAAGTCGACTTGAAGCCAAACGGATACAATATTTCATTTTGGGTACATGTATAGGCGTATCCTGGATCCTACATATGTATGTACATATGTTAGTTTATAGGTGTCATACGACGATGGCTGTATGTATGTATGGTATGTATGTAGAAGCGCTTCGAAGAGAAACAACTAAGAGATTCTAGAACTCTTCTCCGACGATCTTTCTAGCTACCTAATTACCTAGGTAGGTAGGTATGTAGGTAGTTAACTAACCTAACTAACTAACTAACCACGTCTAAAGATATCTTCGCTGCTTGATCTCGTGCGTTTCTTTTCTTTTCTTTATTTATGTAGTTATTTCTATCCTTAGAAGTTAGTGAGGGATCATCCGCACAATTTCCCTAAGAACGCTTCGCAGTTCACCACGCGACGCGGGCTTGTCCCTGGCGATCAGCGGGATTATCGTATCAGCTACCTCACAGGGGAAGGAGAAAAAAGGAACGACTAACTAACTAACGTATGTAGAGTCTATTTTCTCCAACGCCGCGTTTCCGAGTGCCGGATCCAGCGTTCTGGGACGGCGTTCTCTCCTTTTTCTACCTAACATGTCGTTCAACGACTATCTATCTAGATAGATCGGCAGCACCGCGGTTTCAAAGGCCAGGAACCAAAACGGCGACGGACGCTGCGCCATCGCATAGTGTTGTAGTGTCTATCCATCCCTATGCAATCTCCAGGAACCCCCTTTTCTTCTTCTTGACATCAGACTGCTAGTTACTACTACTACATAACTACTAACTACTACATACGTAGTGACAGACCTTCGATTGCGTGATTGCCTCCCTCCCTCCCCCCCTTTTTTTATCCTCCTGAGGCTTAGACAAGGCTAGTAAGCGCCAAGGTCTCTCTGGCTAAAACAAGTCGTTCTCCCTTTTTCCTATCGAGGTAAGCCGGACGTACGTGAGCGAGGTGATACATATGTACATATGTACATAGGATGACGCTCACCGGTGTAGGTAGGTAGGTAGGTAGGTAGGCATTACGTAGGGAGTTAGAGTCAATGTCTTGCTCGAAACTCCGGAGAGGCGAACTGTTAACTAGCTCAACTACCTACATATGTACATACATGTTGTTTCTGTACCGGAACTACTGCGTGTTGGGTTGGAGACGGGATCCTCCTTCACGTGCGTTGGACTTGGACACTGATGCTATTACATAGGTATAGGTATGTAGTGTCTAGTGTGTATTCGTATAAGTGTGAAGTATACCTAGGTAACTATGTAGTTATACCTATACCTATACCTAACCTCGCATTAGCTTAGGTACACACATCCACGCGATACATAGGATACACCACGTTCCGGCGCGGAGGGGTGGCAGCGGTGATGTATTTATTGTACAATACATCCGATACCTAACTAGTGTATATCTTACCTCCATGTCGGTAGGTATATGCGACTCTGACCACGCACACAGTTCGGCAGGGATCGGCAGTCGTGCATGAGCAGGTCAGAACACGCAGAGGGAAGGGAAAGGGAAGGGGGTGGGAAGGGCAAGGGAACCCCGGGTTTTCTGTCGAGGGGGAGACGGACAAGCCGCATCCCGTCCACTTAGAACCGACACGCGCGCACACACACACATACATGCATACATACATACGTGAGCGAGCGACTGAGTGAGTTGACTTAGACGCTGGCTGATGCTGGTGCTGGTGCTGGTGCTGGCCCTCTCCGTGCCTGCTTGTGCGTGCGTGCATTACATATCCATCTGTTGAACAAGAGGCGGTGAGGTGAGGTTGGTTTTAGACCGGCTGGCTGGGGGGAGGAGAAGGAGGAGGAGAAGGAGAAGGAAGAGGAGGAGGCAAACAGACAAACAAAATAAATCAATAGTCAATATACTACATCTATAATGATATAGGATGATAGGCCTGCAAAGGAGTAATAAAAGTCCATAAATAGCATGGGGATGGCATACATAATACATAGAGCATAGCTGGGTGAAATTACTATGTACTATGTAACATGTAATATGTAATATGTAATATGGCAACGATAGCGATAGAGAATATAAGAAATCTGATTAATCAAATAAGCGTGATAGGGATGGATGTAATTAGCGAGATGATTGATTATAATTGCTATATTATTATATAAAGATATTATATAAGTAGGTAGTTAAGTACCCAAGTATATATTCCGAAAATTGCGAAAATATACCTAAATACTTATGTATATAATAAGTGCTTGTATAATATATACAATTAATGGACAAAAAAACCGCACACTTTATATTTACACTATTAAACTTTAAATGGATATAACTTTTAAAATAAAATAGGAATAAATATCAAACGTTTATTATAATATTAAATAAAAGAGAAATATTATAATAGATATTTTTAATTATTTAATTTTAGGCTTAAACGTAAGATAAAGTTAAATAATTTAATATAGAATTTATATAATATATAATAATTTATTTTAATCTTAAATATAAAATATATCTTTTTTAAATAATTTCATAAATAATCTTTAATTAATTATATATTTAAAAATATTTATTACGTATTAATCCAATTGGATTTGGTAAAGTTATAAGTTTTTAAATGTTATAACTTTTATGAAAAAATGGACGTTTTTTCTAAATTTCTTTAAAATATATACATTTCAAAAGCTTATAACTTAACGAAAATAAATCGTAAAAACTTAAAGGTAGTATTTATATATATATAAATGGTATATTAATTTATTAAAATTTAATATTAAAAGTGTAAACCTTTATAAAGGTATTAAATTATTTTTTAAACATTTATAATAAAAAGGTTTAAATGCTACATTTTTTACATTTTCATTTTTAAAGTTATTTTAAAATTATGTTTATATTTAAAAACTAAATAAAAAATAACATATACTTTACATATATACTTTATTAATTAATATTTACTTAATGTTGTAATATTTAAATAAAGTTAAATGTATATAAATTAAAATGTGCGGTTTTTTTGTCCATTAATTGTATAAATGTATAGGTATAGTTACATACTTAAGTATTTACCACTTAATTTTTAATATAAAAGAGAAAAACGGTAATGAAATAACTACATACCTGAGAAAAAAGGTCTCCCTTATGCGCAACAAACGCATTCCCATGGCTCCAAAAATGGCATTTGACCAATGCCCATCACGAAGAGTAGGTGCAGTACAGCGTATGAATAGACCGGCGTGCGGAAGAGGAGGTAGGTATGTAGTAGCAGCCCTCGCTGACTTTCCAGTGTCCGAATTCTGCCGCATCTGTACCCTCCATGCGTATTCCGCTGTGGAGAACGCCAAGTACCAGGCCCTAAATGGCAATATACATCAGTACATACTTCATACGGCGATTGATAACGAACGAGGACGGGTGTGTCTCTAACCTCTTAGCTGCATCATCCCTGCCAATATTCAGGCAGGCTATGGGTTCCCCTGCACATGTCTGTGTGGACCACTACCGGGGCTAACATCCAACCATAATCCCGCAACCGAATCTTAGCAAGAAAACCACCATGCGAGATGATGTCATTTTCGAGCTCGCTTGACCGCCCCCAAAGCCAATTCCCAACGACTGCCCTCAAAATTGCGCCAATATTCGCAATGCCCTCTCTCCCCTGGCCCCCTCTACTATTGTATCTACATAAGTAGGTCCGACACTGTCGAATGAGAGGATCCCGAGGTGCCTAGTTCTCCAATCATCTATCGTTATTACTATGTACCTCCCTATGTAGGTACCTAGTGTATTATTGCCGTTACCACTTCTCCCGGTCGGCCGTTGTGGACTCGACAGCGGATAGGACACACGAACCATTTAACACACTACAACACTCCAGATCCATGAATTGTGAGAGCTTCCAGGAAGACCCATGGCCATCAACATGGAACCGGTCCAATCCAATCTATCGAGTTCGGCAGTGGGAGGACTTGAAACGCGATACTCCATGGGGAAGGAGAGAGCGGCACTGCGGAAAAAAAAGAAGCTATCTGACTGTGGAGGTCGTCATGCAAGATACGTGCACCACAGTAAGGTAAATTATCCTTTCCCTTGCCCATTTCCTATGTGCCGCAGGGTCACACACCAATTGCTCCGTCTTTCTGCGGAAACGCGTCAACGGATTCGAAGTTGAAAAGGAAAAAAAGGAAGAAAAAGGAAAAAAAGGAAAAAAAGGAAAAAAGGAAGAAAAAGAAGAAAAAAAGCTTGGCCTGTGAAGCTTGGCGATTTCCCTTGGTACATATGCAGTATGCCCTATTATGGGGATGTCCTGATAGTTTGTTAGTAAAAGGCCATCTCAAAAGAGACCCTACTATGTACCTAAGCAGCTAAGACAGATTCATCAAGAGTTGGCGCGGGTGACGGGATCATTCATGGTTTCGTTTCAAGGAATCTCATCTCATCCTATCCGCTCCGCTGTTCCAGCACCTAGTTATGCATCCTGTGAGATTGGAAAAATACCCCCGTCTTGCCCCCCTCTCCCCCCCCCGTTTCCAACGGGCATGATGCGGATTCGTCTAAGCCTCAATCTCTCGTCGCATAGTTGTTTATATAAACAGCAACGTGCGCACGGCACCCCCCTCCCCTTCGATCCCCAAGTGGCGAAAGGGGATCCCATGAATCCCATATTGCATCACTTTTCGATAATTATTGGGGTGTTACTACAGCTTTCGCAACAGTGACCTGGGATAATCTGGAGAAACGAGAACCCAAACCAGAAATATTTCGAGTCCAAGTTACACTTTCCAGTCACGCGAAGAACCGTGTGTCCTTTCACCAGCGAGCGCCCGTCTCCCCGCAGACCTCGTTGCACAAGGAAGACCCTGAAGATCACAACGTCCTGTACATGTGGCTGTACGATGCGAAGTCTTGGCTTTGAGACTTCACAACCACCTGGCCAATGCTCGTTTCCTTGTCGTAGCTGCGTAGCTAGCTAGCCGTTTGACCCTCTAGTGTGTCTCCATTGGCCGAATCCACCGATTTGAACTCGTCGGCCGTAGCCCGACCCATGTACTAGATCGACGTCATAAGGCACCCAACCAGCAGGCTGTGTCGTCATTGGGCGGGACGTTTGGTCTAAGGATAGGCTGGCCCATTGGACCGGCTTCTAGATATCGAGACCAGCTTTCCTGCTAGCATACGACCATCCGTGATGCCAATTCTCAAGTGCCGTATAGACCGGCTTTCTGTTCTACCCCTCTCCTCGCTTGCCGCTCCCTTCTGCTCTTCTCTCCGCTCCGACCTATCCCTTCGTACGCAATAGTCTGCGCTAGAGTGGCACCCGACAGGAAGAATGGGGCAGCAAAAAGCAAACCAGCTTCATTGGTGTGCGGATGGGGTGTCTCAGCTGTCGTCAGTGACACGTTACGTACTTCTCACGTCTGCTATGGGGGGACATATCCATCGCCCATCTAGTAGTTCTCCGTTGAGGAGATCCATTCTAACGTGGTCCGCTCCCAATCTTCCATGAGAGGTCCGCTCAGTGGACAGAATCGGGCCTTTAGCTGGCCTTGTTCGTGGAGGAAGAGTTACAATGTAGAACCATGGTCCTGGTTGACTATTAAGCGTGTAACTGATACATCTAGGCTGGGACCTTCCAAGGCGGTCTTGTTAGCATAGAAACCCAGCACACATCAAACATCGTGCCGGAGCAACTGTGGAGGCATCCAGGCACCATTTCACGTGGAAAGGTGCCATCAGGGTCTCTCCGCTACACACGTAGCAGTTGGTAAGGATCTTCATACGCTTGCTGATAGCTACACAGCCAACAGTCCCTGTCGTGTTGTTCTATTGCCTCCAGCGACAAAGAAGAGGCCACATCACAGCAACCTTCTTTGTTTGTAATTTACCCACATGTTATTTAAAGGATAGATCTAGGGCGGGACTGATGAATAATACCCCTAAATACAGCAGCACATGGCAGCGGCAAAGGTACCGCTGACGTCGTCGTTATTGTTCGGGTCAGCCGCGATGTCCGTAATAGGTAGGCAGGCTATCCTCTCCGGGTTCCTCGTGCGGAGCCAGTCAGAATCGCCGAGCCGATCTAGGAAGGGATCGCGGCTCTCCCGTCCCCCCCTAACTTGCTCACAGAGAAACAACCGCGGTACGCAGAGCCACCGGAGGAAGCATAGAAGCGTAGGACTACTACGTGCAAGCTAGCAAGCTTATCGACGGTAGTCGAGGTACCCGCGGCCGCAAGTTGAAAAAGGGGCGCGCGGGGGGAAAGTATCTAGGTAATCATCCAACGAATTTGGAGAAGAGGTAGTCATAATGATACGATTTTTAATGAA
Organism: Daldinia grandis; assembly: GCA_022432525.1. Lineage (NCBI taxonomy): Eukaryota > Fungi > Ascomycota > Sordariomycetes > Xylariales > Hypoxylaceae > Daldinia > Daldinia grandis. The sequence continues at coordinate 2,659,531 of JAJKLB010000001.1, forward strand.
TAGCCTCACATGGCCCGGGACGCTAACAGATAGGCGGCAGGCGAATGAGATTACGAGTTGCCCTGTTTGGCAGTCCTGTCGATGGCTTGATTCCGTTTTTTTTCTTACATAGGTACCTAGGTAGGCTGGTAGGATAGATATCAGCCTTGGAGCAAAGAGGGTAGAAAAAAAGAGGATTAAAGTATTACATGCTTAGTCGTGTACCCAAGTAGTTCTGGATTGAGAGAAGTCCACACAATTTACAGTAGCGCAGGTGCGCTAGAGTAGCGTCGCAGCATTAAGCGTGTTTCAAGTTTCGAAGGGGGGTGGGTAAGAGCCGCCGTCGCCCGCGATTGTAATTCGTGGCCTTTGGTTGTAACTGTGGTAGTGGTAGACTTTGCAACTGCGACTGCAACTCTGTAGCTGTAGGTACATACGTTTTATGTGCATGTGGACGCTATACTACATGTATTGCTATGTAAAAAAAGCTAAGATGCTACATAGATACCTAGCTGGCTTATGATGATCGCAAGAAGCCTAAACAGGAAGCATCTTGGGGGAAAACCTTATGTACTTGGGATTCGATCCCAGTTCGAAAAAAACGGGTACGCACGAAGTACATAGGTATCACTTAATAGAGTCTGTAGGTAAGATGTATAAACGAATTACGATACCTACCTACATATGTACCTTACCTATATATGCAACTATCTCGCAGGCATAAACGATAACTAGCCCATCTTGCAGACTGGTTGGACGAAAAAAGAAAGACCAAAACCGAGAATAGAAGGCGGCAAAAGCACCAACGCTGTTCGCGGCGGTTCTACAAGCGGGATGTAGGGGGAGGATGAGATGGAGATGGAGATGTACACATGTTAGGTAGGTATTAGGTAGGTAGGTAAGTAGGTGTGAGCAAGTACATAGGTACACGACTCGGACGGGCACTTTTAGATCCCGGGTTTTCTCGCTTTTCCACGAATCTACGAGCCTTGAGAGAGCACGAATGGGCGAATCCTAACGGCTCACCGACGGGGGGGACATATGTGGGTTGCATGCGTCCCGCATCACTCTTTCATTCATTCTTTCCTTCTCTCTCTCTCTCTCTGTCTCTCTCTCTCTTCGTGAAAACGATAGTTAATAATACATACCTACCTACCTACCTACGTGTGCGCGTGTGGGAGTGTACAACGCACGAAATGGAAAATAGGATGGATCTCCTTCCGGATAGGCAGGGCGAATATAGCGAATTAGGCCACCAGAAGAAGTCCTCAGTAAGACCCAAGACGTTTAAGGAATAACAACAGCCCATGCATGTATATATGTATGTACCTAATGTAGGTAGCTGCGTTATGTGGGTGGTAACCGATGGGATGGATAATAAAGTGGGAAAGGAACCGCCAAATACGTGCTTCGTGCCAATCCCGATGCCAGTCAAGCTCCGTAGCGGGACGGGAAAGAAAGCCCGCCTTTCTTCTTCTTTTTCTTCTTCTTCCGCTTATGTTTGTGTTGTGCTTATGTTTTTATGTTATAAGTGGACTTACTCTATAGGGACCTACCTAGGTACCTAGTTAGTATATTGTGTATAGCGCTCGGAAGGTTCTCCTTTCGGGATACCCGAATATCACCGGAGTAGGCGAATACATATATATACGCGTAGATATTAGTTAGTACGTTAGTACATTAGTAGAGAGGAGTCGGCGGAGTCAGGGTTTCCCCAGCTCGCCCAGCCGGTCGACCAGATATCGTACTATCTATACATATGCTAAAAGATAACCTATCTACGCTACTGTAAGGGAGCTTACTAGCGCCGCCGGATCTGACGAAGATTCGGTTGCAACCCGGCTCCGCTGACTACCAACCTATATACCACTTTTTATTTTTTAACACTGTCTACCTACGTAGGTAGTTTGTCAATATCTTACGGCACTGCCTCCGAGTAGTAAATATAATGTGTAGTTGGGAAAGGACCCTGAGTACGCATGTCACAAGGAAATCCTGTCCGCAAAATCATAATTCGTATGCCACGTGAAATTTTATATTCGAGCCGGAAGTATACCGTCGACATTTATCTCTGTATCAACGCCGTAGTTATATATAACAATTAGATTACAAAGGCAGTAGCGAATGTGAGTTTTCCTCGAGAGGAGACACCATAAAGGAGGCTCCCCGTTCTGGGGAGAAATGCTCTGCCTTCCAGGGGTATATGCGAAGCGTAGCTAATAATACAGATTATCCTTTCTTCGCGCTCGCTCGTCCGTGTCACTTTTGGTCTTTCTCTTTTCTCGCTCCCAAGAAGCTGCCGCCACGTGAGTTGTACGAAACGCCTGAGGCTGCTGCTGCTTCTCGATGTAAACGAATGCATGCGATCTTCGCCCGTCCCATGACCCCTTATATCCCAAACGCCGTCTGTGAGGGTATCTCCTCAGATGGGAAACAAAAACAACAAAACAGTCCCAAATACCCCCCCAGATGTGATGTGTGGCCTGTCCCAACCCAATCAGAAGCCACGAGAGATAGACGCGAAGAAAAGACGATAAAACAATGCCATAAAATGAGCCCACCCAAATCTATAAGCTCATCCATGCACCCGGCGCTTCAAACTCTCCTGGATATCGCTCCAACCAGCAGCGCAAACGAATCTCGATGATGATATGATGATGGTGTCTTCGTACAAGAGACATAATTTTGCAACCCATTTTTTGGTAGCATCGGGTGGTGAAAAAAAAGATGCTGATGATTAGTCTCCTCTAAAACCATTTGAGACCGAACCGAACGTGATTCAACATGAGGTATCCGCATAACAAGGATAATCGTAAACAAGTCTAAATCGTAACTTTCAGCACAATTGAACATATTTTTGTCATGAAGCATTGGCTTCTTTTTTTAGTCGGAGTGATCGTCGTGGTGATCTTCCGACCCAGCATCAGACTTGGCATCGTTTTTATGTACCTTCCGATGTCGACGCAGATTTGATACGACAGAAAAGTGTCTCCCACAGCCTTCAACTTCGCAACAGAATGCTATACTTTCATGTCAGCTTTCGGTTCAGCGTCATACGCCCAGGTGCTTTAATACTTACGCTTCTCGCCTGTATGACTATACATATGCGTCTGAAGTGAGCTCGGTCGGGTAAATCGCTTATCGCAGACTTTGCACTTGTGCTTCTTTTGCGTACTCGATGAAACCTTCGAGCTGAATTGCCCCATCATTGACTGAGGGGCGGGAGGAGGCTGCGTCATTAGATTCGGTCGAGGCAATGTCCGGGAAGTGACCGACTCAATATCAGAGCCTGCCGTCGAGTAATCGCTTACGGATGAATCTACCGACCCCGCATAATATCCACTACCGTAATTGCTCGCTGAGGAAATGGATGAATTCGTCGAATGTGTCGAAGGGAAACCATACGAATCGGCGGAACCCCTGCCACGGTTTCCGGGAGGGTATATCGCCCTAGGGGTCTCTTGGCTCATCGCGAGCATACCTTGACCAGCGTCGAGAGCATCCGCAAAGCTCCTCCGATCATCATTCTGAATACCTCTGTGATGCAAGTCAACCAACGAATTCCGGTGAGAACGAGATGCGTCTGAGCCATGATCGACCATCGGCAGTGAAGAAATTGACGATTGGGAATACCTTCGGTTGTCGGCTTCTGGCGCGAGAGCGAACGTTGAGCGCATAGGTGCCGGCGCGTACCCGGATACGCTGTCATAGGAACTCGGTGACGCCGAGTACGTCGCGTTCACCGGAGAGGCCGCCGTTGCTGTCGCATACGCGGGCTCTCCGTATCCAGCTGACGTTGTTTGCATTCGGTTTAAATTTAAAAGATCTTGCGGCATATTGAGTAAGTCCTGCTGTCCATAGAGGTCCGCCATGAGAGTGCTACCTGCTGAAGATGCCGTCACCGGGATGCTCCCATATGATGCCATTGAGGCACCACTGGTGCCTGTCCTGGCGGCGTGCTGTTTTGCCATAGAGTCGAGACCACCCAAGTTGGCATTGAGCCCTTGCGAGTACATGCCGTGGCTGCCATGGTGTTGGCTAGATGAGCCCGCGGCCCAGGGGTTGGTGAAATGCGGAGGGTTGGAGTAGGAAGACATGTGTTCGAAGTTGAGGGCCCCGAGTCGTGATTGATTGTCAAGAGTCATAGTCATCTTCGACGCAATATATCATATAAGAATGGCTGGAAATATGAGGCTTTCCAACACTTGGACACGACTCCTGATTTTTCCGTGTCAAAAAAAAAAAATATAGATAGGGAAGTTTGGAATAGTTCGCTGATCAGATGCGGGATCCCGAAGGGGCACAGATTCGTGTCACCTTGCCGAGGCGGTGACTTGTCTCTCAAGATCCAGTGAAGAAGATCCGTCACGAGCTACGGGAGGGGGATCAGCGAGCCTTAAGTGTGTTTGGCAGGACACTTCAGGAAGTATGCGACCAGGAACCCCCGAATAGGTGAACGAAGGTACACACTGGGGTCGGCCGGTACTTTTAAGGCCAGTCCAATCGTCTGAAGCTTAACACTCTCCAGCAATTGGGACAGGTGGAACCAATGCCCTTAGCTTACAGCAAGTCCAGTGACGACGGTGAACAGATTGATCGACAATCAAATGTCCCGTACTAAAGCAGGTCGGGGCAGGGTTGGACACACTGTAGGGTGCTACACAGAGCACGGTAGGGTAGGATATTGAAAAGATCGAACCGGGGCTGAAATTTGGAAAGATGGTGTCCAATTTGATAGCAACCGTTTTAGGTCTTGACTGATCATGAGAATGTGGAGTTCGGTGGCTCGTTTCAAGACCGAAGCGTAGAAGATCAGCAGCGGCCAGATATCCGGGAGGTCAGATGTACATATAATTCGAGCGAGTGTACTTGTTGTTACAGGAGACCTAGGCAAGGAATCGCAGCACCAACGTTGATCTTTGTATAGATGTATGTATGTATGTATATAGTCCTCTATCACCTTGTTTTGTTTTGGTGTTTGGGGAACGAAGTTAGATGTCCCGTAATATAGATGGCGGGTTGTGCGGTTTAGCCGTGGTTGGTCGACGTCGAGACGTGAGATGTTCCGTCGAAAAGCGTTTGTGAAGTGACGAGCGGAAGAGGCACAGGCTGAGATGGCAGGATGGCAGGCTTTACATACATAGATTGTCTGTCTTATTCGGCTACCTATGTTAGATAGTCCTGGTAAGTTCCTGGCAGTTTAGGTGTGATGGGAGTGGCCAGCTAGTACGTCAACTAGCAGCACTAGAGAATTAAAGAAGTAGGGAATTCCAGCGCGGGCCTGTTAAAAGCATCCAGGGTATCAGGGTCTCCCTAACCCGCACCTCAGAGTGATAAATTGGGGCGAGTGGGACAAGAAAGCACAGGGATCGAATACTCTAACGGAGGCGAAGAAAAAAGAGTTGAGGTACGGGAAATGCCATAAAAACTAGGTATGTAATAAGAAAGAGTGTGAGTGTACCGCGGTAGGTACGGTACGCAAATGAGAACATGGCAGGGTATGGTTGAAGGTAACGGCAAGGGTCTACGGCTAAGGCTACGGGGGGTGCGGCCGCTGGGATGGCAGGATGGCTAGCTAATTGTTATGTACCGGTACGGGTGGGCACTAACCAAAGAGATGACCCCTGTCCGCTTTCCGTATAGACAATGTACCTACACGTACGAAGTACAATATATTGACGGAAGGCAGTACCTACTATACATAGGTAGGTAGGCACGTATGCAATAAGGCTCATTCTTAGCTTACGCCACTGATGCGGAGGATGGGAGGATGGGGGTTGCCGTTATGCAGGGTCTGAAGGGAGCACAAAGCCGGCTTCAGCGCTTTTATCATAAGTCTATTTTCTATTATTTCCTTTTTCTTTTTCTTTTTTCCTCTCCCTACGTCGTCTCTCTATTTTTATTTTATTCCCGTCCCTTGACAAATTATCATATTCTCTCTAGGTAGTAGCCATTCTGAGTAATGGGTGGATGGAGAGGAGTTCCGGTATTAAAATATGTAGGTATATATGCTACACCATACCTAGACACGGTACTTACAGTCGGGCTTCCCATCTATCCATCTATCCCACAGCATGACCCTTTCCTCTTTGGTGGGAAGGATGAAGCTAAGAGTGACCTAGCTTGGGTCTCCTGGCAACTAACTACGTCATGCGGTGTGTGAATAGTGATTGGACACATCTAATATGCTCCACAAAAGTGGTTCCTCCAAGTGCGCGAAGAACATGCGCCTGCTTTTCCATAATCCAAGACACGACATCATTGAACCCACGTTTGATGACTAAAGATAGTCGGAGTTCTCTGTCCCGGTGTCAAGGGATGATGAATAAGTAGGAAAGAAATGGCGCTGGAGAAAGGGAAATTTGTTTTGTCTCTCTTACCTGGAACTGATAATTACCACTATTTTATTTCCTTCATGCGTATTTTCTTTTTCCATCGTATTGAAAACCCAACGACATCTGAGCCAAGTCTTTTCATGTTCGGTCCCGCACTATAATCGTGGCGGCAGTGTGGCCTTCGTGTCCAGCCCACGATATCTTGGCATTTTTAGAACAGCGATTACGGCGCAGTGTGATAAGAATGGGTTGAGCCCAACTAGAGGAATGACGATGGAATAGCCACGCCTACCACTTACATACCTAGGTACGTATGGAGTAATGGGAGTAATGGAGTAGGACTTTACAAAATAAAAGTGCTCGGGATGAAACCGAGGGTTGCATGTATGACGATATCTTCGAGCCAGTCGGGCCAGCTCCCCAAGTCCTCGAAGCTAATTAAGCGGTACTGCTTCGGGGGAAGTTGAATGGCTATTGCCCAGTGCTCACAAGACTGACGTCGTCGGTCAGGATTGGCAAGCGAAGGAAGGCCTGTACAAGTATGACGGCGGCGCCCCGACGAGGCCTTGTCTATGGCAGTCTATAAAACATAGATGGGGAGGGGCATCTGGGGCTCAATCTAACCAACCCGACAGTTATGTGGTAAGCGAACATGTAGTGTGTAGGGTGGACGTAGACCATACGTAGGTATGTTTTGTCTACTCCAGCATCTTGCACCCCATGCGGTGAAATGTTGACAGTTGTACAACATCATCTATCATATATCTTTTAGCCCTGCAAGCAGAAGACTGGGCAGCTGGAGTCTGGAGCAACATATACGATGAGTTCGTAATAAGTGACGACGACTACGACGACATAAAAATACATCCCAACAGTCATTGATACGATGCAGAAGTCCCCGAATGTAGGGACTCCTGTACGAAATACCATGTACCTACTGGTCGGTATTATTTTTCTTTTCTTTTCGTTTCTCTGGCACTTACCTGCGATGATGCTTGCTTCCGGGTCAGGGAGATAGAGTTACATTAACCTCATTGACGGGGGAAATCTCTTGGCGATTACCGGGGTGTCGTCATAGCTTTTAAACATGTCGGGAGGAGGATTCTAGGTGTCCAATGCGAAAGGCAGTTCATTGGCTAGAATCTGGTCGGCGGGAAATGCAGTATCAGCCAGTCTTTTCAAGTGCCTCCACATATTTCAAATGACACAATTGAATAATTTTCAATGGACGAAAAAAAACCCTTTGAGCTATGACCAATTAATATTAACGATTTAATAAAAGCGACCCGTGTGCTAATATACTATGTAATATGCCCCGGGAGGATAGTGAAAGAAAGGATGAAGACCCTTGAGAACCCTTTTTTTCTTTCATTCCTAGTAACTAGGTAGTTAAAGAAAAAAAGGTATAATACAACCTCATCCGTAGCAGCGAGTGAGCAATACGAAGATGTGGTACGCATGCAGCCACACTTTTCAAGTTATAGATTACAGATTGTTGACAGTATAAACTTGCTCGGAGTATACTACATCTACATGCAAGAGCCACAAGTAGGTACATTATGTACCTAGGTACATAACCTACCTACACTATGTACCCATAGATTGGTAGAGTTGCCCGCGACGTACGTACTCACCCTACCTCCTGCTATGTACGCATGTATGGGAGGTCGAAAGGGGAAAGCGTAATCAATGAAAGTAGTAGTTGAGTAGTAGTTGCGCCATTGTTAAATTACTGCTTAAATGAACAAAACAAATAAAAGCGGCAGTTCACGATCTAGACAACGTCATATCTGCCAGATGAGGTTCTTCAAGGCTAAAACAAGGCTTAGTCACCGGCGTTCCAATTTCTTTTAAGCTTGAATTTTTAGTGGAAGGGCCAAAAGCACGGCCCGGGCAAACCTTCGGTCGTTTTTAGGAATGAGTCGAAACATTGAATGAACCATTTTACCATTTACATGCCTACATACATACCTCATACACTACATGCTAGTTAGTCTATTTACATTGCATACCTAACCTAACCTAACCTCCTAGGATCTAATGTAGTCGGTTTACTATTTTACATAGTACAAGCCACCGGCAAGCCATGATTTCCGTGATCCAGTCCAGCGGTTCCCATGCGGATCACAACGCCATCGAGAAACCATCACGGCGCCGTCTCTGGCCCGGTGGATTGATGTACAGGGTCATATCCTCTACATGCCCTCAGACCCTTTACACGCCTTTACCATGTATCAAAGGTCATGATACATCGTGCGGATACCCCCTAGTCTAGGGGAATAGATTTAATTGCCTAAACACGTGGTCGGCACTAAAACATCCATACAACCCATATCAGATCTAGGTACCGAATTATTAGTCTATGTATGCATGGTGAGATGACCTGCTCGTCATTTCGATCATGACAGGGCGCGTCCGAAAGTGGCGTTTGATATTAAACATATCCGTCCGCCGTCGAAACTATTGCAACTCGCACGGCTTCACCCCGTACGCGTACGGGTAAACCATGCTTTCGGGGATCAAATTACATGCACGTGGGTAAATGGTTCAATCATTTACATGCGTGGCGCGATCCCAGTGAGGTCTATCATCCATCACATTTCGTATGTGTCATGTGAAGAAAGAAACACTGCTCCTATTCTCCTCTCCCCGGCATTAACTCAGTAGAGTTGCTTCAGGACTCTACACAATAAAACTCAATACTCTCTTCCGGCTTCTGGTTGGTGAAGAGTGATAATACCGTAGCAGTGGCCTTATGGACGATCAGTTCGTCCACAGACCAGACCCTGCATCGTCGCCGTCACATATATACACATACATAGGTAGGTATACACATACACATACCCGCAGACCAGGTTGCATTAGATAACTGCATCAGATATTATGGCACCGCGAATACCGCTGCATGGCAATCTTCTGACCGCTTGGCATTCGTCTCTTTCCATCGCGCTTGAACCGTTTTGGAACTCGAACGATAAGGCTAAGTTAGGTCTATTGTCTCGTTACGGCAGACTATTACAATCTGTCAGCACGCACATGCATATACACCTGCATAGGCTCGCAGGATCCCTTGAATTGTATTGGGGCTAATATAAAAGGATATTGTGTATAATACAGATAGGGACAAGTCTGTATGTGCTAATGGATATGTAAGTAGATGTCCAAGTCCAAAAAGGTCGATAGTGGTTCGAACTAATATATTGATCTCGAATATGGATTTATTAAGTGCATGGTGGTCGTAGCTCTCCCCTTGGCAATTCAATCAGATTCCCGGACATCGCAACGTCAGTAATTAGCAATGTGTCAACGGCACTTCCCAGAACCACGAAGTCCACTTTCCCGCTTTCTGGGTATCAACGGTAGATTTGTAGTATGTTTCAAATATCGCAATTGCCATTTACGGTGGCTACCATACAACTCTAAGTAGGTATTTAAGTTCCATGTTGCATTTAACTATGTAGTTGAGAGGTATGTACATACCTAACTCAGGTATTGTATTAGACATTAACTACCTATGTTAGGTACCTATGTATTAAACCACTCAAAATAGATCCAATCTTAGAAAGTTGAACCCTTAACAGGTACCTATGTACCTAACTTTCCATAAACACACACATACCACAACGGCCCAGTCCCATCTTATTTTTCCTTTGGTTGTTGAACTCATACGGAAGCACGGTCTTTTTTCTTCTTTCTAGAAGCTTGGTGCTATTGATTAGACAGATTGCCAATAGTGATTTTTTGATCTCCAAATTGCGCAGGAGATATTGACGTCCACTTTGACCAGCTCCGGGACATATAAACGGTCCACTCAGAGAAGACTCAGGGATGGCCAAGGAGCATGGGTGTGTTTCATATAGAAATTCGACTGGCATTCCCCAAAAGTCGCATTGGCAATACAACTTCGACCCCGGCTGTTTGCCTGGCAGATAGTCGACGATCATATCCATTCTTGGAGATCTTATAAGAGACGGTGTCTCTAGCGTAACCTTACCGCAGTACCCCCTTGCACCCCCATCTGCATCTCAGCAACCACGCAGCTTTTGTCTCTGGCACAGGATTCCATTACATACCTTACCCGACAAAATATCATAAGAGAGTGAACCCCATTATCAGTTGCCCTGGCGCTTTAGAAGGGGGGTTTCGTTCTCCTCAGACCCAGTCCCGGCAAGTAATTGTATGAATGGCTGTTTTCCTTTTTTGCTGCACTTAGGAAAGGGCAGACGAAGAGATCTTAAGACCTAGATGAATTGTGAATACCGGGCTTCCAGGGCCTAATCCAATGCTTGCCCGCACGGCAGTAAAGTGGTATTCAAGGATCCGGTAGACTTGCCTCGTCTTGGCATCACGCTTACTACGAAGGGGCAGCCTAGAAGAATACCCTTCGAGAAAACTACATTTACGTACTCCCATGACCGCTTAAAAAGCTGCACACCAAAAAGTGATAAAACTAGTACGGCTTCGTGTCGAGTGAGCTAGCCAACGCACCCACGCTGCCGAAGCCGGGACAAAGGAGTAACTAGAGGTTAGTCGCCGACCAAAGTTGACGAGGGTGTCATTAGCAAATTTCCTGTGAGCCTTTCCCCAATACCAGCGCACTAATATTTAGCACAAGGATTCAATACATGCCATGCGGAGCCTTATTGCAGACACATGCTAGATAGCCCAGCCATTCCGGCTATTTGAGGCTTCTGCCGTTTTTTCTTTCTTTTTTTTTCCTTTTCCTTCATTTCGGATTCATCAACGGATACGAGTTGTCATGCTAAAGATGTCATCAACCCGATATCAAAAACTACAGAGTAGGCACAGAATCAAAGGCGAACTCTAGGTAAGCCAACGCATCGTACGATAGTGGATGAGTAAATACTTGTCCCAGCTCGGCCTACGACATATCGTCTACTATGGCTCGGACATAAAAATGGCAGATGAGGCTTGCAGCCAAATAGCACCCTCCAATGATATTCCTTTATATCAGATAGGACTCAAGCCAAGACAGCCTATTGCATTCGGGCTTACAAGGAAATGCAGTCGACGGAGACTTTTCCAGCGAGCAGCGAGCATAGACCATCGACAGTCAGCTCACCTAACACATCCGGCCAAGTCATACTATCTCCCCGAGACATCCACGATGATAGGGCTGCTATGCATAGGCTATGAGTTTATGGGGAAATACGGATTAGTGTGGATAATTTAAAGTTTAAACATGGCCTCACATCCCCGGACTTCGTGGCACCGCCATTAGTTGGTTGTGCAAGGTGTTCGTTCGTGTCGTTCCTCGTCGCTGTGACAATTTCGAGCTCGACGTGGCTGACCACGACTTATTTCCTCTGCAGTCAATATTGGCCGCAAATACTCCGAAAGGTGACGAATACTGTTGACAGTTCTGTTCGTGAACATTGTCTTCCTCATCTGAGGGCTCAGGGTCACCCCAACCCACATAGCTCTATCACCCCTATCTTCTACGAGCACAAGCATGAATGGGAACATATCTTTTCGCTCTTTGGCGCGATTTTACTACAAGTCTAGCCTTCCCTGCACGAAGGAGGTATGGGCTATTGCTTACAAAAATACCTCATAGCAGTCCACTTCCTACTATTCCATGTATATGTTGGCTTTGCACACATAAGAACCCATGCGGTTCTCTCAGCTATCGGTGGTTCCGAAATCGTTGGGGCTATGCTTCATCTTCCCCTACTATGTAGCATTCGAGAGATAGGCATTTAGCGAATGTTGCTAGAATAGGAGAATGTCGACGAAGTGAAGGGTAGAACTGGCCACTGCTATGGACCGTAATTGGACGTGCATGCATAGGTAATCTCCTGTCGCGCAACCCTGTATAACAATAGACAATCCTCAAGAAGAGCCTCATTGGTGGCTCGTACTGGAAGCTAGTTTTCCATTGTTTTGGCAATTTCCCTACGTCTAACCATAAACCATGGGGAGCCGGAATTCCTAGTTCTATATATGTAAAGACGGAGTTACTAGGCCTCGAGAGTCAACCATCTCCTAACTTCAATAAGCGAGTCGACTTCACTAGTAAAGATCAGCATACACACTCCAATCCTCTACTAAGAAGGTGATAATGAGCATATCGTTCTAGGAATGGATGGCGCGATGTGTTGACTTCCTAAAACCTCTCGTCACAAGCATTTCTTCTATTGCAGGATGTGGCAGTGTACCATCCATGCATATGGAAAGCACACGAAAACTCATCTCTAACATCAATGGATCCATCAAATCAAAACATTGATGAACTACGCACATTTGCAACCATGGGCACCAACAGTAGGATACAAGCAAAGCACCCCACGTATGTAGATGCCCTAGCTTCTCCGTGTTACGCAGTGCCATTGGTGAAGAAGACGTGGAGACTTAAAGACCACGGATATTTACTTATATTGCAGAGCGACGTAGTTTAATATGTGTTATGCCGTCGTAGATTGCCTTACCCTTGCGCCTGACAAGGGAAAAGCTTCCCCTGAAGACACCATCACGTCTGTATATTTCCCAAGCAACTCTATAGCATCTATCGTTACACCAGCCAATCAACGAGGACTTGAGTTCATTGTAAGGATACATATAGTAAGACTCGCATACTGCAAGACTTATGTAGATTAGAGCTTTAAACATTACGGTGGGTAATGGTTGTAATTACCAGGACCCTCTGGTAAATGTGCTCTCCGCGTCAATATAGCACACTCCCGTAACACGGATTACGAATATTAAAGAGCTTCTACCATACGTTGACATACGCACTTCAGGTCGCATTCTTAGAACCCAGACGTAACACTTCAAGATGCGAAGCCAACCCGCTGGTATCAAAAAATACCAGCTATGATAATATATAGCGTAGTGGCCCTTTCCCCCACACCCGGGCTATCATATAGCACCGTGGCAGTAGCGAATACGAGAGCTTGGGAACCGTATTATGCTCTGGGTTAGGGGGACGACGACGGAGACGACGAATCGAATCCGGGTCGATGATATTGCCCGCCGTCGGCTGAGACCTTGCGGCTAAATGCGTGCGACGTCGTACGGTTCCCGATGTCCCGGTCCTACGGAGCCTGGCCGATGCGTGTCACTTCAGCCCCAAAGGGTGCGTTGAGGGAAGGACTTATGTCGGGGACTTTTGTGCTGTTGACGTAACTACCTAGGTAGGTAGGTATCTAGAGACATGTTGTGTGTGTGTGTGTGTGTGTGTAGTTGTTCTGGTAGTAAGAGAAGGGAATGGCTGTAATGTTGGATTCATCTTGGCTTCGACGTACTGGTGAAAGCGCTGTTCTACACATAGCTCCTGGTAGTAATAGTAGTGCCTTCGCTTGTCTTTGGATATGCACACTATATATATTAGATATGATGAAGGATTCCCCTTCACCGTACACTATTCGTTTACTAGCTGCTGTAGATATACATTATTAATATCGCTGCGAGGCATATAACCCCCTTATCTTTCAATTAATGAGAACGACGACTTGACCCTGGATCGTTTTATAGTACGGTGACGTCGTATTCCTGGCAAAGGCGGTCGAGTACCCAGAGCATCAAGTCGAATCGTGTGAGCCGAGATACAATAATCGACGATATATCCGAGCTAACGCGCTCAATATGAATAAAGGTAGGCAGGATTTGTACGTAGTTGGGTCATTTCTATAGGCTCCTAATGATGGTGTACGAGCTCCTTTAGTTACCTGAGCTGGAGGAATAGCATGCAAATAATATCTCATACCGATACCAATTCCAATACAGCAGCGGTAGCCCCTTTTCCGGCTGTCCCAAAATCAGGGGAGGGGGGAACTCCAAGTTCCTATGATTGACTCCGAAATTTCTGCGCGAGATTCCTCCCGCTTGAGTCTCAACTAAGAAAAGGAATCTGTTCAGATACACCTACCTATGTAGTGTGTTGCGTTTGGGCCGCGGGCTTTTCGGAACCCAGATCAGTTGATTAGGTAGTTAGTCACTCTAGACGTGGCATCTCAGGGCCGTGAAGGGGAGATTTAGTGTCAACAGCGCAACGAGCAAATCGAGTAGAAGACGGATACAGAGGGTCCAGTTACAGATATGTGTTTAGGTAGGTATGCGTGTTGCGAGATTAATAGAGGGAGGGGAGACATTTATCTTACGGTAACTTACGGTAACTTCCCGTAAGAAGTTCGTGGAGTTAGAAGCATTTTATAACCCTTTCTCCTCTTGATGAAGTAAATAGATACAATCAAGGGACATTTATGTGAACGGAACGTACGTCCTAAGGATTCAGTGTGGAAAGTTTCAGACTGAATTTCTATTATTTCACCCTCCACAGTAATATATATATAGTTGAATCAACCTAGTCGGAAGTAAAAGTAGTAGCTGCTTGCATGGAGCACCAAAGACGTGAGATTGCTTCCTGGGTCGGGGATAAGCACTGGTATATCCAGCGGTATGGCCTCAGGGGCTCCAATTGGCGGAGGGCGTTGGTTATTGTGAGAAAAAGACAGGAGGGGTGGGTGGTAGAGGATGGGGTGAGTAGAGAGGTTGGTTTGAGTGTGGTGTTCGTCAATGCGGTTGGGAGGAAGGGACGGGGGGACGGGATACTAGGAGAGATACGTAAGAGATAAGGACGGAGCATAGAGGAAAAGGAAGTCTTGATTAGGGAACTGAAAGCGGAACTGAATTGGTAGCATAGCACCTCACAGTTTGAGGGATGAGACTTTAGTGGTGTCTGGTTCTTCTTGAGGGTTCAGTGTTTATCTATTCCAACCTTGTCGAATGCCGTATTGCTCGCAGACCTGGAATGGTATAAGAATGTGATGTGAATATGGCATAGGCTGTAAGGCCCCTCTGCCGTCTGCTATTCGAGACGTGAGAAGTGATTCCTCCGAAGGGAGCTGTGAAAGGACATCTATCTAAATGTTGGGTGACTTGAGTAAGATGGCGCATTCTCCTTCAAAGGCTACTTACCTTCACTCCGTTGAAGGACTACGATGGGCGCTAACACTAAATAATGACGGATCTCTAGATATATGATGAGAAAGCTTTATGGGTATTGACCTAGGCTACTTCTAGATCTAATCTCTGACTTGATTATCGAAAAGAGAAACGGGGATATCTACGGAACTAAGTATGATAACGGGAGTAAACGCGCTGCCGTAGAGCCTTTACTTCCACGACCTGAAAGAAATTCGGCAAAGATGGTGAAATATCCTGAACGTGGTTGCTCGGAATTAACCTCTAGCTCTCCTTAACCTCTTGCTGGTTCGTACTGGTTCTGTGGAGGTATTGTTTTCAACCTTCACTACTTCAGTTACTACTTGGCGTCTTTTTCGGGTACGAGCTGGGGGTTCATCGGCCGTAGTGTCTCCAACTTCCTCAACTTTTATTTTAACGTCGACAACTTCGACCTTGCCAGTTGCCTGCTCTGAGAACGACTTTAGGTTCGCGGTGAAAAGTACCGACTGAGCCCATCCCGCCTGTGGACCCCAGATCTTCCGAAAATGATCCCCGACGGAGTCATACATTGCCTTGGAGAAGGTCTTGGTTTTGGCCTTGCCGAATTTGTAATCTCTTTGTGCAATTTGCCATACATGTGTATCCACGGGAACTGCTTCTCCCCAACCTAAGCCCATCAGGCAGACGCAATCCGAGACTTTTGGGCCAACCCCCGGGAGAAGGAGAAGCTGCTCATGGGCGTACCTGTATGTGGGCATCTCCGGAGCTTTAGGTATAGTCAATTCAGACCAGCCAGGATTTTCGGGGTTTATAAGGCTTTCAAGCCAACCCTTTGGCTTCTCCTCACAGATTAAACGGGCCGTTTCTGCAATAAACTTGGCCCTGTAACCAAACCCTAGTTCCCTGAGATGAGCATCTACTTTCTTCCCGCTAAGCGCCTGAGGTGTCGGAAAATCGTGAAAGGCCTCATCTCCAATATGCTCAACTAGAGGGCCGTAGTGTATACACAGTTTATGAACCTATACAATATTAGTATGGTTGATATCCTACTATGGAAGATAAAGACTAATGATATACCATCTGAGAAATACGTGAAATATTGTTGTTACTACTGCAGATAAATGCGATCAGCGCTTCCCATGGATCTTGGCTTAGAATCCTAATCCCCATAAACTTTGACGCTTTCTTCCGGAAGTTAGGATCGGACTTTGACCACTGATCATACAGTACCGTTGCTGTAGCATTTCGCATTAGTATATGGACAATTGAGAGTGATTAATATTAAATTTTATCCAACGGCCAATTTCATTATCACATTATTGAAAATGAGAGACACTCATATGGTCTTGGTGATAACAAGATAACGATTATCTTTAAATCTGATATGCACTTACAGTCATGCTTTAAACTGAAATAGTGTCTAAGAAGAGCTTCAGTATCATCATGATTGATGGTATCGTGTTCATTTTTAGTGGGTAAGGGAGGCGTCAACGCTGATGGAATAGCCGTTGATGAAACTACTTTATAGTGAAGATGATGCTTATCCTGCTTTAATGAGAGCAGTCGTCCATAAAGGACGCAATTCCTGATGATATATTAATATTAATCAAGGCAATCGATTATGAGATGACGTACCATTCATCGTCTATTTTACGCCATCTGAAAGATTGCCCACAACGGAGAGTTGTTTCGATGCAGAGGTCAGTTAAGTTTAGGGGGAGCTTCCGCCACTCTGATACGCGTACAGGAGCCATGTTTTAGGGAAATAGGCGGTATTATATGAGTTATCAACCGAGTTTGTGAGTAGGAATCATAGGCCGGAATTGCCTATATATTATAACCTTGATAGAGGTAGACATTCACTAGGATTGTCGTTAAAGGTTAGTTTGTCTAATGTACCTAAAGTTTGTAAGTTGTAGGGGCTCCAGCGTTTCGCCTCCTGATTGCCGTTTGCCCTTCATCTTTTATCAAAAGATCCCTAAAAAGGAAAGCGGGGCCTGTTATCTGCTAAATCTAGGATCACTAAGCCTAATAAGGATTAGTAACACGTACTGCGCTCCACTCTGGGCCAGCCAAAATTTCTATTTTCCAGCCGCGCTGCAGCTCCACTGTCAACAGCTTCATCCTACCGCCATGCAATTACAGCTTGACATTTCTTTCAATTCCCCTGCCTTGTTTTTATCGTATTTTTCATTCCCGATTAACAACTATTCATCTCCTATTATCTCGAACTGCACACACACATAGGAGACTAGTTCGATACTATGAACGGCGACAGCTATTCTTCTCGAGGTAAGGCTTAACTATCTCGATTTTCTCTTGTTACAATTGAATGGGAGCTGACAAAATCATTAAATTAGACGCCCGTCATGGCTCGTCTCGGGATTATCCTCGCGATGACCGCCGAGACCGAGGTGACCGAGGTGACCGAGGTGATCGAGGTGATCGACGAGACCGAAGACGGAGCAGATCGCCTCGTCGGTCGCATCGTGATGCTAGGGATGAGGATGCTTATGCTTCTAGTCGAAGCCATCGAGACCGTGAGCGCGAAGATCGATATGGAGGCGGCCGTGATCGTAGAGACCGAGAATGGGATCGCGACCGGGGCTCGAGGAGAGACAATCGTCGCGAGGAAGTTGCACGACCCCCTCGACGCGACCGCGACTTGTTCGAAGAGAGGCGTGGTGGTGGTGGTGCCGCCGCCGCCACTGCCGCTGCTGCTGGCGGCGGCGGTGCTGGCGGCGATAGACGGGATCGCGAAAGGATTGACCGGATGCGAGATGAAGACCTCTTTGCGCAGAATCGACGAGGGCGTAGTCCGACACCGCCACCCAAGAAGCGGGAGCCGACGCCAGATCTGACCGATATTGTTCCCGTTCTAGAGCGCAAGCGACGTATGACACAATGGGATATCAAACCCCCCGGCTACGAGAACGTCACTGCTGAACAAGCTAAGCTATCTGGAATGTTCCCTCTACCCGGGGCGCCTAGACAACAACCCATGGATCCTACGAAGCTACAGGCTTTTATGAACCAGCCGGGGGGGACGGTGAACAGCGCGGCATTAAAACCAGGCAATTCCCGGCAGAGCAAGAGACTTATCGCGTACAATATTCCTCCAGGTTCGACTGAGGAAAGTATTATGGGCTTTTTTAACCTTCAGTTAAACGGCCTCAATGTTGTGGAGAGCACCGATCCCTGTGTTCTATGCCAAATCTCCAAGGATCAGACATTCGCCCTTCTTGAATTTAGACACGCTTCTGAAGCTACCGTTGCTCTCGCTCTCGATGGTATCTCAATGGAGCCCGATGATGTTACAAATGGTTCGGCTAATGGGGGCGGGCATGGCTTAAAAATACAACGACCAAAGGACTACATTGTGCCTGCCGTCGTTGAAGAGACCCCATATAAACCTGGTGTCGTTTCTAACGTCGTTGTTGATACCCCCAACAAGATTAGCATCGCAAACTTGCCCCCTTATCTCAGCGAAGAGCAAGTTATGGAGCTTCTGACCTCGTTTGGCGAACTTAAAGCGTTGACCTTGGTCAAGGATACAGGAACGGAAGAATCTCGCGTAAGTCATGCACGAAATACAAAATTAGTTGGGCTTTTAAAACTAACATTTAGTAGGGTATTGCATTCTGCGAATTCGTGGATCCTGCTGCGACAGAAATTGCGATCCAGGGTCTAAACAATATGGTTATCGGCGATAAGAACCTCAAAGTGCGAAAGGCTAGCATAGGGATCACCCAAGTAGCTGGTGTTGAGATGGGTGTCAACGCCATGTCTATGCTCGCAGGCACCACGGCAAACGACTCAGAGGAGTCGAGGGTGCTGCAGTTGCTCAACATGGTGACGCCGGAGGAATTAATGGACAACGATGATTATCAAGGTAAATGCTCTGCTTCATTCTGTACATCTGAGCGCGCTAACCTTAAATAGAAATATGCGAGGATGTCCAAGAGGAATGCTCTAAATTTGGTCATGTGCTGGACATTAAAGTACCGCGACCTACTGGTGGCAGTCGACAATCTGCAGGAGTTGGGAAGATTTATGTTAAATATGATACGACCGAGTCAGCGAAGAACGCTCTGCGAGCCCTTGCAGGCCGAAAATTCGCTGATCGTACAGTTGTAACAACATATTTCCCAGAGGTGAGCGCCCCCTTTTCCCCAAAGAAATTTGATCAGCTCTAACTTGTGATATATAGGAGAATTTTGAAGTAGGAGCATGGTAATGACAGAAAGGGGGCTTGTGCTACCTTTTTACTCTTAGGTGTAGCAACTTGATATATCGAGAATCCGGCCCATGGGTGAGTCGCATTTGAGATATTGCAAAAATCCATAGGTTGCGAACTGTACAACAACAGATGTGCGCGAAAGGAGTGGTGCACTAATAAGGTGAATTTACAGCACTATCGGACTTAAGGCCGATACATGTGTTAATCATTCATTAGAACGATAACAATAATAATCGTTACGAGTCATAGACCGAAATGTGAACTTATAGACTAACCTAACCTAGCCCACTATGCCTGCCTACCTACCTAGGTAGGTAGGTAGATAGCCTGATAGGTTCTCGTTCTTGAGTAGATGTGGGTAGATGTGGTTAGATATGGTTAGAACAGATGATTTGCTAGGTTAGCTATTTTAAATCCCGCCATCCTAGTATACGGCAATGATTTAGTTGTAGATTATGCTTAGGACTGTTATAAATTCGTGCTATATTGTTTACCTAGGTATGTATTTCGAACGAGTCATTCCCTTGGAATATAGAATTTATTTATCATATTCCATATACCTCTACTGGTTTCGATGAATACCTATGAATAGGTACCTACCTATGAAGTGATCTCTCATCTATAATTAAGCCAATAAAGCTGTAAGCCAAGGCTTTACCGAAGATTGATGTTTTCTTCAATGGAACGTTAGCGTAGAATGATTGCATTTTTACGTAACCTTTACTCCTTAAACCAAAGTATCGCAGGTAGGCTTCTGGACAGTTGCACGTAGAGCGTTGTATAAAAGCATCTACCCCTAACTTAGTTGTTGTTTTCTGTTATTTTGCTCAAGTCGTTTGCCTTCTAGGGTTTAAATCTTTGGCGAAGCAAACACTTGTTGAAGCCACGCTAAATCATCATGGCTAAACAATCCATGTCGGAATATCTGCTCTCGAGCCCTGAGATAAGCGATCTTTACGAACGAGCTACGCAATCGCAGTTTCTCAGCCTTGCTGGTCAGGGGCAGCTCCCCCTGGACGTGCTCTCCCAGTGGTTATCTCAAGATCGGCTCTATGCTCAAGCTTATATCCGCTTTGCGGGAGGGCTGATATCCCGCGTCCAACTACCGATCAAGGTAGATGGGCAGGACACTTCAAAGACGCTGCAATGGCGAGTACTGTCGTTATTGCAGACTGCCATCTCGGGAGTCACGAGGGAACTAAAGTTCTTCGAAGAGACTGCTAAGAAATATGGGCTGGATCTCGAAGCTCTCGGACCTGTGGCGGAAGGAGGTAACTTGTCACATAAGTCGGCTGGATTCGGTCCTAACAAGGCGACAAAAGACTACATCGACCTATTCGACTCATTCTCTGCGAGGCCTAACGGAAATCTGACCAAGACTCTCCTAGATGGGCTCGTGGCGCTTTGGGCCACGGAGAAGGCATATTTGGACTCTTGGACATATGCAAAGAAGCAGGGTTCGGAGGATGCAGATACGAAGGGGGATCTTGACGGCGGGGCATTGAGGAAGGAATTCATTCCCAACTGGACCTCAGACGAATTCCAAGCTTTTGTGAAGGAGTGTCAGGAGTGCTTGGACGCTTATGCTGCTAGTCAGGACGAGGATACGGAAGAAGTCATAGCGGCGGGCTCTATGGTAATCTTTAAGAAAGTGTTGGTGCTGGAAGAGTCGTTCTGGCCGATGGTGGCTTGAAGACTTATGCTGTTGGGGGAATGATTGAGCTGGGGAGATGAAGTTATCCTGGTGCCTAAACTTGTATATTTACGAATGGTTGATGTAGTTATTGCCTTTATTTAGATGATACAAAAGTTTATTATGCTGAAATAGTAACCTGTTGTAGTTATTGTCTCTAATGGCTCATTAATACGTGCATTCTATAATTCTCAGGTAATGGATTCCCACTATTCGCTTAATTCAATTACCGGGACATTACCCCATAGTTTATCGTTGTCAGAGCAACGATGGCAATTAAACCTAGCAATCAAAACAGTCAACAAGCGATAAGGAATAGTTAACTCTAATTGATCTTAGGTATTTATTAGATTGATTACTCCACACAATTGTCTTCGCGGTTGATCTTCTCAATTTTGTACAACATCGAATAGTACTAACGACACAGGTTCTTTCAACCGAGGCTTGCCAATATTGCCATTTTCTAATCTCAGAACCAAAATGGCTGCCGGTGATCTCATCGACTTTGATATAATCGAGGGGCAGAAGGAAAATATTCAATCCTTGCCCGGGGGACGGTCAGCAAAGAAACTTGTCGAAGCCTTTTCGCCTTCTCCTTTACAGCCTTTACACAAACTTTCAACGCCCACACCGTCGGATACCAAGAACATCAACGATTGCATCAGGGCCGAGTACGAGGCCGAGATCGCAAACATTTCAGAGTCGGACGACCCTCTCGACGTCTTCGACCGATATGTTCGCTGGACCTTTGACGCATATCCATCAGCGCAAGCCACACCCCAGTCACAACTACACACTTTATTGGAACGCGCTACCAAAACTTTCATCGGATCAGCCCAGTACAAGAATGATCCGAGGTATCTAAAGCTGTGGCTTCAATATATCAGATTCTTCTCCGACTCTCCCAGGGAAACTTACGTCTTCCTATCACGTCATAGCATCGGCGAAGGGCTAGCCCTGTTTTACGAAGAGTACGCTGCCTGGCTGGAGAGCGCAGAACGCTGGGCGCAAGCGGAGGAAGTATATAAATTGGGTATCGAGCGAGATGCGAGACCAGTGCAGAGATTAGTTCGCAAATTCGGTGAATTTGAGCAGAGACGAGCACAACAGCCCGACGCGGGAAATACCCCGTCGTCGCCGGCAATACCTACAGTCCGACCTGCACTAGTAGCCAAGATCGACCCCTTCGCTGCTCCGGCACGGCCAGCCGACCCTCAAGCTCCGAGACCAAACATGGGTGTCAGTAGCCAGTCTTCAAAGCCTGCAAAGGCCAAGCTCGCAATATTCTCAGATGCAGATGCTGAGCCTAGCGCAATGTCAAAGATGGGAGAGAGCTCCAGGGGGTGGGACACGATAGGATCATTGGAGGACCGTAAAAAGGAAAATATGGTGGAGGCTAAACCTTGGGCGGGGGAAACGTTGACGACGCAGGTGAAGAAGAGCAATGGTCCGAAGATGGCTATATTTCGGGATCCTGTAAGTTAAAACTTCCATCCCTATGCGGCAATGCCCATTTGTTGATGGAAACAGGACTAATTTGTGGCGATTGCGCGATTGTATATATTTAGTCTTTGTCTAGAATAGCAGACTCTCATATTGTCATTGCCCCGTCTAAGCATCAAGTAATCGTGAACCCCCAAAGCGGGAAAAAAGAGCGTGTCTTTGTTAACCTAGATGCTGTTTATCCAACTCCGGAGGAGCCCGGAACCGAACTTTCTTTCGAAGAACTTTGGGCTGCGAACCAGGGCTGGCTTGACGTATCCTGGGAAGACGACAGTTTCGCAGATGAACTACAAGAACAGACTCTCGGGCAAGGCTCGGAAGTTGATATGCTCAGTAACCAGGTCGCAGAGAAATTAGTAGTTCACCACGATGTGGTAGAACTGGATGAGAACGGGGCAATCAAGGAAAGCTCACGGCCTGCAAAAAGCAAAAAGAAGAAAGTGATGGAGTATAACGAGACGCAAATCAGTCAGTTCATCCCGCACCTACCCAAGAATATATTTCTACTCTATCGAACAATTAACAAGATCGCTAATTCTTTCACAGTCAAAGCAAAACTGGACTCGCCTTCAGGGCCAAAAATTAAGAAGAAGAAGAACAACGCTACCAATTCCGAGCCTACCATGACGATGCACACCAGGGCGGCAACTGATGATATTTATGATATTTTCAACGCTCCCCTTAAGCCTGCTCAAGAGGACGAAGCCGAAGAGAGCGAAGAGGAAGAGTACACGACAGACGACGATTATACCAGCGGTGGAGAAAGCGCCAACACTACTAGACGAATTTCGACCAGTGAGGCTGGTGACGATGACGAGATACCTGATGACAAGAGCGTGAGCGAATGGTCCGAGTTCACGGTGCAAAAGCACGTCCCAAAATTAGACGGCAGGAGTGATAACGAGGAGGAAGACGAAGGAGAGCAAAGCGACGCGGAGATGTCGGACCTTATTGACACCAACGATCCCCGAGAGGATGATGCTGGCACACCAGAAGACTCTCCTCCAAGGACAAGATTCATTCCTATACCACCTGAAGACTACGAGGCACCCACGCGGCCGTATAGGGATCCGGCCGAAGCGGCTAACAACCGCCTCCCGTTCATGACACCTATCACAGAACGCACCGAATCTTCTCTTGGTCTAATTACGGGAGCAAAACCGCGTTATGACGGTACGAAGACTCCCAACGGCAATGTCGACCTAGCGGAGGAGGATGAAGATGAGGATGTGGAAGACGACGAAGACTTCGAGCCGCTGAGTAGTCCTTTGCGGGAAGTTCTTAGCGAGCGTCGATCTCCCCCCAAGATCGCACAACCTCTTCTTAAAAAGCTCAAGACAACAGCAACGGTAACTGCAACTCCCCCTAGCCAAGGGAAGGCAAAGGAAGTGCAAAAGGGACCAATTATTAAAGAACCCATGTGCAACCCGGTTGATACGGCTATTCGAGAAGAAATTCTTGCGCATATGCGCCCATCGCTGAGCTCGTATTCTGGATTCTATGATCATCGGACCGAGCGATGCGATAAGGGTGCCGAAATCCGCAAGTTCGTTAAAGCCGTAGCTAAGTCGGGAGGCAAGAAAGATAGCGAAAAGACTAGTACTATTCATACTCCGGTTGTCCTCGAGTTCCCCGAAATCATGGGCGAGTACACCGTGAAGCGGGAGTTAGGTGCTGGGGCATTCGCACCTGTCTATCTCGTCGAGAACTCATCGCCGGAAGATGGCGAAAACGACGAAAACGACGAAAACGACGAAAGCGCCCCCGTCGCCATGGGCAAAGGCGTTTTTGCTACATCCCGCCGCGCTACTCTTGAGGCTCTGAAGATGGAGCACCCGCCTACGGCTTGGGAATTCCACATGATGCGGCTCTCAGCTTCACGCTTGGGCCCGCATCACCGTGCCACCGCTTCCATCTCAGCCGCGCACGAACTCCACCTATACCAAGACGAAGGCTTCCTATTCTTACCATTCCACCAACACGGCACACTCCTCGACGTAGTCAACTTCTTCTGCGAGGCATCCAAAGGCCCCATGGATGAGCCCCTCGCCATGTTCTTCAGCATCGAGCTCCTACGCACCGTCGAAGCTCTCCACTCCAAACAAATTATGCACGGCGATCTCAAACCCGACAACTGCCTCCTCCGTCTCGACGACACCGCCCCACCCACGGGTCCCTGGCGCGCAGACGGGTCTGCCGGCTGGGATGCGCGCGGCGTGGTGCTGATCGATTTCGGGCGCGGCATCGACATGCGCGCGTTCGAACCCGACGTCCAGTTCGTCGCGGACTGGCGCGCGGACCAGCACGACTGCGCCGAGGTCCGCGAGG
Source organism: Daldinia grandis (assembly GCA_022432525.1). Lineage (NCBI taxonomy): Eukaryota > Fungi > Ascomycota > Sordariomycetes > Xylariales > Hypoxylaceae > Daldinia > Daldinia grandis. The sequence continues at coordinate 2,684,534 of JAJKLB010000001.1, forward strand.
GCCGCCCCTGGACCTGGCAGCTAGACTACCACGGGCTGGCGGGGACGATGCACACGCTGCTCTTCGGCAAGTACATCGAGACGGCGCGCGCCGACTCGGGCGAGCGCGGCCTGTGCACGGCGGCCGCCAGGAGATACAAGGTCCGCGAGCCGCTCAAGAGGTACTGGCAGACGGACATCTGGTCCGAGTGCTTCGACCTGCTGCTCAACCCCGGCGCGCACGTCGAGGCCGAGGACGCGGCTCGCATGCCGGTTACCAGGGGCCTGAGGAGGGTCAGGGAGCGCATGGAGAAGTGGCTGGAGTTGAATTGCGAGAAGGGCGTTGGGCTGAGGGGGTTGATGGCTAGGGTCGAGGCTATGGCTAGGAGTCGGAGACACTGATTTTTCCTTCTTCTTTTGTCTCGCTCGGTTGGCTTTATTCTTTTTTTATTCTTTTTTTTTTTTTACCTACTAGAAGGGATGATGGATGAGAGGATGCGAGGGTGGGGGATGGAAGACGGAGGAGCGACGATGAAATATTACTAACGCTTGCACGACAACTTTGCATCGCCAGGGCGTTACTGGACGAGATTCCGTTTCTGTTTCCGCGGCGCGGATGGGAAGGGCGGTGGCGGCTATATTCCCGCTTTATGATATTTGGTTGGGATCGGATCGGATCGGATCGCATGAGACACTTTATACGATATGAAATGGCGGCGGGTAGAATTGGTTCGGTTCTTATTGGACTAACTGCCTACCTCTCTCATACCATCGCGTTGCGTTGCGCTACGTGCGCGCGTAGAATTACTTGTTTTACATGCTTAGATTACATACCCAATACGCCTTGCAATTTCCCAGGTCAATACAATATAAAAATGTCCCTTTCCAAAGAGTAGGTACCTATGACCCTATCATAGTATAATTGAGACAAACACTTTCGTGGCCTATTCAGAATCTTCATCCGAAGCAACAGCCTTCTTCTTGCCACGCTTCTTCGGAGCAGCCTTCTTCGCATCCTTGACGCTCTTGCGATCGACCTGATCCTGGATCTTGCTGCGCTCGCTACCGCCCTGGGCTTGGAGCCTCTCGTCGAGAGCCTTGAACTCGTCGCTCTCGGGGTCCATGCCGATGAGGCTTTCGAGCAGCTTGATCTCGTCGGCCCAGATCTGCTTGTCCTCGACGGTCTTGCCGTCGGGATCCTTGCGGTCGATGGGGGTCTCGAGGACCATGGGCATGCCTTGGAAGGGGGCGTGGTTCATGACGTTGTGGAAGGCGCGCAGGCCGAGGAAGCCGGTGCCGATGTTGGCGTGTAGATCGCGGTGGGAGTCGAAGGGTGCTTTGGAGTCGTTGATGTGGAAGGCTTTGAGGTATTCGGCTCCGACGATGCTGTTGAACTTGGACATGGTGTCTTCGAAGGCTTCTGGGGCGCGGAGGTCGTAACCTGCGGCGAAGGCGTGGCACTATAGTGTCTCAAGTTAGTCCTGCGCGTGTGAATTCGGGGTGGATGGTTTAATAGGGGGTAATATGGAAGATGCTTACCGTATCTATGCAAACTCCAACACGACTCTTATCCTCTACAAGTTCGATAATGTCTCGCAAGTCTTCGAACTTGCAGCCAATCACGTTTCCTTGCCCGGCCATATTCTCCAACACGGTTATGACGGTGCTCGTTGCCTTATGTGCCTTGTTAAGCTGCGTCGCTATCCTACCGATAGCAGCAGGTCTAGACTCGCCATTGGTATTGCCCGGATGGAAGTTATACAGCTTGATGCCAAGCGACTCGCAGCGCTTCAGATCATCCAGAAACGAGCTATACGCCTGCTCGGCCTTCTCCTTGTCCGCCTGGGCAAGATTCACGAGATAGGAGCCGTGCGGAAGACAATGCTTGTGGACTTCGAACTTGTGCTGCTTTGACAAGGATTGGAACCCATCGATGGCTTCGGGGGCTATTGGGGGGTTGGCCCATTTGCGCTGGGACTTGAGGAATAGAGCGAAGGCGTTTGCGCCGATGTTGACGGCGTTGTTGATGGAGTTGTGCACACCTTTTGAAGTTGAAGACGGACGTGAGCTTGGAATGGTATAGTTATAATAGTTAAGGACTTGGGTTTATCACAAACCTCCTGCGCTGCTGACGTGTGCGCCAATGTACATAGACTTCTTGAGAGTATTGATAATAGTACGCTTGGCGAGAGCCATTAGGTCTTCAGTCTTTGCCTTGGCAGCAGTCTTGCGCTTCTTCCCGGCTTTGGGTTTCTCAGCGACAGGCTCGTCCTCGACTTGGTGGTGGTGGTGGTGGTGGTGGTGGTCCTCTTCCTCGTCTTCGATCTTATCTGCCTTTCGCTTCTTAGAGGACTTATGTTCCTCGATAGCAGCAGGCGACTCGTCCTTAACGTCTTCTTTGGTAGGTTTGGACTTCGTAGTCTTGGCTTTTGATGTCATGTTAGTAGGGGCGCTGACATTGGCGGCAGTATCCGCAATGGCCTTCTTGAGCCGGGATGACTGGCGAGGAGGCATTGTGTGCGATTTTGTTGCTTTTTACAAGTAGAAATCAAGGTGGGTGGGCATGTATAGGTGAAAATAACTCTTATATTCTCATCAAAGCAAGAGGTGTATAAGTGTATAAGGGATGAACGTGTACTATAGCTACTATCTAATCTGTGACATACCGAAATTGGGGTCTGACAGCGCGTCTGATCGCGAAAGTGCTGACCCGTGTTCACGTGTCGTCAATTAAAATCTTAGGTTAGAATTCGAAACTCCTTTCTATGTACCTACATTATGTAACCATCTATGATCTTTACCTATCGATAAGCCACTTTACCCAGATAGCGAGACAGCCATCTCATGCTGCACCCCCAAAATTCATGTTGCACTGCAATGGATGCATGTAACAGTAAATTCTAGAACCATAAGCTGACGTCTTAATATTACCGGTAAACGAACTGAGAATACCGATTATCAATTGCAACTAGCAAGTACAGCTAGTAAGTACCTCAAGCTTAGCAGTGCTTATCACCAGTTCCTGTCACGTTGAACTTTGGGATATCGTGTGAAGAAAGGAAAAGAAAAAAAAAAAGGGAAGAAAAAGGGCAATTAGAGCCCGCCTCCAGCCCATGCCTCAACTTATCTTATCGTCCGAGACATCCGCTTCAACAACCACATTCCGTGCCTCTTTTCCAACTTCTCAATTAGGTTATCTACTTATGTAGGCGCTTTGCTATTCGTCCCATCCCCATCCCCATCTCCATCAACTGCCTACTCCCTACATATGTAGTATATACGAAGTAGTACCCGAGCGAAGAGACTCCACTATCCGAGGGCCAATATGGCTCTGGTGCAGCATAGTGCAGTATACATAGCTAACTGCGGTTGCGACAGAAATTGCAAGAGATCACACGACCACTTGCGAATTCGGGTAAAGTCCCTTCGTGGTCGAGACTGTCGAGGTGTATTGCCTAGAAAAATGGCTGCTCGCCTAGCAACTTGGCGATGTTTCTTGCAGCCTGCTTGCAGCGCCGAGGAAAAGCTTAGCTCGCATAGTAACAACAACACACATTCTTGAGTCTTAACAAACGTGTGAGAAACTACTGGGTATTTTTGACCAACCACCTTTCGGTAGGTACTATGTAAGTTTCTTACTAGATCGTGCAAGGTCGGGACCTGTTAACCGGACCATTTGTTACTGCTAACTATGTACCTAACCTAATGTCACTGACATAAGAGGTACTAATGTTGCTACTGTGTAGAACCGGCGGGGGCTCGGCTTAGTGTCGCTCTTACAGAATCTTCCTCGGCAGGTCGACAGGTCGAGCGTCTTCGGTCACCGTCACCCATGGATTACCCTTGGATTACCCTTGTCCATAGCATCGAGAGTGAACTTCGGCCCGCATATACCCCTGTCTATATTATATGTACCGCACACGCCTATCCTCTATGCGCTGGTACTTATCCTCGCCGGGAAGAGGTAGCTTTTTCTTAGCGTCTGACAGGGATTTCTGCCGAATCATCTGGCCCAGGAAAGAAACGTGGTCCAATTCTTGCTCTTGATTGGTTCATCTATCGTCGCCTCAAGATCCAGAGATATCCTTTCAAGAGCTAACATCTAACCTTGATAGTTCCTGTATCCCGAACATCTTTTGCCAGGTTGTACCTCGCTTTTACGTCAACGAACGGAAATCCTATCACTGCTCCAGCTGCCACTTTAAGATTACGTTCAACAATCGCTCACTGTGTTGCAATTACACGTGTGGCCTATTACGGGCCGACATTGGATTGCTCTTCGAACTTCGTAGGCGAAAGAACCCAGAGTTTCTCTCGATTTGTATCCTGTTTTTGTTGCTCGCGTGCCCACAGTTAAGTCATGTACTGATGCATTCGACTGCCCTGGATGGCCGCTGACGCGGGCGATGTAGCCCCATCGCCAAGAGGCTGCTAGACCCGCATGATACATAAAGAAGTTCGGTCCCCTATACAGCTTTGTGGGGGACTGGGAGGGACTGGGAGGGATTGCAGCTTGCTAGTCAGAGGCCAAGCATCTCCATCGTGTCTAGTACCTACTACATACCCAGTCCGTATACATAGTCCACTGACTTAGTACTGTTCTAGTACTGCTAGTCTCTACCGAATCGTAGCATCTCTAATCGATTGAAATATAACCCTTCATGAAGTAGCTCGCCACGGTCACTCCGTAGCAATTTTTCTTGCTTAATAACTTGTCCGTTCCTACTTTATATAACTATAAGCTTAGCCACTCTCCTCCCCCAGAAGTTACATCTTTTTGCTTCTTCTATTTTTGCAACCGCACTATATCTGTGTTCGAGTTGCTTGCTACCTCTATCCTGTACCTTGATACTTTGATACCTTGATACCTTGATACGTACATCTGGGGAAAAGCCGTACAAACTTTACTAGTCGCGTGCTTGTCTCTACGGAACCTTCTTTTCTCACTCGGCCCTGAGAAAACGGTACACAAACATTACGAGCTACCAATTCCCTTTAAAGCCAAGGCGGCGCAACCTCATTACGCCAACTTTATAACGAAATCCCTAATAGAATATACTTTGGCCAGCCCTGATACCTGCGAGATACCTTTCCTCCTCTCCTCCTTTCTTCTTCGCATCGCTATCCGTTAAGCCATGGCGAAATTTCTTCGCCGGCATCACGAACATGATCCTCCGATAGGAGAAATTCCCGTACCTCACGGGCCCGAGACGGGCGATGAGCACCAGCACTACCCTCGGCGGGCTTCTGCTAGCTACGCCACCGATTACGAGAGGCAAATCTTCTCGCATCTAACGCACCCTGACGACTCATATACGACTGATGGTGTATACTGGGCCGACTTGCCCTTCTGGAAGCGCTGGTCTTTCGTTAGCAAGGTCGACCGAGCTGAAAGCGCCGAGGAAGCCAAAAACATCTGGGCTATGGTCAAAGAAGATCCTCTCAGCCCGGTCTCTTGGTACTTCCGGAACGCCATCTTACCCGGTGCCGGACTGGGCTTAGAAGGCTACGTTCTCTTTTCCATCGGAAATCTAGAGCCTCTCTTTGAGAGCGTGTGGGGAACCTGCTGGGGTAAGGGGGGTACTGAGTGTACTAAGAACTGGGTGGCCGCTGTGACATACCTCGAGATTATTGGTATCATGGTCGGCCAAGTCTTTGTCGGAGTAAGATCTCTGTCCTTTCCATTAAATCCCCATGGACTAAAATAGGGGAATGTTACTAACAGCTTCTTTTAGATCATTGGCGACTGGGTTGGCCGAAGATGGGGTTTGATACAAGACGCCTTGGTTATGTTACTCGGTCTTCTCATGTTAACCGGATCCTGGGGTACGACACTTCAGGGTTGGGTTATCATGTACGCATGGTCCCTGTTCGTTTACGGTAAGGAAGCTTGAGCCTGCAATTTATGCGCCCTTTGGATATCGCGAGGACTAACACAAGCGATGTTAGGTATCGGAGTTGGTGGTGAATACCCCATCACGGCCACATCATCTATGGAAAATGCTGTTACTGCCGGCAGATTGTCGACCAGAGATGATCGTCTCCACCGTGGTCGCAAAGTTACGATGGCGTTCTTGATGCAAGGCTGGGGTCAATTTGTCAACCAAGTTGTACTCATCGTACTGTTGGTGATTTTCAACCGCGGTACCGGTAACCCTCCCTACTCCGCGACTGCCGCTCAGTATGCCTTCCGCTTGTCCTTTGCTTTCCCAGCTATCGGCACTTTGTGGTTGGCCTACTACCGTACCTGGAAAATGAAGTCTGCCAGCAAGCAGTTGGAGGCGGCTAAGAAGAAGTCAAACGTGACGGGATACGATGTTCGATCTCTCAAGTTGACAATCGGTAACTTTGGCGGACGTCTATTAGCCACTGCTGGTGGGTGGTTTTGTAACGACGTGTTCTTTTATGGCAACAAGCTCTTCCAAAGTAAGACCCTACGTAAATCTGGCTCGTCGACTGCATAAGCTTACATGGTTTCAGGTCAATTTATCAAAGTTATCTCTGATAACCCCGATTCGATCATGACTACGTGGACGTGGAACTTGGTCAACGTCGTCGTCTCGCTTGCTGGCTACTACGCTGCGTCCATGCTGATTGACAATAAAATGTATGGCAGGAAAACTATGCAACAGGTTAGTCTTATCAGCTATTTCTCTGTCTTCTTATGTCCCACTAACATTTACCCAGGTTGGTTTCCTAATGTGCTTCGTCATGTTCGTAGTTCCAGCGTTTCACTACGGCTACTACAGAAATCCTCCCGGTATCCATGCTTTCCAGGCCATGTACTTCCTATCATCCTTCTTTAACCAGTTCGGACCCAACTCGGTTACTTTCCTCGTCGCTGGAGAGGTTTTCCCCACCCAAATTCGAGCCAGCGCCCACGGGTTTTCAGCCATGATTGGAAAGGCCGGTGCTCTCTTGGCTTCCGTGCTATACAACTATATCGATACTCGAACTAAGTTTTATGTCGTTCCTTGGTTTGGTCTTGCTGGCGTGCTTATCACGTTGCTCTGGCTCCCCGACACGACTGGTCTTGATCTTAAGGAGCAGGAGCGCCGGTGGCAATATATCCTTGACGGCCGCGAGAACGAGTACCACGGCATTGCCATCCACCCTCAGCATCTTTCGCTCTGGGAGAGATGGACTGGCGTCGGAAAGAACTATCACCCCGACCTGGACATGAAGGCCAAGATCAGGGACATGCGCGCCGACTGGGAAGAGAGAGAGGCCGCTAGAGCTGGCAGCGATTCGGAGTCTGCGGCTCCGCTTGAAGATGACGAGGACTACACTCACGAGATTTACAATTACTTCAAGGGCCACGCGCCCAGTAGTGTCAACTCTCTAAAGCATGAAAAGGGGGTAGGCAAGCCATCACCTTCCAATTCGAACGGTGCCACCAGCGATACGATAGAAGAGCTAACTCTGAACGAAAAGACCCCTAAGGATTCTTCGTCAAGCTAAGGGTAAATAATGATTGGTATAAGTTTAGAGTGGGCACCTTTTCAGGCCATTGTGGGATTGTGATGACGTCCTCAGAGAGTGATGGCTGGATGAGATTAAGCACGATTTTCAATATCGTTGGATGATGGATAGCATGGCGTTATAGGCGAAAGAATTGAATTGAATTGATATCTCTATTAACTACCTACCTACATGATATATATGTCTTCTTGTTAAATGTGTTATTATTCGTTAAGTACCCTTAGTAAAATATAGAGAGAGAACTGGGATAATTACATATCGTAGTATTAGTTGTCAAGTGACAGCGCGTAAACGAGTCCCTTCGGTCGCGTCAAAAGTGGGTGTCATTACTCGGTAAGTATCCGCTGTAAACCGACCGAGGGGCAACATTTCTTTTAGCACCTTTAGCACCTTTAATACCTATAGTCATCCCCCAATTGAATCTACAGCCTCGTCTATTTAGTTACCTTTCAAATTGACGATGAAGTTTGCACATCTCAAACTTGCGACACTGTTACTGTTACCGTAAACGAATTCGTGATATGTCCAATTGCGCAAAATCTACACTAAATCCTTCCTCGCCATGTCCGCCTCGACAAAGTCAATGACCCCTCGAAAGCAATCGAAACTAAACTTCAACTCTGCAGCGAACGGCAAGGGTGGAAAGACGCCCATTGGGAAGAAGAAGCCACCGACAAATGGGAACATACTTAATTTCTTTCAAAAAGTCGAAGTAGAGGAACAGCTTTTCTGCGTCGGTTCTGCGAATACGTCCGCTTCCGCCCCCAACGTTGCGCCGCCGCTACCAAAGGTCGACGAGGATCTGTTCGGAGACGAAGGCATATCCCGGGACTCCGAAAAGGAGGCGAGATCTCCAAAACGGAGAAAACTAAGCAATAGTGGAAATGAGAGTTCGCTGCAAAACTCGGGGAGTCCACGGAGTGAAGAGTTCGATCAAGCGAAGTCAATAGTACCAGAACGGACGGCTACAAAGCGGACTCAAAGGAAGGGGCCATTTTTAATCGATTCCGATAGCGAAGACGATGGTATAGAGTCCCCGCCATTGAAAGATGCTACGGATATTGAGGCAATCGTTGCCTCGCCCGAAATAAAACATGAAAAAGCAGAATTAGACGTAGCCCCCGACATTCCACCCCTTAATCAAGGGGATTCCGTATATGAAGAATTTAAAGACCTCGAAGACGTGGAGGGTTTATTTGACGGCGCCGAGGAGTATGATGATGGCGAAGAATTCCGGGAAAGGCGTTATATGGAAGAACAGGCGCGACTCGAAGCTGAAGAGGCAGGAATCGTAGAATGCTGTCCGTTGTGTAATGCCAATCTGGCTGGTGTTACGCCGGATCAAGCAACAGTCCATGTAAATGCCTGTCTGGATGGTAATCCGATACCTCTCCCAAAGCCGAAGCCAGAAGATCAGCCGCCTTCAGAAACGGTAGATGCGCCTCAGACTAGCAAGCGGTTTGCCAAAGCCGCTGTACCACGGCCCGGTCAAGCCAACCCGATTAGTATCGGAAGCACGGCAAACAAAGCTACTTCGGCCTTCAGCAAGTTGATGTCGGGACACGCCGAAGATGCGGCATGGGCTTCGGCAGCAGCAGCGGAGCATGCGTCCCGCGGCAAACCCGCATACAAGCGGACATGTCCCTTCTACAAGATCATGCCCGGGTTCTCTATTTGTGTCGATGCTTTTCGATACGGCGCCGTGAAGGGTTGCAATGCCTATTTTCTTAGTCACTTTCATAGCGATCACTATATTGGCCTGACGGCTACTTGGTCCCACGGACCTATATACTGCAGTAAGGTCACGGGGAGTCTCGTGAAGAACCAACTTCGAACTGCGGCGAAGTGGGTAGTAGAGCTGGAGTTTGACGAGACAGTTGAGGTTCCGGGAACTGAGGGCGTAACAGTCACCATGATACCAGCCAACCACTGTCCGGGTAGTTCGTTATTCCTTTTCGAAAAGACCATCGGGAAAGGGCCTAATCCAAGAAAGCAACGGATCCTACACTGCGGTGATTTCCGAGCTTGTCCGGCGCACGTCAGCCATTCATTACTGAGGCCTGAGATAGTCGATACCGTCTCTGGCAAAGTCAAACAGCAAAAGATTGACGTTTGCTACCTAGATACAACATACCTCAACCCTCGCTATTCCTTCCCTCCACAAGACGACGTTATTTCAACCTGTGCTAAATTCTGCAAGTTGGTATCTGACGAAAACGGCGATGCGGCCGAAATCCTAGACTCGTTGAAACCAGAAAAAGGCAAAGTCAGCAAATTCTTCAAAAAGGAAGAGAAGACTTCCTCGCCGTCCACCGCCAAAGCAGAAGACAACGCACAAAGGAACCGTCTCCTGGTCATCTGCGGCACCTACTCCATCGGCAAAGAGCGCATATGCAAGGCCATCGCACAAACGCTAGGAACCAAGATCTTCGCGTCGCCCGCCAAGATCAAGATCTGCTCGCAGCTAGGCGACCCGGAGCTCGCGGCGCTCATGACGAGCAACCCGCTCGAAGCCCAGGTGCACATGCAGATGCTGATGGAGATCCGCGCCGAGACGCTGCAGGAGTACCTCGACGGGTACAAGCCGCACTTCTCGCGCATCGTCGGGTTCCGGCCCAGCGGGTGGAACTACCGGCCCGCGGGGGCAGCGAGGAGCAGCAGTGCCGCCGCCACGAGCAGCGCCAACACCTCCCCGGCCAGCGTGCCTACCGCCGCGCTCCTCCACGGCCCGGCCTGGCGGCCCCGCTTCGGGCTGGCGGATCTCGCGGCGCAGCGCGGGAGCTCCCGCGAGGCTGTGTGCTTCGGCGTGCCGTACTCGGAGCACAGCAGTTTCCGCGAGCTGGCGCTGTTCCTGATGGCGCTGCGCGTGGACAAGGTCGTGCCGACTGTTAATGTGGGCAGCGAGCTGGGGCGCAGGCGGATGAAGGGGTGGGTTGATAGGTGGCTTGGGGAGAGGAGGAGGGGGGGTGTTGTTAGGGTTTTGGAGGGGAGGGAGAAAGAGGAGGAGGAGGAGGAGGGGAGGGGAGTTGGGCTTTGGGATGGAAGGGATGGAAGGGGAGGTGGTGGTGTTTGGTGGTAGGCTGTCTGAAGTATCGGCTCGCCTCGCCCTTTGGGGATGGGATATCGTGTGATTGCAATGGCTCTTGATTATGTGCCAGTGCTGTGTAGCTTGGTGTACATAGGATTAATCTTGAACTCGGGGATGCTATGGCTACTCCTAATTAGATAGGATCTGTCCAAGTTATGCAGTAGGTAATCTCAGGGAGGTACGACAAGCTAAGGTATAAGCTGAATAGCACCTAGGTTAGGAGGTACCTAACCTAGTTGATATCTGAATATCGTCACACCTGAGCAGTTCGAGACACTAGGTTAGGATGTTGGGATGGATCATGGGGCAGGGTTAGAGGGCTATACTAGGTTAGTCGTCTATTTATCTATATATATGATCTCGTCCCTATTCGTGGTATCATGACGACACTAATTATTTCTCTCTCAAGTCTTCCAACGGCCTAGGCTACCTGGTTCCGTCTTCCTCCCTTCATACTGGGAACTAGCGAAAGTCGCCCGTTTGCTTTATCTCCCAAGTCTTCTGTGCCATGCATACATGCCAATAATATAATATGCCGTCAGTCTTGTCGTTGGTGCCGACGGTGGCTTTCCTGCTAATCCCGACTACTAGCTTTTTTCCCTCTTTTCACTAGGCCTACTCTGTCCTAGATATCCCTAGACATCATCCCCTCATTTCCCCTTGCCGGCTTGCTGCGCGGCTTCTGCGATGGTTGTTAGCCGGCTCCCTAGTCTTATTTCCTACCCATCGGCACATGGGAAGGGATGTAGGGGCTGGAGTAAGTAAGGGAAGGCAAGTACAAACCTCGTCTCGTTGCGTCCTCTAGAAGCGGGACGTCTACGGCTGCGGCGGGGAGGTGGACGTAGCGCACGACCGAGCCTCGGATGAAGACGTTCTTCACGGAGCTCTGTGTCGCTGTTAGTTAACTGGTACCAGATATATATATACTCTGGAAAGGGGGAGATGGCTAGTTATATGAATGGGGAGTTTGGAGTTTGGATTAAGGAGAGAGAGAGAGAAGTGATAGCAACAATAAGAAAGTGAGTGCCCTTCATAGATTCATCCATAGTCAAAACTCATTAAACATCCAACTCACCAGATGCGGGTACTTGATCTCCTCAACAATCTGTATATCATCTAGCTTGATATTGAGGTACTGATCGACGCTCTTCAGCGTGCCTCGGATCTGGATGTCGTTCTTGAGCTCGACCGTCACCTCGTGGTCAATAAGCGTCTTGAAGAAACTATTCCGCGCTGAAAGTTAGCCCATCCATTCATCCTCTCTCTTCTCTCTCTCCTGTGTTTCTTTGAATGTTTTCCTTCCTTCCTTACTCCCCTCCCATCCCCTCGCCCCTCCGCCCCCGATTCGCGAATACCTGGTTCACGTGACGAAGCAGCGCTTGCTCCCAAGTACGAAACACCAACAGTAATAATAAGACCAGCTAGCTCCCAACGTAGGCGCGGGCCCTCGGCGCAACTTCAGCACAGAATAGCAACTCTGGCATTCTGACGCCGCTCCTACATCGCACCCAACTTCGTAGGGAAAACGTGATATCTTCCAGCATGGAAACTCGCTTTCTAAACCCCGGGATTAAGGTATAAAAAAAGGATGTAATTTAAAAACATACCTAAAGAATAACATCTTGATAGTTTACTAAATCCTCCAGGGTTGTATGGGGGTCTGAAAATGCGAGTGCTGCACCGTGGTTTGGTATAAATGCGATGCCCGATTTGTTTGATTTGCTGCACGTCGCACTTCCAACACGACATATAAATAAAAGCGGGACAAGGTCTTCTTCGTGTCACGTGACTAAATCACTATTGAAAACTATCGCTTTCTTCTTTTCTTCTTTTCACCAACAGTTCCTGCAAAAAGTCCTTTTCATCTACGAATCAAATAAAATCACCATGCACTACATGAAAATAGACATATTCAACTCGTAAAATCCATTATTACGAATAATAATGTAACACACATGAGCGTATGGAAGTGTAAGTTATACTTCGTATTCCTTATGTCTCTGTCCCTATCATCCGGCGACGGATTACCATTGGAAATCTATGTCCATCCCGTCATCCCTGCGTGGGGGTCCAGGTTTCCAGCGAGATTCCTCTTCTTTTTTTCTTTTTCCAATCTTGGCAGGGTTGAACATCATTTCTTGCTTTCTGTTTCTTTTTTTTCCCCCTCTGCAGAGTTGTCTCTTGAAATCAACACCACCCCTTCGCCTTACGCATCTTTGGTAGCCTGACCACTTATGTGCGTGCCCGAACAAAAATACACCCCGCCCTAAATAGTAGACACGAACTAAATAAAAAGGGGAACTGAGAGAAGAAGTTGGAGGGAAAAATAAAATCAACGGCAACCAGAGCTAGCGAATAAGGGGGCATCCATCCGTTCGTCTCATTTCATTCCATGCAATCTTCCTCCCGTTCAGACTTCCCCAGACCGTATCCTTCCCACCGAATGTGCCAAATATGCAATCGCATTTAGAAAAAGGAGAAGAAAAAAAGGGAATGAAAAATTATCGCGTGGGCGACGAAGAAACGGTTTAGGAAAATCGAGAGCGAGTGTCCTGACGCCCCCATTCATGTTCCACTGGCCAACTTTAGACCTGCAGGTCGCAGGGCAACTCGCACCGACCGGCCGCTTAAAACCAGTCCCATTCAACACACTATCCCTCCAAAATGACTCCCCTACTATGCTCCCCATCGCCCGAAACCGGATACGGAAAGGTATAGATAGTAAGAATCAAGCTTATCGTAACGTCGTAACAGCTCACAAAACAAAGCATTATGTGGCTTGCAGCTTCTTTCAGCTATCATCTTCGGCGTCATCATCTTCATCATCATCAGGCGTCTCCGGTTGCGTCTTAGCTTTCTTGTTCGGCGCCGTGGAATTGGAGTCGGACTTCCTCTTCGAACCGGCTTTGACAGGTGCCGTCTCGCCAACACCGCCATCCTTGTCCTCGCCTGTGGACCTATTCTTTTCAATCTCGGCTACCTCTTCCGCAGTTAAGAATCGTCCGCCGGGACCTCGAGGCCTTCGCATCGCATGGTTATGCCGGGACTCGTGAAGGTAGGGTTTCCTTCCTTTACTCGTCAGGCGCAATGCTTCTTCTAAGCGCTGCCGGGCTACTCTCCTCTTGAGAATGCGATGGAACTGCTTCGCATTAACATACAATGGAGATTCTTCTGCACCCGCAGCTATTTCAGGCGATTGAGGCGGGGGCATGGATTGTGTCGGCGGCATTGGAGGAGGTGCAACCGCGGAACGGCCGCCGGTATGGTTCATCATTGGCGCGCTCGGGACGCCAGGGCTGGTGACCTGGCTTAGACGTCGTCCGGGAAGTTGATTCACATTATTCAGCTGCTGAGGTGATCGGGGGTCGCGCGAGTCTTTCTTCCCTCCGGGCGTCATCCTCGGCGAATTTTGAGGGAGGTTAGGATCCGATGACATGTATGATGAATAGCCCGTTCCACCGGCAGCGGCAGCGGTCGCGGCCATGGCAGCCGCCTGAATCTGGGGTACCCCGTAGTGCATCCCTTGCTGGGGCACGCCATACTGAGCTTGGTACATGTTGTGTCCTTGTCCCGGCGTCGAGGTTTGGTGCTGCGATGGTAGGATTGGCGAAGTCTGAACGCCGTGTTGATGTATGCTGTGACTCGTTGGGGACGTGATGTTGTTTCCAGGACCAGAATTTGTGTAACCAGAATGCGCCGACTGTGGTGGTTGCTGGTATTGCGCGTAGTCCATCATTATCGGGGACAGGTAACGCGCGGGGCGGCAGGGATTTTGCAATACCCAAACGTCGATGTCTCTTGCGATGCGAATCAGAGACGAGCGGGTAGGTCTAATAATAAAAATCCGTTGGCCACTTAGAAGATCCTAGTGGTACAGGCTCTTTTGCTGAGATGATGAAAATTAAGACCGTGCTCAGAGCTCGGCTTGGGTTGCCTGATGTCCTTGAGATAAAAGGCTGTAGGGTTGGCTACAGTTGGGCATACGCGTTGGGATAGCCCTTGATCACTTAGGTAGCCGCGAAGTAGGCTGGATGTGCATCCAATCTATTGGATATGCGCGGATGAGCTGGCAATGAATGATGTGGTAGGTGCACGCAGATGGTCGCACCAGAGCATATGCAAAGCGAATGTATCTCGCGGGGTGGGATCAGTGCTCCAGATCCTAACAAGGACGGAAACTCGACAACCACGTGAGAATCCGGGGGATACGTGAGCCGCTGTGAGGCTATCCAATTCAATGAGCCTATGATAATGGTTCTGCGGGAGCGGGTAGCCTAGCTAAACAGCTCAAGATTTTTCTCGAGGCTTATTCGCAACGACCGTTTGGTTGTGGAGATCTATCCAACCAAAGATATTAGACATTAGATTCGCCTTGTTAAGTATAAGGAAAGCTCGGATGATGGGAGGGGGGGTGGAGGGGGTGAGAAATCGTCCTTTTTTCGCGCTGGGCCACCACTTGATGCGCTGGCATGCATGACGGAATATGCATAGACTAGGCCCCACCCTGTCGACCAGCTCACACAGAGCGACAGGAGATCCAACTCGCATTGCCCAGCAAGTGGCGCAAGGCAAAGGCTGCCCGATGCCAGACCTTGCGAGAAGAGCCCGTCTTATGCCATAGGAGCTAGGCTATCCAAGCTCTATGCGATGTTGTTGGAAATTCCAAGGCTGCATCATGGGCAATTGGCCAAGAAGCATATGCATTTCTCGAACACATGCAACGTACATATATGTAGCTCTTTTAGGAAGAGGTGGTGGATTGCTAGCCACACCAAGGACAGAAAAGGTGTGCGAGAAAAAAAGGGACGAGGAAGGAAAAGGAAAGGACCGAGACGAGTTACGCAAGAATGAATGGTTGGTGCCTTGGGTGGAGGAGTTTGCGACTCGAAGAGGGTATATCCGATCGTCAAGCCTTACCTCAGTGGGAAAGAGACGGGATGGGTGTGGTTGCGGTGAGGATGGTGTGTGGATGTATCGTTGCAGGCGGGCAGAGGGGGATAAAGGGACAGGCGGCGTAAGTGTGCGAAATACATGAATATTGTATATACCTTTTTTTTTTGGCAGGTTCCCGAGTACTTGGGTTCAACCTACGCAGGGTGCCGGACAGATGGGACCAGTCGCGCCTATGTCGCAAAGTGATGTTAGTAAACCAATTCCAGAGGAAGAAAATGAACGAGTAGCAATTATATGAATTGGATCGGAGAGACAGTTGCTACCATGCCTAAGAGGGAATAATGAACAAGAATATTAATGAACAGGTGCATCTGGGGGAATGATGTACCATTCTGGGGTAAGCTTGCAACAACGTAATATATGATCAAAAATAGCTGGGTGTAGCTATAATACCAGGATTGTAGTGACTCGGAGTTGTTTGTGTAGGAGGAAGCTGGCTAACACGAGCCGGTGTGGAAGACGGTGTATGATGTAAGGTAAATAGCTAGATAGGTAGGGGGAACATACCAAAGGGAAAAGGGCGAGGAATTAATATCGCGCCTTGAGGATCTCTCCGCGTCCGAGGAGGCTTTCAGAAGCGAGAGCTACGGGAACAGTAATTGTAGTCTGATTGAGTGAAGAATCTTAACAATTGTTGTCCGCAGATAGCATTAATCACCTGATAAGTAGGTAGAGCCAATGGTAATAATGAAGTTAGTTTTGTTGACAGTGATAGGCCTCTGTATCTATTCGCGAAGGGGTTAGTTATATAGCAGGCATTGAAGAGCTCGATGATTTGCTAGATCCGGGTGGGTTTCTTGTTGCCTTTTTGCGCTGGAGCGCTTACTGGCTAGAATTGTTTCTTGGACATGCCCCGTTCGATATTGGCTTATAGGTTTTAAGAAAAGAACAAGAGACCATAAAGGGACACGGGAATTTGTCTCATTGCTTATGAGGACAAAGGGGGGGAATAGTAACCGGAGAAAACAATACGCGCCGTACCTTGAGATGTCTTGCGACACTTTGCTCTGGCCGCAGTGTAAGTTGTATGTAAGTCGTATACACCACGACGGGCTTTGTGTACACACGAGGACGGCCGGTTAGAGTGAAAAGTATCAATAAACTCTTACGGTCGCGCGCATAAGAGTCCTTCCGCGCGTCAATTTGACAGCACTGCCTACAATAGGAGTATCAGAATTGGCAGGCGGCTATGCAGATAGTTGCAGATAAGTTGATATATAGCGACGTGTAGCGCGTCGCTCCTGGTTGGCTGTATTTTTGTGTTCTATATGCTCCAGTTTGTGCTTGTCTTTGTACCTGGATGCTGGATCTTTCAGGTGACCAAAAGAATATGACTGGACGGATAGGATTAATGTGCGGAACCTGTCAGCCCAGATAATGCGGAGCGGATAAATGTTGGACGGGATCAGTTAGGTAGGTAGGTTAGGTAGGTATAGAGTTATAAAACCAGGGCACGCGAAAGACCCAATTTGATTCGATGTTTTAGAAACAGACTTTCTGGGAGCTGTTTGGATGAAAAAAGACAGAGCGTGGGAGGAAGGCCAATTGATTCGATGAATTTTTTAACAAGTGGTGGACCAAGAGGGGAATGATTGGTGAGAAATGGACAGAGGCAAGTAAAAAGTGAGGGAAAGAGAGCCAGAGGGCCCCGACGTTTTAATGGGGCTGCATTTGTGACTAATCAGCTGCCTTGTTAAAATCTTCGTTGTGGGTCGTTGTGGGTCGTTGTGGATTACATATTGCCCCGCTATTGTGCCAGCGTAGGGATAGACACACTGTGATTGCAAGAACAGCCCTGTTACCGCTGAAAGTTTCTGTGGCGCCTGGGGCTGAAGGTGAATTTCCTGGTTCCTCGCTTCCTTTGCTGCTTTTGGGTTCTCTAGGCTTTTGTAACGTTTTGTTATTATTACATTACCAAATGCGACTCATTTTCCTTTCATCACATCTGTGATGTGTATAAGTCGCGTTGTGATTGCAAGGTTCTAATATTTCCTCATATGATCTCAATGCACCATATAATTACGGCATATGGTATCTAACATACCTAACCAACGGGAATTTTTCTCATTCGTACTACATACATACGCTACATACAGGTAGTGTAGTAAAAAACGACAAGACCTAGATGCGGTGACAAATGCTTTCTTGTAAGCGTCGGAGCCGGTGGCTGGGTCTTGCTTGTACGGTAAGTACCTAGGTACTTAAGGAATATGGTATATTATTCTCTCGCCAAAAAAAAAAAAAAAAAAAAGCCCCAGCCCCCTCTCTCTGCAAGACTTATCCTTACGTACTCCGCTTGACGTGTCAGCGGCTTATGTCAAGTTACATATAGTACGGGAGAATCATGCTTAACAGGGATAGGCCCGTCTTTCAACACTATGTACACTACTATGTATGTAAGTCCTTTTCCAAAGTCCCTGCGCAGAGCTTCACGCTTGCACGCTGCAGTGCATCTCTCGTGTACACTACATACGGTACATGGATACTTCTCTCATACACTACACCAGCACCAAGACGAGTTACACTATTCCTGCAAATTGTGAGATTCAGCGGGGTTTGGCTAATCATGGTAACTTTCGGCTTTACCAAGAACCAAGGATAGATGCCGGTCAGTGGACACTCAGGCGGCAGACCAAACTGACCCAGGTCCTGGTGACAAAATACCCTCTTCCCTTCCATTATGTATACACTACGGAGCTCGGTAAACAGGTAAACATCATCCCCAGCGGTTAGTTTCTTGGTCGCTTCTACCCAAATTATTTACAATTCGAACTCGGCGCCATACATGATGACCCTTACATCGAGGATTTCCGTGTCTATCCCCAGATCGACGCCAGCATGGCAGATGATCATTGTGGCGTGTGGCGACAGTTGTTATTTATGCTAAGCATCCCGGCCTATATTATACTGTACGCTATGTATATACCTACCTATATACATACATAGTATGTTGCAGTCCAGCCGTAAGACGAGGAAGAAACTTGGCTCGCGGACGATGCCCTAGACCACCGGAGCTCGAGCTTAAGCACCATAAGTCTAATAATAGGTCACTCCTCCATTCAGCGTCCACGTAACGCGCGATGCACATATCCATTCTCTGAGGATTTAGTATAGCAAGAAACCAAGAAACCGACAACGTTCTTGTTTATCTACGACTTTCGAACTCCTACCTGGCTTTACACGTCACGGAGAAGCTGGGGCCGCCTAGCTGTGTTCGGAAGCAGTACGAAGGGATCTTAGGCCAGGCGGCTCCAACACTATGCGCACTTTACCTATCTGCATGTCAGCAATCACAGTGTGGGATTATGGCACACGAACGGAGATACTGTGAAACTAGCTACCACACAACACGTCCTCACCAAGTGGATGCATCATTCTGACGGTGAGAGATAATGGTGTCGGGCGGAGCCTATTCCCCTTCTTGCTCGAGCATCAACGTCCGTTTGCGCGCCGCCGACCCCTCTGAGCACCGAGGTATATTTACTATAGAAAAGTCGGTGTAATGAGACATTGTAGCAGCTTACTTTAGACCGAGATCCTAGAAAGATTGATTTTTCTCTTGTTGGGATCGATGTTGTCGTCACTGGAGATACATACATAGAAAAAAGGACTAAGTTGATTGGAACGAAGCGGTAAACTACAATTATTACCGGGGTTCTTTACATACATACAAGCCAGGGTTGGAGAACCTGATTTACGCTCAATTCGCATCGTAAGTGGTTGGAAATTCTACCCCGTATGAATTTTGTGACTGGTCCAGAACTGTTTTGGATTTCTTCTTTTCGAAGCACATCAGTGGATCATTTCTACGCATCGACCAAAGCTAAGATGTCAGAGTGGGGGAACTCATGGCAAGTAAAGGGATTTGACTGCAGAGATCAGCCAGACCAATAACCACATATCAATTCAAACCCCGTTGTCAGGCTCGGTACGAACCTAGATGTAGTAGTATCAATGTGTTCGTTCTGAGGGGTGTTGCCGTGCCGAAGACCTCAATTCGACCATTGGCATTAAGCAAAAGGCTTGTCACATGCGATATCGGTTCACTGCCAGAAAACGAACACCCAAAACATGCGGGTTGATCCGCATCTTTTAGTCTACACATTCCTCTTTGGGCGACGTTGGAGCTTAAGTCTATTCTCTCAAGTCTTTCAAAATAAAGCTTCAACTTATCTAGGTTATCTATTAACCAACTACTATTCATGCACGCCCTCGTCTTCGGCGAACGGGTCCGTTGGGACTCGATAGCGCGAATTAGATCCCGTTAGGGTCTTGGGTCTTGTTCTCGAATCGTATCTCTTCCAAGTTTCGAGGGCCGCTGCGACCAAAGGCTGCTGACGTCTCGCCGAGGCAATTAATTTATTTAAGCATATATCTTAAGTTATTGATTTCCCCATACGTATACTTACAGGGCATACATTAGGTTAGTTACATACCTAACCTAGGTAGGTAGTTATCAAACGATATGGAGATAGATATGACAGAATCTCCGAATATATTCTAGTCATGCTTCTCCAGGGTTCCGGCAGAAAAGAGAGAGAAATACGGCTTAACTATTTTCAGCCTCATCGTCCCTACCTACCTAGGTATCCAATCTTCTCGGTCGCTTATTTTGATAGCTGCAGTTTTGTTTAATAGGCATCCAACCAGTTCGCAGGGGGATAGGAGCTTCTCGAATCGCCACGACGAAGCAACACAAGCTCCGCCAATTTCCCAAATCTGCAATGAGCTCTCATAAGATACACGTTCTGGGGGGGCAACGCTGGCGAATGAGAATTCGGAGTCGAGTATTCGCCCTCCAATTCGACTTTCACCCCTCCCACACCATCTCCACGCTCATGCTTACCCTTTGTCTCGCGTACCTGGCGCCTAGGGTCTAACCTAGGGTCTAGGGTCTGGGCCGCATAAAGGGTCGGGGGCATTCGAGCTTCCACCAGTCTCGTCACATGCCCATCACCAACGTTTAATATCGTCTATCTAAGAACTTCGGTCTTATTTCCATGCCATCACTTACCTGTAATTTCAAGTACCTAGATTCTTCTGTAGATCATTTAAGGCTTGGCGCTAAATCTCGTCCCGGCCGTGTCGCTGCTGGCCATATCATATCACCTTTCGAAGGTTTAGTTTATTAAAGCAACTTAGTTGGGCGTTGTATTTCCGCTTCTATATGAATTAGGTAGTCTACCTTAGGTACAGAGTTACACCTTCTTATTTTGTGATAGTAACAGTGGTAATAGGCACGACATGGTAAATGAGTAAGGCCAATAAGTAGTAGATACTCGTTGTGTTTGGCACAATCTGCAACGACGAAGTGAGTATGGCTCGGACATATTCCGACTTCGTCTGATAGCAACTTCGGATTATTGGACATGGCTGTTCAGCCGCAACTGTACAACATCCTCCTGAAAGGTAGCTCGGTCTATTACGAACGTTGATACGCCACAGTCTTTGGTACCCCCTATCCCCGAGATCACGCGACCCAAAGAGGGTAGCTTCTCCGGGAGCCTCTTTCGTCATGTTTATGTGATACCGTGATTATCGCCGAGTCTCTCTATCACGCTCTAACCCGGGAGCTAGAGTATATCCATTAATACCAGTGCCCCAGAGTGAAGCTATGGTCTTTCCCAAAGCAGAGAATACTAAGGCGTAAGGGAGATCTTGGACGAAAACTAACTCGATAGGACTGCCCCTCTTCCGTTATATCAGGGGCAAACGCCGGGTTGGAAGCTAGTTGTTAGATATTGATGAATCCACAGTGTTATCGTCATCTAGCCGGGTCGAGGGTGTATTTCCTCCATGGCACCAGCGCTATTGGCATCTATCAACCGCCAAGGACCCCGTCAGAGCTGGGTCTTCGTAGTGATAGGATAGGGGGCTTGAACAGGTAATCAGCGTAACCCGAATATCATCTCCGCGATTCCCCCGGGGCGCCGGAGGAGTTACATAGGTTTGACTTCTTGTGTACTACCTGGGTTTCAGGTTAGTCTCTGATGAAGTGTGCTCCTGTGTCAATGACATGGCAATCTGGCTGATGGGGCGAACTATCTAGCCTTCGCATACATGGAGCCCCGGGATCTCAGCTCCGTCGAATTCTATCATCGCCACGTCCGTCTAGGGATCTTGGTATGCCTGTTGAGAGATCCGTCGTAGCGAGCTAGTTAGCTTCACTCGCGATGAGCTCAAAGCGAGCTGCCACGCAACACGGGTTGATCTTAGCGTGGTCTCTATGCCCTCCCAACATGACATCTTCCTGAGAGATTGTTTACCTACGTATCATTGTCAACCTCGCTAGCAACGCAAAGAAGTGGCTCCAGTCTGCGAGTTCGAGGCGAAAAGGGGGAACGTGTGGGTATCTCCAGCTACATCTTTCGACGGTACTCGTCGGCCCTAATGCCATCTCGTTGTCTTTCAAAGCGCTGGCCCAATGAAAGTGTTGTTATAATAAACTCTGCCTTCACTGAGACCTTTCTTTGTTGAACGTTCTAGCATCAGCTATAATCATGGCGTTAGAGTTAGTTGGTAAACACATCTGACTCCGTAATCCCGCATTACGCCACTGAAATAAGTGTTCCCCGCCGATGCAAGCCTACACGCATGGGGAAACTTCAGCTTCACGAGCTGTTCCTATCTTACGCTTTCGTCGTATACTGGTATGCTAATGTCAGTCTGGAATTAAGGAGTGTAGTCGTTGTTGCGCGTTACACCCGTTGTACGAAAGCTTTCTGGGTCCGCGGACTTAGGGAAGACTATTTCTCGAATGCATAACTCGTCATTAACACAGTATAACAAAAAAAAAGGGGGCCTTTCTAGGCGAGAGACGTTTAGTTACAGTGCATAGCTCACTGATGTAACAAGATAGAACAACGTCGTGGTCAGGACGAGAGAGCTCGGAACACGAAGTTTTCAGGCCTATAGTTTCCGGCACTATTCCTATTCACGACACCTCTTAGCTCGTTATGCTATTGATATCAGATGACGAGTAATTTCATGTTAGGTAATTATCTGTATGCCGTGGCTGTCCTGAGGTTGGGTAAAAGTGTCAGGGTGGTGACGGCCCCTTTTCCGGCCCGCGCGATGATCGCCGTACACGTCCTCCCTTGGAATATATTCCCACAGTCCCGCATACAGTAGGTGCACAGTCATTTATCCAATGGTTGTCTGGGTATGATGGAGGGCCACCTGGACACAGCTAACTGGGTTGCGTTGTTTAACTTCAGGCCCAACGATAAGTTGTGCCTGACAACCTGGCGAATCATGTTATCCAGACCCCTTAATAATATAGACACGCCCTTGGACGCAAGGAAATATCGCATATGATACAGGAATAATCCGGAAGATGCTTTAGAAGGATTACGTCTAGATTCAAACCCCTATTGATGAATATTCGGGTAGTTCTAGGGGGACAGTTGACTTCCTATCCTACGATGGTGCCCTCTTCGACGTCCCTAAAGTTCAGGAAAAGTTGCAACATCGAACAGATTTCTACAACATATTCCTTTACTGCTACTATTTCATAACCTTCTAGACTTCCAGCACTATGGGACAGTGGCCGCATTCCAACTCGTATGCTGTGCAAATTCCTTCCAGCGTGATGTTCTCAAATGCCCCTGAACTAAAGATAGTGTCACTCATAATTCTGTTACAGATAGTCAACCCAATAGTCCATATCTTGGTCTTCTTATTGGTTTCAGTGCCATACCTTGCGTCTTCTGCGCGAGAGAGCAGCATGCTGGCACCTACCGCTGATATCTTCCCGCCTATTCACTCGGGGAATTATAGCAGTACAGGCATAACGAGGAATCATGAACATGTCCTCGGTTAGCACTCAACCCTTTAGTTCCTAATATATCACCTTCTCCCTGCCTAGAGTGCAGTTCTACTTATGAGACTATCCTACCGAGCCGTGATTGGCTACATAGTCACTACCGGGACGTCTTCCATTTAAAGCCAAATTATACATTATTTATTGTGCGGTATTGTGCGCGAAAAAACTGACCTAACCCTCGATCTGGGGCTCTATGCTGTTCCTGAAGGTTAGTGGGTCTGCATATTAGCATATGTATCGTGCTGTCAACATCCCTCTTTTAACCTGTGGGACATAAGGTTAAGCTAACCGTATTTATACAAATCACACCTTCTAACGAAGGATGAACGGGTCGGCGCCTGATTATACCTAGTGTGACTAAAGCTATATCTGCCAGGGAGCAAAGGACTATCAAATATCTCTCAGGTTTAGAATAGTATATAGGGTTGAGGAAGTCGACGGTAGTTGATAAGATACTCGTCAAAAGTGATATTAAATAGAGAGTTGTTGATTTCTGCCTACTGATATCGAGAGCCTTTAGTCTATTATATAAACCGATAGAAGACACTAGCCATATAGGAACTTGTGTTATATATATTGTCCTAACCTAGCAATAACAATGCACATAGAGCGACCGGATCATCACCAACCCATGCTATGTCGGGATAGGGGTTGCGCATCTGGAACAGCCTTGCAACCGTAAACATCTCCAAAAGCGATCAATCCATTGAGGGCACTATTAGGAATAACCTACTTTTCTTTTTCTAACTCAATCCTTCCTAGTGACACTACCTCTCGATATCGACTGTGCCGTAACTACAGATATACGAGTATAGAAATAGCCTTAATTGAATATAGTATACACGTTTAGATACCCTTTATTATCATGCCTTTTTACTTTACCATGCACAAATGGTGCCTCTCGGGAGTTTACTACTCTACACTGCATAGTTCCGATAACCTCACAGATATAACCTTTGATGGGCCAAGCTATAATATGTATCATATCATAAGTCTACTATTGCCTTAGTTAAGTGGGAGAACCTCATGTACCCCCCATGATAAACTCACATTTCCCATTGGGGTGATAGAGTAATGTGTCTATAAAGACCAGCATGTACACGAGCTATCATAAAGACCTGCATATGAAGGTTACATGTTCAGGGACCAGAAACATAAACTCAGAACATCAATATACTGCTCTTAGCATGCTACTATCTAATCACTTGAACGATATACTTGGATAAATAATAAAGGGAATCCTATAGAAGAATTTAAGCGACAGGTAAGGGGTAGCAACTATATTCCAAAATGCCAGATTACCATAAATTGAATCAAGTAAAATCATAGGATATATAACTGATCCCATTAATAGGGGTTTTCCTTTGAAGACATTTACTAATCCGTTTTATAGTCTCTCTGAATTAGATATATCCTGGAACTGACTTGGCACTTCGGGACATAAAGCTCTCCTAGAGGAAGTGAAGGGAATAGATTATAGACTCGAATTAATAAGATGTGAGGGAAGTTTTATCGCTTAAGGAACAATCGAGGCATTCTTTATAAGACAGGTTCGATCATGGATGACAGCCTGTATAGCAGTCTGAGTATTTGTGGGATGGCCGTTGAACTTCTCCACGATGAAGTTCGAAGTATATTCCAGGCTGGTGGCCATGTCGGTTGCCTCCATCCAGATATCGTTATAATTTCCGGAGATGTCCACCAGCGAAATATTAATGTATTCATAGATTCCTATGCCGCCGCCGCCTGGGCTGAAGCTAAGCAAACCTTCCTGTAAGAGGATATCCTGCGGCCCTTGCGAGGAGATGTCTAGATATGGCTGATAATAGTAAGATTGGCAGACGGGCAGGGAGCAGCCATGACCATCAGTCTGGAACCCGGAGTATGCCTTAAACTTCATCCGGCCGTGACAGAGCTTTCCAGCGAGCCCTCGAGTTCCTCCACGGCGATAAGTATAGTGTCAGACGTATATTTCCGGTAGGTCCAGGTACTTAGTTACCTAGGTAGTCAACCTGTCATCCTGTAGTTCCACTACCTATTATTTATGTGATCAGATCGGCAGAATAGGTATATGGATTTTGACACACCACCCGCCTATTGGTAAACAAGGCAGTATGTTATTCGAAACCATGCGATATCCTTACCTAACCCTCACTTATCATAACCCAGCAACCCGTTCCTTGCCCATTTACCTCTCACACTCTAATTAGGTCTATTCCGCCTATCCCACCCCTCATAGTACCTACCTAAATACATAACTAACCATAGAATAGTCTATCTCATGTTATATAAACTGGCCTAGTTATAACGATATAGAGGCTTCCATCGCAATATATATGTTCATCTTAGTTAAGCGTCCATTAGCTAGAGACCGACCCTACAGCTAGTTGACATTCCAAGAGATAGACTGGCCCCTATTTAGCCCCCTTCTGGAACCATGACTACCTAGGTACCTTACATTCAACGACATATCCGATAAAGATAGGAGATGTACTGAGTTGACATGAATGCTCTAATGGAAGTGGTCTGTTAGATCCCTCGGCTTCTGAGACACCAGAGGTGAAGAGATCCTAGCCATAACTACTGGTAGCATAGGTACCTACCTACCTAGGCAATTCTAGATATCTTAAACTTCGTAATTCTCTGTGCTTTGACATAGCAGAACTATTTCCACGCCTTACAGGCCCACCCGTCCTACCACAACGCAAAAAGGATATCCCATTAACCGTATCGAGCACATGTCATAACTAGAGTTGGCTGGTATGCACTACCTACCTACCTACCTGCTTCGTGAGTCTGGTGCGGAAACTACTCGAAAGGGGTTTACCTACATAGCCCCCCCGGTACATCTATCGCCCAAGTACATAGATAGCCCCCATCTCATCCACAGCCGCCGACCTTAAAAACCCATAAGTACACCTCTACCTCCACGTCCTCATCCAACATAGGTAGTGACTCACTAAGTCCCCCATCCCTAGTCCCCCTCGAACACGAACTAGTCGGCGGGGAGGTAGAAGGCCTACTTCCGCGAGGGGCCTCCCCGTCCTAGGTAGATACTATGACTCTTCCGAACCGCCACTTGATAGACGGATATGGCAGGAGAAGAGTTGGGGGCCATATATGGCAGATGGCTGATGAGTGTGTAATTTAGAACCCTAGCAGAGATTTACACAGCCGACCCGCCACAGAAGTGTCTACCTATCTACCTATCTAGTCTTCAGCCAGCCTTACAGCGAGCTAGACCAGCAGTGCCATGGTCTTCGGCGACTAGGTATCAACCTACCCAGCCCATTCACCGGCAAGCGACGGCACTCGTTCCAATATACTCTCGGGTAGTGTAACCTCCTGCCAGTTCTAGCGCCATTCCCAACGACAGTCCCGCACTCCGGCGGCAAGAAGACCACCATGTACTTAACATAGGACTCATCGCCACGATACATTGGTGTAAGTGGAGTCAACAACCAGGCAGCTCTTCAGCCCTTTCGCCAGGAGCACAGGGATACGTGAGTCAGACGATTTCCGACAAGCTTCTAAGAAGGCAAGGCAGAGATGTTCTACAATACCTTAGGTTAGGCAGTTAATTACCTAACCAATGTGCGCGTAAACATGGAATCTTGCACCTCCCTAGCGGAACGAGCCGAAAAGCCTCACGCGCAGCTTCCAAGCCAAGATAAGCAAGACCCTGCCGACAATGAGCCGGTTTGGCAGTTTTCCGACAAGCAAGGGGAAGACACCGACCTACCTACCTACCTCCCTAACCTACCTCGTAAACTGAGGATATTCTAATTTCCGAGTATACAGCTACCAACAACGACAACACCACTCTCCACTCTCCCAACCGCGAAACAAAAACCCCAAGTCAAAAAGAGGTCCGAGCGAGCCCCCAGGCACGAGACACCGAGGACATGCGAGGCTGCGGCGAGACGAGTGGCGTAAGCACGCAAGCAAGCCTACCGACCTTGCCTATCTTATATGTACCTAACCTAATGTATGTCAGAGAGAGAGAAAAAAACCAGCCATACCTCCCATCCATCCCATCCCCGAATCCACAGCGCGTCGTTTCATATCTGCGTGGGGGGACGGTCCCGTCGGAACCAGGATAATGTGTTTCCTCCCACGTGCGAGAAGAGCGTCGGAAAGGGTCTGTCTGTTTGTCTGTCCGTCTGTCTGCTTGCTTGTTTGGGGGAGGAGATAGGTAGGTAGAGATGGCATCTTGAAAACCCTCATCTTACATGCATGTCTTTGCCGCAGACGTACATACATACAAGACATACCTGCCTATGTACATATAAGGGAGATAGATAACAGCAGCGCAATAGTTGCCTAGTTTCCGATGAAGAATACTCTCGTCTAAAGTGTTATGAATAGGTATATAGGTATAAAGCAGTCGCTCATACATACTATACTATACATATATAGCATAATATAGCATAGCTATCTCCTAATCCTAGAAACAATTAATAAATGTCCAGTATCTTGACGTGGATCCTATGAGGCTTTTATTAAGCGGTGTCTTTCGGGGTGTAGCGGATAATCATAATAACGGGACTTATAGGTCCCACGGTTGGGGCACAGGGCGACGATCGGGGCGAGGTTGGTCGTGTCGGAGAATAACCATCTTCTTTGCTCCTCTCTTCCAGAACAACGTGTCGATTGGGACTAGCTACCAGGGTTAGGATATCGCGATTGGAATTATGATAGGTATCCGAGTTCACAGCTATGTTCCCAAGATACGGATACATGCTAGGTTGGGTAGTTTAGTCGGTTGGTTATGTGATGGCACTCGGATATAATATATCACGCACAACGCATGCGCACACGCACATACATACCTCATATATAGGTATATACGTGAATTGCCAGTATTAATATAATATACTGGATGAGAAGAAAAGCTGTGGGCTTCAGACATACAAACACAGGAGAATATACCCGACCGCCCAGTCTGGACAAAAAAAAAAAGGAGTTACGGCACGGGATATTCAGGAGAAGGAGGAGGAGGTAAGGCATACAAACAGACAAACAGACAGACTACTGCGGCCCTCGTCACATTTTTCCCTCTCTCGCCTGCCCCGATGCGATGCGTGACAAACGGCGCACTGCTACCGTTTCCACGGGAATCCTCCAGCCAACTGCGCTTTTGCGCCTTATGTTGCCGTCCGAGAGTTGTAGACCGAAGCGGCATAAATCTCTGTCGAGTCTGTACTTGCTGCTTCTTTTCTCCCATTGGTATAGGCAATAACAACTACCTACCTACCTACCTTATATGTATGTGTAGTCGCGGTGCTCGAGCCCGCCTTCGTGATCAAGAAAGCAGCCGGCATCGTCACATTTGGGGTCGCTCCCAGGGTCTTGGCAAGCAAGATCCCAATCTACTTACCCACTGGCGAGGCCAGGCGCGATCGTCATCCACTTCTGCGGGTGTGCTTGTGTACGAGGAGGTATGTATGCGCGTGTGCGTTGCAGAGAGCACTTCTTAAAGATTTGCCCCCGGTGGATGGCCACTTCGGCAGCGGCCATCCGCGTCGCGGCAGGCAAAAACAAAACAACAAAAC
The DNA here is from genome assembly GCA_022432525.1 of Daldinia grandis. Lineage (NCBI taxonomy): Eukaryota > Fungi > Ascomycota > Sordariomycetes > Xylariales > Hypoxylaceae > Daldinia > Daldinia grandis. The sequence continues at coordinate 2,713,415 of JAJKLB010000001.1, forward strand.
AGAAAATAAAGGCTTTGCCCATCTACATCCTCACCGCCGGTCGGGAGAAGGAGGTTGGTTTTTTGGGGGTTGGGTTATTCTTCATATTCCCAACGTAGTAAAAATGAAATGCCCCCTTTCCCTTTCCCTTTCCCTTTCCCCGTCTGTTATGTTATGTACCTAGACAAGGTAGGTATTTACCCTGCAGTCAGTAAGTCAGTCCGTCAGTCAGTCAGTCAATGTGCAACTCATATACATATGTATATATCTCCATCCGTTTGCCTCTAGCGGGATCGAAACCCCCGTTGAGAGAGAGGGGGCGGCGGAGGAAGAAGATCTGAGGACGAGACCTGGAAGAGGTAGTTAGTATGTATGTATGTATGTATGTAGGTAGGTATGAAAGAATGAAAGAAAGGAAAGGTGCAATTTTAACAGCAAAAGGTCGCGGGCGCTTAACTGGACCCGCAAACAGCCAATAGTGAGCCGGGAGCCGAGTTCGAACCGCTGCATGACACACCCCATGGCCCCCCTTTAAAAGCTAAGGCTAAGGTTGAGCCAATGGGGTTGCGACCTCGGGCGATGGATCCAGCGCTTAAAGAAGATTGCGCGCCGGGCTGTTAAGGTTCAGTTTTCTGTCCCAAGTTTCGAAAGGGCGAAACGCTAACACAAAAGGGAACTAGTCCACTTATCTCTTAGTCTCTTTTCCTTCCCTCCTTTCCCTCCTTTGCCTCTTACCCCCCTACCCCCCTACCCCCCCCTACCCCCCCTTGTCACCCCTCGTCGAGCCCCGCCATGCAAGTCCCAGGATGTCGGGACGCACAAACCGACCAATCGTGTGTAAAAGACCACCGCAGTCGGGCGTCGCGAGTTACCAAGGTACATATAAGACCTACATGCCCGTGGACATACCTACCTTCTACCTACCTATACACATTGCAATAGGCAAGTATGTAAAGCCTAAGTAGTGCAAGTAATTAGTAGCCTGCCTCTAACATATCATAGCATAGCACCGTGGGAATATTTCTAGACTCCGGGTAAGAGAACGAGCGATGATGATGATGGTAGCCAAGACAAGACAGGGCAAGAAAAGACAAGACGACACGTCCTAGATAGGTAGCTATAGTGAGTGAGTAGTAAGAGTAGCACAGGCACAGGCACAGGCACAGGCGTAAGCATCGGTAGAATTAGCCGGACTCTTGAACAAAGCTGCCTAGGTTAGTATCTAAGTAAGGTAGGTACCTACTAAGTAAGTAAGTAAGTAATATGACTTGTCCATGAGGCCTCGTAAGTCCCCTCCATTGGAACAGCCACCCCGTGATAGCACACAATACGTAATATCAGAGTAAGAAACATACACACAGAGACAAGAAAAAAAAAACAAAAGAAAGTATGTGCGTGTGTGTGGGCAATCTTGGTCAACCGCCTTCTCGATCTCGGTTGGCTCCCTACGCACCGCGGGCAGCCCGCGTGGTCACAAGAATAAAAACAAAAGAAAAGAAAAGAAAATACTGCTAACAGCAATAACAATAATAACCAAAAAAAAAGTCCCCGTGTTTGTGCGAGCCTGTGAGCCATAAAATCCAAAATACCTATCTACCTACCCAGCGAAGCGGAGGCGGCGGAAGGAGGGCCACCAACGACGACCGCGCTCTTGACCGAAACTTGGCCTAAGCCAAGCCGACGAATCGTCAACGCTTACGAGCCCAACCTCCCGGCCGCATTCTAGGTCGCCTTAGCGGGCAGAGGAAAACAACGTCCACCGTCCCTTTTTTTTTTCTTCGCCCGTCTAAGACTCCATCCATACCAAACTCCATACAAAAAACCCCCCCCTCTACCTCCCCTAGAACCCCCATACGAATGACCTACCTATGTAGCATACCTATAATACGTACATACATGCCTACAGATAAATAAACAAAGCTCACGGCAAAAAGGGCAGTCGCTTCACGTTGGGACCCGCCTATAGACCAATTCCTCGTCAAACACGTATTGATATATTTGCTTGGGCACTAATAAGCTCTGCTACTGTAAGTAAGCTAAGGGGCATGCCCATTGTAATCGCGTGAATGTTGGCTACACCAAGTTTCGACCCGGTCCTATCACACAGTAAACCTATCGGTACTTGCTCCCTCTCCACGTCCCTCCTCCTCCTCCTGCTCCTGCTCCCCTTTCCACAAAGGGGGGGCACCACCACATCTGAGCCTATAGAGGAGAAGAAGAAGAAGAGGAGGAACGGGAAGAGAGGAAAAGAAAAAAGAAAATAATAATAATAATAATAATCCAAAATTGATTCCGTGGTATCGCTGCGCAAGCCTCCGATTCCCAGGGATTGCCGATGCCCACCAGCAAAACGCCAATAAACTCCATCATAGTTTCCTAACAGAAAATCCACCCAAAATAGCCCCCCTCCCCCCTCCCTCTTTGTAATGCCAGATACGCCAATGGATCTAGATCGTAAGAAGCCATAAAGTCATTTTCCACCGTTAAATCTTTTTGATAGGGATGCTGTTGTGATGGAGTATTAATGGGTCCATCCATCCCAACGGTGGCTTCGTTTGTTAATTTGATACTGATAAGTATATCGGAGAAGGAGATAGAGAAATGCAGAGAGTGAGAGCGGGAGTAAGTCGGTATTCGCGCGCGTGAATGAATGAGTGAGTGGGTGGCGGGTGAAGAGAGAGGGAGTGATGGATATGAACAAATGGAAAATAAATATCAATTCCTGGCGTAAAGGCCAAAATAGAATTAAAGGGGGAGTACGGTGCCATGACTTTAGTTCGTTCGTAGTTGAGTAATTCGGTAAGATGGTTTAGTTTAATCATCAAGCGCCTAAACTGTATTCGTTCGGGCTGCTGCTGCTGCCGCCGCTGCTGCTTGGACCTTAGAACAGTCCAGATGCGTTGTCTTCCTCCGCTTGCCCTTCGGTGCCGGCTCCATCTTTGGCGTATACGTAACGGTCCTCGTGACAACTTCCCGAATATGACGTACGCTCTTGGCCGACGATTTGTGTGCTCTACAACCCTGCGAGTACCTGGACTTCAATGCCGCTTCCCAGTCGAACGGTGACCGTACTGATCTTGCGCTGAACGGAGATCGTGCTGCTGAGCTCAGTGGCGAATCTATCGTTGACACAGCGGGTGATGGGGGCAAGTGAAGGCTCGGGAATGATGTCACTCCCGCCGGTGGTGCAGACATGGGCTGGCCCGGAAGAGGGCTTGAAGGGATACCGGCTAAAGACTTATGATTGCCGCATTTGCAAGAACAGTCTGTCTGTTCGCTGCTTGCGGTCGATGGGACCGAATCCTGAGTTGAGTCATCTGCAGGGCTGCTCGTTCCTGATCTCTTCCCCGGAATGACTGGCGAGGGCATCGACATGGCCTTTAGGAAATCCATATAGGCAGTAGGTGGAGTGATAGGGGTTCTTGCGCTGTTAGGGAATTCCTCCTTGATAAAGTCCGGGACAGCGGAGAGGGGTGTCTTGGCCGACAGAGCAGAGAGCTCTGAAGGGAAAGTTGCCGTGACCGGCGTTTTTAGCTGCGCGAGCTTCGGCTTGGCTGAAGGCATGGTGATGATGGTGTCTAAGTGGTGGCTAAGTAGAAAAGTTGGCTGTTGAGTAGTTGAGCAGTTGAGCAGTTGACGTAGCCTCAAGTCAAGTGAATGACTCGGAAGGATGAGAAGACGGGATGCCTGCGAGCTGGGGAGAAGTCGCCGTGGTAGTGAAAGAGTCGAGAAGATGTGCGTCGTGGGTGAGAGGGAGTGATGGTTGTTATAATATGTAACTCTGGCGGGTCAAGGATAAGGTTGCTGCGTGGTGGACAGGGATAATGGGGATGGGCAAGCAACCGTGGCAGAGTACCTAGTCGATGCTGAGACAAAGGCGCCAACGGGAAGCTAAGCTACTTCCCGGTTAGGGACACTAGAATCGATGTGACAGATCCAAGGTAGGGCCAAGGTAGGGGGGTGTGGTTCCAGGAGTGAGTCCCCGGGTATGCGAGGGCTCAGACGGGGTAGGCGTCTGTTCTGGTGACAACCTATACGCTAGGCAGGCAGGCAGGCAGGCAGGTAGGTAAAAGTACCTAACTGTGTTTATTACCCGTACGCGCTGCAGACGGGATTCCAGTATTTATTTTTTTGGAACCAGGAAGGTTAACTTGTGGCCCTGCTGGTGGAGAGATATAAAAATAATAACAATGAAAGTAGTCAACGTTGGCGCGAAGAGTAGAGCAAGGTCAAGCTTAGTCGAGGACAGCGGCAGAGATGGGCCAGTGGTAGAAGTGTAAAGTGAAGGCGTCTCAGGATTGGCTGCGGATTGGCTACGAATAGGCGACAGGGATCAGGTGCCTTTAAAGAACCAACCCTTTTATAGCTTCAATTGTATATACGATTGCAATGTACAATTGAGTAATTGCAGGTATCTTTTTCTGTGCTGCCGACTCTATTTATTGATTAGTTAGTCTGTCTGATTAGTCCTAGGTTGTGTTAAGCTGGCTTAAGGTAGTAGGTAGTAGGTATGTAGGTTGTAATATGTAAAAGAATTGAAGGGATCTGCCACTGGACGATATACGTTGACTTACATTCTGTTTGAACTGATTCACCCCGAGAAAATAAAATAATAATAATAAAAATAAAAAAAGGTTCCCATGGAAAGGTATAAGTTACCTGTACTGGGGTTACCGTCGACTTAAGCCAGCTTTGTTTAAGTGCGTAGCTAATCTTGCATCTGATTGGTTCAAGCCCCCCGGTCGGTGCGGTTTGCCAGGCGCAATATCCCGGGATCTCGCTGGTGAGTTTAAGTGGTTCGGAGGTATTTGGTACTTGGGTTAAGCGCTGCCGCTACTGTATATTTGCTATATTTGGCTCCTGATTAGCGCCGTTCCGTTGCCCACTCTTCTGATTTGACCTTCCCCTCGGCCCTCCCCTCCCCCCTGTATTTTATTTTGCTTTCCGTCACGGAGAACAACCACTACCATCGCCAATACCATTACTATCACCATTCACCACTCACCTTGACTTAAAACTCGAGCGGCAATAAACCCCTGTGGCTGAGAGATACCGCAGTAAATCTTTGTGCACGACGCACCCTCACAAAAAAAGCAAAATTGGTGTTAAGCTGAATGAGCTGAAGAGTGGATCGCGGGATGACCGTCGATAAAGGTATGCCAGTACTGGTGCTGATGCTGATGCTGATGCAGATGCAGATGCAGATATTATGTAGTAGCGTCGTACGTGGAGAGAGGTAAGATATTTTCAGAAACGTTGTTTCAGATTGTCGATGAGTTTAAGCCAAGACTTCTTCCCTCTTGTGTATTACTCAACAATTGCTATTCAAAGACATGATCGTGAAGCCTAGGGGCGAGGCCTCGTTTATGTACAGATTTCAGTCTTATCTTGCTTTTCTATCTCTGTCTCTCCCACTCTCTCTAATCTTCAACAATCTTCAAGTCTTGTTCTACGCTTCATGCCTCCTGCTTCATCCAGCGCGCGGCTCGCCATGTCTGTTTTGTTTTTTTCGCTTAATTTGTTCAATTAAAGGTCGTGTACTTGCCATGAATAGATCCTTTGTCCTATTTTGCGGCTCTCGGTCTTAGCCAGACTTAAGCGGAGCGCGCGCCACATGATGCACGACATAGATCGAAGACATCCTCGAGCTGCCGTTGGCTACGAGGTCCTCAACGGAGTCTGCCTTGGGGGGGAGGGGGGGAGTTGGAGTCTACAATCTACCACGAAAACCCTTCTTCTAAGTCTCATATCCGACGCCTCCCCCAGCGCGCGCTTCCACGAGGCTGGAGTATGGGCGCCAGTCAAAAGAGGGGTCTGTCTTGCTACGATGCCAGAGCGCGAGGCCATCAAAACGATAAACAATCCTTCTAACTCGAAGTGAAGTTCGTCTAGAAACCTTCTATGCCAGTCAGATTTGCCAAGTGACCCAATGCTGTGGAGGCGCCGTGCCCCCATCTAAGCGCCGGTTAACCTTGCTAATTCCCACGCCAACTATTCCTCAAAAGGTCACTCCTTAGTCGCCTTTGCGCGCTTATCATATAGCTTCGTCGGCAGGTTGCTCATGGTTGCTAGAGATGTTGGTTTCGTCGCTATCCTGCAGGAAACGGCTGCGCCTAACTTGAACATTAGTGCACGAGCTAAGGGGCCTCAATATGCAGACAATAAGCCGTATTGGAGATAGCTTGGCCATGTCATCGAGTGTTGGTATTTACCTGTAACCAGATGCCGATATGATCTTTAGGATCACGGCCAAGTACCGAATCCTATGCTAAGCGCAACGTGGATCTCAGCCGGTCGTCAACAGAGATGGAGCTAGTATAAGCTAGTGCGTGGCGATTATCGCAGTGCCGATGTCGTGGAGTTGTTTGTTTGTTTTTTGTTGCTGCTGGCGTTAGGAATAGAGATATCTTCATTGGATTTTAGCAGACGATGCAGAATGCCGCTGTTGCATTCGAACTCGCCATAGGCTGGAACGGCAATGTCAAGCATGGACTACTGGCTCTAGTGCCTACACGGGATCAGCTAGATCCTACTCCATGAGGTCACGCATCTGTTAGCTTGTCCAGACAGACAAGGCCCTACAGATAGGTCAATCTACACTGGAGAAGGAATTGGTGCCGTCGACTAACCGTGTCCATCTCTAGGATCTCTGTTTACATTTTGCTCCAGGATGCCCTATGATACGTTCTACCGTATGCTTTGCTTGGGCGCGTAGAGGGAGAGTTACGAGCAAAACTAGATACGTGGCAGTCATCCGAACTATCACGGCAGTTATTCTTACGCGTAAGATTTATTGAGCTGAGGTATTGGCAGGTATACGTGCGTATAACTCTGTTCTAGCTGTTGATTATTGCATGTGTATTGCGCCCACCACCGGTAAGAGGCACGCTTACATCGTCTTCTTCGCTGCCGAGAGCGAATGCCCGGAGCTGGTAACAATTGTGATGTCGTTACCAAAAATGTAAAGGGGTTAGGATATACACCTAAGGACACACCTATTAGAACAAGTACATCTTGCCTCCAGGCGTACGATGAGTATATCGACGCATCATGATGTACTTTGCGCTTCTTTCGGCTACCCGAGTATCCACATTGGCATTCAATACATGCATTCGAGTCGCAGGGCTCCGCTTCGTGAGTTATTGACCGCCATTTTGCGAGAGAGGCTGTAGAGTAGGTAGAGGTGAAGGTGAAATATTTCCGATTTGCTTTTGACACTGTCAACCAGACCAGCTAACTAGGAAATTTCGCAGACAAGAGTCATGAGTAGACAGCACAGGTCATATTCTTGAGTCGGTAGCTACCTATTCCTGACAGTGGCTACTCGTGCGATAATGCTGATTCGTCTGTCGTTTTACCGCGATCTCTTGATGGGACAGCACACTGGCTAATCGGAACGCGTCGGTAGTAAATCATCTCTTCCCTGGCTTGCGTCTCATGTAAGTCTCGCATGATTTTGATGCTGCATCTAGGGCATCCATACAGATTGCTTGAGGCGAAATCCCGACTTATTCGTGGATGCTCCGTACATGGTCCTGTATATGCTCGCATCCCCCACGCGTGAACGCCACCAACGCGCCACTATCAAAGCCATCGTGGAGAGAGATCTAGCCTTTATCCCTTCGGTTTTCGTTTGCGCGCTTATCTTACTGGCTTCTGTCATTCTCTATTGACCTCCCTGACTTCCTTTGCCACGGCATTGCATAGAGCCACCCTTACGCCAGCGCCGGTAAGGACGTGAATCCACAGTCTCTGCGTATCACTGAGACGATCATTGGCGCTCTTAACCTCGGCGAACATCACTTCCTTGCTCGGCTCTGCCCTCCAGAGGATTAGGTCTGGTATGCCGCCGCCTCTTTGGCCATATTCCTGTGCCGTGACCTTGCATATGGCGGCTAGTGCTGGACCGTCAAAGCAGCCGGCTAGTTCGAGGAGGTCCTCTAACTCGTAATCCCAGTTGAGACCGACGACACAAGTACGATTATCGCGTTCCCGCTGGTCGACCTCCTCGATCAGCTTCACCGCATCGCCGTTTGCGATCTCGACCAGGCGGTGATTGATCTCAGACGCTCTGGTGGGGTAGAAGGCATCGGTGTGCAGATCTAGCGGGCACGTCTGGTACTCGGTTTGAAAAACATTCGGTATGTAGAGGAAGAGTATATCGAAAAAGAGGTACGCGAAGAGTGTCCTTACAATACCTCCTTCGGCATGATAGCCTTTCCAGCCCTGGTCTCTGTACCAACTCAAGCACATAGCTTCCACGCTGCACTCGCCTCCACCCTCAGCCTTGTCTACCCATATAGTTTTAGTACTCGCTCCCCTCCCCTTCTTACCTATTGTATCGTCCCTTTTCAGCTGAACTCCTTCGACAAAATGCTCTTCAGGCTTCTGCAGTCGGACGTGACCAAAATCATGTTGTAAACGTTTCGGAATTTTGAGCTGCTTCTCAAGTTTAACCAACCTTTTCTGTATATCGTAATGATAGATCATATGGCAATCTCGATCTTCCAAGGCGGTTTCACAGGTGGTCGCTGCAATGCGTTTCCAATGCTTTTTCTGCAAGTCTGTATCCTTATAGGTAGGATCAGTCTCCAGAGCATGCATGTAGTGTTCCTCTAACAGAGCCTTTCGTTGATACCAAGAACCCCGACGAGCCAAGTGAAATAGGTGCTGGTCGAGTAACTCAATTAGAAGTGCATGCTCTCGCTGGTGTTCTTTCAATCGGCCAAAAACGTGGGCTGCTTTATGGACGATTCGAGTGTATGGATGAGCAGGATTGAGTCTCCTCAAGTAAGCGCCTTCTCCGGATTCATAGACTCTCTCCTCTTTCTCCTGCTCCTCTTGGAGAAGAGCCTTCCATCTTGGATATATCTTCTCAAAAACCTCTATCACCTTTCGAAAGGCCGCTTCTGTTACGGGCCCGTTGAATTCCAAGATATTGTCAACAGCGTATTCATTCCTCATAGCTGTCTCAAATTCCAACAATTGGGCTCTCGAGCTGAAAATATTTGCAGACCTGCTAACGACGTATTTGGGGAAGTTGCGTTTCGATATCTTCGCAAGAATAATCGTGATCAGAGACTTCTCTGTCCATTCGGTAGACCTATAAAAGACTAGGTGAAGCCTCTCGAATAATTTGAAAACGGGTAAGGAAAGCCTTATGCAAGACCCAGCTATAGCTAAGATTTTATCTAAGAAATGCTTTCTCCTGTTGGAATCTTCGCTAGGATCTGGACCTGGTGAGTCCATGTCTGGTGTATCACGACCTGGTGAGTCGGTAGAAGTAATGGTGTTAGACCGGCTAAGGCCTAACGAAAAGAGGCCTGCTTGTTGATTGCTCATTTTGCAGATAGACCTTGCAAGCTCGGCCTTATTCTTGCCTTGCACCTTGGCCTCCTTAGCCAAGGCTTTGACCTCATCTAAGCTTAGGAGTTCCACAGCTTCTTCGACACTGGTAATATACTGCTCTGATGTATCTGCAAAAGTAAAATTGTCACTAAACAAGCATTGATCTTGAGTCAAGGAGTCAGATTTCGGATCCGTAGATATTAAGATCAGATCAGGAGTGGAAGAGCTGATTGGTAAATCCCGGTTCTCCTGTAGTTCACCAACGGCAGCCTCAGTATCTGCAATATCATCGTGATACCGTAGACGAGCGATACGGTGCCACGACGCAGTCTTCCTGAGGAACAGCCGCACGTAACTACACTCCCAGGTCAGAAGAGATAGCAATAGAAGAACGAGGCTCATAAGTCACATACAGGAATTGGGCGTCATAGCTCAGCTTATTCCATTGTCCGAAAATATACATTTCCTTGTCATCGAATAAATGGGATTCCTCATCGAGAACCGTACCGAGAGCGAGGTTAAACGCATCAACATAGAGTGACGTCTTGCCCCTTACCCACTTCCTTGAATCCAGTCTTGACGCAGCAGTTTCGGGGTTCCGATCCTCTTGCGACGCTCTGAAGTCTTCATATTCTTCCAAGGCTTCCTTTCCAGACTTGACCTCGGGCAATGAATCCTCAATGGCGGTCCGCCTAGGCACATCAGCCTCTGTATCCGCCTCGGACTGTTGCAGAGTTTCGTCATCATCGCCAAGCTCCGAAGCTAGAGTATCTACCCGCCGCACCACCGGCAAGCGCTTCAGCGGTAGACTCCCAGGCCGAAGGTCTTCATCTAATTCCTTAGCGCCTACGTGACTCTCATCGGTCTTGATCCTTTTAGAAGGCGGCTCATTCGTCGTATGGGCACGTCCATTTTTCAATTGGGGTGCTTTTCGAATAAGAAAAGCGTCCATTATCGCGCATCCCACAGGCGATACATCTTGGATGAAGTTGCAGGGAGGAAGAGACACAAGATGACTTCATACAATGAAACGCGTGGCAAGACGCGGGTTGCTTTAGCGCAAGGAACTAGAGTGGGAACGCGTGGTCACGGGATCAGGGGTTGTATAGAACAAGTACTTCTTACGCATCAGTACGGCTGTTTACTGCGTAGCAAGTGTGACACATATTGTACCCCTATAGGGTAGGTACATCCACATACTATAATCCCGATTTCCACACCCCAAGCTCAATGGAATTCCCCACGAACCATCAACCATCACCGTCACCCCGACAATCCTTTTTTTTTCTTTTCTTTTCTTTTTTTCCCACAGCTACAACAGTAACCTGCTGTAAACATGGCCGACGAGATCCGTCAGACACCCGTTCCAGTACCTCACGTATACGGGCAACCAGCCCCAACAACCGACACAGCAACACCACCACCAGCAGCAGCGTCTCTCGCCGGAGACACAGCAGCTATGACCATTGAACAACCACCTCTCGCCCCCAGCACCGAACAAGCAGCAGTACGTAGTCCAAGCTTCCATGTCTGCCTAGCGCGCAAAACACCAATCGATCAATCAATCAATCAATCAATCAATCAACTAATCAACCCTCTCTCTCTCCTCCAGTCCCCAGCTCCCACCACAACAACCACAACCACAACCAACGGCGCCGCACCCACAACCGCACCAGCACCAGCAACAACACCCTCCAACGCCCCAAGCCCCAGTCCAGCCACCACCACCACCGCGCCGCCCGCCCGCACCGGCACGCCCCTCCGCGCCACCAACGGCCAGCAAGAAGCCAATTCCTCCTCGCGCGCCGCCTCGCAGCACCCGGACCCGGGGTTCACCATGCCCGCCGAGGCCCCGCCCCACGGCGCCCCCGTCCGCCAGTACCTCAACTCCAAGGTTACCGGCCCGCTGTTGGATGGCATGAAGATAATTGCCAAGGAGCAGTAAGTTTTTTATTTTTATTTTATTTTATTTTATTTTATTTTATTTTATTTTATTTTATTTTATTTTATTTTATTTTATTTTATTTTATTTTATTTTATTTTATTTTATTTTATTTTATTTTATTTTATTTTATTTTATTTTATTTTATTTTATTTTATTTTGAGAGATTTGCCTTTCGCTGTTTAAGGATTAGGGTCTGCTATCTGCCCATCTATATATCCATACGTACGGTTCTTTACGAGGACGATTGCTCGGTTTGGTTTAATTGCAGATTCTACGAGTATAGCTTGTTACGGTACGAATGCTAATGTTACGTTTACGTTCACAGGCCTAAGGATCCCCTGCGCGCTCTGGGCGAGTACTTGCTCCAGCGCTCCAAGGAGCTCGAGTCGACAACATAGTGAGGGTTAAGCCAGGTAGTAGGCAGGCAAGCATGAGAATGGAGTTCCGGGAGGGAAAAAAGAATCAATTCTGGCATTCCAGATTCCGCATTATAGATTTCGTCTTTCACGATGATACCATTGCTTTAGGACCGAAGGATTACTATTCGGAGGACTACTATAGACTTGCTATGAGGATATTACAGGCTCGAGATTCACCGAAAAGCACGAGGGACTAGCCAAATAATTAATACTGTTGTTCTTCACGAGATTCGTATCGATCTCTTGTGTAATTGTTTATTCATCGCCTTTCTCTGGCAACTAGTAAAATAATCAGGCACTCGTCACTTTGGTGGCTGCCCGAAAAGCAATTCCGTTTTCCACGAACTCCATGGCCAGACCAGGCATTCCACATGCAAATCATCCTCGGCGCGTGCGCTTGCTGTTTACGCTTATGCGACGATGGTGCTAGCGGTGGCGCTCTCGTACTTCCAGGTCGGGGGTAGGACACCGACGGTCTTGTAGTAACGAGCGAGACGGTGGATTCGGGACTCGATCAGAATCAGGCGGAACTTGGCGTCCTTGTCCTTGCGGTTGCGCTCTAGGTGCTTTCGGACGGAGACGGCCTACGTAGGTGGTGTTGTCGTTAGCATTTCGAAATAGTATGTTCTATGAACGGGTCGACTCACCTTCTTGATCAACATGTACAGATCCTCAGGAATCTCGGGGGCGAGGCCTATATGAAGATCGCACTGTCAGCCTTGACCAACAGCGGCATTATTATATACCACGGCGTTCGAGGAACACTCATGATGGTTTTGATTGTTGGACTGCGCAGCATTTCGCCGGCTTCGAGGGGAGGAGGATGGGTTCATTGATTCATTCATGTCGTACCATTGGACTTGAGGATTCGGAGAATCTTGTTACCTAGATTTCCAGAATTAGCCATTATTCACAAGCAAAACGTAACTGGTCGGGGATGATTGCTTCGTACCGGTAACAACGCGGACCTGGGCGATTCCGTGAGAGTCACGGAGGACGACACCGATCTGAGAGGGGGCGGCACCCTTACGGGCGAGACGGCAGATCTGCTCCTCGACCTGGGCGGGAGTAGTCTTGAGCCACGCGGGCGGGGTGCGCGAGTAGGGGAGCGCAGAGGCGGAGATACCCTTTCCCTTGGAGTGAAGACGACCCATTTTGGCGGATGTTGTTTGTCGACTTGTGGTGGTGGTTGTCGGAGTTGTCTAAGGTTGGAGATCGTGAATGAAGTTCTTTTTTGGAGGATTTAGTTTTTTTTCGAAAAAAGATGCTAGGTGAAATTGTGTGTCGGTCGGCTTCTGTTGCCCTCCGGTGGTCAATGCACACACTCCACTATTTCTCTAACTAGTTCATTAACCCCGAAGATTTACCGGATCTGCTAGCGCCTGGTCCAGACCAAGACAAATTTTCGTAGCTTCTTCACTTCCCAACTTTTTTCTTCTTGGTCCAACAATGATTATTATTAACCTAACCTAGCAACTTGGCTCAGCAGAAGGGCTTCATTCCTATTTCTCAAGGTCAGGCCTGGAATTTATCTTTCATAGATCAGCCGTGTCAAGTAGCTTCTACGCCGCAATCCATCATACAGGTAAGCTTTTCCAACCCTCCTCTACTTTCGATTCCGCCTCGCTTTCTCATGATGATACACTCCTATTTCATATTATTTTCTGGTACCTCTTATATCATCGGGCCTTCGGGCCTGAAATGTATTAAACGGACTTCTGACGGAGACGGATTAATCGATTTTCGCTTTTTCTACACGAATCACGTCTAGCAATCGAAGCTCAACTAACATGATGGGCAGGTAATCTAGAGTATACGTATAGCAGCAGTCGATTGCATCTACGAGGATATCAATCAGGATCGCTGTAAACGAGATAGAGCGGTTCCTAGGATCAGATCAGCTCCTTTCTGATTGCATCGAATGATTCTGCATCATTACTGTCTGCATCGACGCATTCCGTGATTCGTTGCCTGATCATCATCTACTTATGTAGTACCATGTCTTAGCTATGCATAGATTTAACTGTCTCGTATCATATCGTGCCAGTTATCGTCATAGAGAGATATAGAATCATAGTAATAGAATATCATGCCATTCAAGAAAACCGGCAAGTCTTTGATTTGGCCATATTGTTTTGTCCACCCACACGTCAATATGTGGAAACTTCTAGCATCTTTCGTGCCCTTCCCGTAGCAGTCGAGTAAGTATATTCGACTATGTTGATGTTTCCTATAGGACCATACACTGTAGTCAAGTCGATACCCTTAAACTGATATATAGAGGTAGGATCTATCTAATATGCGTACTATTATCATGAAGAATTTTAAATGAACTCGAAGGTAGAATAGACAGTTCTTGTAGATTGCTACAACTCTTTTTCATCAAACCTACCTAGGTAGGTTAAGATAAATTAAGCTACCAGGTCGTTCATAAGAGATGTTCTAAGCTGGTAAGTTGAAGTCTAACCTCGACCTGTCTTCAATGTTGCTATGTGTGTAGAAGTGGTCAATAATTATACATGTTTACGACCGCATTATACCAAAACTAGAGCCATTCCTCAAACCCTACATGCCAAACCGTTCCGTTCTCCCTTATTAGAGCCTGGCCACTTTCGTCCTTAGAATACTAAGGAATATCATATCCGTGAGCCGCAATACACAGCCGGAGAATTAGCGTATACACCCGAATAGTTCACGTTATGATGCCGAGAGTTCGGCTTCGGCCGGACGGCAGCAGCTAGGAGACACGGAGACTATGCAGATGCTCCAAGGGGGAGACGAGCTCGAATCAAGTTATTCAGACATTTCATTTGAATTTACTACCTAGGTAGCTAAAAATCTAGGTGACCGTTTTTACCCGGGCTCACCCGCCCCCAGTCATTCCTATCGTAACGCATTATGTGGTGTATGGGATTTCCAGATTCCTGTCCATTTATAGGTTAACAGCCTTGCGGAAGTTCTCGCCGGCATATACAGCGTTGTCTCCGAGTTCTTCCTCGATGCGGAGGATCTGGTTGAGCTTAGCGAGACGCTCAGATCGAGCGGGGGCACCAGTCTTGATCTGGCCAGCTCGGATACCGACGACAATGTCGGCAATGGTGACATCCTCAGTCTCACCAGATCGGTGAGAAACCATAACACCCCAGCCATCAGCATAAGAGTCCTTGGCAGCCTGGATGGACTCGGTTAGAGTTCCGATCTGGTTGACCTTTAGGAGTAGAGAGTTAGCAGCCTTAAGCTCAATAGCCTTCTTGATGCGAATAGGGTTGGTGACAGTCAGATCGTCACCGACAATCTGGATGTCCTGGGTCTTGTAGAAGTAGCTCCACGCCTCCCAGTCGTCCTCTGCGAAGGGGTCCTCAATGCTGACGATGGGGTACTTCTTGACGAGGTCGCTGTATAGGGCAGCAAGTTCCTCATAGGTGATCCACTTGGTGGGGTCACTGTCAGGGTTCTTGAAGTCCAGGTCGTACTTCTTGACATCCTCCTTGTAGAACTCGCTGGAAGCCACATCCAGAGCGATGTTCACCTTGCCTGTGTAGCCAGCCTGCTCGATGGCCTCAGTGATGAGGTCAAGGGCCTCGACGGGAGTCTGAATATCGGGGGCGACACCACCCTCGTCGCCGACATTGCCTGCAGATTGGCCATAGTTCTTCTTGGCAAGAACCTTAAGCTTCTGGTAGACCTCAGCACCTTGGCGTAGGGCCTCGGAGAAGGTAGGGGCAGTGGAAGGGACAATCATAAATTCTTGGAAAGCCAAGCGGCCACCGGCGTGAGAACCGCCATTCAACACGTTCAAGAAGGGAACGGGCAGAACGTAGGGCTTCTTAGTACCGGCAAGGTCCGAGACGTGAGCGTACAGAGGCACGTTCTTCTCGGCAGCACCAGCCTTGGCAATAGCAAGACTGACACCCAAGATAGCGTTGGCGCCAAGCTTCGTCTTGTTCGGTGTTCCGTCGAGGCTGTTGAGGAACTTGTCAACTGAGCTCTGGTCCTTCACATCAAGACCCTCCTTGATGATAGCAGGGGCGATAATGCTGTTGACGTTCTCGACGGCCTTGGTAACACCCTTGCCGCCCCATTTGCTCTTGTCACCATCACGGAGCTCACAGGCTTCGTGCTGACCTATTATACCGTGTTAGTCCGTAAGATATCTTGAGAGAATTCGGTATGATGGCACGAACCGGTGGAAGCTCCAGAAGGAACGATAGCGCGGTGAAGACCAGTCTCGGTAACAACGTCCACCTCTACGGTAGGGTTGCCTCGAGAGTCGTAGACCGAGCGGGCATGGATCTTCTTGATAGCCATCTTGATGGCCGAATATAGGTTGGGAACTAGAGGAACCCGTTGAGTTAGTTACGAAGGGTTGAAATTGGAAAAAACCTGGGCAGAAATACAGCGAGGGTTCAAGTAATTAATAAAAAGGGATACGGAGACAAAAAAATTCGCTCAGTAGGATCCTTGATGAGTGACTCAAAGGGAAAAAGTAGATATATGCCTCAAGAGTTGAGCATTGATAGAAGAAAAGTGTAGGGGTCGTCAGAAGTGGAGGGGGAAGATGGTGGGATGGCGGGGTAGCTTAAGATGTCATCAATAGAAGAAATTGGGATATTATCATTGGCATTGGGGTGTGAGCAAATTCACAATAGGCTGAGAGAATGAGGCTTTGCAAACTTACTATTTTCAAAGGGTATAAGATAGGACTTGGTGTGACAAGGTAAATTGAAGAAGTAGTTGAAGGGAAAGGAAGAGAGAGAAAAAAGTTGAGTTTCAACGAGGCAGGAAATGCTAGAGGTAGGTTAGGTACCTAGGTAGGTACCTAGTAGGTAACGCCTTCGTTTGATGTAAGTGGGTTGCTGCAGCGTGGGCTGGACGGACAACGTGAGTGAACAAACGGAATGGCACGACTTACAATTGGACTTAGCAATTGGCGGGGTCCGGCGACGGACCTCACCAGGATGACATCGGAGGAACGAGGGGCTACCTACTGCCAAGCTTTAAGGTACTTGGCTAGTGTACAGAAGTACCCAGAATTGGTGCTCTTACCGGCCCGACACAAGTCAAAGGCACCTGCAGACTGCAGGCTGCAGTATGTACTTAAGGGTTTAAAAGACTACATACATAGGTACCTAGGTACCTGACTTGGCTACTTTGCAAGGGCAGGGGCTCTACATACATAAGGTACCTACATATGTACACAACCTGTTCAACGCTCTAATTTTGCCCCTATTTTGGTTGCCTCGCAGGGCTAGATTCAGATTAATCAATACTTTATGTCAATACCTTAGGTAAGGCAGACTATTGACGATCACGGCACTGACTAAAGGTTATTATGTAACAATTCTAGACAACCCTCTTCTACTATTATACTAAGGCTATATTCGATGTTAATGGCCTTAATAAGAACATGGGGATGATCTTGTCTATAACAAATAGGAGGGAGGCTATTGGTACGTACGTATAGAAACAACCGAATTTTCACATGCTACTTACCAGGCACTTATAACTTTAATATCCATAGGTATAATATATAGACGAATAAGCAAGTCTACACATCAACTCACAAAGGAAAAAAGGAACGATAAATATAATGCTTTTTTACTTGTTCTGATTGGCGATTGCTTTTCTATCCTTTTCTACGGGTATCTCTCGTGCTTCTCCTATAAACACATCTCTAGTAAATACCCTCTAAAGCCGTATAGGAACATCGTGTCGATTAATCGTCTACGAACTGTATCCGTTGTCTTTAACCCATTTCGCGACGTCGTCGCGGTCACGCTCTAGCCATGCAATCTTGCTGCGGATGGCATCCTTGCTTTGAGCAAGAGGTTGGGCGAAGTTCTTAGTGTCAATATCCTTGAAGAATTCCTCTACTCTCTGAAGTTGCTCCGCCTTTGCGAAGCTAGATGTACAGATGGTAACCATCGAGCCCAGGATAGGCGCATTTCCGTTAAGTCGCTTAGATATTTCTGGCCATTTCTCAGTTAGCCAGCTAAAGAGCGCCTCGATACCCTCGGCGTGGCTGCGGAGTCCGCTTGCGGGAAGGTATAGGTCCTGGCTCTTGATTTCGCCGCTGAGGACGAAGTCTAATGTCTGCTTAATTAGGGCCGGCTCTTTTGCCCGGCCGATACATCGTAGGGCTGTGTTACGTTCGTCACTGTTACTGGACTTGCGGAAGAAGTCAACAAGCGCATCGTACTAGAATATGAATTAGTAATTGTTAGGCGAATATTCCACGCATAAAACTTACCTGCTCCTTTCCGCCATACTTGAGAGCCATGCTGAAAACGCTTCCTCGGACATTCGGGTGGATAGCTGACTTGTCGCCGTCCATGTACTTCTTGAACATTTCCTTAGACGCGTCGATGATCTTCTGGTCACCAGCCATTCCAGCTGCACCGAACAGCATAGCTTTGAACTGCTGCTCAACATGCCCGTCCTTGTCTGAGAAGGTCCATCCTAGTTTATGGGCTCTCTCACTGACAAGTTCCTTAACAAAGGCTTCGAGGCCATCTCTAACGGCCGAATCCTCGAAGATCCACGCAGATTGGACGGTTGCAACCCTAGCAATGATCTCACTCCATACCACAAACGACTCCTCTGTATCAAACCCTTTTAGTAGGTTCAAAACACCAGAAGTCTTCTGATAGCCCGACACGGCAAGAGCACCAGCGTCAGCAATCATACCAGCACGATCCTCAACTGTTAGCAGCCCATCCTTGGCAGATTGGCCCAGTTTTGTGAGGCGTTCTGGTGTGTAAGACGTGCGGTAGATGCTAGTATGGTTTGCGTTTAGCTTGAAGAAGTCCAAGTTCTTAACCTTGAACACATCTTCTCTCTTCGTCAACGTTAATGAGTCGTCTACGCCATCCTTCGTTCGGAGGCCTAAGAAAACCGGATATAACACTTTGTCCTCTTCAGGTTTAGTGTCACCGGTTCTTAGGAATCGATTCTGCTTGACACGGATAGAACCGTCCTTCTCGTTTTCCGTGACCTGGACTACGGGATAGCCCACATTCTTAGTCCAGATGGACATGATCTCCCGGACCGGTTTTCCGCTAGCATCCTCGAGGGCTGCCCACAAATCATCTGTTTGCGTGTTACCGTAGGCGTGCTTCTTGATGTATCTCCTGACACCCTCTAGGAAAGTCTCCTCGCCAAGATATGTAGAGATCATACGAAGAACACATGAACCTTTTGAATATGAGATGGCATCGAAAATCTGGTCGACCTCACTGGCGCGCTTAACCGGTACCTCGATGGGATGACTGCTCCTCAACGAGTCCAGTCCCAAAGCACTCTGGAGATTGTCGGTAACGTAATTTTCCCAGACCTTCCATTCTGGGTAAAAGTAGTTGCAGCCTAGGTGAGTTATTATTGTCAGCGAATCATTCATATTAACCAGAACGACACAGAAAACTCACTTAGCCAACTCATCAGAGTTGCAAAGCCTTCGTTCAACCATAGGCCTTCCCACCAGTCCATAGTCACCAAGTTGCCGAACCATTGATGTGCCAGCTCATGCTGGACGACCTCGGCGACGCGCTCTTTCATCGCTGCGCCACTGGCCTTCTCATCCAGCATAAGGTCGACAACACGGTAGGTGATCAAACCCCAGTTTTCCATAGCGCCCGCCGCGAAATCGGGGATGGCAACCATGTCCATTTTGGGCAACGGGAATTCGGCTCCGAATATTTTCTCGTAGTACTCCAAAGTCCGCGCTGCGAGCTCGAGCGAGAAGCGGCCGTGCTCGATATCCGAACTAGCTGGGGCGTACACTCGAACTGGGACGCGAAATTTGTTGGTCTCGATGTAACTTAATTCCCCGATGATAAAGGCGACCAGGTAAGTTGACATAAGGGGAGTCGTGTTAAACTTGACGGCCTTCTTTGTAGATCCACTGAATTCCGATTGCACCTCTGATTCGGAAGCGACGTCCATGTTGCTGAGACATGTTAAGTGCTTGTCTGCGATGAGAGTGACGGTAAATTTGGCCTTGTGCATAGGCTCGTCGAAGCACGGGAAAGCCCGACGGCAGTCGTTCGCTTCCATCTGCGTGGTAGCGAGGATACCTTCGGAACCATCTGGCTTCTTGTAGGTAGAGCGATAGAAACCGGCCATCTGGTCATTGAGCTGACCAGAGTACTTGATTTCCAACTGAGTCTTGCCCTTTGGGATGGCATCTTTGAGCTCGATGCTGGTGATCTGCTTGGTCTCATCGTAGGTGATTTCAGAGGATGAGCTGCTCAGACATGTTAGAATAGTAATACTTGTTTACTTAACCAAACATATAAGCTAACCTAATAATGCTGTCTCCGGATTTGATGTTGGCGCTGTGGATATCGATCTGAAGGGTATGGAGGGAGATAGACTTGGAATCTTCTTGGACGTCGAAGTCGATAAGCACCTTACCCTCGAAGGTAAACTTCTCGAGGTTGGGCTCTAGGGTAACATCGTAATGTCTCGGGATGACGTTGGTCGGGAGGAGCTCACGGCCCTGGGTGGGGTCCGGGGTAGCCCCTCCGGTGTGGTCAATGTCTCCAGCAAGCTTACACATATTTTGTCTCCGGTATGAGCAGTGTCTAACAAGGGGTGTCGAGAGAGTGGTGTTTCTAGACTTCTCGAAAGGAGATGTTCGTGGGACGGAAGTGAGTGAGGAGTGATTCCCAAGACGTGGACTAAGCCTAGCTTCCGCATTAGTCTAGGAGTCTAATTGGCTTAGAAGAGCGGTCAATTGGGTTAGGAATACCGGTAGGAGGGTGGAGAGGATAAGGCAGGAGTGCACCAGATGTGATTTTGTCTCCACTGAGATGCGGTTGGAGGAAGAGTACGTGGTAAAGTACGTGGTCTTAATCGAAGTCGTGTGGCAGTTGAGACTCGGGGGACGAAGTCGACACGACTAGCGGCGCGCAAAGACATATGTGCAAGGAAGGGGGAGAGGAAGGGGAAGGGGAAGGGGAAAGAGGGTGATATAATACAATTGTCATATAATGCAATTGTCAAGTATAATACAGATTAGCAGATTGCCTAGTGACTCCGGGAAATTCACACGCGGTAGGTAGGTACTACATCCATAGAGGGGTACCGAAGTACATAAAAGTACAGTTTCTCTCAGTAGGTCTTCTTCGTAGTGAGGGGCAGCTAGAGGCTCCCTGTTCGTACAGTATCAAATAGGTACCTGAACCTAGGTAACCAGATAGACAGCTTATACAAAATGGAACAGATCAAAACTTCTGTGGATGTATATTCTAGGTACCTAACGACCTGAGCCCTCTCTAGATAATCGGCCCTCAAGGTATCAAATATATATAAGACAAGGGTATTTCGGTGTGGCAGAGGGGAAGAAACCTAAGAAAAGAAAAAGAAAAAAAGTTGAAATTGCAAAAATAACGCCACGTAGGGCAGGCGGTGTAGCGGGTCATTGCAGGGGTTGGATATTGACAGAGCAAGTACTTACCTACTCCGGTAACTGGAGGTAGTAACCGCCAACTGGTGGTAGGTATTAGTAGCGCTGCACCCGGCCGTTTCCCCCGAGACTGCGACTTTTGGAAACAAAATCTCATGCAGGGTCGCATCTTAATTGGTGATTCTAGAACATAGGGAATGCAGATCCCCATACCACTGAAACAGTAAACTGAGTCCAACTACCTAAGAAACCCATCCGTTCGGTGCTACCTGACGCTCAAGATACTATAATATAAGATAAGAAAGCAATATATATCTCTCAACACTGCATAATATATTGAGAATGCGGCCTCTTTTCTTTTCTTTTCTTTTCCTTTCTTTTTTATGTATTGCTTTTTCTTCTAACTACTCCTTTAGTATCTCTCCTGTGTATATTAAATAGTTCGTTTTAAGGTATAGATAAGCATATATAAATACCCTAACCTAGGGGATTGCCTCAATATTACCTTAGGTATGTACCTATCTAGTTAATAACAATGGTATAGGCAACGACACGCTATATTCACACAAGCTCGTTCTTAAAACCACCAGCAAACTAGTCCCCTTTGCAAGTATATAGACTGTCCTATGTGAATAATCAGATAATTTTAAATATGGTATTTGATAAGTCCCTTGGTGACGGCTAAACCTGCCATACTACTATAGGTTACATAAATACGGCAAATAAGCAATGGCCAACTCTAGTCCCATCCACCCCCCTTCCCACCGAAGCCCTTCTCCTCAAGCTTCTTAGGTCCCTTATTTGGTTTCTGCTGTGCAGCCTCATGCCGGCGCAGCTCCTCCGGCACCCTGGATATCGAGCTCTTCGAGAGCATTTGTCGTAAATCATACATGACATCCGCGTCTTCGTTGCCCAGGAATGTGATAGCAACACCGCTCTTGCCAGCACGACCCGTACGACCGATACGATGCGTATAGCTTTCGATACTCAAGGCCATGTTGAAGTTGACGACGAGGGATACGTCTGGAACATCGATACCACGACCAGCAAGATCTGTCGCGACCAATACGTCCGTCGTACCGCTGCGTACTGAGGCGAGAGCCTGTTCTCGCTGCTCTTGGGTCTTGCTGCCGTGGAGTGTGACAGCTGAGAAGCCCATATGTTTGATTTCTCGAGCGACGGCGTCGCAGTTGCGTTTGATATTGACGAACACGATAATAGGCGGTGCAAATTCATTAGATGATAGAATCTCCTGTAAGCGCTTCTTACGACGATCCTCTCCAGGGACGAATTCGACTCGTTGCTCGACCGTATCTACAGCTTCTCCTACGTTGCCTATCGTTACTGTAGCAGGCCGACGCAAATATTTCTTTGCGATCTTCTCGACAGCTGACGGCATTGTGGCTGTATACATCATTGTCTGTCGATATCGATCTTTGCCGGCGAGATGTCGGCTCATCAGTTGCGGATTTTCAGCGGCGTCAGTGTCCGGCTTTTCATTAGAGACGGGGAGCGCGTCTAAGATCTTGTTGACTGGTTCTTCGAAACCCATGTCAATCATACGATCGGCTTCATCCATGATGATATAGCAACATTGGGACAAGACCAGCAGGCGCCGTTCGATACAGTCGACCAGACGACCAGGTGTGGCAACAATAATTTCAGCACCGTTTCGCAAGGCAAACGCTTGTTCCTCAAGCGAATGACCACCGACAAGACTGACAACGGTAAACCCCAATGGAACTGCGAATTTCTTGGCCTCTGATTCGATCTGCTGAACCAACTCTCGTGTCGGGGCTATAATTAATGAGTAGGGACCATCGTTCTTAGTAATTTCATTCAATGGCGGTAATTCCGAGATGTATACTAGTAGAGGTAGTAAGAAAGCAGCCGTCTTTCCTGAACCAGTGACGGCTACACCAATTAGATCCCTTGCCTGTAGAGCAATAGGGATTGCAGCACGCTGGACCGGAGTTGGCTCGTCGTACCCAACTTTGCTGATGATGTCTAATAGGCGACGAGGTAAACCCGATTCCTGCCAGTTTCGCATTGGATTTGGGATAAGTCCACCTTTAGTTGAAATACCAAAGTCTTCTTTGAAAATACGCCAATCTCGTTCGCGCATGTCCTCTAGCTTCTTCTCTGACCAATGCTTTCCTAGGCCATTGCGGTTAGCCCTCTCCTTCGCCTTCCGCATCATATCCAGTAGCTCTTGTGCTCGTTGCGCTCCGTTTTCAGGATCACGCTCGATCAGAGACATAGCATACTTCTTAGCGTTCTCTTCTGTCATATCGTCGCCAAACCCAGCCAGCCTTCCTCTTCCAAAGAAGGTGGGCTCAGCCCTCTCTGCGTAGATGGGATTGTGATCCTGTGTTGTGTCTTCTTCCGCATCCCATTCGAAATTGAATTTCTTTTCCGTTGTTCTTCTACGCTTCTTCTTGGCCGAGAAGGTAGACTGATTCATTTCAGGGCCCATATATCGCGCTCGTATTGAGGCAGCTTCTGTTTCTTCTGGTGCCGCTCGTTTCTCCCCGGCCGACCCTTTCTTGCCTTTTGATTTCCCTCGCGTATCTCCATTTTCGTGGTCATTAGCCTCGCGCCTGTCGTGCCCAGTTTGACGCATAGCCCTAGGTCCCGTCGGAACAGCTGGTGCATGATCTCTGTCTCGACGATCCGCATGGCGTCCATCGAGTCCCGACGCGGCTGTAGATCTGCCAGTAGGTTTATTTCGTGCTTCTTCTTCTGCTTTCCGCCTTCGCTTCTCCTCCTCTTCTTTTTGTTTCTCTGCTGCTAGGCGTTCACGCTCGGCCTTGGGGATAAATCTTGGTTTCGCAGCAGCTTCGTTTGCCTCTTTCTTCTTGCGCAAGATCTCTTCAATATCTAAGGGTGATTTCCGCCTGTTCGCTTCGCCGTTTGTTCCATTGGTGTCGGCTAGCGACCCGGCTCGCGGCTGCATACCCATAATCGCAAGGCCCTCACGTAGAATGATAAGTCTTTGTAACGACCTTCCGAAGCTTTGGGATTGCTTTCAACGTTTGGAATAGGTAGCTGATAAATCTCGATATCGGCTCGGATGATGAAGGATTATAGGAATCAAAGTATTCTATCTACTACGAGAATTAGGTTGGCCAACTGTATTCGAATTAAGATACTGCAGCGCGCAAGTTGCTTTTATTTCTGTTTGTTTCCAGACTTCCAAGTTGGAGGCAAAGAGATAGAAACAACTGACATCGGCGTGTCGGGGGTACGTGTAGCAAAGTACCTTAGGTACTGATGTACATATCCAAGCCGCTAATGACGGGAACCAATCGGAGATTTTATCGAGATAGAGGAACCTTGTCACTTTGGCCATTCGCAACCAAAATTTGGGAGCTTTAATCCGTACTTCACACGATTTTGCGATTTTACGATTTTACGATTTCTCTCACGTTACCAGCAAGACGTTTTCCCAACTACTAGATTCTCAATCGCAACAAAAAAGAGAAGCGGTCTTAATTGCGATTTGGGGGGATGGCGTTAAATACGAGATATATCGAGCTCGCCAAGCAGCTGCACCCGCGACTACAACGATTCTTCGCCAAGTACCCCCCGAACCAGATCCTCCCGACCTCGACGAGGACGAACACAATCAAGGACGGCGCTATCCCGAACCCTTTCTTGCCGCATAAGCACCCAGTGACTGAGAAATGGCATGACCCAGAATTCTCCCTGAGGCGGCAAGCAGAACTCGTAAAACTGGCAAGGGAACAGGGAGTAGAGGAGTTGTTACCGTTCACATCTAAGGGCACTGAAGAGCGCATACGGCACAGAGTTGCCCACGGTTTGAGGGTTCGTGGTACTGGTGTTGGACAGTCTGTTAAGGGTCACTTGCACGAAAGAATGCTGGCTGCCAAGTACGTCACGGCTGTACACTTTCTCCCTATAATTTCGATACTAACAAGAAGGAAAGGATGGAGAAGAGAAGAACGGCTATGCTGGGCATGCCGAGACTTGTCAGAGAATGGCGGAAGGTAAGTCATTTATTTCTATATACCTCTTACTTATATGTGTTACTAACAACAAATGATAGATCGGGAAGAACAGGTGGACCAAATATCCGCGATGAGCAACCATGTCATAGCTTTACGATGCCGGCAAGGAAAAAAAGAAATGTACAAAATTTATTTATCACTCTATTCAAGAGAATTGGAGAAATATTTCAAGAAGCCCAGAAACTACCCTCATTGCCGTGTCGTAAGCTATCTATATATATTTCTTATTCGGTACCAGTATCAAACAGTGCTAGAATGTAGCCGATCCAGCAAGGGTAAGTAGGTAATTTATTCTCCAAGGACCTTAATTTTTCCTTCTCTTTTCCCCTCCCTTTCCCCTTATTTATTCTATATAGGTATGTACGTACCTATCTACGTCTTGTGATTTTATTTCTATTATTCGTACATATATAACTTACCAGCAAACTCCAACCAAGTCTCACGTGACCCCGTGCGCTATCGAACTTCTACCTCAAAACCGGTTTCCCATGAAGTTGTCCTATCTCGATCTTGGTATAAGCCACTTACAACAACGGAACTGACCCTTACCATTTGGTATGAGAACTTCACTTCAAACCCGCACCAGATCAGCAAGGACCACCAGATATGATTAACAATTAATCCATCTCAAAAGGGAGAAAATAAAAAAATAAACCGTGTGGATCCAATTCCGACGACGCCATGGCCCCTCTCATATCTAATACATCAGCCCAGCCCACGCTCTACGACGTCCTGTCGCTGACCCCCAAACACCTAGAGGGCCAGACCGGCATAGCGCAGCAGCAGAAGATCGTGAAGCAAGCGTACCACCGCGCGTTGCTAAAATACCACCCGGACAAATCAGCCGGTGGCAATACTCCCCAAGGCAGCAGGACATCCACGCCAACACCATCTACTTCTACTTCTACATCTTCCAAGCCACGCCCCAAGCAAACGTCGCAACCGCGCATCGCATACACCGTAGACCAAATCCAGCACGCCTACGCAGTCCTCTCAGACCGCAAGCAGCGCACAGACTACGACCGGGCCCTGCGCACCTCGCCCTCCACCTCCGCCTCCTCGCCGCCGTTCCAAACAGGCGTCGAGACGGTCGACCTAGATGACCTAGCGTTCGACGAGCGGACGGGGGTGTACTACCGCAGCTGCCGGTGCGGCAACGCGCGCGGATACGCGTTTACCGAGGACAACCTGGAGGAGTTCGAAGACGACGGCGTGCTGATGGTCGAGTGTCTCGACTGCAGTCTCTGGATCCGGGTTTTATTCGCCGCGGCCGACGACGACGACGACGACAACAATAACAACGATGGGAACAACGTCGTAGCTACTACCACCACCGCCGCCAGTCCCCCGCGAAGCACTAGCGCCACAGTCCGCGAGGCAGCCGTTACGCTAACGATGGGAAGGGGCGCCGACGCAATCACAACGGCAGGGGAGAGACGGGGCAGCGGCACCGGCCGGAACTTCACGTTTAACTGGAGTGTCAACTGGGGCATATCGCTGTCGGGGTCCGCGACGGCGGGGACTAGCACGAGCAGCAGCCCGCGGCGGTAGCAGCGTTGCCAAGAGACGTCGGGGATATAGGAAACTTACCGCGAGACATGGATTCGTTGGTAGATGGCGTTACCAACTTCATCCGATAGGCTCGCTTTTTGTTTCTACCCCAACAGATAAAGTATATCACGTGGCTTGGGCACGTTAGGAGTACTGGACGGGAGAGAGGATTGGTACATTTAGGTCTATGCTGGCTGGGACTTTGAGGGGCGTGGAATTACTCGGGTAGGATAATGCGAATGATTTACGAGCTGGTAGTATAACCAAAGGGGTAAGGTATCATCTACGTAGTAAAAGGCTTACTACCCTGGGGAGGAAAGACTTAGATATTTGCAAAGCAATAATAAAGCTAAACGCATATGCACAACTGTATTGTATGCATTGGTCTTTTTATATCAACAGTTTTAGCATATACTAGCTAATCGAGCCTAAGGATACTATTGCTGCCTAAGTTTTAACTTCATCCTGCGAAGATCTTACGAAAGTCCATTGCTCATGAAGAATTCATAACATTAATATTGCCTGTGCAAGTAGAAAGTATGGGGTTTATTCAGACGAATTTGCATTAGAGTCTAAAGGGCAAGCATTCTGCGAAAGACCTCCCAAAAGCTCTTTAGCCCTTTTGCCTGCGGGAAAAAGAGAACCGTCCAAGTCTTTGCTCTGTGCATTTGCCACGTGAAGGGGGAAAAAATCAAATCAATGCAGAATCTCAAGCAAGAGAATTCTCAAGCAAACACTCCATAGACACCAGAGTCCACCCAACTTCAATCGACCCCTTTAAAATCTAAAGACTAATAAGGGACGTGGGCTTTTCTTTTTTTTCTTACTCGGCAGCCTTGGGCTCCTCAGTTGGGGTCTCGGTGGCCTTCTCCGGTTCCTGGGCGGGGGCTGCGGCTGACTCCGCAGGAGGTTCGGCCTCAGAAGATGTCCAGAGGGTCTGATTTTACGTTAGCAGATCCAAACTAATACTCGATAACTGTAGGTACATACTAGGTTGTCTCGGAGGAGTTGCATGATGAGGGTAGAGTCCTTGTAGCTCTCCTCGCTCAGGGTGTCAAGTTCTATAGAATTTAATTAGCTTTAGGTTATTTTTAACTCATACACCTAGTACTTACCGGCAATCGCATCGTCGAAAGCCTGCTTCGCAAGGTGGCAAGCCTGATCGGGAGCGTTCAGGATCTCGTAGTAGAAGACGGAAAAGTTCAGGGCCAGACCAAGACGGATGGGGTGTGTGGGGGGCAGCTCGGTCTGGGCAACCTCGGTAGCAGCCTTGTACGCCTCAAGCGACTTGTCAGCCGACTCCTTTCGTCGGTCACCAACGGCGAACTCAGCCAGGTAACGGTGGTAGTCGCCCTTCCTATTTTGATTGGTTAGAAATATCTGGGTCTAAAATGGATGCTGACACTGAAGAAAACATACATCTTGTGGTAGAACACCTTGGACTCGCCAGACTTAGCAGAGGGGATGAGGTGCTTGTCCAAAACATCTAGGATGTCATCGCAGATCTTGGCAAGCTCGGCCTCGATCTTCTGTCGGTACTCCTTGATAAGACCGACTTGGGAGGAGTTGCCCTTGGACTCTTCCTTCTGCTCGATGGAGGTAACAATTCTCCACGAGGCACGTCGGGCACCGATCACGT
The DNA here is from genome assembly GCA_022432525.1 of Daldinia grandis. Classification (NCBI taxonomy): domain Eukaryota; kingdom Fungi; phylum Ascomycota; class Sordariomycetes; order Xylariales; family Hypoxylaceae; genus Daldinia; species Daldinia grandis. The sequence continues at coordinate 2,741,733 of JAJKLB010000001.1, forward strand.
TCTTGTAGGCGACGGAGAGGAGGTTGCGCTCCTCGACGGTAAGGTCACGGTCCTCAGAGGCAACGATTTTCATGTTCTCGACCATCTCTGATAACGGTAAAAGTTAGTATTGCCACTCTGCGGGGTCCAACAACCACACCCATAGCATCATCACATACCCTCATAGCGCTCAGCCTGCTCGGCCAGCTTGGCAAGATACACAGCATCTTCGTGACCCATCTTGACGGTGTGAGACTCGGTGAGACGAGAAAACTAGATTAATAAGAAGTCAGCTCTAGTTTCGGTTGGAAAAATGTGTTTGTTTTTGGTTGTTATGGGGGAAAAAAGATGTATGCAGCATAGATGTAAAATAGTAGGAAGAGGGAAAAAAAGAAATGCAGGGTTCTATGGTAACAGGCAGGAATTATTGATCTAGGGAGTTGTAAACAGTTGCCAGGACGATACTGAAAGTGTTTACAACCCAAACTAGAGAAACGCGCTACCTTGCCGTGGATATCGAGAGGCTCAAAGGTTGTGACGGTGAAGCAAAGACGAACCCCCCGCAGTCGGTGGGGTTTGCGCCAGTGGATGCGAATGGAAAACGCGTAAGGTAAATGTAGACGGATAGGCGTGTATGCTGTCGCAATAATCAATTGATTTGGGGAACAGGTCGTATTAGGGCGTTGATAAATTTGCTGTCGTATGTAGGGCCGACAAGAAGGAGGCGGTCGTGATGTGGGCGATGACGAAAGTGCAAGGCGGGACTCAGGGTAGGCCAAGGAACACGACCGCAAGTGCAAAAGAAAGGGGATTTTTTTTCTTTAAAAGGAGAGGAGATGGATTGGGGGGATAAGGGTCAACGTACCTTTGGTGTATTGTTTCGAGGTTTGGTTGTCAAGGAACGACCTGTAGTGGAAGATGCACTAGAGAGAAAGTGCGAATACAGAGAATAGAATAAGTTGGTGGTTGTTGGATTTGGGAGGTTTATGGGATGCAAAAAGTTTTGGGAGAGGTTTTGTGTCGGCGGATGTGCAGCAGTTTGGTTTTGTTGGTAGACAGAGGGAGCCTGAGGTGAAGGAAGAAAGAGGGTGACGGGCTCAGAGACGGATGTGCCCAGTGCGCGCGTGGGGAGGGGGGGAAAGAGGTAATAGTAACCTTAGGTACATTCTAAAATCCTTAGGCACACATGTACCTACTGTACCTACCTCTTATTGAAGGTACCTACCTCCTTGGGTAACCTAAAGTATCTCTTCTCCCCAGGGCTGTATATGTAAAGCCTCCACTAATTCCAACTCGTAGCACCGGTTCCGTCTAGAGCCTAACTGGACCTGAACCAGCAGAGCCATAAGCTTGCAAACTTGGCAACAGGCAGTGGGCAGTGGGCAGCGGATCATTTGATAATAGAACAAGGCCTGAAAGGGGTCATCCTCAAATCTAAACAATTCGGTACCTTCGTCCTTTCATCCTCTCATCCTCTCGTCCTCTCGTCCTCTCGTTCTTTAATATACATACTTGGGTTAGGTACATAAACTAGTTACATTATGTTGTGGGCGTGACATTGCATACAACTGCCCGTGTGTGTATACACAACCCCGATAGCATTGAGGCGTAGAAAGGTGCATGTGGTAAGGCACTCCTGACTCTTCTATTCCACCTTCCAATTTTTCTTAACGCCTTTGTAATTTGAAGAAGTTACGCCTCACGTGGTTGTCATGTGCCTTCTACATATGCCCGATGTACTTGCCTAAAGTTACTAATTACATGCCACTCATGAAAGGTTCAAAAAACGTCCTTGTTAAGGTAGCAGTTCAATTCCTTCCCCTCCCTGTCCAGGTCTCCTACGTCAGTTTCAATGCCATTAAATACTTGGACTCGTACCCCACGTACTTGAGGAAACAGTTAAATGTTGTCTCGTGCTTGTACCAGTACATGATGCATTCTTTATAGGAGGTAGGCACCCAACCAGCTGTCAAGCCTCAAATGATATAGGATGATGATCTAAGGCAGGTATTTAGTATTTATGAGGTTATCCAAGTTTTATTTTGCTCATATGCCAATCTCCCCTTTTACCATACCCCTTCTATTCAGTGGCATTTGCAATACATACAAAGGGCATTCAAGAAACCCTTCATTAATCTCCCTCAATGTCTCAATAGTCACCGAGAAAGGGTCTACACTCGAGTTAGCCAATTACCCTTGGGAGATGAGATCTAGGAGGTAATTCGAGGCTACCCGAAGCACGAGCCATTACATTCTTTGTCCGAATTACCACAGCCGCTACTGGGCGATAAGGGGGGGAAAGAATTTCAGCCTACGTCAACATCTGCAGCCCAAATAGCTCATACATATGCACAGTGCTGCATCTTGCTTTCTGATTCGGGGCCACACCCGCGCCAGCCACCACGAGAACTTGGCTTCTCATTTGTCTGATCCATTTCAACTATCGTCAATGCGAAGTTGACCTGGAAAATCGAGAGTAGGGAAATAATCAAGGGTTCGATTTGTTAAAAACGTCACCGACTTGAGTTCTTCTTGGGGGGGAATAAAACCCATGCACCGCCAAGTATCTTCCCTTGCGGGCCCCAGGAACCGTGAAAACATTATGCTCCCCCAATTCCTAGAAGATAGGTACATACCTATAAATCATGCTAGACCAGAGCCTCACTATACTTGGCCCCATTATTTTCTCGCGTCTGGCATACTTGAGACTTATCATGCCAAATTTAGATGTTGGTAGCATAACAAAACTTGCCCATGATCAATTATGCGTACACAATTGTTTCAATGCAATACGACGTGCTCAGCCTCGACGAAAATATAAAATGTATACAGACACGGCTGTTAATATGGATAGTAGTCGGAACTACATATTATTCTCGTAAGATTTTCTAAGAAGGCAAATTTGTAAATCATTAGAACGGCACAAGGCCAATATAAATAGGGAAGAATTCCCATAGGCTTTGCATGCCTCTCTCAATAATGATACGCGGCAAATTTACAGTAGTACATGTAGGCAGGCTACGGCATTTTTGTTATATCAGATGACCCTAAACAGATGGCGTGGTGGAGGGAAAGAATTAAACTATTCCGGTCCGCTGGATTTTTGCGTGATCAGTGGTCACTAATGATGCTATGTATGGCCTGAGCAGGCATGAACGCTGTACCTAGGCACTAAGGCAAAGAACGGTCTTAGGAGAGTTCCGCTCCGTTTGCGTCCGTGCGCCCCGTCTTCTTCCGCCGGGGTTGGAACGTAGGTGCATACATAGGTACATACCTAACACTATGTAGGTAGTACCTAGGTTACCTAGCTTTGCCCATTGCTAGGTATTGACTTCATAGGGTAAGAAGAGGCTAAGCTCCAATTGAAACCTCCAACTTTTGGAAGTGCCTCATCAACCATCAATCAATCAATCACACCACATACAACAACAAACCACCAATTAAACAGGTACTAGCCTTTCCAGCACCCATCACCCCGTGACTTATTCGTTCGTATGTAAGACAGTTCAAATACTAAACGTTTTTCCCAACTCAGCGAGCGACTCTCTGAGATCCTCCTCAGAAAAGGCACAATGTACCGCCAGACTCTAACCAAGATCCCGTCCCGAGGCCTCTCCCGCCGCGCATTCACGACGACCATCCGCGCCATGTCAGCAGGCGACACCGGGTCGCCGAACAAACTGGGCAGCTTAGGCGGCCAAGGGTACGTCGCACGTCTATCCCGAAATAATCCCAATACCCCGCCATCCCAGCCGTTCCAGAAAAGCTGGAATGGAATTCAATGGTGTCCCGAGAGATGCCGGTATCTCCTAGCTGGGCTCACTCCCTAGGTAGTTAAGAGCATAGGGAATCCCGCTCAAAAGTCAGGAGCTATAGAAGGATAAACTACCTACATACTTACCTACCTAGAGAAAGTTGTAAAGAACAAGACTAACAAAGAACCCCCAAACAGTGACGCCTTCCAGAAGCGCGAAAAGGCTAACGAGGATTACTCGATCCGCCAGCGCGAGAAGGAGAAGCTCATTGAGCTGCGCAAGAAGCTCCGCGAGCAGCAGGACCACCTCCAGAAGCTGTCTGACCATATGTAAGTCGATCCAGTCTGCCCAAAAACGATTCCCTCCTGCGGGATTTGAAATATTAGCAACATGTACTAATAGATATGTCTCTGCTCTAGCGACGAGCTGACCAAGGACCAAGGCGGCGAGCACAACTAGATGTATTAGTATTAGCACGTAAGAAAAGGAATATCGAAGCTCCGCTCATTATGATGTCCAGCATCGTCGCGTGAGTCTTTGCGGTGTCACTAGAAAACAGTTCAAACCCCCAAATTTGTTCTTCAGCCATAGTATTTGCCATGTCCTAGTGTACATAAATACAGCCGCTGCACACGCACAGGGTGTGCTCTCGTACCTATCTTGAGAATTAACTCTCGCCTCTTATCACGGCATAACTGCCCGATTGAAGGTCTCCCCTATCCTAGTGCATGTCATCATCTACGAACTTTCGTGCTTGGTTCCCTAAACTCCTACACCGAACTTCCCCTTGACAAGGATTTCTCAAATTCCTCTTCAGAATTCCTCTTCAGTAGTCTAGTAATTATTAAAGAAACCTTGGGCTTATCGACGTCCCATGTAAGACCTATAGAAGCTGTCCACATTATCTTGTTCTGGGCCACCGTAATGGTTACCAATTGTGCTGCGCTCCTTTTGTGCGGCTGCGACCTTGGCCTGAAGCGCAGCGGCGTTAGTGTCTATCCACTGAAGTTGAGCAAGGTGACTATTGAGGACTCGGACGATCTGGCTCAGCTATAGAAAGAAAAGGGGGTTAGTCAATACAGAACGTCTTTTAGGTGGTTTATGCGGAACACTTACCGGATCATCTGGCTTATTGCCCTTGCTCAACGTGCCGGAAATGTCGTTAATCTCTTTGATCATCTTGGTCAAGTCACGACCCATATCATCCAACTTCTCGGTAATCTTCTCGGCCAGCTTGTATGTCTTCTCGCGCTCCTGATCAGGTCCCGCAAGCTGATCTCCATGTCCAATCTGTTTGGAAAATATCGAGTCCACTTCACCCTCATATCTATCTAGCCAGGATTCAAGCTCTTCCTGCTGACTCTCGATGCCGACGAGCTGTCGTTCAATCTCACGACTACCTTTTTCGGCCTCAAACGTCTCCAAATAGAGCTTTTGGATCCTCTCCCCATTCTCAACCAAAAGGCGATCCCACTGGGCCACTTGAGCTGCTTGCTCTTTGAACTCTTTCTGGTATTTTGAGAGGTCAGTCGCCCAGCGAGTAATGATCTCATCCATTGTCTTATTCTTTAGCCGCGCCATAGATGAGGTAGGGCCGGCGGTCGATGCTCCCAATGCATTATTGGCTCCTGCAGCAGATTGCGGTGCCGTATTATCAGACGACGTAGCAGCTTTTGGTGCGGTGCCGAACAGAGAGCTTGCTGGTGCTGCCGTTGTGGTAGCGGTTGAGGCCGGAGTGGCAGAAGCTGTTGCTCCGGGAGCTGGCGTGGCGTTTGCAGCCCCTGTCGCTGGAGTAGAGGCAGTATTCCCAAAGAGACTAGATGTAGGTTTGGTTTGTTCAGTAGTTCCGGTACCGGATGCCGGCTTCCCCAGACTAGTGAACAAAGAAGTCGTCTGTGTCTTAGCCGGCTCAGAGGCAGAGGTAGACCCCGGGGGCTTGGTAAGGCTCGGAAATGCTGGAGCAGGGGCTCCCGATGTAGTAGCTGCTGCAGATGATGCGGGCTTTTTATCAAACAGTGATGAGCTTGCTTGTGCTGCTGGTGTAGTACCTGACCCCCCAAAGAGCGAGTTCGCGGGCTTAGCCGAGGATGCCTCTGCAGGCTTCGAAGCTGACTGCCCAAATAGTGCACCGGTCGCAGGCGCCGCCCCACCGCTTTGTGCAGTGGCAGGCTTCGCGCTGAATAAATTTGAGGCAGAAGAACCATCGGCGGGTTTCGAAGCCCCAAAGAGACTTGGGGCTTGGGTTGAACTCTGACCGGCATTGGCAAAGAGGCTACCTGGGGTAGCGGATGATGGCTTGCTCGCCGCGGTACCAGTCTGGGAGGAACTGCCAGGGTTTGCAAACAAAGAGCTACCTTGTGTTTCCTTCTTGTCTCCTTGCTGAGTAGATGGAAAGGGTAGTTGACCCGTAGCACTCGGAAAGAGGCTGGCAGGCTTCACCGGGGGTGCACCCGCGGGAGTGGTTGAGTTTAGAGAAAACATTGTTTTCGTGGGTGTCGATAGCGAGCCAGAACCGGGGGCATTACTAGTTGGGGTAGTGCTTGAGTTGGCGTTGTTGAAAAGACTACCACTGCCGCCGCCGGTAAGGCTGCCAAAGAGCCCGGGGGCCGAGGTGGGGGTGCTAGAAGATCCTGCCATCATCGTTGCTGATGGGGCGGTACCAGTCGATGTCGGTGTTGTTGAGGCAGGATTTCCAAATAGGCTCGTAGATTGCGCAGGCTTCGCAGCACTACCAAAGAGGTTAGGATTAGAGGGAGGTGTCTGGGAGCTGCTACTAAACAACCCAGGGCCACCAGCACCCGACGTAGGAGTAGATCCCAGTGTACCAGCTCCTGTTGTTTGCCCGAACAATGGCTTTTGTTCTCCTGGCTTCGTAGCCGTATTCCCGAAGGGACTGGGAGCAGGTCCCGATGAACCAGGAGCAGCGCTATTGTTTCCACCACCTAGGTTTCCGAAAGAGAAGGCGGGTGTGGCGGCGGTTGAACTACCAAAGAGATTTGTGGAAGCCGAAGTAGTAGGGGTCGTCGATGAGCCAAACAAGCTGCCAGAAGGAGGTGGGTTGGAAGTGGTAGCATTGTTGTTGGATTGCCCTCCCGAGCTCGAATTGCCGAAGAGCGACATGGTGGGACGGTATTGTAAGGAAGGAATGTGCTATATGGTGTGTTATGTCCGAAATGGGTATTGGAATGTGATGTGGGTTCGTCTGATCTCAGCCGCGTTTATAAACCTGCACTCATCCCCAAGCCGCAAGCACAGAAAAGGCTGGGGGTTTCGGCGTTTGGTAATTCGCTAGATAAAGAACAGCGCAAGCTTGACAATGTCGATAAACGTCGAAGATGAAAATATATCTTGATCCTTCGTGGATTAGTTAGTACGTATAAAGAACGCCAATTCGTGTAATACAAGTGTGATAAATAATAGTTTGTTTTTACTTACAGTTTGATTTGGTGGCTTGGTGACTTGGTGATGCATCACAGACCGACCACTTTTTTTGCGCGACAAGCTTCCAAGGTGGTAGAGTTCGACGCGACTACCTCTTTAGGTACTGTACCTACCTAACCTATGTAGTAGGTACCTAGGTACCTATGTATGTACGGCAAGAGATACCTAGGCTCAAGCCACAGAGGTTCTAGGCTAGGTAGGTACCTTATCTAATCTGTCTAGGGCGCCAATACCAACTAACCTGCCAGCCCTGTCCGCCCTCGCCGCCTGCCCAACCAGGAACATGTGTTTCCGATCCCTGAGCTGAAGTCTCGATCTCTACGATTACCTCATATAAGAGCCAGAACCATAGTAGCCTTAGTTTTGTGGCCTCGCACATCTTTAAATCGATCCTACAGCCTTTCTAAGATCAGGGACCACAAACCATCGACCGAGATCTCTGGCCCTACATCTGGTCAATTTGTTATACAGTACTTCGTACCCCTCAAATCAGCCAACGGCTTGAAAAGGGTCCGCAACTTCCTACTAGATCTTATATTACAGACCTGTAAACTTCCTTAAACTAAGTGGCACGATCCCGACATACCACTTAGAAGCTCTTTGCAATGTCTAGAGAGCGGAGGTCACTCAGCCTCGAGGCTCCCGAGAGAAAAGGTACAGAAGACCCAGGTGCTCATGAGCTCGGTATGCTTTAGTACCCCTTACGAGTCCCTTACCTTTCCTTCAGTAGGCTAACGATTGGCCCAATTCAGCCTCCTCCGATTCCGACGAGCACTTCTCCGATGCTCAATCCTCCCCGAGGAATAGTCCCGGGGCTACCTCCCCGGTACCACGAACGCGAGTCGAAAAAGTAGACGATGAGCCGTCTTACGGTGAAGTCCCGGGCACGGAAGCTTACAGTAAGCGCACAGAGGATGCCGAACCGGATGAGATTGCCATCATCCACGAGAAGAAGCCAGAGTCTGTCTCCCCAGACAGACCTGTGACGCCAGGGGGTCATCCAATTCCAAAGACGGTGGTTGACGAATCAGCGGATGCCCCTGGTTCTTCAACTCATCATTATAACGAAGATCTTCGTCGTGCAGATGCCGAACCAGACTTCATCCGGAAACCTGACGGTACCGGCGAGGCAAACCCGATACCCTCCTCGCTTGACACCACCAAGGAAGCAACTGGTACGGCAGCCAAGTCCTCCTAAGCTACCCAGCGCGATTGACCCTTGCCCTCGTAGATAACGCGACTGTAGCCCCATCACTTAAGTCACCATTGACCCATCGACGGAGGAAATCGTCAGCAGCAAAATCAACAGGAAGTGTTAGTCAAGAAGATGCTGATGGCGATGACGTTGATGACTTTGGTGACTTTGGCGACGACTTTGACGAGTTTGAAGAGGGTGATGAAGATGCTGATTTTGGCGACTTCGACGATGGCTTTCAGGCGGCCGAGGTAGAAGGACCGGCTCCCACGCCGGTTCCTCAGCCTCAGGCCGCAATACCCTCATTTGTATGTTTAGGTCCCTCTCTAGGTAGTCGTATATTTACGCTAACTATGTTCTCCATCAGCCAATATTAGATCTTGACGGGCTTGACTCAGAAGATATCATGGTTGCAACAGAACCATACTTAGATGCATTGTTTTCTCCTGAAATACAAGAGCTCCCAGCTCTACCGTCGCCACCAAAGGACAACCCGATATTCTTCAACCCTAGAAGCGCCTCTCTCTGGTCGCAATTGGCAGCACCGCCACCTCTTCAACCTCCCGATTGGATCCGGTCTCGCATACGGCGCCTATTCCTCGTTTCCCTCGGCGTACCAGTAGACCTAGACGAGATATTACCCGCCTCCAAGCAAAAGAAACTTGTGCTACCATCCATCCATCGTGTCACTTCAAGCGGCTCACTGCGCACATCGTCAGAGTCCCGCTCCGTCTCCAGGCTCAGGAAGCCAGACACCGACAACAATTCCTCAGCATCCGTAGATTCCCAAGGCAGGGAGAAGCCCAGGTCCGCATCAAAACGTCGAAAAGGACCACCCGAAGCACCCGGCCTGGATTTAGTTTCCGCGAAGCAGCTCTGCACAACTACGGACGAGGCTCTAAGCGGCATGACGGACAAGGAACTCCGGCAGCATGTGAAGAAATTGCAAGGCATGGAGGTCTTGGCGAGGGACGTGCTGGAGTACTGGAAGAAACGTACGGACGAGAAGATTGGCGACCGCGAGGCGTTCGAGGGCGTAATAGAAAACCTTGTGAAGCATGCTCGGAAAACTAGGAAATAGGAAAAGGGGTTAACATAGTAATATTAATGGCTTTGCGTCGGGCTTATGTTCTAGCGAAATGGTATCTTAGTACTCGGTTCTTAATGGTGGTCAGTGATACCTTTTAGTTATCCTAGGTGTGCAATTTGACCATGCTACGCTAGAGATCGTGTTTTAATTTCGATATTTCCTAGTTGGTAGTATAAATACCTAGATACGTTGCTAGTAAGAAATAACTTAGGACGGGCCTTAATATTCGGTTTTTTCTTTCTCTTTCGCTTACGCCGCGATTCTGTTGCAAGACGAAGCAAGAATCAAGATATGCTATTATGATTATTATATAGCATCCTCAAAGTGCGTTCAAGAGTAGTGCTCGGTCCTATCCACTACACAGTTACCTTGAGTACCTAGGTAGGTACTTACCCAGGTAAAAGTTGTTCAGCACAGGCAACTCAACGCCCAGCTTGATCTCCTTATGGGATGTGTCAGTGTGTTATATATTAGTTAACAGGGAGTTACTCGAAACCAAATATACATATCGCTAGCAATTTCATAAGTCTATCTCGCTTTATGGCCCTGGGACATCTAGCTCTATGTAAGTATCTACCCCTACAGAGAGATCCGAGTAGTGTTTAGACGAGCTTCGCCTTGTAAATATTCTATCCAAAATACAGTTATGTACCTATCTACAGTTATATATCTCTATTAAGCTATAGTTTAGTACGTGATATCTTTCTCCTTACTTTGTTTATACTGGGCTTGTTTATATTGATCGGGTTATATCATAATTTAGGTTCGGTCATTGAAGCGTCATAAATAATCGGATAGATGTAGGTTTTTATATTCATTTTTTTTCATTAGCTGCCTCTAGGTAGAGAAAAGCCAGTAGAGATTATAGTCTGCAAAAAAGACTAGAACTTAAAGTGCAATGGATCCGTATTCAGGTACGCCTTTATCTCCTTTTGCTTCGTCATCATCGTCTAAATACATAGCCTTCTTGGGGACACCCCCTTTAATCCTAGTAGCTTCAGACTAGAACATCTCGTACCTCTACAAAGCACTTGAGCCGTGTCCCCGACGTTGGCCACCGTACTCATGAATACCTAGTTGTTTCCCTTCTACCTATCCCTCAGAATTATAAGTCATCGGATACGCTTCGTCACTAAATTTATACTTGGCCTAGACTTCACGATTCGGTAGGTTCCAATGTGACACCGCTTCAGATAGGTTAGTTAACGCAGCCAATATTTAGCAAACCAGGGTAGAAACTTACGCTGTGATAGTAGCCCATCCAATGAGACGCCAGTGCTTCTCGATTCTTCGACTGAGAGCGATCTTCTCTCCAAGGTTTGTGCAAGCAGGGCTGGTTAGGGATAGCTTAGCGGCATCTTGCTTTATGGCGGCAACCTTGGCCCCAGTTGAGGTGGATCCAATGTTCACCATGAGGACTTCATTCTTAGTTAATTTAGCCACCTTGGCTTGCTTGCCATCTGCTGTACGGACACCCAGTAGTCTCTTCAGGAGATAGAAGTTGACTTCAATCTCACTGTAGATGGCAGGAAGACGTCCCTTGAGGCCGAGAACGAATCCAACCAAACGGTCAGCTCTGCAAAGAGTAGGGTCAATGCGCGTGCCAACACCAATCAGACCACCGGGAACGGCATATTTCAGATCATTGAACTCCGAGTTGAGAGAGACAATACGACTGCAGATAGGCTTGCACTGAAGAGCACCCTTGTCGTCTCGAGTCACGATACCAGGTCTAATTTCAATCTCGTCACCGAGCTTTAGCACACCATGGAGAATACTGCCACCTGCAACACCGCCCTTTAACTCTTCAATCTCGGCACCAGGCTTGTTGACGTCGAAGGATCGAATAACCATCATGTGAGGCTCCTGAGTGAAATCTCTGGGTGGTACAGGAATAGTGTTGACGATAGCCTCGTTGATAGCGTCGATGTTGAACTTTAGTTGCGCAGAGATGGGAATGATGGGTGACTTGGCAGCAGGAGTTCCACGGACGAACTTCAGGATAGACTGATAATGTTGTTGGGCGGCCTCTTCTCGCATAAGGTCAACCTTGTTCTGAAGGATGATAATCTTGTCAAGCTTCATAATTTCGATAGCTGCCAAATGCTCCGAAGTTTGAGGCTGAGGTACGGTTTCATTTCCAGCAATTAGTAATAGAGCAGCGTCCATCACCGCAGCTCCAGACAACATAGTACTCATGAGAATATCGTGACCGGGGCAATCCACAAAACTAAATATTGTCAACAACAGAAACAAGAAACCAGGGCAGTTGATAAACTTACGAGACATGGCGTAGAAGTCTGTATGTACCGCTGCATCCTTCACGCTCGCAAGGGGGATCTACCTCCTTCTCACTCTTGTAGCTTCGATAGCATCCAGGCCTAGGGCACTCAAGGTTATCGCACTTGTAGATTTTGGCATTCGCATATCCCAACTTGATGGTGATGTTTCGGATCAACTCGTTCTTGAAACGGACGGTCTGGACGCCTGATATGGCCTTCACAACGGTCGACTTGCCGTGAGCGACGTGACCGATCGTACCAATGTTGATAGTGGCCTGCCGTGCGATAATCTCAGGTGTGAGCGGGGTTAGTGATGGGAGATCGAGGTCTTTCGCGTCTGTTTGGGGAGGGAGATGAGGGCGCTCAATCGGAGGTGAGGGGCCTGCGGACTTTTTCATAGCCGACTTGAGGGGTTTCTGATCTAACTCCTCGAGACCATCGTCAACGCCATCGTTGATAGGTGACTCGTTGCCCGAATCGGAATCGGACTCGATGTCGTTCCCAAACTTGTCGGGCGCGGACATTGTGACGTATGTGCTGCTGATTTAATGCCTTTATCTATGTGCTTTTTCGCTGGCTCCTGGATATAAAGGTTTGCTCGTGGCTAAGTGAAATCTAATAACTTTACAAAATGACGTTTAGGCGTGGAGTTTGGGATTTTTCGAAAGTTGTGTATGAGTCTTCTCCCAAGCGGCGATAAGATAAAGAATGAGGGGCAAATTTGGTAGGAGGTAGGTACGAAGCTTGGCGTACCTAGGTTACTTTACTAACCCACACGAATTGCAATTAAAGAGACTATGCAAAACCAAGTCACGTGTTTAGAAACTGCTAACCAAGAGATGCATAACTCATGTAGCTATCCTGTATGCAGCGAAAATTGATTGCCCAGTCTTGGCATTCTTCTCTAACTTCAACACCACGTATTATTTTCAATTTAAAAAATTGTAAAAATTAGTAAAATAAGTAAAGAAAATAGAAAAATGTCATCTATTAATTCGGGTCATTTATTTTAAATGTTGGCAATTTCTTATAATTTTTTAAATTAAATAGATCGAATATAATAAATCTAAAAAGAATGCCAAGACTGGGCAATTAATTTTCGCTTCTTACAGCTATCTTAACTTCCAATTAGTAGAATCGGGTTTGGATTTCTAACTCAGTACAATCATCCATTCTTTCATTACAAGTGAAACAACGTTAGTTCAGCTTCGAGTCAATACAGCCAGCTCAATAAGACTGCTTCTTGCAATAGCTATTCACCGTGTTACGGAACCTGTTGGATTTAGCAATCATCCAAGCATCAGCCACGGTACCATCGCTACTGTAGGGTATATTTTATCCAATATCAAGCTCATTTATGAGCCATCGAAGTTCCGAGACAATCATTTCCTCGTCATTTGAAAAAGATTATTCCTAGATAGTTACCCCTCGAGGCTGAGGAAGAATCCTAGAGAGATCGTTATAAGCCTCCAGCATGTCACCATGTCGACACTAAGGTAACTAGGAACCAAGATTCAAACTACAGTCTGCAGGAATACCTTCATTTATGCAGCCCTATTATGATTTCATGTCTGATGTAAGTTACATAGCGTCATTGAATTCCATTCTAGCATCCGGAGCAACATTAGAGGTATATTAATGAAAGCATCCTCGTTCACTCGCGTGAGCTAGTGGAGCATCTAGACCGCTGACGTATAGTTTAACAGCATCGATATAGCAGAACTACTGATTTCGAGGCGATCTAAACCCATATGACCGTGCGCCGTCTCATTGGCCATGAGAGCAGAAGCGCTAAAAATAGCCCTTAATAAACTTGGCAGCACAACGGTCTTATTTTGTTTAATAAATTATCAAATAAGAGCAATCTTGGGTGCGGTAGCACCATGGCATGCAGATTCGTCAGAAATTGGCCTCCATTCCCGCCTGTCCGTGCAACCGATCATGGTAAAGGGTCCGGGAGGAGGGGGGGGCAGGTTTTTTTTGGTGCTTGGGTTACATTTTAGCACGACAATCACCTTGCCGATTATTTTCCTCAAATTGCCCGAGTCCGCAGTCGAGCCATTATTCTCTATGCCAAATGCCAAAAGAGGGAACATTATGATCGGCTATTCGTTGCATCTAGCCGGCGGGCATCAGCGTTCTCAGGAGCTCTTATAGATATTTGCGCTTCGTCTTACGATTAAGGTCTGAGCTGTTATGGTCCGGAATCCTTCTCATTACATCCCCATTACATATCTGCGGTGACAAAAGTGAGCGCGAGAATAATAAGCAATAGGGACTCGGGCTCGAAGTCCGAACGGGGCCGGTTGTTTCCTGTCGTTCAATATGGTGGGTAAGAGTTTACCGCCCAGGCACAACCTGATCCCATGCATAGTGTCGTGCTGTATCACGTCTCTTCAGCTTCTAATTGGCTATACCTTCTACCTTGTATCTGGGCACGGGTCTTGTCAGGGGTGCTATCTGCCTATCAAATCGGTAGATCGTCGACTGGGGTCAATGAAAGCGCCTAGGAAGATTCGCGCCGGCTAGTCCCACACATCCAACCACATCTCATTCTCCCCGTCTTTTGCGCTCGACTGGTAGGGACCCCTGGCATTAGCAGGTCTTTTCTTCAACCTCATTCGTAGTGCGCATTTTGGTCTGTCGGCTGCATCCAATTACCGTCCAGGTCTGCACCCAAGAGACTGTTGCTCACAAAGAGGGATTGCCCAGTCTAATAGTACTACAGTAAATGATGTACATGGACATGTGGCTAACGATGGGTCAATGTACCTCTTTGGTGATAGATGTAGGTGCGAGAGACTCCTTCATGCTTATCCCGTACCTGTATAGTCGTGGTAGCGAAAGTATTGTCGGCTCTAGATACCATAGTATCATTTCCCCAGCATATGACCAACAATTCCCTCTTCTTGCTCATATACCTTCTCGATATACCTCTTTACCCTCTTCGTTTCGTTTTTACCCAGACGCTCTCCCACCCATGTGAGAAAGTCGGTAATCTGAAGCCTGTGACTTGCTCCATCGGATTCTAAATCAACGTTGACACGTTGATCTGGTAATTCCGATACAACCCAGCGGGTGCTCAGCGTTAGACTACGGCCTGCGGGCGTCTATTTTCATAATCGTACAACTTGGATATTGGGTTTCACTCTAGCCACCCTATCAGAGACTTGGATCCGGTCGATTCCTACCCCCGGTCCATCGTGAGCGATCCCATTGCATCTTATGTAGCCCCATCGACTAACTGTCCCATGCAGAATATTCCCAGAAAAGGTCGAATGAGGTGACAACATATCGCAGCGGCGCCTACTCAAAACCACCCACCTTCCCAGCTATCCAGCTCTGAAATACTTTTCCTTCGATAGCTGGTCTCTTCCAATTCATTCTCGTATTAATCCATTCCTCTCTTTAAGCCACATACATTCTGGTCCTATTCCTAAGGGTATCACGAGCATATAGTAGCCTATACACATAGACTGAGTCTTGTTCTTTTTGATTTCATTTTTCTTCCTCATTATACCCACACACTATAGCCCAATGGCGCCACAAGACGAAAAAAGGCGGCCTTCCGCCCTGAAGCTGGCTCCCTCGCGATCTTCCTCTACCGGCTCCACATCTACCACATCGTCACTAGGCAAGCCACCAAGGACACCAAGATTTGCGGAAGCTACTACAGTATACTCGCCAGTAGAGCAACCAGATACGCCGTTTGGAAGAGACGATAGATCACATATAGCTCACGCTCAACCAGCTGATGTTGGATTTGGATATATTGGAGACGAGTCGAGCCACGTAATAAACATGCCGATGACACCAAAGTCGCCCCTAAAGAGTGCCATGAGGGCACCAGGTACCCCAGGGAGGAAATTCGAGAATCCCCTAAGTCCGACATTCATGGAAGAGGATATGTTAGAGAAGCGGGAGAAGGACACCGAGAAGGAGCAAGTGCGAGACTTGGTAGGTTGAATCCCGATCGAGTGTGTAAGAATCTAGACTAATACCTAGTGCAGGGCCTCAAGACGAAAGTGCGGATGGCCAAGTTCGCACTCCGAAGTGTTAGCTTCAGCTGCAGTACCATCATCCTAGCTATGCTTTCTTCATCCTTCGCTATCTTCCACGCAACCAAGAGTCTACCAGCACAGAACGGCCTGCCTCCATGGGCGACAGGCACGAGCACGTGGCCGCAAATACTCGTATTAGCTGTCTCCTGCACCAATCTCCTCATCTGCATCCTCATCTTCATCGGGTACTGCCGAGGCGGCCACCATCGTGCGGAGAAAGTTGGTGTATACTACACATTATTCGCAGTTGGCTGGTTCATTGTTTCTGTGATTCTATGGGCTGCCGCTGCAGGTGTCTTGCAATTCACGAGGAACAACAGCGACAACAAGGACCTATGGGGATGGGCATGTGTCCAGAATCACCGTTCTGACATCTTCTCGCAGAAGATTGATTACGAACTTGTTTGCAGACTTCAGGTGAGTGCCTATTTATACTTTTCCAATTATTTGATCGCGTAGCTAACAATCTCCTTAGAACTGGGCCCTGATCTGCATCATCATTGAGATCGTAATCGACGTCCTTACCATCATCCTCTATAGTGTCGTCTTCTACCGATACTACACCAAGCGACGTCTAGCCAAGTCGATGGACCTGCGAGACCGTGCTCGATCTGACCTATACCTGGCCCAGCTACGATCGCAATCGGCCCCCAACACTCCAGGCTTCGGCCCCAAGTCTCCATCCTTCTCGCAGTACGCTATGTCGCCGCGCTTCCCTCCTTCGGCTTACAAGTCTCTTGGGGATATCTCGGAAGGACCCGCGTTCACGCCGGGAGTGCAGATCGCCGAGCCACAATCTTCCTTCGCGAGCCAACCCGTGAGTGCCGACAAGCCGTTCAAGCTGCAGGCTCCTCCCAGCAAGGCTCCCTCCGCCACCCCCAAGACGAGCCAGGGTGGATTCCGAACACCTACAACGCCCACCGCACCTGGACCCAGCTTCAGCTCTAATTTCAACGAGCACGGCCCAGTTGCACCTGGAGAGGTACAGTACGATGCCGTACCTATCCCCGGCGCGTACAACGACGCCGTTGTCAAGAGCCCGCCGCCAGCACAGACGAGTTTCAGCCACCCGCGGTAAACGAGCGCGGTACGGGAAGGAAAATAAATGAAAATAAAAATTAAAAAGAACTAAACTATTATTTGGACATACTTAATTTCTTTTGTTCAGCTGAGCTGGAAAACGGGTCACATCGATCCAAGTTTGGATTCCCCCTAACTACCTAACCTACCTAACCTATTACTATCACGCGCTATGTTCTATGTTCTATGTTCTATCATGCAGGGACGTAGGAAAACGGACGAATCAAACTGACCCAACGACGAGGCGGCGTCCTCGAGGTGATATGATTGGAGAGAGAGTGGGCTGTGGGTTGTGGGTTGTGGGTTGTGTATGAATTTTGGATACCGGCGAACTTGGAATATACCTCGGGGATGGAACAAGCAACTTTTACATATATCATAATTACTGCTACAATGTGCATAGCATGTTTTTTTTCTTGAACAATAAGATATCAGTTCAACAAATTACCTAGCTCCTCTTCATTGCTTCATTTCCGGTGAGATGTTCCTATAATTATTAATAGTACCTAACTCGTTAATGTATGGCACCTTGTGTGTAGTATGCATAAATGGCCCTACACGTCTGGTACGTTAGCAGGTAGGCTCTCGTGATAGGTCGTAGCGATGAGACCCTCTTGAGGCGACGTGTTCGTGGCTATGCCGGTACTGTGGACGCACAACATTCTGCAATAAGCAAGGGTTACCTACCTGCCTATGTATTGCAGAGCCGCAGGGCTACACACCCGGAGCTAGTAGGAGTAGGAGTACGGAGAAAGCCCTCCCGGATGGCGCAGTTGGCTCGGGATGAGTGGTCGTGTCTGTTCTGGGTCTGTGATTTATTGATCGGGTTGCATTTTCCGAGAGGCTGTTGATATTGGAGGTATGGTGATTTTATATTTGGTAGATCTCGTACCGATAGATAATGATATAGTTTTTTAGGATGTACATGGTAGGTAAGTAATTTGTATATAGATAGATAGATCATGCTCGTACAAGTGGTGGCAATGTATCGATGAAAATGTTGTGTTTCCACACAAGTGCTGCCAGCTGTTAGCCAGCCGCATGCCGTCATCAGTTCATGGTGGGCCGTTTCTAAACGCTTCTCCAAGTTCAAGCTCAAGCTCAAGCTCCAGCTTCAGCCGTTTATAGATACATACTGGTATCATCAAGCTTTGTTCTGCCCTCCCACCCGCAAAGTCACAGCGTAACCTACCTACCTACCTACTCGTCACCACCGTAGGCGCATACCGAAAATCTCGAGTGCAGCAAGGCTGTGGGTCAATTAATATCCAGCGTTTTAAAATCTTCGCACACGGAAAAAAAAAAGGAGACGGCCCCCAAATTACAGCCCACGGGTAATCCAATCCAATGGCGGGCGTTACGGCGTGTGCGCAGCAGCAGCAACAGCGGCTACTGGTACGGCCCGCGTCGCGCTTCCGGTTTCGAACGTACAGCACGCAGCCCCCACGAGGGTCGAACAACGCGGTCAAGTTCTGGCCGTTCGTTGCCATCATCGGCCTGGGCACCGCGGGGTATGTTATGTTGGTTAGGGCCAAGGCTGCGAGTAGGTGAGTTTAAGGCCTTCTTTTTTTCATTTTTTTTCATGGTGTGTGGTTGGGATATTGATAGGTCGTGTTATACATAGGAATGCGCCGGTGAGGAGGTTGCAATAGTGGTTAGGTACTGGATATATAATCGGTAAAGACTACATATGTCGGGAGTGATATATCATATGTAGATCATGTATGTATGATTATTGATTGATTGGGTGTGGATGGGAGTTTCAGTCTACCAATATATCGTCAGGCTTGTATGATCTAATGCCTGGCTCTTCTCTACTTTGGAATTCACAAACGTGAAAGACAGTTTCGGAAGTAACAAGAAATATAAGAAATTCACTCACTGGTTAACTTAACTTAGATACATGATACATGAACTCTATCACTTGAATGAGTAACTCAATAAACCCCGTTATAACCACTCACGTAGGTACCTAATAATTTGTAAAGTGATGTTGTATTATGTAGAAAGATTCTAATACTCCACTCTCAATTAGGTAACATCTTATATATATGCTTGTATCCTCGTACCTTCCCACAAGTTCGAGTATAATAATGGCTTGGTAAAGTTTATTTAGGTATTTACCTTAATTGAGGTCACAATCGATAGTGGGTGCAAACAAGGAGGGGCTTGCATGAAGCCGCTCAGCTAGCCAATAGATGAACAGGTACCTAAGTATCGAAGTGCGGGACATCAGAGAAATTAAGCCTATACCACTTATTCATTCACTTACATAGCATAGGTAGCTTCATCCAATAAACAACTCCCCCCTTTTTTCATTTACTTTCCTCTTCTGCTCCTATATTCATTCCTCCCTAGAACCAGCCAAACCTATCGAGTAAATAAATACCGATTAGAAAACAACCAAGCAAGAGATAGGATAGACAACTACCTAGACAAGACAAGGCAAGACAGACAAAAAACACGACACTTCAAAATGTCCACCATCGATACCCTCAAAGACCGCACCACCCCCGTCTTCTCCCCCGACGACGTCACCGTCATATTCGTGCTCGGCGGCCCCGGCGCCGGCAAAGGCACCCAGTGCGAGCGCCTCGTCGCCCGGTACGGCTTCGCCCACCTCTCGGCCGGGGACCTGCTGCGCGCCGAGCAGAACCGGCCCGACAGCGAGTTCGGCGAGCTGATCCGCCACTACATCCGGAACGGGCTGATCGTGCCCATGGAAGTGACCATCGCGCTGCTCGAAGCCGCCATGCGCCAGGTCCTCGACGAGCCCACCGCCCTGACCTCCACCTCGCAGCACGCTGGTGACGGCGGCCGCAAGAAGGGCAAGTTCCTGATCGACGGGTTCCCCCGCAAGCTCGACCAGGCCGTCAAGTTCGAGGAGGCCGTCGTGCCCGCGCGCTTCGTGCTGTTCTACGACTGCCCCGAGGACGAGATGGAGCGCCGCCTGCTGGAGCGCGGCAAGACGTCCGGCCGCGAGGACGACAACGCCGAGTCCATCCGCAAGCGCTTCCGCACGTTCGTCGAGACGAGCATGCCTGTTGTCGATTACTTCGAGAAGCAGGACCGCGTCGTCAAGGTCGACGCTCGTCGGCACCCGGACCAGGTCTTCGAGACTACCCAGAAGGAGCTCGAGAAGCGTCTCCAGCTCTGAGTTTGAGTTAAGCTATAGTTACCTAGGTTAGGAGGTAGCTAGCTAGGGCTGCCCCACCGCAAGGCTTCGCTTTCTTTATTCAGTAGGCTTGTGGCGCCGTAATGGCGGGGAGGTAGATTTTAAACGAAGGAAAAGGGGTAGTTATTCCGGATATAGAATTTAGCCTTTTCTATCATTTTAAGGTTATAATAGAGAGAGAGAGAGAGAAGAGATACGATTATGAATAATAAAAGGGCCATGATAAATTAAGAGAGATATATACCTGGTAAAGGCAGAGACAGCCAGGAGTCTGTCTGGATTGCATAATCTACGAGGCCGAGTAGCGATTTTACTTCCATACGATAGAAAGAAACACAAGCAGGAAATATGCTAATCAACTCTTTGCAATTAAAATGCGCAACGCATTCCCAGGCAACTTTTCTGTATCCTCTAAATACAAGTCGTGAAGTAACGCAGGCGGGGGGCCAATCCTCATAATCTACCTAATGCTTGGGCCCAGTGACATTCCACTCCTCCCTCCTGCAAACCTGGAGCCTCAGTATGATGCAACGTAAAATCGCAACCGATCGCGACGAGATGAATGTATCATCATGTAACCTCCGGCCACCGCGTATTAAACCTGGAAATCATTCGCAACCGAATTAAACTCTCACCCTGCAAATCCGTGAGACGCCGTAGACCGTACCTGATGCAGACAATCCAAAGACGGAAACGTCGAGAGAAGAGAATATGCCTTCGTCTAATCATCATCCTCAGTTCGCTCTTTGCGAGGCGCTCGCTCGCTATGATTGCCACGGTCGCCACCTCCTCGGCGTCCACCGCCACCAGCGCCAGAGTGATTACCGCCGCCAATACCCGTGTTGGCTAAACGTCGCTCGAGCTCTTCCGCCTCGCGTTTCTTATGCGACTCGGCGTTGGCTTGCTCTCGGCGTAGGTTAGCGATCACATTGGCGACAAGGGTTCGCCAGCCGTCGAGACGGTCGCCGACCTCGCGCCATTGCTTCTCGCCGAATACTCGGTAGAATGTCTGGTGGACTAGGAAGACCTTCTTCTGCTGCGACAACTTTCCTTCGACAAGGCCGGCACGAATCACATCGATTGTCCACATCTCGACCTCCTCGATGGGAATCTGGAGGGCCTTAGCGATGTTCTCGTAAGGGATCTCGCGGTTGGGGGTGCTAGCTGCTAAGCTCGCAAAGGTAAGCAGTCGGATCTTGCGATGAAGCTTGTCTCCATCAAGGTGCTCCTTCTCAACGAAGCCCTCGTGCTCGTCGTTGAAGTCTTTGTAGTCCTCTAGATCCTTCTCGGCGAAGATTGTGAGTAGTTCGAAGTAGAGAGGGTGGGAGTCAGAGAGCGCTTGGATCGCGGGGACGGCAAGAAGGTCTTGAAAGTCGTTGTGGGTAGGAGATAGAAGTGCTGTCTTTAAAGCACGGAGGGCAAATTGCTGAGCATTCTCTGACTTAACATCTTCTTCATCAAATGTGTGTAAAGCACTAAGGACGTGCTGGTAGGAAGCCCTATACAAGTTGTAAAATTAGCAATTAAATCCAAGTATAACTATGCAAAGTTGTCACTCACTCGTCGTCGCCTGCATCATAAGCTACCTCCGCCATCTCGAGGAATAGCTTTCGCTGGTCCTCCTCGTCGGTCTCCCACTGCTTAAGCCACTCTTTAATGTTGGGCAAAGCCTTCTTGAGATTGTCGTACATGCTATTCAGCTTGATGAATCGCAAGATCGCCATGAGGACATTGAAGCGCAACTCGTAGCCGTGCTCGTTCTCCTGCTGAAGCAGATTGAAGATGGTGGTGAGCGCCTGGAGAGCAAGCGCAGGGCCGTGAACGGGCGAAGAGGTAACGGGCTTCATGAGATTGTCGCAAACTCGGGGGAGGAACATGCCGACATGATCAGATTGCAAAACCAGGTAGATCAGCAGGTTGTAGTTGGCAGTAAACTCTTTCTCGGGAACCGAGTGCAGGGAGGCAGATGCGATGATGAGCTTCTTGAGCACCTCATCTTGCTGATCCTTCTCGTCCTTCTCAATAATAGACTTGACGTCGTCGCCAATATTGAGGTGGTTGGCCAAGTCCTGAGCTAGCTCCGCAAAATTGCCGTCGACGAAAGCATACTGCTGACGCGATTCTTGCTGCTCCTCTTGAGTAGCCATGTTGCACTCAAAAATATCGTTAGAAGACTCTTTAAAGAGTTTCTTAAATTGTCCCTCGATTACGCGCTCGGCAATTAGCTCTTTAAGTCGGTGGGTTACGTAGTTGAGAAGCGCTTGGGTGAGATCGACGTCCTTGTATTCGTCACTTTCGTCGCCAGAGTGGTACTCGTCAGGGTCGTCGGAGCTGCTACCAGAATCGTTGCTCGGATCGGTGCTAGGGTCGTCTTCGGGTTTAGGGAAGAAGATAGGTGAAGTTGAGGTTGAGGAAATAGCTTGGCTAGGTATCCTTAAACGCTGCTTCGGCCTGTGGTTCTGTTTCTTGGAGGGGTTGCGTCGACGGCCCCAGCGTGTTCCGGCTTTGAATTCTTCTTCGCTGTCGTCGTCGCGAAGTGCAATCTGAAAATGCAAATTCGGTGGTGCCGAAATGGCGGGGTTATTATTCTTAGGGGCCCACATCTTCAAGAAATTGGTACTGGCAGATTTGTGTATTTAGCCGAAGATTATCCGGCGCTAGGCAAGATTGTTATTCCGGCTTGCAAGGTGGAGTAGACAGATTTTGGTGGGGCCATACATTGGTGGGGCCGTGGCGGGAACACCCGGACAAGCTTTAGACAGTTGTGGCAGGTACAGGTCCCGGAAAAACCCTAAGTTGTGGTAGGTGCGCCCGGATAAATTTCAAGCCACTGCCCCCATGCACATGTTCAAAGCTTTGATGGAAAATGATTTTTCCACTCAATCATCCATGCACGTGACTAACTTGCACATGACTAACTTGCACATGACTACCTAAATATAGTCAATTTGACTTTGTGACACATCACGTGCAGGTGCTCCCAAAAAATCTTTATTACTAAAACCACCAAAATGGAAACTATGAACTTGATATTATAATAACCACCTTTAAAAACTTCATCAAAGTTGATTGCGCATGTATGCACTGTAACTCTATAGGATTGATGTAATTATTTAAGTGTTTATTGAAGTCATTAATCTGGACCTCTATTACCAGGCTTTTTCTCATCCACTAATCAACAAATACACATGCAACTTGGTAACTGGTCAAAACCTTAGTTAAACTCTTCGGAGTCTTACCAGATCTTATTTAGAGATAGCTTACCAATCTATATCTAATGATAATATCAGCATCAGCCATTATGTCAGCAATATGAATAGTAAAACGGATAGTGATCAGTTCACAAAAATAATAGATAAGATCGCGCGTTTGTCTATTGCTATCCTTCCTTAGGTATCACAACTTACTATAAGTCCAACGGTGGCATTCATAAACTCCGAAGTAGATGTTAATACTAAGCTTAGGTGATTTCTAAGGGCTAAGGTACCTGTTAAATGTAATATTTCCTGAAGTATTCCTATCGGTTAATGTACTATTGTAGCTTTGGGTATGGATGCAACATTAAGCCACCTATAGATGGTATCTTACCTCTTATAAGTTATGTCATTCTTAACATCCAAATGTTATGATGCAGGCTTGAAGCTTTTGTTACTAGTTGTTTCGACTAAATGGCTCTTGAAAGCACTGTCTACCTAACCAATCTAAAGTAGCAAACTAGAAGCCAAACACCAGGTAGTGTTGGGACTAGACGATATGTAGTATATACACCAACCCTAGCGCTCGTCCGACTTCAAACTTGCACAAACCCAATGAACACCAAATGTTACATGTTAAGATTGATCTGCGCTATGGTTTAGTGCAGAAAAGCATAACATAACATAGGTGCAAATAGTGAATGTATTGTGACGTGCTGCTACCTATGCGGGCGTATTGACATCCAATGTAGACGATCTGAACGATTGGCTTTGTGAATAGTCGGCCATCAACCCACTTTCCTAATTAGGACACTCAGGTTCCCTTTTCTGAATCCCTAGATATATACCTACCTAGGTACCTACCTAGTGTAGCCCTTAAAGTAAAAGACTTATCTTAAAACCTAGGTACCTACATAGTAAAGATGAAAGACAAATACGTACCCTCATTGTCGGCATCGATAGCACTATGATATCTATCAACAATTTGCCTCCACGTCTGAAATCTATATTAAGGTTGAACTATGCATATGGAATGGCCAAAAGCGGGAGAAGGATTATTATTAGGCTGATGGAATGGTGGCCCTTTGAGATGATGACGAGAGCTACATGTACAAAATATGTAATATTAATATTAAAGGACCTGCTATAATAACGCCAGCATACAATATGAAAGAGCACCGGCTTAACCCCTCTCCCCCTTTTTTTTTTGACCAGATTGTTTTCTGACATGGCAAACATCTGCTTTTAAAATTAATGTCTTCAATATAAATACCTATTGCATATAGACATTACCATAATTTAAAAAACAAAATCTACAAGAACGCACGACATTAGCTTACCGATCTTCAGGAACGGGGGTCTTTAGCGTGAGTGTGAGGGCCGAGGCGCGTATCTTTTGCACGAATTGCACGAACCGAGACTTAATCGATAGGCGGAAAAGGACCCATCATGCGACCGTTTGGCCCCGACATCCCGAGTCTTCAATAAGTGGTTGTGGACAACAAGGAACCTTAACAAGTGCCTGCGCCTGCGCCTGCGCCTGTGCCATAGTAGGAATTGACTTGCACTTGCCTAACTTTCCTAGGTTTCAGCTGAATAATAAATAAAGAGGCGTGATTCTCAACATTAGGCTTGCCAAGAAAATAACAAGTTACGAAGCAATTGACAAACAAATAACCCAGGACGCAACATTGCTGGAGGCCAAAATACCACCATATTACATAGAGGATCATAGAGGATATTAGAGGGGGGGATCTCCCGACAACTATCAAACCTCGTCTAACAGGTTTTCTCTTCTCCTAAAGGCACTTAAGGAAAAGGAAAGCACTTAAGAAAAAAGCAGCCGATTTCATAAAACTTGGGAACCATCCGGATTCATGCGCTATTCCTAATACCACTTCTTCAGAATAGCCAAGATTAATTGCTAGTGTGAAGCATCACACCCCGGCTGGCGATCCGACGCGCCCTAAGCGTCAGTGATACAAATAAGAGACAGCAGCGAAAGACAGTATTGGTATCCGAGGGAGCCCCGGTGGCAACTCACCATGTTTGACCGTTTACGAAGTTCCTCGAAGGATCAGGGTGCGCCGGCGATAGACAGGAAGAAGCTCGAGGCCTGGCAGAAATCACGCTCCCAGGGCGTAAAGGGAGGAGACGCGCATTACCAGTATTCCATCAAAGGAGGAGCTCCTCCGCCCCCGAGGCCGCCAAGAGAGCCCGGTTACCCGACCCAACGGTAAGTCTTTCCGTTGACTCTGAGTTGTATGTTCATAGTTTGGAATCTCCTGGTTCGGTCATGAGGAATGCGGGAACAAGCAGCATGTCAGCGGGTGACGCTCGCCTACACGTTGTAATGATCACATGTATTTACCAGTTCATCTGGTCTGTCTGTGTTGGCAAATTGAAGGATTAGAGAAACAAATTCGGTCGACTCGAGACGTAAAAAAAGGAGTTGAAGAGGATCGTAATCCTCGCACAGCATTCGTCAGATTCGTCACACGTGTCGCCCTCCTCCCACTTCTATATTGCATTATTTGATCTATAAGACAACGCTAACGTTACGATGCCGCAGTCAGCAGAACCGGCAAAGTCTACAACCAGCACCCCCCGTACAAGCGCCGAACCAACATCGCAATTCGAACTACCCACGTCCCGTATCCTCCGTATACTCACAACCTTCGCCGGGCGCCGCTACCTTCGCTGCGCAACAGCTGAGAGTCGAAGTCCCGCCTTACAATCAGCCTTATAATCCGAACGAAGTTTCCCCGCCGAGTTCACCTGACGCCTTTTCACCGCAGGACGAGTAAGTGCGATCATTTCCTTTTTCTTAGGCCTATTGGAAGGGAATGGAAACAACTATCTATGAGCAAGAGCAAGGAGAAAGGGGGAAGGAGTAAAGAGGAGCAAGCCAGTGGCATAGAAAGATGGACTGGCCAGTGACTGTATTTGGCATCATGCCTTATATTACCACAGTCAACCACACGTGTCACCTCTCCAATTCCCCTGTTCTCTGCCGTGAACTTGGCGTTCTTTTTGGGAGTTCTTTTTGGAAAGACGTCCCTACTCAAAACGTCAATTGATACCAAAACCGTTGGATACATCATGAAGATCAAAAGCTTTTTCTGTTCGAGCAGAGACGTCGTGAGGTTTAAGCTAATATCCCTCTCTTGTTTCAGGCCCAATCCAGGCGATGTTTCTCCTATCGACGATATCCCAGACATGTCTCAACTCGCCGTAGACCCTCGAGGTCCCGCAAAGAATGAATCCCGTACCAACATTCCAGCAGCCCGTCGCGAGCGTCGAAAGAACTCAGACGCTGCTTTGAATTCTCTTCGAGAGGCTAAGTCTCGTGAGAGGCTAAAGCAGCAGCGCCCATATGGTCACGATGTGCGCTGGGACCCGAATACCGGGGAACCCACTTCAGATACGAAGGGTAGACCATCGCAAGTAAATCCACAAGAATATGTTCAGGGACTTGGTGATCGCCCAGGCTCGGTATCTCCGCCACCAGCCAAGCCGGCTCATCAAGGCCCCATTTCTTTTGGTGACCGTTTACGTCGAATACGACAACCCAGCAGTAGCCCTCAACCTGAATCGGCTCCACGACCGGCATGGCGAGGAGCTAGTGGTCGAACAACTCTCGTTGCACCTGTGAACGACGTAAAAGACGTAGCCCCACTGCAGCTACCTCGCAAAAGTAGTAAACGAGCCGCCCGTGAGGCCGGTGCTTTAGCTCGTATCGACTCTGTCGATTCTGAAATTACTTCCCAGCCGCAATCGCCCAATATCGCAGTCACGAACACAAACACTAATCCGCATACGTATCCGAACTCACCCCTTTCAGATGATAACATGGCCAGTAATCCTCCCCAGCAATCCCTGCAGGTTCCATCGAACGACAAGGCAGTTCGTAGGAAGCCAACAGGAGCCCCCGCCCACCAGCCTCAACAGTCAACCTCCTCATCCGTATACTCCCAACAAGAAATTCACCCGGCCCAGGTAGCACCCCCTGATACGTCCTTAGAGGGTTGGACGCAACCGCCGTCTCGCTTCAGCGTCACCACATACGCAACATCAGACCAATCAACTCGCAGGGAGAGTATAGAAGAGGACACACCGCCGGAGCCCGCCCCTTCCGAGCCCTCGATCCTTGATCGTAAGCGTCCGGTAGTCTCGGGCTATGATAGCAACTCCCCACGGAAAAGCAACCCAGTCGAACCCGTCAAGATTAGCTTAGATTCGTACTACATGACGGGGCCCGGAAGCAATATCAAAGGCAGCAGCGCCAGTAAATCCATAATCAAGAACAAGACCATCAATAACATTAGCCTCCACGACAACAGTTCGAAGCTTTCAATTACATCGACCATGGATAAATCCCTCCCCCCAGCACCACCCGAGATGCAGTCACTGGAAGCTCGAGATCGGGTAGCGCAGCTAGATGCACGGTTACGGGCGCTGGGTAATAGACGCATCAACCTAAACACTGCGATCAAGCAGATGACAGAGCTTATGCCGACGGACCACATCCTGGCGAGCGAGGCGGTGGCGCGGCGGCGCGAGGAGGAGAAACGCAAAGTGGAAACGCTGCGACTCGAGCTGGCCGATGTTGAGCGCGAGAGCTATGATCTTGGGCTAAAGCTACACCGCGCCTATAAAAGACTCGATCGCAATGCGGAATATGAGCCGACTACATTGTGGGTGAGGAGGGTTACGGGGTAGTAGGATCAGAGTAAGAGAGTAGAGAGCAGGGGAACATAGGTTATTGGTCAGGTACAAGGGGGACAGTAGTAACCTTGTTGGCAGCGAGATTTTCGTTGTTGAAGAAGCACTGGATTGCTCGCCTTCCATAATACGATACCCAGAACGTGTTGAGACTTTCCCTACCAGAGGGGAAACGGGGATGATAAGCTTCCTCGAATCTTATTTATTGAGCTTTTTTGGTCGTTTGTTTTTCGAATTAGGGGCGGTTTACGGGGACGCCATATCATGCTATGCTACGACTACGTCACGCTTCGTCTTATTATTTTTTCTTTCAGTTTATGTTCGCCGGCGGCTTTCCGTGCTCCTCTACTTACCATCCGAGAAGAGCCAGGCCAGCTGAGATTAAGAAGAAAGGAGAAGAGCCATCGGAATACCTATGTATCTTTGTGGCTAGCAAGCAGGTGGAAGCATGGAGTTGTACGGCGTGTTCATTTGTGTGGGCTTTTTCTTTTCTGATCCCCACGGGGGAGATCAGTGTAGGATTCGTGGTACCTAAGAGAGGACGGTCAGACAGGGGTGGGTAAGGAAGGGGAAGTGTGATCGTAAATATAAACGCGAATGAGTTGAAACATTTGCGTGTCTATGCCTTGTGAGCGGGTGTATGTGAATGTAAAGTGTAGTATGCATGCCTACCTACCTAGGTACCTACCTATATGTGAGTTCAACTTGTAAGGGGGGAGAAAATAAGGGGTTGGTTATACAAATAGTGTATAAGGAGAGAAGACGTAGTTAGTGAGGTTTCAATTGGGATTAAGAATGACTTCTCCTTCTTTCCCCCTTCTTGAATGCTTTCTTACGTGTACTCTTTTTTCTTTGCTCTTGATTATCTCTTTACGTATGCTAATGCTAATATTGTTGTTCTCTTGTCTTGAGACATACACGTAGGTATGTATGTATGTATGTATGTATGTATAATAACTACACCTAGCTACTCTCTTTCAAAACACCGTCAGCGGAGGATATATTATAGTCATTAAGAGGTGGCAAAGAGAGACATGCAGACGCAGGGAAAGAGACTATAGTCTGTTCTAGTGAGGAGACAAAGAATAGCAACCATATAACAGGTAAGTAAGTAGGTACCTAGGTAGGTAGGTAGGTAGGTATGGAATGAAGTAGTCATTGGAATTATGTATAGGTAGGTTAGTCAACGTTATCAACCAAACCCAACCGCGAATTAAACCTGGCTACCTCATACCTAACCCAAGATACATAGGTACCTATGCAACCGGGCACTACCTACTATAGGCTGGCCCCCTTTCTGCGAATCCATGCTGAGTATCCTCTACAACGAACGACCAACAACGAGCATACATGTATTCAGTTAACTAAGTACTGATACGCTAGAATCACGCGTATCCATCCGCCTAGGTAGGTGCTTTTCCCCGCACGCCTGCCCCATCACCTCGTGCTCTCTCCAAAGTCAGGTCGATACGACCTTTAGGGTGTCTACTTAAACGGTACGTCGCACTTTGCAATAAAGCCAGAAAAGTACCTAGGTTAGGTACCTAAGACAGGCATTGCAACCGCAGACAAAAACTCCTCGTACTCGTACACCACGAGCATACGCAGGAACTTTTAGGCTTCTTTATGGAATGGGAAGAAGCCTCCTTGAACCAAGTGATGATGGTGATGATGATGATGATGATGATGATGATACACCAATAACCTAGGTGGCTTCATCCGCGTCTTTGGTTACCGCGAAGACACTTTGTATTCTTGATCCGATATACTATCCCGCCAGACCTTTCGAGCTCGAAGGTGTATTGCTGGCTCTGCGGGGCGGTAGATTCGCGGGTATATCTCCGTCTGAGTCGGTGTCTGAAGAGTCATCCTCATCTACTACTACGGGGGCTGATGCTGAGCCGCTTCGTTGGGTGGTATATCCTTCCATCGTGGTATCTGTCGGGGAAACTTGGTTTGATTGTGAGAGGTGAGACGAGACCCGGTAGCCTTTGCGTTGTAATGACGAAAGGCTATTCTGTATAGGTGACTGCTGCTGCTCCAAGGAGGGTTTCGGTAGTGTAGGATCAGTGGTAGCTGCTGTTGCACTCGATCCGCCTAACCCAGACGACATATCCGCTACAGGTATATGATTACTCCTGGGTCTGGGGCTATTGCTACTTGGAGAAGCCTGGGGATTCGGATAAGAAGGGCCATCGTCGGTTCGTTGACGCTTCGCACTTGGTGTATCCTCTGCCTGACCGGGACTGCTATGCTTCCAGCCCATACGCTGGCGCTCATTATCAATCTCAGCTTTCGTCCGCCGGTTTCTAAGCCGCACACCATATTTCTTCCTAATAATACTCTGCTTCGTACTGAAGCTATTCTGGAGACCATCGATCTTGAGTTGTCGTTGGGCCGGATCTTGTATCGCCTCTGCTTCTTTGAAGCGAGTGGTATACGTGATTTCAGCATACCGTAGTTCTTCGTCTAATCTTTCCCGTGTAGCAGGATGCAAATGGGCATACGGATCCTGCTCCTTAGGTAGAGATCTGGGAGTCGATACCGACTGATGATGTGCAGGTGCCGCAGTAGTCTGAGGCGTGGCAGGGAACCTGTGCAGGCTTCCTGTAGGGTAAGGCAGAGTGGATAGGGGCTGAGCCGGGCTGTTGTTGCCTGATGAGAGCGCGATAGGCGATCCAGTGTTCGCCAGCCTTTTAGGCGTGGCTGGGACAGTACCGTGTTCACCGCATACATGATTAGCAAGATGCTGCCATTTATATTAGCTAATTGTTTACAAGGTCAATATAGATTCGCTTACATATTGTTGACCAACTTTGGTAATGAAGCCGGCACCACAATACTTGCATGAAAAGGGGAACCCTTCCTTGTTAGGAGGCTCTTTAGTGCATACTTGCTTTTGAACATGCTATATTTGGGTTAGCACTTAACCTGTGTAATGGAGTTGGAGTTGGTTAAGACTTACATATTCGTAAGGCTGTGGGTTATCAAACTTGCGCCAGCACAGAGGACACTGCAACACGGTGGGAGGCGGAGGCGGAGGAGCACGCGCTGATACTTGCGACTGGGTGGAAATGCTAGGTTTATGATGTGATTTCAAGAGAGGCGTAATTTGGATGGGGTTGGGTGACGGGTCGAAGGGTGCTGGATTGAACCTAGGCCCGTTTCCTTTCCGCTCATCGAGTACATCGCTATTCTCATAACCAAGACGCTCGGCACGAGCAAGGGCGTTAATGAGAGAGCGTGCGTCAATAGTTCTCAGCCGCTTCTCCAGTACCTGATCTAAGAAGTAATCGCTAGCCTTTTCGAGTATGTCATTAGCAAGTTCATTTAGGTCAGCAGTTGAGAGGTGCGAGACAATCTCGTGCTTTGATTCGGACACCATTTTGGCACCAAAATCCTTAATAGACCGTCGAATTATAACTCCGTTAGAGTGGTGAATAACGGCGTTCAGCTAGTACCATGTTAGTAAGTAAACTTTAGACTATCAAGTCCCACGTATATAGAAATGCAAATGAAGCCTGTTCTCGTGTTGAAGGCGTAAAGGTCTGAGGGGTTCAAGGGACAGAGGCGACGCAAGATAAGTAAATGATAATGCGCCGAATGATCTTGTAGGAAAGTGCCAAATGTGCAGGGGGCGTGGCGTATAAGTCCTCTAGTGGCTACTAAGAGCTCCAAGTAGCTGTAGATCTTGTAATGTACGCAGTCCTGGAGATGCAGAAACAATTAAATGTATTTAAGAAAAATGAAATGTTACTTAACAGTAATATAACGAGTAGGGTGAGAATTCAGAGGTTGAACAATAGGGCAGTATAGTTGGTAAACAACTGAAAGAGAAAAATACACTTACAAGGAATGCATGATGAAATTCCGAACCGAGTAGGCATTTCTCCCAGTTATCGCGAATGACCCTTCTTACAGCAGCAGGAACAGACTGCTGCATAGCATGAGTAAGACGAGATAAGTCATCGGCAAACTTGGGGTTCTCGAGGTGGTGTTCTCTTCTGGGAGACGGGAAGCCTTGAGTAAGAGAGATGTTTGGTAGCTGCGGGTTGCTTTCGGGTCGCGAATAGGCCCGGGGCGGATCTACGATCGAAATCTTATGCGACGATCCCATGGAAGACTGACGCTGCAAAAGTTGACGTGGCTGAGAATGGGGATGCGGCTGCGAAGGCGTATATATTACGATTGGCTTGAGTGGTTTTGCCGTTATAGGTGGACGTGTAGCAGGCGTAGGAGCCTGGGGTGGTGCCGACGCGCTTGCCGCTACCGCGGCCACTGCCCGGGCTGCCAATACCGGTGTTGCAGTTGCTGTCGGGGACGGCGCTGCCGGTTGAACGGGGGTTGTCGAACCGGATGACTCCCTTGCCGGAGGCGTTGGTCCCGAACTGTTGGCCACATCCCCGTTAAGTCCATTAATACTACGAGGGAGACCGTTTGGGTAGTGTGTTGCAGGGTTTGGCGGAGGGTTAACTGGCTGGCTATCTGGCGACGGAGTTTGCACCTGTGCAGGCGATAGACTAGGCGCAGGAGGCGCAGCAGCTGTTACATCTGTTGCAGCTGTTGCAGCTGTTGCAGCTGACCCAGCTGGTGCTGATGGCGGTTGTGCTTCCATAGCCGCGCAGTTGGATTGTTAACATTAAATGTGGATGATTCCTTAAAGGGTCCACGCGCCGCCTTTGTACATAAAAACTGGTAGTAAATACTGTTGTGTGTATGTATTTAGGGACTTGCTTTTGGTGGGGACGCGCTCTATAGTATTTTTTCTTCTTTCCTTTTTTTTTTCCTTAAAAAATCCTATACTGGGCGACTGGCTGCACCTTTTCTGGGGGTTGTCCACCTAAAAGATCCTCTTTACTTATTACTTGTTGTTATTGGTGCCTGGTAGAGCAATTAGCGCATGTATTCATCTGACCGCATGACATGTTATATCAAGTACACTTACTTACTGTCCTTGGGGTGGAAGAGAAGTCTAACAGGCTCCTTTTTTAAACAGCATTTAAATGTACCAGCACCATCAGGAATTGAATTTAATAAACAAATAGCAAACGGACAAAATAAAAAGGATGTCCGGGACTATTAAAGTCTTTTTTTAACTTGTGGACCCACATAATTCTACATTATTAGTAGCTGATTTTACCTCCGATTAGTGCTAATTAAATAAGGAAAGTGGATGTACTTAATATTTGAGCAACTTATAAATGACCCACGCTTAAAAGGGCAAGCTCCGCCATGATTGGCTTGTATTCCATCCTGCTACGCGAAAGGTGTGACATTGGCCTTTTTTTAACATGGGAAGCCCCAAATGTCTTAACCTGGATGAATCAATAAGGTTCCAGTACAATCCGCGTTCTTTTTTAAGTACCTGAGGGTATCCTTTCTTCTTTGCGACCGGAAAGCTTATTACATATACCTATACATTCGATACCTAACATACCTACTTAATGTAAGTAACACCTTGACATATTAGGTTTAAGTTAGGTACTGTACCTCATGCAGCCAATTTTTGATTTATTAATATAACCCTCAAGCATTGCGTGACATCTCTTCTACTGTTATGTACGTAAGGAATATTTCATACGTACGAACTGCGCTCCATACTGATGATTTATAGCTGCCCAAGGTAATGTTTCGATGCCCATATAAGCAAGTGTTCATATCTAACTGCGGTGCGATGCATTACAAACAAACCTGTGCATCTCTCATAAGAGGACAATCTGTTGGGTCTCGGGAAATAGTGTAAGACAACAGAGAACTAACCTAGACGCTAGGACTAGATCCTTTATTGAACAGGCCATCCCATCCCCTCCGAGATGGGCTTCGAAGAAATTATCTAGTTGCAC
Organism: Daldinia grandis; assembly: GCA_022432525.1. NCBI lineage: Eukaryota > Fungi > Ascomycota > Sordariomycetes > Xylariales > Hypoxylaceae > Daldinia > Daldinia grandis. The sequence goes on from JAJKLB010000001.1 coordinate 2,775,553, forward strand.
AGTCATACGAACCGGGTTACGGCTTACTGAAGAGGGTTAAGAGGATAGATGCAAAGTGCACATATATCATTTTCATATATCGGTAAAGTTTAGGCTGTTTACAGAGTTCATTTGATAAATGACCATGCATCTGCCTAACGAGAGATACTATTAAACTTATTGAAAAGGGGAAATTAAATAACGATTATATGACTGGTCAATTAATTTTTATTTATTTAGTTCATCCAAAACGCGGCCCGCGATCCTGCAGAAATTCCCGATTTCCATCCTCGCTGTGACACACAGCATCAAGTCAACCCAGGTCAGGTCAGGTCATCCTGCTATTATTCAGTTTCCCGGGACTTTGAATTGGTACTGCTCCCCGCGATCAAGATAAACAACTCGCCTACTCCACCCCTCCTCGTCAACTTTCTTCTTAAAATCCGATAGAGGCGACAAGAAGGCATTATAGTCGTCGTAATGAATGGGGATAGTAACATCCGGGTTCATGAGCTGCATCAGCTTCAATCCTTGCTCGGCATCCATCGTCACCATCAAAAGGGGTATTGACGGGCTCGGAATTGTCGTGCCGCCTAGATGCACTAGCATAAGGTCAATCTTCTCGTTCTTAAGCCGCTTCGGGATTTCCTTTAGCTCGTCTACGAATAACGTGTCTCCCGAGATATAGATGCGGTAGCCCGTGTCGATGGAGTCCGATTCGCCTCCAGTCGGGGCCGTAAAGCTATAACCAAGCTCGATAAGCCATCCGTTCGTTGGCGGCACGGCTTGGAGGAGGTCGTTGACCTTGGCGAGTGGTCCCGGAGGCACGTGTTTCCCCGGCATCCCCGTTACCTTGATGACCGGCACCTTGCTGTACCCACTCGCATGAGACGGGTCTTTACGGTCAACATGGAGTATCATGCTCTCGAAGAAATCTAGATCGTGCACAGACTGGAACGGATCTTTTTTGGTCTCGCTCGAGAGGCATTCCTTAGCATGCGGAGTCGTTATGATATTGAATGTCCTGTTCAGCGAGTTTTCGACGAGCTGGTCAAAGTGGTCCTCGTGGTAATGGGACAGCAAGATGCAGTCGATTGCTGGCAGCTCATGTAAATCTACCGCCGGGTTTGTCTTCCGCTGAGCGGTCACCCCTGGACCCAAATGTACGTGGTCGCCAGCATGCAAGAAGTTGGGATCAGTGAGGATTCGAAGTCCTTGCCACTCGATCATAGTTGTCGCTGTACCGATAAAGTATACACTTGCATCTTCGTTATTCTTAGACCCTTGAGGGTTGTTGTGAACCTTTTTTACCGGTAGTTCCGTGGTATCTTCATTAGGGGCTGTTTGGTCTTTGAGCAAGGGTTGCCTCTTCAATGGATCAAGATGGAGGTGGCGCATCGAAGTCATATTGAATCGCGTAGTTTTGTTAATCAATCACTTCCAAGCATTGTCTATTTAATCAATATGATACTCTGAGAATAAGCCAACTAACTACCTATTCTATAAATAAGCCTCTATCATGACGTGGTCCTTTACATTAGATGATGTAATACACCTTTCAATCGTCACAAACTTCTTATACGTATTAGCGGTCTACCTGTCAGGATTAATACATCAATTTGTCCCCTAACTTTCAATAATTGGTATCTATATGAGGTAAGTAGGAAGTAATTCTGGGTTGTACCTGTTAACGTTAATTATAAGAAATGTGACAAGTCGCATTCTAATGTCTGGTAACTATATGTTATTCTCAACCATTGGTTTCCGGTTATGAGATCAGGTAAATATATTTAAACTATTTCAAACTACGGGCATGAAATCTTATATTACGTGCACAAGGAAATTCTAGGGTCTGAGAATTCTTATCATACTTTATAAGCGCAACGCAAATGTCATTGACTATGGGCTATCTTCGCGAGACTGCTAACTCTAAGTAAGCTAGTGGGAACCTTGCATATGTAGGTCACTAGTAGTCCCTATGAAGCTGTCTTTTACTTTAAATAGGCCAGAAAAGAAACCTGCCTAAATGGAAGCCAAACTTCTTAGACCTTTGGTCAAATCCTCAGAAACACAAGCTTCAGATCTCGTATCCTTCCTCCTCTTATCCCTAAAGCATCAAAGGGTATCTGTGCTGCAATTGCGGGGCTACACCAAACAAATAAACTGAGAAAGAGACAGGCCATAATTCGTCAAGGTTACACTCGTACCTTGTCCTTGTCCTCAACGCAAATCCTATTTAGGTTTACTGTTACTTTCGATCTTTCCTCTTTGGGCTTTCGAGTTGGAAGTCCCCAAATGTAGGCGAGACCATCTTGTCTGCTTCGTTCGATGTCTGCTCTGTAGCCCGAGTAGAGGGTAGATTCGGCGAGGACGGTAGCACGATGCGTCTCTTCGTAGTATGTCGGTCGCTCGAGGATTCTTGTGGGAACTCGGCGCTCCGTTTAGCGTTAGTGACATTGTCGAGTACGCGCTTGGGCTTGTCGGTTTCGTTAGAAGAATCATCACTTTCAACGACAATCGGGTCGCTGTTGCTACCCTTGTTAGTAGTGACCTTCACAGACTCATGGATCTGAGGGAAAGGACGAGGCCGAGGTCCGCTCTCCTAGAACAGATCTCTCATTTTCTGTGGATCTTCGTTGAGTCTCTTAGCCATCACCGTTAGTTTGTCATCAATACGGTCAGCCCAGCGATCGTAAGAGGATATACCCAGTTCTTTATGGCGGTGGGTTGGGAGTGGATTGCCCGAGTGTGCAAATCCCCAGAAGGCCTCGACTATCTTCATCGCCATACGTGGTCGGTCTTTTCTCAGTTCCTGCCTCTCATATTCGGTATCCGGGGGGCCCTGTTTATCAACATAGTCCTGATGGCAGACGGGTGATACGCGAGAAGCGAGTAGGTAATTGATCATGATAGCTCGTTCTTGAGCGAGATCAGCTATCTGCTTCAAGATCTTCTTGTCTGAGAGAGAAGCAAATTCTGGGCGTAGGCGGGTACTTTTGAACTGCTCCAAGTCATCCTTCTCGCGGCTCAACTCAAAAGTACAGATGAACTCATCGATATTACGCATATAGACGTTGTAGATGACCGGCCTCGGGGGATGTTCCATAGGATATGTCCAATCGAAAGCCGATACTTCATTTAATTTTCTCTTGAGCTGGTTGAGACCAGGCGCATCGTCGAAAGGCAGAGCACACCCCCGTATAGGCGTACCCTGAGCGGCGCAATTGGCGAGTAGCGGGTAGTTGCCAGCCATGGTTGATCCGATGGCTCTTTTCGAAGAGATGATGAACAGCATTAATAATAGGAAGTGGGAAGTTTATATAGGAAATATATTTAATGCTAGAATCAATACTAGTGACAATGTTCAATTCCTTCGGGAAGGCGATGCCGTCACAAACATATACAGATACACTGACGCAGTTCTGGTTCTACTATAGAAGTCGCGTGCTCCGGAAGGCACGAGTTACATTAGGTACACTTATGACTCTAAAGTCTTTGATAGGTCTCTTGGCCCATTACGCCGCGGTAGTGATAGATGATTGTTCCATATTGTAGGAAACAGCGCTGTCACTATGCAGTAGAGTAAGAGGGATGTGACTTCTTTTTATTTCATTTATCATTTTTCAGGTCTATCCTACCTGACGCTCAATCTAACACTTGACTAATTTATCCGTTAACAAGCTCTTTCCTAGTAATGCATGTACCTGCCATAGGTACCTCTAAGGTTGAATCCAATCTGCTATATTATTGTGCCTAGGCACCTAGGTTTAGGTAAGTACCTAGGTTAGGTACCTAGGTACCTACCTACCTATGTAGCATGCCCCTTAAAATCAAACATCAATTGAGGTATGCACCTCTTGAGTACCTCGACCCCCTATCTAGACCCGCCAGCTGGTCCTGCTTCGACTACTCGGCCGGCATCTAATCTTATAAAATAATCGGCATCTTTAACCGCTTCTAATCTATGAGCAATCGTGATGACAGTACTGTCCTTTAATTCCGCCAAAAGGACATCCTGGATTGCGAGGGCCGTCTTCTTATCAATCGACGCAGTTGCCTCATCCAAGATGATAATAGGGCTCTTCCTGAGAATGGCCCGTCCGATACCCACGAGCTGGCGTTGGCCCTGGCTCAGGTTCTTCCCTCCAACATCAATGATCGAGTCCAGGGACCATTCCGGCCCTAGGACACGGAGTAACGCCTCTTTGCGTTCATCATCCGAATGTTGCTCTAATGGATCTAGGTTCTCTCGGATCGTGCCTGGAAATAGTACGGGGTCCTGTGCCACGAAACTGATTCGTTGGCGCCATGTATGCACGTCAACTTTAGAGATATCCTGGTCGCCAACGCGGATCTGCCCCTTTTCGGGGTGCATCGTTGCCAGAAGGGCGAGGGCTAGTGTAGATTTACCGGATCCCGTTCGGCCTAAAACTGCGCAGGTTGACCCGCTGGGAATTGTAAAAGAGACATCAACAAGCGAAGGCTCGAGATGCGGTGCGTACTTAAGCGTTACCGAGTCGAACGTGATGCTGTCCCGATACGAAGGCCAATACGCAGGGGGCTTAACATCTCCATTGGGCTCCTCCTCCAGATCCAAAAGCTCAGCAACTCTCTCCACGGATACGAAATCCATCTGAAGTTGACCATATGTTTTACATAGAACGTGAGTAGCCTCAACCAGCTGGGCGGCGCTCGTGAGCACGAAAGCTGTTAAACCGGGGGATAGCCCTTGCGCCAAGGCTAGTATCGTTAGGGTAAATATAGAGAAAGCAGATAGCAGATCATATCGAAGTTGGAGCCATGTTTGTAAGCTCCAGTAGAAATGATCCATTTTCTGAAACATGTCGGTGGCAACGATGTTACGGTTCTGGAAGTCCGACTGCGCCCTAAAGGCTCGGATGGTGGCTAGACCGTCCACAAGGATACCGAAATTTGACATTAGCGGGCTGAGAGTCACCATTTCCAGCCGGCGCAGGCTCTGTGAGGTCGGCAGGAAACGCATGAAAATAGCAATAAACCAGGCTGTCATCCCTAGTGCAACAGCAAAGAATACTGGCGTCGTTAAAGCAATAACAACTAGGGAACTGAGCCATGTTAGAGACCAAAGAGCAAAGTTCTGAAGTGGATAGATGGCACCACCATCCAGCATTCCAATATCAGATGTTAAGCGGTTCATCAAACGTCCAACTGGAGTGACATCGTAGAAGCGGAATGTCGCACGGCTCACTCGGTCAACGACCCTGCCAAACAAGTTCCTGGATGCCCTATATAGGATAATGATAAGACCACACTGGGTAAAGATGTATAGTATGGTCATAAGTAGCCCAAGGACGGCATACCACGCAAGCCATGGTATGACGTCGTCTTCGGGGCTTGGTAATCCGTCGAAGATATGGTCTGCTATATCAGACAGACCCATAGAGGATTGTGCCTTAATTCTTTCGTACGCTTCGCCCCACGCCTTGAGGAACCAGTAATTGAACACACGAGCGAACCGGAAAAGAGAGAAAATCCCAATAACCGCCAGCCACCATGTCACACCACCTGCTTTGATATATGTCCAATAAACTTTGGCAACTACGCCGCCCGATGCGCGAGTTTCGTCTTCGATGAATTTATTTGGAACCGCAGCATTCGCTAGCTCTTCAGTGACAACTTTGGCTTCGCCCTCGGCAGCAACATCGTGCGTTTGTGGCGGCATATCGACTTCTCTAGGATATTCATCCGGGTCAAGGATGCGGGCTTTGCCATCCACAATTTCGACTACTTGGTCTGCGAGAGATAGACATAGGTCAACCCGATGCGTAACTAGTACAACCGTGCGGCCGTTCAAAAGTGGCCCGCGGAATAGTTTGCGGACAATAGACTGAGCTGTTTGGTGGTCGAGTGCAGCGAGAGGGTCGTCGAGTAGTAAAATCCGAGATTGGCAGTATACAGCTCTTGCTAGCGCCACCCTTGCCTTCTGACCTCCCGAAAGTCCGATACCATTCTCTCCGATATTGGATTTGTCTCCATGTGCAAAATTGGCCAGATCGGGCATAAGTTCACACGCGTCCAAGACTTCGCTATATCTAGTCCTGTCCAGAGGGAAATTGAATAGGATATTATCCCGGATACTCATGTTCTGAAGCCACGGAGATTGAGCGCAATAGCCTACCATTTCGTGGGGTAGAGTAGAATCGCCCTTGACCTGGTTAAGCTCACCCAGGATAGCATCAAGCAATGCGGTTTTTCCAGCACCGACCTTGCCGTAAATAAGAGTGAGGCCAGTAGGGAAGCGTAAGTTCAGATCTTCGAGAACCAATTTGCTGTTGGTCGGCCACGCGAAGGATGCGTCTCGAAACTCGATCTCGGTGTTGGCGTTGTTATAGTCGCCGTCTTCTTTGTCCGGTTCATTCATAAATGTCTCTAGACGCCCTATCGCTATAGATGCGTTCAAGAGTACTGTTATTAAGTTAGGCAGTTCTTTCAAGCTAGACTCTAGCATCGTGAAGAGCTGGAGGGCAGGGAAAGCCACGTCGACTGGTAGAGGGCGTCCTGCGATATAGGTTACCGCAAAGAAAGTGAATACCGGGAAAAGGGCACTGGCAGCAAGATTAGAAGCACTGACCCCTATGGTCCATAAGCTGGTGATAATCTTCAAGTGTAGTTCCTTCGCCCGTGCTTGCATGACGTTTCCTAGCCACTTAGACTGCCAATCATACCATCGGAGGGGTCTAATGGCCTCGACAAATTGTGTAGTTGCTTGAAGCCTAACATCGGTCGCAACCCTTCGAGTCTTCTCAACCTTGATTAGTGAACGTACGCAAGCTGCGTTCAGAATTTGGAGAGCCACTGCCCAGGCCAACCCAAGAAGACAAGGCCATCCCAGCAGTTGCCATATGAGAACAAGGGAGAAGATTAGCTGCAACGGTTTCGTGATGAGATTCGGGAATTCCCAAAATCGCTGGGCTATCTCATATACATCATTTCTCATCAAATTGAGAATCTTGCCCATGGTTGCAGGTTGCTCTGGTTTTGTCTTGGCTTTCCCTTGATTCTTAGCTCTGCGAAGTCTTAGGAACTCGAGAAGACGAGTCAAGCGTGTCTTCCTAGGTTTCCTACCAAGCAGTGACGTCTCCTCTCCCGGCTCAACGCCATCGTCAACGCCATTTTCAACACCATTCCTTTGAGGAGCCTCGCCCAGATCTGTGCGAAGCCCAAATGATTTCCGCGCCAACGTTTTAGCATAAACCGCTGTAAGTAGCTCTCCACGCGACCGTTCATATGCGCGCCGACTATACCAAAGAAGAAAGACGCCTGACTGGCATGCGACGAGACGGACTAACAGTATAGCTAACGCGTAGAAGAAGGACTCGTCTCTATGAGTGAGGCCTTTCTGGATAGATTGTAGCAAGCGCTGAAGAAGAGCCGGGTTTGAAAGATTAGCCGCTGTCTCTATAAGCCCCAAAAATGTGATAATGATTAAATCCAACCCGTTTGCTTTAACCAAACGGTTTATTATAGAACCCTTAAGATCTCGAAATAGTAGATGCAACCTTTCATGCTGAAAGTCATATGGTAGTAGCCAGACGTCTTCGTCATCCAATTTACTTTTATACCCCCGAGAGATCAGCGGAGACAACCATGAGACGGTCATGAATTGCCATAAGCTCAAGTTATCCTCGGGGCTGCGAAGCTGGGAAGTGGGGGGATAATTAGAATTTGCGATACCTGCTGGATCTAGGTCCTGGTCTCGCATGGGCATTGAGAGGATTAGAAATATAGCGGCGAGCGCCACACCGACAGAGGCGACATGGACAATGTTCACTCGCTCCGTCTTGCCGTACCACGACACAAGTGATATTAAACCGCACACGACGATGGTAGTGAATAAAATTAGTAAAGCTTTCGGTGTCTTCCTGGGACGACTCGCGGCCGTGATGAATAGAGCCACGACCCATGGTGCCAACTCCAAGATCCTGGCGGTGTTAAATGGCGGTGATACAGCGGTCAAAATAGCAAAAGCAAGTCCGATTGTAGACAAAGCCAATAGAAAGGAAGCCCCAAAACTCCAAGATCTCGTACGGATACCAGGCAAGAGTGCCTCTTCTTTCGCAAAGGGGCGGATCCATTGAGGTCCTTTAGAAAATAGACCGCGGGCGGCATATAACAGAAAACAGCAACCGGCAATTGCCGCCTGCGCGATGGAGGATCGCGACACGAGGTCCATGGAGGTCAAGTCTTGGCGTTTATCCAACGGAGCCTGAGAAGCGAAGAGGGAGGAAGAGGAAGAGGAAGAAGAAAAAGGAGAGGAATGATAATAATTGGTCTCTGCAAAAGACACAAAGAGTTCATATTGACCTGTAGGGTATAATATACTCATGGCGAGGAACAGGTAGAGAAAGGTGCTTGAGCCGCCGTATCCATACCTATTAACTCAAAAGGCGAACGGCCCCGCGACTCTAAAAGCGGGAGATCGTCAGCAGGGCGGAGTTTTATTAGTAATAACAAGGCCAATGAGATCCGAGTTCCTTCACCAAAGCGCAAAAAAGGTTTATTGGTCTTCTATATCATAGGCATTGAAAGTCTGTCTAGGTAGGTAGGTAAGTACATACATGTAGGTATGGATGATTCCCAAGGGGCCTCCTCAACTTATTAGGCTCAACTGGCTGGCTAGTTGCAGATTTGTCGGTAGCACAAAGAGATCCAAGCGGGAGGTGGAAGCTTATTATAGGTACCCAGGCAGGTACCGAAGCTTAAAAAAAGAAGAATAGAAAAGCCAAATGGAGCTATGAAACAGCTATGAAAGCTACCTAGCCTTGGAGTGCCGTTGTGGTTGATTCAAAGCTTTGCGGGGGGATTAAGCAACTGGCTAAGCAGCTAAGCAGTAAAGTTTAGGTGGTGTATCAACGTTGCAGCGCCACAATGGCCGAGGCCGAGGTATGTATACATAGCGGTTCGAGGTTCGGGCCCTTGCAGGTGAAAACAGCTGTTCATTGTGGGGTATAGCACACCTAGTGTATTCCTCTACGGATGCGTGCATGTAGGATTTAAGATTACACCATCCTCAACGGATATTGTGTCTTTCACTAGAATAGGTACCTCCTACCTACCTAAATATCTATGTAGCAGTTAGAGTTAGTCATATACGATTGATAACTACCATAGTTTCTTAAAACTTCAAAGTCACGTAGAAATAGTCATAACGCTTAGAACAGACTAATAATTGACCGGAAATAGACAGTCATGCCTTGCTTGTAGTAACGTGGTAGGATAAACATTAACGGAATGGTATAAAGTCGTACAAGACATCCCCAACATAACACTCAGCAACGCCAACCGATGAAGATCAAAGTATGAAATGTCCCCTAAACGAGCATTTAGACCGGCTCTCCCAGGCAGGCTACCATGAGCTTCTCATAATCTCCGCTCGTCTCGCCTTTGATGCGACCGGCCAGACTTCGACGATAACGTTGCTGATATGCGCCTTTGACATTTGCCATCGTCTGCTTGTCCCAGTGGTATCGGACTACTCTCGAGACTAGTAGATGATCCTTCGTACCTAAACCCGCCATTGCGTCTTCGAGTAGAGCAGCAGCATGCATGTATTTGTCGACGGCATTCCGCAGCTGATATAGCAAGGCATCCTCCATATGACCACTAAACTCCTACAAAAGGGTCAGCACTTGGAATTTGATGTGGCCTATGTATTAGGTAGTCAAACTTACCTTTCTAATAACATCTTCTAATCGGCGTCTGAACTTTTGCTCATAGGCAAGATTAATAGCCCGAATTTGATTGTCGTTTCTTGTGGATAGTATCGAGCACACCATCATTTCATCCGTACCAACCTTACCCTCTGTAGCACGATATAATTCCATGACATCCTGATCGATAGCTTGGGGGATGACAGGAGCACTGTCTTCAGCCCTGTTTGCGCCCAGTACAATCATGAAATGCCTTTCGGTCTTCATGCTAAGGTCTCCTCTTACGTCGGTGTCTAGTGGGCGGCGAAAGGTTTGTCGGTACATACTCTTGATGGCATTCATATCCGCGTTGCTGCGACTTAGCAAGACGTCATTGAGCACCTTTTCCTTCGTCCCGGGCCCATCTAACGCAGCATTCAAGAGATGCACATCGTGGAGTAAGGGCCCCCGGACAATCGCGACTAATCCTGTTTCGAGCCATCCTCCCGTCTCTGACATTATATCCTTTTCGAGCGTGCGGCTAAAATTCCGGAAGTAGGCTGCCTTGATAGCCTCAATCTGTATGGGATCTTTAGAGGCTAGGACACGAATTAACGCCTTCTCGTCTGTGCCGAAACCTTTCATGGCACTCCTTAGCGTCCGCGCATCAGGGTTTGCGTCCCACTGAATTTGCGGGAGTGGACCATATCCTAGACTGTGAGGTGTAGGTGGTCCTACGGGTGCTGGGGCATAAGGCTGACTATATGGGGATTGCGCAGGGGGATATTGGCCCTGAGGATATTGATTATACCCTTGAGGAGGACCTTGAGGGGGGCCATATTGATTATAACCCTGAGGGGGGCCAGGAGGAGGGCCAGACTGATAATATCCTTGAGGAGGTTGGTTGTACCCTTGAGGAGGAGGTGCCTGCCATTGGCCCGGAGGAGGGTATTGCTGTGGTTGGCCCGGAGGAGGATATTGTTGTGGTTGGCCGGGAGGGTACTGGCCGGGATAACCCGGCTGGCCATAAGAATATGACATGCTCAGAGTTCGCCTATCACTGGGACTTTGATCTGAAAGTATTTCTTAATTGGGGTAACCAATGTCTATAGCTGGTTGTTATTCAGAATATTTAGGAACTCTGCGGGCGTTTGGTGTTGAGAATGTACAGAATTTGAAAATGTTGTTCAAAAGCGGAGTAAAGGAAGGGAGGAGGATCAGAGTAATACAGGTTGCTAAGCGATAAATATATAAAAAATAAGATGATAGTAACTACCCTAGGAGGTACAGAGCAATGACTCTTAAGAGATGTATGTAGGCACCTATTTATTTCAGGTTGCTACCTAGAACTTGCGCCTCATATGCTACTGAGGCAGTGAATGATAGCTTCCGGGTAGATTTTCGATAGATGTCGTAATAGGACCAGCTTGATCAAAGAAACTGCCTTCCATTAAAGTAAACGTCAACTAGCTCCGTGGCGGAGGCGGAGTCCACGCGTATAAGTGAAGTACCACTCGGCGCTGATATATAGCTTTAGGTACATGCTTGTGGCTTGGTGCATCTTGGCTGACTTAGGCGAAGGTATGTACCTGAGGTCATCCTGACTCGCGACTTCTAATACAACTTTGAAGTAGCACTATTAAATACCTAACTATCAGCTGGAAGGCAACATACATGTAATAAAACAATAGCTATAAGTTTACTTTTCCAATGGGCTCAAGTCAAGCCTGGCCGCAATCTGAATTCCATCTCCTATTCACCTTACTGGAAGTTGCACCCTTTTTATTGGTACCCTCCATACCCGTGAAGTACCTACGTAGTACCTGACGCCAAGCCAAAAGCAGGGAAGCTTTCGCCACAAACGACAAGCATTAAAATCCTAGCCACAATTTAAACGGCACATTCAACCCGAAATAGGTAAGCATATCAAAAAGAAAGAAAAAAAGACAAATGACGTAGGGTGCAACTTTCTATATTGATAGTCTAATAGTGATACAACGAGCGAATAGAACAACGATATGCGCTTGTAAACACCATTATGTATGCATCGCACCGATTTTCCCCTCCTCTATATATCTCACTTCCCCAAAATGACAAGCAACTTCAATGCAAACCCTTCACCAAGCAATCCTCATGACCCCACGACATGCGGAATCGGCACCAAGCTAGGCGCATCGACTTAAGAGTGGGTGCAAGTGATGCTGCCAATAACGACGGTGTTGGTAGAGAGATAGCTGGGGTTGTTGACGTCGAAGGTCTTAGCGGCAGTGTCGGAGCTAGATTATGTGTTAATTAGGTAACTAATCATTGATTATTGCAGCCGGACAGGAAGTAACTTACCCATCCTCGTTCTTGTGGGGCTGGCAAACGACAGTGTTGACATCGACCTGAGAAGCGCCGGTAAGGTAGAGAGTGGAAACCTCGTTAAGAACTGAGCTCTTGTAGGGACCCTCGAAAGGGACTAAGAGGGTCTTGTTCACGAGACCGTTGCCAGCACCACCGTGAGAAGACTCAACGATGACCTTGGCGTAGGGACGCTCAACTTGAGCGGCGGCCAAGCCGGCGAAGGCAATGGCGGAAGCGAAGATGGCGGAGTACTGCATTTTGAATGTTGGAAGGGGTTGACTAAAGTCGGTATTAAGATTATGAGAATTGTTTGGTGAGTTTGTTGAAAGGTAGTTTGCTTTGAAGATTGCGTTGTCGATGTGTTGATTAAGATTCGACTTTGCAGGACTTAATCACAGGCTTTATAGGAAGTTGTCGTCGACTCCTTTACCGTCACCATCTCCATTATTAGACTCGCGGACCGCTCTTACGGTAAGCGCTAATACGTCTGCCGATCAACACCCGTTGAGCATTCCCCGGAGGCTGATGCTGGCAGGACGCGGCACAGAAAGACCTGCGCTCAGCCGTCAGCCGTCATTCGCTTTGCGGCGGGGTGCATACACGTGGGTGTTCAAACACGAGATTGGGTACCGGCATGCTTTACCATGGACAAGACTTGATTAGATCCACTGGAAAGAGTATACGACGCGTAAGAGGTGTCAAGAATCTATTTGCGGTGAGTACGGTACGGCCACAGAATTCATACGACACTGATCGCATTGTGGACTGAGCCGAGTGTGGCGCAAATGTCGGCTTCGTTTAAATGTCCAATCAGGATTCCTTTGGTCCGGTCCCTAACGGCGGATTTTGTTGAGTGCCGTCGTCTTGTCCGTATCCGGGGTCCGGTTCAGCTACACTACCGCTACGATTGGTGTTGTGGGAAGCACGATCATGGAGACCCTAGATAGGATCTTCATGATCGAAATGCATGCAACGATATGCTGGCAAGCTGGATAGGTTTAAACATTTTCTTCCAATTATAAAATGTCCCTAGCTAGGCTAACTGGAAGTGTGCCAATACCCTGCCGATCCCATCTCTCCTGAAATTGAGGCAATTGGATGCGAACATACGGGGCTGACGGGGCGAGACAGCTGTGTCGATCAACGAATCCTACCTTGCCAAGCATATACATTTTTGAATTGCCCTCATGTTAAGCATCGATGCCCCAATATACTAGCTTTATGGCCTTTACTCAAACATATGTCTTAGGTATCTCGAAGAGGGTTCCTTTGCTACCCAACACCATAAGTGATAATCCATGGCGATTTAGAGCTTTGAAAGGAATATAATTATCTCCGATACTAATGGCATGCTCTCTCCGCTAGGATAATTTCTCCACATGCAAATACGCGGATATCGAATATACCTACCTAAAGTAGGTACACTAAAGCATGGAATCGGAACAATTCGAACCTTGTCGGAAATTTTTCATATACTCTAATCCATGAGATAGACCCCTATGCCTTTACAGATTTGAATATAGCCAATAGCCTATCCGGTTTCTGGCATTTCAATCATGCACAGGAATGGTTCCGGCTCGTCCGAACCAGTCGAGAGCTCACTGTATGCCGAGAAAGTCTGCGTTGTTCAGAGGGTTAAATGCTTCATACTCCAGATCTGATCTCAATTGCGTAACACCGCTTAGATTCAACTGGATATTGGTTAATTCGGATCGACGTGCAGCAAGGCGCCTCCAACTGCCGCCGCGTAATCCTACCGTGCTTCTCGAACCACGGCAATATGCGGTGACTATGGGTTTTCTAAGGGGATGCATCACATAGGAGTTAGTCGGCGAACTAAATCGCTTTGGCCAACTCATTCGGGGACCATAATTAGAACTTCTTTTACACCGATGCTCTTCAACTACATACATAGGTACACAAAGAATATCTATATTGTAGTTTCAAGTCCAGTTGCATCCTATGAGTTGCTATCCACGCGTTAGTCGCCAGGAATTAGGTATGGATTATTCGTACATAGGCGAGTTGACTTATCGACATAGCCAGTGGATTAAGGGGTGATATACGTACGACGGTAATAAGAAAAGGGGCTTAGGACAGAAGATGCTAGAAGTTATGAAGGAGATAAATATAGACGAGAAAGAAGCAAGAATACAACGTGTGCATATCTAATCCTTGGACGATATGGCTATTCGAAACGTGGTGAGCTTTACGAAGAATGTTACGTTACTATAACTGTGGCGATTGGCCCTGTTGGGGATCCTGGACCCTTTGACAGGATAGCAATAAACGCCCAAAATAGCTCCCGAAGTAACAACAGAAGTTCCATGGAAAATGATGAACTATATGATTAGTGACTGTTCTTTACCAGGCTCAAAGAAATACTAACTTGATGTTCTATATGAAGATCATCGCTGACGGCCTTTATAGCTGCGTAATCACCTTCGTCATTGATTCGAATACCCGGTCCAGAAATGCTGGTCTCGGTCCAGGCAAGTAGGAACCTTTATTGATAAAACCTTACAGTTTAAGGAGAGGACACGACATGCTGGTATTGGGTTCTGGATTAGATAGCGTAGGGTTCTTCGACGGAAGTGCATTGACATAGTAAACCTCGCAGAACTTGGGCGTAGACATTTGTTTCACTCTCCATTGGGACTTCATCTTTGGATTTTATTAGCCATCCAAGGTACCTAAGATTATAACTACTGCTACGTTTAGAAAAACTATCATAAAATTATATAGGTAGGTACCTATCTATCTAGTTGATTTTATCATACGCATATTAGTTGTGTCACTGCTAGTTACTAGCCCGTTAACTCGACGAGACACATCTAGATAAACTTATGCTAGGGGTTCTTTGGCGTAGTTGCTCCCAACCTTGATAGATATTGACAAAGGACCTCAATATGCCCTTGCCATGAGCTCCAATAGCTATCATATTTAATGTCTTCAGCACTAGGCCCTTCATACCCGAAATCGAAATGCTGAGTAAGAGTAGAGACAACAAAGATGCATCTTAGCCTACGTGAGGCTAGGTATGGTTGTGCCAGTAAATATCTTACAATGCATACTGACCAAACTCACTGCAGGCCGATGCAGTTCCTCGTGCCCTTGAAGAAGGGTGCTACGGCTAGGTTAGTTGGCCCCTTCTTCCCCCGATACCCGATATCCACCCACCGCTTGAGGGCGAGGCGAGCTGAGTCCAGATACATGTTCTTATTCGTATATATTAACACAGTAACCATACCTACCAGCGTGACTTCAGGGTATACGCAGGTCACCGCAAAACAGGTCCGCGTCCAGGTTGATCAGTGGCATTGGGGTATCCTAATTATTCCACTCGTAGTTGCCGCGGGACTTGTAATATGATCCATGGATATGGATAGTAAGCATTCAATAACTTCTACTTCACCCATAAGCCCTCCGCCAGACTCGCCTATAACGTAGATGCGAAACGCTTCAACCTCTACCCAACTACCTTTACACTAGACAAAGATCTCCCAGCACAAGACCGAGAACGCATAGTTAGGTATTTAATTAATTAAATAGTGCAATATGTATTAAGCGTATAAGTGGTACCTATCTTGCTACATTGTATCTTACATCAAGTCAAGCTAGGTAGGTAGGGACCTAGCCTACAGGGTACCATCACCCAGAAGCGAGCACCGCATTCTACTGCGCAACCGCAAGCACAGCACCGAGCGCCAGCGCGCCGTAGAATCCAATGGCGCTGCCGGAGAGGGAGTTGGCGGCATTACCGGCTACGACGACTCCAGATGACTAGGTCAGGTTGTTTTTCGTTAGCTATAAGCCGCTTCTTTTGATTAGGAGGGGGGGAGGGGGGGAGGGACTAACGGTGGGTGCTGTTCCGTTTGCGTGCCCGCTTCCACTTGCGCTGCCGGTGCTCGTGGGGGCGTGGGTGGTGGAGGCGGCGGCGTTGGAGGCGCTTGTTGCTGGTGCGGACTCGGTGGCGGTTGCGGTGCTGTGTTTGGAGTGGGATTCGGTGGCGGACGAAGCTGGTGTCGACTCGGTTGGGGTTGTTTCTTGGGTGCTGGAACCAACAGTCGCTGTCTCTTTCGAGGACTCGGTGACGGTTGGTGCTTCGGTGGGAGCCTCGGTGGGGGTCTCAGTGGGAGTCTCGGTAGGAGTTGGCGCCTCAGTCTCAGAGGCTTCGGACTTAGAGGTCTCGGTGGCGGATGCGGTAGGTGAAGGAGATTCCGACGCGCTCGTCGCACTCGTCGCGCTGGAAGAACCGGCGGGAACCGCCGGCCCCACGTCGGGCTGTTTGCCGGAGAGAGGCGACGTTGATAGGCCGCACGAGCTTGCGCTCTTTGTCAGGGTGTTCCCGTAGTACTGCCAGATGTCCTGGTTATCGGGCCCAGCGCACTGCAGGCAGGCCTTGTAGTCGGCTAGGAAGACATCGTCGTGGCATACGTCCTTGCTGCTTCTTCCCTGGATGATAGCTTGGCCTACGATGAAGAATATTAGTATAGATCCGTCCTTCCCGGTAAGCGTCAAAGGTGTAATACTTACCACAGTTATCGTGGCAGTTATAGGAAGGAGACCCGGGGTCCTGGCGCTTGAGAAGACGAGCGAAGAACTGCAGCTCGTCCGTCGAGGCGGAGGCCGCAGTAGCAGCAAGGATTGCCCCGAAAGTCCAGCGAGCTACGATCATCTTGGTAGCTATGTTGTCCAAAAGAACGAAGGTGATAATAAAACTAGAACGAGCGGCTTGTTTCGAAGTGTCCGGCTAAGCGAGGAAGTCGATGGGAAAACAAGCAAATTCAAAATGAAAGGTGACAGCGGCTCCCACCGTCTTATAGCGATGCATCGTGTACGCAAGTAAGCTTAAAAGAGGGTCGCCGGGGAAATGCATGCAAACGATTCAGCTAAGGCAAGGGGTTTTCACCGATCGTTGTCTAGGATCCGTGGACGAATGGTATGAGAGTAGCCGATGCTCGGAGATTGGGGCTGTAGGTATTCCAAGTAGGATCAAGTTACTGCTTTGCCACATAGACTTCCCAAGCGAAGGTTTCCAAGGCATGTGCTGGGATACTCTACACCTCAGGGTGGGCAATTAGGTTAACTGTTGAACCGAGGATTAATATTTGACCCTATTCCATTTCCATCTGTCTGTCAACGCAGACTAACCGTAATATCGGCCGAGTCCCCCATAATACTCTAGTGTATGGGTACCAGTATTTTGGAATTCTCGGGTCATGAGATTTCCTTCCCGTCGTCTACTGCTAAACCTGTTTGGAACCTGTTACGAGAACAATGAAGTTCTGGACCCCCGTATTGGACATTCGATCTGATTAGATTGATAAGATTAGATGGAGTGCCACACCCTGTTGGGTTTTCTCCGCTATGGAGTCGGATCCGTTGCAACCCAAGAGCGAAGCTAGCAAGGATCGAACAAGGGGATCTCCCTCTTAGCGCCATCAGATAAACAAACAAAGCTAGGAAGAATAAACGGTGAAGTAAATCTTTACGACTTTGAAGTTTCTGTCTTTCGTCCTGATTAGCCTTTTATATAATACTACTACTGAGATGAGATACTATACAGTGTTATATAACTACCTAAGGTACCTAGGTAGGTAGTTACGTAGATCTTATACTCCAGGTATAAGCTAGATCTACGCTACCATGCTCTCAGATTTCGCTGCGGCCGTATATGCCCGTGCCAACCAGGTACCTAAGGTTATGGCGTT
The DNA here is from genome assembly GCA_022432525.1 of Daldinia grandis. Taxonomy (NCBI): domain Eukaryota; kingdom Fungi; phylum Ascomycota; class Sordariomycetes; order Xylariales; family Hypoxylaceae; genus Daldinia; species Daldinia grandis. The sequence continues at coordinate 2,793,260 of JAJKLB010000001.1, forward strand.
ACCTCCCGCGCTTCGATTCGGGTTTTCGTTACGCGAGTGACCTGACTTTCAAGGCTCGGCTGCAGGAGAGCCGGGGTGGCTCGCGATCTGAGGATTGGTAAGAAATCATACCACCCGTTCAGTCTAGCCACCCAAGTCCATCTTGTCAGAGTGTCAACCTGCACGTCTGATTCGTTTGCTTTCTCCTAGTCTCATACTATCTACGCTTGGGCTAACTGGATTGATGAACCCGTCCCCACACGGTTCAGGCCACCACTACGAGATGGCGATGGCGAGACAGGCGGACTGGTTACTACGTTGCTAGCCGTGGGATATCCTGTTGCTTGTTACTTGGCAAGCACATTTAGCTGGCATTCACGATGCCTGTGGGATGATTATGAACTATTTGCTACCGAAACCATGATCCAGAGAAGATGTGCGTCATGAACACCGAAGCTACGACTTATGTGTCGATGCTCTTGAAGTATTCCAATGATAAGTTCTGTTAACTAGAGCATGAGTAGAGGGAGGGATGCGTGCTGTTAATCTAGGGTGTAGGTAGTGTATATGTCCTGGGGTAAGTAACAACAAGAGGTAACGGATAGGTAGGCTCGGCAACTAGAGAGAGTTCCCATACCCATATACATTGTTCTAGATACGGCATAGGCAGTCCAGTGGTCCCTAAGCGGCGTGGAATTAAACCATCTACTATTTACCTTGGGATGAAAATAAATGAGTCTTTGTGAGACCTTCCTAACCTAGACGGTAACTCTCCATGCCACCAATTGCTCTGCCGTCATCGGATCATCGCCCTTCCTACATCTCTACATCTCGCAGGGGACATGTAAGTCTTCGGTAGCCGCCTACGGTGCTTGCTCGGCCAATTAGATGCTCAGCGGCCGGCTTGTCCCACTCTTTGGAGTGTGGAATTGTCGAGTGTTAGTTCGAACCGTGGCTGGGGCCTAAAGCTGGCTAGGCCTATTGTATCACATCCCGGCCTGACATGTTAAAGTCTCTCGTCCGAACTAGTTTGTACTCGAGTATTTTTACGAGAAAACCCTCACACTAGACATAGACGCCGCAAGTACGTCGACAAATCCGAGATGCCTATTCTTCACTAGCTAGCTAGTATCTCCTTGGACGAGGAACTGTTACCCAGGATTGCCACCTAGAAGTAGGCTATAGCATTTAACAAACGTCTTGGGTCGGCTTATCTCGGACGAATGACTGTGCGTCTCTGTTAACTACTTGATGGGTGGGAATCGTGCTTGGCAGTGAAGCGATTGGCTTGTGACAAGGTGCCGGCTATATGACCTAAATGAACTCCCCACGGGTTGCACGATTAATACTTATAAGATCGATCTGCGCCTGCTTTCACCTTTCCAAACGCTCTCCCAGCCACAACCGCCTCCCCGTAGCTATATAGGCAAGCGCCCACGATATCATTATAATCATCTCGAAGGTATCTCCTTGCGGTATATTGTCTATTCAATATGAGGTTCAGTCAGTTGTCCTATATTGCCGTACTGGCCGGGAGCCAGCTCGTCGCCGGTGATGGAGAGGCTCACGGCGAAGGCCTCGAAGGCAGTGTCATGGGGCCTGTTGCTTTCCTCTGGCCTGATGACAGACCTTGGAGTGCTTCAGCCGACAACGTGGGACCTTGTGGAAGCTCCAGCGGTGTAACTAACAGAACTACTTTCCCTCTCAGTAAGTACCTACTTATGGCAATATCATGGGGAAGTATATCTTGAGCTAATCTCGTCTCTGTTTAGCTCAGGGAACTGTTGCCCTATCGATCGCCGATGATGCCTGGAATGTCAACTTCTCCATCGCATATGACAATAGTTAGTACTGCCGTGTGTATTGCGCACCGTAATACTAATAGGGGTTCAGCACCAACTACCCAGAGCCAGTTCAGCCAGCAAGTCGTTAGTGACATCACGGAGATTGAGCCTGGCCACCAATGCTACAAGATTGCCGATATCCCGGACACCGTAGCCGCGGGAACCAATGCCACAATCCAGTTGGAGTATTGGTCGAACGTCGACAACGAGCTCAACGGCAAAAACCAGACCTTCTACGCCTGTGCTGACATTGTATGACACCAACAACACTTGGCCCTGTATTTGGAGTATAGACTAACGTCTTTAATAGACTTTCGTCGAGCCTAAGGACATGAAGGTTCAGCCTCTTTGCTTCAACGTAACAACAGCAGGCTTCGAATCCGGCGACTCATCTTCCACTTCTACCCCAGCACCAAGTGCCACAAATGCCGCCTCTGACGCAAACGTAGCTACTACCTCGGGCTCATCTGGTGATGGCCTATCCGGCGGCGCAAAGGCAGGCATTGCCGTTGGCGTAATCGTGGCTTCTCTTGCTATTGTGGGCGTTATTGCATTCGTACTCCTCCGGAGACGTAAGACCCAGACGCTCGACCATGAAGCAGCGGCTGCCGCTTCGAAGAACCAGCCCGAGGTTGCTTCTGTAAGCAGCCAAAGACATTAAACCAACTACCCCTTTGGTGGATTGACACCATGGCACCGGTGAGGTAGTTGTCTGTGATAGGGGTGGGGTTGGTCACAGGGGCACGAGTTAAGACGAATACGAGACTACGTTCCTTAACAATAGGTACTCACTTGAAACTGGTTTATATTTAATGAAATATATACAACATCCTGAATCATAACTGGTATCTATCTACCTATCTATAACTTTATCCTCTAGCCTTTCCAGCGATATAGACGCTACATTCATGATCATCATGCGGCAAGTAGCCTTATTTTTACATTCTCTTACCCTCTTCCTTCTACCACCTTACCAAGTGAATATCCGGCTCCCGGCACCCTCAATTTCCATGAGCTGTCGGACATTGATGTCACGCTGGTGGCGGGGAGGAGGGGGGCTCGAATTCGTCCACATCTTATGGAGGGCTTGGCAGAGAGCTATAACACTATTACCATTACGTTCAATTGCTACCGCCAGATTCACTAGCGTTTGCTCGCATCGCGTATCATCTACCGTGGACGATGGCACGTACACCAGATCGAGCTTGATACCTTCCTCCCTGATCAATGATAACTGTGAAAGAGACAGCATAGCCATGATTTGATATTAAATTATGAGCAGCTGTTATAATGACGTCTTTACCGACGACGGCTCCGGTACCCGTAGCATGCTCTCCGTTGGGGAGCTCGATCTATAATTTGGCCACAGCTATTCGGCGATTAGGGATGTATACAGTAGAAAGAGTAGTCGGAATGAGGTAGATATGAGTTTCCATATACTTATCATGTGGTATCCTCCCACGCTGGATTTTGATGTAGGAATGCTTCTACAAGAAATTATCATGGTTCGGGTGTAAGTTCATTATAAATGTAACGGTATGCTGGAATGGCTCATATTGGACGTTTCTTTCAGATCTGATTGGTCCATTAAGGTAGGTATATGTCTGGTTTATACTGACGTTAACAGGAACTTAATGGGTTCGCTTGTAGTTGATGCATTTTGGCGGGTTTTAGTTCCTCGCGGATCGTACGTATGTACATTCTCTGATCGTTACTATGTAATTGATCGGGATCATATAGTGGTCAGTGCACATTCTAAGACGCGCCTTCGATAGTATTATTCGCGTCTACCATTTCGTGCCCACCTCCTAAACTATTCCAATATTAGGTAACTTGATCCAAAATGAAAATCAAGGCATCATCGAATCGATCTAGTCTTCCAATGAATCTCGATATGAATGGATATTCTGAAGCTCCGATAGAAATCTCGGATAGCTCCTCTGGGAATGACGAAGATGACGTAGATTCCGAGTCCATATCCGAGGAGGACGGTCTGAACGAGATAAAGAAGGATTTACTAAGATGTCTCGATAAGATTCAAACCGCTGGCCGTGTCGCCGTGTCTAAACAGCACGAGGCCTTTATCAACCCTGGTTTGACAGTTGCTGACACTCTTATACCATTGCCATTGGTGCCTCGTGATGCCGAGACAATTAGGAGTGTATCCAGAGAAGCCCCCTTTGGCAAAGGCGACGAGGTATGTACCTACCTACCTAGGTAGTTTTAATGTAATTTCTATATCGTGTACCCTTTATAAAAGAAATGGGGATTTCTCCTTTCATATTTATTCTATCTTATCACTTTACCGTCAGGGAAAGGAATGACCTCAACTCAAAAAAGAAAAAAAAACACCCTTACGAGTTACACATGATCAGACTGTTAACTTATGCTATTACAGACGGTGGTTGATACTTCGGTGCGCAAGACATGGGAACTCGACCATACTCAATTCACGTTTGCGAATCCTGCTTGGCAAGCCTACGTTGCCTCCCTTTTGGCCGATGCTGCACAAAGTTTGGCTATGTCAGAGGTGAGAGCTGAGCCTTATAAACTGCTTCTATATGAAGAAGGCTCTTTCTTCAAACGCCATAAAGACTCGGAAAAGGTCCCAGGAATGATCGGAACGATGGTGATTTGTCTTCCTTCGAAACATGATGGCGGTAGCGTTCACCTGTCTCATGCTGGTAAGAGCTACGTCTTCGAAACAGATAAGACTTCTAACTTCGGTCTAACGAGCCTCTCGTGGTTCTCTGATGTTACGCACGAGATTAAACCTTTGAAGTCCGGGTATCGCTTGGTGTTGACATATAACATCATCCATACGGGTCACAAGCACATATCTGCTGGACTGGTCGGAAAGCAATCAGAACGTCTCCTTTCGGCACTAGTTAAGTGGCAATCAAAACTACCATTTAGGGAGAAGCTGGTCTATATGCTGGAACACAAATATACGAAGTCGAGCCTGGAGTTGAGCAATCTTAAAGGCCGGGACAGGGCTGTATGCCAGAGTCTGTACGAAGTTGGCTTAAGCTGCGGCTTCACTATTTTCCTTGCACAGATGACCCGAACGCAGGCTGAGGATTGCGACGGGTATGACGAGGACGAAGATTCAACACAGCTGGAAGACGTGAGGACTTGTGATGGATTGACTGTTTGCCATAGGGTATACTTGGAGGATGAAGATATTCTAGGGTCAGACCTATGGGACCGAGACCCCGACAGTGAAGAAGAAGGCGACTTTACCGGCAATGAAAGCATGCCGTCGACCCTTCGTTATCATGACACTGTGAGTTTACCATAGCCTAATCTTTGTCTTGAGTTCCCTATATTAATTTAATCTAGGTCGTTGTCATAGTGCCCATGAGCAAAATGCCTTCATTTCTTCCCAAACCCGATCCACGTGCTACATTCAGTCTAGCTAGTCATGCTTTAGAACACCAGCCAGACAATGATCGTCTTCAGGCCTCCCTGCTAACAATTTTAGAGAGTGCCGTTCCCAATGGTTCGTCCGATGGCACGTTATTATCCAACGTAATCGATCTAGCTATTAAGTTACAAAGGAAGACACTGTATCAGGTAGCTATTTGTACCGCACTAAAGGACTCGGCTTCTCGACAGTTAGTATTAGAGACAATAGTCCGGCTTATAAAGGATGATCATCTCAAGAACACCCAGAAACAGCCGGACTGGGACTTTTGGTAAGTTGATATTTCTAGTGATTTTAATGGCCCTTCTCTAATTATTCTAGGTTCGGCGACGCGTTTTCTGGGGCTAGCGAGATTTCTCTGGTGATCCTAGCTGATGTATTGAATCGCCTAGACGTTTTGATACAAGGCGACGATATGAAAGTTTCCTTTCAAAGCTGGAGGACATCAATGTCGGAAAAAATGGTCGAGTCAAAGAGTACATTGGGCATGGAAGATCATGATTACTTGATTTGCCTGCTATTTTCAAAATCAAATGACTTGGAGTGGTTGGGAAACTGGTGAGTACAGTGATTTGAAGCACGTAAGATTATGACGGGCTGATTATTTTTTTATCGGTTAGGTTCGCGCCGACACTATCAAGCAAGGGTTCCAACCAGCTCGTTTATACAATATTACGGGATATCTATAACAATCGCGAGCGCAAAACACTCGCGAGAGCTACAGATGCGTACCGGTGCATTCTGGAAAGCAGTACAGAAAACCTGGCTTTAAGGACCAGCAATTTCCCCGTCCCTTACCCTTTCACATCCCCCGGTGAAAAAGCCTCGGGTTTTAATAAGACCATAGAGGTTATCAGCCTGGGTCTGGACATGGGGCTATCCAAAGAGGCCATTAAACTCCTAGAGTTGAGTTGTACTAACATAAGTCAATCCAGCCTGGAACTAACAAAAACAAATCCCCTCCCTGCCAGTCAAGTTAAAAGCTTCTTAGAAGCTCTACTAGCGGTCCTACAAAAACATAAAGTCCCTCTCCTTGAATGCGTCAGGAACTTGTTTGTAACTCTCTTCCGCGATATCTTCGTCGGAGGGTTACCAAAGCGTCCCACAAAGTCCCCTGGCTGGAAGCACAAGCCGATAAACTGTTATATAAACTGCCAGGACTGCAGGGAGCTTAACTACTTCCTCGTGAATAGTAAAGAGAAGGAACGCGAATTTATCATGGTCACGAAACAACGGCAACACCTTGAGAGTCAGCTACCGAAAAAGCTTTTCCTTTGCCGTACTAGGACAGGCCGTGCGCCGTACGGATTAGTTGTAACTAAGCTGGGAAAGGAGTTCGAGGAGGACATGAAGGAATACCAACGTCGCCTTTCGCTCCTTAAGGATGATCTCAAACCGTTCAAGTGCGAGTATATGGAATCCCTATTAGGAGAAGAGCTATACCAAGAGCTGGTCCTCTTAAAAGATGCGTCAGACGCGGACGGTGCTGGAACGACGGAGACGGCTAGCAGGAAGAGGAAAGCAGAGGAGGATCTTGATGGCTCCAGCGCATCGAGACCTAGACTTGTAGAGTGACCTGGGAGGTTTTGTAACACGTACTTTAGTTTATAAAGGAACGCAAAGCCTGGGCCGTACGTATATGGGGTGGTCAAGCCCCGCCGTTATGCCCTGTCCATAATAATCTGTATTTTAGATAGAAGAGTTTCGTGGGAATGCGGGACATCCCACATTGTAATATTATACTTATCTGTCTCCTAATTTAGACTAGAGTAAATCTAGGTAGGCCCAGCTATTAAGCAGCTTGATGCTACGGCAGAAGTTACTATCGACAGGGGCACGTATCCTAAGAGGATTTGTTCGAGGTATTTGAATCTAACAAGCACCGTATGCGAGAGTCTAAGTGTTAAGTATGTATACTGTAAGGTAGCCATTGATTGCGAAGTTAAATACTGAAGGTACTTCTTTTTGAACACTTCCTGATAGTTGCGCTGTAGAGAAGTCTTGGTGGACACGAATAATGTGATTTACATATGAGATATCGTGTTAGATTAATTAGCAAGACTAGATATACCGTGGATGGAGATGATTCCAATGCTGCAATATAATCTAAACAACTCAAAGATTTATCCTAGAGGGCGCGAAGAAGAAGAAGAAGAAGAAAGTGTACTAGAGACAGAAATGTCTTTTCCTTTTTTCGGGAAGGGCTAATGGCAGATACCTACTATAGACACTATAATATACTTAAAGGTTAAGCTGCCTGTTAGTCTATTATAAGGTCTTTTCTTAATCAATTCCGCCCTTACATCTGAAATAGAGCCTATCAAAGCTAAATTAGGTAACTTTAGGAAACGCCGTTTTTCTATAATTATATGTCCTTAAACTTTTGATTTATAATTACTACGATAGTACGGATTATTATGATAGGATCAATTATTCATTATTGGTTACCATCTCGAACACCTTAACTCTATGCTAAGATCCTTGATGTAAAGATTAGGTCCAGTATAGTTAATACTTAGTGCAAAGACGCGAAGCATCCCTCATAAACGCCCAACTCGCGTACAATCCCGTTTCATTCACTTCGTCCCACTCCAGCACACCTTACCTTACCTTACCTCACCTCAAGCCGCCAAACGCGCGATCCAGCTCCTCGCCGTGATCAACGGCCATCTCGCTAATCCCCGCCGTCGCCCCCGCGCCGCGGTCGGCAACGCTCATCTCAGCGAACTGGCCGGCGACCTCGGCCTCGGCGGGGTAGTTGCTGCGCTCGGGCTGCAGCAGACGCGCGTCGCTGTCGAGCCAGCCCGGGGCGACGCGGCGCTTCTCGGCGAGCTCGCGCTCGCGGATGCGGTCCTGCAGGTCCCGCAGCACGCGCTCCGAGTCTTCCTGCATGCGCGTCAGGTGCGCCTGCAGCGCCTTGCACGACGCGACGATGTCGTCGGGGTGCGCGGCGTGGCCGGACTGCGCCACCACGTACTTCACTTTGGCGTCGCTGGCCCCGGTTACGCCGCTTCGGGGCGGGGGCAGCGTTGACGGCATCGATTTGTAGGTGTAGGGCAGTGTGGCGGCCGTGGGGAGGGAGACGAAGGGGGAGACGGTTAGGGGGACTTGCGCTAGGAGGGGGTGCGTGCCTGGTAGATGGGTGTTAGTTGTTAGTGTTGGTAGGATTGACAGGAGAGAATGGATGCTTACGATCATCGCGCATTGTAACCATTATGCAGTTGATAGTCTTATAGTTAAGACAATAAATAAATGGACTGTCTGTTTGCTAATTGGACTCGGCGGATAAGGGATAAGATAGGTATGTTTGGGTATTGTTGTATGTAAGATCGAAGTACTTATCGAAGCTGCCGTAACGTGTATGACGTGGAATATCGATAAGCGATAAGCCCCTCTATTTCCCAATTTCTCGATTAAACTGAATAATTCAAGACCGGTAACAACTTCAATTTCACCTTTTCAATATTTTGACTTAAGGCATATCACAAAAACACACAGCTGGTATTGGGTAAGAACTTCCACTATCATTAACCGTGACGAGAATTCCATCAGCCATGCTGCCTCCAACCGTAATTAGAGCTTGCCCTTCGGCAGACAACGACTTCCAGCCCTTAAGTGAATATCAAGCTCAAACTCCGGATACCTTCTTCGATGGGAAGTCCATCCTCTATTATCACGACGAAAACGTCAAGGCGTGGGTATCAAATGAGCAATATGAAGCTCTATATATCTTTTCAAAAGGTTCCGAGGACGGCCTTACGCCCCTAAATCCTAGTCCACCCGAATGCTATGCGCTCGAGAACAATTGGGGGAAGCATTTATTTGAGGAGAAGGTCGAGGTGTTCGTTGCATCGAAGTAAATATTCTTAACCTAGATACTACAACTAAACATTACTGACATTTCCCATAGCAAGTTGACTCTTTTCTCTCACAAGAGTGGAACTGGACTTGAGATTCCTTACCCGGCCATCACACTCCACGCCATCAAGAATTTCCGCCACGTGGAGAAACCAGATGAGGCTTCGTCCAAGTTCATCGGAGTTTACATGCAACTCGAGTTCTCTAACTCGGGTGGGAAGGATGACGAAAGCTTTGATCCCATCGAGCTTACGCTTATCCCATACAAAAAAGAGCAATCTGCAAATGAAACCCCAGTTATCGACCCTTTGAACAGTGAGCGCGCTACTGCGTTATTCAACCAGGTCTCGGCGTGCTCGAATCTGCACCCTGACCCCCATGAGGAGGAAGACGAAGAGGAGGGTGGAGATGAATTCGACCGCATTGTGTTCGAGGGTAATGTCGAGGGAGACGCAATAGAAGGACTCCCTGGTGCCTTTAGGGGGGACCTCAATGGTGGTCTGCCGCCTCCAATGCCGGGAAGCTCCGGCTGGATTACCGCTGACAACGTTAACCAATATTTCGATCAAGAAGGCAATTGGATCGGGGGAAATGGCGTGAGCGGCGAACTCGGAGATGGCGCAGGTCGCGTCCGAGGCCATGTCGAAATAGATCAAGACGGCATGGAAGGGGTGGAAAATGGCGATGGTGCTGATTCGAAACGTCCGCGAACCGAATAAGCGAGCCATACACGGAATCTAAGCGCCCAACTGAGCTCACGAGTATGTACTCTCGAGTTGCCTAGTATCCGAGGCGATCTACGATTCGTGCTACCTTACAGATACTAGCAGATGTGTATTAATTTAATGTAATCCGTTTGTAGTGTACGGCGTTTGACAGAGCTTCATACTTTAGTAAGTTTACCACTCAGTTAACTCTTCATTAAAACCTGAATATTAACATGCAATAAGGCTAGGATAAATAGATACCCCTTGGAGCGTGATTGTTACTGGATCTGATTAATTATTACGATATCTAGGGTGATGTTTCCCTAGTAAGGTATCCTCAGTGTCTAAAGGTCAGGGATAGATGCGTTAAAAATTCAAATAACTACTATATTAGAATTCCCTAACCCGACCCAGTTACATAACAGGATATGTAATATACGACGAAGGTTAAAGATATCAGCACACTGTGTTTACATGACAGAGGAAAAATATTGCGCTCGTCGAGAGCGTGGCATACAAAATCGCGGCGTCTACGACTAACTAGCCCTTCAGGAACCCCTTTGCGTCGTACAAACTTTCAACACTCGCCCGCTTGGCCGTCGCCTCTTCGCGGCTTAGCTTCGTGGCATGCGTCATGATTTGGCTGGCGTGCTTCACGGCGTCTGTGCTAGTGGCACTCCCCCTTTTGGCATCCAACCCTTGCACTACCACCGTCCCCCGACGGCTTCTTCCAGCGCCACTTCGTTGTAAGGGACTGCCGTGTTTCGCATTGGTGTTGGAATTGGAACTGGGGTTGCAAATGACGGTGCCGCTGCCCATGCTAGACTGGGAGGACCTGTCGCCACCACCACTGCTACCGCTCTTCAGATCCCCTCCCAAAGCGAGATAATTCCTCACACCACCGCTCTGCCGCCCGGGGCTAAACCCGCCTCCTCGCATCCCCACGACTGTGGAACTGGCGACGCTGATATCGCTCATGGTGCTGAGCTGGCTGTTCATGCGCCGCAGCTCCGTAATGGCCGTTGACATGCGCACCGTCTTGCTGCGCTGGACGGTCTGCGCGCGCAGCGGCGGGACCCGGTCTTCGTCCTGCGAGTATATGGATCCGTCGGAGGGCATGCCGCGCCGCGGCGCCGGTGGCGGCGGCGATGTCGGCACCCATGTTACGGACTCGTGGTTGAACTGCCGCGGCTCTTCGGCTTGTCCGTAGCTCGGGATGCGGAACCCGATTCGTGAGGATCGGCCTGGCCTAGATATCGTCCGGACGAGCTTCTCGGGCGAACCGGGGGGGCCGTTGTTGTTGTCGTTGTCGTTGTCTGGGGCGTCGTTGTGGCTGTAGTTGTAGCTGTCGTATACGGATGATAGCCCGGCTTCGGAGACTACGGGGCTCGGGGCGCGTTCGCGGTTGGCGAAGGTGGGCGAGTTGAGTATGGATCGCGGGGAGGGCAGTACTCGTCTGCGCGAGGGCGAGGGTGTGGGGGTTGAGATGGAGGCGCTTTCTTGGGATATGGTTCTTTTGTGGGCTGGGTGTTTTGCGCTTGATTTCTTACGCGGTAGTTCGGCTGGAAGCGGTGAGAAAACCTTGGATAAACGAGCGGGGTTCTGCGGTGGTGGCGTTGACATGGTGAATGGGTCGTCGTCGTTTTCGTCTGACGATGGGAGCGTGTAGGATGGTTTACGTCTGGGTATACTGCTGGATTCTATGGCCCGTCGCAGGGACAGCTGAGGCGCGGGCGATGTGTCCATCCCTAAGGTTCCTCGGCGGATTCGTAATGGTGGAGGTACTTCTTCCTCCTTGACGCGAGACTTGGGGCTTCGCTCCGGGCTTGCCTCGGGGTTTCTGCTGGGAGAGAGCACTTCGCGGCTGGAAAGTACTTTACCAGGGGCGCGTCTCTCTACGCTACCCTCTAGTCTTGAGTCTACCGGCGGGCTGCGGACAGATGCTTCTTCCATGCTATATAGCGTTGATAACGCGGAAGACATGGTACTGCCGTATGAGAATGGGCGAGTCGGCTGGCTCCCTTGCGGACTAGGACTCGGTTCTGTTGACCTGTTGGCCCGGCTCGGGCTGGATAAAGCGGTTCGCACGTCTTGGTACGATCCCCTCCTCGATGCAACGAGGCTATCCGCTTCCGATAGCATCGAAACTTGCGACATGCGAGATATGTGGGATTGCTGTCGCGAATGCCCCGGAGTCCGCATCTGACGTTGAGATAGCTGTGGCTTTGGAGTGCACCCTTCCAATTCTGCATACGACAGTGTCGCCGGAGCGCTCTTGTGGCTCTTCACGGGACTGACGTCCCCCCTGTCGGGAGTCTCGTAACTAAAGTCCATATAGCCGCCGTAGTGATTTCCGTGGATCCCCCCATTGAGTACCCTCCCGGGGGTATACGGAGGGGCCATCATAGTCTGTCGTCGGGTGCTCCTGTTCCCGTCTTGCAATCTCTCAGCGGTCATGCGCAGAATTTCCGTCAGTTCCGTGTCCGTTGCGCTGTGCCGTAATATCGGCTGTCTCTGCGTCTGCCCCTGCGGAATACTAATAGGCGCTGGTAGACGCGCTCCGCCGGCTAGCTGTTGCGCGGCTTGGAACGAAACCCTGTTGCGGTATCGTGGGTTGTGGATTATGTCCGGTGATGATTTCGACGGGCTGTTGGAGGCGGATCCAGATCCGGATCCGGGACTTGGGTTGTTCGAGGGCCCGTATGATTTTTGCGGACTGGTGTAAACCTGAGGCTGGTGTTGACTCTGACGTGGTGTTGCTGTGTACCCGGTGAAGTTTGTGTCCTGAGGTGGCCCGCTCATCGTCCGGTCATTGGTACTGTCGGTAGGAGTGCTGAGCTGTTCTTCTATTCCCGCCTCGGTATATGGCAGAGTAGGGCTCACTGGCCCTATACCACTTCTCGTCGAGAGACGGCTTAAGGAGCGGCCTAAGCCACCGTCGAACCAGCTCACTTTCCTCTTGTGCCTCTGTTTCGACTTCCTTGGAGAAGTGACAGTTGGGCCGTGAAGCGCATCCTCGTCGATCCACGATGTCTTGCGCCGGTGCTGGTACATGTCGTAACCGCGCTCCTTATCCGGCGACCGGGGCTTCTGCCCTTGCTGCGTATCCACGCTGCCTCTCCTGCTCCCGTCTCCCCCAGTGAAGCTTCCAGGACGTGTTCGAGCAGGAGATACGACGTTCAGGCTCGAGCGCCTGCTCCTGCTCTCCTCCATCCCGACCTCGTCGTCCTTGTCCATTATGGTAGCCACCTGGTCACCGATAAAACTCTTCTTGCGTAGTCGCCGAGGGCCCGCTTCGTTCGCTATCGTGTTGCCAGACTCTACCGCTACATCAGGAAAGGTGGACGCGCGGCGCTGATCCTGTCTCCTGGCAAGTTTGAGGAGCAAAGGCGCGAGAGCCGCGAAGAGAATCACGGCTCCGCCGACTGCGATGCCGGCTATGGCGCCTGTAGAGAGAGCCATCTCGGTGCCCGTCTCATGTGCCGCTATAATAGACGCGGTATTTCGACTTCTGATGTAGAAAGACATTTCGTATATCAAGCTCGAAGTAAAGGCCTGAGCTAACTTCCTAGGTTAAAGGCGTGCCTGGGGCCCCCCTCAATCGCATTCGTACTTCTCTCTCTCGCTTTGGGCCCGCTCATGGGCTAGCTGTTTGATTAGTAGGCCTTATGAAACTTCGAAATGACATTACACGGCCATAGAAGATACTTCACGAATCCGTGGAAAAGTGTAGTCACCAAAGAGAGCAAAAAATCTCACGCACTAGCAAACAGAGAGGAGAAGCGGGTTCAAGACGAGGACGACGACATGGAATAAAACAACACAAAACAAAACAAAATCCTCATGCCCAACCCTAAACACTTACAAGCCATACAATTACCTAAATAACCCCAGAATGCGTCATGTCGAGCGCCAAATTTGCTGCTGGAATGCGTTGCTATCAGCGCCAGGCACGTTGCGTGTGGGCCGTAGAGAGCAAGTCGCATTCCAAGCGAACCCATCCCTGGCTGATGAGACAAAGACATATGGCCGTGGGCGGGAAGAATAACTACCTAGTCATAACGCATGCATTCTACAGCTAATTACTGTCAAATCTTAAGATGGAGATAGGCTGCAATTGATTTTCGTCTCACTATTAGACCTATAATAGCCATATAGGCAAGCTACTCGCACATGATAAACTCAGGCAACAGGAATTGCCAAAATACTGCAATACAAAACACGATGCAACGTCGAGAACATGATGAACGAACTAGGTTACTCAAGAACACATACACACATACGGTGGACTGATTTATTTCATTGTCTTGAGATGGCTCATCGATGGGTATAAAACTCAAGACTAAGGGGCATTGAAAAGATCTCTTGCCAGAAGAGATGCATCCCGAAAATGCAACGAGTACCTTTCAATACGCCAGCCTTGTATGCTTCAAATCAGACCATTTAGACCCACTGCCCCTACAGTCGGGTCACTGAACGCCGAAATATGAACCCCATATGCAATATCACTTTTCAGTCAGGCACGAAGTATGCATCGGGTGGTGAAATTTAATGCAATCGTATTTGCGTCAATGCCTTCCACTCTAATTCATCGCATATGTTCTGCTTTTCCACAAGGAGCCTCCACAACGCGTTTAAAGAAAAAAAGTCTCTGGGTGAAATCGGATCAGACCCTGAAACATGATGCAAAAATTCATCGCCGGTCCATATTGGCGAACAAGTATTTCCACCGAAACGAATATAAAAGAACTGGTTAACTTTGATCCTTTAAGACCTCTGAGCATGGTGTCCGTGCTGCAATGCATGTCTGCCATAGAATCTTCGTGGCTTCACCGCCGGGGATTCAACTGTTACTGTCGTGACAGACTCCTCCGTTACATACACAACTGGCTCTTTCCAGATCACAATTTCGACTTGGGAACCGCGTGTGATGGTCTGTGTGCTAACCACTTCGTACGAGACACCAGGGTCCGAAGTAGCTGCTGGGGCAGAAGTGGTCGTTGGAGGAGGTGCAGGCGTACTGGAAGAGGGCGTCTCGGCCGGCGGCACTGCAAGGGCACCGAAGTTCGGAGATACCGGAAGCGATTCGACAGGGGCAACTGAGCTTGTGCTTACTACAGATGCGCTGGACGAGGTAACGACTGGGATGCTAGACGACGTAGTCGATGACGAGGCGCCACCACCGAAGAAACCACCAAGTATGCTGGTTGCGGCGGAAATGATAGAACCAGCATCGCCGAGGCCAGGGGTGGCAGACTGCGGACCAGCCTGGACCTGGATGTTACCAGGAAGGTTCGCAAGGTTGCGAGCAGAGCCATCTTCCTGGGCTAGCATGGGCGGGACATCGAATTCACAAGCATTTTGTTCTTCATCAGTCTGGAGAGGCCCGCTGTTCACAAAGAGCTGGCAGTCCCGAATGTTGCCAGATTCGTTCGTGCAGGTGTCAATAGCTTCCTGCAAGAAGTCAACGTCCCAGCCAGTCATGAAATCGCCATGATAGCCAAATCCTTATAGACATGTTAGTATCATGATACAACCTTCGAGTTTGTCTGCTTACCAGTTGGGTCACCGTTGGAAACGACGAATTCTCCTTTGCGGCCCTTGAACTGCTTATTGCCGGTATCCCAAATAGTCTCGTAGAATAGAGTAACTAATCGCTTTGGATGGGACTTAGGGCAGTCACCATTTCCAACCAAGTTGGGATAGGCCAGATGGCTCTTGTGGTCCTTAGCTGTGATATCACCGTTCCAGCATGACGGGAACATCAATTCGATACGGATACCATCAGGGCAGTTTCCATCGAGGTAGTCCTTATCGGGCAAGTAGTGACGGAGCAGCGAACCTTCGGGCTCCTTCTTGTAGTTCATGCAGTTGTATCCGATTGCACGTTGCTCAAGGTCGTCCTGGCTAGTCTGCTTGAGAGAAGCCCAGTCAGACTGAGGAGGGTCAGGTGACTTCGGATCACCGACAGTATAATCTCGTCGATAGTTGCTTCCAGCGACCATCTGGAATCCGGGCGGGAAAGCCGTGACGTTGTCTCCACGAAGAAGATAGTACCTATTCTTGGTATTAGCTTCAACATCAGGTACTAGGCATTACGCCAAATAGTTGCCTAATAAAAGGGCTAATCAATGTGAAGTAGGTAACCCTCAATAATGCACCGAAAATGCAGATCATCTAACATAAACCAACAAGACTTGTGGCAGCAAATATAACGAAAGAAGCATGAGGACTTACGCAAGCATTCCTCCAACCTGGGGGACGATCTCGAACTGTTTGGTCTCGCTATCTTGGAAGTAGAGCGCAGGGGTCCAATATGCCGACTTGTCTTGCTTCACGGCACATGAGCTGCAGCTCCCCTGCATAAGCTGGTCGTAAGTAGCGCTGAGCGAAAAACCTGTAGGAGTGGTCAATAAACATTCTTCATACTCATATCCAGCACACAGGACAGATAGGTAGGGGGATTAACAAATATAGCAACATACCAGAGGAGCCGTGGACAGTATGGATATGAGGAGATACCACGCCAGCATCCATGATGGGATCAATACGAGCTAGACCTGTGCGGCCATGACACTCCATGCGCCAGAAAGCTGACACATCTCCAAAGCTGCTTAGGAGGAAGAATGCAGAGAAAATCTTGGACGCCATTTTGTAATCGTTAGATTCAACTTGAAGCGGAAAGTCCGATGATTTAATCAAAAGGTTCTTTGCGAAGTCGTTATTTGACTGAGGGTTATTCTTGATTGTTTTTTTCGGGTTGCAAGAAAAAGTGTAGCCGGCTCACAATCTCGTTGCTTTATGTAATGGTTTGTTGGTCGCTAGGCACAAAGCGCAAACGGTCAGATGAGTGTAGGTTTAGAGGCAGTTCAGCTGTGACTGCTCGGATAGTTTAGTCTCGACGCTCAGTTATTGCCAATGCGGATAATTCGCTGGTGGGAGCCGAGGAACTGGTGCCCTTTGATGCGGTATACTGGATTTCCGAATGGCACACCCAAGACCGCCGATGCTATTGCCAATTCCTTCCACCTCAATTCCCCCAATTCACTATTTCTACCAAACACACGTGCTATCCAGAGCGATCAGAACTTCAACGTTCGTAATCGGTAAGTATCTGGTTGGCCTGTGCGTAACCTAAGCCAAGCGGCGTGAAACGAATTCGAGGGTTGATATTGAGTAATCCAGATCCAGTGAAAGACAATTTTCGAAGGTGGCTATCAGAGTTGTTTTTTTCGCCTCTAAATTTAGGGCTGCGCAACGCAAAACGAGACAGGTGTTTGCTTGATTTTTCAGAGTCGAAATGAATGCGATCAACACAAGAAGAAAAGAGTGTGATGATGCTAATAACCTAGATAGAAATCTAGACTAGTGTGAAGATTGGTAAAGAGCGTGGCTGACGTCGACCGTCGGGAGTTATAATGAACGAAATGCTTTGGTGGTGATGAGAGTGAAGTCCCAAGAGGAGCAGAATGAAAGACGAAAAGAAGGGCGGCGAAGGCAGAGGGGATATTGAAAATAGCGGCGCGTAGAAAGGGCAAAGGGTAAAGGAGCAGGAGGGTAGGTGGGGATTGGCGCATAAGGAGGTGTTGGGCATCGTGAGACAGTACGGGGAAGGTACTATCCGGTACATAGATACATCCCAAAAGGGAAATAGAGAGGCCAGTCGCACTTACAGTTAGGTACCTTATGCACCTCCTTTTACTTAGGAGGTACATATGTAGGTAAGCATATCTACACATATCAGATCACAACGGCTTGTACAATCACACATGCGCACAGTTATTAGCAGCTATGTTGCCTAGGCAGGTTGCACCTATTTCGTATACAGTTGCATCATATTTGTCCTGCGCATTCTTCAGAAGGCGCCGAAGGCTGACCTGATAACGTCCTCGTGGTTTTGCAAAGAAAGGTTTTCTTGCTGATCTTGGCAAAAAAAGACAAGCCTGGTTCTAGGAAACCCTGTAGGATCGTCATTCCTACCTAAAAAAGATTAAGCAGCTTTTACCAGAGAAGTTAGACTACTGCATAGATTAGGCCAGATCGCGAGGCGTACCTACACCACTGATGATATGTCATCAAGGGGCTGTTTCCTAATAATGCTCATTGGCCGGAGATATTCAGGGACAAGAGGGAAGGGGTGGCACCCTAGTCTGTCCCATGCAGGTACAGATCCCGTTTCTCCAATTTCCAACCAACAACGCAAGATGCGGTTGCAGCCGAAAAATGTACCCAAGTACCTAATATATAAAATCACCTGGGCACTTACACATATAAAGAAACTATATCGCAGAGAACGGCACAGCGAGATGGATTTTAGCCAAAAATAACTGCACCTCGTAAAATATCTCTATTTTCTCTTCTAAGGCGTCACTCTAATCGATAATAGAGTAGTTTGTCCATAGTTCTTTACCGAATGTTTGCTTAGGCATTGCTATCGGGGTCTGCACGAAGCCGTCCACGGTCCTCCGTAGGTAATAGGCGGTCTGCCAAATCACCATGGCGTTTGGTCTCCGTGCAGCAGCTAGTGAAATTGTTAGGAAACCTCTCACTACAGTATTAAAATCCTTTGAGACGTGTGCTTGCTTGATAGTGGATGCAGTGCGCGCATTAATCGCTCATCTGAGCTTCGTGGCCTATCCACATGCTCGCTTCTCAGCACTGCTTGCTTCTAATCTTATTGCTGGATGCAAATAAGATTCTCGCTTTACGTCAAGAATGACATGTGCCTCATAGAGAATGATTACGTCTACAGTTAAACGCACGAGATGGGTGATATAGTGTGCTCTATGGTTCATTTCCACAATGCACAAAGAGCTGCAAAGAAAAGCTAGTTACATGCAATTATGTAGTACGGCTCACATTGATAAACGCCTTTTAAATTTAAATTTTTCCTTTTTTTTCTTTTGCGGTTGCTTATCGGGTACACCAATGACAATGACCGGGCGTACCTGCTCTGTACCTAGAGACATACAAGACCAAATCAAGGTAGGAACAGAAAGGGGAACGTCCAGGTTCCTGAAACAAGTTTCAGCCCCTAGCATATAAGGTTAACCAATCAAAGCGAAGATTTGATCTAGCGATTACTAGGTTGGGAATGTAAATTAGGACCATGGTTAAAAATGCCTTAGCTGAAGCTAGAATCATTAGTATTGAGCAAAATATATCTTTATTTTATTGTCTTTACAAGTGGTACAGCTACATGAAGGTACTTAGAATAGGATAAGTGCAAGAGCCACTACAAAATTGGAGCTGAATCGTACCTAATCAGTACAAGGAAGGTTTGGCGGATAAAGTCGCATAAGACATCCTTTCATATTGGATAGGTAAGGTAAGGTACCTAGGTAGGTAGGTAGGTAATTGTAGCATCAATCATACTTTCCCCAGGCTGCCAGGTCACGGACGGAAAGATGACGAAATGATCTACGCGCCGGAATTTCTTTAAGCACAAGGCGCGTGGTATCATTGGTCCCTTCTCGCAAATGCTACTCAGCTCAGCTCATCACAATTAAAGCTGAAGAAGGGTATAGAAGTATCATGACATCCACAACAACACACCTACATAGATGTAGCTAAATAGTTTAAGAGGTATCTACCTACTTCCAATCACGATCATAAAATCTTACCTCAGTCATATCTTGCGGTCTTTCTTCTCTCTATATCCTATTAAATAAATATTATTTGTCTGTAGGTAAGTGGTAATTATTACATCTGCGATCCTCTCAGTGCCGGTTGTTAAATCGTCCATTGATAAAATGTGTAAGTACCTAGGTACCTAGCATAGGTGGTTCCTCTAAATGAAGTGACACAGCCAGGTGCCCCTTCATGATTTTACTTGCCACATGGATCGCGTAGATATCCCAACACTATCGCTTCTACCGCGAAACCCTTCAACTTGGGGGTATTTTCCCTGTACTGAATTTGGCTCCTATGTGGAATAGGGGGATCGACACCAAATCCTAAGCTACCCAAGTATGGATTAGTTGATATGAAACAATAGAATACAACAATGTTAGTTATTGGATTAATACTAGTTAGTACTAACCTAAAGATTTTTGGATAGCGTCAGTAATTTACAGAGCTGCAATAATACCCAACTATGTATACTGGAGTGATGAGTTTATAGGTAGTAGGTCGAGACATGATTTCACCATAACACATGCATTAACATATCATGCATGCAAATGCAAATGGGTAAGGTGAGACGGGAGAAGGGAATCCATATCGATGTGAGCACCATAATGATTATGTAATAGGTATAATAGATAACAAGCCACAACCAATGATCCACCACCCCTAGGCACTAGCCACGTTTTAACTAAACCATTGACATTGGAACAATTCGAATGCGACAGCTGATGCAGAAAGTTCCTACGAACATCGTGATTGTTAGAGGCGCAACCTAATCGCAACCTAATCATGCAGTGCCTTTGATATAACGATATTTCCATTCCTTCTGCGCGACCATGGACGATCTCTCCGGCCTTAGTTGGTCTTCGACCAACCCGAGCAAAGAGGCCAACAAGCCTCCCCCTATGAATCCCACGAACCCACCTACTTTCTATTCTACTCTACGCCCGACGCCATCCCCTCAGCCCTCCGGTCGAACCACACCGCTTTCTACCCAAGGCTCTGGCCTCACTGCCCCGAAACCACAAACCGGTAAACCGGCGACCGATAGCTTTAGTGGTCTCGTGAGCTTTGGGGGCGCCAAGGGCAACGCCAACCTAAGCCTCCGAGAACGGCAAGAACAGCTAGAAGCTCAAAGGCGTCAGAAAGAAGAAGAAGACAGACGAAAACTACAATCCCAGTATGGAGGCGGCCAATTTTGGGACAATATTGGGCAGGGCTCTATGCCTGCGTCCCGAACCATTTCCCCGGCTATTCCATCACCATCAGTCGGTACCGGAATAGGGGTTCAAAATGGACAGAAAAAGGGAGACGACGACGACCTTTTTGCCGCATTCAATAGAGATACAAAAGTCGACAATGCCAGCCACTTTCCTCCCCCCGAGCAGCAAGTATCCGGAAAGAGTACCCCGGCCAATACTGCTCAGCTCGATTTAACTAATGCTAGCGCGTGGGGTAAGCCTACAGGTTCAAGTGGAGGCGAACTCGGTGATGATGATGATCCTTTCGGCTTGAACCAGATGAAGAAACAACCACAGCGCCAGCTATCAGTCAATGGTGACGAAGATGATGATTTCCTGGGAGATCTCGGGAAGCCTGTTGACGAGGTGCGGCGCAAAACTCAAGCTACCCAGCCAAAGCCAGAACCGGGTCGGCCTATCGAAGTCGTGGACTCAGACTCGGAGCCCGAAATGCCTCCAAGAGGAGCCAGTTCCGACCCGTTTGACAAGGCAGTTGCGGAATTGGTTGATATGGGGTTTACAGCGGAGAACGCAAGACGAGGTTTGACGGAAAGCGGGACAGGCTTGAACGTTCAAGCAGCCGTTGGGTGGCTTCTAGACAATGCACATAGGCAAGCCCGTAATAAGCAGTCTCCTGCAGAGCCCGCTTCCGAACGAACTAGGAGGGATGATAACCGTTCTAGAAATCATGGCAATCCCGCGTGGATGAGTGGAGACCATACAGGTGATCCTCCTTCACGGAGAGATAATCGGTCGCCCGTTTCTGGGGACGATTTCTCAAAAAGGGCTGCGGCAGTAAGCTCCAGTTTCTTCAAAACGGCTAATTCCCTTTGGAAGAGTGGTCAGAAGCAGGTCCAAAAGGCAGTTGCTGATTTCCAGCAAGAGGGTGGCGATCCCAGCCAACCAAAATGGATGCGTTCAGCCCATTTAGATCAGTCACATGCAGGAAAGCGTGAGCCTGAGAATACTACAGACGAAGCTCTGATGCTAGAATCCGGTGCACGGCCAGAGAAACACTCGTCCAGGCCTACGCAAAGTCGGCATAGCGAACCGAGAGACCAATCCCCGGCCTTACCTACTCGACCGCGCACGCATTCCCCAGGGGTGCCCAAATGGCAACAAGCAGCACCGCCAAGTTCTCGAGATCCTCGGGTGCGCCTAAACAAGCAAGATATTGAGGAGCAAAGCGCACAAGCGTATGTCAGTCCTGCAAGGAGAAAAAAGGCTGCACCTCAACCTGCACCGCCATTTGAATCTGAGCCAAACCTACTATTTGATCAGCCTTCGCAATCTCAACCCCGACGCGCCGCTCAGTCACCAGCCCCTTCAACTCAACCGCCTACACGGACCCCTTCAAAGCCCATCACTCCACGGCCAGCCCTGCCCACTCGAACCGTTCCCACTATCCCTTCATCAACTTTAGAAGCTTCTACACGGCACCGTCTCGAAGGAACAGCCCATTTCAAACGGGGGGATTACGACGCTGCGCACACAAGTTATACAAATTCGCTAGCCGGCATACCACAGTCACATCCCATTTGCATTGTCCTACTGACTAATCGCGCACTCACTGCACTGAAGACCGGGAGTCCCAAACAGGCTGTCGGCGATGCAGATGCAGCGATCGGCATTATAGGGCCCTCTCACGGCGAAGGCGAGAAAGTCGCATTACCTGATGGCGAAACACGCGAAATGAAAGATCTGTACGGCAAAGCGCTCAGCCGAAAAGCCGAGGCCCTTGAACAAATGGAGAAGTGGTCGGATGCTGGGAACGTTTGGCAGCAATGCGTCGAGGCTGGCGTTGGCGGCGCAAACGCGATTGCTGGTCGACAACGCTGTCAGAAAGCGCTTGCGCCCAAACCTAAACCAACCCCGAAGCCAGCACAGGTGGTTAAGCCTCGACCAAAACCCTCCGCAGTATCAGACCTCAACCCGCAGAAAAGTTCAGAAGCTGTGCAGCGCCTTCGGCAGGCCAATAAGGCAGCTGAAGCAGCTGACGATGAGAAATTTGCGCTTGGCGAGAAAGTCGATGCGAAGATCGCTTCATGGCGTGATGGGAAAAGGGATAATCTACGGGCCCTCCTTGGAAGTCTTGACCAGGTGCTATGGGAGAACAGCGGGTGGAAGAAGGTCGGCTTGCACGAGCTAGTAGTCGCGAACAAGGTCAAGATACACTACATGAAAGCCATTGCTAAGTGTCATCCTGATAAGGTGAGTTGTTTATTTCTTCAAAGCGGCTATCTACATCTATACCTCATCTTTAATGCTAACCGGTGTTCGTATAGCTACCTCAAGATGCAAGCACGGAGGTAAGACTCATTGCCGCCACGGTATTTGCCACCCTAAATGAGAGTTGGGATAAGTTCAAGGCCGAGAATGGGTTATAGGTTCAGCAGCATCACGATGCGAGGATATGCTAAATCCGAAACCGTTAATGTATAGATAGAAATGAGACCATGAATAACAAATATATTGCGGTACAGCAATGGACAATGTATACCAATTTATAATATTCATTTTCAGTCACCCCGGACCTGAATAACAATTATTGAGTTGAACAGCCGCTCTGCCGTTAGAAAACCATCAGTCACATTTTCAGCCCCGGATATCCTAATCCTAGTATTCTACATACATATTAGCCCCATCCCTAGCTATCTAAGCTGGGTTACCCGGGTCCGGATGTTGGGGTCCCGACCTGTCACAACCCCGGATTAATGTTATCGGGACTATTCACTCTTTCGTCATCCCATAAAGTCAGGAATGCCAAAAATGAGAACAACCTCAAGCTTGCAGCCTTATGAAAATTATTCTGCAAGTTTTTGGTAAAGATGGGATACTAGTTAGTAAAAAGGAACCGTTATCACCGATATAAGACCGATAACGAGTGTAACATCCCAGCCCGATCGACGTCATTCTCTCACAACCTAAGCAACTACCATACAGGGTTGCTTCTTTTCTTTGCGAAAGTTGATCTTGCGCTTACGTCAAAAATGTCCGCTTTCTACTCGATATCCTTGGTTATAGGCTTATATTCCAATGCGACGAGCGCTGCTTCGGTTTGCCGAGTTAGGAAATCCGATGATGAATAATCTTGTCTAGCGTCGCCGCCAAAAACGTTGGTCGCATGCCAACGTTACCAATACCTAACCTAGCCCTTTTTCCCAAAGTCGTCAGCTAGGTACGTCTGGGTCTCTTTGCGGGGACCCCTTTTGGAATGGGGTTATGGGTTTTAATGATTTCTGGGGTTGGGGCCCCTGAAGCCATTTTCCCCTCAAAAAAATCAAAAAAGAGTTTACCTTGCTTCAACCGATTATGAGATGTTGCGATCTGACCTGCATACATAGTGGCAGCAGCCGTGCTTGCATCGAATCATTTTAAACCCAATTTTTCTATTGGGACTTCCGCTTTGACTAACACCTCGCCATCGTACCTTAGGTAGTTTAGGCAAGTACATACATACAACTTCGGAAGTACCTACTATACCATTGCTATAGCATAGAGAAACTACCCCAAAAGACCTCCTTCCCCAATTGCCCAAGCAACTTGAAAACCTCCAAAACTTCAGGTCCTCCACAATTCCTCCACATTCCGCATCAGCGCACCGCCACTTAAGGCACGAGGCCGAGGACGCTATTCCGTTCACGTAGATCCCGACTTGGTTGGAGCCCCACTAAGCGCCATAAGTCTCCATTTTCTTCCTGCCAATTCCGTACTTGGGGTACATCGTTGGTTTGGAGACCCCGGTTCCACCCCGGCTTTCTGCGCTCGCTCGTGGGTTGGTTGGGGTTGGCGGGCTGGCAGGTTGGCAGGTTGGCGGTTGACATGAAGGGAAAAGTTCCAAGGTTGCCGCGTAGCGGTCTATGTCTTTTAACCGTCTTACCTACCGTCGAGTATATATATCATCTATTGCCAGCTTGCCTCAAACCGTAGATTTGCTTTTTTAATTGTCTTTGTTGGTTATACTTACTTGCATGTGCTCCAGTTGCTGCTTTGGTCCTCGGGCAGATTATTACGAGCATTGACTATAGCCGAACATCTTTAGTCTCTTTAGTCTTCTTTAGTCCCGCAGCTTGATCGACATCGACGTGGGACCAATATAAATAGAAGGCCATCGGCGCATAGATCGACGTCGCGCAACTGATCTTGGGCCTTGTATTCCACCAGTCTCTAAGCCGAGGAGCCTTACTATATAGATTACTGGGTTATCTTGACTTGGCCCGATCTCACATACCACCTCGAAGCCAGCTACATTTGACACATTTACCATGGGGAAATATTTCGGTCTTCGGGGCGACTGGCTTAACTATGCCATAGGCATAATTGCAGGATGTGATTTCCTACTTTTCGGATATGGTAGATATCTCCATCTCATATAAGCGTTATTTAAATAACCTAACAATGTCTTAGATCAGGGTGTGATGGGCGGCATTCTTACAATGCATCAATTTCTTGAGGCCTTCCCGGATATAAATCCAGAGGACGCAAGTATAGACGTTGCAGAAAAAGCAAAGCGAGCATCGACTCAGGGTATCGCTGTTGCGGCATACAACCTGGGGTGCTTTGTCGGTGCCGTCGCTACTATTTTTATCTCCAACCCCCTCGGTCGAAGGCGAATGATTATCCTCGGTACTTCAATCATGGTCATCGGCGCTATTCTACAAACCAGTGCTACAACTCTCCCTCACTTCATCATCGGCCGAATAATCACTGGACTCGGAAACGGAGGCAACACATCAACTGTTCCTACTTGGCAATCGGAGACTTCTCGTTCCCACAAGCGAGGGAAGCTGGTCATGATAGAGGGCGCTTTAATTACATGTGGTATTATGGTCAGCTATTGGATTGATCTTGGCTTCAGTTTCATCGACAGCAGTGTCGCTTGGAGGTTTCCTCTCGCCTTCCAAATCGCATTCTGCTTGTTCATCCTAGCCTTCATCTGGAATCTCCCCGAATCCCCGAGATGGCTGATCCTAAAGGACCGCGAGGACGAAGCCCGAGAAGTCCTTGCTGCATTGGGAGACACCACGATCGACTCCCAAGAAGTACAAAACGAGTTTACTGCTATCAAGGACACAGTCCTCGAGATGTCTAAAGGCAGCTTTAGCGACCTTTTTACTATGGACAAAGACAGGAACTTGCACCGCACCTTGCTTGCTTTCGTAAACCAAATGTTCCAACAGATCTCAGGCATCAATTTGATTACGGTATGTATAAAACCCCCCCTCCCACCTCCTAGAATGGTTTCCAAGTATACAGTAACTAACGCTCAGTAGTAAGTTGCGATTACCCTATCGTTTCGATTCGCTCGAAAAAGAAGAGTAAAAACTCCAGAATTGCAGAGTTATAAAGCTAACACAGGATGTTTCTATCAGTTATTATGCGCCAGTAATTTACAGCGGACTCGGTATGAGCGACTTCATGGCTCGACTACTCGCGGCGATCAACGGCACAGAATACTTCATTGCTTCATGGCCTGCCGTGTTCCTTGTTGAAAGGGTTGGACGCCGGAAGCTCATGCTCTTCGGTGCCGCCGGCCAAGCTGTCAGTATGGCTATTTTAGCTGGTGTGAATTCTGCACCCGACAATAAAGCAGCTCAAGGCGTCGCCATCGCCTTTCTATTCGTTTTCAACACGTTTTTCGCCGTTGGTTGGCTTGGAATGAGTAAGTACATTTTAGTTTCCTCGCGATGTCTCTCGGATCTTGTAAAATAATCTTGTGCTGGGGTGTTGAGAATCTATTTGGTGTTCCTATGAATCCACACTTGCGGAAACGTTTGCTGGAATATAACTAACTTCTCCTTTTCCTTTAGCTTGGTTATACCCCGCCGAAATCACAACTCTCCGTACCCGTGCACCCGCCAACGCGCTCTCTACTTCCTCCAACTGGATTTTCAACTTCCTCGTCGTTATGATTACACCTATAGCTTTCAACAGTATTGGATACCAGACTTATATCATCTTCGCAGTGATAAACGCATTCATGGTACCGTCGGTCTATTTCTTCTTCCCTGAGACGGCATACCGCTCGCTCGAGGAAATGGACACCATCTTCCACAAGGTACACGGTGCTAAGGGTTACTTTACGGTCGTGGATGTGGCTGACAAGGAGCCCCGCCGCTACGGCAAGAACGGCGAGCTACTTATCGCTTACGAGGAGACGGAGGAGCACAAGGCCCACATTGAACGCCCCGAGCACCACGAGGGCAGAGGATCTGGATCAGCCTCTCTGGCGACGGATGCTGAAAAGGCCCAGGGTGGCGTTTTCGACGAGAACCGCGGCTAAACATACATTATATACCCATCATGCACTAGCGTCGTTACGTCCCTTGCTTTTGTATTGCCTAGATATTTCATCGCAAACTCCTGTAGATAGCTAGAGAGTGGTGGAGCTAGAGGCTATTTCGGATTTTATTATGCTGTAGATATCTGCCATGTAAGAGGACCGTACGAAGCTTTGGCTACAAATATTTGAAATGAAACATATTTCCTTGGGACAATAATTACAATGACTCTCGATAGCTTCCGTGACCTGTATAATCCGCCTACATAAGTGAATAAAATACATATGATTATGCCCTTATGTCTTGTGTTGGGAGTTATGAAATTCGACGAAAAGGGTAACCCGAAGGCGAAGTAGTGAAGTATATGTATAGGGGAGCACTAGCCCCAGAGTGAAGCGAGCTTGGTGACTAGTACCCTTGACACCTAATTTAGTCTCCTATGCTCTATACACTACACTACAAGAGTTGACGAAGCGATTTGCCACATATACTTTGGACACGGCTACGCAAGTTGATTGTTTATGTAAATCTGGTCATAGCCTAGACCTGTGAGGACTTGGATCCATGTATATGTAAAGTATAGGAGCCATGCTTCGGGTTACCCTATCCAACTACTTCCAAGCCTCCTGACTTGAGCGAGGAACCGAATAACCGAGTGTTTATAAATAATTTGTGAGTCTCCATAGACACGGAGTTAAGTACCTATATATTGGCGAAGGGGATACTTCAAATTAAAAATCGTTGGTCCAAGACGTTCTAGTTTAAGTATTATCTTGGTTGCATACCTCTTACAGTGCGTTGCGGAAGCGATGAGATAACTTGTACACATTCTACACCGGGAAACTCTCAAACGGCATCAAATCATGTAGTCGGGGTGCAAGGTTTACTAGGAATTGAGGCGGTTTGGATATGGGACAACGGCTTAGTCCGGGTTCCCCTTAGTCGAGGCTAGACACGACATAACCTCGCAAGGAAGAAACCTGAATCAAAACAAGGCGAGAGATCTAGGCTCTCCACATCTACGTAAGCGTAATACTTGCTGTGCTGGGCCGTAATTACTAACCAAATGGGAACTGGCTCAACAGTTGTGTATTCAGATAGAGATACATGCACAGAAGTTGGCACAAGCTTGTCACGAATCATCCGACATAACCTACTTACCTTAGCCGAACTATAGATGGTTCGTGACTGTAAGAACCACAACAACTGCAGAAACTCGACAGGGCTCTTACTTCAATTTCGATAGACACCTACATCATGAATACGTTGATTGTTAACGATACTACACCGAGCCCGTACCCTTACGCCCTTGGCGGAGAAAGCTCCTCCGAAGACTTGGGCTTTGCACTTACGATCGAAACTGCCATAGCCTTCACAGCTATACCTACCTACATATCTCAATAATAATGTAATAGGTCGCTAAGAGGTGTTGTCACATCCAACATCTCATATTACCGGTACAAACTCCAAAGATTCATCGTCGTCCATGTAAATCCCGACCCCTCCCAATCAACGCCTTGTCCCGTCACAGCGACAATCAGCGTCTTCCGAGACAGATAATTAAGGCAGGGCCAGAAAGCAACCTAGAATACGTCGGTCCTCACAATATGCTGGGCTTGTGATTCCCTTCGTACTTTCCTCCAACATGAGTATAGATATACGCGTCGAGTTAACGTACCTAAGTTAGGTAGGTGGGTATAGAATCCCATAGGTAGGTAGTCAACATAAAATCCAACATAGATACCTACCTAAGTAAAGGATAGTAAGAGCCCAAAGGCTGGCATGTTAGCTTTCATTTTCCGTTGAGAATTTTCTCTATAGACATATAATAAGTAGTCCTATAACAAGGTAGGTATTCCTACAATCCGATACCTATGCCCCCTTACGTATTATAAAATATCTAGGTATCTAACATCGGTAATTTAATCATGCCCGAAGTTCCTAATAGTACTAGCCATCTAGTTATACTATATTATAGAATCATAACTCCGCGTCCCTTTGCTTGCTAAGGTATGATCTTTTAGCTATATATACTAGTATATAGAGACATACCTCGCTAGAGTTGAGTAAATCATCACTTATAAAACATCATTGAAAGAGTTAATCGAAGAGAGACATATGAAGCTATAGATACCAAAAAATTAAAAGGAGAGTACTTTTTGCCTCTCGTGTTAGGTTTAGCTTATCACGGAGCGGAACTAGAAATCACGAAGACAACTCCGTGATACGTATTAACTCCAGCAACCGCTAGCAAGGTAGCATCGAGTCCCTACTTGGTGCCCTTCTGACTTCGACCCAAGACCCAACTAAGAGGTACATACCTTAGATACCTAGGTACCTCTTGTACCCCTTGAATTCCTAATATAATGAAGTTGTCCTTGAAGCTCTAACATTTCGACTAGTAGTATACTCCCACGAACTTATAATTGCCATATAATATAACTCCTTACCAGGTAGAGTATATCTGCTCACGGCGATGTACCATAAATTCCCAATTCGTGTGTGTTTACTAACACACCCCTGATAGTTAACCCCTTTATAGCTGTAACATTTGGGCTCAAAGCGGCATGGGTATAATCAACGACGTATCAGGAACCCTCTTTATAACCCGGTACTGTGTTACCTTTACCATCTTTCCCGTAGCTTATCAGGATTTCGCAATAGGATGCATTTAGGGGGTGGTTTGGTCATATATGGCCGTACGAGGTATTCATGCTTGTTGTACTTGTTTGTTGATACGGACTGAAAAATTTATCTATTGTTGTCACGAGGGGGGACCAAAGAGCATGGTAACAACTTCGTTGTTCCGCAAGGAACTCTCTCCTATCTGGGGAGCCTTACGGCTAGTATATACATGAATGTTCTTTGTTCTAGATGTATCATCTAGAATCCTGACAATTGTTTTACATAGGGTAAGGGGATCGAGTGAAAGATATCTATGGTTACGAATACAAACTACAGCTAGGATTCCATTAGGTAGCTGAGACATGTAGAGCAAATAATACTTTTAGTATGTATAGCCGCAGGCTTCCTTGCTTAGGGTTGGAGTTCCTTGGGGGACAGCGAAGTTGTTTCAATGCCTTCCGGTTCTATCTCGTAACATCTACTACGAGTAATTTCTCTAGCCTCTAACAATGCCGTATATATAACGTATATGTCATAAGTACCTCGTACGTGGTTCTTGCTTCTGGGAACTAGCTAGTAATGTCAAGCAGTGTCGCCCAGCGTTAGGGCGATCCTCTTGTTTAAAAACTTGATCTCGAACCGTCCTGTGACCTGTAGAGGGTTTGCTACCAGCTTCCAGACGAGTATATGCGTGGGAACAAAAATAATTTATTGATTAATGGTTGCTATGGGGTCATGAGGTTGCCTGGCGGACTAGACAACTTCTTGACTTAGCACCTTAGGTAGCTACCTAGGTAGTCACCCAAGTTACGCCCATCAGGTAGCATAAGTAGAAGCCTTGCAACATGCTGCGAGTATGATATTCTGGTTCTCTAAGACATCACCACCAACGATACAGCGTCCCGGTTTCAGCCTCGCGATAGTTTTACACATCAGATATCTACCATCTAATCTATCATGGCCTCTCAACCCCAACCCAACTCCCGTGCTACCCCATCGACCGAAATGGTGCGCGTTGCCAACATGCCCTCAATGCAGGATGGGGTTCTACTTATAAGCATGATCTACGGACTGCGAGACGATATCCGACACATGGAGGCGCGCTTAGATACCCGCATCGAACAGCTAGAGAACCATCTCGCTAGTGCTCGCACTCGTATCGATGAATGCCACAATCAGATGAAGGCTCATATCAACGAATCAAGCGTGGTAAATGCTGTTTATACCTCAGGCGAGTAAGTACTAATAGCAGCTTTCAATTTCAACTATTCTCCTTGACAACTGGCTTACTTATTGCAGAAGTGTTGAGTGCATTTCTGAGCAAATGAAGGAAATCACTGACGAACTGGCACGATCTTCGAAGGGCAAATAGTAAGACGCTTACGGAATGTTGCGTTGGTACATTCCACTACTTAGATTAGGTAGCTGAGAGAATATTACGACTACGCCTGCTGACTATCATCTATTTGGTATTTTCCTAAGGTATCTAATTGCAATACTTGTGACATGCTTGTAGATGCCGCTGGTATTTATTTTCTCTGTGACCCTGTCTTATTTCCGAATGCCTATGGCTATTGCAGCATTGGGATAGAGGTTTTACTCTAAGTTCATAGAAACCTTTGGAGGTAGTTATATTTAGCAAAGCTCGTCATCAGATGAGTTCCTGGCGTATCTCGTATATCCTCGTAGAGGACTGTCTTCCTAGGTCGAAACTAGAAAACTGCCATGCGACGAAACTGAACAATGTCTCAGCACATGTATCTGCTGCGCCACCATCTATGTAAATGTCTGTAGGACTTTAGCCCTATTGGCTCACATAACGATACCTTGGAATGGGCCGTTGAGGCTCGTTGTCAATGTCACGTTGCGTCTCCATTCGTACCGATATCCATTAAAGGAGGATAATGCTCTCGAAGGAAGCATCTGCATAAGATCATAGGTTGAAGTTCACTTCCGTTCTTGATTAATAATTAATAACATATTATTTACTATGCGCATGGAATAGTCCGGGTAATGACGACTTTTCACGGGTAAAAACTCCGGGAATAACATAACCTAGAAAATACGATAATGACGGTGCCCAGAATGATATATGTTAGTTGTTTAAAGAGAAGCTAATGGGAGATCCGGCAGTGGTTTTAGTGATCCCGGGCGGTAGATGGAGATGCTAAAAACAGCGTCGTACCCTGTTCCCCTAAACAGCTGCCGGCCAAGCGCTTTTTAGCGCACCTCCCCAGTATACCACGTACCATGTACCTACATGGAAACCCCACAGACGCATTAGGTAATAATAGCCTGACATGACGTCGACGGGACGGGATAATTAGGTATCTACCTAGGTACCTAACGAACTAAAACCATCCATTTGCGATAAACGAGCGATGCGATGCGACCAGCCGTTAGGTTAGTTAGTCTTCAGCCCTTTGTGAGCCCGGCTTGAATAAAGCGGCTCACCTCAGCTCTAAACCAACCGAACGACCCGGCATTGCGGCACACGTAAAGCTTGCCAACCCAGTACGTACGTACCTAACCTAGGTATGTACCTATATTAGGGACATGGAACAGAACATCTCGTAGGTATCATCCGTACAACTCAACACGACGTCCATACAAGGCCACATGGTATGTATGTATGCGCATAAAGCAAAGGGGCCTTCAGACCCTTCCCGCTGGGTTTGGTTATATTTTACGAGGCGGTGGAGGAATTGAAGTCAACGAGCTAAGTTAGGACTGTGAACTGCGCTGCGCTAAGCAAGGCGGAGCTGAGTCCCTTCTGGCGAATACCGCATCTTCGCTGCGCGGGCCAGCTGATTCGTGTCGATCACTTCGTATTGAAAAGCTTTCCGGGCAGGAAATCCCCAGTGGGCGGATTATCCGCAAACAACAACGTGCTGACTGGACTATGTGACGAGTGATGCCACGGCTAGCTGTTTTTTTTCTTCTTTCTTTCTTTCGCAAAGGGGGTGGTGGGGGTTGCCTGTGATATATAAAAGATAATGGTTGCCCGGGTCGTAGGTAGAGATATTGTTGGTTTCCTAAGTAACAAGGAGAATTAAATTCATCGGTACCAGCAGTCTTCATCTCTACAACTTATAAAAGTCAACCCATCCTGATTCCTATAACATCCTTCACCTAAACAACTACAACAACCCAACCTCATCATCCAAAATGGTTGCCATCAAATCCCTCCTCGCCACCGCCCTCGCGGCCCTCCCCCTCTCATCCGCCTACATCACCAACATCGCAGCTCCCGCCTCCGCCAAACCCGGCTCGACCGTCTCCGTGACGCTCACGGCCGCCATCTACATCCAGAACTGGAACGACTTCGGCATCGTGTGGGGTCTAGCGCCCGAGGCCATGGACTGCGGCGAGATCGTCTGCATCGGCCAGCGCGTCGCCTACACTTCGCTGTTCCCCGACAACCAGCCCCAGCCCGGCAAGTTCACCATCGACGTCCCCATCCCGGACTCCTTCACCGCCGGTGACTACAAGCTCGTTGCTGCCATCCCGTATCTCGTCGGCGTAAGTAAACCTTCTTTGCTCTCTTTGTCGTTTGTAAAAGACTTAACTAACAAATTACACAGGCTTCTGGCATGACCCAGATCCAGAGCCACAGTGCCAACATCACCATCGAGGCCGCGTAAGGCAGTGATTAGGTACTCAAGCTGTTTAGGAGTTGGATGTTGGCATATTTTACCGTATGCATGGAAAGTTCTCGGAAAGATAGACCATCATGACGATTCTGCAAGGAATCAGCTACGAAATTGCATCGCATGCCCACGTACATGCACAGGCGTTGAGAATACGGAAACGATTGTAATTTAGGATTGCATTGCATTGCTTTCTAGCCATAGCATGAATTTCATTTTAAAGCATTGATGAAAACACGTACATGTAGCGATTCTCATGATCCTAGTAGTAATCTTGTTTGTGTATATAATTTATGCAAATTACGTACACAACCTGAACACCTTCGCTATGCATGATTATCAAAAAGTAAAGCGAGTAACAGGTCCGCTATCCTTGGCCGCTCCGTTGTAAGAATAATCTCTTTCGCCTTGGGGCTTACTTGACTACAGCCCATTCTTACACCCTTCTCCCCTATTATCATAATCTCGTGATGGAATCTAGGTCATAGCCATGGCGTCGTGATCATGTTCGTTCGACGGCCTGACTTACCAGCTTAATCTAGTGGGGGTACCATACGGAAGCCCATAGTATCGATAACATGTCGGATAATCTTACAAGGAGACGTGGTTTTTGTAAGCTCGGCGATGGAGGGTGGCGTCTTTTCTCCCCACTAGAGACCGAGCATATGTCGAACACCGTCTCGCACCTTCTTCTCGTACTCCGCGCGGTTCTCCCGCCACATCTTAGCCGCCTCGACGTTGGCTGGGCTCTCGTCGTTGGGCTCCGCTAGCATACTCATGACGGATATCAGGATCTTCTCGACCGACTGTATCGGACTCCACCGCTCGGACGCGTGCTCATAGTGGTTTGGGTCGTCTCCGGGCGGGTGCAGGATGGAGATACAGACTAGGCCGCTCGGGTAGACTGTTGTTTGGTCAACGTTAGAGAGGATTGAGCTAGATCCACGTGGTAAGGGTTGAACAGACTATTGGGGTGGAAGATCTCGCCCAGGAAGGCCATCTTGGGTGGCGCCAATGGGTAGTCTTTGGGGAACTTGAGTTCGGCAGGAAAGACGCCACCTTCGAAGGGTGTTCCTTCGGGGCCTTGGATCAGGGCTTCCCAATGAAGCATATCGTCTTCGCTAACTGGACCAGCCGTGATACCATCAGGGGGATTGTTAGTCAGCATTTTATACTCTTGGAGGAGTCGGCGGTGGGCTGTCGATTGAGCCATCTTTGCGATATCTCTAACTACGGTTTATGTGTGTTGATTGTGTGATGAAGTCTGAGTCTAGGTACAATCTTTGTTTTACCAATGTATCGTAGGGCAGAGAGAGATAAGCAATATGCGAATGGATAAAACTTAAGTTCGTAAGTTCGTAAGGTCGTGAAATATGAGATGCGACTTGTAGATTTGACAGGGAAAGAATAAATGTAGGGACATATGTGTAGGTACATAGGTAACTAGGTAGTTGCTGGAATGGTGGAATAAATGTCAGTCAACGCAGATCATTGGCGGGGGACTCACCTTCTGTAGTACCTTCTAGTATGTACAATTAAATCCCGGTCAATCTCATGTCAGGATGGTTACACTACCTAGGTACCTAGATAAGCCGAGGTTATTCCGACAGAAGCCGCGCTTTCCAATTTTGGAGCTTGGTGGAAGCTTCAAACCTAAGCTTAAATTGAAAAAGTTCCAGAACTTTGCGCTCGCTTTCAAAGGATTCGAGGCAGCATGCCTCCTCGATTTGGTCTGTTGCCTGTTGGGCGTAAAGGTTCCCTTTATTTAAAGACCCAAAGCGTTGAGAAGAATTCGGTATGTTTCTTTTGCTCGTTATCGAGTCGATCCAGCGCAAATTCCAGTCGCCGTTCGAGACGAAAGTCGCCAAATCCTCGTCGTTTCGCCTCGACGGTTTCTTCTAGTTCCAGTCGCATGGCCTCCAATCCCCGCAAGGAATTGGAGGATATTCTTGTCGAGCTTGAAAAGCACGCTGCCAACTATGTCAACCTTCCCCGCCTACAGTTAGCTATCAATGGTCTACGGCAACAGCCGGGTAATGAATCCATAAGAGTAGCTGTGCTGGGTCTAACAAATGGGACCGAGTCTAGTCAGGTCGCAAAGCAAGTGCTGAAACTCTTACTTGCTGATCCGCTGAAGTCCGAGGAAGAATGGGAGGAAGAAGTCGACAAGCACAATTTAACACAGCCCATGATCATTCGAGTTGGGGAAGATATACCTCAACAATTTGGATCTATTTCAGTCTCTACGAGGGATAGCTTGTTACATGAGATACATGTCTCGTCCGCGATACTCAATGGCCACAATCTAGAGTTATTACTTATGGATGTGAGTCCACCTATATCTGCGCAAGAAATGGGAGCTCTTGGGGGTTTTGAAGATTCGGCGCTTGCTCCCTCAGTCGAGATTCCTACTTCTAGTACGGGGAGACACACTCCTCTGGCAACACCAGTGCACAAAGCCCTAGTTGTGGCAGATGGAATTCTAGGTCTCGCGTCGATAGTGTCGATGCCTATACGAGAAAGTAAAAATGTGGTCACTACTGCGGTGAATTTGCCCGAATACAAACCAGCGGATGATGCTCCCTTGCCGTTTACTCTTATCGATGTTGGAACTGCAAGCGTCGGATTGGGGTTGATCCGCAAGAATCTTAGCAATGCCATCGAATTTGAGCATCTTTGGTTCCAAAGCAATGTTCCGAAGTTGGTCGAGTGGTTAAAGGCGGACATCATGTCTTCTTCCGACGGCACGACTAAACCACCTGTGAAAGAACTTATTAGTTCGCTGCTCAGGAATACGTCCGCAAGCATAGAGCGAGAACAAGCCCGTCGAACCAGCTCGTCATTATCTTCAACACTCTCACCCACACCCCCGACAGTGTTACAAAATAATCTCGATGATTGGGCAGAAAGCGCACATACTGAACTGCAAGAACAACTTGATTTAGCATTCTCCAGCAGGCGATGGCGCAAGTTAGGGTGGTGGAAACTATTCTGGCGTGTAGATGACGTGGGGATGCTCACGAATGATATTCTCACCCAAAGGTTCCTGCTAGGATCGGAGAGGAATGCCATCTTTCTTGCTGGAAGAATGAAAGAAGCGGGCATTGCTTTGGGACCTTTCCCGGATCCATCATCTGCCGAAGAAAACGGTGCTGAGTCTAATCAGTTGGATATTGAGACGTCTACACCAGCAACAGCCCCTTGGCCAGTAAATATCCCTGCCACGCGCCGTTACCTTCAAACAGAAACCATCCCCGCCTTGCAAGCACTTGCGCAAAAACTTACGCTGCAAACTCTTAGCACGTCGGGGCTCACAACTGCACTTGGCATGCTTATCTACTTCAGTACCTTGACAACAACGCTCTACGAAGCTGGCGCGGTTGCCGCTTTGGGTATCGCATGGAGCTTGAGGCGCATGCAGAAGCAATGGGAAACAGCACGGAAGTTCTGGGAAGGCGAAGTAAGAGAAGAAGGCCGCAAAGCGGTCCGAGGTGTTGAAGGTGTGATCGGCGATGCTCTGAAGCAAGGTCCTACGCCCAAAGATAGGGTGGATGGCCAAGAGGAGCTGGCCAAAGCTAAGGGGCTGGTAGAGCGGGCTCAGGAGATACTGAGCAAGCTGAAGTGAGATACGCATCCGCTGTAAAAACAATGTACATTGATTATGATACCAATAGACACACCACGACATACCCTCGAATATGCATGGCTACCAATAATCCGGGTAGGAAACATAGCTTGACTGTCCGGCTAATAAATGCAATATATTCTGTCCCATAAACCCACCACGATCCCGAGCCCATATTTCGTGTAGGTATAATATATAATGAACCATGGTATCCTCATCCCAAAGAACTAAACCCACCCCAATCCAATCCAATCCAATCCAACCCCTGCAGTAATTCAAAACTCATCTTCATAAGTACCTACCTACCTACATACCTACATACATAGGTACATACATCACCACTCTCCACCACCGCCCCAATCACCACCCGAATAATCCACCGTACTCATCTCCGTATAGCTCACACTAGCATCCACGCTCAACCCCCCCTCCATCGTCATCATAGACATGTCGTCGCCTATATACGCCGTCTGGCCCATATCGACGTTCATGTCGACGTTCACGTTTACGTCTACGACGGCGGTGGCGTCGATGTACATCGCGTTCGCGTCCGCGTCGGTGTATGTTGCGTCTGTGTACGATGCCGTGTCTACGTATGCCGCTGCGTCCGAGTACGCTGCCATATCCGCGTTCGTGTCCATGGCCGTGTTGGGAGAGGCCGTGTATGTCGCTTCGGCGAAGGCGGATACTTGCGCGTTGGCGTTGCTGCTTGTTGTGTCTGTATATGTCGCGTCTGCGAATGCGGTCGTTTCCGTGGCCGTCGTATTCATGCTCGTTCCGTTTTCCATGTGGGGATTATCTACGTAGTTCGTGCTCGTCTGCGTCGTGTCTGCTGTTTGCGTGCTGTCTGTGTAGTTCGTGTTCATCTGCGTGGATTCGGCTGTTGCGGTGTTCTCGATGTTGGTGATTGTCGTGTTATTAATAATCGTGGTCTCCGGCTGGGGCGCGTAATACGACTCCGAAGTCGAGTGGAATTCGGTAGGGGCCGGTTCGGAATATGTTTGGCGGGCTTCGCTGGAGTAACCCGTGTTTTGCTGTTCGTCATGACTCGTATAGTTTTGCTCGGTGTGAGCTTGTTCATGGGTTTCGGCGTGAGTTTCTTGGTGCTGTCCAGTATACGACTCATGGTGTTGCTCTGGCTGGTTCGTATATTGTTGCTCGGAGTAACCTCTATGGTACTGTTCAGACTGTTCTGTATGGTGCTGCTCGGATTGTCCTCCATGTTGCTGCTCAGAATAAGTTTCGTGCTGCGGCTCGGAATGTTGAGTATGGTGCTGCTCAGGATTTGCAGCTTGATGCTGCTGAGCTGTAGAAGCCGGCGCATCAGTTTTACTTCCGGCTAAAGCGGTAAAAGCACCTCCAATCGTGGCGCCTATGGCTGCGTAAGGATCTACAGCTCCTTGCCCTTGATACGCAGGCTGACCAGGGGGCATTTGGTAGGCGGCCTGGTTAGGGCGGACTTGGTAGAAAGGCTGGCCGGGAGGTCCCTGAAATATTGGTTGTCCGAAGGCGGCAGATTGTTGCATTTGTTGTTGCATTTGCTGTTGTAACTGTTGTTGTAGTAGCTGCTGCTGCTGCTGCTGCTGCTGCTGTTGTTGTTGTTGTTGTTGTTGTTGCGGTTGCATCTGAGACAACGGCGGTCGTCCGACTGGAGGCCGTGAGATCTGATAAGGGGCTTGTTGGTTTGCCGTATTTGGCTGTGCTGCATTATGATTAACTGGAGTTCCTGTCATTCCTGAGTTCTGTACTATAGGGGGCCGCCCTGGCGCTGGAACACCGGTAGGTTGTAAGCCTTGCTGTAGCTGAGGTCGGTTTATGGCCTGCATCTGCGTGGATGTAATACCTCCGCCTTGAAGTATCTGTGCCTGTGGTGGTGCGGTATAAGCGTGCTGTAGACCTGGCGGCCGTTGTTGCTGGCCGCCTTGTAGTTGCCCCTGAGGTTGTCCCTGAGGCTGGCCTTGCATACTATTATATATATTATTTCCCAGCGAAGCCCCAGTTACTCCGTTCATTCCCATCGACTCAGCTATAATTGCGCCTCCTATCGCCGCCGAAGACTGTTTTAAAGCAGGATTCTGCCAGGTCTTCTTGGCCCATTTTTTCATTTTCTTGCCTGCATCAGACAGTGCAGCGGCTGCCTGAGCCGAGGTGAATGGTTTATTCTGCCCGGGTATCTGTGCGAAGTTAGACTGAAATCCAGGGGTTTGGGCTAGCTGTTGCTGCCCCTGTACCATCGACTGGCCGGTGAATTGTTGCGTAGTTGGGGATTGGATTCCATGAGATATCTGCGACTGAGTAGTGGCTCCATGTGTTATGCCAGCAACTACTTGCCCGTTTTGTGCATTGAATAGTTGATTAATATTACCCATACCTTGTTGCGTATAGGTTGGGAGATTTTGCCCATTTACGGGGGATTGTATGGGGATTTGCTGCTGACCCGGTGCTCCCTGTATAGTCGGCTGCACATGGCTTCCATTTACGAATTGCTGCTGAGGCGGTCTCTGCACTGCTGCTTGCACCATCTGTTGGACTTGTACTGTAGTAGTAGGCACTGGCTGGTTCTGTATTGGTATATGAGACGATCCGACTTGGGAAGGCAGTGGCTTTACCTGCCCCGGAAGCATGGGGAATGGTTTTGAACCACCGGTAATAGGAGGACTGGATGGCTGAGCGGCATGTTGATTCGCCTGAATTTGAGATGCTTGCGCTACCGTCGGCCGCACAACGTGAGGTGAATTCTGATGAGTGGTCATATTAGGCGGTCGATTTTGAGCTATAATGCTCTGCGCAGTACCATACGTATGTGACGACGCAGAGGATGGCGGTCGATTGAGAGAGGCAACCGAAGGAGCCGGCGAAGAAACCTGACTCTGTAATGGAGAGACAGGTTGGACTGTAGGAGATGGAGACTGTGGTTTGTGTTGGCCTATCATTATTCCCACCGGCATATTCTGGCCTAGTTGTTGGTTACTTTGGGGCCTTGGACTAGGGGAAGAGTTTGATGGTGGTCTCTGCTGATTAAATGCGATGGCTTGTGCGGTCGTTGGTTGACTTGAAGCGTTAACTGAAAAGCCACTGGAGGCTTGAACTGTATTTATTACAGCATTGTTGGGTCTTTGGACCGGCGTTTGCGAATTACATGTGTTATTTATGACTACTTGACCCTGTGAATACGTATTGCCTAAAGAGACATGTGTTGTCGACGGGCTCTGCGAAATTTGAGGAGAGTGTTGTGGTGAGCCCGATATTGACGGTTTCTGGTAACTATGTGCTTGGATGGATTGCTCAGATGGCTTCCCAGGAGATGCTTGAGGTACCGTGGAATGAGGCCGACCCTGTGTTACAGAGCCAGGTCTAGGGAATCCTATAGATGGTTGAGGTCCTTGTTGAAACGCAGGATGAGGTCGTATTGGGATAGTAGTCGAACCCATCACAGGGGTTCCAGAAGTCGGGCTGGCATTTCCGGTGCTCTGTGAAGCTAAAGGCTTCCTCTGCGGTTTATTCTGTAAGATAGGGGAGCTAGGCATTGACCCTTGGGCGCTGGTATTCGAAATTCTGTCTGGACTTGCTGGTTTCTGAGGTCTAGATAGGGAAAGCGGAGCAACCACAGGGAGCGGCTCATTCATGACAGGATGAAAAGTTTCTGTAGGCCCTGTCGCTGTTGGTATTTCCTGAAAGACATATATTCCGGGTCCCCCTATTTTTGGCGGGGATGGGATGTGAGACGACAGCTGACTTGGTAGAGTGTTGACCCGATGAGTACCTGGACGAGTGATGTCTGCCATCTGTGGCGGTCGCTGGTCCCCCGGAGTACCATTCAAGTTCTGAGCAGGTCTGAGTACCGATGGCATACGAACCGGACCAGAACCAACAATAGAAACCCCCGAACCATAAGAGATACTCTCGTGTCTTGCGCCAGATCCTGGCAAGGCTGGAACGCTGGCCTGTGTAGGTTGCTGTTGAGGATTACCTTGTGCTACCCCCGTTGGTGGCATCGCGGGTTGGAGCACAGTTGGAATAGGTGAAGTTTCGACTCCCAGGAGAGGTGTAGATACGATTGTCGATGTCCTAGGATCTGACGGTTGCCTCAAGACACCAGGGAAGTCATGAGTCTCTTCTAGGGATTCAACAGGTCCTAAAAGCGAATGTCGCTTCTGGTTGATGGGACCAAGGTCTGTGTTTTGAGATTGAAGAACTGATATATTAGATAACGTCATAGAAGTTCTACTTAAGTTATTCGGTTCCTCGTTGACGATTTTGTGTGTAGGTCTCCATGTCTCATATTCATTCTGCTCTATCCCAGCGGCTGGTGGCCGTTGAGAAGCGATGACTTTCTGTTCCACCTGAGGGGTTCCTGCTTGTACACCATCTATAGGTTTAACAGCCGATTTTAATGGAGGATAGGCAAATGAAGCCGAAACGAGGGGATACTCTTCGACAGGTTGCATAGCCTCTCGGATTGGGTGTTGTACCGGTGCTTTCTCTTCTACTGGACTCCTCTGAGTCGACAATTCTGCAATACTATTATGGCAAATATTGGTTTGTAAGGGTGTTTGAACGATCTGCGTTGCATCCATTTCAATGGGAGCTAACTCCTCTGCGCATTTTGCTGTGTCGCCGCTGGCAAGCTCGGAAACGAATCCTACGGGTGACCATCTTTGCGCGGACTCAAGTTCCGCCGGTAGTGGCTTGCTCTTATTGTTCGCTGGCGATATTGATCCTGCGGTTGTATCAGTTGCGACACTGTCCTCATTTCCGTCTGGGCTTATATCGTTGAGCCCAAAGTACATAAAGCTGTCCGGGTCAAAATAGCCCGTAGCCCCCATATCATCTTTCCCATTAGCCAGCGCCGCCTTTCTGTCATTACTGGCCACGTTGGGAACACCTTTCTGTGTGATTTTATATTCGTCAACGAGTCTTTTTCCTGGTGTAAGGTCGAGGGGCCCAAACCCGATGCCTACTAATTCGGGGAACTCGTCGCCTGGTCGTGGGAAGTGGTATTGTGTAAGACCAGTAGTCTTATAGCGGTAGAACCACCGACAACCGTCGTAATCGGACTCCCATCCTTCGGGAAGATTCGCCATCGTCAAGCAATACGAGTCTCAGACGACGACAACCCTCTCAGTGGGGTTAAGAGGGCTAACGGTATACGCGATATGGCGGAATTGTCGTCTAGATGATGGAGGGTTTCGAAACAAGCAATACAAAACTTAATGCCGACTAAATCAGGCCAAGCCAGATTAAAATAAGAATAAATGCCGTCTCGGTAAGCGGGTGACTTGGGGAAGTAAGTTCAGAACAAGTTCCAGTATATTATAACAGCGGAGAAACCCTTCCCAGGCGAAAGTATGAAAGCCTAAGCTGACTTGTCGCCCGAAGTGGTCGAGACCAGGTCACACACGGCAGATTGCCTGGAAGACTTCTTTCTAAGAGGGCGTGTTGCCCAAGGGGCCGCCCAATCCCCATGATCTAGCATGATGTCTAGCCATTATGGATATTGGTCTATCAAATGGTGGCGTATAGCGTGCAGCAGCTGAACTTCGAAACCACCATTTTCGTAGTAGTTTGCCTGTTTGCCAAGCAAACTACCAATCCCCAATTAATTCCCCACGGTCATTGAAGCTCATAAGTAAGTCTACCAGGAGACTATATAAAGCTTCTAAAGGAGTCGTAATCATTTCAATATAATAGGTTGAAAGAGGATTGATATAACAAATCAATAATATATTGAACGAGATATTCAAGATATTCACTAACGTCTTGGGGGTCTAGATCTAGATCTACGTTACAGTAACATCAGCATTTCAGCTCAAACAGGGGTCCCCCGGTCAGCCATTCAAAGCTTCGAACAAACGAGCTCACATAGGTACTTTAGACGAATGCTCAACTTAGCTCCAAATCATTCTTACAAATAGATTCTAGATTCTTGTATAGCGGTGGTAAGCGAAAATTTGACAAACCACGAATTACCTACCTTCGCGGAAATACTCTACCTAATCGACGTTGAAGAGGCTCTGTACCACCCCCCAATTCAACACTCAAATAGGGGTCCTGTCTTACCCCAAATTAGCGTACGAAATACATACATAGTTGCAAATTCTCCGCCTCTAAGCACAAGCCGCCCAAGCAATGAGTGTTCTTTCGAAAAGAATAGTGAGTCCTTTTTAAAAGTATGTCCCTAGTATGACTATGGCCTAATTTAATATACAATTATCTATCTTGTCGTTGTCTAGCCATTATTCAAGTTAAGAGCGCTTAGGTATTAGAATAAGTTGAATTCGACACTGATAAGTGTTGCCTAGGTAGGTACCTAGCGCACTATACTGTCTTGCGTGCATGTAGTATATTTTAGAGATGGCATAAATTAATAGTTAACGACGGCTATGGCTGTAGCTATAAATTCACTAAGATTCGGCGGGCGTGTATACTGTCTATGTAGAGATCCGGATACACACTTGATCAACTTGAAGCGTGACTTTAGTGTGTGGGATATATAAAATACCTCCTTCAAGGATACAGAGATAGAGCTTCGCGTGACGTAAGAAATCCTCCGCTTCCAGTCTTTGTCTTATTCCAAGGATAGACGAGGCCATTCGGGCGTCGCCAATCGTATAAATGCCCTCGTGTCGACCCAGCTTTATTCCGGGTAAACCCGACGGGAAAGAAAAAAACACTCTTAGAATTGAATGAATAGCCACTGTAGTAATACGAAGTAGACACTTTGGTGTAGACTCCTCTTTTTTTCTATCGCATCGCAGCCGCAAGTGACGGTTCCATCTATTCCGAAGATGTTGGCTAGGAGGCCGAGCTACGCAGTCTGAATTCCTTAACACACTGCACGAGA
Organism: Daldinia grandis; assembly: GCA_022432525.1. NCBI lineage: Eukaryota > Fungi > Ascomycota > Sordariomycetes > Xylariales > Hypoxylaceae > Daldinia > Daldinia grandis. Next base: position 2,836,968 of record JAJKLB010000001.1, read on the forward strand.
ATTTCCGGATAAAGAACTTTCCCCTTATATAACATACCTGTTTAGCTTAAGCCGACACGAATAAAGCTCTTCAAAATCCTAACTTAATTACCTTCTCCTGGCATTGTAAGTGATAGTGAACTAAGAAGCCAAGGTGGCATGTTCCTAACAGCCTCTCAGGGATGTGGTCTGGCCCAGCCAAGTAGATAAATCCCAAAGAAAAGTCGTCTGCCTTAACCACGCATTCAAGACTACCACGAAAATATTCCCATTCATCTTTACCTTGGCTATAGACCCAGAGCCAACCGTGAGGTCCATAATCTCCTCCCCACAAACAGATCCTCTGTGTCTCTGTGAACTATCCGTCCCCCCTTAAACTACTTTAACGGGTAGTCGGCGCCTACGGGGAGAACTACCGTGGCGATGACATCGGTATCTTGAGAGCACGAAAAGGCGCAGTTAACTAGAGCTTGATGGCCGCGGTGCGGAGGGGGGAAGTATCCACAGTATATAATTATTCGATTCGCTCGGGCCCTGTTTGAGCTGCGGTCTATGATGTCTGACAGCTTGGTTAAATATCGTGCGTCTCTTGAAAGGGGCTGCTTCGTCGCCGTAGCAGCAAGCCTCGATATACTTCCCTAAATATACAACAGTCTTCTTGTCAGGTGAAGCTACAGTAGAAACATCGCTAACAATCTATCACTTAGGGTCTTTGTTGACTCCCTCTGTTTCGGTAGCCATTACATCGGCTGGGCTGTTGCCTTCGTTGCAGATAAGTAGACTGTAAATCCGGTACATATTCGTCACCTAATTTAAGAGAGTAGGCATAGATTTGCTGGAAGATCTTACTTAATAGGCCGCTATCGTCAATGTATCTGAATAAAATAAATATCCCATAGATGACGATGTTTATTATTAATCTAACTAGTGTAAAAAGAACTTTGCATGCGTTCAGTATTGATGACTGCCTTAACTACTTGGAGATTAGAATGATTAAATATGAGTTGTCTAAGTCAAAATAACAGCTTAGTTCTACAAGTCTTAATTACGGTTTCTCTACACGTATATAGGATTATTGCTACACAACTTCTAGGCAACACTAGCGGCTTCGTGACAGACACTGAGAGCTAGGAGCTTCTATCTCGAATATTTATTGCTTGCCTAGGACAAACCCCACAGTAAATATGCTATGGTTCATGTCAAATTATAGGCCTAATCTTTGCATAGGTAATATACAGCATCTAAATCTCAATCTACATATTCCTAGTAAAGTCTTGAGGCCACATCAGCGAGAAGGAGATTATAAGTGCTATGAATACCTACAAATGACCTCAAAGAATTACCTAACCCAAAATATCAAACCTACCTACGTAACGGTTAACTAAGGAAGAAAGTCAACAACTATTCTAGGCTAAATTTATAATCAAATAAAGGCCTCGTGACATATTAATACAAGTCTAGATAAAAGGCTTATAGACTACCTATAAGTTAACTATCCGTTATGATGTAACCCCCATTAAAGAGTATAAAAGAGCCTGTAGCACAAGGTGCTTTAACACTAATTGTAGAAGGCTATCTACTATACGTACCTAGGTACCTAGGCAAGTCTATCTGAGCCGTTTATCTTAAGTTTATGTCCTACCGTAGAAGAGGGACGCAGTAGAAATCCTTACACTATGTAAATAGACCGACCAGAGCCAAGACCGCGGGTTCCTAAAGCATCGTTTCTGTCCCAACTGAATGGTAGTCCCGGGAAAATAAATCGGACCGTAAATTTACAGCAAGGGCGTATATGCGGAGCTCCCGAGGGACAGGTTGCAGCGCATAGTGTGGAATTGTGCTAGGAAAGGGACTCACCCGGATTGTCGGTACCACGACCGCGATACGAGCCACAGCCACGCGGAGTCCGCCATGTGGTCTAGAACACTGTTGTGCGCCTGTTAGAGTGTTTGGCTGCATTGTTATTAATTACTTCGTATTTTGGGGATATAGCATTCAGTCAATTAAACAAGTACCTATTTAATCATTAGTTTGTATCTCAGCGGCTTTCAGGTGAATTATACCGGGCAAGCCAGCCTGACGGTATTCTGGTTTCGACACCATTGTTACAAAGCCCCCAAAGCTTATAGCATCTCGGTCCGTCATCATCACCATCGTCGCCACCATCCACTAATGTAATTATCGTCAATGCTATGTACACATCTTCTTGTACCCAGCAGTTGTGTGACCGATAAATGCTTCCGAGATCACTGATCATTGAATGCTAAATCATATCACTCGCGGTAGTTATAGCTCTGGGGATGACATGAGCTTATTAGGTAGACAAACAAAATAAAAACCCTCAAGTGAATCGACAACTCCTAATATATCGAATTGGACTTTTGGATTTTTCGACGGGAATAGGGGATATTTTAGCCGATTGCCACGGTCATGGTAAGTTACCTGTAGGGAATACCTAATACTCAATATTTATTCAGGGGTAATCGGGAATGGATCTAAATGCACGATTTGTAGCCTGACGTTATTAACTTACGACTGCCGAATGTAACCATGCAGGAAGTTCTAGTACTGTAGGAACAGCAAGTATATTTTTTTATTCTTAGTGAATGGCAGCAGCATACATTATGGTGAGTAAGCTAAATCTGTTTACCTACCTAGATCTATTCTATAAAATGCTACGAAATACCTACTATGCAATCAGTTGAAATACTAAGGCTATACGGGGCATAAGGAAACGTTAATTGTGGTAGCGTATGCTGTGCTGAATTCGTAACTCAAGCGTACCTATACAGGTGAGTTATTTTCTAGGAGGTACATGCCAGTACCTATATTATTCAAAATGGAGCTTCAAAAATTATGAGCAGTGGGTTTTGGGTTTTGGGTTTTGGGTTTTGGGTTTTGGGTTTCGGGTTTCGGGACAGACCGTTCTTAAACTGCCTTGACGGCTGGACTTTGACTTGCAATAGTAAGGATGTAGTAGTTAATGGGCGCATTGACCATGGTCAATCGACCGAACCTTCGTTGTTAATATGTTTCAATATAACAAATACCTGCGATCGTCGAGTTATCGGTATTTCCCATTATTGTCCAACCAATGAAGAGCGTGGTCACACAAGCTGCATAAGAAGTATTGGCTTCCTGCAGTTCGTTACTGACCACCCGCTGCAACGTGTCAGACTCTTGTCCCCAGAGGTTCCGCAACAGCTGGGCGCATGCACATACATAGATGACGACAGGAGACCCATTTGTTTGGCGCGCAGCAGCGGTCCCACGGATACACGAACGTCGGGTCTCCTGCAAAAGATCGTCGCTGGATCTCTCGTAAGAAAACGATCGGGGACTCCACGGCCCAGAGATAGATCGCGGGGTCGGCATATTCGGCCGGTGGATGGATGGATGGATAGATGGTATGTCAGCAGAGGAGGGGAAGAAGAGGAGGAGGAGGAGGCATTTAGGTAATGGCCTTTTTTATTAGTGTAGGCCTTCGTATTACTATGTAGATAGCGCCTCTGCATGAAATCAACTCGCGTGCGACGGACAAGTTGGGAATCCGAAAATATGCACTGAGCCAAGCTAGGTAAGACATTGACGTCAGAGTGTATATAGCTTCGATAAGAAAAGGGTTCAATAAGGGTCTCTCTCGCATTTGATGATGCTTTATTATGTCTGATGGCGTAGTTGGCGTTGATAGCAGTAGTTGGGTGGTGGTGTGTCTTGCGCAACCATTTGAGGTTTGCATGGTACCTACTTTATGTATTAATGTTCTAAATTACCTCTTAATACCAGTCGATTATATCCTTTATCCTGCATTTCTATTTGCAGCAGGATTTTAACTTTTGATACTGCATCTTGCAGCTGCGTTTGTCGATCGCATCGCGGGATTAATGAGATAGAAAATGGTGATAAAGAATGGTGATGTAAATGCGGTGAACGACAGATTCGGCTGCATAACCCACAACGCCCACAACGTCCACATGGAACGTTGACGACGCATCGTTCCCTCTCTCGGAACGACCGGGGTTACCCAAATGCTTTAAATGGCTCTGTTTGGTTGAGGCTCTATCGCCGGGTGGCCTTTTCTAGGCTTGCTTTAGGGTGCAGTTGTCTAATTAAGCGGCTTGGCCTGGCCAGCCAATCGTATAACAGGAAATATAGTCCAACGCGAAGATCTTGAGGCGTCGTTCCCGCTGGACCGCTACAAGAATTGCACTACAAGCCCAAGGCTACTAGAGCCCCACTGCCCCTGCATTGATACATAGGTGTACCTAATAAGTCTTGTCGGATATGGACAGTAGATTGATAAATACTTCGTACTGTTACTCTGAACTAAAACGAAACAAGTTATAACCACGTGCATGTGATTTTAAAGAGAGTTCACATAATGTTATAATTCTGTCATGACTTATTATACTACCTAAGGTATGGATATAAAGGCTTTAAATCTATGTAGCTTGCAATTTCCAGCTATTATATCAGGCTCCATCCTACGCTTGGCATGTTCTTCAATCTGTACCATAATCGTGAAGCTAGAGGCTCATGATAACATTGTCGCGGAGTGAATGGGCCCATGGGGGTTTGGGTTTGCACACACCGCAGCCCCATAGTGGAGCGATTTGTATGTGGTGTGGGGGTGCGCATCTGCGTATGGTTAGACACTGTATCCCTATAATTTGAAGTTGCGTAGCCCAAGTTAGGTACCTACCTTGCCGTCGGTACTAAATTAGGCCTGTTGATAGGCAATAGGCTACTGTAGATCGTGCTGCTACCATACCAAGGTACCACTGAAGCTTACTATAGATGTAGACAACCGACATCCATCTTGCGTTAGGTACTTGCGTATGAAGGCAGGTAGTTTACCTTTCTTTCTTTAATTATAAAGAGTCGTCTTTTGTTGCATCTCTATACTATATCAAGCCACCAGACGGCGTTTCCATGTACAATAATAAGTCTATAAATAGATTGGATCTAGATCTCATTCTAAAAGTCCCATTGTCCATCTGGTCTGGCCACGATGAAATGTCTTTGAATGTTTTTTAATGCGTGAGGTCCCACATGCTTCGTACAGTATCCACATGCGCATTGTGTAACTTGCCATTGAGTACGCTACCCTATATTACGTACCTGTGTTTAAGTTACATGTAAACAATTAGAGAAGTAGCGGCTAGACAAGTAGTAGCTACCAACTCCTTTATCTTTGAGCATTCACAGTGCTTAACCCCCCACTCAATTTAGTGATGATTGGCCACTAGCGTTGCAAGTTTAGTGTAGCAACTTGCCGTCTCCCTTGAAGCCAAGGAGCCCCAAGGCAGGTCCAGGATCCCCTCCTATCAAAATTTGAACAAAGCTGAGTTGGAGCAAGTGGGTCAAGGTTTCGCGTCATCTCTAAATCTTGAATATATCGATGATCTTCTCCTGAAAAAAAAAAATCTCCATCTCGGTCCAATCCACTCTCTCAAGTCCCGAAGGCATAGCGCTATATACATTCGTTTTCCGATCTAATTTCCATTCTTTTTAGCTATCTACCCAACGTTTCATCACTGCTCTTCTCCAGACATCCCCGACTTCTACCCGTTTAATAGGGAATCAGGGATCGTCCCAGGAACATTCAGATCTAGACCACTTCATTGTGTGTTCCGATCTATCACAGCAGCCCTATTCAATAGCTTCATCATTCGTTGTTCATCTCTTCGTCCTTCGACATCTAGTCCATAACAATAAACCTCACAGCATATTTCTTGTTTCATATCTTCTCCATCTCTCGGACTGATATAGGGGCTTGGATATCTTAATGTTTGCTAGTCGTCGTACCGATAACTGGTGATAACTCTTAGTTGATAATAGTTTCAGCACTGCTTCGGAATCCCCGTTTGGTAGGATATTTTGGGATTATATTCATTTCAACATGCCTTATACAAACAATCATAACGAATTCGACGAGAAGGGTTCTCCCACTCTTACTCACGCCCCAACTGTCTCAGACACGGCCGGCGAAGCAGACAAGTACAATGAGAAATATCCCCCGGAACGATCACAACACCTTCAAGTCCCTGCTGAATCAGGGAGGATGCCGGGGGATCATGCACACCTCTCAGATATTGAATCTCGAGACCAAGCTACTCGATTAGTTGACGATCTCACCCTACTCCAAGCAGAACAGGCGGTTAGCCATCGGGAATCGAATGACCTTCGTCGTGCTTATTCTAAATCTCGCAGTCATGAACCCGAGGGAGAGGATGTGTTCAACCAACCCGTCCAATCTTCTACTCTACCGCTGGATAATCCTAATCAACTAAATAAGGTTTTCAAGGGAATTAAGGGTCTACCTCGCATACTTCGATATTTCTTGTACAGCTTACCAAATGCAACCATCTTATTAATTCCTATATTACTTGGGAGGTTTACGCCAAAGGATCAACAGACTGTCATTGGAGGGCCGGGAGGCGAGGATCTAATGTGGTTTGGCATCTGGCTTGAGGTTGTTTGGCTCTCCCTGTGGGCAGCGAGAATAGCTACCTCCATTCTGCCGTTCATCGTGGGCATCGTTGCTAAGGTCTTGGGCTCCGGTAATTCTAAGAAATGGAGGGAGATAGCCCGCCAGCTCGAGTTGCACACTGCGCTGTTCCTTTGGATGCTCGCCGTGCTGATCTCGCATTACCCGATTCTCAACAACCACAAGGTTAAGGCCAGGGTGCCCGAAGAGGCCGACACAGAATACCCACCTATAAACTGGATCGATGTTGTCTACAAGGTCATCGTGGCATTTTTTGTTATGGCCATCTTGAACTGGGTTGAGAAGATCTTGATCCAATGGATTGCAGAGTCTTTCCATTTACGAACATATTCGTCACGTATTGAAACAAACAAGCAATGTATTGCGTATGTTACATTTCCTTCGCCGTTTAAATTATTAACGTATATCGCTAACTGACGCTTAATAGATACTTAGTTCATCTCTACGAGCATTCTAAGGATAAGTTGGTACCGGAGTCATCAGTTATGGATAATCAAGGGCCGGGCTCTGGCGCAAGGACTCCCATGGCTATGTTTTCAGACAACGCTCGAGATACCATGGCAAAGGTCGGTGACATTGCCAACCGTGTGGCAGGTGATTTCACTGGACGTGAAGTTAAACTCAGAAACCACCCGCGAAAAGTCGTGTCCGAACTGCTCCGTAATAGCAACTCCGCCCAAGTCCTCGCCAGACGTCTTTTCCGCACGTTCGCTAAGCCTGGTGCCGATGTCTTAACGCCGCACGATTTGAACCCGGCTTTTCCTACTATTGACGACGCAGAGGCTGCCTTTAGTGTGTTTGACCGCGATTTGAATGGAGATGTCTCAATGGATGAGCTTGAAGCGTTCTGCGATGAGGTCCATCGGGAGAAGAAAGCTATTGCAGCTTCGCTCAAGGACTTAGATTCTGTCATCACAAAACTAGACAGGGTCTTCTTTTTCATTATCCTCATTATTTCAATCATTGTATTCATCTCGATCATCTCTGCCTCCACAGCAGCGGCTCTGACCTCTGCGGGTACCGCCGTTCTGGGTCTTGCGTGGGTACTTCAAGCCACTGCCCAGGAGTTCCTGCAGTCAATCATTTTCGTTTTCGTCAAGCATCCGTTCGACGTCGGCGACCGGGTTACCATCTATGGCAATACTGGATCCTTGATGAGAGGCGATGATTACTATGTGACTGAAATATCGCTACTCTACACCGAATTCAAGAAAATGCAGGGTCATATTGTCCAGGCGCCTAATTCCCTTCTCAACACGATATTTATCCTTAACCATCGACGTAGTGGTACTTTAGCCGATGTGTTCGAACTTCGAATGAGATATGGCACCCCGCCCAGCGTCATACAAGAGCTCGAGGCTCGAATGACGGAGTATGTACTGGACAACAAGCGCGATTTCACTAGCAAGATCCTTACGGAGCTTGTAAGTTTCGAGGATGCGTACTGCATGACGGTCAACTTTATCTGTTTCCATAAGACGAGCTTCCAGAACGAACTGACCCGTCTCACCCGTCATAATAAGTTTGCTATCGAGCTGATGAACCAGATGGTGGCGCTCGGTATCGAACAGCCTCGTCGGCAGTACCAAATTTCTGGACAAGACTGGCCCGTCTTCCAATCGAATATCCAGCCCCCATCGTATGAAGGGCGTTCACCTTCGGTAGATCCTGCGATATTGACCGCTACCCGTAGGCGTGCCAATTCACACGCCCAGGATACTACAGGCGACATCTACCAAGACGTCTTCGTGGCCCGTAGGCCGAGTAATTCCGGTATAAACCATCCTCCGCGCATCACCGAGGAGCTTGCTGAATCCAGCGGCTCCATACTCGGCAGCAGAGAGCAGCTGGAAAAGCTCCCTTCTAACGGAAGCGGCACCGGCCGCAGCATCCATCGGAACATGTTCGGGCGATCGATGACGATGAGGAGGAGCGCCGACCGCTCGGAGCGAGATAGGGAAATGGTGTGAGGAAGAAGTGGGATCCTCAATTAGCGAGACTTTGCTTCGTGCTTAATGATTTACGGGAAGCAGCAACATTTTTCTTCTAAGTACATAGACTGGAGCGAGACAAGGTATAGACTGGTTGTATACCCATTAGGAAAGCGGAACTACTTATTTAGATGGCGTACATAATTGGTTGATCTGAGCTATGGTTCTTTTCAATAGGGGGTTTAACCAGGTATCTACTTTTTAGGGTATATCCCAGAGCCAATTGTATGGTTTGTCAAAAGGGGCGTAAGGTGCTCTAATTGGATAGTTGAATACATATCGGCATCCTATTAGCCTTAGATACTTAACTGACATATTTTATATTCTGCATGATATTGATTGTCCAAGTGAGGATGCCGCCGTGAACACTTATCTGTGTGGTTGCTAGTTAGTATAGTAGATGTCTAGAGTGAAAACTGCTGCCTACGAGACGTCCTTTTAATGGTCAAAGATGCGATAATACCAAAAACGGCACTGTCGTATCAATAGTTATCGCTATGTGTTAATGCAGTCTTGGTATCTATATCAAATAGTTAATACAATATCTACTGGACATGAGCGTCGTTGTGTAATTCTTCACGTAGGTAGATACCTAGATAAATACAGTGTACATATATAAAACGTCAAGATCATACATAACACATCATCTAACAAGAGTCAATTAGATTCTCTTGAGATATATCCCATCACCATGCCGTGTATTGTGTATTGTGTATTGTGCCTGTGCCTGTGTCTGTACATGCATGTATTCTTTAAAATTCCCAATCGCTAACCCAACCCAACCCAACCCAACCCTTTTTCTATGCAATGTTAGGTACCTACCTAACCTAGGTAGGTACCTCCTAACCTACTACACCTACGGGTATCTCAAGTATACGATTGATAATAATAAAAAATAAAAATAAACCATAAAAAAAGCCTAGGCAAATTTGCTGACAGGAGAAGTTCATCCGGGTGTGGAAAGAAGCCGTCGTGGCAGTAGTAGTAGTAACAAGAAATCATGGTCTCGTGTCGATTGATTCTTTTTTTTTTCTTTCGCATGACGCCTCGGGTAACGCCGATCAATGGATAGTGTGAGAACGAGAATGAGAATGAGAACATAACGACGGTGACCACAATCGCATTTGGCTGTCTACTTCCACCAATCCGATTGGGCAATTATTTCTTTTTGAATTATCGTCTCTTTCTGCTTCTTTGGTACCCTGTTGCCAGTCACGTTCACCAAGGGTGTATGTATCCTGTGCCAATGCCATTTCCAAGATAGTACCGGTGATTATGACCCCTTATGGCATTGACTATATCCATTTTCTCGATTTCTCAGTATGACGCCTCTAACCCCTTTCCGTAGAATTTATCAAGAATTTCCAAGTTCTGAGACCCTCCCCTCAACCATTGCTAAGAAATTCGCGATATCGGCAATATGTTCATCGGCATCCGTAAGCGAGTTGGTTTTTGCATCTCCACTCTTGGTTCGCTTCGTATTAGCCGGCGACTCATTTCCGTTTATAGGCGAGCTTTCGTTCACGCGGCGTTTTCGCTTCTGGCTTCGGGTCTCTGAGGGCGAACTGCTGATTTGGCTCACTCCTAACTCATCAGCTCGTATGAATGGTGAAGATAGATTGCTTAGTGCCGGTGGCGGCGACTGGGTAGGAGGCGCTTCTTCGGCAGCCGGTAGTCCATAATTTCCAAAGCCAGGGATTCGTTTCCCTTCTCGCAACATAGGCAATGCTATTGACTCGTGCAAGAATTCGCCGTTCGGCATTCGGACAAGCCCTCTAGCTTTCAAAGTCCAATATGGGTCAGCAGCTCTCGATCGGGACTTTGATACTCGACCGTTATTGCAGCCGACACTTGAGCGATAGCTCGAGCTAAAAGTCGAGTTACGAAGGCTCCCGGTTGATGTGGACAAGGTGTCTCCACCAGTTCCACGACAACGAGCCCTGAGCATTGCTGTCTTTGACCCTTCTTTATAAATCTTCGGCTCTGGTAGCTCTTTGAGCCGATGAACTCCGCGCTCAATTCGGCTCCTGTTTTCAGTCCTTAACCGCATCTTTCTCTCCTGAACCAATCTCGCCTCAGTTTCGGGGTCGTAATCCCTAGCTGCGTATCGAGCTGCAGCTTTTTCATCTGTCACCCCGCTGAAAACACCAGTAGCAAGCAGGGCTTCTTCAATGCTCCGTGACTGTGATACCGGACTTGACGATTGGGCGTGCGGTTGTGTTGGGGTGTCTGCGTTTCCCCGTCCTCTCCACTCGAGACTTAGCCCAGTTGATGCCCTTAGTTGGGCTGTTTCGTCAACTCTGTGCTGGCTCCTCCTTAGCATCGAATCTGTCGTTTGGTGAACGATTCTTTCCTGTTTTTCCTTAGCAGCCTGTTCACGCTTTGCTACATTTTCAGGCAGTCTCCATTGCCTCGCTTTCTCCTTTTCCTGATTCATACGTCTAATACGTTGACGTTTACGGAACCCATCATGCCAACACCAAAAGTATTTTAGTTTGAGACTGTTCTCTCGGAAGTTCCGTACTTTGGTATTGACCTTTTCTTCTTCTTCCCTTTGTATACGCTCAATTTCGGCAGCATGAAACTCGTCCCAAATACCCTTCAAGATGTGAGTAACTGCAAATTCTTGAAGATGTGATTCCATTAATCCTCTATCCGCACAGACGAACCAACGAGCGAAGTCACTCATTGGGTCCTTCCGGAGTGTACTTTGAGGAGTAGAAATGCTTGGAGGAAGGGGTTGTTGTGATGTAAAGGTAAATTTTGAGGCTGGCTGGGGAAATACTGATGGCTGGCTTGCAATAGAAGTTTGTTTACTGGCCTCAGAGGCAGTACCTAAGAGTGTGCCATTTGTGGGTGGCGGGAATGTAGAAAAAAGGCTATCTGTTGTAGGTTGAACCGCACTGCTGATAGATTTGGATGGGTTAGGGGGGTTTGGTGCCAAAACTGGGGTGGCAGATAAACCAGAGGATGTAGGGGGTTGTGGGCCGTCCTTGTTCGACGAGTCGGAAGCCTTTGCTCCAAGATTCTCGAAGAGAGACGTAGTCGGTGGAATCGACAGGTCTTTGCCGCTGTTTAGAAAACTGAAGAAGTTCGGATCTGACATGCTCGTTGTGAGAGGGGCTGCTTGTGCTACTGAAACATTGTCTCCGAATATAACCTTCTTAGGATTTGTGTCGGAAGTCTTCTCATCTTTATTTAAAGTCTTATTAGTATCTTTTGTGGTGGCTTGCAACCATGGACTAGATGTTGCAGCAGTATTAGTGTTAGTGCTCATAGTGCTAGGGGCCATGGAGTTGCCTGTTTGCGTAAAGAGCGAGTTGGGCTGCTGTCCCGCAGGAGCGGTCTCGGTCCTAGAGTCTCTGCTTGTTTGGGCAGAGACTGGAGTAAAAGAGGCCTCTTGAGAAGTAGGTATCGTGTTAGAGGGTGGTGGGGAGGGAGACTGCTTAAAGGGAACGGCAATCGCCGGCTTGGTAATAGTATGGTTCCCAAATATTTGCTGAGGAGGGCAGGGGCTTGCGGCGGTTAGGAGGCCAGCGGGTGGCGTAAGTTGACTGCCTTCTGTCTGGTGATCGTACCCATTAGGATTCTTATGCCCTTGGTGATTGCCATCCGCTGGGAGGACGTCTTGAGAATCGCTGACGAATAAGCTTTCCTCAGAAGATTCATCTGAGCCAGTTATTGTCACAAAATTCTCTTCGAAAACGGTTGTACGAATGACTTTCGGAAGAGCTCGTCCAGAACGTTTACGTTCCACTATGTCTCCTGAGAAAGAATGTCGTACTCGAGCATCGGTATACTCAGTACTTTGGGAGAGGATAGCATACCCATCTTCATGAAACTGAAAGCCATGCTTTTTGAAAAACTCAACTGCCTCTTCTTCTGTATCAGTGTGTAGATATTGCTTTAAAATAGGCGGAGTCAGGTCTTTAGGGCCGAATCGAGGCCTAGAGAACGACCTCTTAAGAACTTTCAATATCCCTTTTCGGACGTTGTTGAAGTGTATCTCGGCAAAGCAGGCCATGGTATATGAAACGGTCGGATGGGCGACAAGCTTGAAGAATATCGAGATTGCGTCAATGGCTAATTGGCTATATGTTTCTGGATATAGAGGGCCCTGCATTTTGCGGATGTTGTCGATGCATTGGACAATAGCGATTGCGGATTTAATTCCTTCGGAATTCCCAAACCGGACATCCCACCCTTCTATTCTTTCCATGAGCGCCGGGTTGTAGGCATTGAATACTATAAAATACCCCCGGAACTCGGGCTCGTTCTTACATTCGATCCCCTGATGTGCACAGTCGTCATATACTTCCATTAGGGAGATTAAGGTCTTGCTTAGTTGCTCGACTTCCTGTTGCTCCGAAAAGTCCGTGGGAGCAAAACCATCTTGGGAGAGGAGATGGAGCGACGTGACGTGAAAACGAGTGATGGTCTCGAGGCAATAAATTTGATCCAGTATCTCGTCAGGTGTCATGGCGTACTTCTGGAATGAGAAGTCTATTCGAATGGCCCGAGTTCGGTCCCAAAGAAAACTATGCCGTTGCGGTAATAGGTCATCCGACGAAACAAGATCGATCAAATAATCCAAAGTGCGGCAAAGGGTCCGGACGGATCGCACGTCCATAGGGAGGGGTGCGTCTTGCCCTGCAGCTGAACGAGCGAGTCGCTTAACCATAAGTGAGGGCATTGCAACAAGATCGCCATTCTTATCTTTGCTTTTCTCCGGCCCTCTAATATCGTGCTCGACAATACGAGTCACTTGTTCCCACTCAGGACACATATCCTCACAGATTCCCTTGAACACAAGCGCCTCGTCGAGCCGTCGCTTTTTGTCTGGATCATCGATTAGACCAGCTCGTGTAAGCGACTTCCGCGCTTTCTCCCGGTACGCCTTATAAGTTTCACGAAAACGCTCTATTGCCTGGCGCTGCGCAAAGCTCCCTGGGTTCTCAGGCCATTGCGGTGGTTTAATTTTGTCTTTGGCTAACTGATTTCGAATCTTCTTAGCGAATTCATCCCGATCTTGATTAAACCTTGGGTTTCCCGGCACATCTTTTTTGGTCGAGGTATCCTGCTTATTACCCCGAGTAGGGGACTGGGTTCGATTATGGGGCTTTTCTGGGCCTGGCGACTTTCGTGATAATTTATTCCTCCGTTGAATATCATCGCCAGTCTTTCTCTTCCCATTGACTTGATTTGTGAGTGTCGTGGAATTAGCTGATATAGAATTAGTAGTCTGTGTCGGCTTTGGCCATGCTGGCTGCACAAATTCGGAAGCTTTTTTTAGGCCGTTGATGCCAGCTGTAGCTGAGGCCTGCATCCCACCGGAAAATGCCGGCGTTGGTTTCAAGAAGGGGTTTGGTTTCGAGGAGCTGTCATCAGAGGTGGTTGTCGGGTTGGATGTCTGTGTAAAGCTAGGGCGGCCGAATGATTCAAACTTAGCGGTTGAATCTTGTTGACTAACAAGTGAAGGCCGTACTCCGGCACCATTAGTTGTCGGCGTCGAAAACGGGTTGTGCGTATTGGATGATTGCCCATTGCTAGGACCGCCAAACGGGTTCGGCTTCAGGTTGAAAGAAGAAGCGGTAGACTGGCTATCCGTATTTATAGTAGAGCCTACAGTTTTCTTCTCGAAAGGATTCTTCATATCGTGTGGCATCCGGAAGTCTTGGTGGCGCCCGTTCGCCATCTGGGTCAGGGTCTGCAGCATCGAAGAATTCGATGAAGGAGGTTGAGCAGAATTTGCTAGGAAAGGATTTGGTGTGGGCGTTGCGCCGCTAGACTGTCCTTGCAAAAATGGGTTGACCTTGGGCGGAGCGAACGGGTTGGCCGATTCGGTGGATGTTTGGTTGCTAAATGCTATAATTCGAGAAATAGAGTCAGTGGTCTTTAAACATCCTCACATCCTCACATTTTTTTCTTCCTTGCTTTTATATCATATCGTATTCCGTCTTCACCTTTGTCTCTCGCCTGATCCAGTCGCTTTGTCGATCCCAGCGCCAATATGTACTCCAAGATATCGAGGGTTGTTGGATTCACTCGTAGCAAATATAGCTTTTATCGTCGGGGAAGGAAAGCCATTCAACTTACGGTTGCTAGGCGGGTTCGGCACCTGGCCGACTCCCCAGCCACCTTGCATCTGGGGATTAAGCATTGCGCTTTACCGCCGGGTCTGTTATATCGTTTGTCATGGATCGTGAGGGATGATCGAGGCTGGCGGAGAGGGAAAGGTGCAAACTGGAGCGAACGGAGATCGAAGAAGAAGTGCACGGAATGGTACAAAGAACCGTCGTCCTCGCGCGCAAAATGCTGTTCAAATGAAGAACGCGAACAAAGAGCATGTACAGATTAGGAAATACATGTACTGAGAATAGATGCTAGAGATGTGCGATGTGGCCAGCAATGCGGATTTGAGTGGCGTAAGGGTTGGTTGTTCTTTAGAAGTGCTGAGTTTTGCTTGCTAAGGATTGACGATGTTGCGATCGTCAACGCGGCGCGGCATTGGAGTCTGCAAGCGGAAGCTGGATTACTGTCTGACTTGACCGCCCTAAGCTTATCCGTAAGTGACTTAGCCCATTTACAGAGTACCTTCTACGTATAACACCACAATCAGTACCTAAACGCAGCCACTTGTGACTTTAGAATTTAGATTACGGCTCAACTAAGAAAAACATTAGGTCCTCTCCCCGCAGTATTTCTCGGTGGCTTAACTTCTTACCTATTAGGCGCCGTCTGAGCTTAGGCACCTAACTTGGGATGAGGTCATTGCAACTTATTATAACTTTTATTTTTACTTTAACTACCTAGGTTAGTTCCTTTTACCGTAACTGATCCCTTCGCGGCTATATTTTTAGTTGCTTTGCCGACATTGGACTTGCGCGCAACTTTATCTTCCTCTTTTCCCTCTACCCTTACTATGTGAATTATCATTACTAAACCCTGGGGCCAACGCAACTCTATTAAATGGTCAAACACTCAAATGCCAGAGTCCCCAATTCTTAATTCCCACCTATCCCCTATAAACACCGCCCCGACTCCGCGCAACGTCTTCTTATTCCAAGGGTCCACGTAGCATGGAAACCTCGATCTCACCTGCATCAACCTCAACTATATCACGCTCCCTCGTACAATATACACATTATAGGCGACTACCCCTTAGTCTCTCTTTACCATTGCCAAATGGGTAATAATTCCTCCAGGATTACATCTCACATGATTATTGGCAATTGAGCTACGACGAAACGAACGACGTCAGACCGGAGGTCCGACGTGCGAGCATCTCTATTTACCTGATTAGCTGACTCGTTGTCCTCGCTATTCCCCTAATAGATAGCCGCCCGGAGAAAACCAACATCTCCATCGAGTGTCCGTAACGCGAATCTTGGCACTCGCCTACATACAAAAGGAAACCCCCTCAGCACCCGTCGCTCCGGAGCAATGACGTTTCTCGAAGATCCTCGTCTTCGCCAGCGATGGAACCAGATCTCTCATACAACCGAGACTGTCACTGAGAACGCAGCCGCTGGGATATGGAGCTTTGGTCACACATACGTCACACCGTGTTTCTCCTCCATCCTCTCAGTGCTGGAGAGCTGCTCGACCGTCTGCCTCGGCGATCGCGAAGAACGAGCACGGCGAGCAAGGGAACGCCAGCGGGCGCGAGGAAGGGCCGAATATAGCTTCGACTTCTACGATGATTGGGACGAGGAGTTGGGAGGCGGTGACGATGCAGGAGGACTCCTCGGCAGTTGGCGAGGTGAAGATTGGGATCAGTTGTTGGCAGGCACCGGGAAAAAGCGAGGCGGGGGTGATGTTCCAGAACAACCGAAGAGAAAACACGGAATGAGCTACGGCACAAAGGGGCCACGGAGGAGATCCAGTATTCAAGAAGACCCGACAATTATTCCGAGCACTGCACCTCTAGGATTTTTAGGCCGCTTACCGTTCAAGATAGGGGGTCCTTTGAGATACAAACCTAGTGCAGCAAATCTACAAGAGCATCCCGGAGCATCAAGATCGGGATTGGATACAGAACGCGTGCCGTTGTTGGGCGAAAACGACGATGGGGCACACACTAACGAATCACGATCGCATAGTAGGAAGCGAAGTGGAACGGTAGGCAGTGGAGATACTAGCGATTCGTACAGGTCGAGGGGTGATCTTTTCCCAAGCGACGAAGAAGGGGAAGAAGATGCAATACCACTAGACGACGAGTTCACCATTGCGCTAGATCATGTGGATGATCGCGAAAGTAGTAAGACGAAGAGCAGCAAGGGGAAAAGGATTGCAGACCGGAGGATACCAAGGAGTGTTTCGAGGACGACGATAGACTCGACAAGGCCATCCTTACATCCCAGCTTTGGCTCAGGATCAGTTCCAGAGAGCCCAGCGCTGCTTTCAATGGCATCACTAGAAAATTTACGACTGGAAGAAGAGCGTCTGGAACGAGAGGAAGATGAAGTGGTAGAGAAAAAGAGACAGGTTGCTGCGGATTTGGCTCTTAGGAGAGGGCTGAGCCGGGATAATCTTCAAATCGAATCCGTCCAGGAGGTGAAATCCGAAATAGTTAGAGTAGAAAGGGTGGTGGTCCCGCAAGAGGCTATATTTGATAAAGGATCAGACTACGGACACGACGAGGCTGGGTCTGGATCCGCACAAGAAGAAGCTCACCGGCCACAATCGCCGGCACCGAAAGATCCGCCACAAGAAGGCTTTGTTCCTGCACGACTACCATATTTCCGATAAGAAATATCACCATATATCACCACTCGTAACTACGACTCGAATTAATACTCCTCATGGCTAGTATGTAAACATGTTGGTGGATCCTATTACAAGGCTTTAAACTAGGCCTAAGACGAACCAAAGCCTAAATCAGACGAGGTTTGATATTGTCCATGATAACCCATGGCACTATGCTTGATGATAAAAGATTCAGCGTCGTGTCGGAAACGTGTAATTGGCGGTGCGAGCGATCAAGCTATCTCACTGATCGCTATCTCACTACCTGTAAATCAATGAGTGTACGTGTAAATATGGAATTATGAAGAAAACTATAGGGTTGGCAGAACGAGAAAGCGGTCTAAGCCTTATAGAGCGTGTGAAGCGCATTGACCTCGCTATAGCGAACGTTTTGATGTTATTATATTATTATTGCTGGGAATGGGATTTCAGATTAATTCTAGACAAGATACCAAGTTTGAATAGTTACTTACCTAGGTTAGGTACCTATCTAAGACATGATATTGTTATTTAGAAATCTACTTCTATACCTAAAGCAACAAACCAGGTCAAATGGTGTAACTATTTTATCTTAGTGTAGATAGGGTACCTAGGTACCTAGGTAGGTAGTCAAACGATAAATGATAAATGGCAAAGTTTAAGGGCGGTCTTAGTTCCCGGCTTGACACTTCAGGTAAGACAAGCTACCCCATTACCTAAGCCCATTGTTCAGACTATTACCGAAAATAGATGTGCCTCGGCATCTTTTTAGTTTATAGTTTACCCCAGATCTCCGCTTTGCACCGTTGAGCTTAGCTCCCGAGAACCATCAAGCTCTATCCTACGCCCCCGTGAGATAAGTTCAACATCTTCATTTGTTTCGTCTTACACCCCTTCCGACGCTTTATTTTTTATGCTCTACTCAGGAGCCTTGCGTACCTACTTATAATTGGAGACACGGAACGTATACAGAACTGCGCATAGTTACTCAGCAAAAAGAAGAAGAAAAGCTGGTGTCGTACAACATCCGAGCCGTTAGCTGTGCTTCCTAAATCGCGGGTCGAATTGCATCGTAACACCCTTGGTCTAAGACGGCTGAATTTGGGTTGCTTGACAAAACCCCCGGACTCCCGCGTATACCATTATACTCTACCAATCTACATCAAAGCGGCAGAGTTCCCACTCGCGATCGTAGACCCAGGATATAAGTAAAGACATAAAATAGCAAGCCTACCTACCTAAGGTAACCATCACAATGGCGCCGCAACCCAAAGGTCCCATCACAACCCCCCTCACCACCCTCCTCGGGATCCAGCACCCCATCCTCCTCGCAGGCATGGCCCGCGTCTCAGGCGGCGCCCTCGCCGCCGCCGTCTCCAACGCCGGCGGTCTAGGCGTCGTCGGCGGGTTCCAATACACGCCCGAGCAACTCCGCGCCATCATCGCGGAGCTCAAAGCCGCCCTGCGGTCCCCAGACCTGCCGTTCGGCGTGGACTTGGCGTTGCCGCAGATCGGGGGGTCCGCGCGCAAGACTAACCACGACTACACGGGCGGCAAGCTCGACGAGCTCATCGACATCACGATCGAGAGCGGCGCGAAGCTGTTCGTTAGCGCGGTGGGTGTGCCGCCCAAGTACGTGATTGATAAATTGCACAATGCGGGCATATTGGTGATGAATATGGTCGGTCACCCGAAACACGCGGTGAAGGCCCTGGATCTAGGCGTGGACATGGTGTGTCCGCAGGGCGGCGAGGGCGGTGGCCACACGGGTGATATAGCCAGCTCGGTGCTTGTCCCCGCAGTTGCCGACGTCGCATCGCGGTACCACCCACCGATGCTAAAAGGCAGTCCCGCCCTTGTCGTAGCCGCAGGCGGCATCAACGATGGACGTTCGCTGGCCGCAAGCCTGATGCAAGGCGCGGCAGGAGTCTGGGTGGGGACACGGTTCGTGGCGAGCGTCGAAGCAGACAGCAGCGAGGAACACAAGAAGAGCGTAGTAACCTGCGGATTCGAAGATACGCAGCGCACGCTGGTGCTTACAGGGCGGCCGCTGCGCATGCGCACCAACGCGTATATTGCGCGGTGGCATACGCAGCCGCAGAAGATCAGCGAGCTCTGTGACAAGGGCGTCGTGCCCATCGAGTACGACTTCGGGAACGATGTCGACGATATCGATCTCCCGCACCTGATGGGCCAGGTCGCGGGCGCCGTTACTAAGGTCCAGCCCGCCGCCGAGATCGTCCAAGAGATGGTAGATGGTGCGGTGCAGATGCTGAGGTTGGGGAGCTCGTATATCGATGCGAGCGGGAAGAGTAAGCTGTGAGGCTTGGACCCTAGGTTGGGGGGTGGAAGAATGTGTGTATGTTAGATACCTAAGTCCCGACAGTACCGCCCGCATACATACCTAAAACTTACACTTAGATAGTATTTATTTAAGGTAGCAAGGAAGATGCCAACATGTAGGTAGGCTGACATACAGCACCCAAGTACGTGCCGCTACAATCTACGGCCGGGTCCGCGGCCGGGAGCCGGTATGCGCCTTACCGGCACCGAGGGGGAAGTTGATGATCTTACTACGTACATGGCGTGGACGCAGTGTGACCTGCTTCTGTTTCGCGGGAATAGCTTACATAGTACATAAATGCATCCCACCCTAGCTATTCTCACCGAAGACAAACTCCTCAAGTTGGACTCGGGAGGATCGGCCCCAAAGGGAAAGAGGGCTTGTACGATCATGAATTTGGGAATTTGGGATCTGGTCTTGTTTTGGGGGCGGTGTGAACTTTATTGGAACCAATGTAGGTAGTATTATTCCCAGTACGTGGTATGCACACCTAACAGTGGAATTAAAACGGCTAAGGTAGGTACCTATGAAAGAGAGATGTACCCACCATAGTTGTTGTTGTCGTCGTCGTCATTACATAGTATCCATATCACCGCCTCAATCACCCAAGAGTGAACAGCAGCAGAAGAAGGGGAAAAAGCAAAACAAGATAAGAGACCCGGGAACCCCGCGAGGACGCGTGTAAGGTTTGCGCGGAAGAAACATTCATGACTCAAACTATTCGCCCTCTACATGCACACATATCTCCTACCCTACATACCTGGTATCTAATGTACCTACCTACATATGAGGTATGTATAGTACCTACGTAGGTAGATACCTACGGCACCGTAGTCTCGTCTGGTAACTTGCAGTTATCGACATCCAGGCTTTAAGGGGCTTGCATGATGCATTCCCCATCGGATGGGCCATGCATTTCATTTCGTCGTTGCGTAACAGAGTAAGGCATATTGCCACAGAGAGAGATAACTACCTACCTGCCATAGGTACCTCTAGACAGGGAGGGAGTAAGGACGGGTCATTGCGCCGTTGGTGGCTTGGGACGGTAGGTAGGTAGGTACCTAATGCAGTCTCACCCCGTTTTCTACCGCCCGTAGGTACACACATGTACTAAACCACCCTGTTTTGCATCTCATGTCGATCAATTACCTAGCATCAGAGAAGAAAAGAAAAGAAAAAAAGCCAATCGGTCGGCACGCGTACGTAAGCATCGTAAATAAACAGGTAGGACAAGACAAGACAAGTTTAGCAAGACGAATGAGATGGCGTATAGATGTTTTAGAGACTACCGAATTCAGGGGTATTTCATGATAACGCCATTTATCCTACATCAGGATCTCAAACTCGTCACTCCTAGCATCATGATGAAGCAATTGATCTTCTCTCTCCATGTTGGCCGGTTGAGCACATTTGAAAGTTGGTTCCTACTCAAGCTAGAGATGAACAGTTCTCTCATCTGGTTGGTTCAATTATTCATGGGTGTACAGCATAATCCACAGCGTAAGATGAGAAAAGACAAGACAAGACATGTCGCATTTAACGAATGTCTACACTAAAAAAAGTAGCGAATCAACATGCCCATCTATCCCCGCGGCTTTTCTTGAACACTGCCGTTGACAATGCTGGTTCCTTCTCCCATTGTGCTGGTAGTACCATCATTAACGTGTCGATCTCCTCACGGGCTGCCTGCATACGCTTCTTCATGGGATCCAACGTGCCGTTCTCTTGTATCTCCTGCTGTAATTGTAACTCCTCTAGACGTTGCACCTGTCCCTCAAACAGCTCCGTTTCGATATCTTGTGGTTCGTCTTCTACTAGCTGAGGGAGAGGGCCCAGTTCGAACTTCTCTGTGTCGTGTACAAATATTATCCGTTCCAGGGAGTTCAAATCAACCTTCTTCCATCGTAGTACTCGCCATGCGCCCTCGGGGACAACTGCAAGGCGTTGTACTTGATCTAATCCTTGGGTAGAGGCCCATAATGATGAGCATTCCGGCTTCAGCTCCGAGTTGCCAAAGAATAAGGTATCCCGGTTGAAATCAACGTAAACTCTCGGTTGTGTGCTGCCTACGCCAAGTGAAAGCTTGTAATGTTTAAGAGCTTCGTATCTAGCCTCGGCGTTGACGTGTAAGAGGGCGGGAATCTGTGTGGTTGAATACCATGTTTCCTCTTGGCCATATGAATCTGATATAGCTTCTTCTAATGACCTAAGAGCCTGCTTCTGTGCCGTGTATGGAGACTTGACGACGACCGTCCTAGGATCAGGCATAGCGTGCTGCCATATTTTGATACGTAGCTCTGGAGGGAGCTCGTTGAACTTGCTGAATGTAGTGGGGCTTTGGAGCTTGTTTGAAACTCGCGATAATGTTCCTTCCATTGTGCTGTCGATAAGGTTGAGGAATTGATAGTATTGGGATTGTTGCCAACGATAAAGCCTTATAAGTAACAGTATCGAACTGACAAGGGGTACGATGGCGACGGGCACATCGTAATAAATAGTTGGGGTATGGTTCGTCCTGGCCATGATTATGTATAGCCCTGTAGGCTTTAGGGGTTCTTGGAACAGGGTGGGCTACTTGATGCAGTAATTCTTCCAACTCCTCGCGAGGGTGTGTGCGTGATCGATGCGTAATATAGTAATCAATCAGTTGAAACGTCCTTATAGGTACGAATTATAGGTGGTACATGAGAATCGGCCCCGCAATACGTTTGAGAGGATTCATGGGTAGGATTTGGGGTCTACAGATAATATCATACACGGGAAACTGCCGCATGCGGTTTGAGGGTTGTCAGGTTTATATGAGAGCAAAGAGGGGGGGGGTTTTCTTATTTCCATTCATTATTCATTGTCACTACTTACAGCCCCACACCCACGTTTGATAGATGGGGAGGATGAACAGGCAACTCGCTCTCAAGGGTCCAGACTTTCTTTAGAGCGAACGCCGTGGACCGGTGCGAGACTAGTGCCCTCGGTACAGTCAAAGGTACTATCGGGTAGTACCTAGCCCTTAGCGGTGACTGGCGAAAGTTTCATCGAACAAGGGACTGGAACGTGGTTTGATGAGGCGGCTCAAAGCCACAGCAGACTAGCGAGTCACTCAACCAACTAGACGTTCCGAGTAAAAGCGGCCGCGGTCACCGACTCTCCGTGTACTTTTGTACTTTGGCCATCAGATGGACAGACCGCAAGTTAACCACCTAACTAAAAGGTAATGCAGCTGCGGCTACGCGTAGCCTAACACAAACTGTTTTTGATGCGGTTGACCAAGCATGACGCTTGACACGTAACATAGTTCGTTCCGCATCATAGCGAATCCCTTGCGGTAAGCCGGCGTCAGTTTGCCAACAGGTAGGTCATCAGATTCGTTCTCGGCATCCTGCGGTCTCGGGCGCGGTTAGCCGAACTCGCTTGAGTTCGTGCCTTAAGACTCGTCGGTTCCGATACCGAGATAACTAAAGCAAAGAAAATGGGCAGCTTGCGACATCCCGTCTGCAGAGCTACCTGCTTCTGCTTATCTGCACGTGTAGCTAAAGGCAGGTAGGCAGGTAGGCAGGTAGGGCAACTTTCCACGAGCGCCACGAGCCAATAGTTACTCAGCCGAGTGTGATCGTAGGAGCCGTAGACATGCGTTCTGCTGTATCCCGTGATGCGATGCTGATTACCGCCGAACTCACCTCATTACCCCAGAAATCGCGTTAAGTGTTGTGAGGGTTCGTCTCTAGGTAAGACATGGCAGCTATTAAGGAACGTGATTGGGCAATATAGAAAAGGGGTGCAGGTTAGCTTAACTTACAGCTCTTCTGGCCAACCAGAGAGCAATCTAGAAGTGCCAGGATTCTAGAGCTGGGACGAAAAACGCAGGGTGGATGAGATTCATCGTGGGAAATCGTGGAGAAAGGAAGAAGTACATAGCTGACATGGGGGCTGCGAAATGCTAACCACGCTTGGAGAAGTTGGCGTTGGAAACTTGCCTAACCTAACTACCTCTTTAGGTATTGTTCCTCATAAGGTAATGGCCCATAATAATCTTAGTCTGTCATGAGATATGTAGATTTGTATATAGTCGGCATCGCTGTCCAGCTACGACCCGATAGAAATGTATCTAGGTAGGTAGGTAAACAATATTTCAGACGATTGCGTCAAAAATGTGTGATGGAAACAAGAAATGCATCTAATAAATTGGGGACCAAAAGAAAAAGAATCATAGGGCAAGAATGACAAAGTCTCGCTAGTCGCGGTTCCTGTCGGCAGTCGGGGGCCTTGGACTCCCGCTGTAGTGGGGCTATGTAAAGGGGTTTTGACGCCGCTTACACCAAAGGGTGACGACTAAACCAAACCACCAAATTACAGGATATATCCTACCTATTGTAGAGCAATATTCCAACCCCCTAAAGTCTATTTATCATTATACATCTTTTTATTACCAAATTACAAGCTTCACAAGAAGCCTACATTCTTGGACCAGGGGCTCGGCACTTACCTGACAAGAGACAGTTAAGCCTTTGAAGCTTGGCCACTTGACAACCTCAGGAGCCCAGCCTATATGTACATAGTAACGCAGGTCAGATCCTAATCGACTACAGCCACTGACGAACTCCCTATATGTACAACTTGCATAGGATTGCAATGAATTTCTACTGGATACCAGGTCATTAATTTGCTACAGTAGCAGCAGAATTAAAGGATATGTTTTAACGCAATAAGCCTACCGGCATATGGGGTTTGTTTTTTCATTTCTTTTTTTCCCCGTGTAGTACGTCATTACACGGTATTGCTATGATCAAATAAACTTGTCGCCAGAGTCAAAGACCGACCACCGATCGTCGACCGCTTCTTATTCCCAGCCGACACGATCACAGTCCGCAATCTGTGACTTTATCACCTGCCGCCTGTTCCAGGGACATTACTGGTGTCGTGGCATGATGCTTCGTGGCTCAAGATTTTGAATCACTGCAAGAATACGAATTTGTAATATGACGCAAGCTGGGGAGGTCTCTATGCCTACCATTTACATACCTACATACCTGGGTACCTACTCACGACTTCTCATCAATAATTATACGTGGTGACCCAGAGATCGAGGGCGCGGGAGATCATCATCGAAAGCTTATTTCATAAGCGCATTCCCTTTATGACGAAATCTCACCCCATGCATAACCCATCAACACAACGCATCATACAATCATGCAACGTCTTCTCAAAATTTTGGTGTGAGGTATGATGTATCCCCTTAAACACCAGTGGCTTGCCCGGTGACACGTGATACCCCGACCCGATGGTTGCTTAGTTGGGTAAGTCCTTTCAATATCGCGGATTCTGATTGGCAAATGAAAATAAGGTATATTCATCGCCTCAGCGCCTAGTCGAGATTTGCCCTGATAGGAGTCCCCATTTACGTAAAATCCAATTAGAGACTCGCAAGTAGCTATCTTTCAGTTATAACAATGCCGACAGGGCCTGGAATGATCTAATATAGGTAAAGCCGATGAGACTTGGAACAGGGCCGTAAATGGCTACACGCTAATAAGCCTGGCCAGCAGCCACGTGTGACCTATCTTACATAGGTACCTACCTAGGTACCTAGGCAAGTAAGAACAACGCCGTCCGTAAGCGGGAAGTGAACTAGTAAATCCTGGTAGTGTCACGCTGTAAACTAGAGTTGTTTGGCTAAAGAAGGAATCTATTCTTGGAAGAAAAGTCCTCTCAGCCGCGAGTCAAGACCTTCTCAACGGCCAACTCCGAGTTGAAGGGAGTATTTATTGCGAAGAATGAAATATATCAATGCCCCTATTATTAGCCTGGCCCCCTAGCCACATCTATTTTTTAGTTCCATCAAAGTATTCTGTAATAATATGAGCATATGCTTTGTCTGTCAATTAGTCAATTGTATTATCTAGCAGCATCTAGATGTCTTCTGTATTAGGCACCTACCTACCTACCTAGGTGGTAGACATACTCTATCGACTAAGACCCCAAAACTCACGTTCCACGGCACCGGGAACCACTATGCCTTATAAGCACTACAAAGC
This sequence comes from Daldinia grandis, assembly GCA_022432525.1. Taxonomy (NCBI): domain Eukaryota; kingdom Fungi; phylum Ascomycota; class Sordariomycetes; order Xylariales; family Hypoxylaceae; genus Daldinia; species Daldinia grandis. The sequence goes on from JAJKLB010000001.1 coordinate 2,862,549, forward strand.
TAATAATTGTCATGCTAGTCTTTGAATTAATTATAATATAAACCTTCCTGTTCGATTGTTATTAGAATCAAGCATGTTTCTATTAGTATTTATTTCAGTCCTTATCGAAATACGGCGTATTTACCTAGGTTTACAAAGATAGCTTCATGCAAAATACTCCCACTCATTATCTCTTGTACAAGTTGGCTCTCTACCTACATATTTGCTTCTCTGAAGTGAGATGCAGTGGATTCACTAAGGATGCGATTCTATACATCCTCCAACTTAAGGGCGCCTAGAGAGTACAGCTTTTTACGTGCATCAATTAATTCTCTTGAAAATCTTTGCATGCGAGCAAGTTTCCATTAACGTGTCATTGGCTTCTTTAACACATCATCTACCCAGACACTTATATATATTAGAGCCTTTATATCTAACACATGGCTTCTTTTTCCTTCTACTTATACTCTCTGCCTTTATCTATATATCTGAATATTTACCCCTTTTATAGTACTTTATTACCCAAGGTACCTAAGTACCTACTCATATCTTCCTCTCCACAATATCTATACCAAGCGAGTCTTATCACAAGCCGGCCGGTATTGCTGCTAAAGTAGGTAGAGGATATCTACATATATATTGGAAGGGATGATACCAAGTCCAGTCCAGGTTCAACTCCCGTTCACAATGGATCTATGTACTAATACTTGAAGTAGTCCGAAGATTGAAGTATATCATTACATCTCAAGACAGTATATCCCTCTACTAAATCCGGCTTTAAAACAGCAGTTGTACCATAGACCATATCCGTGACCCCCCTGAAGTTTTCTGGAGCCGAGATTGGTATGATAGTAATAAACCGACCCGCCGCTAGCTACCTACAGACTAACTCGGGTCCTCTTGATGCTCGCTTGGCTTTGGATACACTTGCTAGTCGTAGATGTCTCGAATCAGAGGCTCCCCGGATCGGCGGCCGAAGATGCTATCAACCAGCCTCGACAAACATTACATTCAAAACGACTTTCTATGGAAGAAACACAACAGACACTCAAAATCTCAATACCAGTGGCGACTATAATAAGCGCAGTCATGGGAAGCTTTATTCATGACGTGATGATTATGACTTTGCTCTGGTTATAAAATTACCTGGATGGTGCAAATTCTGGCTCGCTATAGCGTAATATTATCAATGCTGTCGCCATCACAGATTTTGGCAGGGGCTCTTATAATATTTCATAGTGAGGGGACTATCAACATACTACTTCGCAATTGGATGGTCTTAATCGCTGTGTTGATCCTGATAATTGTACATGCGCAAGGCTTTCTCGATATGTCTCAAGATAGAGTTCGAGGTCGAGAGACACTGCTCTTAATCTACGGGGAAAGTTGGGCACGGGCGATTCTGGCGGCATTGGTCCCTCTAGTCAATAGTTTGCCTTGCATTCATTGAGGGCATTTACCCATGTTGTAACTTATTCCGAACCGACTCGCCAAGGGTTTGTTGTAGATAGAATGCCTAAAGTTATAGCACAAAAGAAATGGTACTCCGCCCATGTAGGCATTGCGAGTATTTTCTCGTAAGCATACGCCCTATTGGCGTATGCCGAATAAATTATTTTGGGAAACCGGATATGAGGCGGTCGTTAAAATTAATCTAAATGATTTATTGAATTATCAATGTTCACTTCCTATGAGGCTTATACTCTAGCCTATAGAATTCTACTATGCTCTTATCAGATCATTCCGATTTGCTGCCTTTGACTTCTAAGCCCACCTATCATTCCACCAAGAGAAAATATCCCCAGAGCTCCTTCAAACTACCGAAGCCATAATAGTATTAAAGGCGAATTTAGTTGAATAACTATTTTGCATTTTAGGGTTATCATCGGGCACGTTCAGCTGCTCAAGGTACCTGGTCAATTGTAGACAGCACTCAGTTTGAGTATTAGTGCTTGTCTTGTAAGCAATATTCAACCAAAGTACTCAGGCTTACTAGAAATTATATTTTTTATTAAAAAAGAAACTATTGAACACAAGGTTGAAAGAGGAATTTAAAACGAATGTGTATATGCGTATATGATTCTGAGTATGAAATAGGGGGTTGAAACACCCTATCCAAACCAACTCACCTGTTTATTATCAACAAAAACACCACGGAAAGACCAAACAACTACAATTTTACTCATTATACGTGGTCGGGATACTCAATACGGTTAGAATTAATACGTAGGGTACTGCTGGACATGTGAGGCGGGATTGCCGTTTTTAGAATCGCATGTGCGATGATGACTGGGGAAGTTGAACACGTACATAAGTATCCCTCTTCGTTCTCTAGAATCATTCTCAATACTATCCTCTTACCATAACACTCGAAAACACAAGGTGTAGAACTACAATGCTCAATGAACGCACAACTCCCCAACAATAGGTACGATTCAGTGGCTATTTGAAGTCTTGCGTTAACTCAGACGTTTTGTTATAACTCTCGCCTGGGTATTTTTCTTCTGTTATCATTGCCAGCGTGGCGCTGATGCTTTTGCGTAGCCGGTCGGTACCCTTCTATCAGGAGAGCGTGTATTCCGCCGACTCTCCGGAAGATCACGAAGGGTCGAAAGGCATCGAACGTTGGATGCGTTGTCCAACTCCACCCATATCCGTGAAGCTTGTCGACGACGTGTTTGACCGAGAAGTAAAAGTATCTAAAGGGGAACGCAAAGATAGGGTCCAAGGAAAACTCGCCGCAATCGAGAGCGTAATAAACCCCAGGTCATAGCGAACAGGGAATATGTCCGATACACTCAACATCTCGGCTAGGATACACAGGACATGTGGGAACGGGGGTCTCCTGTGTGACTCGTCTCTCCCTAGTATAGGGGCGACGGTAGTTCCTTTGGCAGATATAGTCGGTGTGCTTAATGCTAACGTCGACAAATTGACGGGCGACGAAGAGCACAAGGAGTATCTAGCGTGCCCTTTCTGGAAGCACGATCCCGACCGATACCGTAGTGTTAAGAACTCCTGTACGGATGGATTTGGGTTCAAGAATATTGGGAAGTTGACGTAAGTACCCATTATTTGCTGTTCTGACTACTTACTTACATTGAGAAACACCTAGAGAGCATATCAAGAGAGTACACTGCCTATGGAATGGTTGCGAGAACTGCCGAAAGAGGTTTAATAAAGCAAAAAGAGAGGATGTTGATGAAGTAAAACGGATGCATATGGTCGGTTGCATAGAACCGGCAAGAAAGTTGACAAAGTTTGAAGCTGAATGGATGGACAAGGACCAAGATGAAGCATATGGACAGCTCAATTTCCAAAAGGATAAAGGGAGTCCCTTTCAGTGCTATGAGAAGATATGTCGTGCTATATGGGGACCCGACCCGAAAATCGAGATCCAAGAGCCCTGTAAGTAAAATGACAACATGCTGGACTGCCTTTCATCCTTTTTTCTTTTATATATGCTGACTAGGCTCAGATCATCTACCCGGATTCCAGATGTCGATTCTTCGTTGGCAGGTTTTCAAGGATCTAGAAATACTATGCAGACAGAGGAATATTGAAGGACCACACCCTAACAACGCAAGACACGATGCAACTACAGTCACAGTCTCACCCAATCTTCAGAACGTCGATCCAAAGCTGCTCTCGAGACATAACTTGGATCATTTGTCAAGCGATCCCCCTCCTTTCTACAGAGGACAGGAAAAGAAAGATTCTGGTGTATGGTCATGGGGTACGGGTGAAAATAATCCAACCTTCGCCAAACCCACGCCCCCTAAGTTTGCCCCTTACGACGATAGACTAGACAAGGAGAAGACGGTGCGGGCACATAATGACTTAGACTACCTCTACACAGCTGGTACCTCGGCCGGCTTACCAGAATCATATTTAATCCCGGATGGTGAATTTGAGATGGGTGATGAAGGGGATTTTAATAATAATTGGCAAATGGTGTCTTAGTAGCGTTATAGAAATAATAATAAGGGAATATTAGTTTTCTGAAGGAAGATAAAGTACGATGACCCTCAATTGGCAATAGGTATCAGTTTCAATTGCTGTTGTGGCTAGTGTACAGTCTCCGCTATGAGGCGCAGAAACGTGAGTGGGAGATTTGCATGCGAACTTTGACCGTAGGATAAAAAAAGAAGAAACTGACAAAGCGGAAAGAAAAAAGAAAAGTAGAAAAAGTTTTTGATGAGAGTGGGACTTGAACCCACGCGGATTTCTCCATGAGGATATGATATTAAGGTGACCTTAACCTCACGCCATAACCAACTCGGCCATCTCACCGTGATTAAGTTTTGCGCTATTTTGCATTATATTTCTGTGTACCTACGTACTACCGCTTTGCCTTAGGTACCCCGCTTCTCCCGGTACATATTCGGATGGCATTGGCTTGCACTTGCGAAGGCGTAAACTTCCACTCTCCTTACATCCTCATCTTCACCGAAAATAAATATATAAAATACTAATGGGCATATTAAATAAGCAAGTATAAAATGTTACATAATACAGCCTCCTTCCTCCTTCATGCCAGTAAGAGAAAGCACATCTGTCTGGCGGCAGAGCGAACTGCTGGTCTACATACAAGTACTCTAATAACCTAAATTCTACATAATTTGCTATTCTGCGACGGCAGATTTCCCAGTATCATCTCGGACATCTTCCAATCTTCGGACCCCACAGCTGTGTGAGCATAAAAGACGCCGAATGGGTCATATCGCTGCTTGAGCCGATATAGTCTTGGGTATTTACTCCCGAAGAAAGCTTGGGTGAAGTCAGGCTCGATGTAATCTGCCTCCGACATGTATGACCCAGCTCCGGGCGATACATCTCTCCAGCGCTGCATCCAGCCGAAGGTCAGTCTATCGCTTGCAGCTTTGATATCTAAGTCGGTATTGGTGGCATTCCATAAGGAAGCCATAATAGCATGCATAACAGTATTTCGCCATGCCGGATTTACCGCGTTATCAGGATACCCAGTCTTGGGGGCAGCGGCAATGTTGAATGCCACTATGTACGCGCCTTCTTCAACTACATTCTTGATAACATCAAAGGTAGCATTCAGCTTTGCGGTATCTTGCCAGTTGGATTTCGGGAATAAACGACTAGCCTGTCGAATTGCATTGCTCCCCCATGGTTCGGTGGGGAAACTCGCGAGCCACGCGTCGTAAAAGTCGTCGTATTCCGTATAAACCGGCTTGACTTCAACGCCCAGCTTTTGAAATTTAGCAAACAATGGGGCCGCGAGGGCTTCGAGTTGAGACTTTGACATCCCAGGGGCGAACCACGGGCCCATGTCAGAGAAATATTGATCGTTTCCGACCTTTGAGATCCGGAAATACTCATAATTGCCAGCATCAGTATATGTGATAAAGCCGTCAAAGAACGCGCGTAAGGCGGCCCAGAACTGTACGGACGTGACCGTTGGTCCCGTCGCCAGAATATATGTCATCGTCGTAACTCTGATCTTCGGATGCGCCTTAACGACTACTGATGTAACTATGGCAAAGGTTGATCCTCCACCGCCGCGCAAACCCCAGAATAAGTCAGGATAGCTTGTTTCGCTTGCAGTCACGAACCGGCCATCAGCCAGGACTACTTCCATTGATAGCACCTGATCGGCAGCCATGCCATAGAGGCTGGATAAGGGAGAATGGCCACCACCGAGGAGAAACCCTCCCATAACACCCACAGTCTGTGGAACGCGATTAGCACTGGCTTAACAACCGTTAAAGGATTTACGAAACTTACGCGGCCCTCACCACCAACTATAGTGACATTGTTCTTCCTAGCAGCCTCGTACGCCTCAAAGGCCTGAATACCGACACCCAGCTTGAAAGCAGGGCCGCTGTAACGTCCTTGTCTATAGTTCTTAAAGAATCGGATGTCTTTTAAGTTGTGAGTCCAGATCGACAGCGCCCCCATCCCAACCGACTTCGCGCTGAAGTCGTGGCCGGTGTTTTTGATCACTAGACGCAGATTAAGATTTCGCGCGAAATTGACCGCAAGCTGTATTTGCGCGACATTACGGATAGACACGGAGTAGGTAGGATACCCTCCAACTGTGCATCCACCCTTTGAGGGTACGAGTGCTGGTGGCATGCAAGTTGCCCCTTGAAACAGCACAGCATTGATTGATGTAGGATCCTCGGTGCTGTTGGGAATTAGTAAAACTTCTGCTCTTGGTGTTTAATACGTGGCCATACTGATAGATAGATGCATTGATCCAGTTATTGGTGATGAAATCGCATTTGGACGTGTTGCGATTCCCAAAGGTATTATAACAAGACGCCGCATAAGGAACGGTCTCGATTAAACCACCACCGAGCAGAATATTGAAAAGCCCCCAAGTAGATGGGAAAGGCCAATAGGGGTCATCTGGGTACGTCTTGCATAATCCAGACAAAGACCGCTTAGATAAATTCTCTGCTAAGTCTGACTCGTTCTGGAAGCTGAATAACGTAACATTGGACAGCTCTAGGTCAGTAAGGTTGGCCAAGACGGCGTCAGTCAGCTGCAGGGTCTCTCCCTCAAATAGGTCCGCAGTTGAATTTGAGATCCCAGCGTCAACACTGGCTGCGGCTGGGGCAACCGTAGACTCGTTGGCCGCTGATTATAGGGTTAATGGTCATATCCCCACGCTGGCTATGGATTCCATGAACTAACGAACTGTTGAGTTATCTATGACAATTGTCTGGGAACACGCAAAGGGCAGCACGTGAGCCAAGAGAGCGGCCGTGACGGCTTTCCTAAGGCAAGACATCGGCGCTACACGTGCCCAGAGAGCCGGCACAAGCTCGAGTAGTACGACTTGGGATGAATAAGAGGCTTTGAGTATACTGGATAGATGGCATAGAGCGAGCCCATCATCGCCGTATATATTTCATATAGGTTCATGTATCTTACGATATACCTTCGGATCCGGTAGGAAATCCGGCTGGGGCGCCGTCGCCCGTCTGCGTGGCCAGGGCGTCAAGCATGGGTGAAAGACGCCGCTCACTAACGAAGTACTACAGTAGCTGCAGATCCCTTACACGAGGTCTAGACAGCTTAGGAAAATAGTCGGCACCCAACAGCTTTGCCGGCGACCCGCAGATAAGTATAATTTGGTAAGAGCCCCAGCTAGGCCGCCCAGTGCTGCAGGGCCGAGAAAGTAAATATTACATCTAAGGGTATCATCTTCTCACTTTCGTTGGGAAAGTTAGTATAGATGACTTGGTCAATGGTTATTGGCTGATGCTGACGATCTAGGAGCAGTCTCAAGTAACCCAAATTCATCCTTACAAAAAAAGCACTAAGCCTAGTAAATGTCAGTTGAAGTGGCCAAGTACGCGACCATATTTGCTAGTATACAACAGAAGATTTCTTTCCCCGTCCCGATAAAGCCGTGAAGGAGAGAGGTTTGAATTCTGCCCAGACCCTTGCAAGGCGGTTGCATTTGCGGGTAGTCTGGATAAAATGGCCGACGAATAAGACAGGGGTTGCTAAGCCGTTACGAGATGCGATCCCCGGCGCAGGGAGCGTAGGTGACTTTTACCCCAGGTATATCTCCATGAATAATGCACTACAAAGACGGGCCGTGTTCTAGATTTGCAGGTACTAAGCTCCTCCTCCGCATTATATCCCTGTGATCTTCGCAGCGATAATGCCGTGGTGTCCAGTATTCTTCCTGCACTACGACGTTATACAATGTCGAATCTCGGTTGTTATTCGATAGCTGACCATCAAGGATGTCGATTTCGAGGAGTGGCATCGGTAATACTACGCATAAGAGGTAGCATTCCTAGTCACGAAGGCAAAACGCACCGAACCGAGCGCGTGTCCATGAGATAATTTCGACTGGCTTTGTAAACACGGCACATGGATTTATTTTATGCTGCTCTCTCGGATGCCCTCTATTATGGTTTATGACCCCTTTCTATGATCCGACCTGACAGAATCCAAATCCTGTCCGATTAGTCGGAAATACCAGTGTATGAGCCTTCGCTACTAGATATAGTAACCAGTAATTCGGATAGGCCCGAAGGCGCTATCCTCGCATTGCATGCAGGTCAATACCGTTGGAATCAACACGCAGAAGCAATTATAAGCAAAGTATCGTAGAGTAGTTCATATAAAACATCTTGGCTGCAGAAAGATCCCGTCCGTACTTCACCAATCCCGATGTAATAACTGCTTTTAACCAAATAGGGATGTGGTGTAGTGAAGTAAAGAGGCTGAATTCAGAACTACTGCTCGAACAAGGAAACTTCATGGTGTATGCCAGCCCGTCGGAGTTACCCCTGGGTGCAAACTGCATGCTGCGTAATCTGTCCCGAATATGTAGGGCTATATTGTTATTATATAGAGGATGCCGTTCTTTGCAGCTTGGACAATGCCACTTAATCTCTGGATGGCCTAACGGATCTGCTGCACGACTAGCAGCTCGTAAGGCAATGGAGTCTTCGCTATATGCGTTTATATCGGACGTGGCGAGACGACAGTCCGCTGAGGGGGTAGGCAAGCCTTCGGGGGCCGTTACCGACGACTATCCGTACTCGCCCCTCCAGCACGGCGGTCTGTTCATACTGTTCTTTTTCCCGGCCATCGCGGTTATTGTCGTGGGACTTAGGGTTTATGGAAGAGTAAGGAGTAGGCAATTTGGCTGGGGTAAGTTATCCAATAATAGCAAGTTAGGGATTGGGTCTTGTCGAATATCTGGTTCTTCTCCTTGGTCAGTAGCTGATTACATTTCGCAGATGATGGCCTGGCATGCGTGGCTATGGTAAGAGGCGGCTCTTGCTCTTTAGTATACCGTCGCTCACATATATCAAGATGTTCTCGATCGCCGAGACGGGGTGTTCCTATATGGGTATGTACTAGTACGGGGATTGGCTTGACTATATGTCATATGGATCGATGGATGTAACTGACTTTTTCCGCGACAGCCATGCGAACGGCATTCCTAGGGGTCCACATCTACGATATTCCGATGACGGCCGATGTCAGCCTCGGGATGTATTGGAACTACGTGATACAGATCCTGTATAACCCGATACTCGCGCTCGTCAAGTGCTCCGTGTTGACGTTCCTCCTACGAATAGGGGGGCAAAGACGACAGATTAGATATTCGATCCACGCCCTCAATATATTCACCCTTGGATTGATGATCGCAATCTTTGTGACTGCGATATTCCAATGCTCTCCGATCTCATACTTCTGGGAACGGATTACCAACCCAACGATACCGGGGAAATGTATTGATACCGGGATATTTTATGTGACGACTGCGGCATTGACGATATTCACTGATGTGCTCGTTCTGGCCCTCCCCTTCTGGATATTCATGGGATTGAAAATGGCGCCTAAGATCAAGTTTGCCATAATGGTCGTGTTCTTACTAGGAGCCGTGTAAGTTATCATACTCAGAGTTGGATAAATCGGATGCTTGGAAACTGACAACTGTTCTTAGCGTCACTGTGGTCAGTATTCTTCGGATGCTGTGGATCATCGAGACATCGCTCTACCCGATGAAATACGACTACTCGTACGATATTCGGTTTACCTACTCCGCCGTCGAAACAAACCTAGCGATAATCACAGCGTCGGGACCAGCACTACGGCCCCTATTTATGGTTTGGTTCCCTCGGTTCTTCTCCTCTCTCCGTGGAACCTCGAACCAGAACTACCGTTACCGAGACGGGCCCTACGCAGTAAACGATACGGGAAATGCCAACAAATCCAGCGGGAACGGGAACAGCTCCAAGGGAGATCATCTCTACGGCACGTCGTCCTTTGCTCTGAGAGATATGAAGAGGCGGACAGAGATACGGAGCCACTCGCCGACGACTAGCGAAGAAGAGATCATGACGTACAATGGTATTGTACGGACGACGGAAGTCGATATTCAGTTTGTTGCACGACCGCAGTCGGCTCATCAGGGACAATGACGAGAGTCTTAGCGAGAAGTAATGTATTATTGAAAATGAGTATATGCTAGGTACCTGCCTATCTAAGGTATATATGGCATAGGGTAAGGTCTGGTTTACTTTGCCGTAAATAAAATGAAGGCATCGAATACTCGCGGAAAGAGTACGGCGTTGGTATGTAGGTAGCTCTTAACTTGAGATCGAGATATATGGTAAAGGCCATGGATAGTACTTATGTAGCTTGCCAGTAACTCAGTAATAGGATTCATATGATATGTAAATCTAAGGATGCTGATGGAGTTTTAAGGTTCTTCAACCCTTTATATATACTATTATATATGGAAGACAGTCAGTTGGATATTGTCCATCCAAACAATGCATCTAAGCTTGATTTCCTCGGTACACTTATGGCCTATATTGGGCACCGGGCTAAACATCCATTGAATTCTATATTGTTACCAACTAAAATGCTATCCTACAATAACGTATATGTAGTTCCCTAATATTAGACTACCCTAGCCGACAAAATATCCGTGTGTTCCTCCATCGTGGTCGACGAAGGTAAGAAGTGCCCTGCGGACTAGTTGCGGCGCCCGTAAAATAATAGGTTATAACTAACAATATTACGGAGACATTAATAATAGAACGCTCGACATTGCGAAACCTAACAGGTATATCGTACCATCTATTATCTTCTATATTCATGTAGTCGTTATACAAGTTATAGGTACAAGGATTTATATAGCCCTCTACTGGCCTTTGGAAATACTTATGACACACACCAGTTATCAGAAAACTACCTAAGTAGTAACTTACTTCATTCAAATTATTAGAAATTAGTACCTAGGTACCTATTTGTAGCTCTCGTCCATGTTATCTCTACTTAGCTAATTATTATGAGCGTGGAAAACAAGACTCTAGAAACTGCAAAGGCAGCTTAGAGCCATGGAGAAAATTAGAACAAGCCTTTGAGGTCGTATGCATCTTTACCAAGAAAGATGGTTCAAGGTAATTCTCCAAAAAAAGAACAGTCAGGGGGTGTCTTAGACTTGTCATCAGGTAAAGCTGGTTTTGAACCTGACGGTTGAACTAATAATATATCTGGTACTACCACCGCCGTTTTCTCTGTTCTATTACTTGAGAGAATCGAGATTTTGGGTGGGTGTTACAAATTAAGTATCCTTGGTCGAGTAGGTCAGCAGCCGCAATTGACCACTAAACCCTCTCGCGCAATCTAGCTTATACCATATTGAGATCATATAGATCTCACTGGGTCCAGTAATTCGAACCCGTTCGAGTACCACGGACCTCCACGATGGGTCTTATCAATGTCAAAGCGAGCTGTAGTTACAACATAACACCGTCCAAATACGGGGTGTGATCAGCAGGACATCTAGTCACTACTTGACACTTAAGCGGCGCCTTAAATACTACCTTTTCTATACAATTTACAAGATACAGTATACACTGCAATGCCATTTACACTATATACTCCTGCAAAATAAAAATTGCTCCTTATTAATTGGTCCCGATATGAACACCATAGGGGTGGTTCAGATCGAGATACGCGGACCATACTGTTATTATTATGCGTATTAAGCCAACACGAGTATAATTGACCCATTAGGCAGCCGCCTTGCTTCACTCAAAGTTGAATCCCTGTAGCTTACGGAAGCAATTCTTCTAAATCCCGCATTCTCATGCGTCGAGGCCATTGAGACACCCCTAGTCTCTATTTCTCTGCCAATGTCCACCTCTATGGTGCATGTCGTATAGAGCATGTCCGAAGGGCATCGGAGGCCTAAATGACTTTGTCGGGGTTAGAGATATCGCAGGGTTAAGTATAACACCTTCTTCCAGGACTTGAATCGTTGGTATCCGGAGGAGTTCGTGAATAGGGGCTGTAGTGGGGTGACGTCTTGCCACGACGAATTATGGGAGCACCCACGTACGTCGGTGAATCAAAATCCCAGGCTTGTTTTTACTTTTTCGTCCCTAGATCCATCAGCAAACGTACCTATTTTCGACAGTATTATCTTTCAGTACGACAGATAAAGATGAGACCAGAGCCAGCCTCGGCCGTAGAAGTCCTGCTGGGAACTGAACGCTTCTTAGCCCGTACTTAGACGCTGTAATACACTATCAAGAGAGCTAGGTTTGTCAGGCCATATGAACGCCTCGTTATAAACAAAGAGTATTTGCAAATACCTCGTATTGGGGCGGCGGCTGCTTCCGAGCTTTCGCCAATGACAGCAATATTACGTACCCGGGAGGGGCTATCAATATTAGTTATAAGCGTAGGACTTGACACTGTTATTGGATCTCCCCCCAAAACTTAATAAACACCTATTCTTACTCTCCTTAATATCACTCCTTACCCTTTCTTGCATATCTTTACCTACACAATGACTACCCGGACAGCAATTGCATTGGGGCACGGCCCTGACAGTAAGTATAGCCTATAGGCTCCTCTATTTCGTATTATGACTATACTTGGTTATATTACATGGCATGGAGTCCTAAAGTCCTACTCGTATAATCGGCGAAGACGTCGCAGAGCGCATTCTGCATACGCGGCTCCCTCATCACCCACTCCCGAGGCCGCCTGCATTCTACCCCAGGGCCAAGACAGGGGATGAGAACAAGCAAGAGATGCTGACGGCGCGGAACTTGTACCTTTCAGCGCCCCGGGCTTGGCAAGCCACCGTTGATCTGGCCAGGTGCCGAAGCTTCCGCGGAGTTACGGCACCGCCGCAATTCTGCTTGAACCCCTTTACCCCTGTCCTCTCTTGCATAGATCTTAAGAAGGCTTGGCGGCGGACAAAAAGGAGCGCGGCTTCACACAGCGTATCGCTTCTACAGCCGGACATATCTGTGTTTCCCCCATGCCGAGACTCTCGCCTGACAAACAGCATGTTATCAAAATAGAAAGCGACAATCGGCACCATTCCCATATTGCACAGCATCACCCACCTATCGCCCCCATCGCAGGGATCTCATCGCTTCCCTTACCCCCCCTCCCCCCCAAAATCCACGGGTGGGACAAGGGAGGGGAAAGACAAACCCTCTCTCGTACCTGAACTCGTCCTGCGTGGCGAAGCGGGGAACCGGGCGTACATACATACACCTACATACATACATACATACATACAGATCTCGAAAGTCGCGCACCAGATATCGATCAGTCCAGATGTCAGCCGATTTCCCTCGTTCGTGCGAGCTACGGGAGATTAGGGGAGGAAGAAAGGGGAGACGAGAAGTATTAGCTCGAGGGAGACAACTCACAAACAGATTACTTACTTCTCGCGGCACCGGAGGCTGGCGATGCCGGATGGCCCCCCCGTCCAGTAGGGTAAAGTCCTTTACCGCATCAGATATAGAAGAGCATGGGGTTGTTGTTGTTGCACGACGTAATACAGGACATTCGACCAAACGGGGAGGCGACATGAGGAATTGGCTCGCGTGGTCTCCCTGACACGCACGCGCCATATCGCCTGAGGTAAAGAGATTTCTCGATCGCGCAGGGAGCCATTTCGGCCCACCGCTGCTGCGGGACTGAGTCCCACGATGGACGGCCACATCCTCGGCCAGCCAGGGCGTACAGGATACAGGTTATGATGTATCAGACAGACATTTGACTTAGTTGTCTGCGAAGTCGGGCGCCTTTTCAGATCATTCCATCTCCGCAGATTCCCGTTTGCCTAGGTACTTAACCTAGGTAAGTTGGATGATGTGGCATGATGAGTGAGTGATTCGGCGATGGTGTGTTTGTGGCCGGCATGGTAAAGGGAACAACGGAAAAAAAAAACAAGATCGACTTTCCAAGGTTAGGTAGTTACCGATATGGCCGCACGGGCATTATGTTGAGCATGTCGGTGCAGAAATCTACCTCCGCGAGACACGCATAACCCAATTTACAAGGACGAGCCTTGCAAATACGGTTCGGGCTGCCAACTGTATGTTAGGTTAGGTAGGTAGGTAGGTTACGCATGGGCGAGGCACCTGAAGAGATGAGGCGTCCAGGTGTCACGGCATTGTGCCGGGATTAGAGAGATGTGTACCCAGGAATCGTACAGATCCAACCGACGCATTGATTTGTCGACAGGGGTGGGGGGAGGGGGAGGGGGAAGGGAGGGGAGACAGAGAAAGAGAAAGAGAGAGCTACGAGTTCTGGACGCGGTCCAACCTTTTTTTAGCAGTGAGACACAAGAGAGATGGCCCTGTGGGACGTTTCACTATCCCCACAAGCAGAATCTGACACTCCTGTAGCACGCAGAAGTCTGCAGGAGAGAGATGATATCGAGCGGAAGATACGAAAAGTTGTGTAGCAGAACGGAGCGGAGCCAGAGCCAGAGCCAGAGCCAGAGCATACCATACCATTACCATACCATGCCATACCAGAGTAAGCAGCTGAGCTGTAATGGGGATAGCTCAGCTGCCGACTCGCCCAGTCACCCAGTCGCCCAGTCGCCCAGTCTCCCTAGCTAACCTCCTAGTCGACCTAAGCAACCCGCTACGAACGAGACATATGTATGTATGTAATCCAAAAATGATGTATTTATTTTTCTTGCTGTTCCCAGTCTCCCGAGAGTAAGCGCGTACTTTGAGGGAATGATCAGGAAATGCCACGTCAAGTAGCGCGGCGTGTGGTGGTTTAAGAATAAGCCAAGGAGGAGTACCATAACAGCACGTGCGGGAGACTACAGCGCGTTGGACTCCTTACATATGCATAGAGCGTAGCCTTGTGACACTAGGGGACGGTGCGAGGCTCACTAATAATGCGTCAGCCGTGTAAGTGTGTGTGTGTATGAGGTATGTATATGTGTGGTATGTGTGTGCGCGCGCGCGTGTGTATAGATAGATGGTGTACGTACCCAGAGTCTGTATCCCCAAGTACGTGCGTGTGTGCGTGCGTACGTGCGTATATGATATTTCGGACCCTGTGGCCCTGCCAAGGTATACGAGCAGGGACGACAGATGCAAAACACCGTTAATGGCACCACCAGCGGCGCCGAACCGACCACGTCGTTTTTCGCCGATCCTAAACGGACCCAGACCCAGCTCAGTGACCGGTTTGGTTGCAGGGCTGAGACGAATGGAACTCGGAAATATCATCCCGATCAGCGTGGTATTCAAAACCCGTCTGACCGGTATTCTTCGGGGAGGGAGGGGGGTGGTGGTGAGTAAGGCCCCGTCCCAGGTGCCAGGTATTCCAGCTCGTGGGCTCCAGAGGACCGCCTCGGGCCCAATCTGGTCTAGGGGGACGGAAAGGTGCAGCAAGCACCGAGTGCATCCTCCTCCTGCTGCTGCTGCATCACGGAGCTATTTCTGGGGGCCCAAGCCCCAAGGTACGGCACCCAGGCGATGCAGGGCTGGTAGGGTGTGTAGCTATTTGGACCCCACGGCACATTTGATGACGCTCAGATGACCCAAGATTTCCAAGCTGTGTTGCTACTCCTGCAGAATGTACGATAGGAGATCTCGCTACTAATTCATGCTAGTCATTGCTAGTAATCCCCCAAGGCGGTCAGGCGCCCAACTGAGCTAACCAGGCCTAGGCTCAGGACGTCTAAACTATAGAATGACTGCAGATGAAGGATGGCCTATAACAGTAATCGTGAACAGGCCGACGGAGCGCCGTGATAGGCCTAAGAATAGCGGTCGGGTCAATACCAAGTGATGAACGAAAAAGGAAAACAGAAAAAAAACTGTATAATCGGGTTTTGGGGCTGCAGACCGGAGAATTCGTTGAAGAGGACCCTGGTAAAAAAAACAAGCCACCTCATCTGGGTAGACGTCAAGGCTCGAAGCCTTTGCGGAGAAACTAAGTGTCCCAAAGGACTGGGACAAGGGACGGGACGCGCGGAAAGGGGAGAGATGGGCCACGGCACGGTGCGTCATTACGAACTTATTAGTGATCCAAGCATTGCCGGCATCCTCCTCTCTTATTACTTACTACATACCTAGGCATAGGTATCCTAAGAAAAAAAAGATTAAAAAAAGCCTGGCCTGTGGTCTAACATAATGCCGTATTATAAGGGGATATGATATATTCGCTGGGTATTGCTCTATAGCCCATCCTACTTACATAGGGTCATCCTACGAAAAGACATGTGCCGAAAGTAGTAAATGTCTAGACCGTAAGAAGATGAAGTTTAATTGTATAGTCCTGTGTCATGCCTCTGCAACGTACTCTTTTCGGATTACTAGAGTCCAAATCGGGTCGCCGCTGCTCGCGTGAGGTAGCCCAACGTGAGTGAGGTAAGCTGATACCAAATCTGATAGAAAGGTCTGCGTCGCTTAGCTTGCTGCAGTCATTGATGTTTATCATAATTATTATGATTATTATTATTATCGTTATTATTCCCTTCCGTTTAGTAGATTAGTTACTTTGGTTAGGTTAGGTAGGTTGCCGAAAAAACCCGTCATGGTTGTATGTATGTAAGTAAGGTCTTACGACCAAACCGTGCTGCGCTAGAGAACACTCTAACCTAGGGAGAAAAGCGACATGTATCCAGAGTTCACGCTGCACGGCTGCCCCGTCACTCGTAAGTACTGCTACTAAATGCTACCCAGAGTACCCCGACACCGTTGATTCAACTGCCCTTGTTGACGATCAGGTTCAACCCCAATAACCAGAGGGAAACCTGCAGCGAGGGGGGCAGGGGGGTTCGACTTCCTGGGTCGGCCAGCAATGGTTGGGAACCGTAATAAAATGACATGTCAAGTTCGTATCACTCACTCGCTCTCTTCGCTGCCGCTATCGCTGACGCTCCCTATGAGGCTGACTGACCTCGGATATACCACAACGGAGCCAGCAGGTAAAATCTCAGGTTACTAGCTTCGTCGATCTTGTTCAACAGCGACTCGAACGGACTTATAGTAGCCTGCCGTATCGCTACACAGTCGATCCTACACCCGTCACAATTCCGTCACCGGTAGAACCCTCGGCGCCAATTATTCCGTTAGTAACGGACGAGCTCCACGAGACTTCTTCGGTTTCCTTTTTTTCTTGTCCTGCACGACCAGAGTCCAGGAGCGGAGGGCCTCCGAAAGAATGACCTTGGTGATAGGTCAGGTAGCACACGCATGCCGTCGCACCGTTTGAATAAGGCCGTTCTCGGTGAAGATTGGCTGGTTTCACCGACTGACCTTCTTTACGTGCCATGATCTTCTTCTATTGACCTTACAAGTCAGATATGAGGGAGGAGACATGCAGCTAGAGGCGTCTGGACCCACGGAGGCTGTCTTCGTTTACCATCCTTCCGCACAGATGCTGATCTATGAGGGGATGGGCGCACAGAGCACAAGGGCCGTCCTTCCGAAGATCGACAAAGACGAGCTTCATGTTCCTGTGTAGGTACTATGTGCGGCTGTGAATATTATTGGAGAGTTCCTCATGCCATCTTCGTGATGTTAGACGGCGATTAAAATAATAATAATAATTAAGGGTGCTGACGTACGTACGTAGTGTACTTGACCATTCGACAGCTGTAAGATCGATTAACGGCCCTTTGGCCTTGCATAGTTTAGCTCTATGTAACCCGGTAGCGTAGGGCCTAGTGTTAGGTACTCGAGGTGAACCAGTGCTCTACCATAGTAGGGGTTATTGCCCACAGGGGCGCGGATGGGCGGTCAGATGTGACAGGTCATTTTATACTTGATTGCTGCGAACCGAAACACAAACCCGTTCGGGCTAGCTTGCTGCCCAAGCGGGATGCCGACCCCCATCCCCATCTCCTGTCGGCGCGATTACGACCCAAGAAACCACTTCCCCCGTGGCTTTTAAGCTTATACCCTCAATAGGTGTGCTGCTCCTACAGATTGGGTTCAGCCTCTGGGGAGTTGGCTGCCTACTATCCAGAATAGGGGTAGTACATTGCACGAATTTGGAATATCTCCGTCCTTGCGGATGACGTTTGCAGTTATTGACCCGTACGGAGTCCCTGGACTTGTCATGTCTCAGGTCGGGCAGACCGTGATAGCTCGAGCTGAGCGCCGCTATTGGCATTCTTCTGCAAGCTCTCTCAGCTTGATGGAACGTCAAGAGACCCGTCCCCAACATGTTTTCTTGCATATGTAGCGAGGGGTGACCACTGGTAATGTGATGTAGCAACCTATAAACATGGTTGAATCCTCGAGTGTCAGATCAGGCTGAGCGCCAACCCGCATTGACAGGTCTGTGGGGTAATGCGCCATAGAGACTGGTGGCGCACAATGTATTCTCGGTGCCAGCTTGCCGTCTCGACTGACTAACCGAGGCCATTATCAGACGAGCATGCGTGTGTAATGTGTGGAATGTGTGTCCCGTTGACGATAGATTCCGGGACTGTCCCGGCTTACACCACGACGCTTTGACCCTCGAAGCCCAAGACTGGCGTTGCTGGAAAAGGTAATCAATCTACGCCTGCTGCCGCCACTGCTGCAGGTAAGGGGTATCATATTAAAGATATGTAGGTTAGGCATGTACGGATTATGTATATGGCAAAGCACTATAGGGACGTTTCATGTGTTGTTGTGGGATGATTAAGATAGGTACAAGCCGCGCGTCATTGTCAACTAACAAACGATAAGACCGTAGCCTCGGGATCACTCCAAGGGCGAGTAGAACGACCCCTTGACAGCTTAACGGATCCGACTGCGTGGTTAGGGGCCCAATTTTATTCACGTGTAGTCGGGGGATCTGCCTGGGATGTTGGGTTAGCTTAGAACCCTTTCTCACCCGTTGGAAGCTTTCTAGAAGAGGAAAGGGAATTCGAGCAGTTCTCTCTACATACATACATACCTACATAGTAAAGTCTCTCGGCTTAATGCAGGACCGCCTCGTCCAATAGGATGCTTACGACTGGGGGGTCGGCTCGCTCCAAATCTAGAGCTAGTTCTTCCCGAATATGATGACTCTCTATCCACAGTACGTCCAAGGGACTAATTAGAAAAGTTGCATCTCGTTGTCGTATCGCTTAAGCTTTTAAATGGGGGAACTTCCAACCACGTCTGCGAGAGTAAATGAATGCCCCCCACGATACGAAGCATGCTGTCGATGGGCGTTGATTAACGCAACGGCACATGACGAATATCGGCACGGTGAACCTTGGAACACGGAGAGCCGGCACCAAGTGATGATGCTCAACGATCAATCCGAGTAAGATGACCAAGGTAAAACCCCCATGCTATTTGGGGGAGGGGATCGGGATCATGAACTTCTCTAAATTGTCGTACGATTGTTTACGATGTGGAGATGGACGAGAGGATAGTAGATCCTCTCGGAGACACTCGAAAGCAAGCTACTTTACCGTAGTGCCTAGCTTAATCTTAGAACGGGAATATCACTAGATTCACATGAGCACGGCAAGTGGAGATGTGGATTCGTTTCTTTTATCCTAGGCTTTCTATTCGGCTCGACGAGAAAAGACAACCATGTAGGCGTACATAGCGTACATAGCGTACATAGTGTACGTAGTATACATAGTAAACCCGAATTGCATATGGAACTGTTTGGAATGCCATTCCTAACCGTGGAGCAAGAGAGGTTCGCGATAAGACTAGCCCACGTAGTTTATTTGTTTATTTGTTTAGTTTTTATTTGTTTAATTTTTATTTGTTTTAAACTTGAAAATGGGGCTGACAAAAGTAGATCGACGAGAAATTGCTGCGCTACTGCATCACGATAGAGACTAACGATCTGATCTTATGATAAACCAAGTTTAAACCTTGAAACATGAAAATCTGGCATCGGATTCGTATAGTTAAGTAACTTTGCGATATGTATGTTGGCAGAGAAAAAGACGGATTCTACATAGTGTACTATGTGACAGTCCTACGCATACGAGGCACTAGCTGTTTATGTTATTTACAAATGATACATAGTAAGACTATGCGAACTAGGGCGGAACATTGATAAATTGCTAGACCAGGGCGAAAAAGCCATCAGGAAGAAATGCACAAGGTATAGCATGGAGCAAGGTAGTAATGCCGTGGTTTGCGATTGTCGAGTTAAATGGTGCAAACATCGTTTACTAGGCTCTCCCCGGACGATGAATCTGACATATATTAGATCCTTCCGGCTAACAATACCTGATGGGAAGAGAGAAGGGGGGGTAGATACGGTAATGTGTATCATCAGTGCGTGTTTGGAACAAATCACGACAGTTAATAGGGCGGAAGGGCGGAAGAGGGGTTAATACTGCGTTATTCCCATTGCTCAATGCCAAAGTTCGAGGCAGCTCTATGATTTAACAGCTTCATCACGAATGGGTAACTGAGAAGGTGCAGCCGAGCAATTGATGATTTGATATGTATAGTAAGTGCTATAAGTGCTGACTTCATGCTTCATGCTGTCGATTATTCGAGAGCGCACGTGGCGGCGGGACTTGGAAGAAGCATTAGGCATAATACGGATTACACATTACTTCCTTAAAGGGTACATCCGAGGGTTTCCGGTGTATTAAAAAAAATAGACGAATGGTGTTTGGACTGACTGCATGTCGTTTAAGTTATAAGCATTTCTATTATTATTCTATTATTATAAGCTGTCGGATGCTTCGCTTATAGGGGGGTGGGGGATAGAGACGGTAAAGGTCGAGTAATAAAGTAATATGAAAAGATTGGTGGTTGTATTGTAGAAATTAGGTACTACTTATCTAACCTAGGTACCTACGTAGTACGGTGCGTACCTAGGTATCGACTCTATTTTTATCAATCGTAAAGATTAAGTGCCCCTATCGTCGCCAAGCGGATTTATCGAACCAGCAGTGGCTGTCAAATACATGTTGTACCTTAAGTTAGGTACATGATACTTCCAAGTAAATGTGTACGCACACAAGCCTCGTTTTCGCTTTCTCCCCTTAATACCTTAAATCTTTAATAAATACATGTATCAGAGCATACTTAATGTTAAGTAGTCCTTACCGTGGTAGCATGGGTCTCCCGGCCCCGAACGCATTGTCCCACTCCTGACTTCCGATACGCCGTCGCTGCAATACCATTGACGCATTATTGATGGCCGATGCTAGGTTTGTCTAGGCATACTTCCGTATTGTGTAAAACCTTATAACATGTCCGTCGAGGGTTATACCATGTTGTATCGTGTTGCAGCTCGACTCGACTCTAGCACGGACACGGATAAGAGGTACTTATAGACTTACAGTAATAGGAATATCAGCACGTAGTAGGTATGTAAATAACACGGCCAACCCCTCATCCCCGGCAAATGCAAAAGGTCGTATAGAGTATGAGCAGTTGGGTAAGGATATATCTCTTATAAGTAGGTAGTCATCCAGCTATAGATCGAACTATAGGTAGTCAAAAGTATAGTGGAAGTGAATAACTACCTACCTACCCACCTAGGTACCTAAATATCAATCCATGTAAGTCCGACGGGATACACACTCGATTGCTCGACTATCTCGAAAGTAGCATCCTACCGGCTTAAGCATTTAATATGGCCTAACTATTCCGGTGCGGCCAGGTTTCAGCGCATTGCGCGCCGACTGCCTCATCAGGAAACTACCAAGCGAGTCATAGTAGTAGCGTCGGTCGATGGGGGCTGAAGTGATCGATTCTCGTAGATAGACGATCCCCGGGACATGGCCCGTGGTCCGACGCGGGTCCCGTCTGAGGTTGCCGTCGCCGTACCCGTAGTCGCACCCATCGACCGATCGAGAAAGGAATACCGCGGATCAGGCCGCCTTGGAGCGCCTTTTCCGATGGTCTGGCTCGTGGCTTTTAAGCGGGCATGGAATATAATACGTACGAGAAGAAACAGGGGTGTTGAAGACCAACGTACATAGCGTAGCCATGGGGCGATTTTTTATTTTTATTTTTCCACTTCACCTGTAGAAATAAAAAGAAGGAAAAAAAAACAAAAGTTGATGACGAGAGAGAGGACTAGAAATATGGAGGGGCTGATCGCGAGGCTCGCCAGCCAGTCAGCTACAAAACTGCCGTGAGATGATCAGCTCCCTTGACAACTGGCTCGCATGCAGGCCCGGGCCGTTTTTCGCTCTATACCGTAATAAACCATGCAAGCACGCCCACATTCAGAGTAGAACATAGCTGGATCGGCGCATGGTGTAGACGTTGTCTCCATAACACAAGCATCGCCGGGGCGGGGAAGGGAGAGCGTTTTTTTTTTCTTTTTCTTTTTATTTTCTTTTCTTTTGACCGTTGCACGTTTTCGTGGTATTGGGGGGACACAGTCCATTCGAGGTCTGGAATGGGCGCTGGTTACGTCCTCAATTTCCAGCTGCAGCCCGCGGCTGCAATCTCGAGATGCCGCACGTAACGACGAAGAAGAACCCAGAACCCTCCCGTAAGCACGTCTGGTCTCCCTTTTGCTTTTCCCGTAGCGTGCCGCGTAATGTAGGAGTAGGGGCTGTAGGAGGCCGGCTACGCGATGCTTATTGCTATTTCGTGACAAATGTCTCTTCAAGGGATATAATATAGGTACCTAGGTGGGAAAAAAAAGAGTAATATGCATGATTTGTTTATGAAGACTTCGACATGTGAGTTTAGTCAGCTCGCCGTCGTGCAGATGCCCACGTTCATGTCATGTAAGTTACATGTGAGAGTTGAGACAAGAATGGATATAGATCATCGGTCGACGAAGACGTCTTTAAACCGAACTTGAAGATATGATGGATCACGATGCGAGTACGATACGAGTCCGGGGAAATTTCTCATCGTCATCAAAATCAAAGCACGCGACATTGGAGCCTCGCCTTGCACTGACGGCGCCGGGGACTATCCGAAAGCAACGATTCTGCATCGCTGCGACGATCCAAAATGCGCGGATGGTATCGTGGCCATCCATGGTCCGTGGTAAGAATGGTAACTGATGATGGGCGAAGAGTTGCATGATCTCGGGGGCCAGGGTGAGGAATGCGTCCCGTCGATACCAGAAAAAACTAGTTATATTACCTATAACTACCTACCTACTAGGTACATTTACTTACATTTACCTACATACATCGTGATCAAGCGGTTCCAAGATAAACGATAGCCCATTACCAAGAGATTCTCTGCGAGCCGCTTTTAGCGAGGTTGACGTGCAGGGGTCCGGCTGCTGCAAGAATCGTCATTCTCGAAGCAGAATGTGGTTAGGCTTGTAAGTGAAAGCTATCCTGATTGTACAAAAAGCCCTACGCAAGTCGGCATGCATGGGTTGGCTGCCCTCTCTTGCTTTTTCTTCTCTCTCTCTTTTTTTTTTTTTTTTTTTTTTTTACGTGCATGGGGACGTTACCTCGCGTCGTGGTTTGATGCTGGACACGCAGTCCCGGATCGACGAGGAGACACTGCACTGCTTGCTCACGATCCTCTTTCCTCTGTACTGGGTACTGCGGTGGCGTCCAGGGTAAAAGGCCGAAGGGCCACCCCCGCGTTAGTAATAACCCGGCGAAGAGGAGTAGGACGTCTAAAAGAAGACGAGGGATGCGTGGTCATTAGCATCATGGCCATATCCCGTTTGGCACTTTTAGGAACTTTTCTAAGTCAATCATCCCTCTTCGGCACCGTACTACATGAGATGTAAGCTCTTTACATAGGTACACTACTCTACACCTACCTACCTAGGTATAGACGATACCCGCTATCCATAGCAGTATGTATGTATGTATGTGCAATACCATACTCAACCCAACGTATCATGATCACGGTGCTTTACGAACCTTGATACATAAGTCGTAGCGTAAACGCTGTTAGACAAAATGCCCCCAATGCCCCCAATATCGTGGTATCGCCCTGCATACGAAAGAGACGTTAGAACATAATAGCATGGTCGAAAATAGTCCTCGTGACACCTGCCCCTGGCTTGTTCCACGCGAATTGTTAGAAAGGGTAAAGGCGATAAGCCAATCAACTTGGCGACGGTATTCAATCAGCGGTCTCGACAGCACCAGTCAGCGTTCGCATCGATTCCAAAACGGGTTTGCCCATTAGGCCCATTAGTCGTAGCATGGCAAGGATTACACGGGAGCCTATGATATGTACCCGTCTCGTCATCAAGATGGGGCTCCTTCTCGATCTCGCATTTGACGGATGGGCCCTACAGGGACTCTACAGGGAGATAGGGAGATCAACGATTATCTATTTGACAACGGGGAGGAGTGATCATGTGTTTCGACGAAGCCCAGAGGAGAGAGGGGTTCAGGCCGCTTTGTTACCCCTTCGTTACCTATAGGTGACGAAAACGACCGAGATGGACAGGCACCGGCGCATCGAGAGACATAATCGTGCTCGTATGGACCTAGGTTAGTCTGCTTCGCTTGATTTGACGGGCTTGGGGGTGGTTTGACCCAAGGCGAGATCTCCACCGTGAGAAACAGTCTGTGCCGAAGATGCCGGTGAATCTCGTCCGTGACTCCGTGGCTTGCAGCTTGCTTTCTCCTCACGTTCCCTCGCGTTCCCTACCCTGGAAGCAATAGGGCACAGCACATTGCGAGGGGTTGATTGGATTAGACGGTTGATCTGCCAACAATCCGATTTCAAGAGCTGAAAATCGATCGTCGCCAAGGACAGCCCGACGGACTCGCTCGTACCTTTACGCTGCTGGGTTTGAAAGGGAAAAAAGAAAAAACGTAACTATTATTACCTACTAGTTGGTTTTCTTCTCGGCCAGATTCACTTCACATAAGACCCTCGGATGTCCGATAGTAATGCGCCGGGACTAAGATGCCTATTTGGGTCGGGAAAGTGTCTGATGGAAGAAGAAAAGACGGTAGCCGAGATATTACCATAAACATGTCTACATACATAGTATTGTGCTAGTTAATTAGTTAGCTACCTAGGTTAGTTAGTTGGTTAGTTAATCCCAATATAGTTTGCCAATGTACGAAGCATGTAACGATATGCAGCATATGTGCAGTATAGCAATGTACAGGACTAGGTTAGTAATGTATGTTCTTGCATGGGAATAAGCCAACCAGCTGCTCCCCGCCTTACGGGTATGCTAAAAATGGTTCTTCTCACTTTCACAGCCTTAAAGTGGCTGTGTCTGTGCTGGACTGCCTGGTGAGGTCCCACGGGGGACACTAACGAGCCAATGCTTTTCTACGAGAGTGTATCCGAGTGCGCTTTAACCCCTCGAAGGAACGCTGCTGCAGTACATACTACCATTGGAACGACCATTGGAACGACCATTGAGACCATTGGTCCCATTGGAGCCGTAAGGTGCGTATTATCCTCTCTACGGACAAATACGATACGAAAATACGGTGTTGCGCAAGTCAATGGATCGATGTCGAGCGACAAGATTACGATTGGCTAATGCCTAGAAACCCCCTGACGCTAATTACAACATGATGATGTGGAGTTGAGCACGCATCCAACAGGGTCCTTGAGCAGGGCTGCAGCAGAAGAGAGATCTACCTTCTCGAAGACAGTTTCGGCGTTTTGCTACTTACATACATACATACATACATAGAGTAGAAGTGGTACTTGTGTACCGAAGTATCAGGCGTGGCATTGTACATCGGATCGTCGTCGCCGGTCCCTCCCTCCCCCTCCACCACCACCACCATCGCCAGTAGATAGAACTCCTTAACTCCTAACCTACCCATCACCAACCAATTTAGGTATGAAACCGCTTGACACGCTAGGTCTTCCTGGATCCGGGGAAGATTATCTTGACGTATGAAGTCGCACACCGTTACCAAATGATGATGAGCGAAGCGAAGACGAATGGGAGTTTTGTTCGCTGTGGAGAGGGATGAAGTGATTACAGGACCTGATGATCGCACTAGGAATTTTGACGTAATTCTTTGGTTCTTTATTTTTTCTTTCCTTTTTCTTTCCTTTTCTGTTTTTCTTTTTTTCAGCTTCGGCACCATCTCCGCAACGCCAAACGCTCTTCTTTCTTCTTTTAGTAATAACTAGTGGAAAATAAGGCGAGTTGGCTTCCCCACCGGCGCCTAAAAATCCGCCGTCGGCAAACTTGGGGCAGGCAAGGCAGGCTAGGGCAATACATACATACATACATACATACATACATACATACATACATACATACATACATAGACCAAGACGGTGAAGGACAGGGGGGACTAGAATATTCTAAAGCATTTCCGAACTTGGAATGTCCTTGCAATAGTGGTATTTTTAATATATTGAGGATAATCCTGTACATAGTATCAATGCAGATGCCGCTATCGTCATCATCAAACTTTTGAGATGAGTCCTACTGTGTAGAGGCGGTGAGCCATCGTGGATTCTGAACGAAAAAATCAGACCAGCAAGCAATTGGTCCAGACGCTCTACCAAGAATGTGAACTCCGGTCAGGAATGTGTAATGTGTCAAGAGAAATACATGTATCGCGACTAACTGACCGCCTCGGTGTCGTTGGGCAAGGTGATATGAAGAGCACTGAAGAGACACAGAGCCGCGACCCGTCCTACGGTTGGGCGGAGGTTCAGCACCGCCGTCATACGAGACAGCAAGATCTACAGCTACGGGGTTGCGGCATGGGGCCATGCAAGGTCGGGCGTGTAATGGTAGGTTGCGTCTGGTTTTCTGGCTTCCAAGCGCTTTTACTGGCTACGTAGCGTAGGCAACGTTTTATTATTATCAGGAGAGGATGGCGATGAGAAGCCATACATGCCTTACACCAGCAGATTTGACGATGGTCCGCCAAGAGATGCACGCCCTTTGCTGACCGCGAAATTATCCATCGGACACGATCCGCGAAGTGTAAGTCTCTTTGTCAGAAGCTAAGAGGAAGAAAGAAAAAAAAGAAAAAAAGGAGCGGGAACATGTACATATTCCTTCGAAACGCGAATAGCAAAGAACAGCAAAACCCCCACGATATATATCTAGATATCTTTGATTTGAGTGGGTTTCCTCTTGGTTAGAGCTGGTAGCGGGCGCGCATCATCGTATGTCTTGCAGCATTGCCGCCCCCAAGGTTTTAATTTACTGGCTTTAGGTTGACATTCCGAGTGCCGAAAAAGCAACCTTGAACGGTTTACTACTTGGGTTTTGTTCTTTTAGGAAAAGTTGAAAATCTTAAGAGAGTAAGTAAGGTAAGTAATAAGGTTGACGGGGACCTTGTTGTGCATGACCCCTGACACCCACGATGTCACATTTTGATTTTATTTTTCTATTTTATCTTTTGAGTTTTTTATCTTTCTTTCTTTCTTTCTTTCGCCTCCCCTTTACCCGTTTGCAAGTTACACATAATAGGTCGAAATGAAGTCATTTCCAAGCCAAGCGGGAGTGAAACAAAACATAAACGTAACGTACCGGATTCGATCGCAAACAATAAAAACGATATCTATCCATGCGTTAATAATGGCAATATATATGCATAATAAGGTAAGAAAAGGAGACGTAAAGATTACCAGGTTGAGCCGAAGCGCTTAAACATTGCGGATAGCCTTTTCGTATGTACGTATGTTCGGTACCTACCTAGAGGTATCTATGTAGGTTACTCGATTTTATTTTCGGGTTTTATTTTATTTTGCTTTCTTCTTTTCTTCTTCTTTCCCTTCCACCCAGGTCTTTGGTACACCCCTGGACCCCTGTCAGAAGCATGCCTGTTGCTATGTACACTATGTAGTGTATGTACATTTCTTCTCATCTTGGGGAAGCCGAGCGCGGATCAGGCTTAGATGGTCGATGATGTAGTTATGGGACCACCACATCTGCCACCTGGCTCAGCCAACCCACCTTGGTTCCTTTGCCCTACCTTGCCCTACTCACTCTGGCGCCCTGTCTTGGGTGGCCCTGCCCTGACCCTAGCAGCCTAGCTGTAGCTGTCCTAGTCGAGCTGGACTTTTTATTACCCATTTCGGCGTAGCGCCCATATCCATTCTTTTCGCCTTTAAGCCGTTGAGTTACCGACGATGAATGCGCTCCGTCGATTTTTTCCTGGCTTGTCAGTTAGATTGGACATCTCTCCTTTTCCAGGTCCACCGACGATAATCAGAAAATATTGGCATCCGCTCCCTCACTCACACCTGAGAGAATCCACAGCGACTATGTTTGTTTCAGTTTTGTAAATCACTAACCCAAGTGCCCATCGCAATAGGGTTATGGCTAGCCATCCTTCAGCAAGCATCTGCCTCTTTTCTTGTTGATATCACAGCCTAACTACCCAAAAACAAGCCAGGTGGATGCAAGTCGAAGTTGGTTGGGGATGACTCTCGGGCTCTTGTCTCAGACATAAAGGTAACACTTAAGCTTTTTTTAATACATGGACAATGTACTCGAGCTTTCGATTCCCGTTGGCTCGGCCATTATTGTCCCTCGTCTTTTGTCATTAAGGTTTGAGTTGACAAAGAGCCGGCAAAGCGCCTAGCTTCTTGTTCGAGACGACAAGCGGGAAACCACCTGACTCCGTTCTCAAGTACATACATACATACACACACGTAAGGTTGTAAGGTTGTAAGGTTCCTATAAGGTAGTGCAAACCGCATCACGCAATGAGCGGCTTTCCCCCTGGACGCTTTAGTCAAGAAGTTCATAACATACCCGTGCGATTGTGCCATCTTTATTCGTGTGCCTGAGGAGATCCCTTGCGGCAACGTTGAGATATGACCATATGCTCGTCTAAGCGACTTAGAAGAAGAACACGAAAAAGAAGTAAAATAAGCCATCATCATCATCATTAATGCAATACCTCGGGTGTAATCCTTTAGCATCGAGCTCCCGCTCCCCCATGAATCCATAAATGTGGTACATTACCTACATACATATGGTACATAGGTACATATATACATATCTACAACCATCATGTCTGTCTGTCTGTCTGTCTCTGTCTGCATGTATGTAAGTACAAGGATACTTTTCAGCCCAGTAGGTACCAAACAGTAGAAGAACAATGATAATGGTAACTTAAGTCTCCACATTTACAAAGCCGACTTCTCTCTGCCCTTCCCATCAATGCGTGTTCAGCGTTGCCATTGATTGAATTATTTGTGGATACGGTACAACGCACATGCACATACATACGTCGATATGTGTATGTACATATGTACATTATGTGTATGTATGTAGGTACATACGTACATGGTACATGCACGTCCAGTTCGATCCAAAACTGAACGTGCTGCCAACCAACAAGAACGGCCTTCAGTATCTTACTGTATTCCGTACCCAGACCCAGAATTTCGATACCATAACGCCAACCTAATTGATCCCTTGGGAAATCTACTTAAGGTTAGGTTCTGATATGAGAAAACAGAGGCCTATTAAAGCTTATTAGATTATAGTACCTACCGACAAGGTAAGTTATTAGGTTAGGTTAAGTACACCGTTGACATAACACAATGTCCATGGGTATAGATGTACCTATAATCTAGCATTCTAGTATTCTGGGAGGTGGGAACTGGAATAGGGCAAGTACGTACCCATTATTTTAGGGGACCGTCTGCTAAACTATCTCTTCTTTTCCTCTTCCTGACTCCTTCCCTGCCTTTGCCATGCTTTAATCCCTTCCTTTTCCGCTCCGTCACTTAATAATTTCCCGACCCCAATTCTCCTCCACCTGAAGAAAGGCAAGCAGAGCTGTACACCTCATCAAATTCGTGGAAGGGGAAAAAAATAGTTTGACGTTATTACTTATTTATTATATCTTTTTTTTTCCTTCTCTTTATTCTTCCTACGTTGAACATTTGTTAAGACCCGGTTTCCGGCCAGCCCAATTCCGCAATACCTAGAAACCAATACCCGCTTCCTGGAAAACAGATCCATTAAGCGATACCTTGACGCCTACGCTGTCAGATACTTTTTTTTTTTTTTTTTGTACATTCCATTCACGTCGCACAAGGATCTTGCTGTACGCTGTACCGTAACAACTCATAAGTTCACCCTGCCGGCCTTTTCTCGTTTTACTATTTCTTCTTAGCTGCTGAGCCTCACTGGACGTCATCACGCACACTTTTGGCCAATTCTGTTGTACAACCAGCAAGCAAAAAAAAATTTACTAAGAGAGAGGGAGTCATCACCACACCGCAGGAGGATCCACCTTAACTCACAAGGAACGAAGCGGCAGCGCATAATTTTTTTTATTTCTGGACGTGCCCGACAGACAGCCCAAACGTGGGGATCTGAAAGTCAAGAGGTCGGATTCATCGTACGAGATATATAAAAAGTATATATATATCTCTGTTAGAGCCTTCTTTCAAGTCAATCGCAAGCTAAAAGGCAGAGGATAATTAGAGACGAGTGTAAACTTGCAGGGGGCTGCAGCAAAGCAATATCAATCCTCCTCGTCTCCTCTTGGAGGACTATCTCACTTTGAAATCTGACGCTTAGGAAAATACCCATTTCCCCCAACTTAGAAATACCCAAATCAGCGACCTGCATTCTGGCCTGCCACCTCACCATTTTTACCGTGAGCTATTGCAACATCAGTCCCCCATACCCGCCTTGTTTAGGTCCTGGTCTACCACCTAGGGCAACGCAGACGCACAGCACGCGCAGAGGGCAGCTGGCCGTACCCGTACCTCGACGTACCTCTGCCAGAGGGCCGTACCAGTGACAGGCCTATACTTAATTATACCACTGCTACTTTCTGCTGGTTACTGCTCGGCCGCACCCTTGCGTTCCGGACCGCAATCGACACTTACATAGGTCGTGGGAAGGCGCCGAGTACTCCTGCAGCCTCGAACTTGGCTTCGATTCTAATAAGTAGCCTTCCCCGGTGTGTACATTCACTACACATCTACTTCACGTCCAAACTTACCTACATACATTACCTACATCCATACATCCATACGTACTCGCTTACCTACCCTATTTACTTACATTCACTCCCCCCAAGTCCCCTTTCATTGGGAGGTGCCTCTATGAAAAACATATCCGGAAAAATGAGGCCCACAAGTTCAGCCCTCCTCATATAGACGCTGTCTCATATATTTCTTGTACTACACGTACTACCAACGATTCACGCGTGGGCAGGCTCCCGGCCCCCCTCGAAACATATATCATGACTGCAACCCCCAACAATAACGATCCTTTACGTCCCAGCGTCGACTCTCGGGTATCATCTTCTAGTACGCCGATCATGGCCGCTCAGGGTTCTCTGTTGCGGCGGCCACGCCCAACTCAAGTTCAGACTAGCCACCCACCTAGCACGCAACCTAGCTCGATACCCACCTCAGCCATCAGTGCCTCGACG
Organism: Daldinia grandis; assembly: GCA_022432525.1. Lineage (NCBI taxonomy): Eukaryota > Fungi > Ascomycota > Sordariomycetes > Xylariales > Hypoxylaceae > Daldinia > Daldinia grandis. The sequence continues at coordinate 2,893,555 of JAJKLB010000001.1, forward strand.
GCGGCGTCTGGTTCTTCCCAACATGATTCCCCTATCATGTCCCCAGACCATGCGGTGTTAACCAACACCAGCAGTTCCATCCAACCTTCGCCGGAACCCTATCGTAGCCAAGGCCCTGACGCCGAGCAATTCCCCCCTCCGCCGCCCTTCCACCTTGGCGATCCTCTCCTCGCCTGCAAGTCCAGCGGCAACAGCTCGGCTAATGCCAGCATTGCAGCAACAACTGGTAGCTCCATGGCAGAAGCCCTGAACAATAGCCATTCTTCTGGCAAGGGTTTAATAAGACGGCTATCCAATCGTGCAAGTAAATTTGCCAGGACTCGACGTCAGTCGGCGGCGGCACCTATGAGACGGGAAGGAAGTATAGGTCCCGGAATTCTCCGACGCAGGAGTGACAGCACCAACACGGCCCCTGCGGCGGAGTCTGTCCTGTTGACTGATTCCGACGACGAGTTTCACGACGAGATGAACGAGCTTAGCTCGATCTATGGCGCGGAGAGTATGGTACGGGATTTCTCTTCGGGGAGCGCTGCTCCGTCACTAGCAGGTTCCGCATCATTTGCAGATGTTGCTACCGGACCCGTCGTACCCATGGCGTTGGTGAAAGGGACTTATCTTAACAAGATATCTAAGAAAAGGCAGAAGCGGTTGCTCTTCATTCTCGAGGCAGCTGCCGGTAAGGTAATTTGGGAGAAAGGTCGTTCTACCAAGTGTATCTATATCGATAACATCAAAGAGGTCAGGATAGGTTCCGACATCCGGCAGTATCGCATTGACTCTGGCGTTCCAGAATCCGATGAAGGCCGCTTCTTTACTATCTTCTACGCAGTTCCTGACAAGTCCAGGAGCAAGATGATGCACTTGATCGCCGAAGACGAGGAGACGTTCGCGCATTGGGTTAATGCTCTAGACTCAATATCGAAACATCGAGAGGTACATATGGCCTCGCTGATGGCGTTTAATGACAGCGCCATCCGTGGATATTGGAATGGTGAGATGACGAAGCAATTTGAGAACAAACACCACTCGCCAGCTCAAGAGGAGATGGACTTCCCGGGCGTTGAACGCGTTTGCAGAAATCTCCACATCCACATGGCCCAGAGAGATCTTCGTGCCAAGTTCGCCGTTGCTGACACCACCAGGTCTGGGCGACTAAACTTTTCCGAGTTCCAGGTATTCGTCCGCGAGATGAAACGAAGAGAAGACATTCGATACCTGTATCTCAAGCTGGCTTCAGATGCAGAGCGCGGAATCACATTCGTGGAGTTTATGCAGTTCATGCGGGACGAACAATGCGAAGACGTCGATAGCAATCCTAACTTCTGGGAAAACAAGTTCCTCCGTTTGGCTCGCCGAGCTGGCGGATCTAGGGCAGAGGCGGCATCGTTTCATCGCCTCGACAAGGACTCGGCCACGATGAACGAGCAAGCTTTTGCGGCATATTTAACATCAAAGGATAACTTCCCACTTGTGCGCCCGCCGTCTGAGTACTCGCTCGATCGACCCTTCAATGAGTATTTCATCTCCAGTTCTCATAACACCTATCTAGTTGGTCGTCAAATTGCAGACGTCGCCTCCATCGAGGGTTATATTTCGACTCTTGTCCGCGGTTGCCGTAGTGTCGAGATCGATTGCTGGGATGGATCTGATGGTCAGCCGATAGTCAAGCATGGATATGCCATGACGAATGCCATTTCGTTCCGTGAGGTGATCAACACTGTCAATAAGTACGCCTTTGCTGCAAGCCAGTTCCCACTCTGGGTGTCGCTCGAAGTTCACTGTAATGCGCCACAGCAAGAAGTCATGGCCGATATTATGAAGGAGATATTTGGCTCTCGCCTCGTCACTGAACCCTTAGATCCATCGTCGAATCAGCTCCCATCGCCCACGGAATTAAAGGAAAGAGTCTTGATTAAGGTAAAAGGGACTCATCGAAGCGCCACGCGTAACGGCGGTGAGACCACAGGCCGTCGACGCGGGAACAGCCTGACCTCTCCTTTCTCGAAGCCGGTGTCCTCTGACAACGCGTCTATTCCAGCTCAATTTTTGTCAAGTCCGCTCCTAGCTCCTACCGTTCAACCTCGACGTGGTGTGGTAGCAAAGCGTGTAGATACTATTAACGAGGGCGAGGTACATGACACAGTCAGCAGCAGCACAAGCGAATGCGACACTGAAGAAGAGAAGCGTGGCAAGAAGAAGACGAGCAAGATTGTCAAGAGTTTAGGCGAGCTCGGTGTCTACTGCAGTGGTGTCAAGTTCCACGGCTTTGAATCAACAGAGTGCAAGAAGAGCAATCATATCTTATCCTTTATGGAAGGGACATTTAGGAAGCACTCCAAAGCTTCGGACTCCAAGTTAGCCTTGGCCCGCCATAATATGCGCTATATGATGCGTGTATATCCCCAATACTCCCGCTTATCTTCTGACAACTTTAATCCTTTGATGTACTGGCGGAGGGGTGTGCAGATGGCTGCGCTCAACTGGCAGACATTTGACCTTGGCATGCAGTTAAATCAAGCCATGTTTGACGGCGGTACTGATCAGTCTGGGTATGTCTTGAAGCCCGCATCGATGCGCGAGATACGCATACTCCCCGACGGTCTCCCTCTAGAAGCCATTGGGAAATTGGAACGCCAAAATATGACCTTCCATATCAATATAATCTCGGCGCAGCAACTTATTCGTCCTTCCAGCCTAGGTTCTAACCGCACTCTCGATCCGTACGTCGAGATAGAGATATTTCACACCAACGATAAGCGGGACAAGCATGACAGCATGGCGGGTATACCCATACTTAGCGACACTCCACTCAAGTCAACCACGTCCATTGTTAAAGAAAACGGCTTCAACCCCGTTTTTAACCACAAGGCTGATTTCAACGTCACGACGAAGCACCCCGAGTTACTCTTTGTCAGATTTAGCGTTAGGCTTTCCAACGACGGCGAGTATTCGTCTGGTCGTAGTGCCCTTATCGCAACTTACACAGCAAAGCTTGGCAGCCTCAAACAGGGTTATCGAACTTTGCCATTGCTAGATTCTAATGGAGACCAATACCTCTTCTCAACCCTGTTCTGCCATATCAAAGTTGACCCTACGACCAGCGTATACGTGTCAAAAGTATGCGAGAGCAACGGCGGAGAAGCCGCCGTTGGCAAGTTAAAGCATATCGGTCGAAATGTGTTTAGCAGATCAACTGCTAACAGCACAAAATCGAGCTTTGAAAAGAGCGTCGACGGTGATTTATAACCACATTTCATTTGATCTAAGCACACCTCTCTAAGCGGAATCGGCTTTGAATCATATTGTACTTGTACATCTTTTATTTGAGTTAACAGCCCAGTCTCGATGATTTCCCATTTTGGTTTGAATCTATAGCGAATACCCTCATCGGATCACATACTCTCGAAAAGGGAGGCGGCGTAGTACGGCCATAAGCGAATTTTTACGATCTGGTTTTGCATTTTTTTCGAGGGCGTTCCATATCAGTCGTCCACTCGAAGTACTCCCTTTGAGCAGAGCCTCGGGAGCAAAAGGGATTGGGGAGAAAGGCATATCATTGGTGTTGATGGGCAATTTCAAGATAGATCTGGGAAATGACAAAAAAAACTCTCATTTGTTTTTCACATGGACGGTAGCATTCGGGTCAAAGGTGTTTTATTTTTGGTAAGGGGGTTTTATGACGATTTTCCTTAGTGATGAGGACATTATCCAGAGCATTTTATTGGACTTTACATATTTGCATTCGCTCTTACGAGTAGGACTCATGGTGCAAGCTGAGGCGCAGGGTCGCAATGGACCAGCAGCACAAAGAAGGATCAATTCCAGGTGAAAGATTCATAATCTTGACCGGGGGTAGGGGGGCTTGGGGGGGGGGTTTCGGTGGCGGGCGGTTCTTGATATCTCGATGTGCATCAAGTTTTCACTTCGACACTCCATTTCTCCCAGCAGGTTCTTCTTCCACTAGCATTGGCATGTCGGCTCGCATTTGCATGAACTCAGATAAACAATACCTGTGGCTCGCGCTGCACACTATGTACTGGATCCACAGCGATTCTGAATTACACAAAGCTGCATTCATTCTTCGTCGTCGTGTCTTTGTTGTTGTTGTTGTTGTTGTTGTTGTCGTTGTTGTTGTTGTATCGTGTATTCTTGGTCATCATGGCTATCATCACTATCACCGTCTTCATATTTCTATACTTTATCATTTATGATAGTAGACTCTTATGATGATGGCTGTCCACTAATGCGTTGGTAATTATTGCTAACTAACCGCTGACTAGGAGCTAGAATCGATAGACCGTACAAAGGCTTTGAGGTGGCTGCTTACCTACCTTTTAATGTACCTAAATGAACTGCCAAAAGCGGTAGAAGTTCGTCCGCTATGGGCCGTGGCGCGTAAGCACACCTTGCCCATAGGATGCCCATAGCTTGCCCAGACGGTGGGCTTGGTTGGCTTGGGTCTCGGAAATAATGCAACTCTACGGAGGTATATTTGGTTTATTGGGTTCACAGACCTTGTTCAGCCTCGATTGGGTCTTATTTTACCGTTTCGGGCGAACCCCATCCTCGGGACCTGGGAATATGTGGAATAGTGTAAGTGTACGTACAGTATGCATAATGCATTGTATGCAATGCAGCCCCCTTGGGTCTGACATACTACCTATGTACAGCTCGTACTGTCCGTACAGTCCTTACAGCCCTTACAGTTCATACAGTTCATACCGCCCAGTGTGCTCGCGCGACGCGTCCAGTCCCGTGGGTCGCCCAATCTAGCAACCCCGAACATGATCTGATCTGACGTCTAGGTAGCATATGTGACTACCGTACTAGGCAGGCCGCCGGAACTGCGGGATATTAATCTTCGAGTTACTCGCGGCAGTTCACCGTACCTAGGTAGGTAGGTATGGATCCATGGTTGAGGCGAAAGGTTTACCCAGAGGACAAAACCAGAGGACAGATCCTACTCTAGCTGCTTTCAACGTGAATGCATAAAGTGTTGGTGTTTGAACCTGTCGCAACTAGGGGGCAAATTACTGGCTGTGCTATTACCGGGCAGATTTCCTGGATACGGTAAGCCACCGTCAGCCCAGCCTTCCAGTTGCTGACGCTTAGAAGCTTCGAAGAGAGTTAGCTCCGGAAAAGCTTGGCTTACTCACCAGTCCCCTCGTCCATATAAGAGTACTATATGTACATAGTGAAGAGACGGATGATGCGGACTATATGGCTAAGAGGCACCCGAGGTTAGGTATGTATACACATACGTATACGCACATGTAGCAGCATATGCAATAGCCCAAGCGATAGGGCTCTACATACCCAGGTAATACCCGTCGTGTACGAATTACCTACGTCGTATAATACCCAACGCAGCAGCAGGTGTGGGTGGTAACGTGAGGGAGAAGGAGGGACAGGGGATAGTGGAAGGGGGGAGGGAAGCAAAACGCGTCTCTCAGCTTTCAGCAGCTGCCGACAAGAGTCCCATGTCCTCGGAAGCGAAGTAAGGAGAGCAGAAGGGCTACGGAGAAGTACAACGCTCAGCTGCAACAAAAGCCCCCCCCTATGGCTATCACGTACAGCGATGTACAGCGTGCCCTACCTAGCATGCCCCAGCATGTCCAGCATGTCCAGCATGTCCAGCACGCCTATTGTTGCTACGGCTTGCTTCATGCAATGCACGAGGCTGCACTTTCATCACATTCCTTCTTACCCAAACGAGCCTGACTCCCTTGCCTTATTGGTAGACGATGCGGGCTGACGGGACGTGCTTCCCTGACACACACCCCCTTCGCCTCTCTCCCCCCTCTCCCCCCTCTCCCCGTGTTCCATCCCACTGGAGAGATAGGGCAGGGCTACGCATGCAGTGCGTGATGACGAGCCGCTTACGAACCGCATATTCTAGGCGTCCAATGGTTTGCGATCCCAAGCCTGTCAAATCCTCGCCGACAGCCTTACCATGCTGTCGGGTCCTGCAGCCCGCTCCCGAGAGTCCCTTCTTACCCTTCCTACCCTTCTCACACTCCTGCTCACCTCGAATCCTGGCGGTGACGTGAGCGCTGGACGCGGGGGTACAGTAGATGGACGAGCACCATCGGCGCTAGCACATGGGGGGAGCAGATTTGCTCACGCTTTCGCATCGCATGGCTAGCTGGCACCCTACCTAGGTACTTTGGCTGTCAGAAAAGGACCTGCAGGATCGATCAGCCGTACGCTGTACCACCACGGACGTTAAGGTATGTATGTATGTATGCGGCTTTTGCTCTGGGCGCGGGATGGCGGGACTTATGAAATAGCCCCCCTTATAGCCCCCTATGTGTGGTCAATCCATGCTGCCTTCTTCCCCTGATTCCATTTCGTTCCGCTCTGTTTCGCTTCGCTTCGCATCGGCGGTTTTCTCCCTTCTCGGCTTCTGTTTATCCTCGAAAGGAATCTATATCCTGCGCTCCGCAGCAGTACCTAGCAATCTCCAATCCTCAGGCCGGGGGCATCTGAGGGCTACCTACCTACCTACCTACAGCACTTGAGCAGGTATGCCAGAGACCCAATCGAGGGCGCAAGGTGGGTAGGAGCTTTGTGTAGCAAAGTGTTCAGAACATGGACGATTCAGCAGCATGGGTTGCAAGTACCAGCTACAACACGGCGTACGGTATAATACGGTGCAAACCCATGCAGGAATCCTGCCGTCCCGCTTCGTCGAGTTGCCTCGATCGTGCTATGCATCATGTACGTATAACGCCATGCCATACACTCTTATTCTTCGCTACCGATACCAACGACTCCATGTCCTCGGGATTGCGAATTCGCTCCTATGTAAACGCCGCCAGCTATTCTGTCGGAGCTCCTAGCTTTTCTAGGCTCTTAAAGTCCGCCGATGTCTAAGTCTGGTTCCGGAAGAGCCATAAACCAAGGGGGAAGGGGGGCTAAACTGCCTGCCTAAACTGCCCAAATACACATAACTACCTACCTACATACATACATACATACAATTCACATTGTACGCACGTCCGCACCTACATGGCTACGTGCCTACATACCTAGGTACATACCTACATACACACTACAAAGCAACGCGCGGCACTACCCCTTCCCTTCCTCAGCGGCAAAAGCGGCAGGATTGGTTCTTGCGTCGGCTCCACGGTTCGTCTCCACGAGCCGTGGAGGATCGCCAGAATTCCTACCTGATCTCGCCGACGGCAGATCCGTCGACGGTGCTGAATAGGGCGTCACGCAGCGGGAAAATTAGCGGGGGGCAAGCTGCGAAGGTTGGTTCACCGCCCTGCGGACGCCAATCAGGGGGCCACGGAGCATTCTCCGGACTGCATGTGTGTGGGTGCGGGCCGGGACGAAGGAGCTTAGGCACAAGCACACGAGCATGGGCATGGGATGTGGTCTTGGGGAATGACGTAGTTGAGGGTAAATACTTGGTAGCTGGGTAGGTAGGTAGTCGGTTACTTGGCAAGTAACTGCACTGCACTGCACTGCGATTTAGACGGGGGACTTGTAATTACCTAGTGTAGCGGTGCGGTGCTTCTGCAGCGAGCTACATTGTACTGTACTGTGCTGTACTTGGATATACATACATACCGACCTACCTATCGTCGCTTTCCCACAGTTAGGTAGTGTATGTAGAGAGAAAACCCCCTTTCCTGCATTTCTCAGGTCCACCAGGCGGAGACGCGTGGTTGGACGCCTCGAAAACAGGTAGGTAGGTAGCATTTAGTGTACAGGCTACTAGATGCTGGAGATCGCTACGGCTAGCTGCTATCACGAGCATAAAGCCGGGCTTTGCATCTTGGCTTGGCATCTACGTATGTATGTATGTGTGTGTGCATGTAGGTAGGAAGAGAGAGAAAGAGAAAGAGTGAAGTCTTACTCCGGACTTTGGCTTAGTGGTTGGTGATGGTGCTGATGTTGGTGTTGGTGTTGGTAGTTAGTTAGTTGTCCACTAAGTTACGTAAAACACGACTCTTTTTCTTCTTTTTCTTCTTCTTTCCCCTCGATTACCCAGCCTATAAATTCCGGGGCCTTTGCAGTTTTAGTCAAGCCCGCATGAGCTAGAGCTTCTTTGGAGCATCCTAAGTGGAGGGCCCCCGTCGACCGGAGCCCACTCCGCATCCCCTACCTACCTACCTACCTACCTATCCTGTCTGCGGGCTTTGGCCCTCGATACGCCGACGCCCCTCCTCGTCTCGCCGGCCGGAGACAGGCACCGAGGGATCAGGTAGGGAGGTAGATAAGCCAGTAGACAGGTAGACACCGCCACGCGCTCCAGCTAACCAGTCAACCTCCTCCTCCCCCGGGCCCGTGCAACGCGAACCCCCAAAGCCGACGACTGCCGCGCTGGGCGCCCACGCGGACCCGTCACGTGAAGACCGTCGCTGCCAGGCCGGTCATACATGGTATCTGTCTGCACCTGGGCGCATTGGGCTCGACCGGGCATAACGTAGGTACGGTAGGGCCAGGTAGCTTCGGGGGCGTATCGGCGATCTATGCCTGCCTGCCTACCTGCCTGCCTGCCGCGGCGGTCCCGTGCTGGAGGAACACGTAGCCGGAGGCATGTCCGAGTCCCTCTTTTTTTTTTCTTCTGCTGGCTGGCTGGCTGGCTCGCCGGAATTGGCAGGTATGTACGGTAGAGAAATTCGAACGGGAAAATAGCGCCGAGAAGAGTGGTGTAATGTAGTACAATGCAATGTACATGATATACTGGACGGTGGGCACGTGATTGCCTGGCGATCGACAGGAGATGGGTGGACGAGACGTGTCGTCATGAGCGGTTAGATTAGTTGCGTAATTGTTACTTCATAGATTGTAATATGCTTGCTGCCTTTGGAGATGTCCGTTGTTGTAGCACCGCAGGTATAAAGTTGTCGGTGAAGGATATGATTATATGCTGGCGGTAGTGACTATGGGAGTAGCGTGTGATTACTTGGGCGTATATGCAGCTTTGATGTACTTTGTTTGTTCCGGTACTGGGTCGGTACTTGGATAGGGAGGTAGTCTAAGCGACGTTTGATAATGGCCTTTACTAAAGGTTATTGTTGCTAGAAAGGCTCGAGACTTGGTGTATATTGTTGTAGTAAAGAGGTGTGGTTAAATCTCATTTTAATTCGAAAGATCAATACTGGCAAGGCAATATAGAGTAACTTAGGTAGTTAAGATAAGTAAAAGTATTAAGGAATCAACATCGACGTATAATATAGAAGACTTTTCCATGTTTAGAGGTTAATCATTATATATTTTACTCCGGTTTGTTTACTCTTGTTCAAGCTATAGCAATATGCGCCTTTATCCTTTCGAAAAGTTAATGATAAAATAGGGTTAACGTTATTAGTTAGCTAGATTAGGTACTTTCTTATTGCCTTTTCTAATGACGGCGATGATTATAACGCTTACGTCTCTTACTGGCTATAGGCTACCTAGATAGTTGCAACAGGCGCATCTTTGGCGCGGAGGCATCTAGAGTACTACCGGGGGAACAGAGCTAGAGTATCGCCTGACATAGGAAATTGAAACAACTAAGGGAAGTAGTGTGTAGTCGCCTGTAGGCTAGAGTATTCTCAGTTGCCTTGGTGGGCTTTACAGGATATTGTTAAACAACATGCCACTACACCAAAAGGATCTGTTAATAACATATATGCTATCTCAGTTTATCTGATAGATATTGGCTGCTGGCAGCCGGCATCCGGTAGGGCCTAATTTCGCTTGTTCCCAGTAATAAGACCTTCTAAACCCCATACATTGCCATTTCTAATAGCATCCGTCAAGCCTTAAAAAACTATAACTTCTATTGCAGAATTGTTGAGTTGTAAATATGTACCTTTGCATAGCTTAATATATGACCTCGTATAATTATTCGGTAGTTGTTAGGGATGAACACAGGGCTATACACTCACCCCACAATGTTGACGATGTTAATATCAACTTGATATTATCAAGTATAATCATTTATGCATAGACTCATTTGATAAATAGCCATAACCTACTCTCCTTGTTGATAAATATACAGCTGTGCAGGACTTATGATACTATCGCTGAGACATAATGGTATGGTACCACGAGTGTGCTGTAGCAATTCCGCCTGTACCTGACGATACCTGGGATACCTCGACCTGCCACGAGGTGGATCCAAACGGCGTAGGAACAACTTCGCTGCTCTGCGAGGAACTCCAACATAACTACAGGAGCTTACTGCTATACATACCTCTGAACGCGTCCTTTGTTTTAGATGGCTCATCTAGAGTAATGGTACTCCCACAGCCATACATTCACGGTTGTCAACGCCCCATACGCCCCATAGCAACAGTGTTAAGTTTATGTTTCTCCGTTTACAAGCCGTGTATTGGACTAAAGCCAACAGGAAACAGCTGGCGTCCTACCATATACATAATATATATATAGGGGTAAGTTGAAGGCTTGTTAACAAGCTATATGAGTGAAATTGACTGCTTCATGTGTTAGCACTACAGGTAAATAAGGCGAACGTGGATTGCAAAGCCTTGTAAACTGGTTTATATAAGTTTATATAATGTTTCACATCTATATATTTAGCCGGATCGGTATTTAAACACTTAGGAAGCTAGGCACCTACATGTAGTTAGGTTCTGGAAGTACTATGTAAAAGGATAGTGAAAGACAGGTACCTACCTAGGTATAAGACTAACCCTTTGAATAGCCTAGTTACTACTGACTGTCTATCTTAATAGTTCCTTACTTTGTCTTATGAGACATGAGGTAGGTAGGTACATAGGTAGTTAATACGCAAGTAAATGACACGCCAATAAGATGGGACTTTAAATAAATATATATTGTTCCCCTTTTCAAGAACAAATTACTTAAGCAACCCCTGACAAGACTAACATTTTAATCAATTGGCATAAGATTTTAATACCATATATAAACATATATAAACATATATGAAGAGTAGATCATACTTCTGTGCTAGATCAACCATCTATGCCTTGCCTAATGTAGCCCCATTCTAGTATAATCTCTCACACATCCAATTATTCGAGATGCCTCCTACGCAGACGCCAAACCACCAGACACTACCCCTTTCCAAACTACACACTGCAAACTCCCAAATCAACATGAAAACATATATAGGTATATATATATAGGTATATATATAATCAACCATAACGCATTTAACTAATCCTGTCCCCTCGACCATGCGTCGTCTCTTCCCAAGAGCGCTAGGATGGTATTCCAATATACAAATGTTGCCTCGGCGAGAATCATAATACATCTTATCCTTAATCCGTATACCAACGTGACGTGACATGCCGTACCAAAGGTAACCTAAGGTACCTACCTACCTACCTACCTACCTAACCTAGGTAGGTAGGGCATGGCAAAAGTAGACGCCGAATATCAATCGTACCTGTTACATCTGAAACGCCTGAGCCATGCATGCATGCAGTGATATCCACGAGCCTAAAAGAGAAGAACCGTAGAGACGACAAAGGCAGCGCCACGCGCGGTGACAAAGTCTGTTCGTCCTTCTATCCACACCCCCTTATTCCTTTCTTTTCCTTGCGGATTGTGTAGTCGATACTCCTTTTCTTACTCCTTGACCGTCTTCCCTAATCAACTTCATCCTCATCACTACTCTGCCGCTTTGTAGCTCCCTTCGCCAATGATACACTTTCACCATTCGCACTATTTGCTCCCGTGCTCGGCTTTCTCAATAATCCGCTGGCGCCACTTCGTGCCCACCCGCCATTCGTAACCACGTTCATCGCCTTACTCTCCGGATCCTCCTCTTCTCCCTTATCTTTCCAATCATCTTCACCGCTACTACTCTCCTCATCGAATTCATCTTCGATCGCCATGCCCTGTCGATTTAGCGTTCGCATCGATACTGAATTTGGCGGCTCGTCTACGTATAGGTTTGGATCACGGCCTAGAACGCGATCTGCCTTGGACGGGAAACGTCGGCCGCTAGGTTGGTTTTGGTATTGCGGCGGTTGTGGCGGCAATGACGCCTGGTAATGTCTCCCGGCACCTCCGCTGGCCCGCTCAACTGTGATCGGAACAAATCCTGGGTCAGGTTCGCCCCATCCAGCAGCTCTTTCCCGTTGTCGCTGTTGCTCGCGCTCTCGAGCCATCCGTTCCCGCGCTGCTGTCCATTTGGGATTTGCTTCCCAGGTCCAGCCGTTGCCTGTCGTGTTGATAACCGGGAAAAACCAGAGTATGGGCTTGGGGCCGAATAAGTGTAACAAATTCCGTTTAACACCAAGGTCAAAGGCGTTCGGTAGTTTCTCCGAGTCCTGCTCGTCCATATACTCTTCATACCGCTTCCTTGCGCGATGCTGTTCCATCTCCTGATATGATAGCTGCCGCGGCGGAATGCCGTCCATGGTCGTCCGCACCTCGCCCTCCTCCGGCCTGGTGATACCGGGCAGCGCGTTCGCGTGGATATCGAGTAATTGTTGGCCGTACCTCGGTAATGGGATGCCCTCACCGTTGTGTTGCGCCTCAAACTGGTGCTGCAGCGTCTTTCGTAGTGGACTTAGATAGCGAGTCTTTTCTAAGCATTCGATAGTTGTCTGGTTACGACTCGCAAGTAATACGTGCCAGCCGGTGAAGGCACCGACGACGAGACCAATAATGCCAGAGACGACTGCTAGCATGATGAAGTTGACGGGCATGAGGGTATTAGTATATTGAGTTTGGGCGAACAGCTCGGCGTACACCCAGGTCCCGGAAACGGCGAAGCTATAGAAACAGAATATGGTGGTATATATAAGGAATAGTAGGAAGGGCTTGTGGTTGCGGAGGCCGATGCAGGTAGCCAGCCAGGGACAGTGGTGGTCCATCTTGAGGACGCAGCGGCGGCAGGTCGAGCAGTGATGCGCACGATCGGGTTTCCGGGCCTGGCATTTCTTGCAGAAGCGCAACTCGCCGTTAGACTTGACGGTGAAGGAGGTGCCTTGCGGCGGCGCGGCGGTAGGCAGGGTAGAATAACCGGACTCGTTGGTAGTGCTACCAGGGTTCGTGAAGACGGCGGTGGTGTAGCACCAATTAAGCATTAGGTAGAGAAGTACGCCGCCGATAGAGGTTTTAGTTCCTACGAATGGATGTTAGCTTTAGACAAGCTTTGACTCTGTGCCTTCAACGTCGAAATCTCAATCTCTCGGCCTTAAGCTCGTAAGGGCTGCAGCTCTCGCGTCGCATAGCCCGTAGTAAAAAAGGAAAATAGAACTTTGGATACGAACCTATCCAACCAGGTTTTGACATGGCGCTGGAGCCGATATTAACGACAACCCATACAGACCAGGTAGTGATACTGTAGACGAAGGCGAGGGGAAAGTAGGTGAGGGCGCCGCAGCAATAGCGCTCGATGCGCCGTGCCCATCTCCGAGCCATATTCGGAGGTGATCGCAACGAGGGCGAAGGGATTCTATCCATGAGGTGACAATAACACAGGCATATAGCTCGAACACGCCGAAAAACAAAAAACAAAAAAAGAGAGAGAGATGGGCGAAATAGATGACTAGTGGGGAAAGGAAAAGTGACTTTCTGCCGACGAAAAGAAAGAAAGAAGCAAAGTATCACATCATGAAACTGATTCACTTAGTTAGGTCCTTTTTTTCTTTTTGGGATGAGTTGCTTACGAACATCCCCTGACGAATTCTGGGATCCAGACTCTAAGTGGATCTGACGTGGACCAAAGGAGAGAAGATACAGGGATTACGGAAGAAACGGGGCTGTGGCTGTGGCTGAGCATAGTCCTCTAATGCTTATATCATGAGCTATCTATGCACTAATCCTGTGTTGATATGGTTATATAGCAAATATGAAATTACAAAGACTTGTCATATCTAATACCGTTGAAACATTTCTCTCACAGAAAGGCGTCAAAAAAGCTGGCGCACCACTACCAACACATACAAAAGGACTATATTTTAAGAAACATTTTATAACCACAACCACTTCAAGAAAATAAAAAAAAATAAGTATATTAATATTTAAGTATTAAATATTAAATAGATATTTTTTATAATTTATTCAAGTAAACGTTAATGATATTATATCAAGTAATATTATTATTATAAAGTATAAAATGTTTAACAAAAGCCACCTCTATTTTATGGCCTATATGACATTTTTATTTTTAAAGAAATATATAACTAAATAGCTTATGATTAAAGCTTTCGAACCGTATGCTTCATTATTTACCTAGTCTTAAATTGATTAAAGTATAGCTATTAGAAGTTAATATGTTTTCAATGTATCTGGTAGGATGCGCCACTTTTTTTGACGCCTTTCTGTCTCATTCACTTGAGGCGGTTATCATGATTCATTACCTATAATTCATCTCCTCAACTTCTGAGAAGTAAAATAATTCTTTAACTTATTTGTATATACGGATTAGTATCGACCTACTACCTTCTCCGCTAATTCTCACTTCACCTCCCTCATGATACCGTGCCGTTGTTATAAGTGCTCCCCAGATCTCCCCACCTAATATTCATAAACGTGACGCTCGTGTCTGGTCTCTTGTTCCGGATGAGCTCCGGGTTGCCCTCTTCATACGTGCACGGCCCAGCATTTCCCGCGTCCAGCCAGTTCATGAACTGCTTGTCGTCGTTCCAGATGCTAAACGCCAGCACCATTCCCCTGTCCAGCGCTTGCCCCGTGTTCCTCAGTCCGCCCATGTTCTCGAAGTTGTCGGCTACGGCTTGGCAGTGCGACATGCGCAGCGAGTCTCCAGGCGGCACTAGTTCGCAATAGTTAATAATAATTGCCTAGGTAGTTATGCAGTTACCTCTTTCTTTACTTGTTAAAGAGTCTAGGGGTCCGGGCATGGCTCGGGAACTTCTAATTCCTGAGATAGGCTGAACAGGGAGAAGGAAACCTATATCACATACTGTTCCGGGCTATCACCGGCGCGTTCTCGATCACCACCCCATCCTGGACGTACAGCCTTCGTACTTCGTTCAAGATCCCCTTGGTAATATCTGACGGATTCCCCTGCGTGAGGAACTGTGTTGTTACAGTGAACGGACGCGTAGTGTCGATAGTGAACCGCGTCGAATTGCCGTTATCTGATGATCCCGGCGGAGGTGTGCGAGGACCATAGTAAGTTGTGTTGCCCATTCTCCAGTTATTATACGCGCATCCGGACTTGTCGCAAACACCCAGGGTGCCGCACTGGTCGCCTTTGCACTCGTACACGCCCGGCTGGCTGCATGCGTGAGCTGTGAATGCCGAGGCCAGCGAGTTGGCTTCCCAGAGGTCCATCTCGTTGCAGCAAGCCCCTCGGGAGTCGATATTGGCCTAGATTTATAGATATCCTATCAGCTTCAAGGTAAGGTACCTAGGAATGATTCAGGACGCGGCAAAACTTACCACACCGTTGATAAACGGCAGATTCGGGCATTGCGCATCACAGTATCCAGTTCCATACTTCGCACCAGCCGGGTTAAGAGCGCTGCGGGCTCCAGTTTGATTCATCTCGGCGAGGTACATCGCGCCATTCATACCACAGATCAACTTCGACACATCCACGTCGAAGCTAATCTCCTGATTCTTGAGGCGTAGGATCTCATAGTCGCCCTCTTGCGCATCAAGCAGGTATACGCGCGGAGTCAGCGTCGCAAGTTTACCATCGCGCTCTCCGTACATATTCAACGTGAGTATGTTTTCGTCCGCAAGCACGCCATTGCCCTCATAGTTGGCGCCGTCGAAGACGCAGTTCTTTGCGCATGCCTCGTGGTCTGGGCACAGCTCCTTGTTCAGCGCGCCGTCGTAACCCCCGCAGCTACTGGTCCCGTCGACCTGCCGTAGGGGGTGGAAGCTCGCGTCCAGGACGATAGATGTGTTCTGCCTGACGCAGCCGCCCGCCTTGGTGCACTTCTCCGTCGTAAGCTGCGGGTGCGTATCCGTGTTGCCGATGCCCTGCGCCACCGCCTGACTGGCGAAGAGCCAAGCGGCTATGACCGCTACGCGTACGTGCATGATCGCCGTTAAAAAATGGCCGAAATTGCGATGGATGCCAGATAGATCGAAGGTGAGGTTGAAATAGGGCGGCTGCCTATATAAATGTCCCCAACCGGACCGGACCCCTCTCCATCGTCATGGCGTCGACCTGGTAATCAGTGTCCAATTCACGCGTGAGGGTGCATCTGCCGGCCCCCTTCTCAGTAAAGATGATCTCCAGCCGACTGGGCAATATATGAATATGCAGGGTTCGATACTACACCAATGCCCATCGTAACAATAGATTACCCGCGCTGCATTTGGGGAAGGCGGAGAACCTAGCCACATCACCCTTAAGCGCGGGAGCAAAGGTGTCTCCTATCTCCTAGGGTCATATGGCGATGCTAGAAAGACTCGGACTATTTGTCTTGGAAGACATAGTGGTCTAAGATCAATACAAATCCTTTGTGTATCGAGATTACGTGGAACGAGTACGAAAAACCTGTCCGCAACAAGGGATGGGTTACCTACTTTGGTAATTAGCTCTACAGTACGTCTAGAACCCTGGCGGCTGAATTGTGTAGAGTAACGTGGAGGCAAATCAACCATAATCTGCATGGATAAAATGCCTTACGGGAAAGTATGGGGTTATTTCTTATTACTCCATTGGCTAGAGCGTCTAAGATACAGCAATCAATTGCTGAGGTTCAGCTTGTCCTCTTTCGATAGATATCACATCACTAAGCTGAAGCGGTATTGCTGAGAGAAATCATTTCGTATATTAGCAAGTTACTGTAGACCTCTGCTGACTAATAGCTAGGACTACGAGGTATCATGAGGTATCAAGCTATTGATCTCAAATTACCTAATCTCATCGTAAAAGGGGAAATAAACGCAAATAAACGCGTAGAGAAATCAACGCAAACCTAATCATCATGCCTTGAGATCGGGCCATGATTGGTTGAACAACCAGCCGTCTTAGAGTGGAAACTAAGTGTTCTGACGAGGCATCGCTGTCCACCTATACCAACATATCCGGAAGGAACTTATATCCCGCTACTGAGTTCTAAGAGCCTCATTCTCAATCTTACCAACATCCGTACTCTTCGTGTGTCAATTTCTTTCCTGGACCTGATTCAGGGTTCTCCGAACCTGATCGGGACTTCTCTGGGCCCGACTGAGACTTGGCATGAGCTTCCTTCTCCTTTGCCCACGCCTCCGAGCCTGGCACAAGAGCAGGCCCACCACGTTGTTTGGATGCGGCCCAGTCATTATCAAACTGCACCTTCGCCGTATCATTCGCAAGCTTGATGAGGGTATCGATGTCCAAGGCACCGTTGGTGATCGTGCTTAGTGCTTTCCTATAAAATTCCGTGTTTCGAATGCGGCACTTGGCTTCACCTACGCGCTCTGCGTGCTGAGCCCATGAACCACCGGATGTGAATGTATCTGTGCATCCCGGGCATTGGAAACGAGTACCGCTGTGCACTAGTGACTTTAGATGGTAGATCAACCCTTTCGGATTCTTGTGCTTCGAGCTACGAGAAGGTTACTACTTTGTTCAGACGTGATGGTCCGAATGGTTGAGCACTCACTTGCATTCCTTGTGGGGACATTTGAAAGTATTTAATATGGGGTTCCAAAACAATCCCACGTTAAATTCCGGGTGATCCGGGTCTAGGATGCGTTCTCTAGTAGGCTGGGGTGAGGGCGATGGTCTTGTCATAATCTCAAGGAGAGACGGCGGAGGTGGTATAGCGCGGTGTCCTGCCTTCTCCGGGAATAGATTCTTCTTCTGAGCCCAAGCATTGAATGGTCGCTGTTCAAGATTAGCTCCATCATCTCCCGTCAGCAGGTCGGCCTGCTTTAAGCCGCCTTGGTAGAACTCCTGCTTTGCGGTTCTTGGAAATTGCTCGGGGTGGTCTCGCGCATCGAAGCTCTGCTCCTTGTTCCATTCGTCTCCCCAAACGTCGCTGATCTTAGCATACGATCCCCCTGAATTGACGGCGGTGTAGTCTACATCCTCGAATTTGGTTTCACGCAAAGCCTTCGTGATGGACTCTACGGCTTGAGCAACACCGCCAGATATATCCGAAGGAAAGATCGCATAGCACTGGCCCCTTTCGACATGGTTTATCCATGCTCCTGCAGAGACAAACTTGGTACCGCAACCGGGACAAGGAAGGTCTTGTTCCGCTCTATGGTCCTATGAGAATAGTTGTTTAGTAATTTATGGTCTTATAAGGAAAGTATCACAATTAAAAGAGACTTACTTTTACTCGATGTTGGACTAGGGCGCTTATTTCATGGAAAGACTGTTTGCAAAAACCACAGGCTATGTGCCCCCGTTCCTGTTGATGAAGGTATAAGCCACGCTGATCGGCGAATGCAGCCATACACTTCAAACATTTCAGGTGAGGGGCGCGAGGAGCGCTGACGCTGGGCGCCATTATTCTTCGAAACGCAAAAAGGAGAATGGTAGAGATGCACGTAGGAGAGTTAACTAATGCATTGGAGAAGGGAGGGATGAATGGATGGATAAGAATGAAATTACTAATTACCCCCTCGAGGTTTGTTTCTTCAAAGTTGATATAAAAAGCCGTGGCAGCGAAACGTCAGGTTTAAATATTTGATCGGCGAAATGGGAATTATATCTAAAGGAAGGCGTATAGGAATTATGTTAGGCACCTTAGGTAGGTGCAATAACCAAATAACTACCTACCTACCTACCTAGGTAGGTATATTTCCCTTAGCGCACCTTCTCCAACTAATCGCTATTACTGCTATATACGAATATCATGCGCATGTACCAGCAACATGTATCCCAGAGCAACTTCCTTGAACAGATCTTGTAGGAGTGTAGGTAGGTAGGTACTCAACCCATGTATTGATTCGGCAGGCACACAACTATATTTTACTTGTTCCAGAACGTACTACGTTGGAAGTGGAAGTTGCCGTAGTTGACTTAGTTATACCTATTGTCCAACTATGTCTTAACAAACAAGGAAAGGGGCTTCTATGGAGAGCGGTCTACTTCTAGCAGATGGCCTGTGGAATACATGTACATGTGGTAACGGTTGTAGTCTCTCATAGGTACCTATGTTTCAAAAATCCGGAGGTAACGCCATTTCCTTCTTGGTATAATATAAAATATAAATATAAATATAAAATTGTCTAGTATTACTTACCCAACTTTTGATTCGAGATGTTGCAACGCACGTGACTTCGACATAAATCGAGAGTTAGAAATATCACGTGCTTTCGGCATTGTTGCCAGTGCTAGTGTTTCGGTACCTAGTGGCTTACGTGGGACCTTTTCTGTTTCGTTTTATCGCAACAGGGGTCCCGTCTGTACTTGTCCTTTGTATTTATTATACAGTGCACGCATCGCATCAATTCGTGCCTCCCAACGTGTGTCAAGACAATCTGGCCTCGTCTATTACATGGAACCTCTCAAACTCTCCCTTATTAACCTAAAATCCCGCACGTCTTAACTCTATTGGTGCTAAAATATATTTATTTCCCATCCCATAATAAGCTCTACATATGTAATCGATAAACCCCTCTACCAATACGAGAGACCATTGTGAACATCACCAGCCATCATGGCTACCTCCAACTTCAATCCCAAGTCGCCTACCATCAGGCGCATATGTATGTACACAACCATCCATCCCTCTAGGACCGAATCTTGCCCAGGTCTCAATGGCTAACCAAGCTTATCAAACAGTAAAAGAAGCGGCCGAGATCTCCGCCTCCCCTTCCCCAGACTACACAGCAGCACCCCTCGAATCCGACCTCTTCGAATGGCACTTCACGCTGCGGGGCCCGCCGAAATCCGCCTTCGCCGAGGGCATATACCACGGGCGAATCATACTACCGCCGGCGTACCCGCACCATCCGCCGTCGTTCCGCTTCACCACGCCGAGCGGCCGCTTCGAAGCCAACCGGGAGATCTGCCTGAGCATCTCGGGGCACCATGAGGAAACGTGGCAGCCGGCGTGGGGGGTGCGCACGGCGCTGGTCGCCCTGCGTTCGTTCATGGAGACGGACGCGCGCGGCCAGCTCGGCGGCCTCGATACCAACGACGCCGTGCGCCGCAAGCTCGCCTCTGAGAGCCGCGCCTGGCGCTGTTCCGCGTGCGCTAAGACCAACGCCGAGATCATCGCCGAGTGCGAGCAGCGGTGCGCCGAGGCCGATGCCGAGAACGACGGCAAGAGGAAGGAAGAGGTCAAAGTTCCCGCCGAGCTGAAGATGGGCTTCCGCGATGAAATGGAGAAGGCGAGGGCTGCGGCTAAGGGCGAGGGCGAGGGCGATAAGGAGGATGCGGAGAGCGCGGAGTTGGCGGAGGGGTTTGTGCAGACTGTGCCGAGGAGAGAAGATGCATCGCCTGCTTCTAGACCTGCACAGGGGGTTCCGACGCCAACGAGAACGATACCATTGCCAGGAGCCGTAGTACAGCCTGCGTCGCTACAGATTCCGAGAAGGGTAGATCCGAACGCGGGAGTACCGCCGTGGGTCGACTACGCGATCGTGTCGTTGGTGGTGATATTGATTGCGATGTTGACCAAGGTTCTGATAGGTCGTTAGTGGGACATCAAAGGCGAGCATGGGCAATTGGCGTTACGGACGGGGGGAATAAAGGCGCGCGATTGAATTACTACATGTGATAGGGCGGGTAGTGATACCAAGAACTGAATTACCTAGAGATTGAATTTAAGGCTTCGGAATGCTACCCGGAACGAACTACACGGATTTAAGCTTAACTACCTACCTAGGTACCTATAGAAAACTTAGGGGAAACTTGCAATTGAAATCATCTCTTTAAATGAGGACTACAAAACTGAGAATGGACAAGATGAGATGATGGTTGAAGAACTAGGCTGGTTAGTTAGCTATAACGAAGTCGATTGTAAGCCACTACATTCCATCCTCGCGTCTAACCTAAATACCTAGGTACTTTAGAACTAGATGGTTAACTAACCCCAAAGGAAAAGAATCAAGAATTTGGCGCTAGTTGAACGGGATCAAACCCCCGTTTACACGGCCCGCAACTACAATACACTAACCTAAGAAAACAGGTACCTACATTATGGGGCTGGGGGGGTCTATTGACATTATGTCAGCAAGAGTGTCAATAGGATTACATAATCACAGGCTTTCAAGACTATGTCAACAGCCCAACATTCTTACCACAATAATCATCGTACCGATTCTATTGTAAGTACATACAATTTAGTACAAATAGACAGTATTTTAGGTAGATATAATGCTGGGGATACTTACTATTTCGTAATTATTACTAACTTTATTAACGATGTTTAAGCAGCCAATATCTCCACCACAATATTAATATTGCTAGTATTTTAATATCGATAACATATTAGCCCAATTTTAATATTAATCTAATAATAATGTTAATCCCGGGTATATTAAAGATATATAAGTTACTTGTAAAAGCTTAAAAGAAGTATATATATTGTAATAAAATAAACTTTAATATGTAATCGTAATAAACCTTATAATGTAATGGTAAAATGCGTAACTCGTAATCTCGTAATTTCGTAATTTAACGTAATCTTTTTAATTGATTTTTACATGTGCCTATATTATATACATATCTACCTATTTATTTATATATATATATATATTTTAAAAATCCAATACCTAATTTAATACAAAGCTTTCTATTCTTTTATTTTTTTTTATTATAAATCTTATTAACATCGTTTCGTACGTAACATACGTCGACCTAGTAACCGTAACTACCGTTGGTAATAATGTTTATCTAGTAACTATCTCCTAAACTATCAGTCTTTCCAAAATAATACAATTACAACAACGTATAATAATGTCTATTAGATTCCTATTTCTAAAACAGTCACTATCATGCATGCGATACAACCACCCCGCGGGGTGATAATATTCTTAGAATTAGCCAATCAATAAGTACATTGATTCTTAAGCGACGCACCACGAACATTATGTCTACCCCTGGTCATCAATGCTGACACCATGTCAGTAGACCCCCCCAGCCCCATAATGTATATATTTAAGTCTACAGATTCATAAGACGGAATAATTGCATTATTATAAACTTGATCATTACTGTGCGACGCTGCCAAAAGATCCCAACCAGAAAAGGTTGGTAATGCTTCGCAACAATCTGACGGATGTCTATTTCCCTTGTTAAACGCCGTAATATACCGCCTTTTCATGCTATGCAATGAATCCCCCCCCTTACAATTACATACAATTCTAACTTTGGGAAACACCTCTTCCCATCACATCAAGTGCTAGTCGGCCCACGACCAACCACCACCACTCCCCCACTGTAGCGCTCTGCCCCGAGTCGTAGCGCTCCAAGATGCCTAGACCATCAATCCAATCCATGATTAACTTGGCCTCGAACGGCTCGACGAACGGCTTCAGCAGCACGCTTGCCGTCTGCGGTGTCAGTGGACCTTTCGTTGCGAGCGCTAAAGTTGTCATGCTGAGATATGTAATCCAGCGCGTCTTGTCGAGATTTCCGAAGAAGTCGACCCAGATCGGTATCTCGTCTAGAGGCCCCTGTTTGGGTACCCCAACCTGCCCTGCCTGTTGGAGGACTGGTAGATCCTCGTTAAATACGTAGCTCGTCGTAGGTGACAATATTACGTTGAAGTGATAGTAACTTTTCGGGAACGTCCGGCCGTCGTAGTTGCCTGGCTCAAACCCAAAAGGAATATTAGGGATATCCATAGCATCCGCGCGAATGTGGCCTTGGGCTTGGAGGTTGAAAATTGCCATTATTGTCCCGTCGTCGGCAACGTACGGGACAACAAACCCCTCGCCTTTGCGGAAACTCTCATCTAGTAGTGTTTTGAAGTTGGCAGACTGTGCAAACTTCTCAACAGTAGCCGGCTTCTCAAGGTGCTTCGCAAAGACTCCATGCAGTCGTAAGGACTGACCCAATATCTTCCCTTTGCTTCTTGACGCTACCCTTTCTGATATTAGCTTATCAACTACTTTCTTTAGTAGCTTGTTCGTCTCTATTTCGTTTCCGCCGCTTAGGCTCAAGAGCTTTGCACGAATCTCTTCGGGCATCTTCGCACCTCGTATTGGGGTTACACACAAGGAGCGAACCCACGACCTCGCCCGACCAATGATTTCTTCTTCAGCTGAAACATCGTGACTTAAAGGGATTGAAATAGGCTCTCCTGACGTTGCTTCGACACGCGAGTAGATAGAAGCTAAATTCTGAAACCATGTCTCTCTCCAATCTGTAGCTTCGTTCCCTACATCCTCAAGGGAGTAAGTCTCCTCTAGATCGCTTCGGGATCCAGGAAGTTCTATCTTGTCGTGCGTCTCTAATTTAGTAGCCCATATAATTAGAGATTGCCAATCGTAGGAGTCGATGTCATCGTAATTCAGGGGTTCAACTTCTCCCGCTTCATATGCCTCTAAGAATGCCGATTGGAACTTCTCCGTCAAAGCATCAATATACGTCTTCCGTTCTCTGCTGACTCTAGGCCAGAATTTCCTTAGTGCTGAGTGAGAGAATTTAGGGAAAGCCTTCAGTATTGAGCCGATATCTGCCTTCCTATCGATCCCACCCAGGAGTGTCTTGAAAACCACGAACGCGGCTATGACTTCTGTTTCGCCACTGAGGCCAAGACTATCCTCATTCGGACGTGGTATGCTCACGCGGCCACGATGCTGGACAGGTATTGGTCTGAGTGATCGTGTCTTATACTGGACTTCCACTTGAGGTACAGGAGTTGTTTGTACCTTTCTTATATGCTTCTTTATGCTAAGGTTGGCTTGTCTTTTAGGCTGTGGCTCGACAGGGCGTCCTCTTTTTGGTCTTCCTCTGTTGCGATGGATTATTGACAAGCCCGCGTTTTCATCGTCGGGGGACGCATTCTTGATCTCATCCGGTATATTATCCACGGTATACTGGCCTTTACTAGGCCACTCGAGGGTAACGGGTTTCATATTCGCCCTTGGCTCTTCGGATGAGAGGGAAATGAATATATAATCTGGTGCAATCGATCCGTGTAAGAGAATTTGGGACCCTTCGGTTGATTGTTCCCATCTTTCAATAATGCTCACTTCTCGTAGAAATTTTCCGTAGGAAGGGTCTGCCCAAGAGCTGAATTGTAACTTTCCCCGGAGAGATTTGATGATATCCCCAGAATTCTGTGGCAAATTCGCCCGTTGGAACCATCGAGCCTCTGGCATGACCCCGGCCAACGCAAAGCTCGTGGAGTTCGACTCGAAGAAGCCGATTGGCAGCCAAGGCCAGCATCCGGTACGCGTATTCCGGATCGTTTTGCTCTTTGCGAACGTAGTGTTAACCCCTTCAGAGGGGAGGGTTGAGTTTTCTTCCACAATGTCTGCATGATGTGCTTCGGTTAACATCGTATCGTCGTCATCTTCCTCAGACCCTGAATCTTCAGGGACAAACGATGTAGAAACGGAGGGTTTCATAAATCGATCGACCGAGTCTTTCTCGACCCTTTCCGCTACGCCAGGTATTATTTCGTCACAATACGCTTCATTTTCGCCACTTGGCGAGCCATGACTCCAAAGAAGTTCACCAGGTGAGTTAGCACTATTTCCCTTCGCGGGTCCCTCTGTACCATTAGACCCGCTGCTAGAAACACGTCTCATCGATACTAACGTGTTTTCGCGGGAAGTTCGAAGCGAAGATAGGATTCTATCAATACTAGGTCGCGTGGAGGTAGCCTCTTGGGGCGAAGCTGACCATGCTCCTGTAGCAAAATTTTGGAGGCTGGCATGTCTCTGTCCCCATTTCTCACCCGAGTTCTGCTTTTGGTTCCAAATATATTTCGCCACTTTCGCAGTTGCCCAGTACTCACGTTGCTCACCTCGTTTCCTCGGCCTGGGCGCTTTCTTGGGCTTATCTATGGTGCTAGCATCCACACGAATCTTCTTCGCGGGTGTCACATCCGACAATTCGTCTTCTTCGGCGAGCCGCTTTGAGCCGGCTATATGTGTAGAGGCGTCATTGACAACATAGGCTGGGTATTGTAATACCTCAATATCTTCAGTCACGTTTGACTTTCGAAACTGCTTTCGAGGCCCGTTGGACGGCGTGGACTCTCTATATTTAGATGCAAGCGCGTCAAATAGTTCGCTCTCATCCTGCGACAGAGAGAACTCTTCTGGGATATACGGCTCCGGGTGCATTTCTCTCATCTTCTCCTTAACCGTGACCACTTTGGGGTCAGCAGCTAAATCTGTGATAGTAGATCCACTTTGCTGCTTCTTAGCAAGTACACAACATTCTTGAAGCTTGCCATTATCGTCGAGAAAAAAAAAGCGTTGCTGTGCTAGTTCACCGGCTTTCTCCATCTTATTCACTACATTCTGGCATACCTTCCAGTCGGGGGGCTCAATATCACTATACTTCTTGACCCACAGAGAAACCATAGCCAAATACAAAGATCGCTGTCCCGGAAAGACACCGTCGTTTTTGTCAAGAAGATGCTGGATGATACCAGTTGTTCGATCCTTACGTATCGTGCCCACAGTAAGTGTAGATGACTTACGGGACTTTTTCGGGGTCAATTGGTTTGGCCGTGTAGCTTCGTTGTTTATCTGGCTGCTGGCTATCCCAGACTCCTGAATATCCTTTCTCTCATTGTCATTAAGAGAGTAGCTGATGGCGGCTGGCGCGATAGTAGCTCTGGATATATGATGGCCGATAGGCGTGCTCGATTCTAGTGAAGTAGGCCGTAGATTGAAATCAGACGGTGTAGGTTCTCTATTCCCAGTTTCCGTTTGCTTTGAGTAGGGTTGATGGGCCGTAGTATGAGATTCGGGTTTCTTAGCTCCGTATTTTCGGTCGCGGTCGCGTGCCGAGGCAAGGTTATTGTTTTGCTTCCGAGAACTCTCCCGTGCACAAGTACCGGCCTGCCCTTGCCTGATATCGAGCTCAGTAACTTGAGGTTGTTTGTTGGGTGCGATCTGGAACAACATTTGATTCGCCTGGTGTGTTGGAGAAATTGCACTGCAAAGGTTGGCCAAGGCTGCCTGGCTATTCTCTCTTCGTTTCTGATGATCAATAACATCATAAGCTTCTACATTTTTCAGGACGATAAAGCTTCCAGTATATTCTTGCGCAGCTGGATCACTAGTATCCTGATTGGGTACGGAACCCTCACTGGGACGAATACGCTTGGGAGGTAGCAGGGGCCGACCGCTTCCAACATCAGAGTTACGCTGTGATGGCTTGTGAGCCAAGTCTGGTAGTTGGATATCATTAAATCCCTGGCCCTGCTCCCGATCATCAGATGTTTTTGACAATATCGTCTTGGGTATTGGTTTTGGCTTCGCAAGTTGCCTAGGGAGTGGCAGCGGGGCTGGGATGTAAGCGGGATTGCAAGCAGTACGAGATTTGTTGAGGTGATAGTCCAAGCCGTTTGAATTCTTCCAACTATTACCGCACTTATCACACCTAAATACTGCCTTACCGCCACGTTTTGTCGGTTTCTGCTTAGTCTGATTTGGCTCTGGTTCAGTTGACAAGGTAGAATTGCCTCCAATCTCAACTTGCGATAGACCTTGCGTCGGATTTGTAGGTAGGTGATGAGGTTGGTACGAGGAAAGCTCACCAGGGTTTGCTGGTTGGCTATTGTATAAACGTTCCAACCAAGGCTTGAGTGAATTACACTTTAATGTGAGGACGAGCGATTTTCTTCGTCGCCCCTTCTTCCCGGGAGGGTCTAACAAGTTGTCAGGTTCACGATATACGCCAGGTAGTCGGGGAATTGGCGAAGGCGATAGAAGCGACTCAAGAGGAGCTGGTGACTCTAAGTCAAGGGTAGATTGTTGCAGAATAGCAGTAGGTACGGAAATAGGCTTGTCTTCATGAGGATTTGCTCCCTGACTCTTGTTCGTCATCTCTTCGCCCACCTGAACATCTCCCGCTGGTGGCTCCTCTATTCTAGGTATTTTATTGGGATGTTCCTGTAGATCACCGCTTGTATCCTTAGTGGGTTCCTCATTCGAGCCTCTCTTCCGCTTCCTACCCTTCTTTGGTCTTGGCGCTAGTAGGGTATCGTGAAGATGAGAAAGCGAGACAGGTTCTGGCACTAATTTCGATGATTGAGGCTGTGAATACACATAACTAGCTCTTGGGATTATCGAATTATATAGCGAAGTGTGTCCATCCAAAACACGGTCAGCCGTATTCGCTTCTTGGTCATTAGATTCGTTCTTATTGTTTTGTTCAACAGCGGGATTGCCGGCTTCACCGTCCGCGAAGAATTGGTAAGTCATGGTTTTTCCTATACGGTTAAGCTGTGAGGTGACGTTAAGGTGTTGTAGATGAGGGGGCTGGGAATTGGGCAACGATAGTGTACCGGTAAGTGCGGCAATGTACTTGCGGTAGCTATGTCCCAATGTCTGGCGGCCGATTTCGAGATTCGACGACCCCTTAGGGCCAGCTCTCTTGATTATTTCGAATGTCGTGTTGACCATAGGCTTATATGGAGTCCACAAAGATGGTATTAGTCGCTCTTTATCAGACGGTTTAGTTTGGAGCTCTTGGCTCGATGTCTGCTTGGATTTGACTTGACTATGAGGACTGAACTTAGCCCCCTTATTGTATCGAGCTCGCGACGCTTGTCCTCTTTTCCCTAGTCGCGCTGAGGGGACTCTAATATGGGCACTAGGCGTAGTTCGAAAGACTCTCCACTCCTCAGCTGTCGGTTCCCTGATGAATTTAACACAGTCTTTGAAGAGTTTCTGGCCGTTCGCGAATCTTGCTGCTACAAACGTGACTGCTCCTATGCTGGTAAACCACCGAGATGTCTTCGCTAGGGCTCTCATTTGTGGCACACGATTAGCATCCAGCTTAGTTCGAACATCGCAGTATCTCATAATACCCCATGCTTTTATGACAGCATTAAAAGCTTGTGCAATGGCTATATAATCAAGTCTCTCACCGTTCCAGCTAGCGCTAAACGGAACCGGGCGAAGATCTTTGGTTAAAGTCTCCTTTGTTAAGTCAAGCTTCTCAAGATTGAGGCCGTCGCGGTTTTCTTTCGCATTATCGGCAAACCGAGCAAGCCATAGTTTACTGGAGCGACATCCTCGAAGAATAATAGACTGTTTGATAATGTAGCCCTTTTTTGCTAGCGCGTCGGTCCGCGTAGGGAGGGATCTCTTGTCTTGACCCGACAGTCGGACTAAATCCCCTTGAAGAATGCCTTTCTCCCTCACGGATGCAATATCAACGAGTGCTTTCCATTCGAATAGTGGTAACCGTTTAAGATCTGGGCCATGGCCAGCGATCGTCTTCCATTGCCGTTCGTCCGAAACATGAAGTCGAGGTCTGTACTTTGAAGCAATTCCTTCCGGCCCTCGGTGGCCCTTTAGGGGACGCTGACGCTCATTTACTGGAGTCGAAGTTTGATCTTTGGATACTTCAACCACCTCCGCAGACGACAAGTTATCTTCCTCTTCCGGAAGAGCCAGGATTTCCTCTAGCTTACAATGGTTGAATTGCCTATTAGTGCCCACAGAGACATCTGCCCTTGATACTAGCCACCCCCAGACCTTTGAGCACATGCAAAGATCATAGCTGTGAGCATCTTGGTAGATCTGTGGTGCATCGCTTGGCTTTTGTCCTTTATCGCGATGCCCTGCTGCAAAATTACTGGTTTCTTCTTGAGCACCGCTATAAAAAGCTTCTACTGTCTTCAATAATGTAGAAACCGAACATCCTGATGGTCAAATAAGTAAGCTTTGGCTGAGGCTATTAAATAGAGCAGCTCTCAACAAATCTTAATGGGAATGGTCGAGAGACTCAGTGAATTCGAATATTGTACTCACCTCGAACGCCAGAGAAAGCTATTTCCGTCAGGAGGGACTCGATCAGCTCGTCGAGGCCAATCTCCATCTTGCACGTGGGTATTCAGACATGGAAAAAAAGGGAGAAAATAGTGGCAGAATTTTAGGCGCTAAAAGGATCGAACCAGTGTGCTTCGGGGATCTGACTCGCAAACACGCATGAAGTCGTTTCTAAATTGAGAATGGAAGAAGAATGATTTGCAGTGAGGGGAACTTGAAACTTCCAATGGAATGCATGTACATAGGTACATAAGTACCTTAGTACAGGTACCTACCTAAACAAGGTTCTATGTATAACTGCACGGGCATGTACCTATGTACCTATATATCAGGTGACTCATAATTTTGAATCGAGTGGCTTAATGTCGGCTGAACTTTCCCAGTGTCGTTTCTCTTCCCTCCATTTACTTCGAGGCGATATTGGGAAGAATAAGTGCCCGGGTGTATGAGCTATCACATATTTTCAAATAATTGCATCTCCTCAATCCATAGGGTCATCTCAGAGATAAGTCCAATTGTCTCGGGAATATTACACTCATACGCCGTGTCCTATTCTTTAAGACTTAGACTAATATCTTCAGTGACAACCCACCCCTTACTCATAGGATGCGTAGGATTCTCAAGATGGTGACTTCGTAGATTTATGGTAACACAGATAGGACCTTGTTTAGTGAATTGAAGGGATTATTCATCTCATAACTGAAGACCATAATGACATGGCACATCTTGAAGATAAGGACTATTATAAATAGGACCTCAAGGACAACTCGTTGTCGGGGTTTCTTCTCCGTCGATATCCAGACACTCAGCTCGCAGCAAGATATCGAAATCTAAGACTGATTCCATCTCTATTGCCATTTCGACAAACCCCATCCAGTATGTATTTCAAGACCGCCGTCGTTTTCGCTATTGCATTCCTCTTCGCCGGCCAGGCCATGGGTGCGACTCTGATTGCCGCTGACGCATGTGTGTTTGCCTTCCCTGAACTTAAATCTTCTATGATAGCAGCCTAACTTTCTTATCTACTATAGATGCTGCTTGCAACTGTCCAAGCAACTGCTCTCGTAAGGTGGGCTCTAGCTGCAAGTACTATGCTGATCCTTCTCACGACTTAGTCTATCGTGGAAGTAAGTGATACCGAGAAATTTAATCTGAATATTGTGTTTAGCAGTCAACTAATTCTCTGTTGTAGCATGCCGTAAGAAGAATGGCTCATTAGCTGTATGTAACTCTAATAGTTATCTTAGTCCCCCACTAGCTTTTTTGAGTAGATGATGGAAACTGTCGTCATCGAGAATGTGCCTCACTAGTACCGATCTTAATTACTAATCCCCGTGAATGCAGTGCATTCGCCATTAAGGAGCCTTTAGCGCTGAGTATCTCAGTGTCTCGACGCAAAACAAGCATGAAGAGCAGAGATCGTGGTAGGCAGGCTGTGGAATTATATGCTAACTACCTACCTATGTATTACCTGAGGGCGTTCGTTTATATGCTTCTAAAGCTTTGTATTTAGCTTGGAAGGGTCGTTACTACAATTATATTCTTTACCTAAGCCCTAAAGTATCTAGAGGACTTGCGTTGCGATAGCATTTGTTTCAAACATTCCAAACTTCGAAAGAAGTAT
Source organism: Daldinia grandis (assembly GCA_022432525.1). NCBI lineage: Eukaryota > Fungi > Ascomycota > Sordariomycetes > Xylariales > Hypoxylaceae > Daldinia > Daldinia grandis. The sequence continues at coordinate 2,923,964 of JAJKLB010000001.1, forward strand.
GACAAAACATATGCCAAACCAGCTCGAATGGTTACCTGGAATGAACTTCTAATTTATGCTATAGTTTTAGCGATAAGCTTTGAAATTCACTGCTTCTATACCTAGACATTAAGTCGTTTAGGAAAGACGGTAGTTGTATAAGGCTTTTATGGTTGTTACTATTTAGGTACTTGGTAGCTTGGATAGGCGTCTTGATAAAAATATACATAAGCACGTATAATGATATTTATTTAAAGACGTTCACAGCCTACCTGGTGTAGGATTCCTCAGGTAGCACTTGTTTGGTAGCTTTCATCCCCTGAAGCCTCTGCTACACTTACCTACTTCAAACATAAGATGCGAAAATCTACATTTAGGGCTATGCATGCCGAAGGATCGACGATCAGTAATTTCGCACAAATGAATATTATGCGGCATTTATATTATCATTTATTTGCCACGGTATATGGAGGATTGTGTATACCTACTTACCTACATAGGTGTAAATGAAAGTAGCATAATTAAAGTATTATATACCCTTAAATGCTACTTGTCTATCCAATGAGTTAAGCTAGAGACCACAACAATGTAATACCTCAGGTTCGGCAGCCGATAGTGGCTATCAGGAGTAGGTAAGTGAATTATAAGGGATGTTAGAGCCTTTCCTCCCATATATCATCGCTCTCATATGCGGCGCCCACAATCGACAAGATTATATTCTATATTAGTGATATTTATTGGCGGCATAAACATGATATGTTTCGTTCCATCACGCAGCCACAGTTATACGAGGCCTTCCTCCCTATCGGTTTTGAGGACACTCATGACTAGGAAAAAGAGATTTGATGAGATACAGACGCCTAAAAGTTCATGACAACACAGGCGGTGTGATATTTTAGGAAATGAATGAAACTTTTGCCTCATAGGCTAGACTCGTAGGAGATAAGTAATAAATAGTTGGGCCAGGGAAGTATAAAGGGACCAGAAGGGGCTGTTCTTGTCAACTTCTCTTCACCAACATCCATTCAACCCACAAGATATTAAGCTTCAAGACTACTCCCAGCAATATCGTTCGATATATTTATTCAAAATGTACTTTAAACCCGCTCTCCTCTCCGCCGTTGCGCTCCTTTTAGCTGGCCAGGCTATGGGTGCGGCCCTCATCGCGATTAACCCAGGTTTGTTTGTCCTTTAACGAACTTGAAACCTGCCAGCAAGGCCTAATTTTCCATCTATCACAGATGCTGCCTGTAACTGCCCGAAAAACTGCTCCCATAGAGAGGGCTCCAGTTGCAAGTATTATGCCGGTGTCTCTGATAAGTCCACTGTTGTTGCCGGTAGTAAGCAACCCCGAAAACTACAGCTTTATATTGGACGGCTAGTTAATCCCCCATTATAGAATGCCGAACACAAAGCAAAAGCTTGACCGTACGTGTTTCTAATAATCCTTTCTTTCGTCTCCCTTAGGATATATCAATCATTGACTTTATGATATCAGTGCGTTCCATAGAGGATTTCCAGTGTCGATCGTCTTGATGTCTCGACACACAAGCTCGAATCAGGGAATATAAGACATATAAATGGGCTGATAGGATCTTATATCATATACTATGGAACGACGTTCATTTTGGTGCTTTCATATATTTATACCTTAGCACGGAACGGCCATTACAACAGATTTATATTCTCCGCCTAGGATACCCGTGTATCGTTGAGGCGTTCAAAAATTACCGCAGACTTTAAGTTAGATAGTTATTATAAAATATATAACTCTTGATATAACCCCAATAGCTAAGATTCTTAGAGTATTTCGTACCATTATAAATAAGTTGTATATTATGATACTGTAACATGACTTTACTTAGTTTAGGTAGTTAGTTACTTTAAAGGAGACCACGCTGGTTGACCTTCCGAGTTTGGCGCCCCTCCTAAATGCTTGTATAGCGCAACGTAGCCCCTTGTCAGTCAGGGCTTCGGAGTATAAGGACTTCGCAACACCCATCTAAGTATTAACTTGGTACTCTAGACTTTCTTCTCATGCAGCATCATTACCATTCATTCCCCGTTGCTAATTTACTTTTCCTAACGCCTGTTTCCTGGCAGCCGTACTGCCCCGGCAGTTTCTCATCAGCACACAGTATACCTGCAAAAAAGAGAGCGTTCTGGTCTAGTTAGTAGATACCTAAGTAACGGTTGATACTCTGTACTTGAGCCAGGTAACCCGTCAAGAAAGAATTGAGTAAATTACTGCGGTCGATTCGGGTCCATTTATCATTCTTCTGGTTATTGAACCACTTCAAGAAATTCCGCATCCTACATTCCCATCTTCTGTCTTGTGCTAGTATTAAACTTGCCAATGCCCCCCTATCTCCGATAGTAACCCAATCGCATTTGCATGTATGTACTGAAATCTACCCAAGGCCGCTCGCTCATACGCCGGATCAAACGTATCTCGAACAGTTCTCTTACCTTAAGGCACCTAATTGAGAGGATAGCCTTTATGACTAAACGGAATTTCGCCGTCGCGGTAGAAAAAGTCGTAGGCCTCTTGATCGACCCATATCGCCCGTCCGACGCATTGGCGGGGCAGGTGCACCCCGATGGTGATCTTTGGCCGCGCATCCTCGACCCTATCGCGCCATTCCAGGGTATCGCGCCAGAAAACCATCGCGGGACTCCCGTGGAAGGACTTTTGTCATCCACCTCGAAGTCTTCGTCGAAGCCCGAGTCGGAATCATCGTCTTGTGAAGCCAACAGCGCAGGATCCCAAATGATCTCCCCAACCCCTGCGCAACATTTCATGATCAGCAATAGCGCGAAAGCCGCTGATATTTGGGGGATTAGCGGACAGAAGAACTCGAGTGAGGCGTAGATGAGTAGTATCTCGGAAGAAAGCGCAAGTTAGCCGCAAGTTCTTGATGTCGCGAATAGCCAGATAAAATAGAGCCGACGCAAGAAGTTCAGCAGGTAGGCGGGTTAATGCAGATGATGCCAATTTTTATTCCGGTTTTTATTCTGGATGTATTGAATTGCGATGGGGTTGGATGGGATGTTAGCATCGAATGTTGAAGTCAAGATGCAAGTTATCCGAATATGAAAGGTGTGAAAATAACCATACATTATCTCAGTGAATTCAAACCAAATACTTCTCAACGCCTCACTTTTAGAAGGGCTATAAAGGGATGAGGGTATTTAGTAGCCAGATGGCCGATTGCTACCCATGCTAGGACTTGGGTTTCGCAATAATATTGCTTACAGTTGATGAGATACACTCTAATATTAGGTCGTATGTAAAGATGGCCGTTTCTCGCTCATCAACTTCCGGTAGGAGGCGACAATATCGTCCCTGACAGTCTGTAACTCCTCTCTTCGTCTTAAGCTCCCCGCAGCCTTTGGAATGCCGTCAATCTCGACCGCTGCGCCTCTAACGGTCATCTTCCTCTGCGGCTTGACGGTAAACTCCGGCGGCGCCTGAACGACATCGTGCAAACCGGCTTTTGTCTCGCCTCGCTTCTTCTTCAGTGCTTCCCATGGGTCCTCTTCGTCTCCAGCAGCCTCGCCCAAATACTTCGCCCTCTTTCCTTTCTTTTTCTTCTTGCCACCACTCTGCGAGTCGAGTTTCCATGTGACACCTGATTCTTCATCTTCTAGTTCTTTCTCTGCTAAGAGTTCAAGTTCTTCTTCTTTCTTTTCCTTAATCTTCCGTTCTTCTTCCCGCCATTCATCGTATAACTTGTGCATCTTCTTTTCCTTTTTGGTCTTCCATACTTTTAGGCCTAGGGGATCTTTGCCATTCCTAACCGAATTATTGATCAACCCACTGACAGGAAGCGCAGCATCTACTCGAGCTGCAAAATCCGACATACGTTCGCCAGGCTGGATTTTAGGAAGTTGCTTTTCCGCCTTTGTTTCTGTCCTAGTTTCAGGCTCAGTGTTCGTTACGGCCTCGGCTTTCCTCTTCTTGCTTTTTTTGGACGGTTCATCACCATTATCTAATCCAGACCGCGGTTTCTTGCCTCCGGCAAACGCCATCAGCCTTTTGAATGCTCGAGGCGCATCATCTTTCTGTTTTACATCTCGCTTGCGTTTTTGGCCCTTCCCAGGCTGGCTTTGAGCCTGCTTCCTTGCATCATTTTTCTGCGATTGCGACGTTACTGGTAAAGGCTTTGCGATCTGCGAAGGGGGTAGATCGTATCTAGGTATAGAAGTTAGCTAGCCGTTGAATTAGCACGGCAGGACCGAATTTACGTAGAAGGGTCTTTTTCTCTCCGCGTATGCTTATGCGGCATCTTGATCCAGATTTTGATCTCTAAAGAAGTCAATGAAGTTATAGAAACTAGCGATGAATTGGAGCTCCAAAATTTTTGAGTACGTTATTAGTCCCCACATTTTAAGCTTGAGACTTGGACAGTTTATGTACTGTACATATCAGTTTTCGACCCACTTAAATTAGATAATATCAGGAACCAACTCCAAATTGGCCGCCGAGTCCGAATCACCCATGAACTTCAACAGACTCATACCGTTCTGAGCCTGTTTGCCATCATATCCTATCTACTGAATATTGCCTCCTCGATATCTATACTTAACCATTCTAACTTCAATTAAGTAAACTTGATGTAACTTGTCTTTTATTGCGTTTTGACTGACGTTAGAGACATATTGCCGAGTACAAACAGTAATCATCGAGTTAGACAGACAATTGAAGTAGTGGTCGACTCAAAATATTTCGTTTTTCCTGCCTGGGTAGAATAAACGAGCTACGCCCAATCTGATAATACAAGTACTACGTGCTCCCAAATGAAGTTACCCTTAAGTAACGTCTGGAATCGGCAACGTTCTCATGATTATGTACCTGTCAATGGATCCGAAGAGAACGAGAACCCTACTGCAGCAAGGATAGGCTCAACAGATAAAATAGTTCGATCGGCCTCGAAAAGGCAACGCTGGCAAAACTATCTCACATGCGGTAGCATTTGGGGGTTGGTCATATTGTAGGCGTTGTTATAAAAACGTAGACCGTGTCAATGTGTGCAACTAACCTGAGGATCTAGAGCTTCTATTTTACTCATAAGCTTGCTCCTCTCTATCGCTAGGAGTCTATGGGGCCTGGAAGATGGCCCAGACAAGGTTTTTGGAAACTGGGGAAAGCCGGGTACAGGAACAGAGGGGTTAGCCTGGTACCCTACGGACTTTCTCCGTGATGTTGTTCCGATTCGATGCCACTCGCATAACGACTACTGGCGCAAAGTACCTCTTTTCTCGGCCCTACACGCTGGCTGTATCGGGGTCGAAGCAGACGTCTGGCTTCTTGATAATGACCTAGAACTCTATGTTGGACATGACGAGGCTGCCTTGACTCCAAATCGCACCTTTGCCTCCCTCTACATAAATCCTCTAGTGGACCTACTCAATCATACGAACCCGCAAACACAATTCTATAACGATACACGTCGGGGTGTTTTCGACTACGACCCAGAACAAACAGTAATTCTCCTTGTGGACTTGAAGACAGACGGGGCTAAGACTTGGCCATATGTCCTAGCACAGCTTGAACCCTTGAGGTCGAGGGGTTGGTTAACTTCCTTTGACAAAGGGGTTGTCCATCGGCGCCAAGTAACCGTTGTTGGGACGGGGAATACGCCATTCGATCTACTCGCAAAAAACGCGACGTATAGAGACGCATTCTTCGATGCCCCTTTAAGAGATATATGGGAGGATCCAGATGCCCCGGACACGAAGTCTACCGAAGAAATTCCTATCTATAATGACTCTAATTCATTTTATGCCAGCACAAGCTTTGGAGATACTATAGGGACTGTCCTAGGCGGTTTTAGTGAAAAGCAACTCCATACAATCCGTGGTCAGATCAAGGGTGCTCATCGCAGAGGACTAAAGGTTCGATATTGGGATACGCCTAACTGGCCAGTTGGTATCAGAAACAAAGTCTGGGACACATTAATGGAAGAGGGTGCAGACATCTTGAACGTGGATGATTTGAGAGGAGCTTCGAAATTAGACTGGTAAAGGGGTCTCGTTATAGAAGAGAGTGCAGTAGGTAGACGTATCATTTTACTGATCAATACCTCTAATGACCTATATACCTACCTCCTAGGACCTACATAGGTACCTAAAGTACCTGGCCTTAGACAAATGAGAGATGAAGCTATTGACTCTATAATGGCCCCACTCTACAGGGTAGTAGAGCTATTGATGGCCCCACCCCCGCTATTACGTAGACTTTATGCGTCCCAAATCAAAAATGCCCCTCTAAGCTCCATTCGTGCTATTAACCTTGAAGCACTAGCTTAAAGTTATACTCACCTTCTCAACAACCAAAAGCCTTGCTAACTAGAGATGTCCGATAAAACTGCATTAGTCACTGGCGCCACTGGCTTACTAGGCAGACAGGTTGTAAGGGCCTTTGAAAGAGGCAAGTGGGACGTCAAAGGGACAGGCTACTCTCGCGCCGACGGGTCATCGATCCTCAAGGTCGATCTAGTAAATGCAGAGCAAGTAGAGGCTACCCTCGACAATGTTAAGTATGTGATACCTATATGAATATTACCATTCATTCATAAAAGTCTACCTACTTGCTAACGTTATCTCTCACTTCTAAGGCCACGAGTTGTAGTTCACTGTCAGTTATAACTTATAACCCGCTCTCACTCACTCGCCCATGGATTCGCGCGAAACTAATACTGCCTAGGCGCCGCGAACCGATTCCCCGACAAGTGTGATAACGATCCTGAGGGGACTCGCACCCTAAACGTCGAAGCTACTAGGAGACTTGCTTCCCTATGTGCAGCGCGCGGTATCTTCCTGATATATATATCTACTGACTATGTCTTCCCGGGGAAGCCTGGAGAGGCGCCGTACGAGGCGGATGCAAAGCCACAACCCACAAACTTGTATGGGCAGACTAAGTTAGATGGGGAGCGGGTTGTACTGGAGGAGTATCAACGTGCTGGCAAGGCAGGTCTTGGTGTTGTCCTACGTGTTCCTGTGTTATACGGTGATGCCGAGGTACCATCTGAGAGTGCCGTGAACGTGCTTATGGAATCTGTCTGGAAAGCACAAGAGCCAGGTGCCAAGATCAATATGGACCACTGGGCTCTCCGTTATCCTACCAATGGTAAGTTTAGAATGTTATGTCTTCGAAATTATTTCTGCATGTACTCTTTTTTTAATGGATGCTAACAAGTTCGTAGTATGTTTCAATGCCTTTTACAGCTGTTTCATCCCTTCCACGAAACCACACTTAAAATAATTATGCGTGATACTGACACGTAGTAGACCGAAGATGTAGGACGGGTGTGCTACGGTATGTTTTTCTTCGCATTGAACACCCTTTTCTGCATCGAGTTCGCTTATTCATCGCTAATACCCGAGAACAGACGTCTCACAGAAATATCTAACTACAGATGACCCATCCAAGTTGCCTTATATCCTACAGTTCTCGTCAGAGAGCAAGTATACAAAGTATGAGATCTGCCAGCTTTTTGGCGAAATCATGGGTCTATCAATTGCAGCCGTTGAGCCTAATACCGAAGGGAATGACCCGAATGCTTCAGTTCAAAGGCCGTACGACTGCCACCTCAGTACGAAGGCGCTTAAAGATATCGGAATCGATGTGGCCACTCAAGATTTTACCGGTTGGTGGAGATGGAGTGTCAAAGCATTCAGAAAATGAGAGTCTAAGATGTTTACTCAGTAGCATAACGAATTCTATCTGTAAGGGACCAAACATTTGCTCCCAACGTTCTGTCCAAAGCTAGAATTACTACCCCTTAACTTAAAAACCACGAAAACATCAACCTACATTGAGACAAGAAATACATACTTACAAGGTACGAAAATCAATACGGTATTCCTTACATATTGTACACCAATTATAGATATGTTGGAGATGTTCTATTCCGATACGAGTCACTTTTTCGCCTAAGAACCCAACATAATGGAACCTCGCACCAATCCAGCGATCATCCTTACCTACCTACCTAGGTAGGTAGGTACCCAGGTATACAGACGAGTTGAAGTCAATAATAAACTCTAAGGGCTTCCGGCCCAGATGGAGGGTATCGGCGAGCAGACTATTTTTGGCCTTCGGCTCTCAGCTGAATACGGTGTTGCTAGCCAGCCTCACCAGTCTTTTGCATGGAACCTAATTTTGCTTGTGCCTTCGTGCATCTTGCATATATGTAGACCCTCTTTAAGACCTAATATTTCCTGCGGGCTACACGTACGAAATGGGGGTAAATCATGATAATGGTAACATTAAAGCGGGCGGAGTTTCGGAATATTTGGTATAACTGTATGGACTATGGACTATATAGCAACCTTATGTAGCTTTTTGTCTTAGTTGATTTTCGTGGCCGCCACATGTCGAATCTAGAGATGCTACATGCATTCCGACCAAAAGACGAGCGCATTGAGACAGTACCTCATGTAGGTGGAACCAATTATCGGCCGGTACCAAAGTTGAGAATTTGACTTGTCTGTGCCTGGTTTTCTGTGCCTGACGAGCACAGGCCTTCAGTGGTCCCTGATTCCAGTGGATCGTTGACGCGATGCGGGATCCCCTGCATTTTACACAGGTATGTAATGACCTGAAATGGACCTAAAATGGCCCTTGCATGGGAAGCTGGAAAGTTACCGAAGCCAAGATTACCTAACTTGGATTAGTACAATTGGCATGATTATGTACATAGTATGTATGATTAGTACGATTAAGTACGATTAAGTGCATATTTCCCCTTAGCTTCCCTTTTTTTGCTGCTCGTCATGCCAGTAGCCATCCACAATCACCCACTAGCCAATTAACCAGCCGAATATCATTCGCGATAATTGAGATACGGTATAATACTCCACATACTTCGTTCCTCTCAAACCCGATATAGACATAGCCCGGTAGATACCCCTTGCACTCCCCTCTCCTACCAATAGCAATAAGAGCTGATTACTCGGCAATCTGCCAAATTTGACCAGTTGCTTTGATTGAGAATCCTTTTTTGCGACAGGATCATCCCCGTACGTCAGATGATATTGATGGTGACGGGCGCGTATGGAGATTACAGCGCTATCTCTATCTTCAGTTAAACCCCCAAGACATACAATACGTACACTTCACTGCACTATTCCGATCACCATGGATGGGAGGAAGTAGGCGGGAAAGGAGCAAGCAACCCTAGCCTTCACCTAGTGCTAGGTGCCGTTCTACCGTGCGCCGTCACTTTCATTTGCGACAAACGTCTGGGCTTGTACTTGACATAGTACTTGACATAGTACTTGACATAGTACTTGATATAGTACATGAACATTGGGCTCTGAAGCCTGCTCTGGGTACGATCCGTCGCTGAGCACTCTGCGCTCCCTGCATGCTTCGCTGGACATCGTCATTATCTTGTCCTGCGGGCCAGTGGATTTTAGCGGCACAGATTTCTCCTTGTTATGCGCCTGTTGATTTTGTATCTTTAAGCGATTTGGTTCCACAAACAACCCCTGGCACGATGTCGACAGGGTCCGAGACGGTCACTTTACCAAGTGGCTCGTCACCGCCCAACTTCTCTCGTCTGGATTTCCCCTTCGAAAATAGACTCAATTGGCGAGCCCAAAGTTTAAGAGAGAGAAGCCTTCCATTAACCGCAAACACAGTAGACAAAATGACAACTCAACGCGGTCGTCGTGAAAGCAGCGAGCAGTGTCAAAGTACCACATCCGGGAGTACTATTGCTCGATCCATGTCTCGCTACCGTAGGCGGACAGGTAGCGTTACTGTCAACGTCGATGCAACCCAAAAAATTAATTCCGATCCACCACCCCCATGGGAACCTCCGATAGCCCCCCCTGTGCCTACTATACCACGTCGGTTAAGGACTGCCAGCATGACACAAAAGGGGAGTGATGCCCCGGCTACCGCGTTGGCTTCTCCTCCGCGACATCAGCTGCGCCATATCGAGAGCACGCGAAGGCATACGCTGGGTCGAAGTATGGTAGACCAATATCAGAGCCGTCCTAGCACGGCGAAAAGCGCAAAGAGCGAAGAGAGCGGGTGGCGGAGGCTTGCTAGTCGAGATGGGCGACGGAACAGGCTAAACAGCGGGGAGGATGACGAGGCGTTAAAGCGAGAAGTTGCGCGCTTAGAGGCCGAAAACCATCGACTATTAGTCGAGCAGAAGAGGAAAGACCTCCAAAGGTTAGAGATCGAGTTGGCGAACAGTCCAAGGCCGTCATTTCAGGCGCATTCGCCCAAGCCGAGAAGTCCTGTAATTGAAAAGTTTGTCCTTTTGACCAAGGGGCGGAAAAGCAGAGATGGATTGTCTCCCGGGCTTTCTCCAACATCCTCAACAACCAGCGTCGAGCCCACGAAAACTCAACCAACCGGAATAGAGCCTGGCGGGAGAGGCATTGTGCCACAGACGGATGCGCCTCACTCTGCGATCAATGCTGGAGATCGAGTAAGTGCGAATTGTGACTTGAGGCAATCTGCAATATGTGTTAATGTGATATTAGAATGTCGCGGTGCGCTATAGACAGCACACATTTAGTGTGGAGGTCACCCCCGAGACGACCGCAGACGATATAATAGCCTATGCCCTTAAGATGATGGGCTCTAGCGATATTAGTCCGTCAAATTACGTCGTTAAGGAAACTTATGGCGTACTGGGTCTTGAGCGCCGTTTGCGACGCTACGAACATATTCGAGACGTCATGAATTCTTGGGATCGAGATACTCAAAACCAATTGACCGTATCATTGTCCGAATCTGAAGAGCAAGGCCGGGGGTTGGACATCGACTCAGTTCCAAACCTCGACGAACCACCGCAAGGTTTTCAATTATACATGTACCACTCAAACCGCCCTGGGAAGTGGAATAAGAGATGGATTACCCTTCTCGAAAACGGACAGATACTCTGCGCGAAGAAACCCAATGCCAACTCAACCGATAAGGATACCACCAGCCTATGTCGCCTATCCGACTACGATATCTATACACCTACAGAATCACAGATGCGGAGGCATATCAAGCCACCCAAGCGATATTGCTTTGCGGTGAAGAGCCAACAGAAGACCAACGTCTTTATGAACACTGAGAACTATGTACAGTATTTCTGTACGGAAGACCCTAAAATTGCGGCCCAATTTAGAGAAAAGGTACAGGGTTGGCGCAGCTGGTACCTCGTGGATCGTAGGCCGGCAGCGCCGAAACCATCGAGGAAAATCTCGATCAGGAAGACGGACGATAAGCCGCCTCAAATCACATCCCCTTCGGTCGCTCAGGCTCCAAGAAAGTCAGCGAATGTCGCTTCGATAAATGGTCACCGTCTCCAAGTGTCAGTTGATGAATCGCCGTATGCCATTGGCCAGTTTGAGCCGCTTCTCGACATGAAGCGCTTTGATAAGCGATTATCTCAGTTCGGACAGGATTTCTTACCACCTGTGCCGGACGTATCAACCATGCCAAAAGATATTCCTTCTCATCATCTCAATCCCGGTGCGACGACCGAGAAGATAGATAGGAATAGTAAGAACGAGCGGAAATTAATAGAAAAAATTAATACGACGGTTGACAACGGATTCACCGGCAGCGGTCTACTTGGTGAAGGATATGGAGAGCGGAAACATCCCCATGTTGAAACAGATCAGCCAGAGCGAGGGCGGCAGAGGCATAGAAATGATGGGTTCACAGGGGGCCCTTCGCTATTGAATCAGAAGCCCGAACCGGAGACGCCGGTTGAAACACCTGAATCTCCTTGGTTCCCATCAGCGCTGGAGCATTCTGCAAGACAGCGCAGCGTCGGCTCTATCTCCTCTTCTACACGCCCAAGCACCTCTGCAGGTGTCATCCGCACACCTACACAAACGCATACCCATGCTCATGCTCATTCCCACACACGAAGACCCTCTCTCTCATCATCATCACGACCTCCACCTCTCCCTTCAAGCAGCAAACCTCTAGCATATGAACACCCGCACCCCCTTACCTCACAACCGATTGGGCTTTCGCACTCGAACCGTCGTGACCGACCGAAACCACTGATCAACTTGGAAGAGAATACCTTCCAAGAAGCACCACAGTGGGCGAGGAAAAGTACTGGCCATGGGGTCAAAGCCCCCGCTGGCACGGCGCATCTGGTTGACCTTATTACTGTCTCGAACCCGAGCAAGCAGAACGGAGACCCCGAAATCCCCCCGCGAAGCGCCCTCCGCCGCCCTTCCCACACACCCGCCCTCCCGAGCCTTTCTCGAACTAGAAGCAAAACTCAAGGCGCGCCTGCCCCACGAACCCCAGTAGGGGGAAACGTGCCCCCTGTTCCGTCTCTGCCTAGACACGGTGGTGATCGGGAGCAATTCAGGCCGAACCCACCGCCACAAAGCAGAGATCGGGGACGGGAAAGAGAACGAGCAAGAGAGAAAGAACGCGAGTATAAATCCTATAATTCTGTGCCTGGCAGGACGGGTACTTTGAAAGTGGTATAACGATATACTTACGAAACTAGCTACCTATATATTACATCATCTAATCCTTAATATCGCGCTGAACACCGCCTATTTACTTTGTCAAATTCACGGCTGAAGGGTCCATCGTTACCTATATTTCCTTATATACCTACTTCAAGATAATCTCTCACAGAAGCGGCGGAGTTCTGGGGACATTCGATCATGGTGAGCGAGCGAGCAGCCGTGAAGATTACATGATGGAAGCGAAGCAAAGATATGTGTTTTTTTGGATCTTTTTTTCCACGGATCAATGTGTTAAAATCTGTTTACGATGAGATATGGATATCAATATAGCGCTTGCGTTTCTTGCATGGTTGATACTGTTTCAGGAGGAGGATTCAAGATCAATAGATGTCTTGCCTGCCTGCCTACCTACCTACCTACCTACTACTTTACCTATATAGCTGGCCCTCGTGTCTAGATACTTCTTTTGTAATACTCCGCATCGGAAACTGATACATCCGATTAGATACTGTATAATGAGAAATACTCCTAAGATTTCACTTATTCCACTAGAGTTGGTTGTTATGTAATATGTTGGTACGTGGATAGATTACCCAGGTAGGGAAATACCTAGGTAGTCTACCCTATTCACGTTCCCGACCCGAGTAAAATGTATCTTCTGATACGGAGTTGCTAATACCGTTATATTGCAGCTAACCATCGAACATCTACATACACTAAATTTATGTCCTAGTGATCATCTCTCCGCTTCTACGGACCTTTTTACTGCCCGGCCTTTTCGCAAGCTCACTTTGAAGAATGGTTCCCACAATACGGATATCACAACTTCCACGTCTATTATAAGAGACAAATTCTCTCCAATCTGTTGTGTTTTGGTACGTGACGGGGAATCGGCGACAAGCCACCCTGCCATCCTGTCCGCGATAGGCAGATGGACTACGGTATTAGTAGGTACCTACCTAGTTTCCTGCCTAATTTTAAAGCCATAATTTAAGTATATCATTCGATAGAAAGCTGCACTCTTGGATGACGTCGAGGGCTTGAGGTTATTCCGTTTACTCCGGACTGGCATTAGAGCGACTGCGGTGCTGTGGTGCATGCAAATGCGGCTTGGACTTGGAGGTTACACGTGTCTTAGGGGGTTCGTTCCTCTCGGAGTATTGTTTTGCTATCCCCTGCGAACACGGACACTTTGACCCTTGTCGGGTCCTGGTATGTAGGTAGGTAGGTACCTATGTCTCCAGAACAGTACCTGGTGTAGAACCATCGAGGGAGGCAAAATTTAACTTGTTAGCGATCCGGCCGGCGCCCCTATCAAGCGAATAAGGGGTGTGCATATGCTTCCTAGGGCGGAAGACATTTAGTACCTCCTCAGATAGTTACATACCCGTAAGACGTTCAATACTTTAGACTAACTACCTAGGTACCTAGGTAGCTAAGCCGTTCCTCGATATAGGGCTGTCAGGCTGTTCGACGTAAGTGGCCCGGAGTTCGGACCTGTAGACTGTTGACGAGATGTCAATGCGGTGTGCTTCGTTATATTAGGTTTAGCAAGCCACGGGATGAGGTGCGTTTCATCAGTAGATAGCTTAGCATTGGCAACGACACCTCACAGTGTTAGGATTTTGTATGAGACATCTGAGACAAAAGATACTTCTGGTATGCATAGCCGTTAGGCAAGTAGGCTCTTGTAGTCTGTTTAGAGCTTCTCGCGGAACAACCGAGTTATTCCCGTGTCTTCTAGTTCTACCTTACAACATAGGGGGGGTGGGTAGCTAAGACTACCTAAGCTTATCGTGGTAATGTCAAACATACTCCTTACGAGTGTAGTCGCCGCTGTAGCGTCTAGCATACGGATACTTCTACGTTCTATACCTAGCTCGATAGCTCGGAGAGCAAATCGAACAAGATTTCTGGACATGGGCTACGAAGTCTTGGCCTGGATCCCGGGAATATATATTGGAGGAAACTCATAGGAAATGCGATGTGTTGGTCTCTAAAGGTCTCTTAAGGTCTCTTTCCAACAGCTTCCCTCTGTGGTTTCTCAACAATACCACTCTTAGCAAGTATGGTCATAATAGCACCGACTAAACTATTGTTCGCTGCGATATAAGCTTATCGAGATATTTGATCGGCGCTTTCGAAGTGGAAGAAGCCCTTAGTGAGATGCGATGGGTGCTGCAATAACGACAATGTGCTCAATCCATTACCTGAGCTTGATCCAGTTAAGCACGCTGAGGCGCAGAGGCTTATTCTGTCATGCTTCAGTGGGTCCTTTATGAAGGTACACGAGAATACCTTTCACTGGTATGTCGATATGTTCATCAAGAGGGTTACTGAGTCCAGCTATAAGATGCGTAATATAAGCTTCGATGCTAAGTGAGGTATTTCCCCAGCTAGGATTTGACGTAACGGGTAAGAAGACCCAGCTCTTGGGTTAGCCAACCCGGCATGCAGCAACAGGAGCTGACATTCGGAGATTCCCTCGATGCGGTAACTACAGGCTAGAAGAATGGACCGAACCAAACCGAACCCAAATAAGATATTTTCAATTCGCTCCTGGAATAGGAGGGCATTTCCGAGAGCCAATTGTTGCTACAGATCGTTACGCGTTCGGCAGGTAGGAAAAGTGTATAAAGACCTAGGAAAGTCTTTGATCTCAGAGTTACTTTCACAAGCAGTTCCCTTCAAAGCAATCATCCACAACTGAAAATATCCAAAACGCCATCAATATGAATTCCAAACTTCTCTCTCTACTATGCTTGCTTACAATATCTGCCGCAAAGGCTATTGGTGTGTTGCGGGCCTAGTAACCAACTGCTTAGACAAGTTATACCTATGCTGACTCGCGATATCAGATATCAATGCAGACAAGTGCTACTGGAGCGGCACAGCCCCATTCTGTGCAGGTTCATGCGATTCTGGGTATGCCGACTGCGGGACGAGCAGTTGTGGTGATGGGGCTTGTTGTATAACAGGGTATAAGAAATATTGCTGCCTTGGCAGTACTTGCCCAGATGGCATCGATCTAGAAGCTCTAGAAGCTCCAGAAGCTCTCGGCGACGATTCCGAGGAGAGCTCAGGCATCTAGGTGATAAGTACGAACTTAAGCTATGATCTAAAATACATATACGGTATACTTACATGTCAAATCTAGGTATACAAGAAGAGATTTTGAAGGCTCTACAGCAGCCTACGGCGGCGGAGTACACAGTTGTGTCGTTACAAGTATAGTTATTACTATAATGCTGGACGGTCGAATAGTACCCGCGGGTTTAACATTCCAGTCGATCATTAAGGAGAATATGTCATCGTGTGCGGGCGTTTATCACATTGTCCTTCCTTCATATAACGATGAATCCTCATGTTTCACGTCGTACGTATAAGACGACTTTTGTTGCTGGCAAGATAACGCATATAGTTAAAAACATTCTCTCCTTTCCAGTCACTCACTAGATAGTACGTAATGTTCCCAAAATAAATGACAGTCGATATTCAAAGATTCTTGGAAACAGTGAAGGTTGTTGGTTAGGACGTAAGTAGTAATTGTTGTCAAAGGGGTGGGCGCTTAGGTATGAACAGCTAAGCGGTATCAAATTAGCACATCTCGGATTCCCGAGCACTGTGATTGAAGCGTCCTGCAAGCCGTTTCCGTTTACCAAAAAACTTCTCTTGAGCCCAATTAGGAACCACTATACAGTATCAGGAATCAAACGAAATCCCAAGACAGAGCTAGTTAAATAAAAGTCTCATTGACCATAGGCAGAACAGTGCAAACATTCCCGCCAATAGCCTTCGGACTACAAAGGGTATCTCCCAGCGAGATGGTGGACGACCATTTCCTCCTGATGGGGGCTAGAGTCTCAACGGCTCATTAAGCCCTAGAGTAAAACCCCGGATTATAGTCCTTTCGAGCTCAAACTTGGGCTATACCCGTCAAGAGACGAGGAATTATCTTCTACGCAGGACAGTTCGCAGCTAATAGCCAATGACCTTGCCAGCTAGCACCGGCCCTAGGAGTTATACGAATATCGCACAGGCTAATCTAGAGATGCGGGTTGCCGTAGCAAAGTGTACTTATGTTTTTAATATCCGGTAGTGTGAACTGCTGGAGCGTGGATTGGTTCTGCAAGAATGTACTTGCTGTGGAAAAAGGCCTCTCTCAATTTCCAACTCCGCGAGCAGAATGGCCTTGGTCGAGTAGAGTACCTACCTTAGTAATGCGTTGAGTCTTTCTTTCCGGATCACCTAAGGGTGGCGAGTGACCTAGGTTTCGTAAGAATGCAAGTATAACGCATCGAATTGTAAATTTCAAGGGTATTATTCACGTTACGGTCTTATTAGAAATCTATAGTTATCTCGAAGAATTCGTCCTGCGTCATCCTAGACATCCCTTTTGCCAGTTGATTCAATTATCAGACAGATTTCGTAAGCTTCGTTCTTCTATTCCGACTCCCTTATTTGCTTCGCTTATAGATCTTCTGTAGGAATTCCTCGAAAACACCCTTCTTCAATCCTTCACTCTCGTCCAACTGAGAGATCAACTGTCTAATCTCGCCGACAGACTTCTCCTCGTAGTCCTGGTACAATTTCTCGAGCTTCAATTCGTTATAAAGCTTCTTAATCTCAGCCTCGTGGGCCTTATCCTTCCTGCCGTAGTGTTCCTCGAGCGTCTTACGCTGCTCGGGAGTAGCTAGCTTTAGGGCCTGGTTGACAAGCCAAGAGCACTTGTTATCCTGGATATCGGTTCCGATCTTGCCGATGTGCTCTGGAAGACCGAAGTTGTCCAGGAAGTCATCTTGGATCTGGAAGTATTCGCCCATGGGAATGAGGATGTCGTGAGCTTGCTTCAAGTTCTTGGGGGTCGCGATGTTGAGCATGTGCAACGCCAGAGCAACAGGGAGGTAGAAGCTGTAATATGCGGTCTTGTAGACAACGATGAATGTATACTTCTCTAAGCTGAAGTTGTTGAGGTTTACAACATCCTCCGGAGCTGTGAGAAGATCGCAGAGCTGGCCGAGCTCAGTTTGCAATATTACTTCATGAAATAGCTCTAGCATGTCGACGTAGGCGGGGTGAGTCCTGAAGTGCTTCTTGAGCAGGGTGAAGAGAGCAGACTCAAGTAGGAAAGCATCGTTGATAGCAATCATACCGACGCCTTCCTGGCGGTACCAGCATGGCTTGCCGCGTCGGGTGATGCTACTATCCATGATATCGTCGGAGACGAGGAACATGGCTTGAAGAAACTCAATCATCCAGCCTAGAGTGGCGGCCTGAAAGTACTGCTCTTCGGACAGTTCCTTACCAAGAAGGAAAGATACGGAGTCAGGGACTGACATTCCACGGTTGCATTTTCCGCCAAGGGTGTTTTCTTCGAGCATCTGCGTGTAGGGTCAGTACGAGATGCAGCAAAGGAGATTTAACTAGCCAGGTCCAATGTTCTTAGGAGAGCATAGATTTGAGTGATAATAACAATCGAATCTCACCTTTTTGTACCAATCTTGCTGCTCCTGAGGCAAGTTGTATTGCTTTATCCAAGCCAGGAGATCCTCCTCGAGCTTGGGGAAGACAGACTCAAACTCCTTGAGAGTGGTTTTCTTGGCCATCTTGTCGACGCGGTGCTAGGTAGTTAATTGAACGGGGATAATGTCTCAGGATATGTCTCTGGACTTGAGATATAAGGGAGGAAACAAGGGAAGTACGGTCTCCTCTTATAACGGCCCGGGAAGTTGTATAGGAGGTGCCCCACACCGGGTCGACTTTTTTGTTGGTGAACCGGAATCTTCTAACCCAATGTAGGTACCTACTTTGGTGCACTAGCTTAAAACCTGAGGGCGGGGTTGAAGGTGTTACAAATTTAATTTAAGTGCAGCTACGTGTGACAATGAATCATTGCACCGTACTGGGAAATCCAGAGATGTGTAAAACTTTTAGCTCAGGTTCAGCTCAGTACAAGGGGATTGCTAATCGATAGCTACTCAATAGCTGATCAGCAACAACTTTTATAGCTAAATTAACTAATCGATATCTTATCTTCATCTCTTATCGTTATCTTATCCTAGCTCAATATTGATTTTCGAGGGGCAAGTTGACAGGTTGAGATTGTGACATAGCTCATATTCATCCTACCTAATTCATCATTCACGTGCCAAGAGCTTGTAATGTGTCTACCTAGGTTAGATAGGTTATACCGTCACCAAAGTTTGTTACCATTCATACCTAAATGCATACAACCCAAAGTTCCGGGCACAATTGAACTACGACGCGGTTTCGTCGTTGTCGCGTCGAACTGCACCGAGCTTTACAATTCGCGAGAACTAGCAGTAACCAGCCATAACCAGCCATAGGCGACATAACAAGAAAGAAATTTGGTCATATCGACGCATATATAGCTCCCAAAGATGTCTCTTAATAATAAGGAAAAATCACAACTCCGAAACGCCCTACAGGAAGCAGTTATAAAATGTTCAGAGAGATGTCTTTATCAATCTTCAAAATGGTATTCATCAATCTTCGTCCCTTATAGTACCGCATACTACAGGTTCTAATCCAGGGTATTCTCTAGGGCAGCTGAACTACTTAACGCCATTCCCGAACCCGACGCATCGCCTGACGATTCTCAGCTGTCGGATGCATCTAATGGATACGCATCAACAGCATTCGCCCAAAACGGGGACCCAGATGAAGCAGTACTCGAAGCTAAAGAGATAAACAAATACCTTCTAGCCAAGTCTCTCTTCGATTGCCGGGAATATGATCGCTGCGCTGCAGTTTTCCTTCCTGATTCTACATTAGCGGGTATAGCATCTTCGAAAGAGCCAAATAATACGACGCCCAAAGGCAAGGGGAAGGGCAAGGCTACAGCACCTAGCACCAGAACAAGCAGTGCCGAGATATTACCACAATTGAGTCAAAAAAGCTTGTTTCTTGCATTATATGCCAAGTTTCTCTCCGGAGAGAAACGTAAAGATGAGGACGCCGAAATAGTAATGGGGCCTCAAGATATTGGCACATGTATCAATAAACAGCTATTGACAGTCAGTCGCATATTAGAAGTATGGTTTGAGCAACGGAAATCAGACGATGGGGAAGAGATAGAAGGCAGCCAGGGGTGGCTTGAGTACCTCTATGGTATGATTCTTGCTAAAGAAAAGAATGAAGAGCTGGCCCTATATTGGCTAGTCCGCAGCGTGCACTTATTCCCTATGAATTGGGGTTGCTGGCTGGAGATGACAGCACTTATCTCACGGGTGGAAGATGTATGTCATAGTAGAATGCTGTTCAGGATGATGATCGCTAATTTAATACAGTTAAATCGCATAATGCCTCGCTTACCGCAAAACATCGTCTCCTTTATGTTTCATATACATACCTCTCTCGAGCTCTACCAGCATGACCCAAATCTCGCAAATTCTCTCGACCAACTACTCAATATATTCCCGACGTCATCTTTCTTGCTCACATGCGATGCACTACTATCTTATCACGCAAAGGATCTCGTGGCAGCAGAACAACACTTCAGTAATATTCTATCACTACACCCCCATCGACTCGACTCGCTTGACCATTATTCTAATATACTCTATGTTATGAATTCACGACCAAAACTTGCATTCTTAGCGCATCTATGCAGTAGTGTTGACAAATTTCGCCCAGAGTCCTGTGTGGTAATTGGTAATTACTACTCGCTACTATCCTTGCACGAGAAAGCCGTGCAATATTTCCGACGAGCGTTGATGCTAGATCGCTCATGCTTGTCCGCTTGGACACTGATGGGACATGAGTACGTCGAACTTAAAAATACCCATGCGGCCATTGAATCATATCGTCGAGCTGTGGACGTAAATCGAAGAGATTACCGTGCATGGTACGGATTGGGGCAGACATATGAGATTTTAGAGATGCATGCATATGCATTATGGTACTATAAAAAGGCAGCCGGTCTCAGACCATGGGACGGGAAAATGTGGATGGCCGTCGGCTCGTGCTTGCAGCGCATGAACCGGAATCAGGACGGGATCAAAGCTCTAAAACGGGCATTGCTCGCCGAGAGCTACTACGACACCGGTAGCAGCGTCGGTGACGGTGGCGGTGGCGGTGGAATAACAGGTAGTCTCCGAGGCGCGCACATGGACCCAGAGATCCTGTTACAGATCGCAAACATGTACGACGGTATAGGGGAGGAAGAAGACGCAAAGGCATACATGGAAATGTGTGTGGCGCAAGAAGATGGTGGGGTAGGGGACAGCCAGGGCGAAGGCATCGCGATTCATAACGACTCGCCTGGTGAGGGCTCGGACGACAGCGGCGATCGCGCCGCACGTGGAGAGGGAGGTACGGGGGTAACAGCCGCTACTAGTAAAGCCCGGATGTGGCTTGCGCGCCACGCGATGAGGACAGAAGATTACGTTACGGCGAATCGCTTAGCGAACGAGCTATGCCAAGACGGTGTTGAGGTTGAGGAGGCGAAGGCGCTAATACGGGAAGTTAGGTCCAGGATGGAAGCTAACGGAATAGTATTACCATCGGCAGGATAAGCCTCCTACAGTACATTGCGCCACTCACAAATTACGAATGTTTAATGCCACAAGGCGGTAGAGAAGCCATGGCCTATGCATCGATTGCGGCTAATGAATCATGATATCTAGGTACCTATATAAATGGAAAATTAGTGCAAGTGTGGAGTTTCCTCTAAGGAGACGACATCAGCCTTCCCGGTGGCCTACGTGAGCCCAAGGCATCCTGTTAAAGATGGGTTGTGGGATGATGGCTCCCTGTGGGCAACCGATTGTGTAGGTAGTATCGGGAACAAAAATGTTCTCCGCACAAGCTGGGCGGCTGCTTGACTCTAACCTCCATATAAACCTCTCGGCAACGTAACATATATTACACATACCACCAACATTGAAAAGTTTCTTGATCGATGACTAGAGGGTTTATGGTCCCATAAGCCTGAGAGTAAAATTCATTAGTGTAAGTGAAGTTTGTATCTCACTTAGATATATAATATAATAAGAAATTACAATAGTATTGAGCGTGTTAGGTAGTACCTAAGCTAATAGACGGTCTTATTTCAAAACTCGTTCAACACCGGCAGACTCCCACACTATGTACCTACCTAACCTAGGTAGATAGCTACTAAGATCTAGATGCTATGTAGACGTGTAGTGGTTAGTTGTATGGGCCCTTGCATTCAGCATGCTCTCTTCAGGTACTAATTACCAAGACCGTTCGATGACGGGCAGGTAAGTAAGGGGCCTAGGTATATAGAGCGGGATGGGGAGGATCTAGATAATATCTCCACGACTAATCATAACGCGCCAACGCATGAGACATGGCTTTCCCAACTCTGTTTTTTCACTGGCTATTCCGCATTTCCCCCCTTTGCGTGGTAGTAGGCATGTATACGGATAATAATATAATACGTCGGGTCGGAGTTAAAAATATTCCACATATCGAAGATGCTACTTTCACTAATCGGGGTCGGATATCTGCTGCTACCTCATATCAGGTAGAGTGTGGGCTGGGTAGTTGCCTACCGTCGTAGGTCATGTATATAGAGGGTTACATCGAGCTCACCTCGGTCCGGCTATTCCTTTGCGCCGCGAGCGAGGTTACCGAAGCCAGAGATACGGCGCGAGGATGGTTGTATTGTGTCTTAGGTGGCGTTTATAAAAAGATACGGATTCTCACGTGTGGAAGCTAGGGTAGATGATGTGTGTTGATATTAATATTAGTGGGATTATGAGGCAGGTTAGTAATAAGAGTAAAAGGTAGGGTGGTAATCTAGCCCAGCTCTCGTAACAAGAGGTAGGGATGATGTGACCGATGTGACCGATGAGTTACGAGTAGGATTGCCTTCTCCGGTAGGCGACTTACACATATATGGAGTTTATATTGACTGCTTGTATTACCACAATCACAGATTTACGCCTTGGATATCTCAAAATGTATAAGATGAGCACTGTAGGTAAACATGCAAGCGCAGTGAAGTATTCGCTGGCGAGGCAGAGAGGCGTTCCGCCTACAGCAGAGACATGTCTCTTCCTTCCTACAAGCCAATTACCAACCACACAATCCATACGCACATACGACACCTAATATACCTCTTACTATAGATCTTCGATCCCCATGGAATAATATAATATACATATACCTACCCACCTATTCTCTCCAACGAACTCTCAATCACGTCAATTATATATCGCACGAGCCGAGCGAGTGAATAAATGAATCAATAAGAAACTCGTTCGCTTGCTTGCTTGCTCTGCTTTGCCCCGCGCCAGCTCGCGGACTAGCTGCATGGCGGCAAAGGAAATACGAGCTCCACGACATCTTGGCGGCGCAGACATACCACCTGTGCGGAGCGCAATCACATGCATATCGTTACATTTCCTACATTAGATAGCAAATACGCACATATAATATAGCTATCTATCTACACTACTCAGCACTTACTTACTATGTATACAGGTAGGTATACATACATAGGTAGGGACGGAAGAGGAGTCAAGTGGCGGCACGTCCCAATTAGGAGACGAACGAACGAAGACGAACCCTCGGATGAAGGGGTGCTAGATTGGGTACCTGGCTGCTTTTGGACGGGGGCGTCATACATACATGCCTACCTACATACATACAAAATTCGCTGGTGGACTGTCAGACTTATACCGGGCTTTGATGGGTTCTCTACATACATACCTAACCTAGAACAGTTCGTTGAAATTCAGCGTCTAAAAAGACCGCCTGTCAGCGCCGATTCCACGCTGCAGGGGTATCCAATGCGATGGTGTCGTCGTACAAGAGCCCGAGTAAAGAGGCGGGAAACCAACACACCCACCCAAGGAAAAGGACGTCATACCAGGCGCCCCAACAAAGTAAGCCTAGAAGAAGAAGAAGAAGAAGAAAACTTTTCTGTCTGTCTGCCTGTCTGTCATATTATTTCTACCCAACCACCACAGGCAAGGTACCTAGGTAGGTAGTATATACCACGTCCCCGTTCATTTCTGCATGCAACATACATACATCATCTACCCATCTAGATCCCTACCTCATGTGGATCTGCCTTAGGTACGCCAACCGAAACAAAAAGAACCACAAGCAATAAGCAAAACGTCTATTCGCCACCGTACGTTGCTCGCTGCAGCTGTGCCGTGAAAGCTACTAGCGTAGGCATGTAGATTGGTGCAGTCAGCATTAGGGCCATGCATGATAAGACGAACAGGAAAACAGACGAATGTAGAAATTGCTCTGCGTAGTGGGTTTAGCTCGCGGGGGCCAGTTGTCCGAACTGAGAAGAGTAGGAAAGAAGAGGAGGAGGGTTAGGTTAGGTTCGGGAATGCTGGGTGCGGGAGGGTTAGGTAGGTTGGTAGGTAGGTAGATGGTGTAGATAGGTACCTACCTATGTGAGAGCGTGCTTTGGTGCGTGCGTAAGGCTACGGTCTCTAAGGTAGTGTAATTCAGATCGCAGTAGTGCTGCGGGCTTGGGAAATGACGTTTAGCTCAAGCTGAGACATGTCAGTCAACGACAACTAGGCTGAAGATATACATAACTTCAACAATGAGGGTCACGAATGAATATAAGGTACAGCTTTGGTGATTATTATGGTATTTTTCTATATACGTTATTATTGTACCACCCAGATACCGGGTTAGCTTCAGGGAGTGTAGTTTCGAAGCTTGTCGGCATCGAATTAGCCAATATGCGTGCATACACGCAGATTAATATACTGGATATGAACCTCCCCCTTGTGTGAGCCTCAACATAACTCCGCCATCCTTTATGCTAGCCCACATTATCTCGTCAAAGTCATCCATCGTAAACAGCATGCCAAGCTCCCAGGGGTATCGCTTGGTTTAATGAGGGTATAGAACAAGGCCGCCAACCATTTCCACTTCCAGATGTTAACCATATCAAATCATAGCTTCATCCAAAAAGTGAGGGGAATCATTCGCCGCCTAGGTATTATGAAAATAAAAAAAAGCAAAAATGGGTATCTGCAAAACACAATAGTACGATTTTTCGTAATACTTGGTTTACAGAGCAAGGGCAGCAATACCAGCAGCAAGAAGAGCACCGACGGGTCCAACCTTGCCAGCGGCCGCAGTGGGGATTACCACCGGGCCGGAAGACGTGGGCGGGATGGGGACGTTAGTCGGGACTTCGGGGGTGGTGATGGGGACGGTTCCGGAGATGTAAGTTGACGGCGTCGGGGTGTAAGTGATGACCGTAGAGCTCACGTTGGAATAGGGGTAAGAGGAGTAAGAGGAGAAAGAGGAGGAAGGCGCAGTCCCTGTAGGAACAAAAGTTGACGTGGAGTACGAAGTTGTGGTGACCGGAGGAGGTTGAGAGTAGGTGACGGTGCAAGGGCAGTCTTTTAGAATGTTAGTATCCGCAACCTTCAGTGTAATGAACAAATCTTAAAGACATACTGGTGATGGTAAGAGTGGTCTCTGTAGTAGCAGTATATGTCACATTATGCCAGGCGAAAGTAGTAGGAGACTAGCCGAAGCGTTAGTTAGATTAGTGTTAAAGGGGCAGTAGTTATGATGTGTTAGGATATTATACATACCGGGCAGTAAGTAGTATAGTCGGTTTCCACGACCGTTGTCCAAACCGCGGTCTCACCCCAAGCATTCGCAACACCAAACAGCCCAACGGCGGGCGCGAGAATCTGGCTTAGCTTCATTTTAATCGGTATATCGACAACGATAGTAAAGCGAGAGGACTGATGTTATTAATATTATTATTCGACGTGAACCACTAAGCGATTGGAGTTTACAAAACGACTGTGATGTCAGTTGAGATTCGACAGGTAGCGATTGAGAGATCCTGAGTGATATAAGATGTTGAAGGGATAAGTATGTTGGAAGCGCATGCAGGACAGCCACCTATTTATTTTTCTCTCGGGCCTGGGAGGGTTGAGTTCTCATTGCAACCTTATGGTGGGCAATAGCAAACAGCCCGACCCGGCCGGTCCAGCCCGCAATCGCAGGCTTACTAGAAGTTCAAGGGCTGGGAGCTCTCTGAATGATGCCATGCATATCAATGGCGGGCAGTTACCATATCGACCGACGCTTGTCCGGGGTTAACCAGCCACAAAGGCAGCCAACCATACGACCGATACACCTCTACACTCGTAGCTGTCGTACGGTCGGATATGTGATACGGCCATCCCATCATCTCGATAAATAGAAACTACCATTCCGGTCACGATTCATCCTAAATTGCCCTGTCCGTCTCGTAATGACTCGTCACGAAGCCATGGGAAGAGCTATTTTCAACCTTAGATCGCAACCGAGAGATGCTTAGCTCCAAGGCTAGGCTATCTAACCTAGGTAGATGTCTAGCCTAACCTTTACGGAGCGGCGGTAAGGTACGTTGCATCCAATTTAGGTCCCTTCTAGAGATATCAGACCAGAGTAGGAACTATACTATACATACATAGTAGAACGGCCATCTTCTCTGGTGTGATACGAGGTAACAGTCTTAGTGAACGGTTGTTACTCGTGAGACGTACAGACATGTCAGCATACCTCTTCAACAAATAGCTCTGTCGGATCGTGCGATAGATAAGGTAACAAGATAGTCAGGCGGGGGTTGGCGATGCTGAGCTAAGAATATGATAGGCGTTCGAAGAGCCTCCCCTGCCATTCTAGTCGATCGACAGAGGCTGACCTGAGCTGATTGGGCACGTCATATATTTCGACTTTCGCTTTTTGGTAAGTGGGCTGGCAGGGCTGGTGCAGAGACACGGTGGCTGTTAGGAGTCTATACCTCTTGCGGCCTTATCGATGTAACAATGCTACCGAAAGGACCGAGCAAAACCTCGTGTTGCTGAGCTACCAGTCACCAGTCACCAGTCACCAGTTCTAAACGGAGTGCCAAGCCCTCCAAAATATCAGCGTCTTCTCTTCTCTCCCACCAAGATGAAATCTGAGAAACTAGGGCACGGATATCTTCAACTTTGGTGGTTGATTAACTAATAAATTCCACATGATATTTTCTAATAGAGAAGAACGATTATATGATCCAGGTAAGCCTGAAAACCCCGAAAGTTGGGTAGGTATGTTGTGTTGTTGAAGGACTATCTTGAATTGTGGGTTGGTTGAGATGTCATGGGTTGAATTGGGTATGATAAAAGATAAAAGATAAAAGATAAAAGATAAAAGATAAAAGATAAAAGATAAAAGATATGCGAATATGTATCACTGCATAATAGGAAAGAGTGATACCGTGGTTCAGATCCTAGACGGAGATTCTAGTCCGATCAAAGCTTCCCAAAAGGGTTGGAAAAACTCAACGCGATAGCCGTAGCTTCTGTAGATAAAGATAACAATTATGATAGGAAAGTGTATTCGACAAGGATTAAAAGCATTTGGATAATGGAATTTCTCCAAATATTTCTTTCGGTCAGAAACTTCAACCGCAAGCAACCCTAACGTCGCCATCCGAAATATCTCAACAACGTACCTAGTGCTTCTTTGGTTAAAGTGGCATGCTTGGCCCAATGCCCTAATGTCCCAATGGCAAAATATTGAAGTACGGACAAACATATGGTAGCACGACAAATATGTGTAAATGCCGCGGATTACCTTTGGATCTGCGAGAAAAAGCTAGCGAGCACTGATTGTCAGGGCTGCCGAAAGAAATTTGTTGGGTCTGACAAGAATATCACGGGTCCTTCGCTATAACTACCTCGTTCTCCAGGTAGCAATCCAGGATATGGATAGAGAAACTCCCAGCGATGTCGGTTAGCTTATCTAGCCGCGGCTTCTTATGAGAATCAATCGGCGATATCCGGATGACCGGCGACAAAACGAGTCAACTTCTCGGACTCTATTCAGGCCACCGATACGGCGACCGCAAGAATGGCAGGAAGAGAAGGCTTTTTCTATCGAGTCAAGGATGCAAGAAGTATCTTGTTCTCTCCCGAATGGACCACAACCCATCCAAAAACGCCAATAGCACGTCACAACCGATATTTCCGTTACATCACGGTTCCTGAAAATTTGATGGGCTCGGCTTTGACTTGCAGTTCTCCGCCGATGCCTATTGGATATCTAGCAAGCGAATATGCCAAGCAACGGCCCGGAAAATTTTCAACTCCCAGCTTTCTTCTGATAGGTCGTCCGTACCTGCATAATGGTAGGTATCTTACTTCTTGCTGACTGCTAGATCAACCCTCACCGGCTTCGAATAGTGCACTCAACATCTCGGTGTCTCTCTAAGGGATGTACCTACAGGCTAGCTTCGCTCCAATGAACTAACTAGCGCTATGTGATTCGGCTGCAGGAGGCCAGCTTCAGCGTCAAGGCTTGGTTAAAAGTTGTAATTCAGTACATCTTTCTTCACCCTCTTAAGAAAAACTTGTTTTACTCAGTGGCTAAAATCCACTCACGAGTATCTTGATGAATCATCACACCCAAGCCATATAGTCGTTGGTTAAAGCAGCATACGGCTTCAGGGCTGCTGGAACTTCTACGCCCTACTCACTGCTAGGTGGAATATGCCGCCTCTCCTTCCAAGAATTGTATTTTGTCAAGGATCTGATGCCGATGCATTAGTTCATGGCTCATAGCAACTGACAACCAGGATGCCGTGGATAGGCTTCAAAGGCCGGATTTTGGCCGATGAATTAGTGATCGGTACCTAGCATAAAGGAAGAGCGAAGAGATTTAAGCTTCGACCAAACCCCCCGGTATATGAATGGCCGAGGACTATACTGATCATGTCGATCGTGGTTGGCTGTTGAGTTATAGTTGCCTGGCCACCATATACAATCCAGTCATCCACTACGGTTTAGCAATATATCCGCAAGTAGATGTGGATCGCGATGCATGCGTGGCAAAAGCAAATCAAGGTGCTATCCTGTCTCTTGGGCCCCCCCGGTCCCGTGGTTGATGGTGTGAAGGCGCGGCCGCTAGCGCTCAACGGTCCGGAGTTGCGGGTATCCAACGCGGTGACTAAATCCCTAGGCGTTGGTGTCGGTCTATTCCGGCTTAACACCCGGGTACCTTAATAGCTACACGGCTAGGTCAATATAGATCTTTTTTTTTTTTTTTGCTGATCCACTCAACAGTGAATAGCGCAAGGCCGATGATTTCGACAGTTGAGCCTTATTACTCATATTTATTGGAACCGCACTCCGGTGGCACCAATGGCCATACCAAATTCTTCCAGAGTTCCCACAAGTTTTATATCACCATGTCTAGCCAGCGAAAAGACTAGAACACCTACCTTGTCTCCCTCACGAGATCTAGTCTTTTTGGTTAAGAATTTGCTCGGGCGCCAGTGCCATAGTGCCTTATCGAGCACATGCAACTGCAGCCCGTTCAATAACTCACCACGCATGTGTCACGGCGTTGCGTTGGCTACAAAATAGCAAAAGAAATTTTTTTGCAAGCTGCGGTCATAGGTCAACCTAGTTCAAGAAGCCTCGATTGCTAGTTTGTTTACCCTGTCGCGCTCACTGACTTGGAACCATATTCCCGTATGAAGTTCCATCTCGGGCGCAAGGGATATGCTCATCCCATCCCAATATCACCACCTTCGCAATGTCCTACAAGGTTGTTGTCATGTCAGCAGTGTATTAGCAATGTGAACAATTTATCTAAATGGTACCACGTATAGATTACTCTCGGCAGAGCGACTAAGCAAATAATTTTATCCGAGGCGCAAAGCCCAATGGCGGCGACGGCCCCTTAGGCTACATCGTCGCAGACCTAGATGCGGTGATAGACTATACCTCTTTCTCATATTTGTCGGGCGAGACTGTATCCTCTCATGGCCTGCCACATCAGTGCTAATGCCACATGGGATATGTCAGGTACCAGGAACAAGATCTTAAAGCCGACCAATCGGGTTCTAGAACCAGATCGAGTCCAGCAGTTGCTACATAATGCAAGGTAAAAAATCCTTTATTTGCTTTCTTTGTGTGCCACCCCCTTCTAGTCCTTTGTAAATTTTCATCTTACCCCGGTAGACAGCCCACCCGAATCTTTTAGATTGGTGGAAGCACCGATTTTTGCTTGTGAAGCCTAAGTGACCGCCCTCGCAGAATTCATAAGCTCACACCCCATTGTTACCTGTCAGCCCTAAAATAGTATCGCCAAGGTTCTATCAGGTGCCGTCTGCTAGGCTCCGCGACTTTCGAGGATGCGCATTTTAATGGAGTATCACTGACCACTAATGTCTTCTAGAATAGCTTGGAGGGCCATAATCTAGACTAAGAGTTGATGCAGTCACTTTAGCATCCCATATTTCACCGCCGCTAGACTCATGCTAGACTCAAATATCTGGGTTTAGTAATGTTTTGTCCCGGCTAGAAGAAGCCATTAGTGCGAGGCTTTCCATCTAACCTAGGGTACTGGGCCGGGTGCACTTAGGATGCAACCCTAATTCAGGAACAGGAAGATAGGTCATCCTTTCGACCCCCCACAGCTACCTCCTCGAGCTGCTGTGGCTGCGCTGATACATTGAAGGCACCAGGAGGATTGGATGGATCCTGGATCGTGGAATTAGTCTAGGACCACCCGCTGCATACTAATGCAGCACTCGCTCTAGACGTACTTGACGTTCCTTGTACATCGGATACATTGGACTCTTCAACGATTGGTTGAGCTAAACAATGATGGTAGAGCCACGAGCCGACCTCGCGTGGTCTTTGTCCCTCCGGATCTTATATAAGACCTTATATCATCCCGCATCCTAAATCTCGCTATCACCTCTATAACGCCATCAATCTTCTGATTCTATACATTCTCTTTCAGCTCTTGGTAGCTACCATTCCTTCTTTTCAAAGCTTATTCGTGGTACATTCATTTAACACGAAGCTATATACCCTTAGCTACAATATACATTCCCTATCAGCTGAAACCAGACATCACAGGGCAACAAGCCATCAGATATAGATACTTTGACTATCATTTCTATCAACAAATAACAAACAAAATGGGCCTATTCGCTAAGATCGCTGCCTTTGCTGCTGCTTCGGCAACTCTGGTTAGCGCCAACTCGTTCACATTCATCAACCAGGACGGCACCAACCGCCATATCACCTTTACCCCGGCTGCGGGACAAGCACCCATCGCTCCCATCACGATTGGAGGAAACGGCCAGGCTCGAGTTGACTTTCCCCAGGGATGGATCGGCAACGCTTACGCTTTCAACGAGGGTGCACCCGACGTCCCGGGCATGCTTGCCGAGGTTGCTTTCAACGGCTGGAACGGCTTGACGTACTTTGATGTCTCGGCCATCGTGAACCCCAACGACGTTAACGGTGTCAAGGAAATGTACCCGGCCAGTCAAATGCAAGCCGCGTCTAAGGTTGCCGTATCCGGATGTCAAGCGTTCCCTTGCGGCAGTGCTTACTACCTCCCTGACGACATCCAGACCGTCACGACTCCGGAGGCAGACCTTATCGTCACCCTCGGGGGTGGTGCCCCTGCCCGCCGTGACGTCGAGGCCATGGTGGTCCCGCGTAACTACGTGCTCGGCAAGCTCTCCGCATAAGCGGAGTATTATCCTGCCTTGAAGGCGTAGTGCGCTGTGCGCTCAGAAACGATGTCACGACTTTACTTCTACTGGCATTCCCCATCCTTTACAACCGCCAACCCGCCGCGAGCCCAGGTGCTCTGCGCAACATTCACGACCTCGAGGGATCGTGCTGGTAAAAAACATTACTTCCCAGGCGGAGTAGAAGATGGCATGCTGGTCAGGTTCCCTTCCTGGAAACAAAAACAAACAAACAAACAAGCAACTCCGATACTTATCGCCCTTCTCCACATTCGTTGTCTTATATCTTGCAATTTTTTATTTACGTGTATATACTTGAGGGTCGCACTTCTTGGTTTGCTTTGGAAGGGACAATTATACCCCCCCTTTTGTTGTGCTATAGCGAGATACCAGATAGATGGAACGAATAGACGAGCCGACGGCTGATTTCAAACAAAAGAAATTGTTCATTGTCCACGTGAAATTAATGCTTTGTTATGTCTACTGTTCTGTTCGAAGGTCTAGAACGTCAAAGCCGTAGACACGCACCTCGGCACGTGGTTGAAATTTGGTGTTTCTGATTACCCCTTTGTTTCCCACTCCCCCCTTTTCCGGAGTCATTTCCTGCTACTGGTGGTAAGTGAAGCTGTCCTACATTAGGTGCACAATTCATTAAGAAAGATAGAAAGAGAGAGAGAGAGATTGGAAATAAAAGAGTATCGACCCCGGCGGTGAGAATGGTGGCCCCCCGCAGACGCAGGATTGCATATAGCGCCTCTTGATAGAATTACGCGGCACAGCATCGAGATGCACCCCAATCTCGACCCCAGACGAAGCCACGAAATGAAACAGAAAGCAAAAGAAAACATAAGTGCCAAGCTTAATAATTGCATAGGACATTAAATAAATATCTATTTAGGTATGTATCTACCTGTGTATCGTATCACGAGAATCCAATATGGTACTTTATAGTTGCTTCATTTGGCACATGTTGATAACTATTCTCTTAGGAGGTTAGTTATATTTAACTCGTAGTCCTAGTCGAGAAACAGGGTGTGGGCTATGTATGCATGTATGTATTTAGACCTACCGCGTTGGGAACCCGAACCCTTCTAACGTCGAAGTTCGGGTCGATCCCCCAGACCCTTAGGCACCTAAAATTAGCTTCCCAACTTCCTGATACCGTGCCGTCTGGAACGATCGAAGTGCCTCGGCGACGTTTCGTAATAGAGTGGTCTAGGAGATATGTATGTATGTATGTATGTATAGTTTGAGTGCCGAAAGGCGCATCATGTGTCTGCGCGATATTTTGGGTTGTTTTGTTTTGTTCTGTTTCGATTTGTTTCGTTTCTTGCGCCGCGATGTCGCCTTTGTTGAATAGCTGTGTACTACATTCCGGGTTGAGACCCGGGGACCTGCGCCACGATGCACTGGCGGAACAGCTATACACTAGAAATATCCTGGAACTAATTAACTGTCCTCGAGGCACGGGGTAGAGCGCGCATGCATACATTGCTATTGGTATATCGGCGACGGGACGAGTAGGCTATTACTATGTAGGTAGATACATAGGTAGGTAGCATTGCGGGAACACTTACACTTACACTTACACTTACACTTACACTTGCACTTGCACTTACACAGACCCTGACACCAACACCAACACCAACACTAACACTAACACTAACACTAACACCACCTTACTTTCTTAGGTGTGCCTCTGCATTGTATGAAGTGGTTAGAAAACATGAATGCTTCGCCAAGACCTGTCGCGGTTCAAATAAAGACAAAGGACCAAAAGACAAAGAAAAACGTGCCAAAGCCGCAACCGCCAAGCTTTTCGATATCCCGGTTCGATGCCACACACAATGCGAGGGTGATCATTTTTAGCTACCCCTATTATAACCGCACGCCCTTTTCTCCCCCCAGTATCTTGATTGGTATGTGCGTAGGCAGGTAGGTAGTTATTACGTAGAGATTATCGAATTTACATACCTAGCATTACTTATTAACTACCTACCTACCTATACTATGTATATGTGTAGGAGGTAACTTATAGGATTGATAGATAATGTCAATGCTGATCGCTGCAAGTATGTCATCTAGTGACAGCGGCTCTCGACATCTTGTTTCTTCTTACCTTACCTTACCTTACCTCGACCAGCCCGCAGGTAAGACAGGCGGGAAGACCCCATTCGTTCTCCATAAGCAACCATCCTGTCCTGTGCTGTCCTGTGCTGTCCTGTGCTGTCCTATCCAGCTCACCGCCACGCCGAGGAACTTCTACACTCAAGAAGCCCCGGAATGCAACGAATAGAGCCTGCATTTCACGTCTTCCCGCCGCCAAGGGGCGCCGAGGAGTGCTTATGGTCGTACGGAAGCACTAGCTACCAGTCAATATCGATATTACATGTAGGTAAGTGCGCCCTCGGGGCTGATATCCGGTGATCTACGTGCCTTACCTTAGGAGGTACATATCTGCCTGCCTGCCTGCCTACCTAGGTACCTAGGCAATGCACCTCTTCCAAGGTTTCCCTTGCATGCCACCGAAGCCGACAGGACTATTTGTTTAATATACCTACCTACATACATACATGCATGCACGCATGCACGCATACCGGTATCGACTTGGCTTTTCTCGGGATCCCGCATCTGTCTACCGGTATTAATTACTGTCGCAAGCCGAGCGGCCACGGCCAAAGCAGCGAGCGAGAAGGCCATCAACGCGGCCGGTCTAGCGTGCGGCCTGCTGCTGCTGATGGCCGAATGGGGGGGAGGAGGAGGAGGGGGCGGACTTCCAAGTCAGCCGCTGTGTTACTATCCGGACGTCTTATCGGTATGACTTGTCACTTTTGAATATTCATTGGCGTTTACCTACCTACACAAACGACAAAAGCAAAAGAAAAAGAAACCGAAGAAGTGTCCTATACCGCGATCGACCAACGTCGTGGCACGTAATACGACTTGATTATATTCTCTATCTAGCCCTCTCTCTATCTTATGCCAAGTTATCCTAGGGGACACGAAAACGATGTTTGTTTGCGGCGTCGAGTTCTGTGCGAGGATGTATAGGTATGTTAGCTCTCTCTCCTCCTAGCACGGACACAAGCACAGAAATACCTACATACATGAGCACACGTGTAGGTAGGTATGCAAGTGCATGTGGAGGAGGCGGGCAAGTGAGACGGTGTCTCGCGAGGGAAACACGTGGCCTAGACACAAGACGGCTCGGACGGTATGTAGGACAGGCGGTCCGAGTCGGACGGGTGAGAGGAGGGGAGGTGGGTATAAAATATCTATATTAGACTTGGTATAATACCTGCACTCCCAGGCTGCAGGATATTGTATATTACAAGTAGCTTAAAGTACTTATAAAATAACAATAAATGTGGATAGATATATTAAATACCTAACCTAGATATTAAAACCCCAGTTATTATAGACAGGATTATAAAATGGAGCGTACAAATAGGTATGATTTAACCACTCGCATACCGTATTAGAAAGGCTTGTCATCGAATAAACCACCGTGGCTGACATATAACAGCATAGTCTTACATGACAAGCAAGACATAATATAGAAGAATATGTAACTAGCGATTAAAAAGATATACGTAACACTCCAAACTTTATATTCGAATGAGGCATCAACATATATTAGGTACCTCAGCATTCATACCATAACAACCAAGGTTTGAACATCTCCATCTCTATCTTCATATTCCAGTCAGGCAAAAAAAAAAAAGACCACTTCGCCGCAAAACTTCAATGTAGTCCTTTCTTCACTTAGGTACATAGAATAAAACGCCTGCCTTCATGCTAAGAACGAACCAATGTACAAGTAAAAACGTGACATATCAAAACAGGTCCAAACCCCACTAATTGCTCTCCGTAGTCTTTTCCGTAGCTCCACCTGCATTGTCCGCGTTGCCGCTCTTTTCTTCCGAGTTGCTGTCATCCGGTTTGGGAGATGGAGGCTTATCATCCGACGCCGGAGGTTCCGGCTGTTTCTCCGGCTTCTTCGTTTTGATGATGCCGAGTAGGCTATCCCCCGTGTCTCCGAAGCCGTCTATCTTGCTTAGTCGGCTGATGAGATATTCCATGTCGGATTCCATCCTATAGTTCCATTAGTCAATTGATCAACCGATAGCAAGTATGAATATTGCTCTTACCGTTTAACCCCTATCTCGGTCTTAGGATCTAATCCTTGAAGTGTCCTGCCCACCTGGCTCTTGTAACTGTCGAAGACGGGTGTCATAATCAGCCTTACAGTGCCTTCTGGGAGATGTTTTGTGAGCACCCTATGAAGCGTGACCGTTTCCTTGACCAGCGTTTCCATGTATAGATTTACGGTTGATTCAGTCTTCTGGTCCCAGTCGAGCGCCTTCATGCTCTTTGCATGCGCTGAGGCGCGACCGCTCATGATCTCGACTAGTTTATCGTATATGCTGTTTTGGTGTTCCTGGAAAAGGCGCTTAACCTTATCAAACTCACCCATGAGGTTAGCCACGTTGGCGTTGTTGACGTTGGGACCTGAACCCGCGTGTCGGCGAACGAATTCGCGGACGTGAGGAATGAGCGTAGAGATAAACGCTAGAGCTTGTGAGGCGAGGGCTAGATGTCTCGTCGTGATGTTTTTCAGGCCTGCTGAACGAGTGGCGCCCGCGCCGAGTATAAGTTGTGTGCATCGAGAATTAAAAAGTTGTAAGTACCCGATTAGAGAGCTGGATACGTCAGACGCCATGGACGGAATTCCAGATATGAGATGTAAGAAGTGAGACATCCCTTCCAGGCATAATATTGCTGAATTAGGTAGTATAAATATCTCGCCATCTATCGTGGCGCTTCTTGTCCTTTCCTTCGTTGCACCGTTGGACTCGGCCCTTGGTCGCCCGTTGGAGCCCTGCTTGCTATCCGCTTCAGAGAAGGGCGTCCAGATCTTGCTTCCTTCTAACCAGGCATCACTATCCTTCGTGCTACTATCAAGTATACGTTTGAGTAGGATGTTATTTTCTTCAGTGAAATCTTTGGCGCTCCACTGATCAGATTCCATACCCTGGGCCAGTTTCTGCTTCTCTGAATCCCCATGTGATTGGATGAAATCTTTGATTTGGGAGTTGACAATATTTTTCAGCGAAGTTCCACTTCGTCCAGAAATTGCTTCGCACTCATTTGCAAAGTAAAGGTTGAGCGTGAAGTACCGCAAGAACCATATTAAGGGGAGATGTGAGCTTTGTTCGGACCGGACGCGAAGTACCTTTACGATCTTCTCCTGTGAGATATCAACCACCTGCCCGTAAAGATTCGCTAGGTCCATGGTTAGGTGGATATCCTCTTGCAAATCGCGATTTGCACTATTGAGAGGTGGGGATTTTAGAGGAGGTGGTGATTTTAGGCCGGCCTCAAAATCTAGGGGCTGTTGGCCCAAGGAACTCGCAACGTCAAAGAGTACTTTGACCTGAGTGCTCAGCCTCCGCAGCGTCTCTGTGACGCTAATATACATCTTGACGAAGAGAGCCTCGGCGTCTTGTTCGTCAAGTGCTCGAAGATTCCGTGCGAGGATAGATGATTTTTCCTGCTGAGTTAGGCGCTTCGAGCTCATTGTAGATGCAGACATTACAGACTCGTTGTCATCGTCGTTAGAGGTCGGAAGCGGCCGTTTGATAAGCTGTCGGATTTCCCGTAGGACAACCTCTCGATAGGACGCTATGGCAATTGTAACATGCTTAGAGCGGTGTAATCCATCTAGTATTGGCATTAGTTGGGCGCGGAGACCGCCAGTTGCGGCCAAATAAGCCGGATGTGCTGTCGATTCTCTGCTAGGTACACCGCGAGATCGCATGGCTGAACTGCTCCACCTCAGTAAAACCTCCTGGGATGAGACGGTATCGACATGGTGCTTCAAATCACCTAACAATATGTCGATGAATTTAGTCTCGAGCGCTTTGCCGATGCGGAATCGAAGAGTAGAAATGTCATCGCTCACACCCTGGAGGGCAACGGCGTCTCTGAGATCACACAACTGATAATCGTGATTTTCAATATTTCCGGAACGTGGTATCCGCTCGCCTGCAATTAATTTCTCAAGAAAATCGATACTCTCCAATGCCTTTTCGACCTCCCCCGAGTCTACCAACTCCTCGCATGCCGCGACTGATTGAACAATCTCCTTTAACTGCTTTACAGCGTCATTCAGCTGCTGTAGGTTTTCGCGTCGTCGTTGCTTTTGAACGATTTCCAACCCACTGGTGGCAATCTCTTGGTCGAGGGTCTCGAGCTCTTGCCGTAGCGTTTTTATCCTCTCCACTGATTCAGCTGCCTCAGAGTGTAATTCTCTCAAAGATCCTAAAGCTGTAAAGAATGTTGTGGAAGCTGTTGATATGGACGAGATGAGGTGCATTTCGATAGTATCCATATACCACGATAGCTTTTCCTGCAGTATCGCATTCGTAGCAAGGGTTTTACGGGGGGGCGGCACATCCCCATTAGGAGCATTCTTCTCTCCTATAGAGCCAGGAGGCGGCCGCACGACCTCGGATCGTTCGCTAACGACGTCAAATGTGCGAGGATTCTCCAAGTGGAAATCATCATCGAAATAGACGTTCGGAATAGTGGATAAGGGTGGCGGGCCCTGGCTCGCTACTTTCCGACTGAAACTAGAACTAGATCTCCTACGCATCGGGCGTACCGTAGGTGACTCGATCGGTGATATCGACCTAATCGAAGATCCTGACACTTTTCGAGAACTAGAAGGACGACTACCCGGTTTTAGACGCCCATCATCTACGCCACTTGCAAACTCTTCGGCCCTGCCACGTCCAAATACATGCTCACTTCCTTCATCGTCGCTCTCTTTTACACGCCTTAGCTGTTCATAAAGAGCTCCAACTTGTGTTAGGTAAGGTTTGAAGTCAGAAGAGTCAATGTGGGGTATATTGGACAATGTGACGGGTGGTATATCTCGCGCGGTGGGGGGCTTATGAGCGCTGGAAGCGGGAGCGGCTGTATGAGGTATTAGGCCGGTCCGGACTATGGGCGGCTGAAGTAGGGTAGAGATAGCGTTTTGGCCTGTCTCGTGAACAGTTTGCGACCAACTGCTTGATGTATCGAGATGACCCCCTATGGAGCGAATAGAGTGTATGGAGCTCGCGGTCGAGCCTCGTCGTGCCGTGGCATGCGAAGCAACGGAGCCTTGCCGATGAAATGGGAATTCGGATCGGGCGGTGGGTGATAAAGGTGGTAGGCTGTCGACGGACTTGCGAGCTTCCGCGTTGGAGAACATTGCGAGGGAAGCCGGAAGGCTTATTGACAAGGCTCGCGAAAGGACTACCGGGGAATCATAGCTATGCCAAAACCAACCAAATGTCTAGCACACGATGCCAGTGAATGCAAGTTGCGACTCCCCGGCGCAACTCGGTCGATTTGAAGGAGGGAGCTAGAAGCTTAGCTAGGTCTAAGACGAAGGTTGGTAGAGTCTCTTTAGGTATGAAAAAGAGGTCTGTACGTTAGAAGGCCAAGTGGTAGACAGGCCGTCGATATGCATAAGCTGTAAGTTGGCACTGATAGTAAAATGTATATGTGGTATTGCAAACGGTTGATGTTAAGTAAGGTACGCACTTGTAGCCAGGTAGCTTAGATGTACCGAATCATATAAGTGGCCCTTCCCATACGTTTCATTTGACGGCGCTAGTAATCGAAGGTTACATGCCGTTTCCCGACCGTAATGCTGATAACTACATGATTGGCTTGTATAGCAGTTAAGACATGTACGTATCAGGGATATTGTATAACACGTGATATCGGTGGTTAGACTTGAGCAGCATTCAGGGGTTAACCCATCGAGTTTCGAATGGGGCTTAGCGTAATATGCAACCTCTCAACGCGCCCCAAGCAAAAACGCGTCTCCATTTCGCCTGTCAATTAACGCGGGTTCCCAAATTAAATCTTTCAACTTTCAACCCCTCGATCCATAGTCACGATAGTCGCTAATGATCCCATACCTCATGACCCCCATCTCAACTATCACGATAATCTGAACGAAAAACCCAAGGACGTACATATCCGGTGTCCAAGATGGATCGCCAATCAGTCTACTCAGTTTCCGTCTTCCAGTCCAACTCTGGACCAAACGAAGATAGCCGGCTGCAAATACAGGAACAGCTTGTAACTTTTATCCTCGAATTCAGACACGACAACATATTCGTCTATCGAGACCAACTAAGAGAAAATGCGTTATTAAAGAAGTACTATTGCGATGTTAACATTACGGACTTAATCAAGTATAACGAAGAGCTTGCGCACCGAATAGTCACAGAACCCGCCGAGATCATTCCTCTCGTATGCCACATACTACTTAGTTGCCGAGATAGGGATCTAGATTGGCTAATAGCATATAATAGTTCGAAGGGGCTCTTAAGAAATGCACACACCGAATCATCTTCCCCCACGACCCTAAGGCTGTCATCCCTGAACACCAATTACTCATCCACTCCAACGCAGAAGATGTCTCGATCCGGAATCTGGATTCTGATACTATCGCAAGACTTGTTAGGGTGCCTGGTATCGTCATCGGTGCCTCTGTTATGTCTTCTAGAGCCACAGAGTTGCACATACAATGCCGAAATTGTCTACACACGCAGATGATCCCCGTCCTAGGTGGATTTACCGGTGTAACGCTTCCGCGAACTTGTGGTCGCCAGAGACCTCCCAATGACCCATCTGAAAAGTGTCCTCTGGACCCTTACTTTATCACTCACGAAAAGTCCAAGTTT
Source organism: Daldinia grandis (assembly GCA_022432525.1). Lineage (NCBI taxonomy): Eukaryota > Fungi > Ascomycota > Sordariomycetes > Xylariales > Hypoxylaceae > Daldinia > Daldinia grandis. Next base: position 2,963,675 of record JAJKLB010000001.1, read on the forward strand.
GTCGATCAGCAGATTATTAAGCTCCAAGAAGCCCCCGACCAGGTGCCCGTAGGAGAACTTCCACGACATGTTCTCATCTCCGCAGACCGATACCTTACGAATAGGGTCGTTCCGGGGTCAAGGTGCACAATCATGGGCATTTTCTCGATCTACCAGAATAAGGGTTCCAAGAACTCGTCTACCGGCGGCGCCGTTGCTATAAGAACACCTTATTTAAGAGCCGTGGGTATTCAAACAGATATGGATGCCACAGCTAAGGGACATTCAATCTTCTCCGAAGAGGAAGAGCAGGAATTCATGGAACTTAGCCGAAGGCCCGATCTCTACGATGTTATGGCGGATTGTATTGCCCCATCGATCTACGGTAACCAAAATATTAAGAAAGCCATACTATGCTTGCTGCTTGGAGGATCCAAGAAGATCTTACCTGACGGCATGAAATTAAGAGGCGACATAAACGTGCTCCTCCTCGGTGACCCTGGTACAGCGAAGTCGCAACTATTGAAATTTGTTGAGAAAGCTGCACCCATATCTATTTACACGTCTGGTAAAGGTTCCTCGGCAGCCGGTTTAACAGCTTCCGTGCAGAGAGACCATTCTACACGAGAGTTTTACCTCGAGGGCGGTGCAATGGTGTTAGCAGATGGTGGTGTGGTGTGTATCGATGAGTTCGACAAGATGCGAGACGAAGACCGTGTCGCGATCCACGAAGCCATGGAGCAGCAGACCATCTCGATTGCCAAGGCAGGCATAACAACGATCCTAAATGCACGAACCTCAGTCCTCGCGGCAGCCAACCCCATCTTCGGCCGGTACGATGACATGAAGACACCGGGCGAGAATATCGACTTCCAGACGACCATTCTGTCCCGTTTCGACATGATCTTCATCGTAAAAGACGAACACACCAGAGACAAGGACGAGCGCATCGCAAAGCACGTCATGGGCATCCACATGGGCGGTCGTGGTATCGAAGAGCAAGCTGAGAGTGAAGTACCCGTCGAGACGATGCGGCGGTACCTCAGCTATTGCAAGTCGTAAGTCACGCCCCTTTTCTTAACCATTCCCATAACCAACAGGCGCTAACCCACCTCCCAGCCGTTGCGCCCCTCGCCTCTCCCCTGAAGCCGCCGAGAAGCTATCCTCGCATTTCGTCTCGATCCGGAAACAAGTCCACGCCTCCGAACTCGAAGCCAACGCGCGCTCCAGCATCCCCATCACAGTGCGACAACTCGAAGCCATCGTGCGTATCACAGAGGCTCTCGCGAAACTTACTCTCTCCCCCATAGCAACCGAGCAGCACGTCGACGAAGCCATCCGGCTCTTCCTGTGCTCCACAATGGACGCCGTCACACAGGGGACCGCCAACCAAGGCGGCCGCGAGCTGAACGAGGAAGTCTCGCGTCTGGAGCAGGAGCTTCGCCGACGCTTGCCTATTGGGTGGAGCACCAGCTTGGCTACCCTACGCCGCGAGATGGTGGAAGGGAAGGGGTTCAGCGAGCAGAGCCTGAACCGCGCGCTCATGATGCTGCAGAGGCGGGATACGATTATGTTTCGGAACCAGGGTGCACAGGTATACCGGAACGGTGCTTAGAGCGAGTGGACGAGGTGAAGTGGTTAGATATGGTCTACCTATGTGATTCATGATGGAAGCTGCTTCATTTGGCTCGGCGTTTAGGTTGTGCTCAACAACAACAGGGTATCGACATACGTGGTTATGATTCCGAGACGCGATTTACATGCGAATATGCCCTAGTATTAATTACGAACGACGCGGATGTTGAATAAAGAAATTACATGCTACGTCTCGTCTGTGGTACTGGATTTATAATAATCATGCCACGATTAGGACATACTGTAAGGACTAACAGAGAATACATGAAATCCAGCCAGGGCATGGCATAGAGATATATCAACGGCGTTAGCGGTATACTATCTACTTGGAATCACGATAGTCAAAAGGTCATTCCGTCCCGTCCGCGTGATATGAGAACCAACCAGCCGTAGGAAAATAATAAACGAAATCCTATACCATTCTCATCACCGTCATCCAACTTGCTATCATTGCAATCCTTATACTGCTCTCGTCAAGCCTAGACGTAAGCAATCGTATTATCCACCCTAACGGTGCCAACAACACCTAATGATGCTTCACCGCCCGCAACCGCAGGGCCACGGGCCACGATCTCGCCAGTGTAACTCTGGTCGGTGATCTTGTGGCTTTCCGTATCTCTGAATAGAACCTCGATGGCGCTTACGGGGGGTCCAAAATGCACGCTGTTTCCATCGCCCGAAACACGGTAGTCGTTGAACTGAGTTTGGGATACGGCGCCTGCAACGCGAGGAGCGGAAAGGGCGTAAATGACGCGAGCGCCAGTGAACACACGTAGGTCCGATAGTGTCTGCTCCGAAAGCCGGGGTGCGTCGGTGCCTGCGGGGTCTGCGACGTACAAGAGGCGGAGCTTGCCAGGTTTCGGAGTTGGAGTGGGGGAAGAACCGATCTGGGGGTGCAGGGAGTCGTTGTACGAGGCGAGAAGAGAGGCGGCGGGCATAACACCATCCTGGATGAGGCTGCGCGTCTGCACCCAGTGTGAGGCACGGGTAAGAAGTGAGGCGCCGATTTTGCTTTTAGTCTCTTCGTGAGTCTTCTTGAGAGTTTGGGGGGTAGCTACGACGATAGTGGGAGCGACGCCAGTGGTGGCTAGGATTAAGTCGGACGTAATACCGGCCACGGAGTTGAAAGCTACGGAGGCATTTGAATAGAGAGCTGCGAGCGTTAGGACTAGAGGGAAGGACGCCGATAAGGAGGCGGAAGACAGGAAGAGATCGGCAGGCGAAAAGCGTTCCTTTTGAGGGATTGCCGTGAGCTGGGCTGAGATAGCGGAGACAAGGTTTCCCTGAGTGAATCGGACCATTTCTTCAAGAGTGCCGAATTTAGACTGCCAAAAAACGACAACATCCTGGATCTCGGCCTTGGGGTCAACCGGGGGCAGTTCAGTACCAGCTGTGACGGGGTTGTCGTTCATAATATCTTGCCAAGTAGAGACATTGACACTACCGCCCACACCCTTAGGAACCTCGTTCCAGTCCAGATGCTTGTTACCCTCATCAACAACCCAGATGAGCTGGCGAAGGCCCGGGTAGCTCGAAACAGCGTTGTCGAACGGGAAAGCACCGGGCGCAGTAACAACGGTGTCCGCGCCAGACCTCTGGAGCATCGAAATTATCGCATCCTCTGGCTGGTCAAAGGGCAATAGGATAGCAGTCAAGTTGTAGAAGCTACAGGCGAACAAGGTTGCAATAAACTCGATAGAGTTAGGAAGATAGATAGCCACCTTCTTGCCTCCTTGAGAAGTGACGTGCTTTCCAACTAGATTGATCTGTCGCGTGATATCGTCTGGATTGTATTATTAGTCGTAATTAATCTTCAAAAAATAAAAAGATTGCCCTACTGAGATCATGTTCAATGACTTTCTCGCTTCCCAGTACCGTCAAGATGCGCCCCCTTGTCTTGGGACCACTTTCATCGGATGGACCGGATACGGCTCTACGCCAGACATCTCTCAGGTCTCCATCTCGACCTTGGGCCCATTTCGAAGCGCCCGGATCTTTGACATTCAAACCAGTGTTAAGAGGTAGGCCATGAGGAGCCGAGTTGCCACGATAGACAGGCGATTCTCCTTCATTCCGGACTGGTGAGCTTGAAGCTTGGCGAGCGAGTAGCATGGGGTGAATATCAGGCTCAACTCTGTTCATAATAGAATATGTTAGAAGTAGCACCAAGGCCGTGACAATTAGCGTAGAGTAGCCATTCCACTGGGTCAAGAGGGAGCTCAGTCCCTCGTCGAACTGGGTCAAAAGACTGCCAGCGCTCATGTTGGCTAGAGTTGGATGTTGGGTCTTATATTGCTAATATCAAGTTGCAGTTTAGTAGGTTTCCCCTCAAAGAGAAAGTTAAATAGATCCCAACTACGGCGTAGCCATTAAACAACGGAACGATCGGAGTCGTAAAGAAGAAAAAGATAGGAGGTAGACTTGAGGAAAGTCGGAATCCTTTCTAGATGAATCCGTCCGCGGTCTAAAGACGAGGCACCCCGATGAGGTGAGATGCTTCAGTGGGGACTGGGGACTGGGGGACTTTGGGACTTGAGACTTGGAACTTGTTAAGGAATTATTGTCAGCCCTGTGACGCAAGGAGCATCCGAGCCTAAAAACGATACTAAGGCAGGTACCAAAGTATCATGGCTCGTGCGTTCCAGCTCCCCTGTCATGGTGACTAAGAAATGTAACATTAGATTTGGCTTGTTTTTCGCAACTGCCTTGACAACCAAAACAACCAAATCCACCTCCCAAAGAAAACAAAGCAGAATCATTCCATCAGACGTAGCTCAACGACGAGGGCTGCGCTCTCGGCGCCACCATATTATACTAACCTCAGGTACTGACCAACTAATAGCACAGGTAATAGCAGTGGATAAATGACACTCGATTGATTCCACTCCCCGATTCAAAGATCCTTTCTCCTTTCTCCTTTCTCTTCTGCAGAACCAGGTTATACTACCAGTATTGTTTCAAGACGGCAGCCCGCACACGTATTCTCGACACGACATTCATTTAATTCATCTGTACTCTCGACTTCGAGACACCCGGCCAGGCATAACAATAATGTCTCTATCAATAGCAAGGACCATCGTCACCCCCAAGAAATCAACACCTGCTACGCCGCCAGTCACGGACAGCCCAGGCACATGGCGACATCCGCGCATAGAAGAAATCACCCGGCGTCAAGAGGCCACCACATTCACCGATGGGAACATCAAGCGCATCGCCGTTAATATCGTCGTGCTCGTAGCATTGATCTTTCTGCATTCCTTTCTAGCGCGAGTACTGCCATCTAAGAAATCATTCCCCTACGCGTACGGTTCCATATCCCAATCTAACCAAATCAATGGTACTAACTTGCGCAGTGTCTGGAACTATTCGCGATACGCATACTGGACGGTCCTTGCCATACCCGTCTTCAATATCGGCACGAATCTCCTGCCTCTGCTCAGGCCCAAAGATGATATATCTGATATCCCCCTAACCCCCGGCCAGCGAAGACTGCTAGGCCTGCCACCGACCTCGGCGCCGCCTACGCCGGGCTCCGCATACAGTACGCCGCCCCGCTACTCCCGAACCCCTTCAATCTCGGGATCCGCGGGTAGCAAGCGTAGCTTCTCTAGCTCACCTCGCAGCTCTACCTCCAACTTTGGTAGTTCCATCGGAGTGAATGGAAATGGCGGTCTCGCCGGATTGGCGTCTCCACAAAGCCCCCTTCTACAGAAAGCCATGAACGGCGCGCGCCGCTCTTCGATAAGCTCCCTCGGTTCTCCTAGCCCCATGGGAGCCAGCACAGGCTTCTCTTCATTTTACGGCGGAGTTCCGGATAGCCCCAGCCCCAGCCCTGCAAACGGGAAGAGAAGTACGGTTGGGTTGAGCAGCAAGTGGCTGTACGAGAGGGGCCGAGACCATAGAAGTTCATCAGGCAATGCGTGGTTATATAATTAAGGAAAAGGATAAGCAATGCAAGCTATAATGCGAAATACCAGTTTTCGCTACACATGAGCCGCGCGTGTGTGAAAATTAAGTATAGACGTCAATATAGACGAGGCTAATGGAAAGCGGAATATGCTACAGCATGTTAGAGTTTTATGGACGTAACTGAGGTTTATCACGATGGAATAAGCCTAGAGTTGTCCATTGTTGGCTATCATAGCAGGTGCATAAGGTTTTTAATCGTAGTCCCAATAAGTGGCAGTTATGTACCTTGTCACATTCAGTTAATTACCTAGCATACCAAGGAAAAATGACAATGATCAGTTGATACCTAGCCTTGAAGGTCCTGTGCTATCATATCTAATAAGAGCTGTCGCAACTTCATGAGACCGCCATTAGTGTTGTAGGATTATGATTGGCAATAACTATTCAAAGCGAAACTGCATACAGAGAATTAGGACTGAAAATTGATATCCCGACCGTTACGATTAAAGGTCCTTTTAAAATATATCGCTAGCAAAATAAACTCTTAATAACTACTATGTGATAACTATGCAATAATTCTAAGACTCGGGGACCCCAGAGTGGTCTATACGTTTAATTAACAAGGTGTTGGCCCCGGATCGAAGGAGTCGACGCATAGAAAACAAAGCGTAAAAAAGTCCAAAAGCTACGAAGGAGACGAGCGGGAAAGGTACCAGGTACCTAACTTTCGGGGGGACTCGTATCGATTCTCTATTCAACATTTCTTAGCAAGGCCGTATAGTCACCCTTGAACTGGAAATATCAGGGGAAACTATTGCATTCTTTTGGGTTTAAGAACAAAAAAGGTTTACCAGCCAAACAATAAACCTGGACAGAAAGAAAAGTCTCAGATAGAGAAGACATTAGGGCCTAGTCCATACAATCCAAGTACTTTATCGAACCTAATGGACAATAAACCAGGTTTTGTAGGTGCCCACGTCGTATTCGCCTTTAACATCGTATTCGTCTTCAAGTAGTGAAAATTACATTCTTCCACATAAGGCCCATCAATCGCAGGTCCGGTAAGATACCTACCTACCTACCTAAGTACGGTACCAGCCAGCTTATTGAAGGCTCAAGGTTACGATTATACGAGTCATGGCCATTGACGAGGACTAAGCGGCAATGCCAGTTGTACTTTGCAAGAGATCTCAGCTTCTGTCCAGCACAAGAAAAGGAAGAGAGAGGTGGAGTTAAAAGGTTCGTCCTCAACTACCGTTGACCCTGAGGTTTAAGTGAACTTGAGTACATGAAGCAGGATAGTAATAGCAGCAACGCGAAAGCGTTGGCCAGAGTTGCTATTTAGATGGGGCATTCATAAGAGTATTGTGGCTTGGTTGATGTCTGATCTCCACGTCTTTCATCGCCTGCTCTACGGGTTCGGAGTAAAATGTAGCTCTGGATTAAAATCCCAACTGTATTTTCCCGCACAGCTTACTAAAGTAGTTGCTTGTGTTAATATTTCTATTGATTCATTCACATTACACCACAATGTATGCGACTGTGCAATATACGCTATTTACCGATGCCAATAACTGAGATCTACATATTGGTATGTATGACTCTGCGTACTCTAGTTACCCTGATGCTCATTCAGAATGCTCGCTATGTCCAATTGCTGGAATTCTTTATGAAAAAACACTTCCTTAAGTAGTTAGGACGTTAATGTTTGGTCGTAGCTCATTTCCGCCATCGTTTCCAAAACTTCCATCCCGACGTCGCGTTACCGGAGCCAATCTCTCGCTTGGCGATCTGGTCCCGACCCTGTATTCTCCAGAAAAATACCGGAATTCCAGATAGGACGAATGTAACGACGATGAGCGTCTTCAACGGCTGAGCAAATACCGCGCGGCTGAGTAAGAACAGGCTTACACAGCAGAATATTATGGGAGTCGTAATCCACGTCTTGTATGGCCGCTCCAGCTGCGGCTCCTTCACTCTTAGGATGATTAATCCCAGAACGGTGAGGAAATAGAACGAATATCCTGCCACCCCATAAAACGTAACGAGTTCCCCAAATTCACCAACGATCACATATATAGCCGTCAAAGTGGCGTTCAACGCCAATGCGTACAACGGCGTAAAGAAAAGCCCCGTTTCTTCATCGCCGATCATGTTGTGTAGTCGTTTAGAAAACCAATTCCTCGTCCTCGTAGTTGCCATACCAGGCTCCCGGGAACCTATACCAACACGGCTAATGATAGCCGGGACATAACCCTCCTTAGCAGCGGCATAAACAAGCCGGCTGCTAGTAAACGTAGACGAGTTGAGAGCGCCAAAACAAGAGGCGCTAACAATCAGTGCAAAAATAAGTGCTCCGACGGGTCCAAATACTTTGCTACCAAACATAACGGCAACAGTATTAGTGGAGTTGAGGACATCTAGAGGTAGAACAAGGAAATATGAAAAGTTGGCGAGAAGATAGCAAATAATAATAAGGGGCATCGCGGTGTGAATTACACGCGGAAGATCCCTCGAGGGGTTTCGAAACTCGCCAACTACATAGTTCGTCTACGTTGCGATAGTTAGCTATGCTGAACTGCTAGGGCTCTTCTCATCTCCGAGGTGAAAACTCACATTATCCCAACCGTCATAAGCCCAAAGTCCGGCATACAAGGCAACAGCCCAATGGGTCGCGTCCGTACTTGTACCTTCAAACCATGCGTGATTCTTCCAATCCACGTTGGCCTTGCCAGAAGAAGAAAACCCAGTAAGGGCCACCACGATCCCACAAATAGTAACGCCTATTAAAGCAATGAATTTTAGGAACATAAGCGTGTCGTTTACGCGGGTTCCAAGCTTGGTCGATATGCAATTCAAGAATGTCACGACGAACAATCCGACAAGACCGACACTCTTGTTGATCCATGGGTTTACTGTTTCCGCTTCTGCTCCGATCACGGCGCGCACAAGGTACTCGCCCATGATAATTGCGATTATAGCGGCACTACCAGGCTTCAGAACGAGAACTGCTACCCATGTGAAGAGAAAACCAGCTAATTCACCCATGATTTTGGATAAATAAGCTTGCGCGCCTCCGTTGAGAGGGATGGCGCCCCCCAATTCCGCATAACTCGCCGCGCCCGTCCAGGCGAGGACGCCCGATATCACCCATACGACCAATGATGCGCCAGGTGAGCCAACATTTACATTGACCTGGCTAGGGGATGAAAAGATCCCCGACCCTATTACCAATCCTACGATTAAACCCAACCCATTTAAGTATGTTAGTGTTTTGTGTTTTTCTAGCGAGGGTCCGCCCAGCCCACCATGGCGCTGGGCAGCTGACGTAGGTGCGCCCAAGGGGGCATAACCAGGAGCGGTAGATGAGGAGAGTGGGAAGAGATTCGCAGCGTAGTCGAAGTTGGAGTTGACCGAGTACGTCCTTCCATGACCAGATCTTAAATTGGGATGGCTCGCGGGATTATTGTAATCTAATGGGTCGTCTTGCTCGAGCGACAGTTTCCGCGAAGAGGACAGCGATGCTCTAGAGTCTGTGTCTGAGTATGTATCGGGACCGCGACTGGACGATGCTAACGAGGCTAGTTCGAGGGAGTCCCGAGCGCCTGGGTGAAGGACGGACGAATACTGAGCTGGCATCGCAGCGGGCTGTGGTTATATCGGTACCGGTAAAAGATGGTGAGTTCGGCTATTGTCTATTTTCTATGTCGTCGAAGAGGAATCATGGTCGGCTATAAGTGGTCGTCGCGCACGTACGAAAGAAATCCGTGGTGTCAAGAGCTTGTGATGTCAGACCCTCGAATAGAAAATACAATGGCAATATTGAAACAGTTTGTATGATTATCTTAAAAAGGCCAAGCCACTGGACAGGTTATGTAGGACTTTAGGAGGAGGAGAAGGCTGAAAGGTTGGAATAAACCAAATAGTTATGGAAGATGGAACAATGAGATTTGCGATGGTTGTTTCTGATCTTCTACACGTCCCCCACAGCTCCTTCCCCTTATTCAAGTTAAGCAATGATAGGGAGGTCTGTGCGGGACAAAGTAATAATTCAAGTACCGTACATAAATCCTTGGCGTATGTATGATGGTTACCTTACCCAGTGATTACCTAATATTAGTCTGCGATATATACATACCTACCTAGGTACCTACCATTTAGATGCATATACCCAAAACCCCTATCACCAAACAAACACCCTAACGTTGCCTTTGTTTGAGGATAGGGGTAAAACCATCTAATTGTTATTGTTGAATAATTAACAAGCACGCTTACGTTGATATTGAATACTTACTCGTATATATACGCCCGTCATGAAATATTCAAATGGGATAATCACAACCTCAATCAACAATCTCAGAAATACCTAATACCTAACTAACTACACATAATAAAACAATACTAAGCTATTATAACCAGACTCGAATATGAATATGTTTCACAACAGCAATGCACAGAGCCACTCTGGCGACTTATCCGGTACCCCTTCTAATAGCTCTTCAAGTAACTCTTTTGTCACAAATGCCCCAGATGTCGATGCTGGGATAGTAGCACTCGTCAGCTCTTTCATGGGCCGTGATGTTAATTTTGCGGAACAATCAGAAGAGGCTAATGAAATTCGTAAAGTGATTCTTTATCAAATAGAGAATCTTCTTCACCTGTTAGACATGGAAGGTACTTTTCCTCCTGGCAGCAAAGACGATTCGGAGACTCCCGATAAACGATTCCAAAGCATCCCCTTAGGGCGAGTAACCGCAAAAGGTTGGATCAAGAAACTTGATCGCGCATGGACTAGAAACTCGGCGATTTCCACACACCTCTTGAGGTTTGAAGAGTTATACCCTAACTGGGACTCCGATGATAACTACAAGCTTGCGCGGATTTCGGAGATGGTTTTCCATGACTTATATGCAGTTCTGCAAGATCTCCAACAGTTGTTTAACGAATTTCCCGATATGTCGGATGAGGAAGAGCTTGCAGTAGAGGAATTCGAGCTTCTGAACCCCTTTTTGACGGATGACGAATTTGATTTGGGCGATGGTGAACTAGAAAATAATTATATGGTAGTTCACGAAGAGAACCAATTTAACAGTTCGATGCACCAAGCTAAGATAGGTACCTAGGTACTTAGGTATAATTAATAGACAAAAAAACCGCATACTTTATATTTATACTTTTAAACTTTAAATATATATAATTTTTAAAATAAAATAGGAATAAATATCAAACTTTTATTATAAAATTAATTAAAAAAAGAATATTATAATAGGAATTTTTAATTATTTATTTTCAAACTTACACGTAAAAAAAAAATAAATAATTTAATATAAAATTTATATAATATATAATAATTTCTTTAAATCTTAAATATAAGGTATATTTTTTTAAATAGTTTTATATATAATATTTAATCAATTATATATTTAAAAGTATATATTACATATTAATCAAGTTAAATTTGGGAAAGTTATAAATTTTTAAATGTTATAATTTTTATAAAAAAATAAAAGTTTTTCCTAAATTTTTTTAAAATATATACATTTCAAAAACTTATAACTTAACAAAAATAAATCGTAAAAACTTAAAAATAATATTTATATATATATAAATAATACATTAATATATTAAAATTTAATATTAAAAATTTAAACCTTTATAAAAGTATTAAACTATTTTTTAAACATTTTAAATAGAAGGTATTAAATACTACATTTTTTATATTTTCATTTTTAAAATTATTTTAAATTTATATTTCAATTAAAAAACTAAATAAAAAATAACATATACTTTATATATATACTTTATTAATTAATATTTATTTAAGGTTATAATATTTAAATAAAATTAAATATATATAAATTAAAATATGCGGTTTTTTTATCCATTAATTATAATTATGAAATATCTTGCCTTTATATAAATTGCGATAACAGCCTAGTATAATTTTTTTGATTAGACTACCTACCTACCTAGATAGTTGCCTAGATATTTACGGTAGATTATCCATTAATATATATACTCACAATCGACTTTAGTTTTATTACTTAATTTACAGAATTGTTGAAACTTGCTACTACATTGTTCCTATGATTGAGCTGTGATACCTTCCGCATGATCTGAGGCTTATACTTAGGTTTCTTATAAAGCTTTTGAATTATCGGATAGCTCTATAAAAATGCATTCATTATAGGTATATATGTAATAAACAGGAAGTTACTACTTGCGGGGCGCGTTGATAAGATAGCAACCTTGGATCGTTTTGCATAACATCGGAAGCTTGAAGCTATTCGTCAAGCTCACAAAATTCATATTATTATTATACCCAGCCAGCAGGCTCGTTCCCGTAGGATAGTGGCCATGCGAGCTACCCGATGCATTCCGCTGTAAGAAATATCGCAGGTCAGTCGAGGCCATACTTGAAGCTTAAACCCGTATGGTCTTCAAGTTCTCGAACATGCATTTTCCGTCAGCCGTATGCTACAGCACAGCTCGACTTGCCTGCTTTAGACCGGAAATGGCGTCAAGCTTCGAAGCGCAGCGAGCGCCCCGAAGAAGGTGGCCAGCTTCATGGTGAAGCAGGTGGTATTACTGCTTTGAAGCATAATAACTCCCAATCCACCAACAACAATCATATGTACATACTTTCCATGTTCCCGTATCCCTCAGGCAACTTACATCTCGGCCATCTCCGTGTTTACACTATAGCCGATGTAGTAGCGCGCTTCTATATGTTACAAGGCCGTGATGTTCTTCTTCCAATGGGCTGGGATGCCTTCGGGCTGCCTGCTGAAAATGCAGCAATCGAACGCGGCATTGACCCCGCTGTCTGGACGAGGGACAATATTGCCCGCATGAAAGAGCAGCTCGAGTCGATGAATGCGAGCTTCGATTGGTCACGGGTTCGTTCAGATATACCATGATAATATGAGCGCACCGGATGTTAATTGCTACGTAGGAATTTGCAACGTGTGACCCAGAGTTCTACAAGCACACGCAGAAAATATTTCTTCTTCTTCATAAGCACGGCTTTGTGAGTCGGCGAAAAGCGACTGTAAACTGGGACCCTGTCGACAAGACCGTGTTGGCAAACGAACAGGTCGACTCAGACGGTCGGTCATGGAGATCAGGCGCAAAGATCGAGCAGCGCGAACTCGAGCAGTGGTTCTTCCATATCACCCAGTTCAAGGAATCGTTGCTGCGAGATCTCAAGAAGCTTGGCGAGGATGATGCCTGGCCCGAGCGAGTCTTGACTATGCAGAGAAATTGGCTAGGACGCACAGAGGGTGCTTACTACGAATTCCTCGTTAATACCGAGGACGGAAGAACCGAGTCTCACAAGGTAAAGATATACACAACAAGACCAGAAACTATATTCGCAGCCCAGTTCCTTGCTCTCTCTCCAAATTCACCAGTCGTACACAAGTTGGTGCAAGAAGATCCGGCACTTCGGGAGTTTGTAGAGCGCGTAAAGGATCTTCCCCCTGATACTACAGAAGGCTACCGGATACCAAACATAAATGCAATAAGCCCTCTTTCCTTCCTTAAAGACATCCCAGAAGAAAACATCAAGCCTCTTCCAGTATACGTTGCTCCTTACGTCAGGGGAGATTATGAAACCGGAGCAATTATGGGAGTCCCAGCCCATGACGCAAGAGATTTTGCATTTTGGAAAAGGCATGGCCCCGAAGAGCCCCTTAAATATGCTGTCTCGCCTGACCCAGACGGGTCTATCTCTACTCTCAAGGACGGACCTTACTTAGAGGCAGGGTTCTTGACTCCTATTGCTGGTTCTTACCGCGCGACGCCCTCCGGCGCTGCGGCAAAGGATATCGTCTCTCAGATCAAAGCTGCATCCAATCTTGCAGAAAGTAACACCAAATGGAAAATTAGGGACTGGCTGATTAGCAGGCAGAGATATTGGGGAACTCCAATCCCTTTCATCCACTGCAATACATGCGGCCCGCAGCCTGTCCCCGAAGATCAACTTCCAGTCACCCTTCCCAAAGTCGACCATCACTGGGAAAGTGGCCGCCCCGGTAACCCTCTCGAGTCTGCTGCTGGTTGGGTTAACACCTTGTGCCCAAAATGTCACGGCCCAGCCAAGCGAGATACTGACACGATGGACACGTTTGTGGATTCTAGCTGGTACTACATGAGGTTTGCAGACCCTAACAATTCAGAGGTCCCGGTGTCCGGAGCCGCGGCAAAAAGCCACCTCCCAGTAGATGTCTATATTGGCGGAGTCGAGCATGCGATTCTCCACCTCCTCTACGCTAGGTTTGTGTACAAGGCGGTTATGAGCATTTTGTATCCCGAAATAGGTGTCACTACTAAAGAGGACGGACATCTTAGTTCGCCGCTAGACTTCTCAGGGGAACCTTTTAAGCGACTCATTACCCAAGGGATGGTACATGGAAAGACATACTCGGACCCTGACAGCGGGCGCTTCTTAAAGCCAGATGAAATAGACCTGTCAAATACTTCTCAGCCGAAAGTAGTGGCATCGGGGAAGACTGCAACAGTATCCTTTGAGAAGATGTCCAAATCTAAGCACAACGGTGTAGACCCAACCTCGTTTATTTCCAGATATGGATCTGACGCTACAAGAGCTCACATAATCTTCCAGGCACCCGTTGGAGAGGTTTTGAATTGGGACGAAGATAAAATTTCTGGCGTCACACGCTGGTTGCGTCGGGTGTATGACCTTGTTCAAAGCGTTCGAAATTCAAGAGAGTTTAAGCCAATATCTAGCACAGACTTTGATGGCAAAGCTTATTTCGGCCGCTCTGTAGATGAAATGCAAAAGATGAACGAAAAGGAATCAGCGCAATGGGCTGCTGATGTGGAGGTGTGGCGTACGACGCAGAACACTATCGCCTCCGTTACCAATGCGGTAGAAAAAGTCTATTCGTTGAATACTACGGTATCAAGCCTGATGGGCCTCACAAATATACTCGTCGAAAATCAGCTAGCTTCGGATATAATTAAGCGTGAAGCTACACGACGGCTTATACAGATGATGGCTCCCATCACGCCTGCATTTGCTGAGGAGTGCTGGAGCATCCTTGCGCCCAATAGCCGAAGCATATTCGCCAAGGGCGAACATAATTGGCCCGCCCCAGACGGATCAGTGCAGCTCTTAGGGCGGAGCCACGTTTCTTGCGCCGTACAGGTAAATGGCAGGGTGCGATGTGTGGTGGATATACAAACGAAGCCAGCGGAAATCACAGACAATGGTGATGAATTCCGTGGCTGGGTTACAGAGGAGATTCTCAAGTCACCGGAAGCACAGGCTAAGCTGGTTGGCGATTTTGATATCAGGAAGGCAAGCAAGGTGTTTCCCGTCAGAGGTGGCGCGGTCGTCAATTATGTGATTCCGAAGAAAAAGGTGTAGATAAAAGGGGGTAAAGGAGTACATATTTGATTAGATACCTAGTTTAATGGTTGGCTAGACGTGTATAACTACCTAGGTAAGATAGATGAATGTATATAACGGAAAGGAGTAACGTATAGGGCACATCAAACCAATGGGCCTCTACATCATACCTGAGGTTTAGGTTAGGAACTTTAAGACCTCGCATGGACGATACGCAGTATGTAGATAGTCCGCGTTTCATCAATATCTACCTAGGTAAGTAGTCACTACAATACGCCTTCACATCGTTATTTCGCTATGCTTAATCTACCTCAACAACCTAATTTATAGTAGTGTTCAGGAGCTGTACGTGCGCACATGGTATAACTATAACAAGCTCGCCGTAATACATGCAAGCACCCCCCCCTCTCCTGGACCAAAAACTCCCAGCTCTACAGACTGAAAGCCCAAATACGATTTATCGAGAAGCTTTACATATCACAAGGCGAAAGATTCTAGGTCTAGACTCGCAATACCACAGATCTCTAAGTGATATCCAAACAAACAAACAAACAAACAAACAAACAAACACCATTGCAACCGCTATCATGCCTCAAAATCTCGCCCATAAAATCCCCAACACGCTCTCCCTAGCACTCCTCCAACCCGACGTCATCCACAACCAACTAAACCCCGTGCGCCTCGCCGTCGCAGCGGAGTGCTACCGGATCCAATCACAGACGCTACGCATCCCAGACCGGTACGGCTTGTTCTCGCCCGGGCCGGCCCGGCTCCAGGTCTACCAGGCAGGCCGCTGCATGGTCCTGTTCTTCAGCCTCGGGTATCTGAACGTGGCGGCCTGGGCGCCGTCGATTGCTCTGCTTGTGCTGGTCGGAGGCGAGGCGGGGAGGGTGGTCTTGGTGCTGGGGGCTGTGGAGGTCCTGGTCGTGGTGGCGTTTTGGGTTGCGATGTGTCGGGATAGGCGGAGGCGGTTGGGGTTTGTGTGGTGGGATTGGAATGAGAGGAGGGATTGAATCATTGATATTGATGGGGTTGTGGAGAGGGAATGTGAAGGGAAGGGAAGGGGAGGGGAGGGGAGGGAGGAGGGTTATTTGGCTTGTTGGGTGGTGTGATAAGGGGATATTGTAGCTGACCGTGGGATTACGGAATGAAGTGCTGACAATGTGCCTTTTCAGCACCGCCATGGAACTCTTGAAGTTCCGATGGGTTATGGTTAACTATATACCTATAAGCTAATATAGTTCTCTCTTCTGGTCTTCTAATTTAAAGGCACGCTCTACACGTTTATGTTCAAAGGCTTAATATCTTCTTTGGTGGCAGAAGTAAAAGTAAGCGATGATGTTAAGGTATCTTTATAATATAATCGTTTTGGTTGTAACCGAACTCCTGTAACCCCTATCAAGATGCGAAGGTACATATTAATCATCAACCAATAAAAGTGGTTCATTCTATTAAAAGCGGAACTGTACAATTCATGTGAATTCCTCCCGAAACACAACTACGCCAACTATGTAATGTAATAAATTATAACTAAGTTATAAGAAACTCATCTTCCCATCACTCACAGTCTCATACTGCCCACATATCTTACTTCCCTGCAGTGCAAATGCCACGGCTCTTACCATCCGCAACCCGGCGCTTACACGTCAGCTCCCCGCTCCTCGCCGCTCTGCTCCCCACTTGCAAAAACCTGAATTCGGCGCACAACGAGCTGGGCTGGATCCGCGAGCACGTGTGGTCTTCCAACCTCGCACCACAGTTCCAGGACACGTCAGCGGCAATAGGAGACGACGAGAGGAGCAAGAATGCGCTGCTGCGCCGCCTATGCCGCCTCAGGGGCAGCGGATATCCGCTGCAGTATATCCTGGGGACGCAGCCCTTCGGCCACCACCTCGAGATCAAGTGCCGTCCCGGGGTGTTGATCCCCCGCCCCGAGACGGAGGCTTGGACCACGCATCTCGCCAAGGTTGTGCGTAAGACCTGGAAAGCGAGGGAGAATGAGGAGGGCAACGAGACGGATGCGCATTTGAGAATCCTCGATCTGTGTACGGGTTCTGGGTGCATCGCGCTGCTACTGTATTCCATCTTAAGCCGGAAGTTCCCGAAGATGCATGTCCGGGGGCTTGATATTGATCCTGGGGCCGTCTCGCTGGCGAACGAGAATCTCGCGCATAATATAGAACGCGACGAGCTTCAACAGGAAAGTGCTGACGCTATCTCGTTCGGAAAGACGGATATCTTCTCTTCGGACTGGCTCGCACCGATCCTCGAGCAAGCGGGGATTACTGATACGCTACGAACCAAACAATTGGCATCGGGGAGAGGCGCTGTGGATATACTCGTCTCCAACCCGCCGTATATATCGCAAGAGGGTTTCGACCGCGACACGGAACGTTCGGTGCGCAATCACGAGCCCCGTCTCGCTTTGGTTCCTGGGCCGTTAGCAGACAATTCATTGTATGCGACTGTCCTACCCCAAGATGTGTTTTACGCCAGGATTCTAGATGTTGCAGCGATACTCCGACCAAGGTTCGTGGTCCTTGAAGTGGGCGACTTGCCACAGGCCGTCCGCGTGGTACAGATGGCGCTTGAACGCTACAGCGATGCGAAAGAAGCCGAGATATGGAGGGATTGGCCTGATATTCGACCTCATGAAGATGAGCCGAAGAGTGTAGACGTCGCAAGCGGTACGAGTGTGACAGTTAGGGGTAGTGGGAATGGGAGGGCTGTGTTTCTTCGTCGACTTGATCTACCTGAAGTCATAAATAGGAACAATAGTACGACACTACCACCCCAGATATATTAGGTAGGTAGGTACCTAGGCATTTAATATTCGAGAAAACATGTCTTATATACACGAGAGCAATATTTACAGCTAATAGTATACAGCCAACTACCTTATATACCTAAGATATATACGAATATCACCTACCCCATCCCCCGAAACTGCCACACGAAACACATCTACTCTGCTCACGGCTTGGTAAACTTGTCGAAGAACTCCATGATTATCTGCGACGCCTGTATATGCGTCGGTCCCTCTCCCGCCGCTACCTGCGAGAAGTTGATCTCGGTCGACGCCCAGCAGTGCCCTGCAGGAGTGCCAGAATGTAAGCGAATAACTCCCATATATAAGCATCACATGTGTAGCTAAAATCTAAAAGAGAGAGGAAAATAATTAGGTTGAGCTTACCCATATCGTCGATTTTCCAATGCTGCAGCGCGCCCTCCCCGCTACCGCAATTCCAGGTGGTATGATGCACATCGCCATCAAAGCTATCCTCGACCTGCTTCGCGCTGTCGTCACACCCGTTTCGCTGCGCCCACCATCCCAACCAGTTTGAAATACTCGGCTCCTCGCCGCCCTCGCCATCTCCACCGTCGTAGTGCACGCTACCGTCGGCGCCTCCGTGGACCTCGAGCAGAGGCAGCGGGCTCCGCGTCGGCTTGCAGTCCTCGTGCGCCGCGTCGTTGTCCGTGTAATACGACCCCGAGGCTGGCGCGAAGGCTGCGAACTGGCTCCCTACGTCGCTACAAGCGATTGTGTTGACGAAGCCGCCGCCGATGGACATGCTGTTTTTAGGGTTTTTTTTGTTAGGGTTTATGTTCAGGAAATATAGGATAGGAAGATGGGGAAAGGGGACTGTACCCTGTAGCGTAGATCCGGCTGTCGTCTACGCAATATGATTCCCGTACATCGTCTAGCAGATCCGAGACAAATTGCAGGTCCTCTTCGACCGAGGCCTCGGAGTAGTTTGCGCCGGCCCAGGCGCCCTAGGGTGGTGTTAGATGCGGCAGGTCATTTGAAGATGGGAGGGGGTGTTAGTAACTTACGCCGACGCCGTTCGGATAGACCATAATTTTCTAAGCAGTTGTTCCGTCAGTAACTACACTTCACAACCACGGGAGACTCAGGTAGCCTAGATAGATGCTTCATACATTCGCGCTGAACTTGTCGGAGCTCAGCCCGGTATCCACCTCGAAGAACAACCCGATACTGCTGGAGCCGTGGAAGCCGACCACGACCGGATACGGCGTCGTCTCGCTGTAGTTCCCCGGCGTGTGGATGAAGTAGTTGCGCTCACGCCCGCTGCTCGTCAGGCTGTGGTATTTCGTTACGCCGGGGAGTAGATGGGATTTCCCACATCCTGCAGACCCTGCAGACGATGCTGTTGGAGCGGGAGCGGCAGCGACAGGGGTGGTGGTGGTGGTGCTGAGAACGCTCGCGGCGATAATACTTGCGAGACTGGAGAGCTTCATCGCGGTATCTGTATTCTTCCTACGATTAAAGAATAAATTGGGTAGGTACCTAGGTAGGTAGGTAGGGTTAGGGAGAAGAGGAACAGGAACAGGAAGAAGAAGAAGCTCACTTAAGCTTCTTGGTCAAGCTCATCTGATCCAGGGGTTCAGGTGCTTATGTAGGTATACATGAGAGCAGCCTGCTAATGCAAGATCGGCGGTACCGATCTATATTTGTCGATCCGCGCGCACCGAGGGACAGCCCGCGATAGGGTAAGCTAGGATTGGCAAAACTACCTGCCCGAATAGTCAAGGTAGGCCTGCGACGTCTGGTTGGACGCGGGGGGATATTAGTTTCACGGGGAATGTAACGTTATTATTATTATCATCATCATTATAGTCGTGAGAAACTCGATGCATGATTGCATGCCTTTATTCATTGCGTTGTCTTGGCTGACTGACCGAGAGAGAGGCAGGTAATGGAAACTACTTCTCCATGTGACGAAACTCCTTTACACTAGGTACATTATGTAGGTTAGGTTCGTACATGCCGAGTAATGGCTTTGAACGAAACCCCCCATGATGGGGATTTCGACATTTTGTATTCCCCACCACACCCTCCCCCTTTTGTGCCCTT
Source organism: Daldinia grandis (assembly GCA_022432525.1). Taxonomy (NCBI): domain Eukaryota; kingdom Fungi; phylum Ascomycota; class Sordariomycetes; order Xylariales; family Hypoxylaceae; genus Daldinia; species Daldinia grandis. Next base: position 2,983,450 of record JAJKLB010000001.1, read on the forward strand.
CCTCCACGGCCATAACTATTATAGATGTCCTTATCATCCGTTAAACTTCCATCTTCCAAGAGAAAGAAAAAAAAAGAAACAATACGCCCCATGGCACAATTATTGGCCCCAGCCTGGATCATCGCCCGATATATCTAGCTCCCCCTCACATTAGATTATTATCGTAGGGATTTAGGAGCCTCCTCAAAATCCAGGTTATAGACTTATCGTAGACCTTAGGCTATTCCTACGGGCCGTAGAGTCGATTGACTCACCCTCGTAGGAAATAAGCCCGGACACATGTTAGAGTAGAAAAGCAGCCACCAGGACAAAGGCGAATAAGGGCAGTAGAACGATGTTCGCAACCACGCCACCCAGCATTTGTTTAGACACTGCCTGCAGCTCCCTCGCGACGGCAAAGAATATGCCGTAAGTAGACAGGAGCGCCTAGCTCACGAATACCGACAAGGCGCGTCGCACGAGGAGTTGAGTATGCGGCCCGAATTTCGCGAGACCTTCGTCATCGGCGCCGTGCATTTCGTCCGCGACGAGGGCGTCACGAACCCACCACAGGGACACTTGCAGCTGGAGTATGAGCGCGAGCATGATGATTCCCGACCAGTACTCCGCCAGCACCGCCAACCGCGCCTTCTGGCTGCGTTCCTCGGGTGTAGGATTGCCGGTGAAGGTGTGGGTTTTCATGAAGGAGGGGAGGCCGATGAATTCTGCGGTAGATGGAGTTAGTACCTGGCTAGCTTATCGGGGGTGGTTGCTATTGATTCGTATCATGTGCTAATTTGCAAGCAAACATGTCACTCATTTTAGGCGGCAGCCGTAAGTGATATTCGCAGTGTGAAGTTGGGTTGGGTTGGAAGGAAAGGGAAGGGAAGAAGGGTGGGGGTGAGGGTGAGGGTGAGGGTGAGGGTATGATAGAGCAGTGCAAGGAGGAACAGTGCAGCAGAGATTGCGCGGTAAAGATTAGGTGCCTAAGGGAATAAACAACTTTCAAGTAAAATAGTACTTACTGCAGTGGCACCACATATAGGCAAATAACATCCAGACCAGTCCGAGAGGATCAGGATAAGCCGATGCTCTCTGGACGATCTCGTCAACGATCTGGCGGCGTTCTGGGTCGAGGGTGTACGAGGCCCATCGGCAGTAGTCCACCCATGCCAAGGTAGAGAGGCAGAAGACTGTGGTGTAGAACATCCACTCGAAAAGGCAGCTATTGCTGTTGTTGCTGCTGTTGTCTGCAGTTGCCGGGACACGGATAAGGTAGATAGTTGCCATGGTTATCGTATGTATGTATGAGTTGAAGTGGGAGTAGAAGTGGGGGTGGGAGTTGGTGTGGTGATGAGGTTAGGTTAAAATTAGGATTAGGCGAGGGAGTAGGCGAGTAGATGGGTGGTAGAAGAGGTTATGGGGGTTAAGTAGAGAGAGAGAGAGAGAGAGACACCCTGTGGCAGGACTTGGGAAGGCACAGGAGCCATCGTGCCACTCATGCTCTGGAGGAAATAGAAATAGGATAGAATAATTATTAGTTCCGGCAGAGGCGAGGACAGCCTGGCTGCAATAATCGAGCACCTGCAGCCGCCCATATAGGTGAAGTTGAGGTTGAAGTTGAAGTATAGCCAGCGACAGGACAGGACACTGTCGCCTCGTCGACCGTTAGTCGCCGACCAGTCCTACGCCAGCAGCCCCATCGCCGTGAATAGGCATGATTATGCTCTAACGCCAGTCCTGTGCGGAACTTCTTCTTTCCTGGTAATATGTTGACCTTACCAAGGTAGCAATTAACGTAGCCGGTAGATAGAAAGGACCTTAGTTTATAGGGTAGGATGTGTGTTTATGAGACGCCGAGTATTGTTGCTTGCTCCGCCGTTGGCTTAATGATGATCCGAGTCTCCGTATCCAACGTGTGCCCTTGGGGGACATGTAATTAATGTTGGATGAACGGAGTTAATGATATAGTTAATAGGATAGTTAGGTAATTATTGTTTGATTATTGTTGTAGGGTTGGGTTAGGTTAGGTAGTGTTGCATGATGGGAGTCGGGTTTATGGGTTTATGGGTGGGTTTGGTTATGAGTTGATGAGAAAGGAAGAAAGAAAAGAATTCCCTTCAGCAAGAATACGCGACGCTTTAATACTCGCAGGAAAGGCCTCGCTCACCGCCAATGGTGACCGCCATAGTAACCGCCGGCAGTTTCTAAGGAATCAACTGTTTGTCAGGTACTCGTTGTCAGGTACTCGTCGTCAGGTATCTACAACTGTCCGTTGCTACGGAAGACCTATTGGTGCCTGGTATCCCCCGAAAGTCATTGATATCGCTCCTTCCTTCCTTTTACGAGACTCTACTTCACCGAAAGTACCTCGAGAAATCTTTTCTTGTCAGGAGCAACAAACAATATTCGAAAGTGGTCGGTGCTAATAGCGTGATGTATTTTGTATCTCTTAACCCAAGTTGTAGCAATGTTGCTACAAACTGATAAAGAGAGCCTATGAACTACCCCTTAGGTTAGGCATTGCCATTAAGGACTACAAGAACGTAAAATCATGCAGCGCTAATGTGTCCAGGCATGATATAACTGCCACAATATTTGACCTACGAAGCATGAAAATCACTTTGTTGTTGCGCTAGAATTCCTAACCCTACATGTTACAGAAGCCACTGACTACCTCCTAGGTAGGTAGTTCATGTTAACAATGATAGACTTGAGAATTAGCAAGTGATTTCTTGCTTTGGTGCACAGGAGAAGGTCTGTGGCCCCTTTATGGGTATTACCTCGTAAAGTCTTTTTAATATGTCTTAAGGAGGCGAAACTACAGCATCTAAGCCATGTAAGCTTGACAAGAGAAAAGATGCGACTACTTGAATACTTGAACATAGTTCCATGGAAGTGGTCTCTCTAAGCTCTTGAAGCGAGCTCTTGGCTTTTTACAATGCGCCAGGCGGGTACCTGGTACGTGGGCGCATTATTTATGCGCTGATTGGCTTGATGCACAATGCAACACTCCAGATGTAGGATGTAAGCTGTACTTCCGCCACGCGTGAAAACCCCTGTTGTAGCTAGTAGAGGGGCACACGATCTATCACGTTCGATTAATGCGAAAACTAGCTCGAATTACCTATCGTCTACGCCTTCGTACGCTCATATTTACTGAACACGCCCGCAATAATCAGCACCTAATGTCAACAGGACTTGTGGGACTGAATAACATCTCTGCGGCATGGTCAGTTACCACGTCCATTCTTCAGGACCCAGAAAGTAATACTTGCCCAGTTTCGGAGACTTTCTAATCTTAGAAGGAAAGATCGTGGTGAGCGTCGTCTACTACGGTTTCATCGCACAGAGTCCGAATCTCAAGCTTCCACTCCGAGCTCATCCAGTGTCTCCGGGCCGATTAAAGAAGACAAAGATGAACTTACAAGAATTATTCATCCACCAATACCTATCAAAACTATTGACGCTAACATCCAACCTGGGAGTCATAACGAGGCTGGACCGCTTGGTCTTACTGTTGTTTATACCCCTGAAAATGCTCATAAGGCTGACATTGTTTTCATACATGGACTCGGCGGAACTAGTAGATGGACATGGTCGAAGAACAGAGATCCAGAATTATTCTGGCCGTCAAAGTTTTTACCCCTGGATTCCGACGTCTGTCTAGCTAGAATATTAACTTTCGGCTACAATGCCAACTTCCTCAAAGCCGGAAGTATCGGTGTTTCTGTGCTAGACTTCGCTAAAGACCTGCTATTTCATCTCAAATATGCAAATGATAATCAAAATGAAGATTTACATATGGGAAATGTAAGCATGGCCTAAATAATGCATATAATAACACGAGGCAGGGTACCTAATCCAGACACTAGGTACCCCTGATTTTCGTTGTCCATAGTATGGGAGGACTTATCATTAAGGAGGTGAGCATAACTTTCTCCGATGCAGATATTCCCACCTTACTTACGATTAAAGGCGTATATTCAAGGCCAAAATGACCCAGAGTACCAATCTATCATCAAAGCCATATCTGCAATCATATTCCTAGCCACGCCACATCGAGGGACATATCTCGCCGAAACATTGAACCGGATCTTACAAACCACCATAATTACGAATTCGAAGCCGTATATATCCGACCTTATGAATAATTCATTTACTTTGCAACGGCTTAATGAACAGTTCCGCCACATTGCACCTCGATTGGATATCGTTTCGTTTTATGAAACTCAACCTACCTCGGTCGTGTTTAAACGAATCGTAGGTGCGACTTAGCCATGGGCACGATCGTCTGCTGATATCTTGTAGATGGTAGTGGAGAAAGATTCTTCTATACTTGGATACCCTGGAGAGATATCTAAACCGCTAAATGCCGATCATCATGGAGTTTGCAAATATGGAAGCCCTAACGATCCCGATTACATCGCCGTAAGGAATGTACTCAAGTCACTCCTTAGGAAAGCCACAACGGCGAGCAATCCTAAGAAGCCAGGCCTGCCGATTCAGAAGGAATCGCACGGCCTAAGATCTTTTTTGGCTATTACAGAAGTTCCAACTGTCGATTATAGTTTCTTTCGAGATCAATGGGCACATGGTACTTGTAAATGGGTACTCCAAGATGAAAAATTCGATAAATGGCTTCAGGCGTCCGATACAACATCGTCCATCTTATGGCTGAATGGAGGGGCCGCAACCGGGAAGTCAGTGCTATCTTCATTTATTGTCAACCACCTCGTGGAGCGAGATGCCTGTTGTCAATATTTCTTCGTAAGATTCGGCGATGAGAAGAAACGTACTCTGAGCACACTATTACGCTCAATAGCTTATCAAGCAGCATTGGCCAACCCAGCCTTTCTACAGAAACTCCTTGAACTGACTGGCGAAGCCATTGACTTTGAAACCATAGATTCTAGAACGATCTGGGAACGGATCTTTAAGTCTATATTATTCAATATGGGTGAGCGAAAGCCCCTTTACTGGGTAATAGATGGCCTGGACGAGGCCCACGATCCTCGAGCAATCTTTAGACTCTTATCAGACATCTCTTCCTCGTCGATTCCACTTCGTATCCTGCTTGTCGGTCGCAGAACCTCGGAGATTGAATTCGCATTCCAAAAAGTCCCAGAGTATCTGAAATCGGGGTCTATAAATATTGAGGGCCATCTGGAAGATATACAATGTTATGCGCGCCAAGAACTGAGCATGCCTGGCGGTCCCGACTTCAAGGAATCAATCGTAAAACGAGTGGTGGATAGGTCACAGAACAATTTTCTCGTGAGTGGTAGAGTTCACGGTAGACTTACCCCTTGCTTGGGACTAAAATGATCTTGCAGTGGGCACGACATGCCATTAGCGAGCTAAATTTATGCCATAGACGCGCAGATGTTGAGCGTGCACTCCAGGAATTACCAGTCGGCATGGATGCGGTCTATCATCGCATGGCGTTGTCGATTTCCCAAAGCCCATCTTCATCTAATAAGGCTTTGGCACTGAGTATTCTTCAGTGCGTTACTTGCTCGATCCGTGGATTGACGGTCGCAGAGCTATCGCAAGCGCTAGACGAAGACCTATCTGAAATCCTGGACCTTGAACGGTCCATTATAGACTTATGTGGTGGTTTCCTTGCTATTGATAATAGTGACAATGTCACCATGATACATCAAACTGCGCGCGAGTATTTGCTAGGTAGCAGCGACCATCCGTTCAATGTCGACCCCAGAGACGCCCACGAGCGCATGTTTAAAAGCTGTATGAAGTGCCTTATGACCGTCGGTCTTCGAGGAAAGGTGAACCAAAATCTAAAGCCAGAGTTTGTTGATTATGCATCAAGTCACTGGTCGTCGCACTTGATATCAACATCCCCCGAGCGTGAACAAGTTGGAGATGTTCTCAAGAAGTTCTTAACTAACCATTGGGTCCTAACGTGGATACACGTCCTTGCTTCATATAATCGGCAGCAAACACTAATACAAGCCTCAAGGAATCTGTCAGAATATTTTTCAATGCTACAGCAAGACAACACGGCAAAACAATACGAAGGACAGGGACTTCTTCAAAATTGGTCCATCGACTTTGTGAAATTGATAGGGAAGTTCGGTGCCCACCTGCGACGAAATCCAGAGTCGATATACAAACTCATTCCGCCCCTCTGTCCCCGAAATTCTTCGATTTATAAAATCTTCGGCAAGCGAGAGGCAAAGAATATTTCGGTACTAGGTATATCTACCGAGAACTGGGACGATTTTCTTGCCCGCATATCGCTCGGACCTGGCAACTTTGCGTCGTCCATTACGGCGTCGGGACCTCTTGTTGGTATTCTCGCTTCCCGACAGAAGGTATTTATATACGACTCCTCGACATTCGAAGAAATGGTAGCCTCTCCTATCCAGCATGGGGAGAGCATATACCGAATGGAGCTCAACGGTACCGCTACCCTGATGGCTACCTACGGTTACAAGACTACCAAAGTATGGGAAACATCAACCGGGGATTGTAGACTTTCGGTTGATAATATACCTTCACGGCCACGACCACTTTCTATGATATTCACAAAAGACTACAGCACTTTACTTGTTGGTAGCGAAGACAAGCGGATAAGATCTCTTGATCTGAACCAGCAATCTCCCTCTTGGCAGCTCGTAGCGGATCTGGAAGAACCGCAGCTCGAAGGCCACATCCTAAACCTATCGAGCTATATGGCCATGAATAAGGACGGAACCCTAGTTGCCGTGGCCTACCGAGGTCACCCCCTTTCTGCGTGGGAAATAGACGGACCGGTCCACTTAGGGCATTGTTGGCGGACTCACGATGAGAGGGATACAGGCGATGTCATCGATGCTGCCTGGCATCCCTACTCTCTCGAACTAATGGGACTTTATATTGAAGGGGTACTTTTTAAATGGAGTCCTCACGATGGAAATATCGTCGAGATGCGAACGGGAGCGGCCAGACTAGCTATCAGCAAGGATGGTAACCTCCTTGTAACCGGGGACGCACGTGGAACTGTGAAGGTCCATGCTACATCCGATCTCGGTTTACTATATCAACTTGCATCCCAGGACACGGTCTTTGGTATAGCGTTCAGCCCTGATCATCGGCGCTTCTACGACATCAGGGGGTATTATGGAAATGTGTGGGAACCAACCGTACTGATGAAATTCCCCGAACAGACAGATAGAAGCACCGAGAACAGAATCAAAGCGGACATCCTTAATCCTAATTTACTAACCGATTCCAGCCCATCCCGGAGGATTGATGCCATTACGGTAGTGACAGCATCTCCATTTGGACGTTTATACAGCCTTGGTACGGAGACTGGAACAGTCTACATCGTCGACCTGCATAAAGAGAAAGTCATCGATACTCATACACTGAAGGGCTCGCTGAGTATTGAGAAAATGTGCTGGAGCGACGATGGGCGATATTTCTGCTTCTCTAATTCCGCCAAAAGGGTCTGTATTAAGTTGGTAAATCCGAGTACAGGCACTTCAGAGCCAACTACGGAAACGAAGGCCGAGATTCCAATGAGGAATATAGCGAAAGGCGCAATCACACAGTTGCTATTTCAACCTAATTCGATGAGCGCCTTGGTCTTCACGTCTACCACAGCCCATGCGATCTCAACCGCAACGCTATCGGTAACTCAATCGGTGGAATTCGACGCAGCTGAATACGAATGGATCGCGCACCCGCAAGACCCAGAGTTAATCGTTGGGTTTGGGGCAAAGCGGATACAAATAATGACATGGAACTTGACTCCCATATGGGGTTATACGGTCAACCTGGAAGACCACCCAGACCATGCTATTGTGAACAGAGTATTCGTCACTCGGGATAAGAAGCACTTGCTAGTTCAAACATCTTCCCACAACCATAACTCAAGGGAGAAGGCATTGCATTATTTGAAGGCCTCCGACTTATCATCAAAACCACCAACGGCCACAAGCAACGATCAGGAGAGCAGCCCGGTGGTAATGACCCCAATCACACTCCCCAAAGAGATATCATCAGAGATTGCGCTGCCACTCCTATTTCATTCGCAGGGGCACCTCACGTTTCTCTCCAGAGACTCTTCGGTCTACTCTTGGAACCCGCCTTCTAGTTCCAGTTGTCTCGCGACGACGTTTGCTAGTAGTATGGTTGCTGGATCTAATAATTCCATTATAAAGCAGTCCAAGGAGCTCTTCGTGCTGCCGGGGGATTGGATCAATAGAGACAATTTGTCTTTGTGCGCTATCTGGGGCGTGGAAAAGTCTTTTCTGTGCCCGAGGAATGGGGAGGTTGCTGTTGTTAGGTGCCGGGAGTTGGGTTGAATGTTTTATTAATATTAGTTAATTATTATGTGGTATGGAACTGAAAGTGGCCCCCTTTTCTCGACTCGAGTCCTATACGTACCTACCTAACCTAGGTAGGTGCATATGTACATAGCAGCGACAGTGATGCAATTATATGTGTAAGGCATTAGACCCGACTACAGGATTCATTTAATGGGATTACTAATAAATGCGCCGCTACTGCTCCAATTTATCGACCCGCCAACTCGGAACTCCGACTTCTCGGAGCTACGCACATTACAGCCGGCACAAGTCGACGTAATGAACGAACCACACGCACGCAGATTACAAAAAGCGCGAAGCCGAGAATCCCAGACGTTGTTGACATGGCTGTGACCAGACATACTTGTTCTCGAGCGGGTTGCGAACCTGTCTTACAATCGCCATGTCTTTGCGACCGTTAGCCAGAGCGACGACTTGGTGGGGGCGCACCGCTTCATCTCGAACGGGCCATTCGGTTTCACTTGCGACGACAGCTCGACGACGTTTGAATACGGTTCCGAAATGCCCGGAACCGACGTGCGATTGCGCTGACACGCCGTCGTTGCCGCAGGGACAGAGTATCGACAAGGATGGCAAATTGAACGGCCTCATAGCTTCGTACGCGCAGCAGGTCTTGATATGTACCGGTAAAAACGACTGGTCGTCGCGTATAGAAGAGGATAATAGCGGTGACAACTTGGCTGCCGACCTCAAGGAGTTGGTCGGTCGGGGAGGCATGTACAGCGACGTGAGTTCTGCTGCTGGATCCCTATATCAATAGCTCATATCAGCTAACGCAAGAGAATCTGTAGCCTTTCCATAACATCTCCGTCGTAAACACCTCGTTCCCTTCCGCCGTTTCGGCGCGGCCCGAGGTGCAAACCACATCTGTCTACCTCGTCCCCAGCTTCAAATACATTCCGTTCCTCCCGAGGGTATCATTTGACTCCGTACAAGCTTTAGTGAAGGGATATCTACTACCAAAAAAGCTCCATCCAATGAATGAGGGGCTATCACCTATACATAAGGACCGGCTTTCGCGAAAAGAAGCATACCAGCAGTTGCTATACGGCGTGCGCGATGTCGAGGATGTACTTGTGTTGATCTGTGGCCATGGACAACGGGATACAAGATGTGGCATCTACGGGCCCATCCTGCAAGAAGAGTTTGAGAAGCAGTTGCCTCGAGCAGGAATAGATGTCCTTCATGGACCAGCGATAGACGAGAGTGTTTCGGTACCACCACTACTCGGCAGTACGACAGGGACAGAAACCCCACGGACAGCGAGGGTAGGTCAGATCAGTCATATCGGAGGACATAAGTTTGCTGGAAACGTCATTATCTATCTACCGCCAACATTCACAAACAGCGCGGGTAATCCGCACCCGCTGGCCGGCCACGGAATCTGGTACAGCAGGATAGATCCAAAGCACGTAGAAGGTGTTATTAAGGAGACCATTATAAACGGCAATATTATCACGGACCACTTTAGAGGCGGGATCAACCAGAATAGCGAGCTCATTAGATTATAGACTTGGGTACCTGTTTAGAAGTGACGGGATGTCGCTCCGTTCGATAGACTTGCGGTCTTGTAACTATACCATACACTGTCAAACCTCAACTCATGAACATAAAACATGCCCTCTCAATATAAGATAAAGCATAAAAGACGCGACTCTGGATTAGACAATTAAGACATCAAAGCGATATCATTTTGAATCTTGCCTACCTAGGTAGGTACCTAGGTAATAAGGAGGAGTTCGCGAGCTTGGCTTGGATGATCACCAAGTGTCGTTAATTCGTCACAGCTGGCACTATTTAAAATAACAGGCTGTACCAGCTGGCATCAAATAAACAATTTTCTGGCAGTTTGAACCTCTCACTTACACAAACCCAGCTCACTCAACGAACTTATTTATATACCTGTACGCACAGCACGGATTGTGAGTGTCTTCTTGCCAAATCAATACTTAATACTCCAGAGGTCCCAATATGAGTTAGGATAAATGAGTCCCTCATTAGCAATAAGATGCACCGGCCGGACAATACCGCGCCTGCTCCCAGGGTCTCGGACGCTCCGTCTTAGACCTCTGCAACGAACCTCGCCGAGGGGCTGGCAGTTAAGCAAGACCCCTTATTTTCCTCATGGCCGGCACTTGTCAAGTCTACCACCAACAGGTGAGCCGCAAACAGCACAACAACAGCAACAGCAACAACCCCCAAAACAGCGCCCAACATGGCGCACATGGGCACTCTTCAACCTCGCCGGCCTCAGCGGGGTCTTCATCGTCGCAGTCGTGCTCAAGAGCATAAACGCCGCAGACGGCGCCAGAAACGCCCCCATGAACACGACCTCCTTCAGCCCCTTCACCATCACCGCCAAAGAGCAGGTCTCGCCCACAGCCTTCGTGCTCAGCGTCCGCGCCGACCAGAGCGGTGGCGATGGCCCGTCTTCATCCTCGTCCCCGCTGCTGCTGCTGCTGCGGCGGCCTTGGGACCATGGTCTCTGGTCTGTGGAGGTCAAGCAGCCGCAGTTGCAGATTGCGCGGCATTATACGCCGTTGCCTCCTTTGTCTGAGGGGGAGGAAGGGAACGTGCTGCGGTTCCTGATCCGTAAGGTTGAGGGCGGTGAGATGTCGACGTACCTGTCGAAGCTGCGCGTGGGGGAAAAGGTGTGGCTGCGGGGCCCGCACCTCGGGTTCGACGTCGCGCGGCGCCTGGGCGATACCGGTAGACACGTCGTGTTTCTTGCGGGGGGGACGGGGATCGCGCCTGCGTTGCAGGTTGCGCGGCGGGTGTTGGAAGATGACGGCTCGGGCGAAGGGAACGGGAGGGAGAAGCCTACTGTTTCGATCCTGTGGGCGAATCGATATGCTGCTGATGCGTTAGGACGGCAACAGCAACAGCAACAACAACAGTCCCCTCAAGGCTCTGATACTAGCAATGGACAATCATCATCATCATCATCCTGGCTCTGGCGCAGCGCAACCCCAACTCCAGTCCCAACACCATCCAATACAACCAACCAGCATCCACAAACCCAAACTGACTCAACCCTCGCCCTCCAAATCCGCTCGCTCCAACTCAAACACCCCTCGCACTTCCACATCTCGTACTACATTGACGAAGAACGGCACTTCATCGAAGAACAAGACCTCCGGCTAGCACTAACCCCCTCTTCCTCTTCCTCTTCCTCTTCCTCCCCCTCCCCCTCCCCCTCCCCTCCCTCCCCCTCATGCCCCTGGCACTCCGCAACCCAACTGCCCGCCCTCCCCAACGACAACGACGCCGCGCGCCAGGCCGCGCCGTGCACCTGTCTGCGAGCCACCGCGCAGAAGACGGGCGCGGGCGCGGGTGCGGATCTGGTCTGCGTGTCGGGGCCCGACGGCTTTGTGGCGGCGTATGCGGGGGCGAAGCGCTGGTTTGGGGGGACGGAGAGACAGGGGCCTGTGCGGGGGGTGTTGGGGCAGATGATGCAGGATGGGGGTGGTAAGGCAGAAGGGGGGTTGGGGCGGAATTGGCTTGTTCTTAAGTTGTAGATGGTATGAGGTGTGAGGCTAGAAGACAGGCACACACACACACACACAGAGAGAGAGAGAGAGAGAGAGAGGAAAGGAAAGGAAAGGAAAGAAAAGAGAGGAGGGGGTTGCTCTGAACTAAGAGCAGGTTAAGTTTAGAAATATGGTATATAGCATTGCCTATGAACGGATCCTATGTAATAAGGTATAACTATAAGAGTTATACGACAGGTTAGTCTAAAGGGAAGAGGTGGCGTAAGATATAGAACAGTAGACATATCCTATATTTCTATACAGTGTAACTTGAAGCTTATATAAACTAGAATACCTGAGCTACTTAGTGGCTAGGTAATATCAACTTGCGTCTCATTGACAAGTAGTCTATAGTCTATAGTCTATAGTCTATCCAGCAACTACAAACCTAAAGCAACCGGTAAATTCCAAAGCCAGCATAGTCAATTATCTATAATTCCGTTCCGAGCTCTCAAATGCTCCAATCACACTAGGTTAGAGGGAATAGGATGCCGCCGTATACCTACTCCTGAACTCCTGCGCGTAGAGTAACACTCACACGCTATACGATGACACATAGTACTAGAACACATCAGCACAGCACAGAACGACCCCCAAAACAAAAACACCAATGGACAATAAAAAAAACTCACCGTAACAACCGAGTCCTCCGCCCCCGTATCGTCATACTGCGGCACATACACATACATAATCAGCGCATGATCATCTGCAAAGCACGCAATAACCCGGCCCTCCAGCCGGCCCACACTAAGCACCTTACTCCAGTCCTTGCCGTCCACCCGCACCGTCGCCCACTTCTCGGGCCCCGCCTCGCGGAACCGCGTGCTGGGGTGGTCCTCCAGCGCGCACGGCAGCTGCGCGGGGTCCAGCTCCGGGTTCTCGAGCCCGGACCACTGGCTCTCGACGTCGAGGGTGTCGGTGTCGAGACGCAGACGCAGGCCGCCGTGCATGTTGGCGCTGAGCTCGAGTTTGGGGGAGTAGGATGATGACGACGATGCTGCTGCTGCTGCTGCTGCTGTGTTGGAGGAGGAGGATGTGGAGGCGCGGGAGGCTAGGGCTAGTTTGGTGAAGCGGTCTGAGATCGCTTTGAGTTGCAGTAGAGGCGGCAGTTGGATGTGTACGTCGGGCTCGCGGACTTTGGGCTGCATGATGGTTTCGACGGTGTCGGGGTGCAGGACTCGCACGGGGATGTCCTGCGTGACGATCTTTTCGCGCTCGCGGTGCAGGCTTGTCTCGAGGGGTTCGTGGGCGAAGACCCCGTCTTCGTCGTCGTAGTTTTCTCTGTTGCCGGCGCCGGGGTTCGCGCCTATAGCGCCGAGACGGGCCACGCCTTGGGGTTCTTTGGTCGGTGCGGCAGTGGTGGTGATTGTCATGGATAGTACGGGTATACCATCTTTCTTGGTCAGGCGGATCGACGCTGAGACCCCATTGAGAGCAGACTTGAGGGCGCGCTGGAGAGGTCCTAGGGGTAATTCAAGGTTGATGGTGTTGTTCGGTTCGGCGGACTGGAGGGCATAGTTGTCGAAGATGAAATCCATAGAAAACGAGCTAGATAAAGCAATAGCTATAGTTAGAAGAGTGAACTCTAGTCGCAGAAAGACTAGAAATAGAAGAATATACGAACGCCCAGACTTGTGACCCGGTATCCGGGATCACGGTGAAGCGAACGGTATCATCGTCAAGACGCAACCAGGCGATCTTCTCGAGAGACGAAAGAGCAGCCACCAATTCTAGTCAAGAATAAGAATTAGAAACAGACATATAATTCGAACATCTTTTAAGCTGGCTCACTCGAGAATGTGCGCGTGTTCTTGAGATCAGATCTGAACCTCATATTGGTTGTATCTTCAAAAGACAATGTCCCACCATGTCCATGTCCTCAGTGCGACTATGTGAGAAACCTGTCACGTAAGACGGGGGACGCGACAAACAAGCGCGCAAACAAAAGTTGACCGCGGATAAGATACAGTATGGAGTGTAAGAGCCAAACAAACAAATTGATAACAATTCATCAATTAACTAACCTAGCTTAATCGATAAGCCTAAAGAGCAGGTAGCTAATCCTAGCTGATCCTAGTACAAAATGGATGTTTGTTTATAGTGCGGGGTAAGCGCGGTATGCTAGCTACCCCCTGCCACCCCCATCCAACTTCCCCGTTCAGGGACCAAAGGACCAAGGAAAGTGGAAATCCGAGCCCCTCTCCCCCTCCCCCTCCCCCAGCTCCCACCCCCGCCTACGCCGTTATCGTTAACAAAAACAATGAGAGTGGAAAAATACCCCGCCATCAGATTCAGCTGTATGCAAGAGATAATGTAGCAGGGAAAATGGCAGATTGGGTAGGGCAGCAAACTCAACAAGTAAACATCGGCGTAGATATCCACTCGTTCGTCTGCCCGGCAAATATTCCTACAAGCCTGACCGAATCCATAATGCAATCGCGTAGATCAAATACCAACCGAGCGCAATTCCGTGTAGACCTAGCCCTAAGAACTCCTGAGCTTCCTTATGACCCGTGCACTCCGGCTATATGATAGATTGTTCGCTATGGCTATTAGTTTCCGTTATCAAGTAGATGGATAGACAGATCTATCCCATGATCCATCCGTCAGAACATTGAGAGATCAAAAAAGAAATCCATCCTTCCGTCCGTCCGTCCATCCGTCCATCCGTCCATCCATCCATCTAACCTGTAATCTATCCCTTCCGTCCCATCTAGCTCATAAACCATACGCTGAATGCTGTTAACATTAATGCAGCCCTTTATATGCTGAGGCGTCTGCTGTACCCCGGAGGTGGCGTCGAGTGTCGAGGCATCCGACGCGATGAGACATGCGGCGAGACGCAGAAGACACTCCGCTGATGTCTCTCCTCGTGGGGATCAACGCCCACATGAATGACGGTAGTGCGGATGGTATTCGTAGATCTCTTTAGTCCCGGTATAATGGACTTGATAGCGGCTGCAGACCGGCCGCCAGCGCTAGTCGAAGACCCGCCTGTGTCTTGCCGTCCACGTTCCCTAATCCTGCTGCGCAGCCGCTCCTCAAACTCGGCATTCTCGGCACAGGTTCTACATTCGCCAACCACCTGGGCCCGGCGACGAGGTTGGGGTGGAGGACGGAGTGGATGACCCGGTCGTCTGGTAAGGCGACGACGGACCTGGTGGCGTCGTGGAGGTTGCGGCGGGGTTCGAGGTGATTGCCAATCCAAGTGAAGGGACGGAAAGGGTGGGGGACTTATCAAGTGTCCGCAAGGATGCTTAGCCGTACTTCGGCAGATGGGGCAACTCGGATTGGTATTCGGATCGCGGTTGACAGATTCTTGTAGCCAAGTCTGAATGCAGTGTGTGCCAAACTTATGACCGCAGTGTAGCTTGGTCCATGATTCAACGATGCCCTCGGGATTGGCGATACCCACAGGATCGTGGCATATGGGACATTCCTCGGGGGGTTCAGGTGACGGCTGCTTCTTGTTCTTGGGAGAACCATCAGTTTGTGCGTCTGAAGCTGTCGAGTTGCCATTGTTGCCCTTTTTTGGCAACAGCTTCTTTAGAAGCTTTAGGCCGACCTTGGGTATTATCTTCATGGTTGGTGGGTCGCTGATTGGAACTTCGGATAACGCGAGGTGGTAAAGACGAGATAGATATAGTTGAATGGGAAGAGAAGCAGAAGGAATTGATGGCAAGGCTGTAAGCCTGCCCGCCTAGTGAAATTCTAGGTCGCAAAGGTATACAAGCGTAAAAGTATTTGACCTGGATACCTGCGCGATAGTGAGTGTCAAGGTAAATGCAAGCGAGCTGTGACCACAGTACACGTCCGAGACCGTACGCACGGTTAACTCAAGAAGCTGTTAGCCTGTTTCGGCTTTTGACTGGGGAATCCGGACCAATCAATGGACAGTGCAAGTAAGATGCCTTTGCTTTTCGAGACAGGCCTGACTGTATCTATGTTTGCTTGTTTGTCGGTACTCTCGTAACTTGCCGTCTGCAACTTGGGTTGACCTTGACGTGACGGGAATATTTCGGTCGGGTGAACGGTGGAATAGCTCACGATTACGGAAGTATCATGCAGTCGTGAGAATTAGTAGGGATTAAGTGTTGAGGAGGGAAGATCCAGCACGCCCATATCATGCCCTAATGATGTGATCGAAATGATTCAGATACGGTTGCGGCCAAAACACGATTGGTTGCTAGGCATCTGTTTTTAAGTCGCTCAACGTGTGTCCGGCTGCAGCTTCATTTGTGAACTGAGCAGGTCGAAATAGACTGCCAAAAATTGTTGCTCAAATCAGCACTGACCTGTGGACCTGTTGGGCTCGGGTAAGGTCCAATGTTAGAATAGGAAGAGGATATCGTGAGATCCAATCGTCTTTCTCGTCTGGATTAGGTATATGTCTACCTTTAGTCTTGGGAATTTCAACACATCAGATAAGTACATACATGTAGCATAAGAGAACGAATGATGAAATAACTTACACCAGATCCAAGTTCGCATTAATTATACCTAGTATATCCTGGCATAACCAGGTATGATATCGATGGCTGACAGGTCAATTAGGTAACTAGTAAATCAAGTCCTCCTTCATGGCATCATGTGCGCTGAATTATATCGTAGCATAGGACCCCAAAGGCAGATAAGCGTCTCATGTGCATATTATTTTACCGTTTAGAGCTGTCCGAATCCGTGGTGGTTGCCAGTATGCGAGATAAGACTGGAATGTGATGCTAACCACGTGCAAGTCGGGCGCAATTGGATTCATTACACAGCTACATACATGTAGCTTCCATGCCATGCCTGCCTCCATATAAGTTATGTAGATGCAAGCGCGGGTAGAGATTGACTAGGCAGGTGCATCAGCTAGTGGGCTTCAAATTGGTCATTCCGCATGCGGCTTTGAAAGTTCCTTCCTTCGAAAGTTCGCAATTGCTTCTCCCGCGCTAACCTCCCTAATATTCGATCAAGCTTTCGGGTGTTGGATGACTAATATTTGTGACACTGAAGCTCGGGACGTTATTAGATTTAATAGTGACTAGGTTAGGTACCTGTCAAGGCCATTTTTATCCCTCTTTCCTCATTACTCCAGCTCTGCTAGGTTGTATTTTAAATAACTAGCAGGGTAACAGGTCGATTTCGAACATCTGCTGGTCATCGAAAGGCGCTATGAAGTCACTCTTGTGATCATTATAAGCTGTATGCTGGACAGATCGATACATATGTACGATCGTCTTCGATAATGTTTTGGCTTTATTCTTTATTATCTCATAGCAGGTGTCTAATGCAGTGGTGCTATGGTGGAAGCGATGTATAAACGTGGTTCGCCAACCATTGTGCATGTAGGGAGCGGTTGAGACAGTTTGTCTTCTCTATTAAAATCTCGTCTATTTTCGTCAAGTCGAGATTATTTCTAGAACAGTCTTGGGAAAATGACAGGTCTATATTGTCTAGCGAGCCATTAGCGTTTCAACATTTCATAATAACGGGTAACTAGTCGAGATGGCTTGTCTTATCTTAATAGATTCAATACCTATTCCAGAAATAGCATGAATCAATCTGTGGCTTCCAATACAACCTCGTTGCATCAATCAAGCGCTAGTTGCAGTAGTCGGGTATTATCTGTTCGACATACAGAATCATCCGACAGGCTTAGAAGTTAGTATAACTATACCATCCCAAACTATAACGCCAGGTATCCACAAAAGGGGGGAGTATTCTTTGCGTATTAACATACTGCCCGTCATATGTTTAGGTAGGTACCTAGGTACCTACCAAGGTAAGAAGTAAAGTTGGCAAAGTTCACTTGATATGGGGTTCGAGAGGACTGTCGATTTATTCTTGATATTCTAGGAGAAATGTCTCATCGTGGTACCTAATTTCCTAACGTATAAGTTGCCCCGTTATGTCTACCTATTTAGTGATACGGGCTCGGGCGGATAATTGAGCCCATCTGACCTAATAGAGACCCCGAACATCGTCTTCGGAACAAACCACCCATAGTTAAGAGATATGCATAGCTTGCTCCCTAAAGAATGAAGATCCATTCGAAACTCTAAACCCAATAAACTAATTTACAAGATCCTCGTGCGCCGCGCGTTGCAGTATAGCTGGCACCCAGCAGAATTTTGACCAATTAATAACGCAGTAGTTTTCCAACGCCTTCCCATGTATACAAACAGCGGCAAATCATTTCTCCTGATGATGGTATATTGCTAATGTCATTATCGAACAACAGGAACTATGACCGCCTGTTTTGACGGGCGTCGTTTTCCTCTTCGCTATCATCTCGGAAGCCTTCCTCTAAACTAGGTCCTTGTAATTAGCATTGTGTCCTAATGTAAAACTGCGGTAGTTTAAACGGTGGGGTTCCTTAACCTACTCTCTGCTTAATCTCCTTGTGCTATCCGGACGCTCAGGATCATGTGTATCTAACGATAGCGCGTGTCGGCGATCATCGTCAACATCGTCCAATTCTTCGCCTTCTTCGGAGCTGAAACCTATGTCGGATGCGTCATCGGCTCCGACTACCACGCGATCATGCATATTAATGCGCCACCTCGATGGGACCATCCATCGAGCTATTGCATCTTGTACCCTGACGCGTAGGGATACTGTATGGCTCGAGATCGTGTCGAGGGGGAGGTATTGGCTGTAACGCGCATGGTAATACCGCCATAATGGGACAAGCACGTAGGTGGATAGGAGGAAGAGGATAAGGGAGATGACGGCGGGTATTATAAGCGTCTGTAAAGGTTAGGTTTGCGACAGTTCATGATGTATAAGTCATAGCTCAAACTGACCTTGACTACAGAGATTGTGGTGCCCATCGTGCCGGCGGTATTGTGTAATGCTCCTTTCTACCAGGAGGGCATGGTATGAGGTCAAGTCTAGTAGGTTCTAGGACAGAGCTGATCCGACCCTACAATCCGCGTTCATGTGCGACTATTAGTCGTAAGGGCGAGAACGAATTGACAGTGACTGTTTATATAGAGTTATCAGCAACGGCAAGTATGGGTCACAAGCACGTCTTCTGCACTACGTAGAAGCTCTGCATGAGTTTGCCTCTTTGGTCAATTGCATTTGGTAAGGCTGAAGACGAAGATGGTTACGTACGTCCAGGCACGCGCAGTCGCAACTTCAAGTTCCCCCATGTAAATGCTTACATAAGTACCCGACTTTTAGGAGGGTTAACTACATACATACCTGTTATTGTATAAGTACATAGCGGTATCCATTGTTCTCGGATACGGGCTATTTTCAAACTTCTTTGCTATTGGCCGAATTACTTTCAAAAGGTAGGACAACGCTACTTCTTATGGGTCATTTAGAATACACATAATACATATATCTCAGCTTAAACAACCTTGCTAAGACTTCGTGTTGTCGATGTTGGCTATTATGCTGTGCTTTTGTGATAATCTTCTGTGTCTAGGGTTGAAGTAAGAATTATATTTTGGATGTAAATAATGGCGATAGTTACAATCCTAGTTGTAAGCCCCGCGATTATTATAAGAAAGTAGGTGGGACGGCTATCGCCAACCGAGAATGGAGCTTAATGTGCCTACTGACCCGAATCCTTCTAGATCCGACTTGGAGTATTCTAACCTAATAGTCTACCCTAGGCGCCTAGGTATACCACACTAATAAGTCCCCCTGACCAGCGTAACTACCTACCTACCTACCTATACTACCTACCCAGAAAGGCGTCAAAAAGAGTGGCGCATCCTACCAGATATATTGAAGACACATTAACTTCTAATAGCTATAATTCAATCAATTTAGGACTAGGTAAATAACAAAACATACGGTTCGAAAGCTTTAATCATAAGCTATTTAGCTATATATTTTATTTAAAATAGAAATGTCGTACGGGCTTTAAAATAGAGGTGGATTTTCTTAAACATTTTATACTTTACAATAATAATCCTTTTAATAATAATACAATTAAACTTTACCGGAATAAATATAAAAAAAACATTTATTTAATATTTAATACTTTAATTTCATTATACCCATTTTTATTCTTTTCTTTTACGTTGTTTTGGTTATAGAATGACTTTTTGAAATATAATGCTTTTGTATGTGATGGTAGTGGTGCGCCAGCTTTTTTGACGCCTTTCTGCTACCTAAGGTATGCAACCCCTTTTCTACGCATCGGTTAAAGACTTCTTCACGACTTGTAGATACTCTCTTATACCCGCACTCTATAATGTATCAATGCCAGCATTAGCCTCCATTCTGGATTGTGTCCAAGTGTCCAGGGACCCAGGACCTCTCCAGATCGCATCATTATCGCCATCGCTATGTGGGATCTTCCAGGGGTTCATGTTCCACTTGATGTTTCAGAATCGTCCACACCTTTCTAGGGTGGCATTGTGGGATTATCGATAAAATGAAATAGACATCTAGTGTACACATTAGATACGAATTACACAAGATGTGTACCATTAAAGAATTATTAAAAAAGAAAATGGCGTTGTTAAATAAATCGCTAATCTGATTGATCATTACTTAAGCGTTAGCGCTACTGACAGGTCTTATCACTGCACGTATGTGCACCTAAGTACGCGAAAGACCCCCTGATTGCCAGGTAGGTATTGTAATTGCAGAAATTGGATACACCTTCGAGTAAGCTGAATTACCGCTTTAAGACAAATCTATACGCGCTTATCGCAAATTGGGGGGAGGGGGGCAAAAAGATGGGAAATGGTCAACGTGTAAATTCAATTGGTAATCTGCTTTGTACCCTACAAGTTGCATCTTCCCTACCCCAAGCCAACCACAAGTGCTCAGTGTTATGTACGGTACCTACTGCGACATTGCACAACATTGAACCCGCAACCCGCAGCCCGCAACCTTGCCGTCTCATCAGACGGTAGCAACCTCCTTTGAGCAACAATATCACATCCCGATAACTACAACCACTATGACCACCTCTTTCCCGCCCCTACTTTGAATTTGAATTGTTCAGCAACGGACGTTTGCCGACTCATTAACGAAGAACTCTTGACGTTTATTTTTTTTCTCCTCTGCACTTTATGTAGTCTAGCGCCGTGTTCAGTTCTATGTGCGTACGGCCCCCCTTCTTCATTGCGCATTCTCTCCTTTCACTAAACAACTTGATTTTGCAAAAAAGAAAAAAAAATACCCTTGTATTGGCCTGCAATGCTTCATCGCCGAATATAATGCTAATACCACCACACATTAATGCAGGCCTTCATTCGATCCTAGATCTGCAATTTCAACCTGTATATTCCTTGCCAACTCCATATTCTTCGCCGGAGAACATGATGCAATTCATCCAACATCTCCAACATCCAATACACTGACGGCACGAACCCGATATCCCCCGTAGGTTTCGATTGCTTCATTCGCCTCGTCCTGGAAATCGAATCTAAACGTTCGACTGCTGGGTAAATAGATCATCAATAGAAAGCGACTAAAGCGCCGGCGTCTCAACGCGCCCTCTCCGCCTCACGCAGCCATGTCGTCCGGTGGTAAGGGCTTCTTCTCTAGGAGTAAACATAGGAGTGACAAGAGACACACTGGTAGCGAAGAAGGGCGATTCCTCGGTTTGGATAATGAAACCTCGTCGCGTATATCTCGACATGTTAGGGACTCGTCGATAGTATCGCTCGACCGCCCGAGCTCTCCCGAAACCGGCGTTAATAACAACGCTGGTGTGATTACTGCCATCCCCTATGACACCACACATACCGACCAACGAAGTCCAATACCCGTCGAATACCTTCCTCGAGGCGAGCAGCCACCCGTGCGCCGGGATCTTCTACCCCAACCCCATCACTTGAATAAAGGTACCGGCGACTTTCATCAGTATCCATCTTTCGATACGGCCTCGATTGTGAGCGTTGCCAGTTCCCAGCACTCGGTTCAGCAGCGCCCCAGTACTGGTAACGGCGGGAATGTCACAATGGCGTCTACTGGTCGACAGACTCAATACCATCAGTGGGGACCAGCCTCAGGCGGTTCCCCAACGCCTCGTGCAAGCACAGCTTCTTCCATGCAAAATAGTAGCTACAATGAAAGGTGGGATTCTCTACCAGGTTATGGCATGCCCGGCTTCGGCAGAACATCCAGACAAAGCGACCAATCCAGCATATTTTCAGCAGGTAATGGAGTACCCCCTAATAGTTCCACGAACATGCGCTCATCCAGAATAGCACTGCCCAGTGCTACCTCCCAGAGTTCCATTGCATCGCAGCCCTCGAGTAGAGATTCTCATCGCCTAATCAAACCTCCAGGGAACCCAGTATTTCCACCCGGGAGCGGAGACGGGTTCCCACTTACTAGACCGGACGACGACAGGATTACGGAACAGATGTTCTACGAGTTGATGAAGAAGCGAGGTTGGCATAATCTTCCGGAACAAGCACGGCGGCAAATGCAGGCCTATCCATCATCCAAAAAATGGACACTCATCTACCAGGACCGTCTAACAGAACTACAAGGGGAGCAAAAGAGGAGGCAGCAGGCGGCGAAAACAGGAGTATATCCAACATCAAATGTTGATGTCGCCGCATCCTCTGATGAGGAGGGATCTCCTGAATGGTACGTGCGAAAGGTTATGGATAATACCTTGGATTTGAAAGGGCTAGGTAGCCTCGAGGTCAACTTGCGAACTCAGCAGATCGGTTGGGTGAAGCGATTCATCGAATGTCAAGGGCAGGTTGCTCTCACCAACGTCTTGTTGAAACTCAACCGGAAGAGCGCTGTTGGGCCTGCGGCCCCGTCCGACATAAAAACGAGCGACAAAAACCTCGACAAGGAATACGATATTCTAAAGTGCCTAAAGGCCCTACTAAACAACAAATATGGCGCTGACGATGCGCTCGCCCATCAGCAAGTGGTCGTGGCTCTCGTCACGTCACTTATATCGCCGAGGCTCACGACACGAAAACTAGTCAGCGATGTGTTATCCTTCCTGTGCCATTGGGATGGGGGCGAGGGTCACATAAAGGTGATCCAGGCTATGGATGTAGTGAAGACCCAGCAGAACGAAAATGGCCGCTTCGACTCCTGGATGCGGCTCGTCGAGGTCACCGTAGACGGGCGAGGGAAGATGGGCAGTCTCGTCGGAGCCAGTGATGAAGTCCGCAGTGGTGGTATCGGTATGGAGAACCTGTTGATGGAATACGCAGTTGCAACGCTCATCCTCGTCAACTCGATTATCGATGCGCCCGAGAATGACCTCCAGCTACGTATGCACATCAGGGCACAGTTCGGCGCTTGTGGGATCAAGCGGATCCTGACAAAGATGGAGGCGTTTCAATATGACTTGATAGACAAGCAGGTCGAGCGGTTCCGGACCAATGAGGCTATCGACTATGAAGATATGCTCGAGCGGGAGAATAGTAGTATGAAAGACAGTGTCGAGGGCGAGGTTAAGGACCTCAACGATCCGACCCAGATCGTAGACGCTATTCAGCAGCGGCTCCAAGGCTCCAAGACGCATGACTATTTCATATCCGCATTGCAACATCTGCTTCTAATCCGAGACAACGATGGAGAAGAACGGTTGCGCATGTTCCAGCTCGTCGACTCGATGTTAAGCTATGTAGCCATGGATCGGCGTCTGCCGAACATGGACCTCAAGCAAAGCTTAAACTTCACGGTCCAGAGTCTTTTAGATAATCTACATACAGATTCTGAAGCCAGGCAGGCCTTGGACGAAGCCTTGGAGGCTCGGCAGATTGCCGATGCTGCCATGGCAGAGCGGGATGAGATGAGAGCTCAGTTAGAACTAGGTGCGGATGGTCTTGTCGCTAAGCTACAAAGACAGTTAGATGAGCAAGCTCGCTTTATCGAAGCCCAGAAGCGCCAAGCAGATAGTCTTAAGGCCGAAATCGAGAACATGCAGACGGTGCGTGCTAAGGAAGCGCAGCGGTACGAGCTGGAAACGAGAGAACTGTATCTTATGCTTAGGGACGCCCAAGACGTAGCCGCCTCTCAGGCCGTCAAGGGCGTCTCTGGGACCAAGATAGCCGATGAGGATCCTGCCCGGATGCAAGGTATTCTGGATCGCGAGAAGCTTATGGATCGACTTGCCATGCAGCTTGAGCGACAGAAGACCCAGTATAAACTGGAGGGTAGAGTCTGGGGCGATGCCATTGGTCCTTCAGATCGCTTGCGTGCGCTACGTGAGGAAATGGATGGCTATGCAGAGAGCTACTCTGAGGCACCAGAAGGCACAGGGCTCCCACTGTCTGGTATGCTTGGGACAGTCAACAGACAGACGAGGTTGTCCAGGAAGCCCGTCGGCTCTGCAGGACAGCATATCTCTAGCGCTGATGAAGGTGTTACTGAAGGTGAAGATGACATTGTATACGAGAAGCCAAGGGTCGTCGAGATTAGGAGGCCCGTCATGGATCCTAAGCAGGCTGCCAGCCTCATGTCAGAGATCCAAGCGAAGGGTAAGAGGGACGATATTAGCGACTCTGAAGATGGCGCGACAACCAACCCATCTCACCCAAGCCTTGAGTCACAGTCACCCATCACCCCAAGCGAAGTTGAGCCGCCCAAGATTCAAGTTAGCGACACAGCTGCTCTCCCTCCTCCTCCACCACCTCCGATGCCAGGCCAAATTCCCGGAGCGCCGCCACCGCCGCCGCCTCCTCCCCCTCCTCCATTGCCCGGCCAACTTCCGGGAGCCGCTCCTCCACCGCCGCCGCCTCCGCCACCTCCTCCTCCAATGCCAGGAATGCTATCGCCCTCATCGGCAGCTGGCCCACCCCCTCCGCCTCCACCTCCGCCACCTCCTATGCCTGGGGCTGCTGGGGGAATGCCTCCCCCTCCTCCGCCAATGCCTGGTGCTATGTCCGGACACTTCCTTTCCGCGCAAAATAACTTTGGGCCGGGTCCTACAATCGGCCTCCCTGTTGTCAGGCCGAAGAAGAAGCTCAAGGCCCTCCACTGGGACAAAGTTGATACTCCCGAAACCAGTCACTGGGCGGCCCATGCTCCTTCCGCAGAAGCAAGAGAAGAGAAGTATGCCGAGCTTAGCAAGAAGGGTATTCTAGATGAAGTTGAGAAGCTGTTCATGGCCAAGGAGATCAAGAAGCTTGGCGTTGGCACCTCTAAGAAGGATGACAAGAAGCAAATTATCTCCAGCGACCTTCGGAAAGCTTACGGTAAGCTCAATTCTCACATACGAGTTCCCAAGTCCTGTAAAATACTAACTTATTCTAGAAATTGCTTTTGCCAAATTTTCACAGTGCTCCGTAGAAAAGATCGTCCAGATGATCATTCAATGTGACAAGGAGATACTTGACAATCCTGTTGTCATGGATTTCCTCCTGAAAGATGATTTATGCAACATTCCGGATAATACTGCAAAACTCATGGCGCCATACAGCAAGGATTGGACTGGTCCAGAAGCCAGTAAGGAGAATCGCGAACAGGATCCGAACGAGCTTACCAGACAGGATCAAATTTACTTGTACACGGCTTTCGAGCTACACCATTACTGGAAGAGTAGAATACGTGCATTGGCCTTGACGAGGAGTTACGAAGCCGATTACGATGAGATTAACGAAAAGATTCATCACGTTGTATCGGTATCGGAGGCTCTAAGAGACTCGGTATCTCTGATGAACGTGCTTGGTTTGATTCTCGATATCGGAAACTACATGAACGACGCCAATAAGCAAGCAAGAGGTTTCAAGCTCAGCTCGCTCGCCCGCTTGGGAATGGTGAAGGACGACAAGAACCAATCGACACTTGCAGATCTCGTCGAGCGTATCGTTCGCAACCAGTACCCCGAGTGGGAGGGCTTCACGGGCGATATTCAAGCTGTCATTGCCGTTCAAAAGATCAACATCGAGCAGCTACAAGCAGACGCCAGGAGATACGTGGATAACATTCGTAACATACAGATGTCACTAGACAGCGGCAACCTCAGCGACCCTAAGAAGTTTCATCCTCAGGACCGCGTCTCGCAAGTCGTCCAGCGGTGTATGAAGGATGCCCGGCGAAAAGCAGAACAGATGTCTTTGTACCTAGAAGAAATGATCCGTACATACGATGACATTATGGTCTTCTACGGTGAAGATCCGAAGGACGATAACGCCCGTCGCGACTTTTTCGCCAAGCTAGCTTCCTTCCTCCAGGAGTGGAAGAAGAGCAGAGACAAGAACGTACAATACGAGGAGACGAGACGTAGGAACGAAGCTAGCATGAAACGAAAACATGGGCAGCTCAGGGTCACAGGAACTGTCGAGAGTGGCCCGCCGTCGCCAGCCTCCGCCGGCGCGATGGACTCTCTTCTAGAAAAGTTGCGCGCTGCGGCACCGCAAACAAGAGATCAAAGAGATCGAAGAAGGCGCGCACGTCTCAAGGATCGCCACCAAGTTCGCATCGCTTCAGGGCAGAAAATACCCGATCCCGACGAGACGCCAGAGGCCGAAACTAATCCCAATAAAGAAGGTACCAATGGTATTGCAGATTCTGACAGTAACCCCCTTAGCCCGGATTTCCCATCTCCTAGCGAGGCTCCTTCAACGACTGGAGATGGAGATGGAGAGGATGGTTTGGCTCAGAGAGCTGCAATGCTGTTACAAGATATGAGAAGCGGTGATGTAGCGGATGATAATGATCCGGAGAAGAGGGATAGTTTGAGGAAATCAGCGGCAGAAGAAAGAAGGGCCAGACGACGGCGGTTAAAGGGTGGCTCCGGTCCGAGCTCTGGTACCGCCGAAACGGACGAGGGTGCCAAAACACCTATACCCGAAGAAACACTAGCTGAAGTCGCCGCAGAGGAATGAAAGGACGGCGCAAAGGCCAGTGTCTAATCGGAACCCCACTACTTCCATCTATCCAACCGATACGATGTATAATGTCTACAATATATTACCCGGCCAGCCCCAGGGGGAACTGTGTCCAGGTCACCGATGGGCTTCGCAAAGCTATTGTAGAACAATTCGAAACCAAGGCTCATGTACAAGTGAAGCCTGGAGCGTAAACTTACTGTATAATTACTAGTTCTGAACCTTGGATCGCTAAATCAGCACCTCCGTCAAACGGAGGCTTTGATGCATATAGGCAAACAAACCCACCGCTCGATTACAATATGTCACTGCGCTCGCCATGAGTGATTGCCAAGCTCGTTCATCTTCAATAAATGTGTATTAATTGCACTTGGCTTGGCGGCAAAACGATCCAGGCTATCAGAGAAGGGACTCTTTTAGAGGTGCGAAGGAAGAGACACGGCCAGACCGGGCCAGATTCCCTTTGTCAGCGGAGGAAAAGGAAGGGAGGAAGTTCTCGGATCGACCGGCCGAACCCTTTTCTCATGTCGGAGGGTGGGCGCGCTTATAGGGGCCGGCGAGGGTTACCTAGTTGGAAGGGCAGGGGGGAAGTGTGTGGGAAAAGGGACGTACATAAGCACAGTATATTACCTAGGTTTGTAGGCTCTACGATCAAGGGATATCTTAATAATTCGCTTCTTGCTCAACTTGTCAAGTATCCTTGGGTGATGTGGTGGTGATTATGCGTGTAGTGTCCCGAAGTCTTAAAAGGTGTTTATTTTGGTCGAGTCTCTCCACCTTGTACAGTACTTGAATGCCTTGATCACTGGACTATATAGTAATGCTCACTTATTTGAGTGGTCTGAGGATAGTGGTGAGAGTAAGACTAGGTACTATTAAGACTTCATGATGTGACATTATATGACATATAACACACAACTCTGCCACCTAGTAGTTACGTATACATAACTTTACTTTCATATTCAAGGAATACTACTTATAGAACTTCGATACGATAAAACACCGAGCAGTGTACACTGTCGCGCAGATCTATCTATATTATATCCTCTTTAACTTGTTCATCTCATTGCCGTAGTAAATACGAGGCTCTGAGATGATTCTCGGTGTGTGAGAGTAAAAGGGAAAACCCTCGTTCCAGCATCATCATCCAATATAACAGTAACCTACCCGGCCTTTCTAAACCAAGCACTAGCTTGAAAATAAATAAAGGGGAGATAAAAGAATAGAGAAAGGGGGCAAAAAGTTAGCCTGGGTGGGATTTGAACCCACGTCTTTTCCAACCTCGACATCTCATCTGGGGGTTTTATCAGAAGCGCGTATTGATGGAATGTGTTCCCACTACACCACCGGGCTTTTTGGTTATTAGGAGGTTTGAAATCTAGAATCATATGTGTAACTGCCTTAACTTGTTTTAGGCACCCCTATTTTTGCATGTAGCTTGCAGTATCTAGGTTAGATACCTACCTAGGTACCTAGTACAGCCAGCCTAGACGACTTGGACTTCCAGGAACCTGCATCGACAACGCATGCGGGTATACTGGTTTCGTATTGTATTGTATTGTATTGCATTGTATAATAAGAATATCTCTTAAGCCGGCCGGAAATAGTCGGAACGAAACCACTTGTTTTACTTCCTTTCCAGCCCTCCAACCGAAATCTTACCCCTATCCCGCAACCCTCCAAAACCCCATCTAATCATCTAACCTACACATCTCTCTCTCCTGCCACACGAACCAAACACAGCATAATCAATCCCTCTCAGTCTAAACATTAAACAACTCATCTCCCCTGTTCAAAATTTCCTCCACCACAGCCTCTATCCCAAGTTCGAAGAGGATTTGGACTTTCCTCTTCTCTTCCCCCCAAAACGTACCTAGGAGGGGAAAGAAAGGGGCTAAAAACAGACGGTAGTGGAAACAGGAGCAGTAGAGAGCATATATAATTGCCCTAAAGATAGGTACTCAAAACGAAACACACTTCCTCCTACGGGATTCTTGTCTGGGTTAATATTTCTAAGCATACTCCCAGAGTCCAGGTTAGAGTAATGAGCCTAGGAAAGAAAGGGGTTGACGGTACATATTTCAGATATAGATGTCGACCTAGTTGTAATCTTCATATATTGAGATATAATACGTACTAACCTATACATTTACTATCCCGTACGACCCGCCATTAAACAAAAAGTAGATCTGCTTTACAAGTACTTCGAAAAAAGGACCCCCCCAACAGCAACCGCTCTATTTCACTTCACCAAAAATAAAGACCAAAGAGGCATAAATCCAAAACACCATTCATTCTCTCTTAGCACACACACAAACACGTGTCAGCCTCAAGAGCTGACCGTCGTTTTATTACAAGAATTTCTAGGTCTATATAATACAAGCTGGCAGCGCGCACGCATGTATCCCAGCTTTCGAGCCGTAACAGATGTATCACAATGTAAGCCTTGCGCCCGCGCCTGTGCCAATCCCTTAATCTCCTCCGTTATGCATGTATCAGTCAGTCAATCATTTATCGCCATCCAATGCGTTTCTTCTTTACTTTGCCATAACGTCTACGTAGCGCCCTGTCTTCTTCGCCTTCTTGCCTCCCTTCCTCGGTCCTGCCGCACCGAGTAGGTCGTCGATGCTGCTCGCGTTGCTCAGGCTTGTAGCCGGTCTGCTAGGCGGCGCGCTAGGAGGCCCGCCTGGGGCGCTGCTAGTACTCTGACCCGAGACGGACCGCATCATAGGCGGGGCGCCACCGGGAACCATGAGGTTATCGTGTGAAATAGCACTTCTGAGTAGCGTAGGCGCAGGCGTAAGATGAGCACGAGGAGGGCCTGTGGGTGGGACTCCTAACCCCCCTGGAGGAGCGGATGTAGATCCCGGCGGCGGAGGGGTGGCAGCGGCACGAGGAGGAGGCGGCGTTGCCGACTTAACAGGAGTGTTCTCAGCTCCTGATTTCTTATTGACCCAGCGCCCGAGATCAGGATCGTATACGAAACTGCTGGCCTCGCCGAGTTTGGCCTTGATAGGCTTATTGGCTGGTTCGAGTGACTCCTTTTTGGCACCACCGCCGAACCATCCTCCAAAGCCCCAGCCTTTCTTGGCTGCCTTCGCCTCAGCAGCACGTTTTTCTAGAAGTCTGTTAGTGACATGTAGATAAGAGACGTTAATTTTGTACTCACCCTCTTCCTCGGCAATCCTCTTAACCATCTCCGCGTTCTCCCGGTCCATATCCGCCTTGCTCTTCCCTTGTGACTTCAGGCCAGGAACATCATCCTCGTCATCGTCGAAAAAGCTCTTTTTCTTAGGCTTCGACTCACTGGGAGAATCGCCCTCGTTGTCACCCAGACCTGGCTCGTAGGACGGAGGCTCAAAGCCAGAAGGTTGGTATGAAGGTGGTTCGTATCCACCCGAGTAACTTTCGGACTGTCCTGTAGGAGCCTCGAAGGAGTTTGCTGATGGCGGCTCATATCCGTACGAAGGAGGCTGATAACCCTGCGTTACGCTGGTGTCATTTACCGGAGCTTCTGGTTCCGACTCCGTAGGTGAGGCTTGCGACTGAGAAGCATTGGGGTTTGGTGGGGTTTGTGCGGCTCCATATGGATCGTAGCCCGGGAACGAAATTCCAATACCCGTAGGTTGTGGTGCCGAGTCTGATCCCTGGGAGACTGGCATATATGGAGATGACTGAGAAGCGGCCGGTGCCGCAGGTTGATATGCAGAGGTGGAGGAGTTATGATTGGGGGTATAAGGGCTTCCAAACGCAGACTGCATGTCTGATCCTCTTCTTACTGGTAGCTCAAAAGAGCTCCGTGTAATCTCACCCGAGGCCCTTTCCATTGAAGACCTAGGAGCTGGGTTATAAGAAGCACTAGGGTCGTATGGGTTATTCGAAGGCTGAGATGCTAGTGGAGCATAGCGTGAAGCGGCCTTAGTGGCTGGGAGGGTAGGTGATGGGTTACCGTTTCCGTATACTTCGAAGTTCGAGACGGACGGGGATCGACTGATCGTCGGTGTCCCACCTGCAAGACGGGAAAAGGGCCCGGACTCAGCACCAGCTTCACCCGGCGCTGCATTACCAGAACCATCCTCATCATCACCGGCAACAAACTTGTTGAAGCGGCTCCACATGTTGGTAGACACTTGGTCCATTCTAGGCTTCGGGATCCACGAAGATGACTCTTCCTTTGGAGCCTGTTTCAATCTTCTCATAAGATCGTCCACGGCAGACTCCAGAACGGCGTGGTAGTAAGGTGACCTCTTCGTCTGCGCAGTGATGGCGTTGTAGATACCCTCGCAGTACTGTAAAGCCTTATCTCTAAACCCATGTTCAGCAAGGGTCATAGCATATTGTAGCTTGTAAGCAGCCAAGTGTGGACAACTCTGAACAGCATTCGAGCCTCCCACAAGGGACAACCCATATTCGTACACTTCGCTAAGTTGTAAGGCCTCCGTCTCCTTCGCGAACTGGTCGGCTTGGTGACAGTGATCAGCTCCAACAAGGACGAAGTTTACATTAGGGTCATCAAGACCGCCAAAAATAGCAGAGTTTCTAGCAAAAATGTAGCAGATGTGAGCTGCTTCCGCCCTCCCGTATCCAGAGAGCAAGTTACCAAGCGATCGTAAGGCTTGAGCATCACCAAAACTCCTGTTGCTGAGTATTAAGCCAAGTGTCTCGCGCCATTTGTCGAGACCCGCCAATGCATCCTGGGATGCGCCAATAGAAGCTGAAGTAGATATAAGCTGAAGGCCCGCGCGCGCATGAACCGGGACGAGCTCGTCTACCGACTCATCAAAATTTCCAGAAAGAACGCCATAAAGGGCAGCGAGCGACTCGTTTCCATGGCCCGGATGGTTCACCTCCTTCTTGATGAACTCTTGAGCAACCTTTTTGTACAATTCCGGACTTTGCATCGTGTTCGAGATAAGCATTGCGTGACCCCAAAGTCTCTTATCTACCGCAGCCCAGACAGCCTTTTCGCGGTCACCGGACAACAAATGGTGCCGGATCTGTTCGATAGTCGTAGAATCGACAGCGTCCGCTTGCATGTTGGTTACAGTCGAAGATATTCCTGTCAAATCAGCTCCAGTAGAAATTCCAGCAGCAAGCTCAGGATTACTAGTGTCCAGGCCAGGCGAGATAACATCCCTAACGGCTTTTTCTACTGTAGGATTTCCTTCCAAAAGGCCATCATTTTCAACAAAAACCCGCAGAATCTTCCACAATAATACCCGCTCAACAGCTCTCTTGTCTTCATGTGAAACAGCTTGCAAGAACGAAATATTTGGAAGACTTCTTTCAAGAGCATCAATACCAGCCGTCAACCATGCAACCGTCTCTTTCTTCTTTGACTTCCCCTTCAAAGGTCCTGGGAATTTGGCTAGGCGTTCTTCCAGAGGTTGGATATCCTTGACATGCCGTACTTTCACCTCACCTGGGCTACGCACAATCATCGGAAGCGCCTGGCTAATGCCATATCGTGGGACATCTGTGGGGAAAGAGGTTACAAGTATTCCACCTACGCCCCATGTAATGACGGGACAGCCTCGCCATCTCTTCAAGGGGTCCTGCTCTCGACCATCGGTTGGCGGGACAAGATTAAGGTGCTGAGACATCCCCCGGGTTCTAATAGCAGGTCGAGCTGCATCCGTGTTCGGTATCTCCCGTGGGGAAGAAGCACCTTGCACGGAAGACGGCCGAGGGACAGGATCAATAGGCCTTACTCCAGCCCGATTTCCATAAAGAGCTCCAGGTGATTGGGTTTGAGACCGAGGTGGTGGCATAAAATTGACCTCTTTATGTGGTACGGATGCAGGAGACATCGGGACATAGCTTGATACAGCTCTCTTAGGGGGGGATATCGCGTTATAGGCAGGAGAACTGAGAGGCGGAGGGGTATGTCTGGCTTGTCGTGGACTATATTTAGATTCGGACGGAGCCCTGGGCGCAACTGGCGGAGACCGTAATAAGGATTGCTCCTCCTCTACTTCCTGCGTTGGTGGTAATGAAGGCACTCTTGTAAGACGAGGCTCATACTGGGATGAGCTTCGACGTTCAGAAGTACCTTCAACGTTCATAGGACTTGGCAGCGGCTTATCGTGTGAGATCTCAAAATGAGAGTGAGCGAGGGGACTAGAAGTTCGAGGTTGGTGTGCGAGCATCGGGGGTGGAACAGCGGCATATCCACCACTAGACGACCGGACGGAAGGCGGGGCGGGCGAATATCGGCTAGAAGCAGGCGGTGGGACACCGTTTGCTACCGATAATTGAGGCGGCGCGGGTGAGTATCTTGAGATCGCAACAGGAGGCACACTTGGCGTGGGTAGCGAATTGGACTGCGCCGGAGCATAAGGACTAACACGCTCTGGAGCAACTAGTGACGCGATACCAGCTGCTTGCTCTTGGGGAAAATGAGGAGGATGGGAAGTGGGCGATGTTAAAGGGGATCCATGAAGAGGACCGTGTGGCGGTTGTCCATATGGGCTAAGTTGAGGTGAGGCGGAAAGGTGACTGTGCCGCGACGCGGGCCGGGGCTTCGACGCTAGAGGTAAGTCCTCGAAGAAGCTAGATTTAGATTTTAACTGAGGGGTAGACTTCTGGGCTACTGCCGCCGCCGGTGGTGGTAGCGGTTGACTTGAATGGCTTGAACCAGGTGGTGATAAACTTGCGTTTGAGGCTCCCGGTGGTGGCGGTTGGGAATATAAGCTCGCACTCCTTGGAGGGGCGGCTGGAGGTCCCAGAGATGCACTGCTTGCTCGTGGAAGTTGCTGCATACTAATTCGCTTCTTCGGTTTGACAACTTCCATCGGGAGATCGTACGGGGATGTATATCCACCTTTGGCCTTGTCAGCAAAACTTTGAGCTTTAGGCAGAGCTGGCTTTGGAGGTGGCTCAAATCCGCCCATTGTCGGCGGAGGAGCCGTGGCCGGGTGCGCATAGGAAGGAGGTTGCGGCGACTGCATTCGATTGACAATCGGAGCTGGTGCATAAGGGTTTGGGCTTAATTGCGCCTGATGCTGGAAACTATCAGGAGTATAACGACCATTCAAGCCTGCCGACTGAGGTTGCGCAGCTATGTTAGCCTGAGATATCGAAACTATAGGTGCCACCAGTGTCTGCTCGGCCGTATCTTCCAAGAAACCCTCGTCATCACTTCCGAAGATATCTGCTGGATCAAGCTCCTTATTCTCAGCAGTCGAATCTAACAGAAAGTCTTCGTCATCATCAAAGGCAGCAGCCCACTTCGCATCAATATCGACGGGTTTCGGTTGAGTATCAGCCCCCTCCTTCGAATGAGCTTCAGAATCGCCGTTCACAGTCCGCTGTGCAAGCGTGTCTGAGTCCGCCAGTTCTTCCGGCGTGGCGTCTTTGACCGGAGACGGGATCTCTGAATTTGACTCTTCTGCCCCCGTCACAGAGTCTATAACTTGCCCCATTACCATAGATGTAGATTTCCTCTGTAATGTATGCTTGAAACCAGCATCTCCTTCTAGACGAGAAGTATCCTTAGTTACCTGGCTGAAAAAGCCATCATCCCCTTCAACGTCATCCTGCGTAAAGGCATCTCCGAGTCCTGGAGCCTCTGGTTCGTGATGGCTCTCTGGGTCGTGTTGTTCACTCTGTGGGATTAACGGTAAACCCTCCTCGAATCGAGCATCTAACTCCTCCTCCGCAGCACCCACAAGCTCTCCACCAACATATTGCTGGGACAAGTCCCCATTTGCACCAATTTCATCCTCGACGGGCTGATCTTCGCCAAGAGTATCGGGAAATTCAGATTGAGCGGCTGGGTCGGTGTCTGAATTGTCCTTCTCCAAGTCATGCAGGATGTCTTGGGCCTGAGTCGATGGGGGTGGGTGATCAAATTCGCCCTCAGTCGCTTCCTCCCTTTGCGGTACGGCGGGAAATGAGTTTGTCCTCTCGTTCGGTGGCATAAACTTAAAAGGGTCCGTGTCCGATCGCTGTAGGCTCAACTCGCTCTCGTCGTCATCGTTAAAGCTTACCTCGTGAGATACAGTACGCGCAAACGAGGTTGTGCTGGAATGTTTGGCCGCGTTGCTCGTTCGAGTAGTTTCCGCTTGGGCAATTTCGAGTTCATAATCAGGTACGACAGCATCGTCACCTTGCGCAGTCGCAGCAGGTGAATGTCCCGAAAGGTCCCATGGGTTATCCCCAGCGTCATCATGATTAAATTGGTCTAGAAACGTGCTGTCGCTTGGTTGTTGAGGCTTGGCGCCTTCTTCTATTATTTCGTTATTTAACATATCCTGAGCTGGGTGCTCAATCGCGTGCTCATTATCGACATTCACATCTTGACTATGCGTCGAGCCGAGCTCTGATATTTGGTTGTTATCGTTATTAGTGTATGGCATCTTAGCCGGATGCCACGTCGCACTTGGGGCATCCATCTCCGAGTACAATGATCGCGAACTAGATAAGCATCGAAATGGAAAAGCCCCCGTAAAGTAGAACTAGGAAACGGTACTGCAAGATCAGGACTAGTTAGTCTCCTGGTTCGCAATAGTATCGTGACATCAACAACAAGTACGGGACGAAGTCGCATGCCAGATGCTAAACTAAGTTGATAGGGGCAAACAGCGCGATGCCATAATTAGATAGGTAGCAAGGGAATGGGATGGATCGCGCGACTCATACCGAAACAGAAACCGACTCACTTATACAAGAACAACTAATAAAGACGTTTATTCTGGACTCGTTACAAGCCAAACTCCATGATCGTATACTTTTAGAGGAGCAATTATCGTTATTGCTTTCTTGGGGCACTTTGGGAGGAAATTGGGAGGAAAAATGGGAAAGTTGAGGCAAAGTGGCAGATCCACAAGAGGTTACTTGAACTTTACATACTATCGTCCGTTGAGGGCCAATGTTCAAAACTCATCAATGATCCATGTACCCATGCAGCTTATGCACAGCACAAACCCACGCTAGAAGACACCTGGGTTAGCGGGACAGCCAAATAAATGACATAACCACGAGGGAGGTACGGATTAGAAGACAACATGTCCGCTATTGTAATTATCCGACAAGTCAGCGCATGCCGAATAATTCGACTAATCGAGTTAATACCTGCCTGTCTGCCTGCCTGCCTAGGTACCTACCTTAGCCATATATAGCTTATATCTCTCAGGCCCGAATATCATCCTGCCGGTGGGCAATAAAATCTGGCATCTCTGCTTATTCGATAGTGATTAAGTCGTTATTAATTTAACGATTCATGTAGGTGTCTTTAGGAGGTAGTCTATGTACCTATGTAGGTAAGTACATATGTACATATATGGAGACGACATGAGGCACATGACGGACAAGCGTACCCAAATATGTACATGTATGGCGGAATCTTGGTAGACGAGTACATTATGTACTTGCACACGTACATACATAAATGGGAACTTGACGACGTAAAGCACGGGCAGAACGGGTCCCTGATTCCGTGCCTGCATTGCTTCCCATTCCCTGCTTCCCTTATGATTGGTTAGGTCATAGGTGGATTCCACAAAGCTTCGGCAGCCAATTAGCAATACAAGCTCCAGCCCTAGAAGCTTATTTTTAGGTATCGACCCTTAGCACGGTGCGCTCCGATATCCGACTTTTCAACTCTCCCGGTTCAAGTCGTCTCTGGTTCGTCAGGCGCTCTTAAAACACCCTTTTAAATCTTGATCGCCGGCGTATCCGCTAAGCAGCAGTCAACTTCAGGTCGAGCAATGAACAATACGATATGGCGATAAGGAGTTATGCAAAGAAGCTTCTATTCCGGCTTATCACAATCTCATAGCTACCTCCTACATACATATATACTACCCCTTGTGTTCGCCCTGTTTCCGTGCCACACGCACG
Organism: Daldinia grandis; assembly: GCA_022432525.1. NCBI lineage: Eukaryota > Fungi > Ascomycota > Sordariomycetes > Xylariales > Hypoxylaceae > Daldinia > Daldinia grandis. The sequence goes on from JAJKLB010000001.1 coordinate 3,019,915, forward strand.
ATATATTATCTCCAGATATCCAGATATCTCTCCACTCCATACCGTCCACCACCCTTCATTTAAAACTTCAGGTAAATATCAGCTCGCGCCCGTCCCGTAGTAGGAGCCGCAGCCAGCTCGGAAATCTTCCGAAGCCGCGCCGCACTAGTTTCGTAGACAGCCGGCACCCCGGTCTCCGAAAAGGGGCGACCGTCCTTGATCATCTCGGCCAGCCCCTTTGCGCATAGCAACACGTTCGGCATGCCGTGACCGTCGAAGCCGGCGCAGATGTATTGCCCTGGCTTAGACGGTACGTGGCCGACGTGTGGCGCGCTGTCTGCAGAGTACTGTAAAATAAATAAGCTTGAGTGTTAGTCTAAGTCGGACGGACGGACGGACTATCAAGAAACGATGCTTTGATACAGCATCAAGAAGAATTAAAACACTCACGCCCATGATGCCCGTCCAAATACTCTCCGTCTCCGTCTCCGCCCTCTCCCACCCCGTAAACGTCCTCGCAGCCCAGTGGTCAAAATATGCCACCGTAGACTCGATCAGTGTCGAGTCGTCGTAATTCCTATACCACTCATCCCTCTCGTCAACAAACGCGCTCTTCCCGCCTCCCGCAATAATACTCCCATCCCCGCGCAAGCCATAATACGAATCAATCGAATTCGGACTCTCCATTTCCAACCCGGCCGAGCCCAGCGGTATATCCGCCGCCAGCCCGTCCCGCGCATCCGGCACAATCCTGCAAACAGCACCGCGCGCCGCATAAATCGCATCATCGTACTCGGGCAGCAAACCCGCCGTATACGCATTCGTCGCAAAGACAACCCGTTTCGCCCGCGTCGCCCCCCTAGCCGTCGCCAGCGTCCAATACCCCTCCCCATCCACCGTCTCGGAAACTCCATGCACCGTCGTCTTCGTCTGCAGATTAACCCCCTTCCCCACCGCCCCCTCCAGTAAATGCATAACCAGCTTGTACGGCCAGACCACCAGCGCCGGGTACGTGAACGCGACCTTGGCCCCGGCGACCCCCGACACGCGCTCCGCGTCGCCCGGCCCGTGGTACGTGACGGAGCGCAGGGTCGGGCAGTTGAGCTTCGTCATGGCGTCCCATAGCTTCTTGATCTTGGCGGCCTCGGCTGCGTCCACGAACACGTCGCCTGTGGTTACCGCGCGCAGGTCGCAGTCGACGTCTTCGTCGCGGATGAGTGCGGCGACGGCTTCCGCGTTGGCGACTTCGAAGAGCGCGACTTGGTTTGCGGTCTCTAGGCCTTGCGCCTGCATGCGCGCTGCGAGAGCGACGAAGAGATCGGGGCGGATGTGCCCGCCTAGATCAATGTTAGTAAGTTCTTATCCAAGGCATAAGATCGCAAGTCGAAGTGATATGAGACTATAGGTAAAGTATCGTGTTGCAGGACTTACCGTTCCTACCGGTAGCCCCTGAGCAAGCCTCCCGAGCCTCCAAGATGGTAATGCTTGGCTCTAGTTCGTTCTCGGGACTGTCCTTGAGCAGATAGTGCGCTAGAGCAGCACCCGCAAACCCGGCGCCGATAATGACGATGTCCTGCTTCTCGGGGAGTTCCGGGGTACTGCGGTGGGAGTCGAGATGGTGCAGCTGCGTCCGCCAGTACGGGACCGTTGCGTTCTTGACGGGGAACGGGCCGGCCATTGTAGTGATTAGCATTGAGATATTAGTATTAGAACTAGAATTATGAGTATATATTTCGTATATATGTCGACACGTCGATGCCTCGATATCAAGTTCGCAAATATAAAGTATTGAACTCGATTGCTCGTTTGTTTGCTTTCGCTGTGATGTTACCACCAGATGTATTCTCATGGTGAAGCCATTCTTATACTCAACTCCATAATGATAATAAGATATGTGTTCTACTTGCTTTAGATGAGTCACTTCTAGGAGCCGTCGTAATCAAATGCGCAACAAGCCGATATATCGAGCCAACCCACACATGATACTGTCAACAATACCGGTATAGTTATGGGTTGTGTAAGAGCAGTGCGCGGACTATACCGCATCGTCGGTATACACGATGCATACCACAACACCATCCATCTGCTTCCTAGTCCCTCTATCATCATCATCACGATCATCATGCCTAGTGACGGATTAGCCCTTACAAGCGACATGCACTTCATAGTAGTGTACGTCAGCAAAGCCATAGTCCTAGACTACATCCTCTCCATAGACAATCGAAAGTGCGCGTAGAAACACGTAGTCCTACACATCGCGCATCCGGCAATGACTCTACTCTACTCTCCTCTACTCCATCAAACCCCAGCTTACATGTGGTGATTGTTAATCCTATACCCCTTCCCCTCTCCGGCATTGTATAGACATACGTAGCATATATTTCGCCGTTCTATACTAACCCGGACTCTTGGCATGATGACGATACCATTCCCGGATAGGGCTGGCCATTGCAATCACAGACATTAGCAATTAAGCACCCAACAAATCCCCAAGCGAACGTAAACTATACCTCACCGCTCCTCAGCCCTAAGAAGTTTACGGCAGGAGATAAGGTATAAGTCGTCGAAAGCGTCCGGTCGCGCATGTGACGTTGTAGTAGAAAGCGCTTCTCCAAATGGAGCCTCAATCACATCATACATGAGTGATGACGCGGCTCAGATAGCCCACGTAAGGCCCCGGGAGAAACGAACGTTGCTGTGAACAATTCCAGCCTTACGTGCTTATGATAGAATTTATACTGAAAAAAAAAACATGAAGAAATATTATATTCATGCTTAAAACTAGAACTGTTCTCAAGTTGTATTATCTTGAATGTATAGCCGCCCTAAGCGCCTATCTATGCCAAACTCCGTATGCCCTTATCAAATCCCAACTGCTGGTATACCTCTCAACGCCTGTCGCAATGCTGCTTAAAAGACTGGAAGGTCCTCTCAAAAAAACCCCCCGGTATGATCTAATTCCTCTGGCGCTTATTAGAAAACCCACCCCTACCCGAACTTTCACGAGCTCTCTTCCGCTCAATCTCCTCCTTCATAATGCGCTCAGCTTCGCTCATCTTCTTCGGCTCTCCAAAAGCTGGTGCTTTCTTCGGCGCTCCCGTGAGCGCGTTCTTTTTCGCGGCCGCGAAGACGTTCTTAGGTTGGGGCTTGGCTGCCATTTTAAGTGAAATAGGAGCGGCGGCGGCTTTCTGGGCCGTGGAAGGCTGTTCTTGTGTAGCTGGGGGTTCCTCTTTCTTCCCTGCGTCTTTCGGTGGCGACGCTGATATCTCTGGGGTAGATTTATCTGGTGAGGATGTTGGTGCCGGCTGAGTAGCGGGCTTGACGCCAAAGGAAAGCTTGATCTTCTCTCCCTCTTGTCTCTTGAGTTCTTTGACTTCCGAATCATCGACCTCGTCCTCGTTTTGCTCACCCGCTTCCCTCTTCGCGCGCTTGATTTGTTCCTTGATTAACATGTGTTCGCGCTCCTCGTCTCCTCTATCTTGCATCTCCTTCCTCCGCACCGCTTCTTTTCGACGTAAGGCATCCGGGGAGTCGTCTATCCATGCGACATGGATTCCCTTATCATTCTCCTCGACTCTACAAATTCCTTCCCTTCCCAGGTGCTTTGCGAACTCGGTAAGAGAGTGCCACTTGGTAGCATTCATGTGGACATGCTCTTTGTTGGCAATGTAGTTCTGGTAAAAATTGTTGATCTGCACTTGCTTCTCTCCGTGGGAGGTTCGTAGTAGCTGTAAGAAGTCCTTGAGGAACTGGTTACTAAAATCGTCGATATACTTCTTCGCATCCTCGCCAACTAGTAGCATCTTCCTCGTGTGGGACTCGCTTTGAGTGTGCATCTTGAACGCATTAGCGTCCCTGCATTGTTTTTCGCATATTTGGCAGTACCATCGAAGTCGCTGTAATCCCTTCGATTTCATTTTATTGTTTAGGTATTTCGTCGATCCAACTTCTGCTTTCGGCATCTTGGCGGTATTGGTCTGGGACGATCTGGGTTTAGAATCCAAGTATTCGAATTGTCAGTTAAATAAGCGTCGTATCGTAGTTAGAGAGATTGACGAGCTGCAACGGTGATGAACGATGAAGAAGAAAGGTCAAGTGTGGCGCTGCAAGCTGTTGACTTTATCGATAAAGTCTACCCCTGGTACAGCAACGGGTGCCAGCCGCCGAGATTCGGCATACCCGATTAATCGAGATGTAAACAACGAATCAACGTCCGGGTTTAACTTCAAACTTACCCAGCTAGGCAAATACTGAAAATAGGTAATCATCATCACTTAAGGGTGAGACCTTTAAGCCCACTACGAATATCGACCAACCGCCTAAATAAATATTGTTAAATCATCTGTGGTCTTATACATACCTACCTAGGTAGTTGGACAAGACATCAGTTATCGCAAATTTAAATTTGAATAGCCTCATTTATTTAAGACACGCTTCAAGCAGATTAACGCCTCTATATCTATCAAGCTTTTATAGGTAGCCAAGCATAGCTTTAGCTCTATGTATGGGAGCGTGTTGATGCCCCAGCCCTTTTTTCAATAAGTACATACTGACTAACCACCGTTTTATAGTGACCTATTTCACAAACATGAAACATGTATATCATGTTAAATGCAAGCATACCGTGCTACTAATCGAGAAATGTGAATAAGTTTGTATGTAGTATGCTCATGGCTCTTGTGGCTTCCCTTGCGTCGATGACACACGAGATATTTATCTCACTTGCGCCTATTATCATAGTTAGCGACATATCCAGAACCACCCATACTATGCGCGTCATATACGCTGCTACATACCTTGCGATATCATCTCGATATTGATGCTATGTTCTCCCAGCGTCGAGAACATGCGGCCAGCAATACCCGTCATGTTCTTCATCTCCGCCCCGACTAGACTTAAAATGGCCATGTTAAGTAAGATACTAACATCTCCGCATTCTTCTAGCTCTGCCATGGCTTTTTCGAAATGGTGGACCGATGGGCTGGAGGAATGGATGGCCATTGACACATGAACCTCACTCGTAGAGATAAGGTCCACGGATATCCTATGACTGTTGAGGATTGAAAACACTTTGGCGAAGAAACCGTGAGAAATAGAACGTTTGTTCGAGTGTACGTTGATGACAGTGATGTTGCTCTTGATAGAGACTGCTGTGGGTCTCCGAGGATGTTTCCGTAACGAGGCGTCCGAAGGCCGGGATCTCCTGATCTTCTGTGCTGGAGACTGTACCGGATCTGGCACCACGATGGTACCATTCCCACGGGGATTGTTCACATTCTTGATGCGAATTGGTATCGGAGGATCCGCCTTGATCACTTGGTCCATTGTCAGATGGTGAATGACTTCAGAGCCGTAGAACGTGAGTTCTGCCGCCTCTGACGGGGTGATAGACGCGAGCAGCCTTGCTGTTGGGACTTTGGTGGGATCTGCCGTGAATATACCGTCTACCTCCTTCCATATTTGCAGCTCTTGGGCCTTCACCCCCACCGCGACTAGAGCGGCACATAAGTCAGTATACCCTCGCCCAATATCTCCATCCATCAAGCTTCCAGGGACGTTGCCGAAAAAACCCGTGACTACGGGCACTCTGTCGTTGCAGGCTTGTATCCTCTTCCGGAAGATGGCGGCTGCATCTTTGTAAAATGCTGGACTTAACCGGTCGGAACTATCATAATGCATAACATCAGATAGGTCTACATACTCTGCATCAACATGCTATAAATATCGTCAGTTAAATAGGTTCACGCATTATCTAGAATCCTTCAAACAAACCCTATCTCTTAATAAGTACGTCATAAATCTGCAACTCAACTTCTCCCCAAAGCTGACTACTCGATCCTTGGATCTTGCGTTAACTTCCAAGTTGAATCGTTTAGCCGCAATGATATAATCTATTAATTCCTGGCAGTCCTCTTCTATGTTGGACGATACAGATTTTTGTAGGTCGGGATTCTTTATCCACTTCTGCGCTGCTGCAACATGGTCGACGCAGATGTCTCGTATGACAAGCTTGGCTTTTTCGACAAGCTCATGCTGGGTGACTTCATTACTCGTCGCTACTGATATAGCGCGTAGATGCTTGTAAACTTCTAGGAGTCTATATGAATATATCATGTTAGATCAATTGGACCAATCGCCCATTCATAAGGCATCCAGTGACTCACCGGCTGGTAGTACCGGTCACCTTCTTGCCCGAGCTTCTAGCAGAGCAAATGACGGCAATCTTGTTAGACCTTAAGCTGGCTCTTATCATAGAGTCAGTAATGTCTCATAGAGGAACGAAGTTGCAATCTCGTACCGAACAATTCCTTCAGCAATCTATATTCAAAGTTGGACAATGTCAGTGATACTAGATTGGGCGAGAAAGGGTCGGTGCATCACAAACGCTGTCTGGGAATTTCCCGACACTTGTGCCTCCGAACTTCTGTACTATCCAGCCCCCGCTGCTGGTGTTGCCCTGGAGTATAGCGTCCATGGCCATCGTGAGACAAAAATGAATAAAATAATATTCCGCCTCGATGTTGGGTGAGATTTTATACTGAATGTGAATAATGTAGGTATGTGCGTTGATGGCGGGGCAGATTCAGTGTAACTAAACTGAGTTACAATTTAATTATTTTTTATATATATATTTTTTGTATTTTTTATAGAAATGAGAGTTGGTGATTTAAATCGCATATGCCTACTTTAAATGAGAGGAGAGAGAATATAATAAGAGGTAGGCAATTGATTGGAAGAATTAGGATATACTTGGCAGGCACTCACTTGCTCATCGGATTCAGACATAAAATTTGAATTAGTCTTCCTTAAAAAGGGGCCCCGAATCGGAGGTTCTACGGCGGTGCCACGCCACAATCAGTCGGTAGCGAATGGAAGTAGCATACCGGCTAATACATTCGAATTGCGGGGCATAAAGATGGGACCTCTATTCCCTTTTCGCAGGTAGTCTATTATCGTATATGTAAATTGAGGTCATTTGAATTGCATGCATTTAAGACTTACCTCGATATAAGACCTCGAAATACCTCGAAATACCAACAGCATAGGTACCTTATCTTTTCCTTATTACAGCTCATTATCTAACCGGCAAGATGCCGGAACAGTCTTCAAAGCTCCCAACTCATCTAACCTAGGTTAGTATCTTGAATTTGATCGGTGCCATATCTTGCATATAGTAAACCACGCCTTATAGCTACCAAAATTGTCACTCACAAAACACGCAAGAAAAGTAACCATAGTATAACAATCCTTTAGAGCGCAACTAGCTGCGCGTGGACAGATGTAAATAGCTACGGGTATCATACAAGCCATGTTACACAAGTATTCGGACCTCTTATCCTATCAGAGTACCAAGGCGAATGTCCATGCCGCCCCTTATACACCTGGGGCCAAAACCTGTCCTCCTGACCATGCATGCATGAACTTTGTCCTTTATGAAACCAAGGACCAGCTATATCGGCCCAACCCTCAAAAGCTCTTTTCCGTGCCTCGAAAATGTGCGCCCTGTCCGTTACAAAATTACCACTTAAACGTTCCTGCCAGGCATAAACCCCCGAGATCCTCAAACCCATGGGGTCCCAGCTGTCTATCGTATTCGGTCATACCGTCATACATTCGTGTACGTAGGTCATGTCTTACCCGATCGGGCAAATAGTTAAACAACACCACCGACACCGAATATTAATATATAGTCTCTACAACCCCGGAGACTCGCACTGGTCCTATTGGACGGACTCCTCTAAGTTGAGGGAATGTAGGCTCTGGTCCTGACCTTCCTGGTACTCAAATTTTTCGAGAGGGAAGTCTTCTTCTGGAGTCCTGATCCCAATCCCGCTATCGTCGTGATTCACTGGCATGTGGAGGGAATCTGCCCCATTGACTTCAAGCTGAGACGGGAAAGGGGCACGGTCTGGTTGCGGCTGGGAAATATGCGAGATGCCCTGGTCATCGCTGCTAACACGCGAACCTCGGAAGGCCACGTCGTTACCGTCTACCGGGGGCTTGATCTCGCTGGTAACGGGCGGCAGCGAGTTCTTCGACTTCATAAAACCGCCGTATTCGGCTAGGAACGAAACCATCTCGTCGAGCCAGCATTTTGTCACCCACCACGCTCCAAAACTATTGCTCTGGCGCATGGTAAGGTCCCGCATCACCTCTAACCCGACACGTTGCACGCACCAAACAATATCCGCTGCCGCGGCGTAGGGGAAACGTTTCTGGAGAGATAATAAGAAGTCGACCCATCGCTCAAGGAAGTGCTCTGAGGTGCCATTAGAAGCATTTGACGACGGTAGTCCTCGTCTGTTGTTGAGTGCTATCTCCCCATAAATATATTTACACTCTTCACTCCAGGGGATGTCCACGGGGTCGATCAGGTCTCTGATTTCATTAAGCAAGAGGTCAACTAAATCATCCATCCCTCTAGTTGGGACGCATTCGGCAAGCTTGCGGACCCTAACCCCTGACATCCAATCCAGATACATATGGTCTCTATTCGCAGAAATCGAAAGCATATTTGCTGCAGCATGAGCAGTGAGGTTAACTCGTAGAGTGCGGTCAAGCAGACCCGCAAAGATAGTAGCGGGGGCCTCCTTGGCCTGGACTACGTGCCTCGGCTGTCCATGAAAAGACTCGCGAATGTGTAAGACTAACTGCTGTGATATTTTCTCGAATGCGTTTAGTACCGGTTGGGGGATGGCTTGTAGAACGAGGCTATAGATGATCTGGATCATGCGCTGGTAAAGTACATAATCACACTCTTCTATCCACGGCGCGATGCTGGGGTGAGAGAAGAGTTTCTGTACGGGCATGGTGAGTGTGCCCTGAAAAGAGGTGTAGAGGTGGAAGAAGGCCTTCTCCTTGCAATAGCGAATACACTCCACTAGGGATGTGCAGTGAGATCGGTAGAGAGCAGTCAGAGACATTGCCGCATCTGGGTCCGTTCCGTTGGGTAAAAACGGCTCGATCTTAGGTAGAATGAGAGCCTCAGCTGATTTGGAAGGGTGCTCAGGCTCTATAAATGCTAAGCGTATGGTGGTTTTAGCGTTGGATGAATGCAACTGATCGAGATGCCTGACTTCCCATTGGTTATATAAGCTGTGAGTTCGGGATATTGCCGATCGTGAGCCAGCCGGGGTATCGGATTGCTGTACAAGCGTAGGTGACGGGAGAGCCGAATGTTGTACATCCAATGCAGGGGATTGGGACTGCGCGACACTGTTGGGCATGAGAACAGGCCTTGCAAATGAGTTAGTAGCGGGTGACACAGACCTCAAAGAGCGCGCAAAAGGGGCTGGTTCCGGGAAGGGAATCGCGGGCTGAATAGAGACTTCTCTGGACGTGGGCTGATCACCCAGCAAAGTGAAATCGACATAGTGGTATTTTGATTCTCCACGGACACCGAGTCTTCGAGTCTTAAGACCGGGGAAAAGGACTCGAACAAGCTTCCCAAAACTAGCAGGATTCAAGACAGTTATTCTTTCCGTCGCACAGCGGGATGCATAGTTGGCATAAACACGGCCACGAGGTACTGAACCTCTACCCTTCACACAAACCCCATTGATCCTACACAGAGTCAGAACCCATCCTATTGATACCGGTCAACCTTTTTCAACTCTTGAATAACTCACCACAGCATAGCGAAGATCTGGCGAGCGCGTTCGGAATTAGGCCCACGCTCATTACCATGCAGCTCCTTTGCTACATCCGCAAGAGTACGAGTCTTATTAGCCTGAAACAGCTGGCGCATCTCAAGCTCGTTGTTCGCACTAGTGCGGCTCGAAGAGGGCTTCGAGCCTCGCGGTCGTCCAGCAAGCGAGTCAACCTCGTCGGCCTCATCACGATCCATCATCTGGCTATCGGCGTCTGTGAAACTCGCATTTCCAGCAAAGGTCTCAGCTGATACAGCAGGATGCAGGTTAGGATGCTGAGCGTACGGCATAGCAAGTCCAACAGCAGAGTGCATGCTTGAACTCATGGCGAACGACTGGCCGACCGCCATCTGGGAAACAGGACGAAGCATCATATCTCCGGCCGGCATGGGTTGAACTGCCGAAGACATATCTCTCGAGGGGACGTGATCGTTCGAAACCCACTGGTCCGTGAAAGCGCCGTGGTGCGCCATTAGGGCTTGCTGATCGAGGGTTGGTTGTGTCGCGACGCTATGGATTGAGGCGGTCGAAGCCCTTGATATAGTCCTCTGTCTCTGGTTATGCTGCGACATTGCGCCGACTTCAAGAGACTGAGAGTCTATATGATGATTAGAGGGACATAGTAAGGAAAATCCATGCATTGCATTGATGTGAGATCATAGTGGACACTCGGCCATGTTTCGCGGACTTCGATAGTAAGAAAGGCTTACCAGTCTCCATGTGCTTAGGGTTGTTTACCCCCGTACAGTGAGATGCGACCACAATATAAACACAGGCAAAGAAGAGGCGAGTAGCGAAGAAAAGAAACGCGCCACGAGGCGATTAAAGAAAGAATACAGAATAAAGATAAAGTAGAAGCACTACTCAAGATTAGTACATGCAGTAGAATGTTGAGTATTGCGATGCTGCATCAGTCCGAGCGACAAGCCCTTGACGATTCTGTTGGATGAGAGGCAGAAAATGGCGGAGACGACTAGCCAAACAACAAGAAAACTCTCGTCGGGGCAACGGTGGATTGCTGAACTGTGGATGGCTGGACCTCAGCAGGAAATTGAGCGCGGACGTATTACCTAAGCCAAAATTATGGAAGGTTACTTATGTATTTGTGGCTGGTAAATATTTTTAAAGAGCAGGGGTAAGTGAAGATAAACCAGGGTGAGGGGAGAGCATTGCATAGGTACTCCTTTGGCCTAGAGAAGCCGCGCTAACATGTCCTGGTCTATCACGTATCAGTAACAACAAAGTTTTTATTTACATAGGTAACTACCTAACCTGGTAGGTAGGTAGTTAAATGTACCTACCTCCCGCACTTTTTCCAGTGGGATTCAATAGAGAGGTCCATATTCCGTAAATACCTTAGGTAAGGCACCTATAGATATGTGCCTAGGTAGATACGTATTTATTTAAAATTGAATACTGTCTCTTGCACTGACTACCTGTTAAGCAGTATCATTAATCCGAATGTCCGCAAATTCATACAAATGGAACACTACTATAAATGAAGACATCAAATATTTTACATTGCGTACCTGCTCACACAACTGGGTATGTGGAAGTACCTACTTAATTTCGTTCGCGATTGCTATCTGCTTGGTGTAATCACCGGGCGGGGTATGCAGTATAGCTCCGTAAGATACGTATTCTGAGTAGTGTACCTACCTGACCTATGTACCTACCTACCTATGTATGCACGTATGAGACATTGCCCGTTCCACGTAGGTAAAATTTAGCATAGAGGGTACACCTATGTATGTCTGTAGCCTGAGCGGATAGGTATGGTTCTCAATCCAATGGATTAGCTGTTACGGTAAATTGATTTTGTAGTCGTGGCTGGCCTTCCGTCATCGTCTCCTTCGCATCCTACCCACTACGTAATTTCGCTGCTCCCCTTTCCCACAATCCGGCATCCGATTTTTTTTTCTATAATACCATCATCACTACCTATCCAGCTCACTAACAACCTATAAGAGCATAAATAGTCGTGTTTAGTTCGTTAACTGCCTAAATAACAACATCGTCCGATACCTCTTTTCTCGCATACTAGGTACCTAGCATACCAGCAATACTAACAAATCAAACTTCTTTGCCGTAAGTCCGGCAGTCTCCGGATCCCACATCTCTAGCCGCCTTGTCCCATCCATTCCTACGTGTACATATTAAGCAAGGTGGCTTTTCGCTAACCCTAAACATTACCACAGCTACTTTGCTTTGACATCAGCAGCTGCTTCACCCCCCCGCCTCTGCGCAACCATATTGCCTTTTTTTATCAACTTTCAAGTCCAGACATCTTTCTTCGACCCTTTTACGGCTCTACGAATAAATAATAGCAAAAATGTCTGCGCAAGATCGTGTTCAGCATTATATATCCCAGCTCGACCGCGAGGTAAGCCGCACCGTATATTCCATGCATATCCTGTACCCCGGCCCTGTTGGGCTGCTTCGATATTGACCGGGTCGCATGCTCCTGAAGACTAACAAGAATATAGCTTTCCAAGTACCCTGCTCTCAACAACCTCGAAAAGCAGTTCGGAGTTCCTAAGGTTTATGCTGTTCTCGGCGTAGCTTCCCTCTACTTATTCTTCATCATCTTCAACCTTGGCGGTCAACTCTTAACCAACTTCGCCGGCTTCGTGGTCCCCGGATACTACTCTCTGGCTGCCCTGTTCAGTGCCACCAAGGCAGATGACACTCAGTGGTTGACCGTACGTTCCATCATTGATCTGGAGTAAATTTTTCTGTAGCTAACTTGCTTTAGTACTGGGTTGTCTTTGCCCTCTTCTCGTAAGCGAACAGCAATACGCGGCTCTTCCATATTATCCTACATTACTAATTACTAATTTATATCACAGCGTTATCGAGAGCGCCGTCAGCGTGGTCTATTGGTTCCCTTTCTACTACACCTTTAAGTTTGTCTTCTTGCTTTGGCTTTCGCTGCCCATGTTCAGGTTCGTATTTCATTGCATAGCTTTCTACTACCTCATCGGACTAACGATATGTAGCGGCGCCCAACTTATCTTCCGATCCTTCCTACAGCCAATGCTTGGGCGACACTTTTCCGAGTCCGGTTCAACTGCTGCCAACTTACGCGCCAAGGCCGACTCTTTTGGCAAGGACCAGTAAACTAGCTTATTTGATCGGGTCGTCGCTATGAGCATGGACAAGCAGAGCAATCCATACGTGCTCTAGTGGACACAGATCTGTCAGGTTGACATGACTGCTGGCACTTGTCAGTGACAGCCCATGACCAAGGTTTTCCAGCCGGAAGAAGAATGGAACAACTATAGTTGTGATGCAGTTGGGAAAGGATCTCTATGTGTTGGAGGATGCTACGTCCTTTCCTAGAAATTGTTTCCTTGGACGATTATAGAACTCAGTTGGTTGGTGCGTATAGAGGTTAATCCGTAAATGATATTGCATTTTACCACATTCTTAGATGTCCAGCTTGATATCAAATGCCTACGATAGACATTCCAGATCTTGTAGTCGACCTTGCAGAATGTGCATGCACGTTTAATTATAACGTGATAGGGCAATCTAGTGGCTCGATGCTCCTAGCAAGTAGGGACATACCATTGGATTATCCGGAACTTAATTATACCAATGATCATATTTCGGACTTTAAAGCGTTTACGTAGACATTCGTCAGGAGATAATGCACAACGACCTTATAAATATAGCATATGCTGCGACGGCTTAGTTACTGGATGCTGCTAACTTTTATTAGTAAATATCCGCGCTGGTTCCTCTTGACGTCGATATTTCGTAGCACAGGGTTCAGACATGCCGAAATTTTCCGCAAGCTCAACCACTGCGCAGACTATCGTGACGACAGATTACACATTTTGTTGGCTGAACACTATTGGATTACCAGGCTCAAAAGAGGTCATCAGAGCTAATGCAGAATACGGTAAGAAAACCTGCAAAGCTTACCTACAATACCAAGCAGCTCTGGCATAATTCGTGCTTATAGAAGTTGGTCGAGGTATCTATAGAAATTTCTAGGTATGGTTATCGACTGTCCAAACTTGTTTCAGGTCATCATCGCATCATGGTAGCCAGCAGTTAAGGGCCCTCGTGACAATGGTTTTTAACAAGGGATACACAATGAAGTTACTCTCGACACACACATCGGAGTCGTCAGCAGCGTGGAAATCAAATTGGCAAGCTGGCGATGATTTGAGTTGGTGGTCTTCTAAATGTTGAAAAAAGAGGAAAGAGAAAAAGAAGTCACCGGACAAAAAGTTAAAACTTAACATGCCGAATTTTTTCAGAGCGGGTCCACTTGCATAGCTCCACCGAATTAGTTACCGTAGAAGGCAAGAGCGAGCAGAACAATGCTGATTTGATCACCTGGCGGTCGGCTGGCTAAATGAAGCCGCCCAAGCATGAGCTATGTAAGTACCTAGGTACCTAGTGTAGAGCAACAAAGGTAGCAAAATGGAGCTAGGCCCAATTTATCATACGCCATAGGAACGCTGGAAAAGTTGGAACTTTGAAACTTCTTCCCCACGAATGAGCTCGCCGAATAACTTAATATACAATATACCAAAGAAACCTGTCCCTCTTCCCGATATTCACTTTGCCAAAATTACTATACAGCAGTACCGACTAAAATTCGAAAATCCTTCTAGCTCCCCTACCTCATCCACAAACTCAAAGATCATCACTTGCATCTTCTTACATCGTTAGATCTGCATACATACTTGAACCGCCCACCATCTTCTACCTCCCACCTCCCACCTCCTACCTCCTACCTCCCACCTGCACGTGGCATATCATATTAGCGAAGCTTCCCAATAGTATTATTAGAAAGAGCGTGGTTCGACGGGTTTTTTGAATTGTAGACGGTGTATCGGTGGCACTGGGGAGTTTCAACATACTCGTCCTACTGGGAGCGACCGACGTACGTGCTAGCAGTTCAACATGGATAGACAGGAATCGATATGGACTCGTCGTAACAAGTGAGTCCGACCTTGTCCGTGTCGAGATTCCCGCTTCGTCCTGAGTACTGACCACTTCTATTCCTGTAGTGTTACCAACCTCTCTCTGTCCACGCCGAGTCAGTCCGATAATTCCACAACCCCGCGGGACTTCTCGAGTCTAGCACGTCGAAATGGCGCCACTTCATCCCACGGCCGCTCGAATGCCTTTGGCGCGACGACTCCCGGCGGCACCCTGACCTCTCCCACCAGCGCCGGAGGGGCTAATCAGTTTGGCCTCGGATCCGGCGCATTCGCATCCTTCGGTTCAGCCAAGACTCCTAAGTCTCAAGGAAATCCCTTCGAACAAGCTATGGGTGCAGTCGGCGCCAAGACCCCCTCCTCTGAGAAGACAGCAAAGGAAGCTATGCGATCCACTGTCGGCAAACCTTCCATGGGCTCCATTTCTGAGATGAGCGCTCGGCAGGCGTCCGCGGCATCGACACACCCTCTCCGCGACACGTGGGTTTTTTGGTATAGGCCGCCTATTACAAAGGCCAATGGCTACATCGAATATGACAAGACGTTACATGCCATGATGTCAGTCAAGACCGTAGAGGAGTTCTGGCTGGCCTATTCGCACCTGAAACGGCCCTCTTCGCTACCCACGGTATCGGACTACCATCTCTTCAAGAAGGGTATCCGTCCAATATGGGAAGACGACGAAAACAAGCTCGGCGGAAAGTGGGTTCTGCGACTGAAGAAGGGTATCGCCGATCGGTACTATGAAGATCTCCTGATGGCTTGTGTTGGCGACCAATTTGGAGACGAGGCCGACGAACTTTGCGGTGTTGTACTAAGCATGCGCAATGGAGAGGACGTACTAAGTATTTGGACTCGTAGCACGGGACAGAAAGTACTCAAGATACGGTACGTCTATTCATTATAGCCCTTGTTAGGTCCCTTTTACTGATAATTATTAGCGAGACGATGCGGCGTGTGTTAAATTGTCCACCCGAAACTCGCATCGAGTTCAAGAGCCACGATGCTAGTATGCAGCAGCGTTCTGCTATTGATGAGATGCGCCGCGAGAAGGCGGCGCAGAACCACCACGGCGATAAGCGAATCCACAACAACAACAATAACAATAACAAGAGCAGACAGTTCCAAGACGACCAGCGATCGTAGCGGGATCGAGAAATAATTCCAGTCCTGTCACTACGGAACCTTCTCTCACGTACCGGATATTAAACATTTGCATTTGCATGCATGGTTTTTCCCGCGCAGAATCATTACGGTGAGGACGGTCCCAACTAGAAAAACAAGCAGTGGATTATATTAGGGTAGAAGCGTTCTGATCAATGCGAAAACAGGCCATTTTTTGTTTGTTGGGTTATATTACTTGCTGCTCCCTGCTGAGGTTTCGTCTCGTCTCCTCCTCACTCGACGACGCCCTGTGTTTGCTTGCTAGCCATGACACGAGAAACCAAAAACCCTCCCAAGTGGCTCCTCCTACTCACCCCCCTCCTCTCCAAGAGCTGGGTCTAGGATGAATGTGTAACTAAGATTTTCAGATGCCGATGACGTCTGCATCTATGTGTGTGTATGTGTTTGTACGTGTACATTACGGAGGGCGGGTGTCATACGGTTATGATAGGTTCTTGCGGCATGTTCGGTTTCTTTTTTTCTGTGTCTGACGAAAAATCAACAACGAAACGAAATGAAATAACTAACACACACACACACACCCTTGTGGTTGGTAAGGACGGGCCCCACGAGATAGGCTGTCGGGCCGTATGATTCTACGCTTTGATGTATTGTATAGGTGGTTGTATTAAAATTCAGACGCTGCTGGAGGCTGGCGGTGGCCTAATTAATTACATGATGAATATCTAAGGAAGCTAGGATTTTAAGAATCGAGTCTTGAGTGATATGTACAGGTGGTGTTTCTAGAACGAGCGTAGAGACGGAGGGGGATTATGGTATATATATGCTTGAGTAGATGATATAAAAGATGAAAGAGTCCGTTGACGGGCTTGGCGAGTGTTAGTTGTATAGGGGGACTCGCTTGGGATTAGACATTGCTTCCTAAAAGTAAGTAAGACACACGTTGTATGGATTCGGTGCGAACCTAAAGGAGACAGACACTTGGATGCTCGGCCTGTGAGATATTCTGGGCGGGGGGTATAACGTAATACTAGTGGTTGTGTTGCGGACGATATCAACTCCAGTGTGAAGCGTTGCACTGTAGTCCGACCCCAAGACATATATATATATATACCCTTTTTGATCTGGGAAGCTCTTAAGACAGAAGAATCTACGGTCTTGGAAGAAGCCCCTACAATATAGGGAGGGTTGGGAAAGGGAGACATGGTTAAAAGAAGTATATAGTTACCCCTTGTATATTCAATGGCATACACGGACTTAGCTTGTCGTATTCGAGGATGACTCGACAAATTGTATTAAGACACAAGGTTCCCAAATATTGGAGGGTTTCTACATATTACACATAACCTAGCTTGTAGATTAGGGCTTTACGGTTATGGGATGAATATCACTTTTTGGAGGTTAAAGCAGGACATGGTCTCCTTTATTTACCAGAATGCCCTATACTTGTAAGCCCCTATTATAAGCTTTATGAGCTCGAGGGCGGCGTATTAACAAGCAAAACAACTCAATTAGAAGTCCGACCACTATGCTAATTGGCCTATTATGGAACTGCAACTGCAAAGTCAAACCAACGAATCCTATCAAGGATTGATTAAGGATTAAGACACAAAGACATAAGAAAAGAAGGAAAATCAATCATCTCAATCACAAAAGCAGCTCGTCACAAACATCACATCACGTCACCGAAGAGAAGAAAAGAAATACATTGAAATCGAAATCAGTTCGTTTCCATGTCATGAATTTTGATCTTGTCCTGTGAACTCAAAACCAGCCGTCCGTCCGTCCGTCCAGAATCCCCTCCTTGCCAAACCAGATCTTGCAATAACCCCTGCCGACGAGATTTTGCAATCTCAAACACAAAATGTACAGTAGATATGGGCTTTCCCTTTCATCTTGCAAGAAAGGTGAAGCTTGTATGGTGTGTCCGCCATTGCTTCTGGCAGTGCAGTGTAATGTAATACAGTAGTGACTCCCCCTGCCTAAACCATGCATAAACCCCTGAAGAGAAGATTCCTCTTCTCCCATGCATTGGTATCATAACGCCACTCCTCTCAATGTGAATGTGCTGTGCCGAATTCAAAAAATAATAATAATCACAAGGCATATGCTGGCAGAAGTGCCCATTGCTTGACATTCTTTTTCGCCCCCGGGACACTAACACGGTGGGCAACTTTGTCCAATGTCACTTTCACTTGTGCCTTCGTACAGCTAGGGAACTTCTTCGCCAACATCTCTATGATTGTACCTTTGGTAAACTCTTTGAGCTCATCGCTGATGATAGCTTGCCTGAACTCATCAAAGACGTCTTTCGGAACTACGTTTTGATTCTCTACTGCCGGCAGAGAATTGCCTGTGCTCGAAGCAAGCGTTGAAGCACCTGTGGGTACGTCAGGCGGAGGCATAGACGCCAAAGGGGCAGGTGTAGATGCAACTGCGCTCTTCGTTGCGGCTCTCTTCGCGGGGGCTGGCCAGTAGGAAGTTGAGAAAGGATCAATTCCTGAGTGGTCTTCAGGTATATCTATAATTTGGTTAATTCGAGATGTCAAATTGTCAAATTGACTGGACTTACCTAGCAGCAACTCGAGTTGATACTTATATGTGGTAGGACAAGGGCCAACTCTCATTCGATCCTCAAAGCAAATGCCAGTACTAACCGGCTCCTTTTCACCAAGGAAAGCTGGTCGGGTCGTAGTAGGTTGGTCCTCAGAATCGTCGAGGAAGTCCTCCATTTCTCCATCGCCATCATGAGAATCGTCATCGTCATCTTCATCATCTAGGTCTTCGCCGTCGTCTTCCACCCATTCTGCCTCGGAATCATAGTCGTAATTTAGCGGGAGGACTTTTCCGACGGGTCTACGGGATATGAAGCGGAGTTTCGTGGCTTCGATAGGCGTAGTGACAGTTCCGAAATACGGTGGTCTAACGTCTTCGTAGAAAGACAGGTATTTCGTTGTGATAGCATTGAGTCGTTCTTGAGCGTTTTCAGCCAGTTTTTTGGTCTGTGATTCTGTTTTTGTACCTGCCTCCTCAGTCTCGTTATGTAAACTTTCCATGATGCTCTTCACGCTCGGGGGGATAATGCCACGCTTCCGCGTGAATGCCAAGTTGAAGGTTTCTGCTGGATTGAACGGCTTGGGGTTGAATTCGCTTCGCTCGCCACGAATATACTGATCCAAAATTGTAGATTTGACATCTTTGGTCTCATCGTCCATTTCAAACGGCTGTGGGGCTAGCATGACGTCGGGCTTGACGAAGAAAGGTTGAAATACTCGGTCATACGCTGACTTCCCAGGCTTAGATTGAGATTGAGCTTTCGGTGAACTAGCGGCAGCATCGGATTCCACAGGAGGCTTCGTGATTTGTTCGGCAGCCTTCTTCGGGGGTGCATTGAGAGCTCGTTGGACGAAAACTGCCAACATATTTTGCTGTCGCCCTTTCGCTTCTTCCTTTTTGCGCTTGGCAGCTTCCTTAGCGGCATCCTTTTTCTCCTTCTCAGCTATCTTTGCTGCTTTAGCTGCATCGTCAGCAGCCTTCTTCTTGGCCCTTTCAGCAGCTTCAGCTTCCTTCTTCTGACGTTTCTCAGCTGCTTCAGCCGCCCTCGCCTCTTTTGCTAGACGCTTCTCCTCGGCTTCCTTTTCTTTCTTAGCCTTCTCAGCAGATTTAGCCTCCTCCTGTTGGAGCTTTTCTGTCGCTTTGACCCCTAATTTCTGTCGTTTAGTGGCGTTGAGCTTCTCCTCGATGGTTGACGGCTTTCGCTTGGCTCCTTGAGCATTTTGGGTTGCAGGCGCAGAAAGAAAGCCTGTCTGTGCGGACTGGGAAGCTGTGCTACCCGATGCCGAGGGAGACGATAAAGGTGTCTTGTTCGGAGAGAGTGATTTCCTTAGTACTGGACTGGATCCAGCTTCAGTTAGAGCCGCGGGGCTACTTCCTGGTGTTGCATCCATTGTCGCTATTGTTGCAGGCAACTCTATAACGTATGCATTAGCAACTATGGATACCAAGTATATAAGAAAAGAAAGACAATGCTTACGCGGAGGGTTGATAGCAGGGACAGACATTTCAGCAGGTTTCAACTTTCCTAGGTTCTCCGAATGAGAAGGCTCCCCAATGGCAAGCTGGCTAGGGGTGTCAACGAAGTCCTCGTGTGTTCTTTTCCTCGGTGTTGTTGGTGATTCCTGGATATTTGGGGATATCGAAAATAGAGGCATTGAGGTAATTGATTAAGGGCGGGCTCCCTAGCACATTACAGGATAAGGGCAATAAACTAGTAGTCAATCTAAGACCAGGTTGATTATAGAATGAAGACTGCCAAATCTTAGATCCAATAAAGAGTCGCGGGCAAATGTAGACAGTGTAACTTGGCAAATCTCTTTGGGAGACAGTAATGTGCAGTAGTATGAGGCTTCACCAAATTGTCTTTGGTTAGAAGGCAATTAGTGAAGGAATGGTCGAGTTGAGCGATTGTCTAGGATTAGCTGGTGGACCA
The DNA here is from genome assembly GCA_022432525.1 of Daldinia grandis. Classification (NCBI taxonomy): domain Eukaryota; kingdom Fungi; phylum Ascomycota; class Sordariomycetes; order Xylariales; family Hypoxylaceae; genus Daldinia; species Daldinia grandis. Next base: position 3,040,119 of record JAJKLB010000001.1, read on the forward strand.
AAGAACGCGCTCAAACGCGAAAACCAGGTGCCTGAGAAAGGAAACGCGTCGAGATTATCAAATTGAATTTCTTCATCCGGGCTAGCGTTGAAATAGTGTGGAGTTAATACCGTGTTAGCTTGACCGACTTGGTCTGTGCCGTTTATCGAGTACACTATGCGTGTGGTCCGTGCTGTCCGTGGTAGATTCTTGAAAGAATAACGTACATATGTACCCAGTAACTAGGTATGTATAGTATCATCGATATAAGGGAGCGGCAGTAGTTTATCTAGGTAGGTACCCTGTACAATTGTCCATTCCAACAATGAGAAGGTGCAATGAGGTAGTCTACGCAACTTTATTTGCAGGGACTCAGTAAAACAGGTAACATGGAAAAAGGATTTACAAAGAAGGTACTTTCAGTGCCTGGAAAACTGCTGCAATTTCAAAGTACCTTCTTATTGTATCGCACCTTCTCATTGAGCACGAGAGCACAGACTCTAAGTGGTGGGGTAGCGGCTGAAAAAGACGTTGTTTGCTAACTGAATCATTGTTTCCTGATTGGCCTCTTTCTTAGCTTGCCTTGGAATTCTGCCGCACCCGCTTTGTTTGCCTTGTTTCCACCCTTACTCACCGCCCTCGGAAAGTGTATAAATGTGTGGCCACTCTCCCCGAATCTTGGAATTCTTTTTCTTTTCTTCTTCATACTTACCTTGTTCCAAGAACCCTCGCTCAAGCATGAGAGTTCTTAAGGGGAGAGGCCTGCATTGCACAGCGCGGAGCTGACCCTCTTCTATTATCCCTCGTGGATCGTAGGGAGCGGAATTTTTGATTTACACTTGTCTTTTCGTTATGATCGGTGCCTTGAGCAGCGGCGTGAGGAAGAGAAGCTATTCGGAAGTGTTTATATGGTCAGGATTATTGTAGATATTCTAATTGCATTGACAAGCATTCAAATTTATTCAAGCCCTTTCAGTGTTGCGTAGGAGGTGCTTATCTAAAATGAAAATCAATATCCAGGATGCCTGTGTTGTATTGAGCTGGATGATTGGAAATTGGTAAAATAGGTGTATTTCCACTGTACAGCAGCTCGTTCATCGTGTTTATTTAGAAGACGCCTAACCGCCTATTTAGAGCATGATAGAGACATTTAAAGACATTTAATAACAATGATTTCTAACTGGTAAACTCGGGATGCTAAGGGAGTACCTAACCTAGATAAATATGACTTCAAATATGCATAAGCTATTGAAATCACAAGCTCTTGCTATTTTCTGCTGCAATGTGTTCCTTATCGATAAGACACCAGCTGACTACGATCTATAAATCTAATCAGGTACTCAATTAATCTTCTATCCGAATTTTCGGCATCGCGAGAAGCCTCACTAAAACCCCGCGAAAGCGAACGACCACACCCGCCTTTCTATCCGTCGAAACGCCAATTTCGACCAGCCCAACGCCAGAATAGGGCCAATTGGGCAGGGGATCTACGCTTGGGCAAGGCAGATAAGGAAGAGAAGAGCATGAGGATACGTTGATTCTCTGGCACGCCTTAGAATACCTACCTACCTATACAACTCTCGTCACAACCCAAGTAGTGTAGATTCGCCTTGGTCGTCGTCCTCCTCTTACTCGCGCGATGCGGTCTTTCGCTCTAGCCGCTCTGCCACGAGCTCGCGGCGCCAGCAAACATGCCTTAACGTCAACGACTGCATCCATACAATCGCTAGCTACACGAAGGTCCGTACCGCACACCATTTCACTGAACATACCTCCATACCTACCTACCTATAGAACTCCTCTCTAACCCTCCCTAGACAATTTTCCTCCCTCCCCACCCTGCGCCCTACCCTTCACGCCTCCCACAGCTCCGTCTTCCGCTCTGCCTCCAACGCCAACACCACCCTCCTCCAGCCCATCGCCCCGCACCCCAGCACCGGAGCAACAGCCGACCTAGTCCCCAAGACCGCCCTCACCGCGCACCCCTGGCTCTCGGGCGCAGCCCAGGTGCGCTTCGGCCCGCGGCCCACGATGGCGCGGTCCAGCCGCCTGGTGCGCAAGCGACGTCACGGCTTCCTGAGCCGCGTGCGCTCGCACAACGGCCGCAAGACGCTGCAGCGCCGCCGCGAGAAGAAGAGGTCTACCCTGTCGAATTAGGCTGTCCTGTGCCTGACTTCGCTAGGGTCTGGGGTCTGGATATCTAGATATGTGAGGGGGGGGGCTACGTGCGGATGGAAGGACGAGTTTCTATGAGGGATTCACGAGGGGTGGTTGGCCGAGTCTGTGCTGTGGATAGGAACTAACCTAGCTTGGTGCCCTCGTTGAGGACCGTGTAGTGGGGGAGAGGGCAGGGAGTGTACTATATACTACATATAGAATTGTATATTCTAAGAACCATCTCTAAACCAGAAACCTCAAGATCTAACTAAGCCAAAGCGGTCTTTAATCCACATATCTCGAGCATTTGGTAGTTAGCCTCTCCTCTAATTCCGGATCAATGATAGTTTTCAAGAAAGTGGGTGATACGTCTCTCTAGCATATGAAAGCCTCGTCTCACGAGAAAGCTCAGAAGAGATAGCTTCAAAGGGTCATTTAGGTGTATACGGCCGGTCCATTCATTCATAATAATATTAGAAGCACACACACACACAAAGCCTTACAGCTCTATTAACACTTCATCTCCTCGCCAATCCATCATCCCCATCCCTAAACCCATCTCCATCATCACCGTCCCATTCCCCAGACGCAAATCCCCCACCCCCTACACGGGACTCTTAGCGCCTGTCTCGCACTCCAAGCTATCCGAATAGCACACAACCGGGAAAGCATCGCTCGCCTCGCCAACCCAGATCTTGTACTTCCCATCCGGCTTCGGCACGACCCAGTTCTGCCGCGCCGTATCCCAGACGCTTACATCCCTGCGCGAGAGGCTCAGCTCCAGAGTCTCGCTTTGTCCAGGCGCAAGCGCTGTTGCTGTCTTCGCGAAGTCGCGGAGCTGGATGACGGGGGTGTCGACACCTGCGTCCTCGGGGAATTGGACGTATGCCTGCGCGACGGCTTTTCCAGCCGTTGTCCCTTCTTTGGCGTTATTCGTCACTGTGACTTTGATCGTGTAGGCGACGTCCCAGATGGCGGGATTTCCGCCGCTGGGGCCGCCTGCGGGCGGAACGTCTTTCTTCTGTGTGCCTGAGTAGCCTTCTGGGTACGGGTACTTCTTGTCGCCGGCGGCGCCAATCTTATATGCGGCATCGGCGTTGCCCTTAGATAGCCATGGGTAGAGGTATCGCCAGATGCGGTTGAGGCCGTCTGGGAAGTACGCTTCAGATGCAGCGGGGATAGTAGCGTTTAGGCTGGCGACAGGAGATGCGGGCTTCGAGGGACGAGCTGGTGGAACTTCGGACAACTCTGTCACGCGAGTGATTGTGGCGTTGGAGAAGCTGAAAGACGCATAGCTTAAGCCGTGGCCGAAGGCAAAGCGCGGCTTGATGTTTTGCTTGTTTAGATACCGGTAGTCGATATACAGGCCTTCCGAGTAAGTATCCTGCGTCTGGCTAAGAGGCGTAGCGACTAGGTCAAGACTATCGGGATAGTCGTCCTCGGAAACGGGAATGCTGTACGGGAGATGTCCGCTGGGTGACGCCTCGCCATAGATGATCTCGGTTAATGAGTCACCAGCTTCCTGCCCGGGAAGATGGGCAATGAGGACAGCTTTAACGGAAGGGAGATCAATCCAAGGCTCCACAACTATAGGGCCAACAGTGTGAACAACGACGACAACGTTGCTGTATTTCGCGGCTGCTTTTTGAACAAGCTCATCACCATTGTGCCAGGCCTTCAAACCAGACTCGTCGCGGTCACCGTGGTTGCCCTCAACAGTGTATGTATTCTCTCCAGCATCGGATGTGAGGAACACAACAGCAACATCGTCTTCGCTCGGCGCCGGGACGGACGGGAAGCTATCCGTAGCGTAGTATGTCACGTTGGTTGCTTTCCGCTTGAACGAGCTAATTGGGTCGTCTATATAAGGGTAGTTCGCGGATCCTGAACCCCATCCCATACCGAGCAAGCCTCTGTTGCAGCTCTTGTCCGTGCACGAGTTGATACCTTTGGGATCAGCTTGAGCATCGGTGCCAAATACGAAGAGGGGCGCTGAAGTTGACAGTGGAAGAAAGCTGCCGTTGTTTCTTAGTAGAGTGATCGCCTCTTGAGCCACTTGCTTAGCGACAACTTTGTGATCGGCCTGAACATTGACGTATTCGTTAACGACACCGACTGGTGAAAAGAGCGCGCCTGGATAGAGTGGCCCTTCGCGATCTGCTGTATTCGAAGAAAAGTTGGGAGGCGGATAGTCCTTATCTTGGCCAAGCTGATACCACGTAGCGACAACACGTGTGGTCATATCGTTTAGTCGGTCAACGGGTACAGAACCATTTAATACCGATCGTGTAAGTTCGAACATCCAGTTAGAGTAGCCATCAAGAGGTATGTTGTTGCCAATTGTATCCCCAGGCATGGACATGTCAAGGCCAGCAAGAGCGGACGCTACTCCTGAAATCTGCGCGAGCCAATCTGTCATGACCAGGCCTTGAAAGCCTAGTTCATCTTTAAGGAGGCCATTCAGAATATAGCTGTTCTGAGAGGCAGCAGATCCATTAATCTATAGCTTAATTAATAAGGACCACCCAAATCAAAGAACAATCGTAAGTTAACATACTGCATTATAAGAGGCCATTATTGAGCCGACTCCAGCCTTCACGCCATCTGCGAATGGCCAGAGGTATAGCTCGTGTATTGCTCGGTCATCTACAGCCCAATCAGTCTTAAAAACTTACAACACTTTGCCATGTACACCTACCGATATTGGAACTGTATGCTTGCTGTACCGGATTGTACATGCGGTAAAGCTCCTGTTCATTTCCGATCAAATGTTTTAGGGTAGCGATGACTCCTTGATCTTGCACACCTTTGATCGTCTGGACTGCAGAAATAGCTTGAAGGACGGGATCGGATCCGAAGCCCTCCCAATTTCGGCCACCCCTTGGCTTCCTTCCTAAGGGTCCAACGGCTGGTCCCAAGTAGAAGTTGACCCCCTTACCCTTGAATTCTTCACCAAGGGCGACACCTCTTTCATATATCAGATCCTTGTTAAATGTTGCCCCGGTAGTGATACCGGCAGGAAAGGCAGTGATGTTGTCTGTTGTGCGCACGCCCAGAGGACCATCCTGTAAGCATAACTCCGGAAGCCCCAACCGCGGTACACTGCCGGTATTTCCCACACAGCGGCCTAAAGTCGTACGTTAGTATTAGAAGTGTTACTTTAGAAGGTGGGTTTAATTAGTTATCGTACCCTAAAACTATAGTTAGTAAGAAGTTCTCATATAAGTCATGCAGGTAATATACCATAAAAATACCAGTACCAGCAGTCAGGTTAACTTTCTCAGCCAGTGTCATTTGCGACACCAGCTTGACTGCTTTTTCGTAGCTCTCGGACCAGTCATCGGCCCAACCGCCATAAGGGGTTGGGTAATACGGAGCGGCGACGAAGCCCTCCGGGACGGGATCCCGAGGGAGTAATACGGAGGCTGACGCCGTGCTCGCGAGCAAACATAACGAAAGGCTACGGAGTCCTGAAGGCCACCCCATATCGAAGATTACCATTACAATTATGCCAAAAAGGAAAGAGTAACACGGGCTTGCCTAGGTAATTAAGCGTATATATTTGCAGCACTTTAAAAGTGCATCGTGGATTGGTGAGCACGCGGGCTGTGTGGCTGGACAGTAAGGAAACCCTATTTTCACACTCGTGATTGGCGATTGCCTTAGATAAATATATGAATGAGAGACAGGATAATCCAGGGACGGGGCACGGGAAGCTTGCATGTTCGACAGTTGAAGCCGCTTAGCCTGCTTGCCTAGCTTGCTTATCTTTCATAAGATATGGTTCTAATTGCTATAACGTAAATAATAGGTTAGAAGCTTATACGGGTTAAAGGCCTACGTTAATATAAAATATTATTTTTTATTTTAAATTATATATTATTTAATTAAAATAAAATATTTTATTAATTAAAAGAAATTAGAATAAATTTAGCGTTTAATGTTATGTAATGTAATAAAAAATTTAATATTAAATATGTTGCGTATATATATAATATTGTTTTTATAACGTTACGCGATAAAATTAACGGCTGGTAATTACATGTTAATATTATAGAAATATGGTAAAAATTGATTTAATGTAAAAAGGATATTATTATTAAACGTATATTTAAATTAAATATTTAAATATTTTTGCCCCGAGTTATTTATATTGAAAAAATGGTTAATATATTATTATGTAAACGTAATAGAAAATACGTTAAAGTTAATTAGGTAATAATTTTTATATAATGGTAATTATAATTTAAAACGTATTTAAATTGTCAAATTAATTATTAAAGAATTTTTTGCGAAAATTTTATTATTTATAAGGTTTGGTTTAAGTTTATAGCTAATATAATAGCGGAGTATGATATTTTATTTAAAAATATATATAATTTTAATAAGATTGGGTTTATAATAGGTATAATAGTTATAAAAATAGTTATAATAAGTTTAAAACGGCGTTTTAGGTTTTATTAGGTTTAGTTTAGAAATTGTAAATAGTTTATAATTATTTAAATAGTTAATTTTTAAGGTTAGGTTATACCGTTATTTATTATGGTAGTAGGTAAATTATATTTAATATTATAATATTATAATAATATATTTTTATTTAATTAAATTATTAAATTATTAAATAATGGTTAAATAATAAATAAAATTGGTTTAAAATAGTTTGCGTATTTTAAAAAGTATATAAAATTGCGTATAAAAGGTTTTAAACGTTTTTTTATTTTTAACGGTTACAAAAGTTATGTTTTAATAAAATTTTAAAAATATTATTACAAATATAATATTATAACTTTTTATATGTTTGTTTATTTATTTTATAAGTTTTAACTTTTAGATGTAGCTGTATTTTTAATTTTAAAACGTATATATAGATTGGTTATTAAAGATTTAATTTATTAAAGTTTTATATATATCGGAAAAGAAGATTTTTTCTTTTTATTTTATATTATATTTTAAGCTGTTTTTATAAAAAGTAATATACGAGCTAGTTTTAAAATAATAGGGTTAGTTTTTTTAAATAGCAATAGGGTTATTTTAAATTTTAATATTATTTAAATTACCCGTACGTTATTTTTAAATTTTAATTTTTTTAATTTTTTTTAGATATTTAAAATATTATATAATATTATAGAAATTATTTTATAATTTATTTTTTTAAAGAATAGAATTTTTAATTATTAATTTAATTTGTTAATTAAAATTTTTAAGGTTGTAAATAAATTAAGTAAAATTATATATAAGTTATTATATAAGGTGGTTTTATTAAAAAAAGAAGTTATAAATTTTTAAAAGATAAATTATATATTTTTTAAACGTTAAAAAGTTAAAAATAAGTAATTATAACGTGGAAAATTTTTTATTTAAACTAAAGGAAATGCTATTTAAATTAAGAAAAAGGGTAATAGCGTTATAATTAATAATATTATTATTGAAGGTAATATTTTATAAAAGCTTTAACAAATTTTTTAATACTATGGCATTTGTAAGAATATAAATTATAATACGCAAACGTGTTAAACTAAATTAAAAAATATTAATAAAAAAAATTAATTAAATTTTAATTGGATTAAATACGTTATAATTAAGTAATGTTTAATTAAATATAAAAGGTCTGAAATTGTGGGCCTTTGACCTGTGTGGGCTTTTGACCTGTTGTTTACGTTACGAGGTATGCAGTTCGGTCTTCGGGTTCGATCCGAGCGGTGCTTTCTTCCTATTCATCACTATGCAGAACCAAGATCTTGGATGATACCGGCATGCCCAGCACATGGTTACCCGGCATTAAGTCTAAAAAGTAGAATAGGCGGGGTAGGAGTGGGTTAGGTCAAGGAATAATCTCCGTATTTCGCTATGCTTACGGGCTTTGAGATTTGGATCGCCGGCTTGGTAAATGCTATGTAGGTCAAGACATCTTTGCGAAAGCTTTCTTCGATCCATCAACCCGGACGGCTCGATAACAACGGACGATGTCTTTCAAAGTCAAGGGCCTACATAGGCAGGCAGCCATATACAGGTATGTGGTGCAGCACGCAAAGAGGTTGTACGCAAAGATGTAGTACGCAAAGTTGTCACCTGCATACGACGATACAAATAGCGGTCACCTCTCAGGTCCACCGGTACCAGCGCAGACCAAGTAGAGAGGCTGACGGGCACGGCATCGTGTTCCGGCGGCCACCCTTTAGCATCTGATCCGATGCGGAGTAGTAGATGGGCAAAGTGAAGTTGCAAGCTGACCTTGTCGGGCAGGCTGGTGACGTGTTGCGAAGTTGCAAGGTTACAGCGACATGGGCTGCTGTACGAAGTAGCATGGGCGCTACACAGCATCGGAGAAGCAATCTCGATGTAGATTTTAGCTTCCGATGCTATACTCAAAGCAGCTATAAAATAGTATGTGCTATGTATGTATGTATGTATGTATGTCCCTGAGATATCTCCACGATCTACGATTGTCGTATTCCGCATTGATTATGGTTTTATGGAAGATTCTTGGTATAATATGCGTTTGCGTGCGAAGGATGTGTGGCAGAAAAACCAGGGAATCGGGTGATGGGATAAGGAGAGAAATACTCCAGGTTACGAAGTACATAGAGTAATAATTTAATTAGCCGGACCTTTTCTGTTGCGAGTAACTCCATTACTCCTTAGATCCTTCCCCAACTTTTGAAAGTTAGGTAGTGTTACATCTCTATTTCGTAGTCTTCGTAATCGTACATTGAGAGCCTTATCGTCTCTTACTGGACGAACTTGTAAAGTGCACTAATAACAGAACTATGTAGTTAAGGTAACTCAAGGTATCTATACATAATAGCGAAGGAATTATCACTATAAATTAGATTGTTATATTTATTAAGACATAGTCCATTATCATGCGCAATTATTTCTAATATGATAAGATGTTCAGATGAGTACTCGCTATACGGGACAAAATCGCTATATTGAAATTACCATATAATAGTATCATTATGCGCTTTACACTATAGCAACCCTTGTAATCGATACGGAGATGCGACACATCGTTTGATTATGTTCAATTGGCTAACCCTTTTATGCTACTAGCAAGAAAACATGTCTTGAGTCTTTCTTAAAGTCTTCATTTTTTTAATGTAAGGTATAGAGTATAGGTCTATTATATCGCTGCCAATTGATGACATATTATCGTTTAGTTATTAAAGTATTTTTTTTTACTTCCCGCTAGAACCCCTATGTTGTTATAAGGCCACAGCGTAATTTTAAACTCTATACTATTTTGAAGACTTCAAACAATCAGACAAGCTCGAAGTATAGAGTATGCGTCGTCTTCGCAAAATTAGCCACGTTTAAGAAGATTTGTCGAAATGGGTTCGAATAATTCTTCGCGTTTCCTAAGGGGCTTTTCTTAGTAAGGCAAGCCACGATATAAGCTTTATCCGATCGAGTGCCAAGCAGGGATCCGCCTGAGCTGCTATCCTTGTGCGTGTTACAAACCTTAAGCACCTACCCAGAAGGTACGTAACCTCACGTGGTACGGCGGACCATACGTGCCACTTTGCCAAAACTAGACATAATGACTAAAAAAGGAAATGTTAAGCTTAGCATACATATAACCCATATATTTCGCACTTAATATATTGATATTTATATATTATATAAAAAATTTAAAATTATTTAATATATAAAAAAAGCATATTAAAAGCTTTAAATTATATTATAATTTATTTATTTATTTATTTTTTATCATTTTTATTTTATATAATTTTTATATTATTAAAATAAATAAATAAAATTATTACTTTTTTTTAAAATATTTAAATAATTTATTATATTATAATATTATTTATCTCAGCGAGCTCAGATTAGTCCTCGAGAAACGGCGGGCTACGCCCGCCAGCCCCCGTTGGCGCCACAGGCGCCACCCAACGCCTGGTCCGTGTGTTTGTATCTGTGGGGCGCATCAAAAGTTTTCTCGAGATCTAGTTTGAGGCACCATTGCGCCAAGAGGCCTTTACGTGTTAGATTTGTATGGCCTTAAATCAGACATTAGATCTGAGATCAATTGATATACTACAACAACGTACAAAATAGCCTTAACTAAAATGACTCGGGGCTAGCAATTTGCTTAATCTATCCCTCTGGCCTTTTTATATATCCATACGGCTTTGCATTCTTATATTCCAAGCTAAAACGTTAAAAGTGCTTACTGGTAAAAGCATCTAAAATCACAGCCAACGTTACAATCAACATCATAATCAACATCACAATCAATCAACACAATCAATCAACCACGTATAAAAACATCTTTTATTTTATCTCTAGCCTGATAATAAGACTATTATCTAAGCCCTCCTGACTTTTTATATATCCGTATAGCGTTGCGCGCTTGTATTAAGCCTCATCTATTGCAACGCGTATTGCGACACGTATTGCGACACGTATTGCGGCTAGTCCCAGCCCCGTTCAACGCCGCGAGACCAAAAGCGCGTGGATTTAATCGATAAATCTAGCAATAAGGTTAGTAACTATTGCATTAATCAATTGATCACTTACTGTAATATATAAAGCGCGTTGATACTGTTGTTTTTGATGATGTTGTTGATGATGATGTTTTTGATGATTATTTTCGCCAGTGAAGAGATTTTTACTAGGGGACATCCCACAATTGCCTCAGACCACAGTTTAAAAAAAATTTGGGGGGGTTGTACGGTGTTGTGATTGGCTGGGGAGTGGTGTGGCTGGGGGGGGTACAACCCCCCGAACTCAAATTTTTCAAACGTGTGGTCTGAGGTCACCTGAGATAAAATATTATATTTTATTTTAAATTTATTATTTTTATTACTATTTTAATTTATATTATTATTAAAAATAAAAATAAATAAATGTATTTATTAATATTTTTTAATATAAATGAGATTAATTAAAAAATATATTTATAATATTTTAATATTTAATTTAATTTAATCATTTAATAATTATTTAAACAATTTTATTTATAATTATAATAAAATTATTAAAATTAATATATAAGAAAAAGTTTTAAATTTATAATTTAATAATTATTAAATTATAATATAAAAACTAATTTTAAATAATTTTAAATTATAACTTTTAAAATTTTAAGTTTAAAAAATTATACCTTTTTTAATTATATTATTTTTTAATTAATTATAATATTATATAACTTTTTAAAAAAGTTTTTAATTATAATTTAAAATAATTATAAAATCTTTTTTAATAAAAACATTATTAAAATTAATAATATAATAAATAAATAAATAAATAAATAATTAATTAATTAATAAATATTAATTTTATTATTAATTTTATCGATTAAATTTATACGGTTTTATTTTTAAAATTAATTATAATATATATTATAATAAATAAAGTTTAATATAAACGTATAACTTTATATAAATATATGAAAAATCGAAACATTTTAAATTATAAATATATAAATTAAACGTTATATTTTAATATGTTATTATTTTTAAAAAGAAATTTTTAAAATTACATATTATTTTAAAATAACAATTTTTATAAATATTAATTTATTTATTTAACTTTTATTAATTTTAAATATTAATTATTATTTTTTAAAATATTAATTATAAGAAATTGGATAGCGTTGAATTAAATTAAGTTTAATGGCTTTAAAATTTTGATTTTGGCAAAGTGGTACGTATGGGCTGCTGTACGTGGGCAAAAGTTGATCTATTTGCGTCTATTTGTGTCACGGAGTAACAGCGGGAACCCCAATAGGATTTAAGCTATGTGCATTTGAATCCTCTCATCCTACTTTGGTACCCCGTAGCCCCTTCAATGTCTCGTTATCCAATATCCAATATCCTATTAAAAACTAAAGATATTGTCACGATGTTTCTACTATGCAGCTGAACCGTCAAGATGGCTAGCCGTAGTGTATTCCCCGAGATGGACACCATGTGTGAGCACCGGGCTTCTATGTCTTGCAGATATCTTTTACTTCGGGATCACGTAGCGAATGAGAAGGTTAGAAACATTCCGCTTCGAGTTATTGATTGGTTGCTCATAGATACTCTAGTGGCCAATCAATATCCTTCACCGTCGCGCCCCCAACCTTCCCTAACAAGCCGCCACCTCAAACAATGCCTCTACGGTCCTAGCTGCAGGGGCCGTTTTTTATTATTATTTCTAACCGCTCGGAGCATCTAAGGTATGGAGAACATACAAGGCTGCCGCGTGCATACCTGTGCTGTTATCTACCTATCCACGGTACCTGTGTCGGTCCTGGTATGGCTAGGATTGTGGCTCAGAGAAGCTTTTTGAACAGTTGAAACTCCTTGATCGGAAAAGAGTTTCTACATGTTTTGGAATCGGGCTGTTAGGGCCGAATTAGCTAAATCGAAACACGGGCTCCCCATGTCTACATGTGTACGCAAAGTAACCTACCTATGTAGGTAGGTAGGTCAAGATAGCGTAGCGAGAAGCTGGCGGGGAGAGATCGGCGTGTCTCGAAGCCACACGCTACCGTATATTCCCCCTTACCATAATAAGTAAGATGCATCCTCGCGGAATGTCCATGATTTATTCTCATCTTCTCGAGTCCTATCACCCAGTCGTCTCGTCGTTGTTCTTCCTCTTGACCGGTCAAGATGAAGCGGTTTAGTTGCGCCCTGGTATCTGCCTTTGGCCTACTTGCTACTGCAAGCCCGGTTCCTGCCACTCACTTTGAGATTAGCAATGGCAGTACGTCTCTTAAGGATTCCCCTAGGTGGAAGGATATGCTGACAGATAAACAGGCATAGTTACCACAGCCGACGTTTCGACCTTGAAGTTCTTCTCTCAGTATGCCGGGGCAAGCTACTGTAACAGTGAGGTAGACCTAGGTTCTACTGTCACTTGCGCTGAAAACACCTGTCCGGATGTCACTTCTGCGGGTGCTAAGGTGATAGCAACCTTCTCGTAAGTCACTACTATTGTTACAGCTATTACTTCGAGCCTTAGAAATGAAAGGGAGATGAAAAAGAGATATCGGGCTAACACTTTATAAGCGGACATCTCACTGATATCCAAGGATTCGTCTCGTCGGACGACACCAATGAGTTGATCGTGGCCTCTGTGAGAGGATCTCATTCGATTCGCAACTGGATTGCCGAGTAAGTTTATATTCCCTTATATTTCTAGTGTATACCTACTACGAAGGCAATGCCTGACCTTGATATAGTCTTTCTTTTATACCGCTCCCCTGCGACCTCGTAGATGACTGCTTGATCCACAGTGGCTTCCTTCTATCGTGGAAAGAGATAGAAGACGACTTACTAGACGGTGTAGCAGCGGCCAAGGAGGCCAACCCTTCTTACAAGATCATCTTCACCGGACACTCGCTGGGTGGAGCTGTTGCCACAGTCGCTGCCGGCTATGCCCGAGACCAGGGTTACGAACTCGACCTCTATACCTACGGCAGCCCGCGCGTAGGCAACCAGGCCTTTGTCGATTTCGTTACAGCCCAACCAGGCGGCGAGTTCCGCGTGACACATCTGGACGACCCGGTCCCACGTCTACCTCCCATTGCCGTCGATTACCGACACACCAGCCCGGAGTACTGGTTATCCAACGACGACAGCAGCAATAGCACTATATACGCGGCCTCGGATATCAAGGTATGCGAGGGCTTCGCGAACACTGATTGCAACGGCGGTACCGGCGGGCTGGACGTTCCTGCCCATTTGCTCTACTTCGAGCACATCAGCGGATGCGGTTCAGACGGTATCGCTTTCAAGAGGAGAGGTGGTCGGAGAGATGTCTCGGACGAGGAACTACTTGCGAAACTCAACGACTGGACGGCGCAGGACCGCGAGGTAGCAGCGGCGCTGAAACAGTAAACTCTTTTCTTCTTTTTCGCTTAGGGTTTAGCCCCATCCTCTGGTAGGATATTTTAGTTCTGGACATGAAGCAAGCAGCGTGGCGCTGTATTCTGTAGGGTTTCATTTGCATAGGGATGGCGCAATTGGGCATGTTTAACGATTTGAGATTTATAGGGGGTTTTCGATGGAGCCTTGAGTGTCTTTGTTGTACTGTATATTATTTTATACCCCTGGATATAACGGCGTGTTTGAGCGTAGATTTTATATCGGTCTAGGTCAATTATCTATCTCTCTTGGTATAGAGTCTCATGGTACTCCTTCTCTTAATCACGGTCTATGTATCTCCTAGCTATCTCCAAGCTCGCTAGCTAAAGAACCGTGTGTGCATATAATTATCCAGCAACATCTAAATGCGGATCTTTCCCCTCCACATCCTCCGCCTTCTTCACCTTTACTTCCTCAGGCACATACCGGAACCCCAACTCCTCCAGCGTCTTGGCCTTCTTCCCCGTCTTCTCAAACTGCATCTTCGCCTCGGCGTAAATCCCTCTTTGCCAGAGCATCTCGGCGTCCCAATGCGGCGGCTTCTTCCCCTTCCCCGAATCCAGACTTTCTTTCTCCAGCCATTCGTATAGCCCGTTGATGTACCGCCCGTCCCCGCCCTTGGGGAACACGTGGTATTTCCCCTCGCTAGCCCCCTCGCCGTCCTCGCGCGCCCACTGCTCGAGGACTGGGGTTGCGGGCAAGGGCAGCGTGTTGGACCATAGACGGGCTAGGACGGCGCCTTGGGTCTCGGTGAGTGGGAAGGGGATTACTTTGATGGGCAGGCCGGGGAGGGCTAGCGTTGGGTGTGTGATGTGGAGGAGGTGCTTGGCTAGGCCGTGGACTTGGCGGCCGGTGGTGACGAGGGGGATGTTGGGGAGGAAGGGGAAGGTGTAGAGGTACCCCGTGCAGAAGAGTATGGCGTCGATGTCTGTTTCGATTCTTGTTTCTCCCTTTCCCTCGTCCTTCCTTCCGCCGCTGTTGTCTTCGTCTTTGTCTAGAGGGAAGAACTCAACACCCCGCTCCTCGATCAGAAATCTCTTGATCTGCCCGACCTGTACTGGGTTTCCGATATGCTCAATAGTCTCAGGGGGCGCTGCGGTCTGCGCCGAGAGGATCAGGGACGGCGTACACACGCGCTGGATTTGCGCTGCGATGTCTAGTCCCGAGGCGCCGGTTCCCACAACCACGACTTTCTTCCCGCGGAACGGCTCTGCGTTGCGGTAGAGTTTTGAATGCGATATAACCCCAGGGTGCTTGGCGTGAAAGGCAGTAATGCCATCGATAGAATCCGGGATATACGGCGTTGAGTAGTGCCCCGACGCCACAACCACCGCATCATACGTCTCCGTAGTTTCTTTCCCCGTAAGTAAATCCGTAGCCCTCACATCCCACTGCTCCCGCTCTCGGGGCTGGCCCTCCGTTCTCCGCAGCGAAACATCAGCGACTTGCGTAGAGAACTTAATCAAATGCCGCACATCCCTCGCATACTCAACCAGATACGCCTGCACATCCCCCCTCGTCGGGAAGATATCGCAGCGCTCCGGGAACGCCAGGTCCGAGTACTTCATCAGGGTGTGCGGGATATTCGTGTGCAAGTCGTCGTACATGGGAGACGGAAACAGCGGCACGGTCCCCTCGTCGCCGGGAAGATAAACCGGCGGGTCCGGCCTCTCGGGATGCGCATCGGTCTGCGGCACAGGCAGCGCCTCAGCCGGCCGTGGCACGGGGCTGTAATTCCACACGCCGCCTACCTCGGCCTGCTGCTCGAAGACGTCGATGTGCGGGAACGCGCCATCCTGCGCGAGTAGGTATTTCGCTGCCGCTAAGCCGCTGGGCCCGGCGCCGATGATGGCGATCTTCTTCACGTTGAACGGGGGTGAGAAGGAACCCATTGCTCGGGGCAGTTGCGGACTCGGAGCGGGGCGTCCCGGATGGAGTGCGGAGAAAAATGGATATGGCCTGTATGAGAATAGGGTAGGTACCTTTACAGTAACGGCTTGGCTGTGTTATTGGGGAAAGCCTCCATACATAGGTGGATTTGGTAAATAGCAAGGTTGAAAACTATAATACAATGGAAAGAAAAAATGCGTACTAACACAACGAGGCATATGTAATCTAGAAATCTAAGAAAATATTTCAAAGGAATCGAATGATTATTAGGGTGGATCACACTTATGAGCGAGTAAAGTCAATGGCGCAATTCTAGCTACGGTTATCTACGGCGTGACTCTCCGGTGCCACAGCACTTCACATATCAACTTGTGTGCCTAGGTACCTAGGTACGTAAGTAAGCAGGTAATAATAATAATTATAGGGGAATCACTCGTATTGCTAAGCTAGAATATCATGCTCCAAGGTATCTAGGTTAACAATCTCTTGACTGGCTAGTTACCTGGATATATACACGTTCGTTGTGAGCCACATAAAGTACACCGAGATTGTTGACTCGCAGGGAAGCTCGTAGTGAAGTATTATTATTGCCAATACCTTTTCGGTAGCATCATATGTGACATGCTCGTCGATTGCCGACGGCAGTGTCCTGCAAAAAAAGAAAAAGAATCACAATATCAGCAAAGCAATTTCCTGCCATAAACACCTTAGCCTGGCTATGCGCCATATTTGATCAGATAGAACGATCCATTTTTAACGCCTGTGCTTTAAGTATGTCGTCGTAAAAACCGTTGCCGGGACTCAGTGTCTTTAACACCAAACGCCAGATGATTAGGGCCATCCCCTGCATTATGTCTGATACCTTCAATATGTGTTATGTGTTGGGGTTGGGTATTGTAAAAAGGAAGATAAATACCCTCGATTTAATCCTCGGTGCCTTCGATGATCATCCCCATCGCATTAGGGACGCCAACCAATATTTTGCCTCTGGGGACTCGCACATCTTTCACCTATACACACCATAATGTCAGTTACATCCAGTTTCAAGTGCCTCATGAACGTGATAGCAGTATGGGGAGAATGGAATAGGGGCTAGGACACCACACTCATTCGCTGGTTCTAACAACATGGACAGGGAAAATAGAAGGCTTACCTTCATGCACCCAAAGACATTCAGCCTCTTTAGATTAGGGCAGCTTTTGAAGATCAGCCCGACAATCAGGTCTGTCACCTCGCAGAAACTGATCTCCAGGTCTAGAAGCCCGGGATACACGTTTCCCATAGCGAACACATCTTCAAACGCCTCACTGGATATGTGTCTGCATCCATGGACGTTGAGCTTTCTCAAGGCTTTGCCTGAATGCTTCATCAAGGCTCGGAAGCCGCCCGAACAGAAACCAACCATACCCTGGTTTACTCTGGGATTTCCAGCATCGATGTGACGGCATAGTTCTAGGTCCACGAATAGGAGGGACCTGTTCTTCCAATCTTTGAAGAGCCTAACAAAGCCTGCATTGGTCATGACCTCGCTATTTGTGATACGCAGCTTGACTAATTGAGTGCAGTGGTCATGGATTGCATCCAGCAGGCGATCGTCAACGCCTGGAACATCTCTGATAGACAGGGTACACAACTGGTTCCCTATCTTCTGTACAACATTGACATAAGGCGTCGTCTGGGTCTGATTGACAAGACGCAGCCCTAAGTGCTTGAGGCTATGAAGCTGTGCGATATGTTCTACCCCTTCGTCGGTGACTGCTTGGTTGTGGCAGATTTTCAATCGGGTCAAAGATGGGCAGTAGTTGCGTAGGGACTCTACAGTTTTGTTACCGAAATGACGATCCGTGAAATAGACACAAAGACTTTGAAGGCTTTGTCCCTTTGCCTTTAGGTATTTATCCCAGTATTCATCGCTGATTAGGTTCGCACCAGATATGTAGAAAGCATTTAGGGCAAAATGCCTTCCCATCAAGTGCTCCAGGACGCTATCTTTGAACTGGATTGCGTTGCGCAATTTGAGGGTCTTCAGATTGGAGCAGATTTGGAAAATTCGAATGTAGTCATCTGAACCTAGGCGACCTCCATCATATATCCTGATATCTTGAATCTGGGGCTGGAGAAATAGATCTAGGGTCTTCGGGCTCATAAGACGTCGCTTGGACAGCTGTCTGGATATGCGATCGATAGCTGGTAGAGGTAGATCGCCGAGGTCGTCAGCAAGGTGAATATTGCTAGCTAGGGTCTCGACGCAAAGGGTCATCAGGGTCTTGACTCCAATTTGGCCATCCAGTAGAAGGCTCTGCATTTTTCTTCGTTCACGTTTGGCGGGAACCATAATCGCCTTCTGCTTGCCTTTCTTAGAAGCGCCCTTAGCAGCGTTTTCTTCCTTGGTTAGCTTGATGCCACACTGGGCACAAAGCAGACCTCCCTCTGGGCCAGCACGTGAATACGCGGTTACCGTAAATCGCTTACCGCACTGCTCACAGTTCTCAAACTGGCCGGGCACAGGGGCTGCGCTTCTATCAAGTATCTCCTCATCAGAGTCATCGCCAAGGGCATTTTGGCGCGACTTGCGTTGCTTGGATGCCTTGGAGTTCTTGGTTTTCTCAATCGCCGCAGCTGCCTGCTTCCGCTTTCGAGCTGTTGCTTGGTGGGTGCTTGCAGCCACTGAAGATTCAGCATCGTCCTCATTATCTTCTACGGTTTCTGCAGTTTCTGCAGTTTCTACATCCTGTGCTGCTGATGTGGATGCGACGGCTTGGTCTGCAGTGGCAGTAGCAACAGCAGACCTAAGGCGAGCCTCGTTATTAGCGCGGATTTGCCTGGCTGAAATATTCTGGGAGGCTAGATAATCCGTAAGGGCAGACCTAGGACCCCGGATGTTTCGCTGCCTGGGTTGAATTGTTAGTTTTGATTAAGACTCTTTGGCTAGATAATCCGAAAAGGTATATCGGTAGGTAGGTAACTTACATCTTGTCGGCTTGAGGGATGTTCGGAAAGGACTCCGATTGATGCCTTATTCCGATCTATAGGTAATATTTGATGCGAAGCGACCGGAGAATCAGACGAAATAAAGACGTGAATCCAGAATTGGGCTAAGCCTCATCCAAGAAACTTGAGACAAATATCACAAGCGGCCAAAATAAAGGTGAATAGTGTAGTACTTAATCGTTACGATGTCCCTAACAATCTGGAAAGGGAAACAACCCGAATACCTATAGCTAGATACTTGGGTGCTAGAAATCACGGATCTTCTCGGCCCCTATTCAGGTTTTAGGCATGAGGTTTGATTATGTGCTGGGGTCCGGAGAAGAAAAGAAAAAAAAACGAAAGTGAATTTGGCTTAGGTATTGAACAAATAAGATACTTTGATACCGCAAAGAATTAACACACGGTTGACGCCACCGACTGCAGCTAACGGCGCGTTAAGTGGTTCCGTTTCAGGCAGCGACCTTATCAGTTTAATTGCTTTTAAGCGTACCTGAGGGGCAGCGGCGGGGCCTTCTTTCCCGCTAGAGTCGGGCGCCGGCGTACCTGCAGGGGCTTTAAGTGCCAGCTTTGTACTCCTATTGGTCAGCCCAAGCAAGGACCCTCCCTTGGTTCCTTCCCCAGGGGCGATCAAGTCACGAGTTTGCGTGTATTGGTCGCGCCGTTAACCTGATACGAGACCCACTTTCTTCTTTTTCTTCTATCCTTCCCCACCAAATCTTTTATGCCTTTCTCTCCGGTCTGGAATCTTTCTCAGCTTCCATCATCAATGATCAACAACCCAACCCGATCTGGCGCTACTCTCTAGCGCTCTGAGATCTACCATTGTTGATCGGAGCCTGTGGTACAATCTTTGCAAGCAACCCCTAGTGAAATAAATATCCACTTCATTTTTCATTAATAATTGGAGTAAAGGGAAAGCTGACTTATCCTTTTCGCCTGCCTATTTCTTACATGCAGCCCACTTCACCCAAACCTATTCACCATCTCCTTCACTATTAATCAGCCTCACATACGTGACCTATACGTATATGTGCTAACCACTTTTTTGTTTCCTTGATTAATCCTCACTTCTGATTATTATATCTACATACTATCACATTTGCAACACTTCTGACACCATGGCGCCTCGAACTAGACGTTCGAAGGCTGCGGGTGACAGTTCTGCAATAGATGGCGCTGGCGGTACTCCTGCCTCGCAGCCCGCCCTTCCTCAACGACGTGGAAGATCCTCCAAAGCTACCGCTATTGATGGCAACTCAACCTCTTCCGCACCAACACCAGCCACAACTGTTTCGGATAGCGAGTATTCAACCCCTGCAACTAGCAATGCTGTAACTCCCGCGCCTTCTATTGGCAAAACATCTATTCAGCTGAGGGGTGCGAGTCAGTCGCGCTTTGTCGTTGAGCTTCTCAAGCTTCCTAAAGACTCAATTACAACAGGCACTAAGTCCAGTGGCCTTGGCTCTTCCACTTCATCTAGAGTCACTACACGTAGCCGACCTGCCCCTATTGCCTACACTGAGGAGGATTCGGAAGACGATATAGATATGATGGAGGCACCGCGTGAGGATCCTTCGCCGGTTAAGAGTAATATGGTTCTTGGTCGCAAGAGATCTAGCGCTGCGATATCTCATGATTCCGGTGCTGAAAGCGATTTTACTTCTGCACCAATTCGAGCTCACAAGAAGCCAAAATTTACCGACCCTGAAAGTGATAATGAACCCCACCAAGAGATTGATGATGAGGAGCTCATTGATGACATGTTCGACATCTCCGATGCAGATTTTGATGAAGATAGTTCACAATCTGACTTTGATGACCCAATCGCCGATTCACATGCAAATGCGCTTCCCCGCCAGCCCCGAAACCATCGTCGCATTCGTCGCCCTCTGAACCGAAAGGAGGCAATGAGGAAGAGGTTGACAAAGCATCATCCAGAGCTCACTACAATGTGGGTTGACCTTGGAAACATGCCCGTTCTCAAGGCCGACAGGGCTGAGCAACCTACCACCATATCGCGCCAGCTGAAGCTATTCCAGCTCGAAGGACTTGCCTGGATGAAGGCTATGGAAGTGACAAAGTGGAAGGGTGGTCTACTTGGAGACGAGATGGGTCTTGGTAAAACAATCCAGGCGGTGTCTTTGATCATGTCCGACTACCCAGCCAAGGCACCATCTCTGGTGCTCATGCCACCTGTTGCCTTGATGCAATGGACATCGGAAATTGAGTCTTACACAAATGGGAAGCTGAAGACCCTGGTATTCCATGGTACTAATGCCAAGGCCAAGAAACTGACAACTAAAGAACTTAAGAAATTTGACGTCATCTTGATGTCTTACAATACCCTAGAGTCGCTATACCGCAAACAAGAGAAGGGTTTCTTGAGGAAGGAGGGCACTTACAAAGAGAAGAGCGCCATTCACCAGATCAAGTTCCACCGTGTGATTCTTGACGAGGCTCATTGCATTAAGGTAGGTCTACAGAGTCCTTCCCTATCCGCTTCCATGCTAACAGATTGTTAAAGTCTAGAAATACCATGACAGCGAAGGCATGTTTTGCCCTCAAAGTCGAATACCGCTGGTGCTTAACCGGAACCCCCTTGCAGAACCGAATCGGAGAGTTCTTCTCACTGCTTCGATTCCTTAAAGTTACACCATTCGCGGAATATTTCTGCAGAGAGTGTCCTTGTTCCAGCCTTGAATGGTGTATAAATGAAATGAAGAATTGCACACATTGTAAGTCTCTACTTGCATAGAAGGAACCAGGTGTATTTGCTAACCGGTTTTTAGGTGGTCACTACATGATGTCACATATTTCAGTCTTCAATCAAGAACTTCTGCACCCTATTACTCGCAACGGTAACCACGGCGAAGGGAAGGAGGCCTTGGGAAAACTCCGTCTCCTTACAGACCGAATCATGTTGCGCCGCCTCAAGCGAGATCATACGAATGCTATGGAACTCCCCGTTAAGGAGATATACGTTGATCGCCAGTTTTTGAGCGAAGAGGAAAACGACTTCGCTAACAGTATTACGGATAACGGTCAGCGCAAGTTCAACACCTACGTAGCTCAAGGCGTCCTACTCAACAACTATGCCAATATCTTTGGTTTGATCATGCAGATGCGTCAAGTCGCTAACCACCCCGATCTAATTCTGAGGAAGGGTGCGGAGGGAGGACAAAACGTGCTGGTCTGCTGCATCTGCGACGAACCTGCTGAGGAGGCGATCCGATCCAAGTGCAAGCATGACTTCTGCCGCTCGTGTGCGCTTCATTACGTTAATTCTCAGGAGGCGCCAGACTGCCCCCGCTGCCACATCTCTCTATCAATCGATCTCGAGCAGCCTGAGATTGAACAGGATGCGATGCTCGTCAAGAAATCATCTATCATCAATCGCATTAAGATGGAGAACTGGACATCGTCGTCCAAGATCGAGCTACTTGTTCACGAACTCCACAGACTGCGATCAGACAGTGCCTCGCACAAGTCGATTATCTTCTCGCAGTTCACCACGATGCTCCAATTGATCGAATGGCGTCTTCGACGAGCTGGCATCACAACAGTCATGCTTGACGGAAGTATGACACCAGCTCAGCGACAGGCTTCAATTGACCATTTCATGAAAAATGTCGATGTAGAGTGTTTCCTGGTGTCATTGAAGGCGGGTGGCGTTGCTCTGAACCTTACAGAAGCGTCACGAGTTTTCATTATTGATCCGTAAGTTGCTTAGTCTTGATCTATCTAAGGTAAATATATGCTAATCATATTTCTCTTATGCAGGTGGTGGAATCCAGCAGCAGAATGGCAGTCGGCCGACCGGTGCCATCGTATCGGGCAGACGCGCCCATGTATCATCAAACGCCTCTGCATTGAGGATTCCGTGGAGAGCCGCATAGTTTCGCTGCAGGAGAAGAAGACTAACATGATTAATTCAACTGTAAACTCGGATGACGCGTCTCTAGAGGCTCTCACGCGTGAAGACCTTCAGTTCCTCTTCAAAGGATCCTAGTTTTTTTTTTTTTTTCCCTCATTGCATCGGCGCCACCTACGCTGTCGGGAGACTCGATTCTTGCTTTTTCAATTTGATTTTTACTTTTTGAGGATATCATTTTTCAGCTCCGACGATCTCGACCTCGGACTTTCAGAGACGGTAGTATCACTTCTGCAATATTATGCCTCGTCGATGGCAACGCCACCTCTTGACAGCTATGATGTCAATCTTACCTTTGAATACCATCGTCCATCCGTCTTACTTGCGAAGCGGTCATTGTTATGAACAATGTGGACGAGGTGGCCTACGAAGAACATTCTTATGGATAATAAAATTTCCTTTCTTTTCGACTCAACTCTAAACTTAAGCTCGACATACACCACTGATCCGATTTCTCTAGCCTATTTCCTGGCAGCACCAACTAGTCTCACTTTAGCTAAGTTATCACAGCCTTTGACAATAATTGTTCTTCGTTTCGATTGAGATCTCAATTTCTATTGTACTTCTATGGTTGTGTTGTACGATAGGTTCGTACTGGCGGCACAGTTTGCCCTGCTGTGGCAAGTCAAGGGAGGCATGATTTAACCCCTATATGGGGGACTCTAGGGCGGCAAAATCGTTGATGATAACCCCTCCGCATAGATTTTTCGAGGTGGACGATTCATGGTATGACTTGCAAACAGGTGTCTAGGATTGCTTTATATTGCTCTTTCTAGCTAGGTAGCTATGATTTTGGTTCACGAACAATGCCTAATTATGCAATCTCATGAATTATGAGATTGCTTTTCTCCAGCAT
Organism: Daldinia grandis; assembly: GCA_022432525.1. Taxonomy (NCBI): domain Eukaryota; kingdom Fungi; phylum Ascomycota; class Sordariomycetes; order Xylariales; family Hypoxylaceae; genus Daldinia; species Daldinia grandis. Next base: position 3,063,784 of record JAJKLB010000001.1, read on the forward strand.
AGCATTTTCTTCATTTTCTCGATGCATTGCCCAAAGTGAGGTAGTTGTACTGTCTAACTGTATTAATAAACAAACAGATTGGAACTTGATAACGTAGGTAGTGACCTAATTCTCTAAATTGCCCCACTAAGATTTTAATCGGTGTTATATTATATTTTCGCCGACATTTCAATCATGCCGCTCAAAAATGTACCTTAGGTGATTACCTCTTAACAACTTCACAAAAGTACACACCTAATGGGCTAATAGCGTCATGAAGAGACATTGGGGGGCCTTGAGCCAGCAATTTTCGACAGTTGGGAACGGACAAAGGGCGCGCATCGGGTGGATATGTCAGTCATGTAGAAGCAACAAAACCCCGCGGAAGCTTTTCACCAGCAGCGCAGCTCTTCAAGAGCTCAAGGACAAGCCGTATTATGTGACGACGCCCATTTTCTACGTCAATGCGGGTAAGTGCTATATCAGCCATGCGTGGCAGTTTGAGTGTGTGCTAATTAGTTCATCCGGCAGCTCCTCACGTCGGCCACCTATATAGTATGCTAATAGCAGATGTGCTTAAGCGATGGCAAGTTCTTAAAGGTAGACAGGCAATATTGAGCACCGGCACCGACGAACACGGAATGAAGGTCCAGCGCGCGGCTGAGCTGCAAGATATTCACCCGAAGGCGCTGTGCGATGCCAACTCCGAAACGTTCAAGGATCTAGCTAAGAAGGCTAATATTTCGTACGATCACTACATTCGCACGACGGACCTGGAGCACAAGGATGCGGTCGAATACTTCTGGGCAAGGCTACGAGAGAGCAGGTATATATACGAGACCAAACATGAGGGGTGGTACTGCGTTAGCGACGAGACTTACTACCCCGATTCTATGGTCGAGAAGCGCGTGTCGCCTCTAACGGGAAAGCCATTTATGGCGTGCATTGAGACGGGTAGTGCTGTGGAATGGACCGAGGAGAGTAATTACCATTTCCGGCTAACGGCCTTTCGAGATAGGCTGCTCAAGTTCTACGCCGATAACCCAGACTGGGTCGTCCCGAGGAATCGCTATACCGAGGTGATCAAATGGGTCCAGAATAAGCTCGAAGACCTGTCTATATCTCGTCCTGTGAGCCGTCTGGATTGGGGTATTCCTGTGCCTGACGACCCGAGCCAGACTATCTATGTGTGGGTGGATGCTCTGATCAACTACATTACGGTAGCAGGGTATCCCATATGGACTCCTGGATCCGAGCATACCAAAGGTTGGCCAGCTGACGTTCATGTGGTCGGAAAGGATATCCTGCGCTTCCATTGCATATACTGGCCCGCGCTGCTCATGGCCCTAGACTTGCCCTTGCCAAAGCGTGTCCTCAGCCACGGCCACTGGTTGATGAGCCGGCAAAAGATGTCCAAGTCGGCCGGAAACGTGGTGAACCCTTTCTTTGCCCTCGATCGCTGGGGGGTGGATACCGTGCGCTATTTCTTGCTAAACAGCGCCGCGATAGCCAACGATGTGGACTATAGCAATAGTCTTATTGTCACCAAGTACAAGAAGGGGTTACAGGGCGGACTAGGAAATCTACTCAACCGAATTACTAGGCCGAAGAATTGGAACGTGAGGGATGCGGTAATATCTCTGCATAAGGAGCAGTCCCGTTCGATTCCTAAGATGGTTATTAAACGGGGGGAATACCTGGAGTCTATCGTAGAGGAGGTCTCAAGGTGTATGGATGAACTGAATCCTAGCGGGGCGTTGAAGGAGATTATGGAATTTGTGTTCGAGGTGAGTCCCAAGACCTTCACTCCTGCTACCCTCTCCCGTCTTTACAGCAGCATGCTAACACATACTACAGGCAAATCAATTCCTACAAGAAGCAGCACCCTGGGACAGAAGCAGGGAAGGCGACACGGTGGCCGTAGAGCAGATCATCTTCTTCACGGCGGAGTCTGTGCGCGTCATGGGCATCCTTCTACAGCCGTTTATTCCGGAGAAGTCGAGCGAGCTACTGGATAGGCTGGGTGTTGGTTCCGATCGGAGGACTTTTGAGCATGCGCGACTTTTTGCGGATGATGCATATGGGACGTCGGCTATACCGCTGGGCGAAGGCGCGCAGAGTAGTTTGTTCCCACCGTTGCCTGTTGAGGACTGAGCACGTAGTTATCAGATATCAAATGTGTAGATTTGGAGGTGTGCTCTGTTGTATAGGTACTTACCCTATGACAATTCCCCTTTTTTGTATTCGTTGAACTTCGTAGTTGTAGAACAATGATCAGACGGGGACGAGGCTATACTCATGAGCAAGACCGAATTAATATTATAAGGAATTTAGTAATTAAGGCTCTAATAGCCTCGTTACAGCAGTAATAATTAATAATATTTACAATTATAAAGATATCTTGCATTTTGGTGATAGTGAGAGTGAGAGTTTGTTTAGTTCTGGGCTGGCAAAACAAACACATGTGACTAACCTAGATTAAAATAAAATAAAATAGGTTGCGCTTCGCATCATCATTATTTTACAACTAGGTTTCATTTCTGTCGTCAATCATAGGCATAGCCTATTTAATTCGTGAGGAGGTAGAGAACAGAAAAAAAGATATGCGACATCGGCCATACATATGACTTGATAAGTACCTATAAGAAGTTGGACGTAGAAATGAGGTTGAATGAGAATATTGGTGAGTCCTACCTTACCTCTCTCTCTCTCTCTCTCTCTTCCTCTCTCATCTCACCTTACTTGGCCGCCATCCAAAGCGACTTATACTTGACGGGCCACCACAACATCCCCTACCTGGCCTAGATCCTCACTCGCTCGATCTGAAATAATTCTTCTTCGCTGACATGTAGCGTCAACAGCTGTCTCAACCAGCAAGGTCCTGCTCGTGCCGTACGATGCGCACCACGTACAGCAGTATCACAGGTGGATGGAAGATGCCGTATTCTCTCCCTTTCTTTCTTTCTTTCTTTTATTCAGGCTTGCTTGGTTTACTTATGCTCCAGCCTTTAAACCCCCTCCCCCTCCCCTTTTCATTTTCCTTTCTTAGCGAGCGAAGGTTATATATATATACACATATATATATATACAGTAGGTCCACCCACTAACACCAACCCCCAGTCCATCCGCGAAGCCACAGCCTCAGAACGCCTCTCGCTAGCCGAAGAGTACGAGAACCAGGCGTCGTGGCGCGAGTCGCGCGATAAGCTCACGTTTATCGTGTGTGCGCCGCTGGTGCGCGGGGGCGAGGCAGACGCTTCTTCTGGTTCTGGGGGGAAGGAGGGGGGGAGAGAGGTGGTGTTCGCGGGAGTGGAGAGGATGGTGGGGGATGTTAATCTGTTTCTGAGCCCTTGGGATGGCGAGGGCGGGGGCGGGGGACAGGGAGAGGGACGGGAACAGATGGGAGATGGGGGGGAACAGATGGGAGATGGAGAGGAGGCGAAGGCGTATTACACTGCGGAAATCGACATCATGATCGCGGATCCTAAGTTCAGAGGCGTAGGTCTTGGTCGCGCGGCCGTCGCTACGTTTCTATCCTTCGTACGGCGGCATTTAGACGGGATCCTGGCTGAGTACACGGGTTCCCTCGATATCCGCAGTGCCAACGGTAGACCCGTGCTGAAGGATGTCGTGGCCAAGATCAACGCGGGTAACAAAGCCAGCATCGTGCTGTTCCAAGCCCTTGGGTTCAGGCAAAGAGGGGAGACGAACTATTTCGGTGAGATAGAGATGGTGCTGGAAGGGGTTGGGGAGATTGACGGGTGGGAAAAGACAGGTTCTTCGGTGATGGGCGATATGTATAGGGAGTTGTTTTATGATAGATCACAGCTGGAGTAGAGTAGAGTAGAGTAGAGTAGAGTAGAGCAGAGTATATATTGAGTTCTACTATATTCCTGTGAGCAGCCATAGCCCAATGTCTATTGATATATACGTTCTGTTTGCCCTGTCTATATATATGACTCCCCCTGATAGCAAGTATCACTTCCAACTCCTTCATTCCGACATCCTATAACAAGGTACATGCTTCTATTTTACACCATACGTCTCTCCATAAATCCTCAACATCTCCAACGTAACATTCACCCCCCCACACACAACCACAACCACATTCATCCTACTCCACTCCTCGTCGCCAATCCCCTCGCCTCCCACAACCCTCCTCAAATCGCCATTATACAGCGTAGCAAGCGTCGCACCGCACGCAACCTCCACCAACATCCGGGCATCATCCGCGAACCGAACCGACCCCATCACAGCCTGCGCATCCGTCACCACCAGACTGCGCAGATGCGGCGCCTCGCGACTCCAGCGAAACGTGCGTTCCGAAACGCGGGGCGCGCCCAGACTCGTCGCGATACTCGTGATCCCCGGCAGCGTGACCAGCGCCCCCGCCTTGACGCTCGCGTTCAGACTGTCCGCCCCGACGGTCTCGACGGCGAGCACGATCGGCTCCGCCACGCTGGCGTCGGTGTAGTGCTTCTGCACGCCGGCCATGATCCCGTTGAGCAGGCCGCCGCCCCCGCAGTTGCACGCTATGCCGTCGACGCGCGCTACGCCGTAGGGCCGGAGCTGCGTCGCGAGCTCGTCGACGATGGTGCTGTTGCCCGCCCAGATGTCGGGGTGGTCGAAGGGCGGGACGTAGACCCCGGTCGGGTCGTGGGCGAGGAGTGCGGTGCGTAGGTGTTCGTCGGCGAGCGCCCAGTTGGTGCCTACTTGGTGGACGTTGGCGCCTAGGACTATGTTGGGGTTAGCCGACTGCTCAGTTGTCTCCCTAACATCAGCATTCTTAGAAAAGGGGAGGGGGGCTTGCGCTCTGAGGCAGTCCCCCTTTAGAAATACCAGCAGAAGGAAATCCATTGCTAAATATAGGCCTTTGGCCAAGGGCAAGTAAGCAACTCACGTCGTATCTTCTCAATCATATGCTGGGAAGTAATCATCGGCACGACGATAGTACACGGCTGTCTCAAAGTCGCCGCCGCGGTTGCGCATGCCAGGCCCGCGTTTCCACCCGACGAGCAGTAGAAGTGCACGTTGCCGGCCGGCTTCGCGAGCATGGCTTGGTACATCATATTTCCCACGGCGCGTGACTTAAAGGACCCCGAGGGCTGGAGGTTTTCGAGCTTGAGGAAGATGTTACTATTTTTCTTTATGTTAGTTTTAGATGTTTTTGACTGGGAGTAAGAGTAAGTTAGGTAAGTAAGTAAGGGGTTGGAGAGGGGAGTTCTGACCAGCCTGCTACTCGTGAGAGAGCTATTGATGGTATACATGGTGTTTCTATGAAGAGCTTCTGAGGCTCTGGATTGCAGGAGCCCATATTGTTGATTTTATTGGTTATGAATACTAATTAAAGTCTATTGGACTTTACTTATCGCGCGTCCTTGTATGTCTAACTTAATAACCAGAGTATCTAACCTAGGTTAATGTTAGCATTGCTTTCCTTGAATTGTATATTATGAAGTATATCATACCTTAGGTATATACCTCTCTCAAGAACAAATCTGATCTATTCCACCACCGTCTATAAATCCCTATAAAAGCATTATCCCGTCTTCCTGTATCGGACGAAGCCATACGCAGCTTGACATTAAGGCGTATGCGTAATTATGTCCAATGGGAACGTGGGGTAAAAAGGGACGTTTGATGTAACTGGGGAACGGATTCGGCTGCCGTCGATTGCCGATGGTGGCCACCGTTATACATAATCGTTACCTAACTGCTTAAGTAATGCTTTTGTACTGCGAGCGACTACATTTATGTCCGAAAACTAGGTAGGTAGGTAGGTATGCTAAAGAATTACACCCACACATGATAGGGGCTGTGTATAGGTTATTATGTATCTTAAGTACGTCGTACCTGCAAAGAGAGAGGCAAGATAAGTTCTCACTTTGTAATATCTTCATTACGGTCAAAAGTATATACTATGTACTGCGTAGTCATGTAAGAATTAGATAAAATATATGATAATAAATCGAACAACCTTACAGATCGATACAACCAGTTTCAAACTTAAAGTACGTACCTCATCGCTTCGGTATGTCTCCACAAACCTAGCTCAGACTTTGTCCTAGCTCTTTCAAGTCGACCAATCATATTCCAAGTTTTACCAGGCTCGACAGAATGATCCCTGTTCGGACTCTTATCATGTTTGCATGTACATATGTACATAGACCCCTAATCCGCTTGCGTAACCAAAAGGGGCTATTAATATCTAAGGACGGCCGCTGAAGCGAGAAGACGGGGCTGAGCTGAATCCATGTCCCGCTTCTTTACAGCACAACACGACCCCTAAACTATCCGTTGTGGGAAGGTATCGGACTCAAATCTAGACTATCCCTGACGATCTATCCGAAGCCTAACAAAAAAAAATACGAATGAAAATTGTATGTAGGTATGTACATATGTATGTCTATCTAATATGATGTATACTACCTACCTAGGTATGTAAGTATCTCCAACGATGGATCTGATACGAGAATACACCACATACATATGTTAGCGTTCTGCCCGACTTTTATTCTCCCCAGTTTCAGGTGGGCCATGGGACCAGACCGCTGTCCTATATTAAGATTACCCGTAGAAATATGTAGACCCCTTTGAGCTGGTCGCCATATGTATAGATATCATTCCCCAGATTCTACAGGGGCTACGCCCATTTCTTCTTGTCCTGAAAAAAAGAAAAAGAAATACACGCTCGCCGAACGAAACGATACCCGAAGCCAATCGTTAACTACGATCCAAACTAGCCATGAAGTTCGCACTACCGTTCGAGCTTGGCATGCTTGCCTCGAGCATATTCGCCTCAAACACCACTACCGTATCCCCATCGGTCTACATCCTAAGCACGTCTCCGCCTGCAACAGTCGCTCTCAGCAAAGCCTTAGACACGTTAGGATACAGCCGCTTAGACCCCGAATCAGACACACTGGACCAGGCAGCGCTATCAAACACCTATATCGAAGTAACGTCGAACATGCAGCTGGCAGAGATCGCTCGATCACAACCCGACGCCAAGTTCATATTACCCCGAAGCAGTCGACGTATAGGGGAGGAGGACCCCGTGCTTTCAGCTCGGGATTTCTTCTCTAAGGAGAAGCGCTCCCGCAAAGTCTTAGAGCTGGACGTGCTTGCGCTGAAGGCGAGTTCGCAGGCGGAGAACTGGGTCCAGCTGTGCGATTTCTTGGGTATGGGATACAGCGTGGTGGAACGACTGGGCCTATGGCACTTCCCGAAATAAACGCCGCTATTTGAACGTACATATATAAAAATATAAGATGGGATTCTAACAACGATATATTGTAGAGCCGAGTATATACGTCGCTCCGGTTCCCGAATACCTGCATTTCAGGTCCGAACGTATTAGCCGTTTAACAATAACGGGGGGAGACGCGAAGGATTACAGGTAGACAGGGGGGATAGGCGCGATATTGAGACATTCTGCAACTATTGCAAGAAGAGGAAGAAAGAATAGCATCACGCTAGCTAGCGTTGATCTAGCAAGTGGCTTATACATACCGAATGAAGAAGCTATGAGTAGTCGCCACGGATGTTCTAGAACTTTGATCGCGGGAAACGCGATTATGGTAGTACATGCTTCAAGCTTTAAGGCTTGTTAGTATTGAATAGATACTCACAAGATTATTTTAGACATTGTGCGCTATTAAGGACTGCGAATCTAGCTGTATTCTGTTCTAATGACTACCTACCTACCTAAGTATGGTCATCATTATGAGCATACTACTGGCAATGAATATTTAGAAATGTGATTTAAGTCCCCTCTTGTGTTTATTTAAATTTATAATCGAAGTTATTGACTGAAATCTAACAAATTAGGTAGGTACCTAAAGATGGTCCATTTACCGCTTTGGCTCAGCTCAGCTCAGCCATCGGCCACCTGCATGCTCGTAAATCGGCATGCGAAGAAAACGGATTGGCTTTCAGGAAAACGGCGAAGTAATGATACCTCTTACCTATCACCAGTAAAGGATTATTCTGATAGGGAAACAGATATCTTCCGTAAATGTTAAATATTAAATAATATTTTACTTCGTACCTCTTCAATATACGAAAACCCTACAAGCTACGATAAGAATAAATCTTACCCAAAAATGGCATCCTCGTCCCGGAGATATCACCACAAGAGCCGGGCCGGATGTACCACATGCAAAGCCAAAAAGGTAAAATGCGACGAGAATCAACCGTGCTCCTACTGCGCCAAGAGACAGCTTCCGTGCAGCTTGGTGCCGACGCCCATACCCGGGAGCAGTAGACCGGACTCAAACACGCCGGAAGTGGTAGTGCGGTCTTACGAGGAGCCATCCTTCACCTTTACCGACTTCGGTCTGTATCAACACTTCATCAAGTCTACGTCTATCGCACAGGCCGACGATAGCGCATCGATAGCAGTCTGGCGGGAGTTCATCCCTGATCTCGCCACGCAGCACCCCTATCTCCTCCATGAGATCCTTGCGGTCGCAGCGCTGCACCTCCGATCTGCTACGCCGGAACACGCGAAATTCCTAGAGCGCGTAGCTACCGAGCATCAGGCCAGAGCTATCCCTCTATTCCGGGAGGCCCTGGCTGCTAGTTCGGCCGAGACGGCCCTCCCGCTGTTTGCTTGCTCGTGCCTATTTATACCGTACCACTTCGCCGTCGCAAAGGATGCCTCGTCCCTTCTTTTCAACGAAGAAACCGGGTCTTTGGCCGAATGGCTAGTCTTAATCCACGGAACTGCGGCAGTCACCGTAGAGCACGGCCCTACTATTCTGAAATCCCCTCTGCGTGCGCTGCTAGGAGATCTATCCACACCGAAACCCGAAGAACTGAGCGGCGGGCCTACAGACGCGAAGCTTCTCAGTCTGAGCGAGGAACTCCCCATCGCGCCCGAGGATAAAGAAGTATACGCGCAGGTGATGTACAAGCTTCGTTTAAGTTTCTACTTATCAGACCGCGCGGACACGGCGCTCAATCGCAAGAATGCTGCTCTTAGGTTCCCGCCGTTTATGAAGCAGCAGCAGATCGGGGATGACCTCGCTGCAAGACATCCGGCGGCGCTTATCATTATGGCTTTCTGGTGTGTTTTGTTGCATCGGGTGGAGGATAGGTGGTGGCTTAAGGAAAGGGTCAGACCGCTGCTGGTGAAGATCGAGGAGTTGGTGCCGCTGGAGCATAAGCATCTTATGACTTGGCCGATGGAAGAAGTGGGAATTTATACGAAATCTAATGCGAATGTTTTAGTTGTGCGGTAAGTGATGAATAGGTACTTATTTGATATAACTAAAAGTTCAATGTAAAAGACATATTGCTCTTGCTGGGAGATATGTATACCGTGTGTATTTATGTAGTCCAGACTGTACCGCTAGTTAAATCCAGCTACTATAACAACTAAAAAGGGAATGGTCTCACAGTGTGGCAAAACTAGATATTTCCATGATATCTCAACCTTTGATTCACTCACCCAAGACTTCACCTTTACAACTCCAACCTGCCTAGTTTCCAAAGCCCACTCTCATATTTCATTATATACCACATAATGAATAAGAATAAGTCTTGATTGCCCTTTAATCTTTTTTTTTTTTTTTTTTTTTTTCATAACCCGAAACACTAGAAATCTGTGGAATTAAACCCTCCCTGCTTAGTTCAACAATACAAATATAACAACCACCGCCGCCGCCGCTTAGCTCATCGCTTAGTTATAAAAGCAAAGCACCACCAACCACTAGGCTAGAGGCAAATACCTCAGAGATATACCTTAAGCTCTCATCAAAATGGCGTTACCAAGTCTAGAGACTCAAGCCAAAGTAGCCAGCGAAGGTACCTAATCCCAGCCCTCTCACCTTATCTCACCTCACCTCACCTCACCTCATCTCATCTCATCTCACATCACAAACCTAATACCAACCCACATACCAACCCACATACCAACCCACATACCAACCCACATACCAACATACTAACCCCCCACCAGCCGCCCAATCCTTCATAGACCACTTCTACGAAGCCCTCAGCAAGCGGCGCCCCATCAACGGCTTCTACGCCTCGACATCGGCGCGGCTCACCGCCGGCGGCGTGCGCCCCGACATCAGCATAAACGGGCAGCCCGTGGCCGACGTCCCGGCCTACGAGGCGCTGCTAGAAGCCCAGGGCGGGCCCGTGGCCTACGACGTGGCCTCCTTCGACGCGCAGCCCGTGAACCCCTGCTACCGCATCGCCGAGCCCGACCCCCAGCCCCCGGCCGGTGCCGCCGCGGGCCGCGACGCTACTGCCGCCGCCGCCGTGCGCAATGGCGACCGGCTGAGCTTCGCGCTCCAGGTCAGTGGCGTTGTGCGGTATGGGAGGGGCCATGGGGATGGGAAGGGCGAGGCCGTGGCTGGGGGGGCAGGGGCAGGGGCTGCGGATGGTGGCGGGAAGAACGACGAGCCCCTCGAGAAGCCGTTCAACGAGGCGTTTCTGCTGGTGCCGCATTGGGAGGCTTGGGGGCGGAATGCGTCGCGCGGGTTGAGGAAGTGGGTGATTGTTAGTCAGAACTTCCGCGCTTTGTAAGGGAGGAGGAGGAGAAGGAAGGGATTAAAGCAAGCTCATAAAGGGTACGAGTAAACGGAATGGAGTGAAGTCAAGTAAATCCATGGATTTCTAACGCTTTCGTATGTCACGGCAGACGAGACAGCTTCTGGAAGGATTGTGGACGATAGGTATGCATCCCAACAATAAATGAGACATAGGAGGGCAATAGGTCTAGATGAGGCCTTCTAGTACAACCGCCAACTAGTTAGGTAGGTACCTAACATATACCTCTACTAGACATTGTAGTTTGGGAGTACGACGAACCTGTAAGACTACAACTTACGTTAGGTATCCAATAATCACAAGGCAGTTAAAAGAAAATAGAAAGTAAAAGATAAAAAGAAGAAGAAGAGAAGGCAGAGGGGGAAGAACCATAGACGGTGTCGAGGCCGTAGAAGAGGCGAGGACATAGTTGATCCCGGGGAAGGGCAGAAAGGGGGGTATAGATATACCAAAACCTATATCAAAATAAGCCCCGTCCAGTGCCAACGACCCTCAAACCCTCATCGCCACTCATAAAATATCGCAAAAACTCATATAAATCAACGTCTTCATTCATAGATCTAAAAGCACTGCAACGACCCTAGGTAGTAATGCTAGAACAACTCTACCCACTCTAAGGGGTATTATTCACCACCCTCCCACCTTCACTTCCACTTCCATTCTCCTCCCCTCTACTCCCCTCTCCACTCATAGCCCTCTCCCAATCCTCGTGAAGCTTTACCACCCGCTCCCACAGCGAAGCTACAGGCTGACCATTCTCTCTCTAACGCTGGTCCTCCTTTAGTAGCTTCCGCCTGTACTCCCAGTACCCGCGACGAATGCGATCCCACTTATCACCCAGCCGTCGAAGCACCAAATCCGCCTTTTCCAGCTCCCCTGTCTCCTTATATATATCCGCCAGCAAGTCCAAGGCGTGCGAACTCCGGACCTGCTCTTCCTCCGCATCGCCCAGTTTCGTAACGTACTGCTCTGCGAACTCCCCTACGGTCGCTAACTTCCGCCCTCCCTTGACTAGCACGCCGCGGAGGTAATTCCAGGGGCTCTGGTTCTGCGGCGCGAGATCGATCTTTTCCTGGGCGTACCTGACCTCACGGTCGAGGACAGTATCCGGTATCTTCGGATCGTGCTCCGTGGCGTGCGAGTCGGGCGTAGCGTACGCGGGGTCCGAGAATACGACAAAGAAGCGGTGTGACCAGGCCGAGTTGTTCCGCACGTCCTCGTGGATCAGGGTCTCTACGCTCTGCCGCTCGGCGTCACCCCACATTCCCAGCTTGCGCACTATATACTGCCGGTAGCTCCACACGTGGTAGTTCTTCGTATCCAGCTGTAGCATCTTCTCTAGGAACCGCCGCTCGCTGCTAGCTAGGTCGGCTACCTCCGAGGGCGCCGTCACGATCGCCGGGTAGTAGTGTTCCATCAGCTGTTGTCGGTGGTTCCAGATCTGGTAGTTCTTGATGTGTGCGAGTGAGATTTCGTTGAGCCAGTCGATCTCGTCTGGGATTGATATGTTTAGGGCCTGCACAATAGAGAATCGGTACAGCCAGACAGTATAATGTGCCGGGTTTAAGGATATGATGCGCTCGGTTAGTCTGAGACATCGCGGTGAGTACTCTTTCGCTGCCATAACGGCACGGAGGTATGACATAGCTAGGAAACCGTCAGTATATATAGTCCAAGTATATCCTAGGAAGGCCGCGCCCGTATGAACATACCCTCAGAATATTCATCCGGATACGCAATAGCGGCAAGCGCTCCCTCGGGTTCGATCTGAGGTATCGGTACGACGTCATCCCAGTCCGGATCTAGCTCGTACGGATCCATCTTGGTGCCGTATAGTTCGTACTGTAATTGTGACATCCCTTTCCGCGTAGCTATTTCAGCTTCTACGTCCTCTTCGGTGCAAGTGGCTGTCTTCTCGTCGGCTTTCGCGCGCTTGACCTTAAAGGCTGAGCTCTCGTCCAGAAGTAACAGAAGCTTAACCTTCTTCGCCTCGCGGGCCTCGTACTCCTCAACGGTGTAATCGCTGACGTCGCGGCCGTTCTTGTCGCGGCCCCACTGGTAATCGCGCGGCCGGGGTAAGCTGCGTAGAGGAACGTTGGCTTCGTTCAGCTGCTTCCACAGTTCCTTTTGGGCTTTGTTAGAGAGGGTCTTGGCAGCGCCCGGTTTTAGATATTCTTGGTTAAGGTAGGCTTGTCGATCAGCTGGGGTCATGCCATGGAGACCAAGCTCTTCGAAGGACTTCTGGTAAGGGTTCGTCTCGTAGTACCACTGCCACTCGAGCTCTCTGATGGTTTGCGGTTGTTTCGGAGATTCTTGCTTCGTTGCTAACCGATCTACTTATTAGCAAGCCTTCTCTTCTAAGACATACAAATAAGAATGAATGGATATAATGTACGCTCGGGTGCTTTGGCTTTAGCGCCTCCTTTGTTCTTTGGAGGCATGGCTGCGATGTTGTGTGGATGGTGGGGTTCAAATAAATCAGATAAATAGGTACCTGAATTGGAGACTCGGGGATGGAGGCTGATAATAATAAAATTCCACTTAGGTAGGTACCTCCCTACCTACCTCCCTACCTACCTACCAATAGAGGGATGGAGGGGCAAGCACAACCACCTTCAGAACATTGAACCTACCTCCTTACCTTAAGTGCCTACCTACCTACCTTAGGTACCTACCTAGGTACCTTATTTAAGACAGGCACGTTTCGCCAATGATTACCTGCGTGTCTTATTAACATTTAAACTTAAAATATTGATTGCTCTAGTAAATCCCCAAGCCCACATCCCTACAATTCTTAGGTGCATTTTTCCATGCATAAACCGTGACCGAACCACTCATTCCCTTTCATCGATTGCGTTTCTATCCATGCTTCTTTAGAATTATTATACCAGATATATCCGGAACGAGAGCCCCGGACATACCGATAGTATACCTACCGCCGCATTACTACTCCTACCATCCATAGAAGCAGCTATTTCCCGAAGCCGTCTCCCAGTCTATAACTTTATCATTGGCTCTCGACCCTCCAGAATTTCCAGCCTTCCCTTTCAGCTCCGTCTAAACCACCAGATACTCCAACCATCTTCTCCACGCCGTCATTACCCGGTGCATTCAGGAAGCCTTCAAGATCGATCTCCATACCACCCTCCTCATCCTCATCCAGGCCGTTCTTCAACACCGCCGGCCATAACACACCGACACCGTCTCCACCCAGAGTCGTCCTGAATGTTTGGTATCCCTCTAGATCGAGTTTGCGCTGCAGCTTATCTAGCTTTTCTTGAGGGATATCCGGCTTCATTAACGATATCGAACAACCACCACCGCCCGCACCAGTAAGCTTCGACCATCCAAACCCTTCGCAATCGACTAGTTCTCGTATTCGTTCAAGGCGAGGATGCGAAACTCCCAAAGACGAGAGTAAGCCATGGTTGATTGCCATCAATTCTCCTACGCGCCGTAGACTTTCCGTTTCTTCGTTATCGAAATATTCTTCCTCGATTAAACTCTCCGCACTTCTGGTGACCTTGTCTATCGCGTCCAAAATTGTTCCCACCAGCTCCTCATGCGTGCTCCTTAACTTTGCAACCTTAGCCACCTCGACGGCTGTAGACTTTGGTGTTCGAGTGTTCACTAGGAGCAATGGCAATTCGGGAAAGTCCCATAGCGGCGTCACCGTTGGCGGTTTCTTATAATCCGTCCGCTGGTATACAACCGCCTTACCATGTGTAGAAACTGTATTATCAACACCGGAAGGATTGCCATGTATGCACATTTCAGCCACAAAGGCCCATTGGTTGATCCTTTCCACTTGTAAACGAGCCTCCTCGGGGGGTTGGTCGGGATGCGGGCCAGACAGTGTACGAATCTGTAACAGCATAGCAGCAGCTAAACAGACACCAATCGATGCGCTGCTTCCAACACCAGCCCCGATTGGTATTGTTGAACGAAGGGTATACCTGCAGCTCGGAGATTTTGGCGATCCCAGTGATAGGTATAAGTAGAGAAACGAGGCGGCGGAATTCTGGTGTATTTTTCGCTCGGCTTCTGACTTCCCTAACGAGATGTCCGCAAGGTGCGGTTGAATGGCTTTTACGAGGTCGGGGTCAAGAGATGTGACAAGGTCGTAATAGTATTTTTTCTTGGAAGGCTGTTGAAATATGCCCCATGGCAATTCGTCGATATTCCACGTATGGATAAGATCGATGTCGGGAAACTGCATGGTTACTGTGCGTTTCGATTTGGATAGATGCGTCACTAGGAGATAGGAACGGAGCGAGACGGAGGCAGCGATAGCGGCCTGTATATCTGGTGAACTTGTGCGCAAAAGAGTAATTAACTACTGAGAAAACAAGTTATATCATACCTTGCCATAGACTACGGCATGTTCGCCAAAGACGATGACCTTGCCCGGAGCTGAGACCATAAATGACGGCATCATAGGGCTGGAGAGCTTGCGGCTCATTCTCTTTTTTTTCTTGTCGCTCTCTTCTAGCACTGATCGTCCATTTGTACCGTTCGTACCGTTCGTACCATTCGTACCATTCGTACCATTCCCGTTGCCGTTTATATGGAGTGTTTCCATCTCCTTATGAAAACCATTGATGCCGTTGGACATTTCCGAGGCTGCACCGTGAGGGGTTGTTGTAGTAAAATTCGTGTGGAATCGGTTAATTATTAGAATATCTCCTGGAATATCCTCTAGGATGCTCCCGAAGCTCTTAACGCTATGCGACTACTCGTACTGCAGAATTCCTTGTGGAACAATAGGTGGTAGGTAGCTAGGTCCTAACAGGAACCGAACCCCACGTAAAGTAAGTAATCTAATATATGACAGATAGCGACGAATGACGAGCAACGAGTGGCGTGAAAAGTATAAGCGACACCGGATTGCAAGCGTCTAAAGTTAAAGTTAAACGGGAGGGAAAAGAAAAGGAAGATTTAGGTTCGAGTCGTGAGATGTAGGAATGAGACGATTATACTGGTATCGATTATTAAAATAAAAGTAGTAACCTAGTAGTATTAGTCGTAATCTCGGTAAGGCTCTTCCTAATTATGTGTTTTGGTCATGTTGCATTATGTTGCTTATTATTGCTCCTTATGCTACCGTAGGTGAATGCGATCACACCTCTTTTCTTTTCAGTAAGCCACATTCGCTGCAAGTCGATATGACTGATTTATAGGATTGAACGGAGCTGCAGAGTTGACAAGAATCGGTGTAGGAATCCGAGACGAGATATACTGCAGCGTTGGACATCAACGTAAGGTAAGCAAGTGGGCGCGCAAAGCTGCAGAGCTGCAGAGCTGGCAAGCAAGGGGGGAAATTTCCCACCCCTTTTTGTTGGTCAGAGGGACGAGTCAAAGTGCCTAGTCGGAGCCCCACTATCCCAATTTGATATGGATGTATCGTTGTACCTGACCAGGGTACCGATAGCAACCCAGACGCCGCTGCAATGGGAATCAGTGGGAACTGAGACGTAGCCTTTTTAAGCTGAACCACTCAGGATAAGCCAATTAGATCACAACAGGGAGAATTGGCTGCTGCCGGTCTCACTCTTGGCAAAAGGCCCCCAGAGGAAAACATCCCTGCTCGGCCACGCCTTCTCACTCGGACCTTTCCCAACTTGAAGGTACATAGGCATTGCCGAATGATGTATGTACAGGTACCTACATGCGAAGCTCAATGTCTATGTGCATTAACATCAAATAAATAAAGTATAATTCTAATTTATTAACGATCCAGGTATAAACAGGTATAATTAATAGTTCAACAATTGTCAACGTAAAGTTTACAACATTAACATTAACAATGACATTGACATTAACATCAGCCTCTAATTAACTAACCTATCTCATATTCATTCGGATGATATAAGGCAACTTACATCTGAATTATACTCGGGACCGCTTCCGATAAAACAGTCACATGTTTAATGAAGGCATTTGCACGAGATCAAAATAATATATTTCAACGGAATAACGATGCAAGCCAACCAAGCCTATCTTCACATGGCGTCGTATAAAAGACAACCTATATCATAAAGTCGCAACACTACCTCTTACAAAGAGACTCCGCCATCAGAGCCGGAATCGGAGTCAAACTCGCCCATGGCTTCTTCACCTTGAGGCTCGCAGATCGACGAATTATCGTTGTCAAGAGAGGAGCCGCTCGATTCTTCGGCAATACATGATGGTGTGTCTGTAACGGGAATGGCCCCCGACATGGTAGTGTCTGTGTATAGGTACCTGGGTATCAGTTTCTCGCAGTAGACTTAAGGGTAAATGGTGAGACACACTATAACTCGAACTCGTCAACCATCCTTCGAGAGGGTTCTCTCCAAGGCGTACTTTCTCCGCAGGAAGTGCCCTGGTTGAAATAGTAATTCCCGTCAGCGAATCGGGGTGCCATTTGGACGGCATTGCTTGCCGTATGATCTGTGCCAGGGCGTCTTCCCTGATCGTTTCCAACATCTTATTCATCAAATCCCGCTGCATATTATAGCCCGGACTTTTAGATCCCTCGGGCAACGCCGGGACTCCCCAATTCAGATATATCTTCTGATGTGATTCCGGTTCCACGGGTCTAGCTTTGTGGTGCCGGAAGTAGAGGTGGCAGCAATAACATGCCGGCTTGCTGCATCCGATATAGCGGTCATTGCCGACGTAACAGAGTTGGTTCTTATAGAAATGTTCTAGAATCTGGACCTCGGCATGGACGCGGGGCTGGAAGTTTTTGTTGTCATATTCTTCGCGGATTCGCTTTGTGATTTGAAACTTACGATCCAGAGACGCTAAACCCTCTGCATATTCTCCCAGCTTTGGGTCATTGGCCGGCAACATCCGCTTTAGGATACTGTGAAGCTCGGTAAGAGAGTCGGCCTGGGGTGGCGGGTTACTTAGTGGTGGGTTAACCAAGCAAACCTTGTACGCGTCGAATAGGTGACCTAATTCAAGTGAATCCTCGATGACTTCCTTTGGTGCTCGCACATGACTAGCCAATCGCCCCAAAAGATGGCGTACCCCCGCGAAAGGAGGCGGATATTTCCCGATATTGACATCGCCATTACCGGAGTAAGTATTACTCTCTAGCGGACGTAACTCCGGCGCCTTTCGTTGAGAGTAGGCTTGGAGGCAAATATCTACTACAGGCTTCGTTTTGTCCGAAATAAATTGCTCTAGCCAGTTTGCCAATTGGGAATCTGCAATATTTGGGTTCGGTGTCAGTAAAGCTTGATTCAAGTCACTTGACAGTTAGAACTAACCTGGCACGGAATTCTCCTTGTTGATATGTTTCTTGAACTCATGGATCGCCTTTGATAAAAGTTTGTCCTCCTTCTTCACCCTCCGTTCAGCAAAATCTATACATCCGCGGGCGAATTCAGCTTCAAGGGGGCCCCTTTCCTCTTCGTTGAGCATAATTATGCGATGTATTTCGTTTAGGGACGATTGTAGGAATCCTATGATTTTGTTGCCCGCGTGAGCTGAATTCGAAGCAACCCAGAAGACGTGGCATTGGGGGGTATCCTCAAGAGCCATGGATGAAATCGTTTCACCACCCTTGTCATAGTCGCAAAGGTAAGAAAGGTTGCGGAGCAGCCTTCTACGTCTGATCTGACTCTCCTCATCCTTAGGGGCCGAAGTATGCGCCCCTCGCGTTCGCCCAAGGACTCTGGATAGTATCAGGGGTTCGTAGAAACGGTGAAGTAATTTCGAGTACGGGTCCGTCCCCAGCCTTCCTGATGTTTTCTTAGGCCCCATTCTCACTAGCTTTCCAAGTAATCATGATGTTGCCTGAAGATTGGGAGTCGACAATAAATAAGATGAGTCGGGATCTTCTCGTGGCCTTAACTCGAAACCGTTGTCCCGTCCATAACTACCTACATTGTGCGACCATACATGCGTTCCGAGTCATCCAGTACCTATGGAGGTCGTGGCACCAACCAGCTACTCAAACGCGTATCCCACGCGGATTCAACTAGGCCAATACTATGCATGTTCCCTTCCAATTAGCTACCTAAATCCAATCACTCAAAGTGACTCGCTTCCAGACCGGGCACAAGCTACGCAATGCGTTCTTGGAATCGAGGGGATGTTGCGGGGGCGGAAGGCTGCGGTTGGGGGTTACCATGATATCTGACAGGTCATCATGACACGATATTCGTTTTCCCGGATCTGGAAATTCGGTAAGGCTGTCTACGTCATTACCGTCGGGACAGCGCAGTGTCTCTTGTTGTCAAATGTTCTCAAGTCGTATATGTGTGATTTAATACTATTTCATAGCGTCCTAGTACCTATAAAGAGCAAGTTTCGTATTCGGGGGGACGGGAGGGTTGCACTTTGTGAAAGCTAGGTAGTATTATTTGTTGAAGTTGCTCATGCATTCGACGTCGATAGATTATACGTCGATTTTATAAGGGATGCCGAACAGAAAGCGTTAAGTCCTGTCAAGATGAGGAGATAAATTTCAAAATAAAATATGTGTAAAAAGAATTTACCATTGGCGAATACATGGCATATCCCCTTATAGGTCAAGCAAAGAATGAAGTGGCCAAGGTCTTACACGTATCTACCACAAGACAGACTTAGTGCTAGGTGTCAGGATTCTAGATGATACATCTAAAACAAAGAACACTTATGTATATACGAGCCGTAAGGCTCCTCAGATAGGGTAGAGTTCCTTGCGGAGCCACGAAGTTGTCACCATACTCTTTGGACCCGCCTCGTGACACTAGGATCCCAGACGAGCTACCTAAAACGCTAGAAATAGCATAGGGTATTAACTAAATATATTATGTAGCATATCATATATCTCATCTAATTAGTAGTAGCGATTAACCTACTATAATTACGGTTTAGTATATTACGTACATAAAAAAGCAAAAATAAATAAAAAGGAGTAATATAGCCATCTAGGGAATCGAACACTAGAACCCAGCGATTATTCATGTTAATACTCCATAAGTATGTTATAAGTATGTGGTAGTAGTTCTTAGGCATAGCAGAGAGTTTGAATAATTCGCTAGGCCACACCAACCTGGCCATTTATCATTTTTAAGAATGCCTTGCTATTCTATAGACTTATAGGTTTAGTTCGGGCCGGCTAAACATTATAGATGTCGCCAAGTGTCTTTATAGAAAGTTGAAGGTAGCTTCGAGTAAGCTTCGCACAGTCGTAGCTCTATAAAGTGTATTTAGCACAGGGAGCTGTGGTAGTCGGTTCATATAACTAAGTAAAATTTAAGGTACAAGGGGTAAGAATAGGAGTAATTCTTAAAGGGTTGATATAATTGCAGATACACTTATTATACACGAATCTTACGTCTCGTGATACTTTCATGTGTATATCTACCTGATGTTTAATAAAGTGAATAATCAAATGGTGTATAGGTAATTATAATCTACCAAGAAGCCATTCCGCCTTAAACTCCCCAGTCACCCAGTGAATACGTTAAAAGAAGCTTGTTTTAACGGCCGGTTGTCATATATGCTGTTTATAACGACTGTATTAACTGTGGCTACTTGGTAATAAAGTAGGTGCTTGCTTTTTTTTTTTGTTTTTAATAGATGATTCTTGTTAAGACTTGAGATATAGCAGAATCTAGCTACTTTTTCGTAAGCTACTTTATATTTCCACTTAACTATAATATCAAGTATTTATACTATAAATCATATTATTATAGGTAGATATTTATATATTACTGCCCTCTCTACTTATGCCCGCCATAGTAGGGATTAGTGCTGTCTTCGTATACTCAACGACCGCACCCTAAAAGGTGCTGCGCTTTAATTAAGGAATCGGGCAATGATTAAGGATTGGTCCGAAATACTCCGAAATACTCCCGAATAGGCGTACTTTTCTTATATTTTAAGGTATTTTTTAACCTTGATAAACTTTCATAAAAACGTGCTTTTCGAGAATTTAATAGGGATCGAAATCATCTCTTATTTACTTCCACTCCCTACAATGCTATCCTTAATTAAAGCGCAGCACTCTCTAAGGTGAAGTCGTCGATTATACGAAGACAGTACTAACACCTGCTACCTATAAACTTTTCTTTTCCTTCTCTGAGAATCTATAGGGAATTTGGGTTGTTCCACTCGTAATTATTTCATGATCTGTTTTATGCTATCAATGGAACCCGTCTCATGCTGTCTCATGTCATTCCATTAGTGGCTCTGGGCCGCCGAATTTCTTATTCCATGCGGCTCTTCATCCTATCTCGAGGAGTAGTACATTTAGACTCCCCAGACCACTGAAGAGTCTGAAAAAAGGCTCTCCATTATATTCGTAGCCTAGCCTTAGATAGGCTGAAAGCCGCTCATGGGAATGCTATATTATATTTTAATCCCTTCCTGGTATCCTTGTAAGTATTCCTAATGGTGGCATGGTGAATCGTGTCATCTCTTAATAAAAGATACTACGGTGTAAACCCTAATATGGCTATTCCCACTATAATCTTTTATACTAATCTTACCATTGCAAAATCAATAATCAAGTAAAATAATATTAAGTGTGCCTAATTCTATCAAAAAACAATGCGTAATATTTGCCAGTGTTAAGTGAGCTTTCATACATGTACTTGGGTAGACAACTTTATCTTGTAGATACCTAGGCTAGTGACTACACTCATAGACTGCGGTAAGACGGAGTATAGTAACGAACCAGCCTTGCAACAGGGCTGGAAGAAGATGAAGCTACCTCACAGGACGAATTTTATTTATTTGACAATGAGCTCATGAAGTAAGAACTAACCCTTAAATGCCCTTGAGCAGACTTCATATGGTCTTCAGGATCTTCACCGACTTATGTGGCGACACGTCCATAGTTACCTAAGGACAACAACGTAGTTCACTTGAGGCTTGTCAGACTGGTGATCGACGGTATGACTTTTAAATTTCCTATAGTCTGCCTGGTCCTTTGGAAGTTGTTGTGTAGATCACTTTGCTGCTTGTGGCCGGAATGGTACACTGCTGTGTCATTAGCCACTTCACATGACCCAAGGGTGAGACCACCCGGACAGTGGCATGGGTTCACTGCCGTTTCTGTCGTCTTCTCAGTAAATCTCGCCAACAGATCATCATCACGACCTTTCCCCCGCTTTTTAAAGGCGAATTGTTTCCGCCAAGTCAATATTCAGTATGTGGCCGTACATACAGCTTGTTGGTAGCGATCCATGGTAGAGTAAACCCTATGGCAAAGCTGATTTTCTTTAAGGCGCGGATATTTACCTACCTAACATTATTGTAGCTTTGGTGCCCGATTTGGCCTCACGCCCATTATACCCATGTAACGTTTGTACCTTCAAGTCTTCGTTCGCAATTCTTTTAGAAACATCAGCCTCTTGTCGTTAGCCACGATGCTTTTACGACGACGACTTCTATTTATGGCCATGGTAGTCAAATGACGTCGTATACGAGGTGTATATTACCTATAACAATATCATACTCTTGACCAGCCGCCCGGATTTTATCAAAAAGATCAGTTGGACTATTTTACGAGACATGAAAAACGCACGGATGTAACCTCCACCAAGACCTGACCATTATAACGATATAAAAATACCTATGTCAGTATACGAGTGGATATATATGTGGCTGCGGCGCAATGCGTTACCTTCTACCACTCCAACAGGCCGTCACAATGCGAGCCAAGCCCAAAAAGCCACGATTTGATTCAGAGCTAAGCCAAGAATACGATGCCTTCGCATGGCTAAATTTGTTGGCCACCTACCTGTAAATAGCAACAGTGATAAAGGCAAAGGCTAAGAGCAAAGGGATGAAAAAACTATTAATCCTACTTGGGAATTAGATCCAACAGACACGAAGGAGACAAGCTGGTAATAGAAAAGATCTTCACTTTCTCTCGTTGTGCATTGGAAGTGGACTATGTAAAGAATTTATCTTGTTAGTCTGCGGCGCGCAAATTGCTATTCTGGGACCAATAAGGAGGCGTTGACTCCTCCCGCTTCCTCCCTACGTAGATGGAGCGGGCGAAGGAGGTTAGGAGGGTACCGTATTGATGAAGCGGTCGTACAAATTCAGAAAGAAAACATGAAAATAATGAAAGAATAGTGAGTCCGGGGTAAACGATGGCACGTTACACTAGGCCAATAGAGTAAGGTATGGACTGTTCCTTCGGTGCGTTTCAAGCACTCCACCTGCCAGATCGGGACGTTGAAACAAGGCCTTTTGGTTCACCTCGGGTGGTATACAGGCTGTGGTTGGCTCTGCCATCTAAATGCAGGGACGACAGGGGCGAAAAACTTTAATGTGAACAGCGCAACCGCGCATTAAGTGGTCATTAATTACCTATGGTTGGTGTGACTTGCCAAAGCCCTGCTAAAGGTTGCTAAGAGCTCAAGAGTGCGGGACTGCAACTGTAACTTCGGCCATTCATAGTTGAAGCTGCACCTACCTTACCTGGGTATACCTAGTGTACGTGGTATACCTTCCTGGATCATACCTGGATCATACCTGGTGTATACTTGGGTACGTAACTCTATCTTGCCCAATCTAACCCATTCAAGGGGGAAGAATGTGGCTTTCTCTAAATTCCATGATCTCTCCATTACACCCTATCAGGGGAGTACAAGCTTTGCTTTCCATGTGCCTCTTCGTACCGCACGGCAGGTGAAAGGAACATGGGTTAGTTTGAAGTTTCGGGCAATTAGGCCTGTCATGAGCAACATTATCTCTATTTACGTCCCATTGTCGATCATCTATACTTATATCGTAAGGTACATTATTATTGAACGTAGATCAGCCCCATCTTCTACCGACCTTCTAAGAAAGTGCACATATCCGATTCCCATCTATAAAACAACCCTCCTCCCATCCACCTAGTTTCCCAACTGTAATTTAACATATCCAATCGCATACCGAGGTAGCAAAAAAGGTGATTCACCTGTAAACATCTGGAAGAAGGTTTTCTCGAATTATAAACACGCTCGCTTTGACACATTCGCTCGCTCGCTACTTATCCTAAGGAATAATACACCCAACGAACCCTACCAGTTATTAATAATGGCACCTCTACGCGTGCTCGTTCTTCCGGCTCTCGCCGCCGCCGTCGCCGCTATCAACGTGGCTGACTACGTCCCGGCTTGCGGACCCCCGTGTATCACTGAGACCGTCGACAAGCACACCACTTGCGATGAGGGAGACAACACTTGTATCTGCGCTTCCGTCTACACCGTCAAGCGCGACGGTGAGATTTGCCTACGAAGGGATTGCTCCGCGACCGACTATGGTACGTCTACTTACGTATAATATGAAAGAGAAGAATAGAATATTAATATCAAGTACAGGCAGTGTCATGAAGGGCATCGACACCTTCTGCGCTGACGTCGCCGCTGGCCCAACTGAGCCCACTACCAGCCCCACCCCTGAGCCTACTCCTGAGCCCACCCCTGAACCTACCAGCACCTCTTCCTCCGGCTACCCGACGTCGCCGTCGCCGTCTTCTTCTACCGAGGAGACTAGCTCTACTGAGGCCCCAAGCTCCAGCTCCAGCTCCAGCGGTGGTTACCCCACGGAGTCTCCTTCCAGCTCTACTGAGGTTCCAAGCTCCAGCTCTAGCAGCGGTTACCCTACTGAGTCACCCTCCAGCTCGGAGACCCCCGCCCCGCCTTCTTCATCTTCCCCGGCTCCTCCCGTGTCTTCGGGAACTGGTTACCCTACCGTGCCCACCGGTACTGGTGTCCCTACCACCCCCGTCCCTCCCGGATCCAGCACCCCTGCGCCCACTGGCCCGTCTTCCGGTGGTCAGGTCCCTACTGGGCCTTCTTCCACCCCCGAGGGCTACCCCTCCAGCGCCCCCTCTGGCAGCGCGACCGCCACTCCCGTTGCCCCTGGCGCTGGTGCCCGCGCCGAGGCTCGTCTCGGTGCCAGCGTGGCCGCTCTCATCATCGCCAGCGGAATCATGTACTTCGCCTTCTAAGCTCCATATCCTTTATGACCTAGGTCGTGCGAGCTTGTGGTTTCTCGGGAAGCATGTGGTAGCTTATTAATGCCGTGGCTAGAAAATGGGAATGGTTTTTATACATAGTGTCGGCCGCACCTCCTAGTTGAGGGATGGATCTCTTCGTTTCTGAAAAATTGTAGATAGCCCTTGTGCACATGCGTTTGCGTTAGGCATGTGAGTATATATTGAATACATATGCATTGTTACAGATTTACTTTTCGAATTGGAGTCTTGGTAGTGATATCGTACGGGAATGGCTGGTGTCTATTGTCTTGTAGTGAGAAGTAAAAGTAGCCAGATAAGCACCTTAGGTACTTAGCCTAGATAAAATAGCCATGGCTTTTGTTATTTTCCCTCTAGAATACTCCTTCCTAGTGTAGCCCCTTCCTACTTTTCTAGAAAATCGATAATATCTTCCTATACATTGTAAATACCGTCGTCATCTCTTGGAACTTCTATGCTTCCCAATGCATTCCCTTCATCATTTGGGGTAGAACTTCCTTTCTAGTACTTGAGATAGGGGCCCTAGTCCGAGGTGCCATCCAGCCTCGTCCTACAAGCTTCACGATATTTAGGTAGAGGAGTAAATTTATCTTTCTCGTTTTCAATTTTCTTCGCAGTTTTTTATATAGGTAACTTTCCTGGAAAGGCCAAATCAGCTTCTCAAGTTGTTTTTAGAGTAGTCAACTCATTTAAGCCTGATGCTTCGTGGGCTACGTCGCTGCTGGTGCTCTCTGCTATGCTAACGGATTTTAAGTACGTGCTGTGTGTAGGTACTGTAGTCTGTAGAGGTGATGGTGGGAATCATGTTAATTGGGTAGAGTTTCCAAACACTGGATCAAGCTTCTGGGTCGAGTAAAATCCGCCTTGGAATTGTCCCCACGTAACGGACCTGTAAATGCGGTGTAGGGTAGGTAAGGCAACTCTATGCAACGCGGCCTAACCAGGAAACCTATATAACTTCACTCATCATTAACTTACATCCTAATTGTTTCACGCGGTAAGAGTCATCTATCAATTCAGTTCAGATCCCATTACCACCTATATATCATCAATAAGTCATCATGACAGTCACAGAGTTAGCATGGTTTACAGGTGCCCACGGGCCCGTCGGAGACGACGCCAAGGAGGCCATGAACCAGGCTCTAATCGTCCAGGATGACTGGTGCGCTCGCAACACCCCGACATTACCCAAGGATAGAGAAGCTCGTGGTGTAGGCTTCTTCCGGCAAATTGAGGACCCATCTGTCACCCTCCTTACGGCGCACTGGGAATCCGTCTCCCAGCACGGGCTTTGGTTGGCCTCCCCCGAGAACAAGACCGTCTATCCCGCTCTCAGGGATCACTTTACGCTAGAGAAGACAGTTGTATCTCACCTCGAAGACGCTAAATTCTTCGACACTTCGGGACCAGATGGCGAGATTTCCTTGTTGAAGAGTCCTATCGTCAGTTTGACCAGTGTGACCATTCCGGCTGAGAAACGTAAGGCATTTGAGCAGGCTTGGGTTGAAAATAAGCACCTATTGGATGCATATACACCACTAATTAAATTCGGGTGGCGCATCGAAAAGGAAGACGAGAGCTTGGAGCAGTTTATTCTTTCGTGCCCGTGGCCAAGCGTCGAGAAGCACATGGAATTCGCAGGAGGAAAAGACTTCCCTCAGTTCTCAGCAGCACTCTTGTCCCTTTCGCAGGATACCGAGGCTAAGCATTACGAAAGAATCCTGTAAGACATGATTAAAGATTAAACACACAATAAGAAGTTCTCTTTTGCTCTTTGGAAATAATGGGCCCGATCGCGGGATTTTGTGCAATTGTTGTGAATTGTCTACAAGCGTTATCGTGCTCGAGAAACATCAATTCGGAAGGTATCCTTAGACGCCGCCTCATGAAAATACCGGCCCAGCTACAGTAGCATATGCATCACTCCCCGTTGGTCCTCGATGACCGCCTTCGTAGACGCCTATCCGTCCATCACCCTGAGACTGCCCCAGTTGCGATTGGTAGTTTTCCTTTCCCCGGACGCGTAGTCAGAACTTATGCCGTGTGCTTGCCCTTCCTGTTCTTCTTGGGGACCTCCTTGATTTGTAGGTCTGTGGTTATGGCATTAGTAATTATTCGAAGCTTATGTTTGCGAAGAGTCAATGCGTACTCGGGGGTAAGCTCTGCTTTAGCTTCTCGGCCTTGTCGGAGTCCTTAAGGATCAGGGTGTAGAGGTGCTTGGAGCATCGGACCTTGAACTTGGTCTGCGATGACTTCTTGTTCTTCTTGATCCGGGCGGCTGTATAAAAATAGAGCAAATTGTTAGAACTAGCACTGGCACCAAAGTAACTATCTTCTGTTTATTATCTTGTCACGTACACTTAGCGTCTTCCCGCCGGCAGATCTCGATGAACTAAATAACTCGATTGTTAGCCAAACTTTAGCTGAACAGATTCCTAGGACCGCAACTATACCTTCTTGATATCGGCGATTTCCTGAGGCATTTTGGCGGTATTTTGGCGAAATCGATGTTGATAGAGGTAGGAATCGAGAAGTTGACTTTTCTGCCGATGTTGCGAAATTGTGTGGGCGAAATTCCGGGACAGGGTTCTAAGCGATTTCCCAATATTGATAGTGGGGGAGGGTTCTCATTGATAAGAGATAAGGCCTTCCGCCAGTTATGTGCACGGTCCACTTATAACATTGATGAACGATGAGGCTTTAGGTACTTGCACTAATACTGTACGTGGCTGATGACGTGGCGTTAGCTTCCACTATCACAAGCTGAAGACTCATTGATACTAGGTATTGGTCCTTCTACGAAAAGAACCATGATTTAAAACAGGACAGAGTTGCCTGATCGCCGAATTTAGATATCTATGGTTCCGAATATAGCCCTCTATTTATTATTTATATGTACCTATATAAGTTCCATCCGAATTGCGAACCAACCATGCCTACTCTTCTTGATAATGCCATGAAATCCAAGGTGCTCAACCCTCAATACCTTTTATCTATCAATCTCCAATCGGTACCTAGCTAAGGATATTAATTAATTCTAACTAACTCAACGCGAGCAGAACGCTGTACTAGGTACATCTGCTAAGTTTATATAAATCGTTACATCTTCGTCATACTGATGAGTGCTTATGTCAAAGCCTTCTCCGGGCTCGTTACGGCCGCCCTTGCTTGGTCATTGGCCGGTGGAAGTATCTTCCCTACCCAGGATGATCCGAAAGGAGACCCCGAGACTTGGACGCGAGAGGAACTCAGAAGATGGCTCGCGGCCGTAAGAATGCCTCATATTTTACTTAACCTACTCCGTTAGCTAACTACGCATAGCGCAACCTCCATCCCCAGAAAGAAGACACTCGAGAGCAACTCTTAGAGAGGGTCAAGGCAAATATGAGGTAGGGCACGTTATTAGTAGCCATTTGAAATACTAGCGGCCTATTCTAGTCTCGTGTAGGAGCGATTAGAGAGTTGAAAAGGGCCATCCACGAATTAGCGAATTTTCTGCCATCAATCTTGTTTTTACATGCATACATTAGGTACCTACCTAGGTATACTTGAAGAATTGTTTTCTTTCCGAATATCGTCCTGGGCAATTAATGTGATTGTGTTGATGTGTAAATTGGTTGGCAAGGTGCCAGGTAGGTTAGGTTAGGTACCTTACCTAGGTAGGTACCTAGGTACCTAGATTGTCCATGAGGCGGTGCAAGTGCTGTGCCATAACTCGTACCACCGTACCACATATACCAGCCACATTGACGTCTGACCTGACACGGTTTCTCGATGACAGCTTTTCCGAGCTTACCTGCCTACAATTATAGGTCTTTCCTTCAGCTAGTCTGAGACCTAATGCTCCCATCATCACCGAACCTTCTAATCTCGGCATGATGGATTTCCTTCAGGTATGCTCTGTAACCCTTTTTTATGACTAGAAAATTGCTAATATTGTATAATAATTAGCGCCTGGCTCGGTTCTTAGACCGACCCCTCTTCCCGTGGAAGAAGCTCATCATCGGTTTTTCTGTCGCCCAGTATCTCTTCGAGGAATTCTTATCACTACGCCAGTACGGGGTCTTGAAGAAGACGAAGCCCCCCAAGGTTCTTGAGAAAGAAGTTACCCAAGATGTTTACGATAAAAGTCAGGAATATGGTCGCGCTAAAGCAAAGTTTGGATTTGTAAAAGGTCTCTGGGGTCAAATCCAGAATATTGCATTCATTCACTTCGATGTTCTCCCCAAACTGTGGTCATGGACTGGTAACCTCCTTCGTTTTGCTCCCGCTCGGTTTAGCGGCGAGATATCGCACTCAATCGTCTTCGTCCTCACCTTCATCCTGATCCAGCAAGTTCTGTCACTGCCTGCCAACATCTACCATACGTTCGTCTTGGAAGAAAAGTTCGGTTTCAATAAGCAGACGCCTAAACTGTTCATCACGGATATGATCAAGTCAAATCTGCTCGCTTTCGTCATTGCGCCTCCTGTTCTTGCTGGATTCCTTGCCATCGTAAAGAAGACGGGTACTCAATTCGTCACTTATCTCTGGCTCTTTACTGCTGTTCTTCAGGTTTTCATGATCACGGTCTACCCAATCTTCATCCTACCCCTGTTTAACAAATTGTCCCCTCTAGAGGAAGGCAAATTGAAGACCGAGACTGAGGCACTGGCTAAGAAATTAAATTTCCCTCTCCATGAATTGTTCGTCATCGATGGTAGCAAGCGCAGCGCACACAGCAATGCCTATTTCTTTGGACTCCCGTGGAAGAAGCACATCGTCATCTATGACACATTGATCGAGAAGAGCAGCCCGGAGGAGGTCGTCGCTGTCTTAGCGCACGAGCTCGGCCACTGGAGTCTTGGTCACACTACTAGGCTTTTTGGTATCTCCCAGGTTTGTTCAAAACGTCCAATTAAAACAAATGAGACATACTAACCGTCAACAGATCAACGTGTTCTACATCTTCAGTTTGTTCTCGGTCTTCGTCAATAACAACTCCCTGTATGCCGACTTCGGTTTCATCAATGAGCACCCTATCATCATCGGGTTCATTCTATTCTCGGATGCATTGGCACCAATGGACCTTGTGATTAAGCTACTGATGAACATCATGAGTCGACGATTCGAATTCCAGGCCGATGCCTTCGCTCGCAACCTGGGTTACCAGACTGAGCTAGCTTCGTCTCTTATCAAGCTACAGATCCAAAATCTCAGCACGATGGATGCGGACTCGCTATATGCGAGCTACCATTTCTCCCACCCGATTCTTTCAGAGAGACTGAAGGCGTTGGAGTGGGCCCCTACCGGGAAGGTGGTCGAAGAGAAAAAGGAAGACGAGAATGCGGTTGAGAAGGCTAGTGGTCGAGAGCTATAGATCTCATCAGCTTAGATCTTTATATAGTGAAAAATGTACACTACAGACCAACCAGATAGGTAGACAGTCATACTTGGCTTAATGCAAAATACTGTCTTGCCTTACCCTTACGTATTTGAACTATACGTACCTATTCTACTACTCAGTCAAAAGTGTTACTCTTCACAAATCCCATATATTACATGACGAAGAGAGAATATGACAATGCCATGGTATATCCTTAATATTGTCTAATATAATAACTATTTGAATAATAATAGCTAGGTACCTTGTATTATATAAGTACCGTCTTTAGCTAAACCTAAAACAGTCGCATTAAAGAAGGTATATGTACATGTCAACCTAACGCATAGGTACGCGCATAGTGTAGGTACCTAGGTATCAACCAATGCACCGCTAGCCAATCAAACATCCCTTGATAAACGGAGTAGTACCTAGGTTAGTGACGTGACTCTTTAACGCGTGCGCCCCGCCAAAAAGACCCCTGCTATCTTCTGAACGCGACGCGCTTTTCTAGAAACCACTTAAACACTTAATGGGTGACTCGTGCTTTCACTACACCTCCATATACCATCATCATCATCATCAGTGGTACTTTAGATAGTAGTTCTGATGTTCTAATTGCCCTCTCTTTATTTCCCATTGACTCTTCCCTTGAAAGATATAGTCATGGCTACTAAATTCCTACCTCAGAAGCGTGCCCTTGGAGATGCTTCAAGTCGTCAAAATTTCAAATCCAATCCTAACGTCAAAAAGCCCCGTCTTGAGCCGCTTGCATCCTCACCAGCGTCGCGCCTCAACAGTTCTCAAAAGGGCCCCGGTTCAAAATTAACAACGACCCAGCCGAAAAGTACCTTCGAGTCAGAAGTTCTCGAGAAGCTAAGCCAAGATATTTCAGAGCTCAAGCAGTCCAATTCGGAAAAGGACCAAGCATGGGAACGCCCTCCCGTTGTGAACTTCGATCCCGCTCGGGATAACCTCACCTTCCAACAGATAGAAGCCGAAGAGGGTACTCTGCATGGCGGAAAGACTACTGTCAAGCTCTTCGGTGTGACCGAGAATGGCCACTCCGTGATGATACACGTCACAGACTTCAAGCACTACCTCTACGTCGCTGCTCCTGTCTCCTTCGCGCCCCATGACTGCGAATTATTCAAAGCGTACCTTGAGAGCCAGTTGTCTCAACTTCAACCTGTCATATATTCTTGCCAAATTGTCCTACGAGAGAATATATACGGCTTCCAGGGCAATACACAAAGTCCATATATCAAGATCACAGTTACAGACCCAAAGCATATACCGAGAGTGCGCTCGGCCTTCGAGAAGAACGAGGCGAATTGGAGAGGAATGTGGAAGGGAGTTGAAGGGGGTATAATGACGTTTGATAACCTACAATACGTTTTACGATTCATGGTTGACTGCAAGGTACGTAGTTTATAATAATTCTACAAAGGAGGCGTACTGATTATTATAGATTCCCGGCATGTCATGGGTAGAAGCACCCGCTAAGTCATATCGGTTAATACCAGAGGGCCAGCGGCAATCGAGCTGTCAGATTGAAGCAGAGATTAGCTACCGAGACCTAATTTCCCACGAACCGAAGGGAGAGTGGTCTAAGATGGCGCCACTACGGATTCTATCCTTCGATATCGAATGTGCCGGACGGAAAGGCATCTTCCCAGAGGCGAACCAAGACCCAGTAATCCAAATTGCGAACGTCGTAACCCGGTATGGAGAGAGCAAGCCCTTTGTTCGAAATGTATTCTGCTTAGAGCGGACGAGTCCTATAGTGGCAACCCAGATCCTAGACTACGAGAGGGAGTCAGACATGCTTATGGCTTGGAAGCGGTTCCTTGACAAAGTCGATCCTGACTTGATTACCGGTTACAACATTGCCAACTTCGATTTCCCATATTTACTTGATCGCGCCGAACACCTCAAGATCCATGGTTTTGATTACTGGACTCGTCTGCATAGTGTAAAAACATTCTCCAAAAAGACAAATTTCTCGAGTAAGCAAATGGGGAATCGGGATACAAAAACTACGAATACAAATGGTCGACTACAACTTGATCTCCTGCAATTGATTCAGCGAGATCATCATCTTAGAAGTTATACTCTCAATTCAGTGTGTTCTCACTTCCTCGGAGAACAAAAAGAAGATGTCCACTATACGATGATTACCGAACTATTTAACGGTACACCGGAGTCTAGACGTCGTCTAGCGCTATATTGTTTAAAGGACGCCTACTTACCTCAGCGATTAATGGACAAACTCTCCTGTCTTGCGAACTACACGGAAATGGCCAGGGTCACAGGTGTCCCGTTCAATTTCCTCCTCTCACGTGGACAACAGGTCAAGTTCATGAGCCAGCTATTCCGAAAGGCTCTTGAGCAAAAGCTTGTGATTCCAAATATGAGGTCAGAAAGTTCAGATGATCAGTACGAAGGTGCTACAGTTATTGAGCCCACTCGAGGTTACTATGACGTGCCTATCGCAACTCTCGATTTCGCGTCGCTATATCCCAGCATCATGCAAGCACATAATCTTTGCTACACAACCCTTCTAAACAAGAGAGCAGTAGAGAAATTTGACCTCAAAAAAGACGAGGACTATATCGTTACGCCTAACGGTGATATGTTCGTCACAGTTAAGCGGCGAAAGGGCCTTCTTGCCCAGATTCTCGAGGAATTGCTCTCGGCAAGAAAGCAGGCCAAAAGAGAATTGGCTGTCGAGACTGACCCTTTTAAGAAGGCCGTCTTAAATGGTCGTCAGCTCGCGTTGAAAGTCAGCGCCAACAGTGTTTACGGTCTTACAGGTGCTACAACTGGCAAGCTCCCCTGTCTCGAGATCGCCAGTAGTACCACAAGTTTTGGTCGACAAATGATTGAGAAAACCAAGGCTGAAGTAGAGAAGAAGTACAACATCGCAAACGGATATTCCCACGATGCCCAAGTCATCTATGGTGACACGGATTCCGTCATGGTTAAATTCGGGACGAAGGATCTAGCCGAAGCGATGAAGCTCGGCGAAGAGGC
This sequence comes from Daldinia grandis, assembly GCA_022432525.1. NCBI lineage: Eukaryota > Fungi > Ascomycota > Sordariomycetes > Xylariales > Hypoxylaceae > Daldinia > Daldinia grandis. Next base: position 3,096,687 of record JAJKLB010000001.1, read on the forward strand.
AGCGAATTTTGTGTCGTCAAAATTTGTGAAACCTATTAAGCTAGAGTTCGAAAAGGTCTACTTCCCGTACTTGCTAATCAACAAAAAGCGATATGCGGGTCTCTTCTGGACGAGACCCGATAAGTTTGACAAGATGGATACCAAAGGTATCGAGACTGTCAGGAGAGATAACTGTCTGCTTGTACAGACCGTTATTGAGAAGGTTCTGAGGATGATCCTGATCGACCGGGATGTCCAAGGGGCCCAAGAGTATGTCTACTTCCTTAGTTTATAAATCCTATCATACTAACCGACCTCACAGCTACGTCAAAGATACAATCTCGGATCTACTACAGAACAAGGTAGATATGTCTAAGCTTGTGATTACGAAAGCTCTCACCAAAGAAAGTTATGATGCAAAGCAAGCCCACGTCGAACTTGCGCAGCGCATGAAGAAGCGTGATGCTGGTTCCGCGCCTGGGTTAGGCGATCGAGTAGCATACGTTATGGTGAAAGGTGCAAGTGGAGCGAAAAATTTCGAGAAGTCGGAAGATCCGATCTTCGTTCTAGAGAATAACGTGCCTATTGATACAAGATATTACCTCGACAACCAGTTAGCCAAACCCCTTGGTCGTATCTTCGACCCTATCCTAGGAGAAACAAAGTCGAAGTCGCTCCTCACTGGTGATCATACCCGTTCCGTATCAGTTGCGGCGCCAACAGTGGGCGGTCTCATGAAGTTTGCCAAGAAGACCATGACATGTATGGGTTGCAAGAAGCCACTCGTGAGTAAAGAGGAAAGCGGTGGTGCTGTCTGCTTGGACTGCGCGCCACGCGTGGGTGAATTATACAAGAAGACACTGGACAAGGTATCTGATCTAGAGGTTCGGTTTGGACGGCTGTGGACACAATGTCAGCGATGCCAGGGTAGTATGCACGGAGAGGTTATTTGCAGTAGCAAGGACTGCCCTATCTTCTACATGCGCATGAAGGCAAAGAAGGATGTGGAAGACGGTAGCAAGGAGCTGAAGCGGTTCGATTTTGATCAATCTGCTATATGGTAATGACAAGATATTAGAATCAAAGGCATCCACGAGCCCGGGAGAAGTCGGCGTTATGTCAAGGTTGTGCGATTGTATGGAGTCCGGGTCGATGGTTTTATATTTATGGATGGCGAAATGATATACAATTGTGCTTTGCAGACTCGGGCACCATGGGAGAAGATACCATATAATACCTGGTAACGTTTGCCGTTCTAATAGAGTTCTGCCATTTGCAGGAACTTTGGTAATGCTTGATCATAGCAATAACATTTTATTATCAGACTACCATGTACTTACCCAGACGTCTGGCCGAGAGGATCCAACTTCCCCTGAGTTGAAGTGTGTTCCTTCTATGTAGAACAAATACTTGGACCTAATCTAGTAATGTATTTTATGCTTCTATTTCACTAGTACTTACGATATAGTTGGTCAATCCATCATTCAGGTCAATTTGGTGATGCGAGGTTGGTGGATTATTTGGGTGTAGCGGGATGGTATGGTTATTTCTTTTGGGTCGTGGTTTTAGATGGCTTTCTTTTCTTTACTTACTGGTTCTGAGATTAGTTAGGTTAGGTGGTAGTTGGGGCGTTCTTGGACAGAGCCCATTGGTCCTGTAGCGTATTTGGATCTATCGAGCTTATTGGTAGTTCCCACTGGCAACGTTGGATATGTGAGTGTTAGTAAACTACCTACATGTATTTATCGGTAACCCATTAATTACTATTATAGTTAAAGTCCTTCCCGGCTTTAAACCTATATTATATAGTCAATGCCATGAGGAGTACTGAAAAACGACACACTTGTTTGTACTAATGGCACTTAGCGCAACCCGAATAATAGCAAAGGTTCGGAATTCGCTCGAGGGTTATAAATCAGAAACTATATGTAGGTACCTACCTAGGTTACCTAGGTAGGTAGGTACTTAACAACATGTACTATGGAAAGAGTTGACTTATACGAATAGATGGAAGCTACCTCCTTGAAGCTGCTACCTTTGGGGAAGGTGCGATGAACATTATGGAGAGTTCTTTAGATCGAGAATTAATCAGTCAATCCAGTCAATCGGCCCCATCCAAAACTCTTCCCAATACAACATCCTCTTATCCTCGAATTACCAATTCCATCGGCAACACGACCATGCCCTCAAGGATCGGGAAACGTCACGTTGTAAGAGCACGCCACCTTGTAAGATGATGCCGCGAGAATTATCAGCACAGCTCTAACACCATTATTGCAATGGTTCATAGAATACCTAGGTAGGCAAGTTGACCGAAGACAGCCATCCGAGGAATAAGTAGAAGAAAAACCAAAAGTTCCGCCGTGGAGGTTTATATCAGTCTTGGTACACGCCAACACGCTAGTAACGTTTATACTAGTAACGTTTCAATTCTTGGGCTTTGTTGAAGCCATAGCCTAACAAGCTAACTAGCACAAATACCGGTGTCGAGAGTGAGGGGTTCTTCACAAGGTCGTCTCGAACAAACACTCGACTCCTTGGCTGCCTAGGAAGACACGGCTCCGTATGCTCGTAACTTAAAAGTCGTATGAGTTTTGCTCGCGGTTAGTTTTCGTAACGATGCTCAATATGAAATTAGACAGAGCCTGATCCGAATTACTCCGGTAGCGGAACATCTCGGTCAAATAGCTTTTCGAGACTAGTCGGCGCAACATTGGTAGCTATTACGCAATATATATGCATTGGCGAGATGCTACTGGATCGAATTTTCCGCCAGATGCATGTCTTGCAGGGTCCGCTCTGTCGTTCCCTGTCTTTACATCTCATTCCCAGTCGTCCCAAGCCCTTGGCAGGGTCGTTCCGCGAACGGCGGCTGTGGGATTCCATATTCGACAGATTTCAACCGTGGAGATCTATCCCATCCGTCAGCGAAGATTGAATTGACGTGAATATTGTTGTCGTCGCAAACTCAACCGACGAATCATCATCTTCTGATAAGATGCCGCACATCTGTGGCGAAGCTTAAACTTCTCGCTTCTCCGGGTCTGATCCCTACCCTACCGTAGCCTACCGTAGGGCAACGAAACCAGAGTCTATGGTTGGTTGATTCTCTCCCAGGCTTACGATTCAGCTCCTAGTTCACACATTTCCCCCACAGAGGAACCACATGGCTTCGTAGTAGCCGCCACGAACTCCGTCACCGCTCTGTTGCTCGCATGCGCATCTTGACATCAAGGACATGTGCTACGGTGTTTTACGGTGTTTTCTTTTTCTCGCTAACGAAAATTTGTGCGGGCATCGAAAAATATAGCCCCGTCATTATTATGTAGCTAACCTACCAATTTCTGGTGAAGATGGTCACTCGGCTCCCGAAAATTGGTCTACCGTGCCATACATAGTACCTCTCAGAACATTACCTAGCCCCGAGCATCAGCGATCAGCCCTTGATTCTCGCCGACAACGCTCTGGACTTAGAGAAGTTGGGTATAATCTCCAGGACATGGATCTGCGTTGACTAGATTGAGGCATATACCTTGATCTCATCCAACGGGCCAACAATTGCCTCAGCAAGACAGGGGCGAGGCCAGAATAATATGAAGGTAAAAAGAAAAAATCAGCCGGAATCGTTTTCTATGGTCTAGGCCCCCCACACCTTTCTCCCCGGACAGGTGAGGCTACATACAATCTTACCTTCTCCCATTAGCGAAGGATTGTAGTCATCGAGGTCAAGGCTTGGGTTACCTGGCGTGTCTCAGGTATCAAGGGCCACCTTTACACAATGGCAACGTGTAGTCAAACCCTTGATCGGCATGTTTACCACTTAACCACTTAGTCTAGAGGAGCACCGATGACGGTGTCTTTCGGTCTTGTCTTGCTCAAGCGGGAGGTCCATATAATGTCTCTTCTTCCCTTGATTTTGGTGTTTCCTTCTTGACTCTTCGAAAGTAGAAAAATAAAGTTCGCACTTCTGACGACTCGTTCACGGGAGGCGTATTTCCTATTCATTTATATTAGCATCGTACCAGACACAGTTTAAGATACCCAATTCCGCTGATACCCCCTTCTCTTAAAGATTTATACCCAGACTTAAGTCCATCGTCGTAACCATGTCTCATCTTGCCGCTGAGCCCGAGTTTGAACAGGCCTACAAAGGTAGAGAACCAAAATAACATGGCTAGTGGGTGCCGACCTTGGACTAACGTGAGAGATAGAGCTTGTGGCCACCCTCGAGGAGAGCTCGCTGTTCCAGCAACATCCCGAGTACAGAACCGCGCTGAACGTCGTTTCTATCCCGGAGCGTGTCATCCAATTCAGAGTTGTTTGGGAAGACGACAAGGGTAACCTGCAAGTAAACCGCGGGTACCGCGTTCAGTTCAACTCCGCTCTTGGCCCGTACAAGGGTGGCCTGCGATTCCACCCTACCGTCAACTTGTCGATGTGAGAAGACCTCTTACCTAAAACAGCAATGGCCAATTTCGACCGAACTAGTCATGTTAACATGTGTGTCTAATAGTTTGAAGTTCCTCGGCTTCGAGCAGATCTTCAAGAATGCCTTGACAGGATGTAAGTTTGCACTCGCGATAGAGAAGAATTGAGCATTGCTGATGATAGCCTTCTTAGTGAGCATGGGTGGTGGAAAAGGAGGTGCAGACTTTGACCCCAAGGGCAAGAGTGACAATGAGATCCGAAGATTCTGCGAGGCTTTCATGCGAAGGCTTTGCCAGCACATCGGCGCCGAGACCGACGTCCCTGCTGGCGACATTGGCGTCGGTGGCCGAGAGGTTGGCTACATGTTCGGCACGTACCGCAAGGAGAGGAACAAGTGGGAAGGTGTTCTCACCGGCAAGGGTCTCTCTTGGGGCGGTAGCTTGATCCGACCAGGTAAGTGCCGTCACTACCGCTAAGCTGTTCGGAAGAACACACCAAGCTAACGATTTTCGAACAGAGGCTACTGGTTACGGTCTCGTCTACTATGTCGAGCACATGCTCAAGTACGCCGGCAAGGGCAGCTTCAAGGGGAAGCGCGTTGCCATCTCTGGATCCGGAAACGTTGCCCAATACGCTGCTCTGAAGTGCATTGAACTTGGTGCTACAGTTGTGTCTCTGTCTGACTCGAAGGGCTCCCTGATTGCCGAGGGCGATGCGCACTTCACCCCTGAACACGTCAACGAGATCGCTACCATCAAGCTTGATCGCAAGCCCATCACCGAGTTCAGCGGCAAGTCGCAATTCAAGTACATTGAGGGCGCCCGCCCGTGGGTGTACGTCGGCAAGGTGGACATTGCGCTTCCATGCGCGACACAGAACGAAGTTAACAAAGAGGAGGCTGAGACGCTAGTCAAGAACGGCGCGCAGTTCGTCGCCGAAGGATCCAACATGGGTTGCACGCAAGAGGCGATCGACGTGTTCGAGGCCGTTCGAAAAGAGAAGGGCAACGATGCCGTCTGGTACGCGCCGGGTAAGGCGTCCAACGCAGGCGGTGTGGCGGTTTCCGGTCTTGAGATGGCGCAGAACAGCAGCCGTTTCAGCTGGACGGAGGAGCATGTCGACGAGCGCCTCGCCCAGATCATGAAGGGCATCTTCGACCAGAGCATCGAGAATGCCAACAAGTACATCAAAACCAAGGAGGGCGAGTTGCCTAGCTTGGTCGCTGGAGGCAACATTGCTGGTTTCCTCAAGGTCGTTCAGGCCATGCACGACCAGGGCGACTGGTGGTGAACTGCCTGACGTGGCCGCTAGGCACGACGTATTAGTTGGAGGAACTGAGCGGCTATAGTTTACCCATCATGTCGAAGGATTCACATCTCGACAGGTGAGTCGCTGGACGATCGTTGGATTCGCGATTGGGGGCCGCCGCGATGTCATATTTCCATGCATGCAGGGGGCCGTTCAAAGCCGGCGGATTGCATTGCATTATCGAAGAAGGAATGCCTTCCCTAGGTGCGAACATGGAGGAACTTGGCGTGGTGTAGGGCAGACAGCTAAATGGGTTGATAACTGGCTGGCTGGTGGGTTACGATATAATGTATGATATGATTACCAAGGAATAGCTGTGCCTTTCTCGGGCGAATAGGGCGCTCGGGGAGCTGGGCGTTGGAGACCGTATGTAGAACATGAAAATGAAACGAAATGTGCCTTGTTTTTATTTTTCATTTCTTATGAACAAGCAAGCTATTGGTTCTCGTATCCGACTAAAACTACCCAAACTAGATGGGTTACGGAGAGTGAAAAGAGACGATGTGTATTGGAGTAGATATCGAATGATATTTACACAAAAGTCCTACGGCTGCTGCTATATAGCTGCTGAAAGAGGCCTGAAATGGGCCCGGATGAATGACGATCATCGAATGTAGTATTTTTGCGACTCCACGTTTAGCGATGGGAATACTACCTACATACCTCCTCTCAGGTACCTAGCCTGCATACTTTTCTTCTATCTCCGTGTATTATGATGTATATATAGGGTAGGTAGGTACCTACCTAGGTATGCATGCAGTGAAGGTGCATATAACAAATAACAAGCTTCAATCTACATACGTGATGCAGAAGCTATTGGACGAGTTAAATCCCGATGCAATGCTACGATGGGATAGGATGGAGTGCAGTTGGGTCCCCGACCCGGATAAGGTGGCCTTTTTTTCCATTTTCAGCTAGCTATCTGTGTTTTTTTGTTTTGTTTTCTCTGGTAAGAGGTATGCGCTGGGTATGTAGGTCACGATATATGACCTGTGGAGTTGGAGACTAGTACATACATGCAGCGAGTGCATGTATATACCTACCTAGGTATCCATGGATGCATGAATGAACCTGGGCGGAAAGAGAGTTGTTGGGGGTGAATGAATTTGTTAAGACGGAGGACAGTAGTAGTCTCGATATTTCGATATCTAGGTACCTACCTATAGATATGATTTGACATGGGTTACCTATACCCGACGACGTCAAGGAATTGCTACCATCTTGTAGGATTTGTCGGTATATCGCGCTGCGGGGGATAGCAGTGCCGAATGCAATCCTATTCTTACTACTGCCATATCACTCCCAACTCCTTCGGCCCATGGAGAATTACTACGTCTGTCTGCCTATCACCTACCAAGACCAGGTCGCCTATGCGGCCCGAGCAAGCCAAGCAGGCCAGGAATCAGATCATATATATATGTAAATCCGCGTGACCAAGCCGCGTCGTCATATCTGTATTAGATATAGATACCGATGCTGTGCAGTTAATGTATGTTGGTGGTGGCTCGTACATACCTACCTACATGGTACGTACGGGTGGCGAGAAGAGGGATCCCGGGGTTCTGGGCGAGGTAAGGCAAGGCGAACCGGTTGGAGGGGTGGGGATTTGTATGTTTCTCCGGGCTACCATGCGGGAAATCTCACTCATAATCTAAATTAACCTGGATCTTGGGTCCCTGGCCTTTTTACGAAAGGCTGTCATCATCCCGTTTCTTGCTTGTTACCCAATACCCGGGCTTCAAAGGTATGTATAGCTTCAGCGACAGGTTATTCAGTAAAAGTCCCCCCTACGTCAGACGGCGATATTAATAGTAGCCAATAAAGGATATAGATCCGAGTTGGATTTTACTCTGATTTTACTCTCCGTCCCCAGATAATTGGGGGAGGGGGGGAAGGGGCGAAGAGGGTGAGTGGCGGCGGTATCTACAACGAAGGATGAAATTCTCCGCGGCCCCAGTGCGACCAACATGATACTCGAATCCTTTCCGATCGGAATCCAGCCGAGTCCTAGGGCTGTTTCGACGGAACTGGACTACCTCGACACGCGCTTACACTTACACAAAGTGGGCTGACGCTGACGGGATCGTAAGGTGTTGTTATATTGTATATTCATGTTTACGGGCACCTGCAGGACAGGATCTTGCGCCGGGATGTCGTGAATGGAGGACGGGATGCTGCTGTGCAATGCCGGCGACACTTATGTGACCGTGCTACATCGGGTGGTAAGTTAGAAGTGGGGAGACGAGCATATCTACCTATGCTCTGCTAGGTATCGTATGTCTACCAAGTTGATCGAAGCACAAGATAAGATAGAGGCGACGGGAGCACGGCAGAGAAAAGGGGGCCGTGTTACTATGACGCGCTTATTAGATGAAAAGCGAAGCTCTGTTTGTAGTCGCGGGGTGGGTTGCACGATTATTTCTCTTTTTGGCACCGGCCTCCAGCCTCTCTGCGGTGTTGTATGTAGTGTACCTGGAGTCAACACTGCGTATGATGTAGGAGATACCCAATGTACCTAACCTAGGCATGTAGTAGCAGGTCAAAAATAGCAGACTCAGACAGTGTCTAATGGCATAAGAAGCACCGACCGAAAGCTCGATACGAATTCCAGAAGCCTTGGCGGACCAATTCGAAAAGGGGAATCTCGTAAATTGACCCGTCTTAGCATAGTGACGACAATTTCCAGATCCAGTCCCATGGCTTTGGAGAGTTGTCGTTCAATTGTATGAGCATCATCGTGCTAAGGAGAATGTTACGCCTAACTCGATATGATATCATCATAGAGGAGAAATCATTGTTACGAAGAGATTGATTTTCAACCGGCAACCAATTATAATTCTGGGTCGGGGAGACCTTTTAATAGAATCGGAAACGGAAATGCAACCAAACGTCGTCTTTGCAAGTTAGCCACGTTCCTCCATAAACTCGCAGCCCCGGCGCTCAGGTTTCATTCGCTAATGGCAGCGAGCTGAGTCAATTCCACGAACGGTCCACAGCTAGTTCTGACGGACAGGGGACCGTAAGACCGGCGTGGCATATTCTGATACTATGTTCCTATCATATCAGCGTCACCCGGCCATCAAAGAGACCACTCATTTGGACCTGAGACCGAGGGACCGATGGCCGAGCTGACATAGCCCGCGGCCTCCAAATCTTGATTAGAAATGGTCTCCTTTCAGTCGTGTAGCCGGCGACTGTTTTCAGCTACGCAGCGGATGTGCGGGCGCGACGGCGCTGGGCTAGTACATACTATGTATTTCATGTACGAATCTTTATTCGTCTGTTTCGTGCATGCTACCTCCCGATTAGGCATCGATTGGTTCAGCCCTACGTCTTGGCTACCTAGGTAGGTAGGTAGGTACCTAGGTAGGTAAGTTTTGGGTCTTATATCGCTCCAGTCTGAGCAAGTTTGCAATGAGCTGCAATAGATGTTACCGTTTGTTATTATGTTACTAGGTAATCCATTGGCTGGTTCCGAATATGAGCTCGTTCTTGTCATTTCTTTTATGGTTGCAGGTACGAAACGCATCCCTTTGTTGGTGTTATATCGGCAACAGCGAAGAAAGTTGCAGCACGATATGTCGGTAAGCTTGACCGTTGAGTCTTCTACCTGGGTAAGCCAATGCTTGGAACATATGTCGTGATGACCAATGTCTCTGATATTACCTAGTATTTTGGGAAACAATGGAAAAGGCGGTCGAATTACCGAGAATCGCGTACTCTAGTATCATGTCGGATAGCCCCATATATGTAATAGGTGGCATCTTCTTGATTATGTACGAAGTACTAATTGTTTTAATTGTTTTCTTTTTTCTTTCTTTTAAGTCGTATATTCGTCTTAGCGAAGTTATCACCTCGAGGTTGAATGAAAGGTACCTTGACCTACTTATCTTCCGGACTGAGTCGTTTAGTGGCCAATCAGCAATCCCGATTTCGACATGTTGATACCGAAAAAAGAAATAGGCGTCTTCACCACTGCCTATTGGACGATACTATCATCCTCCCCCGGCAGTATCCCTTGCATATTTCTGTCCAGAGCCACGGTTCGTTATTCAGCTTAAGGATACAGTCAGACCTCGCCATAACGAACCTACTCTATAGCAAAACCTCGCCTTAGCGAATTTTTTCAGCAAATTTTTACGATTTGTATGTAAAATAACGAATTTTTTCATATAACAAAATTCGTTAAATTTTAAGATTAGTCACCACCTAATTCGTTATATAAAAGTAAAGATTTTTAAAGATTTAGCCGTACGAACTAACCAAATTAGGCAAACTAAAGCTTATAAGCCATATAAACTAACCGAATTAAGCAAACTACGGCCTATAATTCGTAAAGATTGTTCAAAACAATAAGGTTAATAACGAAATTAACAACAAGGTCGATAACGAGGTCGACAACAAGGTTAACGATAGCATTAATAACGTTAGAATAAAGCTTTATTCAATCGTTAAAAAAGTCGGATAAAGCTCTAGATGCCAAACAAACAACAGTCGGTATGTATTATATACATGAAAATACGTGAAGTTTACTAGCAAATACATATATATATACAATACCCTTGTTCAAAGTGGGGAAACATCCTCTACAACGAAACCTTGCTATAACAAATTTAGACCCGTGTTTTATTTAGTTCGTTATGGCGAGGTCTAACTGTAGTGTACAATCCAGGGGAGGAAAACCGTCGCCCTGGATCTGGAACAAAGGCCGACGGGAATGCCCGTTTAGGGCTGCTGGGTACAACGCACTGACAACAATAGTTCTATGTAGAGCATCCGTAATAGCCGGATAAATGACCCTCTATGATCCGTAATATTTAGGTCAATTTTACATAACTACCTAGGTATCTAACTAGTGGAAATGGGGCTTTTAGTATAATGTCTTTAAGAATTGAGCGTAGTATGTGGCGGTTTCGTCGACTACGGCGCTTCCAAATATTGTAGGTAATAACATTTGAAATATTGTAACACACCGCAAAGTTACAGTTATAAAGCCTTGCTAAGTAGCAACCTTGGGGTTTGTGTGGGGAAGTCACATGCCTCCTTTACATACATGTTCCGGGTAGACCTCCAGGTTGCGATATACCTACCCGTAATAGGTACCTCTAATAGAAGAAATCCACTTTTTATCTTAGGTGATAGGTAATGATCACACATATACAGGCAAGTGCTGACTTTGACATGGATACATATGGATGCTATATTAGCAGGTACGCAAACTACCTAACCTTAGGTAGGTACGGAAGGTGTTCCCGTCTTAGCTCTCAATCTCGTTATTTGCTGTCGTTTTCTGTTCCAACAACAAAAAACCCCCAATATCCCCGAGAGGACCCCTATCTCAACTACCCACCCCGTCATATCCAGTACTGACCCCAGTACTGATTAATACTACTATATCCGGTGTCTCTTTCAATTGCTATAGGTACCTTCTATGCTTTGGGATACATAGGAGGGGGGGATATTATCGTTATTATTAGCCTCGTTTTCTGTCCCGTTGCTCAGCTACCAACAGAGGTATACAGCATGCCAATGTAGTGTATCTTATTATTAGATCTCACCGAGACTAGCGTTTGTTCGCCAATGGTATCGATGGACTGCAAGCTCGACAGACAACTCGCTAACCTCCTAGTTACTCTGTTACTCCTTTGGGATAGTAGCATGGGCTGACGATCGTTGCTTCAATTCTCCTCAGCCCTGCCTCAGCAGCAAGGGTCTGCGCCCCGCCTGGTCTCTTAGACTTGCAGTAGTTCTGCAAGATGAGAAAAGAGCATTACCATCCCTACAATACCCCTACGATATATTCTGCAGTAGCCAATGTTAGTCGTCTGGCCCGTAGACCGCAGACAGTTGAGCCTCCGTCTTTCCCTCATTGTCATCATTTCAATCGCATAAAGCCGTATCCGTATTCTAATAGGCCGGTGTCGATATACAAAGGCTTGACGTCCCCAGGTATATGAAGCCACTGTCCTTCAAGGCGTGAGATGACCATTCTCCTAGTTACTTGAAATCTCATACTAGTGAATCTAGATTCCATATACCCTAGTCGTACACCAATCTTCTAATCCACTTTAAGCCATTACCTCATTCTCAAGGTGTTTCCTTGACATTACTTGCTTTTCCCATCCTCATATACTTGATTGCGTGGCAAGCTCCGACGAAATAGCCATATCGAGGCTGGATCTTGGCAAACCATTGCCTCGGGCAAGCCAAAAATTGCCACGATGCCGTCGGCAATTCCTGATATCACGGCCGCTGCCGCCGAAGATACTAAGGCGACATCCACCGAGATACCGGTCACGAATGGGATAGGCAACGGGACTGGAAGGAAACTCAACAGCAGGGCAACCTGGAACGGACAAGAGCATTCTGGTAGCGCGAGCGCTTCGGATTGCTCAACAGATACCTTTAATCATAGCTTCTATGGATTAAATGCCAGCGAAGCGTGGAACTGTGCTCAACCTGTTCCTATCCGTACATTTAGCATTGATGAGGAATCAAGAGAACAGCAACCTCGAGCTTTCTCTCGGATACAATCATGGGGAGATGATCCCAAGACCGCACGATTCCCTCGCATTTCCAAGCCCGTAGAGCTTATGCGCCACTCATACGACTGTGTTGTCATTGGCTCTGGTTATGGTGGTGGCGTGGCGGCGTCCCGCATGGCTCGCGCTGGTCAATCCGTCTGTCTCTTAGAGCGCGGTAAGGAACGCTGGCCCGGAGAGTATCCGGTTACCCCAGGTGATGCTCTTGAGCAGGTCCACTACTCCGGCGAGTTTACCCCCGGTTGGTTGCCCAAGAAAGTTGTCAATGGTGGCGATCCTACCGGCATGTATCACATAATATTCGGCGACTGTCAGAACGCAGTTGTTTGCAATGGTAAGTAACCGCATATGAGTGATGGATTATGGAGTTATGCTAACCACAGTTTAGGCCTTGGCGGGACTAGCTTGATAAATGCCAATGTATATTTAGAGGCGGACAAAGACACGCTACAGCAAGATGCGTGGCCGAAGGAAATTAGGGAAGACCCAAACTCTTTAACTGAATGTAAGACCCCTAGTATTTTATCGAGGTTGCCCTCCGTGTCATAACATCCTTGACTACCCCTAGTAAAAATATAATATTGGAAGCTGATGAAACAACCAACTAGATTATAAGAAAGCAGCAAGTGTCTTAGAGCCAGAAGCATACCCCGATGACTGGCCGAAATTGCCAAAGCTTGACCTCTTAGAAAGGCAGGCAAAGTATTTGAACATGACAGATAAGTTTCGACGTGTGAAACAGACGACACGATTTCGCAATGGACCAAATAGCTGTGGTGTGGAAATGTTTCCATCAGCACTCACTGGTCAAGACGCCACTGGTTTAAACGACGGTTCTAAGAACACTACACTCGTTACATATCTAGCTGACGCGTGGAACTGGGGCGCTGATATGTTCTGTGAGGCTGAAGTACGATATATAGCTAAAGCTCCCGAAAATCAACCTGGGTATATTGTCTATTTCGCTTGGCATGGGCGAAATCGCGGCCACTTTAAAGCAAACCTTCACGGCGACCTTATGTGGGTTCATGCAAAGGAAGCTGTGTTTCTCGGCGCCGGTACCATCGGCACAACTGAAATCCTCCTCAGGAGCAAAGATATGGGGCTTGAGCTGAGCGGGAAAGTAGGTCAGAACATGAGCGGCAACGGGGATATCCTAGGGTTTGGGTACGTAACATTGTAATAGTTCCACGTGAGTTACTTCTAACTGGATATAGGTACAATACAGATTATGAGGTAAACGGAATGGGGAAAGCTTCCCCATCTCCTTCTCATCCTATTGGACCCTGTATTACAGGTATTATCGACAATAGAGAAGGTCATGATAATCCTTTAGATGGCTACGTCATTGAGGAAGGATCTATGCCATCAGCTTTTGCACCCTTCTTACAGGCTATGCTTGAGTTCTTACCTGGCAGCATTGAGCCGACTGGGGAAGGTATCGTTGGGAAAGTAAAGGCAAATCTCGCTCGTGTGGGAAGTGCACTCCTCGGGCCATATTTCCGCAAAGGCGCGATCGAGAGGACACAAGTATACTTGATTATGTCTCACGACAGTGAGTTTGTCTTCCATTGCATTCCACTGGAGTATGTTATTAACATAAGCTAGGTAACCAAGCATACCTGACTCTAAAAGATGACAAGCCGGTCCTTGAGTTTGTAGGCGTCGGCCGTAGTGACCATGTCAAGGCCCTGAACCGCGTATTAGAGAAAGCCACAAGAGCTGTTGGAGGAACATTTGTCCAAAACCCCTGGTACGCTCTGCTAGGTGAGCAGCAAGTTACGGTTCATCCAATTGGGTGAGTTATTTGGCATCATTATGTGGAAGCCTAGGTGCTAACAGGCTTTAGTGGTGCTTGCATGGCTAGCGACGGAACCGGTTTGACTGGCGTTACGAACCATAGGGGTGAGGTTTTCAAAGGATCCGGGACAGAGACCTATCCTGGCCTCATCGTGACAGATGCTGCGGTTATCCCAACTGCCCTCGGTGCAAATCCATTCGCCACTATCACTGCTCTGGCTGAACGGTCTGTGGACCACTATGTCAAAGACAGAGGACTCACAATCGATATGACGCAGAACAAAGTTCTTGATCTCTTCGGCACTCCTGAACATAAGCACCGCCATGGAAAGAGTAGTTGGAAAGAACAAGTCGAAGAAACGCAGGAGACAGCTAAATTAAACAGTGCAACGAAAGCGATCGTATCCGCTCGACGCATGAATGAATCCGGGTTTGGCTTTACGGAAGTCATGACTGGGCATATTCATCGAGATAAGGGTCTTAAACGGGACAACATAGACACATACGAACTGGCAGCTAGGACTGCGAAGTCCTTAAGCGAAACGGCTCGATTCTTTCTCAGTGTGCAGTCCTTTAATATCAGGTCAATTATACATGATCCCAGCCATAAAGCAACTTTGACCGGCACTTTTGTCTGTCCTACCCTCGAGGGGTCCCCATTCATGGTACAACGAGGCGATTTCAATTTGTTCTTGCTAGACCGAAAAGCACCTGGGACTCGGAACCTGACGTACGATTTCGACATGCGTGGCATCAATGGAAGGTGGCTTCATTTCCATGGTTATAAGGTAGTTGATTCATCTGTCGCGTTGTCACCGATACGTTTCTGGAAATCGACTAGTACCCTGTATGTCACTATAACTGAGCGAATGCCAGAATCAAAAAGAAATTGTGCGGATGCGGATGAATGTGGACTTCTAGGGGAAATCGTGGCTAAGGGCATTATGAGTATCCGAGCAGAGGATTTCCTGTCTGAGGTTTTAACCCTTACTCCCACCGGCAGCAGCATTTTCAAGAAGGCCTTAAGTGCAGCCAACTTCCTAACCTTTTTCACCCGGAAGTCCATGTCGCTTCTCCTAGCACCGCTCACGCCATTGCAATATCCCACGCAGGCCTATACAGGCTTCGTAAACAATACGCCTCCGACCAAGACATACAAGATATACGCCTCTGACGGGGTCGTTACGAGATTATATCAGTGGGAGCCTACGAACCCAATGGTTGAACCGAAAAACTTATTCATGATCCCCGGCGCTTCAGTTGACCATCAGATATACGCACTCCCTACCATTCGTTATAACGCTGTTAACTACTTCCGTCGTGCTGGCTACAGAGTATTTGTCCCCGTTCATCGTATCTGTATGCTCATGGTTGCGAAGGAAGACTGGACGACATTTGATGCACGTTTAGACCTGAAAGCTTGCCTAGAGAAGATCCGGAAAGAAACCACCGAAGTTGGTAAGGAACCGGAATCCATATACGCCATCGCACACTGTATGGGCAGCGTAGCGTTCTCAACTGGCCTGCTCGACGGCACAATTCCCGCCAAATGGATTAAGGGCATAACTTGCAGCCAAGTATTCATGAATCCACAATGGAATACTCTGAACATGATCAAGATCATGGCGTTGCCAATTCCCGCCGACACAGTGTATCGATTACTATCAGGAGATTGGTTCAATTTCGGCACAACCGTAAACGACTCCTTTATTCAGAGAAGTCTTAACGAGTTGCTACGTCTCATGCCGGATGAGCGTAAGGAACTTTGTAACAACGCAAGCTGTCACCGTGTCACGTTAGCATTAGGCCGATGCTGGAACCACCATAACCTTAACGAGGCGACTCACAGACAGATCGACCGGTTCTTCGGAGGCATCAGCATGACACTTTTACACATGTTGATGAAACAAGGCTACGAAGGAGGCGTCATGAGTAACGCCCCCTTATTCGAGCGACTGGACACACCAGAAAATATCCGTAGATTAAAGGGTATTCCTATCATGCTGTTCGTCGGTCGCGACAATGCTGTCCTGAGCCCCGAGTCCACGGAGCGGACTTACGAGATCCTTACCGATACGTTTACTAGCGAACACGCGAGCGGTGTCCAGTACCGTCGTCGCGTAGTCCCTGATTATGGACATCTTGACTGCTGGATGGGACGCAACGCTTGGAAGGACGTGTATCCGTTTGTTCGTGAGGAGGTTGACCGTGTGATGCGTGGGGAGGAGTATAGATTCCAAGAGCCCCATGATAACTTTTCGGAACTGGTTAGTAGTGGGAAGTTGCTGTATTAGGAATATGGGCTGTACTATTAACTCGATCGGGAGGCCTGATTAGGGGTTATGTATGAGTCGTAGGGAAAAGGAGAGGCGTTGAAGGTTTTGGGTTATTTTGAGCTGGGCCGGGTGTTGGATATGGGTTAGGTATGGGTTGGAGATAGAGAAGGAAAAAATACCTAGATGAGATGACTTATACCCATCTTTTCTATTTGCTAGATGCTATGTTTACTATCATTCTCTACTGGGGGTGACTCCTGTTTAGTGGGGTTTGATCTTTGTGTGCTACTTGGTTGGGAATACTGCGTTATATATCTGACTTTTGGTGTATGGAGTATCTCGTCTTTGGCATGATTACTGGGTTCTCCCGAGGGGCATAGAACGTTGTATAATGATATAGATCATTTTACTGGGGAGGTTGTCGGGTCGCTACCGCAAGTACCATGCTGTTAATGTTCCATCTTGTTAGTATTTGGAGGTAGGTACCTAGGTAGGTAAGTTAATAGATACCTACCTACATAGGAGGTATGTTCATGTTTAGTATACCGCGGCTTCTGTTATCTCTTGCCTTGTTTGCCCTACCTACCTACTTAACCTAAGGTACAGGTACCTACCTAGGTAGGTAGGTATTTATGGCATATGTGCCTTTAAGGTCTAGGCCTAAGTAAAGTCGGCAGCTAGCCAATAGCAATTACGTACGGGACTACTATCGACGCCACGTCATTTTCTGAGACAGTCGTTTATACCTAACCTAAAGGGTTATAAGATTTGGAAAGTGCAAATCACAAGTTTTGAGGTACTTTCCCATATAAAATCAGATACCTTGTAAAAGCTATCTACAGGTATGTATTCCTCTTAACTGATGATTGTTACTGCCTAACCTAATTTTCAGTCCCAGTATTGCAGCAGCTACCATGTAGCTCTCCCTTCTTCTTTCCCCTAGTTGTGATTTCTTTTATTTTACATACCTAACTATCACAAATCTCGCCATATATACCTAGGTTACCTAGGTAGGTACCTAAGTAATTAAAGTTATTTACTCTATTTACTTGTCAACACCTATTGATTCACTAAACCGATTTATCAGGTTATTTTAAGACTAGGTACCTCCTAGGCACCTATCGGCTTTTTGAATCTGGTGTAAGTCGTGGTATTACCTTCCTTCTTTGGGGCAATAAAGTTAGGTGCTAGGTTCCATAGGAGTTTTAGCACTTAGCCACAGCGCATCTGCAAGAGTGCCACAGCGGGAGTTAGTTACCCCTGCCCAACCAGGGACCCTGCCAAGCCGCGCTCGGCCGTGGTATGTACTTATCGAGCCTCGTCGCACGGCTGTGGTTACACTTCGTCTAATGCCTTGACAGGAAACAAGCTCCTCATGGCCAAGGACGATTACCTTGGTGAGACTAGCATTACCACATAGCTATTGGGGCCAACCAGTTTTATCTTATTAAATGACACTAATTATGGATATTGTTTCTACTCAGACTGTTCGCAAGGGAAATTGCCGTCGATGAGCGCGGAACCATCTAAATCACATATACTAGATAGCCACCATCGACAACACCATCAGCGACAACGCCCACGATCCCGACCTCGACCCCAAGAAGCATCGAAATCCACCAACAAGAAAAAGAAGAAGCTAACGCATGCTGCCGGCCAAGCGAAAAGCGAAAATAAGCGCGAAGTCAAAAACGGCTGGTTTGCGATTCGGGATATTATTGACGAGAAGTTCGAGCGAGGGAAGACATATTACCTAGTCGATTGGGAGGGCACCGATGAGACTGGCAACCCACATGTGCCGTCGTGGGTGAGTCTTTATGCTTCCCTATGCGCTCTTCGTGCGGTTCTGTTTTATTGGTATAAGAGCTAAATCAGCATAGGAACCCAAACAAAACGTAACATCCCTTGCGATAAATGATTGGATGGTTAGGAAAGCTAGATCCAAGCACACCCAGGAGAAAATTGATGCGGTTATTGGCGACACTAACCCCTCTATGCAAGAGTTTAATGCTCGGGAGAGCGGTTCCGTCTCAACATCTAATCGGCATCACCAAGGTTGTGCTAAGAAGCGCCCTTTGGAACACTCATCTTTGTATGAGCCAGGGCTTAGCGAGGAACCTGCATCCAAACTACCCAAGCTAAGACTTAAACTAACAGGAAACCCGTCGGCACTCCCTAGGAGTGCGGGCTGGGACCTTGGACTTTCTAAGGAGCTGGCAGAGCGGCAGGGTGAGCTGAACCACGACAACTCACACAACCACCTTTCGGACGATATCCAAGGTGATCCAAAACCGTACAAATCTCGCATAGTGATACGGTTGCCTCGCGACCCAACATTTCCCGCGGACCAATACATGCGTGTGCCATCCGATTCACAGCAAACGGATAGCCAGCAGTCTTCTCGGCTTGCTGATGCTCATGCTGCACTAGCTCACGAATCCGAGGTCGAGAGCCAAGAGCAGAGGACCGTGCCTGATTCTCAGGAAATATATAGCGCTTTGATTTCTGACGTGCACAATAGTATCCCTGACCACTTAAATTCATTTGGAACAAGTCAGCCTCAGGAACGTGTCGTTGTCGCATCTCAGCGAGAAGAAAGGCTTCAACATCCGGAATCGTTCGGGCACTCAACAGAAATCCCTTCGCGCCAGCCGGACCGCCCTTTTGTTGGAAATCAGGAGAACGTGTCAACTTCGACTTTTCTGATTGGGACCGTTGTGGGTTCGACTGCGCCCGGCAATTCGCAAAGCACCATTGGCAAGGCAAATCCTGGGTTCTTGATACAAGAAGGCCTCAACGTTGACGTTGTTCCTCCAACGTCTCAGCCGACTAGTTTTGCGTCTACTCTACCCCACGACTTAGCTTGGGACGAGCACATCTCTACGAGTGGCAGCCAAGATCAGAACCAGGCACCTGTGACAAGTAATAACTCACAGGCTGCCCAAGTCGTGCTGCCCCTCAGTAGCCAACAGGGTGGGCTTGCGACATATAGCGAGGCGGCCTTTACTGTTTACGACGAATCAATTGCACCTGACACTGTACTAAGAAACGCGCAGGGCAAACACGACCCGCAAAATTCGAGCCAAGCTTTAAGTGAATTGGACGGTAATATTAGGAATACGTCGTTCTCGGAAGACCAGCAACCTGAATTAGAGCCTGAGCCGAGCCGCGTAGAGCTTTCGCAAACCATTTCCGGAAAACCTGTAGATTTCGGGGTAGACAAAATGCGTTTGGGACCACCTACGTTCGGATCGGAGCAACCGGCCGCGCCTACGGATATGGATACCGACCAGCCCGTCCGGTATACGGCACGTGAGAGGCTGAGATTAATTCGGGAGCACCACTTCGAAGCCCTCAACGATATTTTCCCGCAACGAAAGACTGAAATGGAAACGGAAACGGAAACGGAGACTGGTGCTGCAGCGGTTAACACTGACATGGGTTCTTCAGTAGGCCCACAACAGGACAATCAGGAAGCACCAATTGTTCAAGCTCCTGCTTCCCGAGATATTAGCCCTCTGACTCCAGTAAATTTGGCATCTCAATCTTCCCTGGTTCCGACTCTAGAAACGGCTGCTAACGAAACATCTTCTGATCATCAATTACCGGTACCCGAGACTACCCACACACCTGTTGACCAAGAGAAGGAGATCGGGCTGGGACTAGAGGAGAATGGGCCTGCTGAAGTAGGGTACGATACTCGTGAGGAAGAGCAGCCCGCAACCTTAGATCCATCAGCCTTGACGTTATCTATCGAACATGATATGGATGTCAGCCCATCAATACCAGCACATGATGCTCTCCATACCAGTCTACAGATACCAGACGAGTTTATCATACCACATGAGGAAGATGAGACGCCTCTTGGCTATCCGAGGAGCCTTCTCCCTTACGTACCTACCGGACCTAACGAATATCTCGTTACGCTTCCGTTCTACAACAGCTGCCGGCCTGTATATAACGACGTGCTCCGTGACAACGAGGAGCTCATTCGCGAATATAACGCTGCATTCCGTGTTTCGCCCTATCGAACACCACATCCTGCAACAGTATCAAAAGTTGACGAGATGTTCTCTCGTCTTTTCGATATTTGTGACCTTCCCCCGTTCATAGAAACTACAGCAACTATGACCCCTGTAGAGATAACGAAACACCTTGTTAATACCAATGCAAAATTCGCATTTGTTGCCGAGTTGCTTGTTTACTTGGCTGAAGAGAATTCGGATAAGAAAGTTCTCATCTTGTCCCGCCCCGGAAAGGTTATGGATTTCCTTGGTAACATTGTAGAAACAGGGGGTTATCGTTATATTCGATCTGGCCTAGAGATCGTCGGCCCTACTAGTGCCGAGCACAGTCTAACTGTCGCCATTTCGTCGACCCTTGATAACCCTTCATCGATACCCGAGGATATCGACGTAGTCATAGCATATGACCATACATATCGGCCTGAGTTGCTCCCACAAACGGTCCGAGAGCGTTCTATATTGATGATCCTAACGAATATATGCTCCATCCAACACCTCAATATGCGTGTCTCAGAGAACCTAGAGTCACTAGAACGGAAGAACGTCCTTGTGCTCGCGCTGGTTAAAGCAATGCGGTACATAGAAGACGTTGACGACTCTCTAATTGTCAAATTCCACTTGGCAGCTGAGAATTTCTGCAAGTACATACAAGATCCGGATGACGATGATTTCTATTGGGATCCCTGTGAGGTCCCGGAGGACGTGTTCGAGGATTTGCACGCTGCCAACTCCCAATCCCAAGTGTCACAGTCCATTTTAGGGGCCTTTGGAACCGACCAACTTCCCGGTAGTCGAAAGAGGTCTCACGAGGTAAGCTACCGTACTACGATTTACGTTATGGGCACCTAAGATACTAATCCAATAAATAGGGCGAAGATGATGATATTTCCTCGAAGCGCCCCAGAGTATCACAACCTACACTTGTCACTCATGCGAGCCGCATTAGTGACTCGCTAAAAGGTCTTATCGGGGACGACACGGTGGATGAGTCGCCGAAGGCAATGCTCTTAGTTTCAGTGGATAAACTAGA
This sequence comes from Daldinia grandis, assembly GCA_022432525.1. Classification (NCBI taxonomy): domain Eukaryota; kingdom Fungi; phylum Ascomycota; class Sordariomycetes; order Xylariales; family Hypoxylaceae; genus Daldinia; species Daldinia grandis. The sequence goes on from JAJKLB010000001.1 coordinate 3,118,075, forward strand.
GAAGCTATCAGCCAAGGTCGGTTTAACTTTGTTAGATATTATAAAATTTGAGCTAATTTTAAGTAGGTCACAAACCTCGAAGCCAAGTTGCATGAGAGTCAAATGCGAGAAAAGCAATTCCGACAGCTCAGCGATCGGTCCAAGAAAGAGGTCGATGACTATGCTTCTACCGTTAGGTTGGTACAAGAGAAGTATATGACTTCCCTAAAGGACCGTGGAAGCTACGAAGACCAGTACTACAAGGCTAAGGAGGAAGCCCTGGCGGCCACTGCAAGCCTTGAATCTAAACGGAGAGAGTATGACGACCTAAAGGAGAAATTTGAGGAGCAGCAAAAACGATTATCTGCAGCGCATGAATCGCTTCTTAAGTCTGCAAATCCCGAGGTTGCCAAGACGGTACGGCTGGAGAAAGACCTCGAGGATTTTAAAGTCAAGGTGCAGAGCCTAGAAAAGAAGGTCACATTAGCCAACAATGAGTTAGAATATGCCAAGAATGCCTACCAGGACGCATCTCAGAGGGCTGCAGAGCTCCAAACCGAGAACCGCGCACTAGAGCAACGAGTCGAAGAACTTAATCGCAAGGCCGACGATAACACGGTGAAAATAAACCAGATTTATGTGGAGAGCGAGAGCAAGGAACTTCTACGATTACTTAATGAGCAAAAAAGCATCGTTCGTGACCGAGATCTAGAGCTTAACCGGCTTCGAGACGAGCTGCGAATGTTAAAGGAAAACCGAAGGGGTACGAGGCAGAGTAGCGTTCCTCGGAGCCCACGGCTAAGCGCCTTTGGCGTTAATAGTCCTCGCAACGGTGGTCGTACTAAGGGTAGCTCTAGCAGTCGTGGTACTAGTCCTGCCCCCGCGACGGGAATCTTCGAGACGGGTGGCGGAATTGGCACTCCAGTTCCAAATAGTCGAGCTTCCCATCTACGAGAGTCCAGGTTCTGATGAAGCTTAAATGGTTTCTACAATGCAGTGACTTGTCCTCATATGAGACAATGGGAGCGTCTTTGAATTTCAAAATGGTGCATTACGATCTCATCGCGATTCCCCCCGCAGCAACGAAATGGCGGCAAGGAATAGAGGACGCTCGTTATCCTCATTTTTCTTCCTTCTCGATTCTAGGCCCGGCAGGCAGGAGGGCAACAGCGCGTTTGTATTTATTTGTACCAAAGATTGCGTCGGGGCGGAGGACCTCCAGGCTCCTCATTTTCAGTTCGTTTTTGCCTCGACGGAGCACAGATGGTCGATTGTTTTTAGCTAAATACAAGGACTCCCAAGCCTAGGGATACTAGGGCCGCTGTTACTGATTTCAAATATATGACGACGAATGATAAGGGGCCAGGCGGTAGACAGATGGTGTATATTTGCAAAGAGCATGGTGAATAATATGGCTTGCCCTTACGTTGCGTTGCGTTGACAAAACCCATTCTCTATCTTACGGTTTTTCTTCTTTGACAATATGTAAAGGGAGGATTTATTCCAATAGTCAGATGAATACCACGTAAGAATTAGGTAGGCACTCAATGCACGCCTAAGTAGACATTATAAATGGGCAGTTATAACTACCTCCTATTCTGCCCCTATTGTTACTATCCTATAGGCATAAGTTAGGGGGTGAGGTACTCGACCTACGCAGGAAGCGAAGCTGAACAAGCCTCTCACGTAGGTAGGTACCTAGCCTTAACTCTGATTCGAGCTCATTTCCCTCCCTTCCTCCTCGCAAGCGCGTAGACGCGGAAACTTGCCTATTTTCACCATTATATAGGTATATATAGGTACCTAGGTAGGTAGGTATATATAAGGTTATATTTTGCGCCTTACGATGAATCTTCTGCCGTGTAACAGAACTAACTGCTCACATCAGCAGTATCAGTCGGTTTATTATGCAACCCCCCCCTTCCCGGCAGTTACCTTTCCGAGCTATGGGCGATGATGGGAAAGATACGAGAATGGAATATCGGAATAACTACCTAGGTACCTATATGGGATAGGCCTTTACAGCACGACGGATGTGAGAGAAAGAGCAGGAGAAATTATAGGACGAGCTTCTCGCCTCTAAAACCTCCCCGCCTGAATGAATACCACCTCACAAAAAAGCGATCATCTTCTGCAATGCTTCATCTTTTTTTTTTAAACTACTTTTAACTAAGCCCCGAGAGAGATAGGGGTTTTCGGTGTCTAATTTCGTCTGTTGCTATTGGGCGGAGTAGTAGTAGTAGTAGTGTTGTAAGTAATAAGTGGTAAAAGTAGTAAGTAGTAGACATATACACACGCAGGCGGGAAACAAACCAGATCCAAGAGATGATATGATGTCGGATCAGCTCTCTCTTTTGCTCCCCCCTAATCTCAGCTTCGCTTTCCTGCCTGTCTTTCAAGCTAGCTCCCCGCTATACACCAGCCCGTACACCTATGCATTTTCTTCGTGCTGCCTGTCCCGCCCTGTTCACTTTCCCGGCAAGAAAAAACGAGCCTCGATGAGGGGTTCGAAAGGGGTTCGAGGTGAGATCAGGAGGATGGGGGGCCGTCTATTTGGCTACCTCGGGGTATAGGTCCTCCTTTAGGACAACGCCGAGTTCTTCGCGCAGGGGCTTTAGCTCGTCAAGGTATTGCTGGTACTGGTCCTTGTTCTCGACCTTGGCCTTGATGCCCTCGAAGATGCGCACGGCAGTGGGGAAGTCGTTGACTCTCCGGGCGGCGCGGAGTGCAGCCTCAACAACGGAAGGAGAGGGGACGAGATCGTAGGCGAAGGCGTTGTTCAAGTTACGCTATAATTACACCTATGTTAACATAACCATTTCTCCCACTAATTCGACCTTGAATCGGTTTTATGATATGCTGACGTCGTGATGGAAGATTACGGGCCAAAGTGTGGGGATAGTGGGTCGACCCCGTTGAGGTGAGCGAAAGAAGGTGTCCGAGGTAAAGAAGCTTTGGATGATGGGAGAACAGAAGGGAAGCTGGCTGCTGTTTGATTCGAAATAGACGAACCTGTAACTCGAAAACATCCTGCACCTTCTCAAATTCGGTTTCGTATCTGCGCAGAGGAGATCCGGGTTAGCTATCAGGTCTGAATTTGAAGTCTGATGAGGTCGCTTAATGACCAATTGAGCGATATTCAAGCTCCCACAACCCCATCCCACAGCCAATTGAACGTCATAGATGCTTCAACATGTCGCCAATTAACCTCAATTGGATCCAAATGAACCTTGCTCCCATATATTTTATGTATATTTTACGTAGAGCCACCGAGCCGACACGAATGCTGCGTAAAAGAAAGGTGAGGTCCTTACCTAGCGGTAAATTCCTCAAACGTCTCCTCGTGATGCGCAGCGGATTGTCGGGGCACGGTAGTGCTAAAGTTGAGGCCTGAGCCGGCAATCAGACCGGGAACGAAGGATGCGGTAGACCGACTAGGAGCGACAGGTCGGTTTGCGCGGAAGAAGGTCTTGGAGGGGCCCCGCGAGGCAACTCTGAGGAGCGACATGGACGACATAATTGTTGTATTAGAGAGGGGACCGGGGAATAAAAAAAAGAGAGGAAAAAAAGAGGAGACCAAACGTTGCTGGTCGGGTGCAACGACAAGGACGACAAAAAGATTATAGCGTGGTTGTGCGTCGGGTAGCTTTACGTCTAATTTTATTTTGGTCGGTTTAAACAGTCAAAGAAAATAAAAAAGAGGATGGTTGCGAGATGGGATAACACAGGTTGTTTGCGTTGTGCGATCTGATTTGGTGGCTGCTTTCTCGACTCAAGTCAATCCTTAGGTTCGTAGGTAAACCGCAAAACAAATTCTCACAATCGAATGATGGGGGAGAAATGGAAGGCCGGCTCACAAAAAGGTGGGCCCTCATTGGTCCGTCGGCCATCGGCGTGTGGAGCTGGAGGGGGAATAGGTAAGCCTGTTACGGGCACAGTAGTTGCCAGTGAGCTCACTCTGCAACTGAACTGGGTTAGCATTGCTGCCGACTTAAGCACGTTGGTCCGAGCGGCGGGGAGCTCCTCGCCTTTAAACTTTTTATACCTTTGACGATTGGACTTTTTTTTTACTACTATGTACCTCGCAGCAGCGCAGGCGGATCGGGTCTAGCAGCAAGTCATGTGAATTGCGTGTTTGGGCTTCGACGTCATTGCTCCCATTTCCCATTCGTTTAGGCAAATACATATCGTGGATGTCACGATCTGTGGTATTATGGTGCCCAATTTTGATAAGAATCACCATTCTTATCGTTGATGGCATTAAACTTGGAAGTCTATTTCTAAACAAAGCCAATAGGTTGGTTCAATGCAACCCAATCATTCTACTTAATTACCTAGGTACCTACCTAAACAAATCGACTTCAAATCTTCTCATCAGGCTTCAGGTTACCTACACTTTACACGCTTATGTGGTTATATCAATGAGGCAGGATACGGGCTTCTATTCCGGCATCTTATAATTACATAGATCTTTAAGGTGTTAAGCGCGTGTTATGGAATACATGATCTCTCAATGACTTGCTTGTTGTCTATGAGTGAAGTCCCAAATGTGACTTGATCTATTGTAAAGGGTACCTAGTTAAGTTACACACAAAGCCTAAGTGATCCCAACGTTGACCTCTTCAGAGCGCTACAAAATAGCTAGCTTGAGTTCCGACGTCATATATCTTTCAGATAAAACGGACTTACGAAAACTTAAAACTTAAAAGTATAACTTAAGTAGACACGCCGAATCTATTGTCCGAAAAAAACAATCTATGCCCAAACTCGGTGAAATTCGAGAAGCTTAATTGTCTTATAACTATGGCATATTAGAGACAGTAATACCAGCCACTATTAAGCCATGAAATGTAAAGTCCCTTCAAGGTTTATTCCGTATTAGCCCCTTGCGCTAAAATGCATACTAACCTTAAGCCCCTTAAGCCCAGCAATCTTCTCCGTAGCATCGCTCATTATTTTGTTGACATATGGAGTCGAGCCGTTTTTCGCAACTGGGCATCTGAATACGTGTCTACAAGTAATGTTTACTTATGTACTACCGAGAGAAAAAGGTATCCATATTTCGAAATTGGCCGAGGTTGATCTATCCATAACTTTCTCTGGACACCGCATGTAGTTATTAGATTTATTATCTTATCTTTTATACCTCCCTATGGGCTGCATACACTACCTCATATGTGACTAGTATTAAGTTGTGCCGTAATCCGTCCAAAACTTTGATACAGATTCAAGACAGCACGTATCAAAGATCGCAGTCGACCCTCTGGTTTTATTTTTTTCGTTGCATGAGCGACAAATCTAAATGCAACTGTAGAAAATAATGGCATTGACAAATTGTCGGTTCCCCATTAGAAATAGCCTCAACGGATAGGCTTCATTTTAATGAACATATTGGCATATGCAGGTACAAACATTCAGACACCTATGTGTAGGTGCGCTATAGGTAATGGGGAAACTCCAAGTACCTTCTATGTATATGAATAAATGTTGCGGGCGACATGCACGCTACTAATACGCGAGGTATACGCGGGTGCATGAGAAGCACGTGTTACCCCGTGGTACTTGCACAGTACAAGCGACAGCCTTATCCCTAGACGGTCTCCGAGGATCCCGCCAATTCCGATCGGTAAATCCTTATGGAACCGGTCTAATCACTCAATTAGCCAATCAGGTTTCGAACTTGTCGCGTCTCCTATTGTTGGCGTGGAGTTTTTATGAAGAACCGAAATCCCGTCTTTCTCAACTTTTTTCCATCTTCACGAGATCCGTAAATCGTGGGTTTTTTTTTCACAGATCCCAATCTTCCCTTTTTCCTTTTTACCTCTTCTTTTTTTTCTTACCCAGCCGGCGAGACCATCGCTGGTCTATAATACTTCAAGTCACTCCTTCAAACGGCCGTTTCTCTTACTACTTGAGCTGCTCGTCGCGGAAAGCCTCGTTAGTTCCTATCTCCCCTGAAACATCGAGCGCAAATCACTTCGCGACTTCGAGCACACGCTTCAATTGTGTCAAGTATAGACTATATCCTACATCATGGCTTCCCCGGCCCCCGCCGCTATCTGGGAAGCCCTTCCTGTCCCGACCCTCGACCGACCTTTTGGCATACAATTATGGCCTCACTTTAGCAAGGCTTTCGAGGTGGTAGCGGGCTATCCTGCTGACGACTTTCGGTTTGTGGCCGGCAAGACACCAATGTCTACTCTGAAGGAGACATTGACGTTTATCGTCGTGTACTACCTAATCATTTTCGGTGGTCGCGAGTATATGCGCAATAGGGAGCCCTTTAAGTTGAAGGCTTTCTTCTTGATCCACAACTTCTACCTTACCGCTATTAGTGGTATACTTCTGGCGCTATTCATCGAGCAATTGCTACCAACCGTCGTTCGCCATGGAATCTTCTTTGCGATCTGCGATACCGACGGCGGTTGGACGCAGCCTCTGGTAGTTCTTTACTACGTAAGTTTTCGTCTGACAACCCCTATTCGCGACGAAGGCATAAAGCTAACCCGAATTAGCTGAACTACCTCACCAAATACCTAGAACTTTTAGACACCGTCTTCCTCTTCTTAAAGAAGAAGCCCCTAAGTAAGCACAAATCCTGAATATATGTGGAGGATCGGTATTTCTAACGCATAATAGCCTTCCTACACTGTTACCACCACGGCGCTACTGCATTCCTCTGCTATACTCAACTCCTCGGTTCGACCTCCGTGTCATGGGTCGTTATTACCTTGAACCTAACTGTCCACGTCGTTATGTATTGGTACTACTTCCAGAGTGCTCGTGGGATCCGTATCTGGTGGAAGGAATGGATCACCCGTTTGCAGATCATTCAGTTCATCATTGACCTCGGTACGTTAGAATATTTGGTTGTGGCAGCTTTCAGACGAGGCGCAAAACTAATTCGGATTGCAGGATTCGTCTACTTCGCTTCGTACACGTACTTCACGTCTACCTACTTCCCGAACATGCCGAGCGCGGGCGAGTGTGCCGGAGAGGAGTTTGCCGCTTTCGCTGGTATTGGTACTCTAACCTCTTACCTGGTTCTCTTCATCTCTTTCTACTTCGCTACATACAAGAAGGACCAAAGGGCACCTAGCACGCGTAAGACTCTTCGCCGTATGTCGCAGGCTCCTCTTCCGGACCACCACACTGTTGCACACGCGGCACAAATACCGCAAGCCAAGGCCACCGGAATTAAGACCAACGGAGTCACAACCCGATCCCGAAAGGCTTGAGCACAAGTTGGTGTTGCTAGTCCAGATACATGGCCCGTAGTTGACGATTTTTGGATCACCATTTCAAGTTAAAAGATTTTTGTATTCCGATATGAATGATGGACTCGGGTGCTAGGAGCTACGTAGGGGTTGCCTCCTCTATGGCCGTTGGAGTATTGTATTAATGGCTTTGCCATTGACGACGACATATCATAAAGAGAGGCTACGATGGGACACTGGGCAGGGGAGGTGGTAGCAATACGGTGTACAACTTACAGGAGTTTCGTTAATTGGAGTTTACGGACGGTTGGGTGATGAGAACAAAAGCATCTGAGGATCTTAGGACAGCATGGAGGGACGTCGACCATGTCACACCTCAACATTGCACCCTTTCGTGTCGCATAACCCGGGTCGGCGCTTCGAGCCGAAAGAGAAACGAACAATATGCATAATAGCAGTAATACGATTGATAGTAAACCAAACCAAAATCGCTACGAGTCTAGTTTGCTGTGAGAATGAGAATACTTGGGAACCCTTAAGGAGTTTAGGTACGGAGATACCCTATGACGCCTTCTACTACTTGCTTACCTTGGGTGCCGGTATATGCTAACAGCTCGGCGATAGGTTACTAGACAGCATAGCATAATCAGCTAATTTTAGGGGTGCCAGGTCCGTACGCGGATACCTACATGTACATAGGTACCTAGGTAAGTACCTAATAGATATCTGCTGAGTGGCGTTTGGTCTCTAGATCCGTCCTATTATATTTTATTCCCGCCGCCACCGGTGATTCGGTAATCCGGATGGCTGAACCTTTGACTCAAGTCATTTTCAATCGAACCTCTTCTACGATGGTAGCTACCCTTGTTTCTAGTAATACGGTATTATCACTCTATTATATCAAGTATCGTGTCGAAGATATCATGTCTTCAACATTCCCAGCCTGGGATTATCTCAAACCGGATTTAGCCCGGATCTTCATGATCTTATATGTCCGGAGTCCTCAGGGGAGCGAATGCCTTGCCAAGGACGCCTCCGGCCCCTACCGCAAGCTCGGCAGGATTTAGGTGACACGAATGGCCGTAAATGTATTCACGCCACGGTCTACGATTGGCTCAATACTTGTCCTAGAGACAACAACTTGGGGTCTGGTCGGTACAGACGGGGACACTCACACTGCGCCACGGCGCCTTCAAGCCTATCTTATTGGATAGGCGTCGCGTAACAACAGCTTAATAGGTAGTAATGATCGATTGAGACCGCTACTATGGTTTCGCTCTCATCTCTACTTCCTGTATGGAGCTCGTGTGCCGTGTAAGTTGAGGTTCTAAATGAGCCCTATCATCATGCCGCCTTACAGCACCCTGGAAGTTCATATGGTTGAAAGCTATGGTCCGTACGACTACGAAACTACGAACAAAGAAGCCGTTAGACACTCCAATTGCATATACCCCCAGCCTGCTCCCTTTGAAATTGAGGGCTCGAGCGCATACTTCCCGGAAGTTGTCACTTATGAGGGGGAACAACCGCCGAGTGATACAACAACCGTTGACAAACCACCAACAAGCCGAATTTGTGGGTTGTCAAAACGGGTATTCTATCTTGTTCTTGCGGTTGGGTTGATAGTGGTGATTGGTGCTATTGTTGGGGGAGTAGTAGGCGGCATCTTGGGTGGACAGCATCATACTTCCAAACCATCAGATAGTTCACAGCAGGATCCGTCCAGTGTTCCAAACGCAAACGGCACCTCGTCATCGCCCCCTAACGAGAATGTGCTCAGCATATCAAAGTTAGCATCCTCAAACATAACGGACGATGATGGTCACCTGCATCGATTTGTCTTTTTCCAAGACACGCACAATGCTATTATCGAGCGGAGATGGGATTCGCAGAACAGAACTTGGATTACGAGCAACATTACTGAGATCATGGGAGGCTCCGCGACGCCGGTGAATCCGCTGCCTGGAGCGCCTCTGGCCGTCGCGTCGTGCAGCTATAATACCGTGTTTGAGACGCATCTCTGGTTCACGGTTCCGGATAATTATGTGAGCGCAGTTTGTCTGTATCATGCGGACACGCAGCCGGACGAGTGGGAATACGACACTCTGTATACGGGCTCTCTGCAGACACTCGCAGGATCGCAGCTAGCAGCGACGTGGCAACGCTGTTGGAGCGAGTATTGTATAGGCGATTGGGTTCTTGCTTACCAGACGTCTGGGGGAGATATAAACATCGCCAACGCAACCCACTGGGACAATCCGACTAGGGTAATAGGAGAGAGAGATGTAGTAGCTAATTCCAGCTTGGGCATCATACCCCAGCTAAACGGACTCGGGATTGATCGATTAGTTCTTATCTCGGAGGCCCTCGATTCACGGACAAGTGGCTCCATGCAGAAGACTACGTACTTGGACGAATGGGAATCCGGTAGGTCTCTTGCCGTCTAACGCTGGCTTGGTGTTCGCCTCATGTCCGCGTATAATGTATAGGTACCTGTCACTAATATATTTTTATACCTATATAAACAGACGGGCTCTTAATCGAAGACTTACCTCCCCCCTCGCCAAACCTACAGTTCTCCGTCCTGCTGATGGAGAACTTCACACAGACGATGTTTCTAACCCTGCGCCCAAACGGCACGGTAAGCGCTCTATGGTGGGGAGGGCACTTTACGTCTATACCCAGGGTCGACTTCGGCGGAGGACCGTCGGTCAACTTCACCGCTATCTCGGCGGGCGAGGATTCCATGTTCTACGGCATATCTGGCGACGAGGTCTTGCAGTACGAACCGAATCCTTCGGATCTTTTCAGCTTCACGTATGTTGGGCGGGTTTACCCGTGAGCATTGCTTATTGCATAATTTAGGGGAGGTTATTTATTTGGTCTCGATTATATCGGACTCGGATCGTATAGAGAGTTGTATGAGTGCAAGGCGCTGGTGGGATCTCGTTGATTATCTTCTCTTAGCAATTCTACGTGTGGGTGTATAAGTAGGCGCTCCAGGTCAAAGTCGGGTTTAGTTTGTATTTCTATTTCCCAATACAGAGAGCGAGGACTAAAAGCAAGTTTACTACCAACTTACCTAGGTACCTATAATGATTTAGCACTTTCATATTTGCGCCTCATTTGCGACTATTGTAGCAAGATGAATGAGCGATCCTTAGATAGGCCGGCCGCTGACCATTCAGGGCCCCTGTCGCGAGAGGGGGGACCTATGTAATAGTCGAATTCCTCACCAGTCAAAAGCCGCAGATCGCACTCCACGCCGCTGGCTAAGCATCTGCCCAGCGCTCGCCGTGAGACGCAATAGACGTAGGGATGACGCCGATTTGAGTCATCCAATATTACTGCTGCATGATGGATATTTGATATAATACCAAAACACAGGAACTTAAGAACTAGTTAACTATAGAATCTAGATTGTTAAACTAAGCGTTATTAATAGTTGACGTTAACTTCAATCTATCACCCCGTCTCACCCCTCTCGACTTACCAATCTTTATATTTGCACTTTAACATGCCAGAGGAACTCAAGAAGCCAGAAGAGGTATGGCTAGAGAATGAGGAAGAGGGCGCTCTCTTCCCCTCGCCAGGGGAAAGTCCCCTCTTTGACGGGCCTGAACTGCTCCACCCGCACGATATCCACGCCTTGGAAGTGGCAGAGAAGGTAGAGGCAATCGTGCAAGACGACAAGCTCGACGAGCCGGCCAAGATCGACGCCATCGCCGAGGTGCGGAATTGGTTCAGCGGCTCGACCGAGATCATCGACGCTTTTCTCGTCGGCGACATCGACACCGGGACGGCCGTTGCCAAGCTCGCTGCGCCTATCGAGAAGGCGTTTTCGTCTGCGGATTATGGCAGGGCGTACTACCATGCCGAGATGACGGCGCGGAGCCAGAGGCCAATTGAAAGCCCAGAGGAGGCGCTTGAGCTGGTAAGTTGTTCTGAGTGCTTCCTTGCGTTTACCTTGGGTGTCTACCTGGTAGTTAAAGCACCTCTACTATGTCAAGACTATAAAGGGGAAACAGTCAAGGAGATACATACATACTAACCTCACCTCCCACAGTGGGGTCCCGAAGAAGACTGGCCCTCACCCTCCCTCCCCGCCAACGAAAGCGACGGCGAGAGCACAGAAGGACAGCTCTGGAGCCTCTGGTACAGCATCCTGCACGCAGCAAAGCGCATCCCCTGGACCGCGACCATCGAGCAAGAACGGCTCCTCGGGCTCGTCGAAGCGCTCAAGCTGCGGCCCGACCCGGCGCAACCCTCGCCCATGACCACGCCCCTACGGCGGAACTGGATCTGGGAAGACGGCAGGCTGTGGAGCACGCTCCGGCTGCTGGGGGCCAGCACGCGCGAGGCGTGGAACGACGGCTGCGGCTGCGGCGCGGGGTGGACGGGGCCGGAGCAGCGCGCGTGGACCAGCGTCAACGGCTTCGTGGCGCGGCTGGTGGCCAGCGGCACGAGCCCCGCGCTCGCGGTCTACGGCGAGTGGGCGGTGGGCGAGGCGGTGGAGAGCGTCCCGCGCGGCGACGGGCTGCACGTGCGCGCGCCGGCCAGCACGCAGGCCGCCGTGCGCGTCGCCGTGGCGTGCGTCTGGCTGCAGATCGCGGGGCGGTACATGTGGAACCTGCGCGCGGGCGAGGGGGAGGCGCGCGGCCCGACGGTCGATCTGGGCGCGCGCGAGAACAAGCTGCCGTGGTACGGGCACAAGACGGGCGCGGAGAAGACGAGGCGGTCTGAGGCGAGGTGGGATTTCTGGAGGCGGAGGCTGGAGCAGGAGGCGGAGAATGGGGAGCTGCCGGGGGAGGTGAGGGAGTTGGCGAGGGGGTCGGCGGAGATTATTAGGAAGTTCTTTGAGGGGTATTGAGGGTGTGGTGGTTGTGATGTTGGGGGTCGTGATGTATTGTTGCTTGAGAAGATACCCTCCTTTCCCGCTGTGTTTAGGGTGTTGGTTCTGGTTTATGACCTTTGGTTAGGTTGGGTACTTTGAAGAATTACACTTTGTTCAAGTTTCGCTTTGATGCAGCTATTATGATATACTGAAAAAAGGCATGTAAGACTTGTGGAATTGTATAAGTTTGGTACTAAGACAGGGTCTTAGAACCCCGGGAATAAACACCTGCAAGTGCTGAGACTCGCAGTTATTGGATGTTTAAAAAGTCTTTGGTGATTTGCCTAAATTAATAGTCAAAGTCAAATTGATTGACTATATGTTCTTAATATCGAGTTGTTTACACAATCAACAGAGACGAGGGTTACTTTACCCTCTAACCCCACGACTGCTACTGGACCGTCCGAAGAGACTCGCAATGTGGATGATACGTCGTCGGGCCCGAAGGTTAGGGATGCACTAACACGTAAACTATGTGGGAAGAGTAGCTGTCATGTTTCTATCTATCCACTAGGGTAATTAGAGTAGTGATATTAGTTGCCTATATCTAAGACGATAGGAAATAGTATCATGGAGAGGAGACTAAGAGATGTCATCTTTCCACGCTACGACGTATAGCCAATACTAAAAATAAAACCCCTAAAATATGTCTATTCTCGTAGATGAGCCCCTATTAAAGGATAGGTGGATGAATGAATGAATCATCGAGTTATCCTAATAGCTTCTTAGATAAACAAAGAAATATACCATGTACCAGCTGTTCAAGCAGCGCCGATCACTGCTGTAAATGTTGGGTCATAGTAAAGACGCTACCCTCCGCCAAGCCGATGGCAGCAAAGTTATTTCCCTTGCCTGAATCAACAGCTGATGGAAATTGATCAAACGAACCAAGACGCGCCCAGACGACGAAAGGCGTCACTATTAGTTACCTACTTATATGAGTATGTCTTATTAGGGCAGATCTATTCCGGCCATTAGGTACCTACTTAGTGTCCGCTCGCTCCCACCATGTCACCTACTTCAGATATAACGTAACGCTAGATCTCGCTAGTTACAGAGCCGCTTTCTTGGCATACGCATCCTATTTGGGAATTAGTTTCGTTGCTATACCAAGGAAGCTGTCGCTTTCTTCTTGCTTAGGTTGTGCCGTCATTATACATACATATGTACCTACCTACCTACCTACCTAGGTTGGGTACGTTACCCGGGTATCTGATCCGCCGTGGGATTCGCACACTACGAGCAAGGGGAGATGGTTTTCTCGGGTTCCCAACCTACCGGGACGCACCAAGCAACCTGGCCTGGCGCTGCTTTACATAGTATATTTATAAATGCCCTTTATTATGTACGAGTCCCCTATTGTGCTACCAGCCTGTCTCAATATTTGCCTTGGGGTTCCTAGGGGTTCCCTAGTTTTACGGATGCTCACCTCGCTAAGCCAAAGCATCCAAGTCACGTACCGCCTCTTGACTCGTCGATAAGACCATTCTGTCGTCATGTTCGAATAGTAGGTACCGGCTATGTTAGCTCTCATCGCTGTGGGCTCTTTCAGGTCCCGTCTGAGGAGGTGACGATAGCTCTTTTTTTTCAGCTCCCCACACCAGACGTCTGGGTTTGTTAACGTGGAAGCTGGAGGCTGGAGGATTGGGACTAATCCCTTTCTTCCTCCCTCTTGGGCCCTTTTCGGCTCGTCAGAATACCGCCGACTAGTTTAACATTTTTAGCGCAGCCAAAGCGCAAGCCAAACCGGCAGACGGGCCTGTCGATCAGAATGCGTGAGCCGCTAGTTTCAGAACGCCACCGTTGCAATTGGCTGGCTTTGCTCTCTCATGCATGTCTTGATCAGGTTTTTGTTCTGCTCTTGTTTATGTCCATATCACGAATACACCCCGTCATGATATCATCAACCGAGATTTCGATGTACGACATAACATCCCCTGGGAAATTTCGTGGCGTTTCTTGCGAATGCGCTATTGGAGGTCGCCGATACGACCCTGCCAGTCGGATATGCAGCACAATATAAACAGACCGACTGTCCCGGTTGGGACTGATCAACAAGAGAACCCCGAGAATCTGGCAAAATCGTCTCTTCATTCCTCAAGCTCAAGACTTCTCACCTGTCAACCTTCACCATGGCCATCCGATCTCTTCTCCAGCTGTGCCTCTTGAGCCCTCTCGTTTCTGTTACTACTGCAAAGCCTATCATAGGCAAGAGAGGCTCTTTTGCCGATAGTCAGAAGCTCTCCGACCCTTCTTTCGGTCCAGTTCCTGGCGAGAGTCCGATCTTCAGCACGTACTATGGCGTCGAGGCACCCTTCCCTGGGAACTTGAGAGATGCCGTCCTGCCGACCAAGGCCGGTCCGCCTGGCGAGGATGATGTAGTCTGGCAGAACTTACTCTCTGCCGAATGGGTCATCTTCGACTTCTACCAGAAAGCTGTTGAAGACTTCAACGAGACGGCGTTCATCATGGCTGGCATGCCCAATAACACATACAAGCGCATCCAAGAGATCCGGAACAACGAAGCCGGCCACCTGCGCATCTTCCAGAACCAGATCTCGGCCACGTCGGTCAAGCCCGGCGCGTGCGAGCACCAGTTCCCCTTCTACGACCCTACCTCGTTCCTAGCCCTCGTCACCGTCCTCGAGATCTCCAGCATGGCTTTCTTGACCGGACTCGTGCAGGATGCCAAGCTCCCCTCCTCGCAGGCTGCTATGCTTTCCATCGCCGAAACCGAGGCGCGCCACGAAGTCTGGAGCTTGATCGAGATCTGGAAGACCAACCCCTTCGGTGGCCCGTCTGACACCGTGTTCCCTTACGCCAACCAGATCCTCGACACTACCAACGGCTTCATCGTGCCCGGCAGCTGCCCCCCGGAGAACCCCGAGTACCCCTCGCCGCGCCAGAGGCTGCCCGCCCTCAGCGCGGCCAAAGACACCAAGTCGCTGACGCCCGGCTCCAACATCGGGCTCAACTTCACCGACCCGACCAACCAGCCCAAGTTCGACAGCGACAAGGGGTACTACGCCGTCTTCTTCCACGGCCTCGCCAACATCAGCGTGCCCATCGACACATCGTGCTGGCCCGAGAAGGAGATCCACGTCACCATTCCCAAGCAATTCGAGACTAAGGGCGTCATCGCCGCCGTGGTCGCCGATGCCCCCGGCGCTCCCACCAAGGAGAGCGTTATTGCCGGTCCGGGTATCATCCTCGAACAACCTGCCGCGCTCGCTACGAAGCTTTTGTAAATGAAATATACGATATGGTTGCAGGGGTATATAGTGGTATATATTTATATATATATAGGCGGATGGTTTAAATAATGGTTTAAATAATGGGTTAAAGCTACATTTTAGTAATGTCAATGTTTAATCACCTTGCCTAAATGTCACAACTACATCCAATCGTGATTTGATGTCTGAATCACAGGCACAACATCCTTCGTACTGCCGAATAATTAGATATCGACCTGGGGGTTTCTCATTTGTTGGACGTTACGGTAACCCATTATATATTCCTCCGTAAATAGGTGGCCCCCTAAATGTGATCATATCCGTCTCTAAGTCTAAACCCCGATTCCTATATCAAGGCCATGGGTATCAATCACTTTCGCAGTGCTTAAGACTCCGTGACATGGCACCCAGCGCCTTCTCCTATGAAGCCGACTCGTGTTAGTTTATTTACCTCCCATGAAATAAAGGAGAATAAAGAATGAGGAAAAGACTAAGACTTACCGCACCAGATCTGCCACAGCTGATCGCAGATCTTCTTGTCAGGGCCAGGCTGGTCGCCGCAGTTCTCGAGGGCGCTGTCATCGTAGCACTTGTTGTAGGCATGCTGGGCCGCGTCGTTCGGGCAGTCGACATGGATTTCGTCGAACATGACGCCGGGAGCAGGTGTGACTCCAGCAGGAGGGGCGGAGATGGGGGTTGCCGTGATGGCGAGGGGGAGAAGGACCAGGAGGAAAAGTTGAGAGAACATCTTGGACGTACTGAGAGGTCGCTGGTAGTTGGCAAACTGATGTGAGCAGTCCGTGATAGTAGAGCAGAGTAGTCTGAAGAGGCACCAGATGACAGTGATCTAAGTAGAATTCAGAAGCAAAACTCAAGGAGGAACACATGTTTATATAGATATTTCGATGTCTGTCCCATCCTATATGTTTGGCCCGTGCCATCACCGTAGCTACCGCATGATTCATTGTTTCCTTATAGGGTCCACCAAAAACTTTCGAGAAAACCCCCCCAAGGCACTCGTCCGACGAATAGCAGCGCGTAGTTCGGGAGGAATACGCACTGGGTAGGTTTCTTCATACTCACTTCAGTGACGATAGCGACGAGAGAGTGGTTGTCAAAGTAAGCGATGGCAACTTCTACGGCCATGATTGGCCGGGATAGACTCACGACAGCTGCCACTCGGCAGATACTTGCCACCTGCTGGGTCCTTAGCGGCGGAGACGACGACATCTAAACAGATGAAATACCAAGCCTAGCGCAGATGCTACGAGCGAATATACAGATCATGGCCTCACGTATATACGGTCTTAGTCCATGAGCACCTAGGAACGATTTAAGAGATATCACAGTGTCGCACTCGAATTACTTGTTCCCTAGGCTCGCATGACTAGATCTGGCTGCGCTCTTAATCATATGCTAGCCAGTATAGTGACACGGATAAGCAGCTCTTTGCTTGTCAAACCCGGTGGTTCCAATGCACACGGTGGAAACAGTCGCCTTATCATCCTTCTGGACGTCAGCGAAAGAAAACGATACCGAAGGCACCTCATAAAGCATCTAACGGATCCAAAAGCTTTTGGAATCATGCGCACCCTCTCCTCTTATGCCGAATTTTGGCGGGTTTTGGCGCCGACGAGCGCAGCCTCTTTTATAGAATAGAATACCGTGTCTATTACGCCAACGACACGGGTAAATTATGATCTCATCAGGAATACACCGCTGGCTATGGCTATTGCAATAAATAAAGGCAAACTACTTGGCTGCCTCCTAGATATACCAAGGAACAAAAACCCGATATCTTCTTTTACTAAAACATGGACAGACCAACTAAATAACATACCAGCATCACACCCTTTCGATGCGCCCAAAGAACAAAAAAAAAGATTGATGCGGCCACCTAGGGAATCGAACCCCAGGGCCTAGCGATACTTCGTAAGGATACTGTATAAGGATGTTGCATAGGTAGGTAGGTAGTTCATAGGTGTGGCGGAGAAGTATCGCTAGACCGTACCAACCTGGCCATTGACCATTGCCTACAACCCCCTCTAGAATTTCTACTTATAAGGCTTGATTCTGTGTGGGAAAAGGTCGGGCGTGGAGCGCAAAGCTCTCATCGCCGTGGCTGTTGACCTTTGGGGAGGACACATACGTGTTATCGTTGACGTTTGGACCGGTGGGAAGTTAAAAGGGGGTACGTTGGTATAGAAAGGGGCCGTGCTGGTGGAGTAGGCTTTATGAACCGTGGGTATATCTCGTCCTGTGTGCGAGCATCAGATCGGTTGTTGCGTTGTCATTCGCCTAATGTCTACTAGAGAGCGCTGGACCTTATAACGATAAAGTATACCTAGTGTAGTATCAGACGCGTGATAGGGCTCTAGAGAGGAGGAATTGGTGTATAGGTGAGCATACCTAGGTACCTAGGTATGATATATATAGATGGACTATTGCGTATGTAAACGACTATTGAGCTTAGTATATCTTGAATTTATAAGACCGTCTAGGCGGGATGCTCTACATTAATGCCCACGAATGATAGGGGCAAGGCGCATACGATAGGGATATAGGAGGTGGCGATCCTCAATCAGGCCATATCTTATAACCCGCGATGGTCGATGATAGGAGATTAGAAACTCCTTTAGAAATAGCATAACTCCTTCTTTTATTAACCATTGGGAAAAAGGCTAGTGGTCTCTTATGGGTACATCAGGAGCAGTAAGTTATAGTTGTTTATGTATTAACAACGCACTCGTAATATCCGTATGCCTTTTTAATCACTTCTGGAGTGTGTCTGCATCGATGCCTCATCAGACTCTCTTGTATCTCTTGTCTGAACGTTGGGAGTAAGATAGCTAATATGTTCGTTAGTTGAGGAGACCATATAAGAAGTGGATCGAGCTGTAACTAAGTCTTAATGCTCGACTACTCCATTTTATAATTATATACAAGGAATAGAGTCAACAGTAGTTAGAAAGTTTTTAACCCCCTGGACAACGTATCTAGCAACTCTAACAGCCCCGGGCCCAACGTACCCGCAAACACAATAAGCGAACCCGACCAACGGTCCGCTCCCGCGTCGCGTGACCCGGACACACCCCTCCCACACAATAGCGTACAGCTACACTAGATCGATCCTGTAATCTCATCTCCATAGCCACGTGCCCGAAATCTCCAGCAGATCGATATCCTCCGATACACTAAAAGCTAAGGCCGGCCAGCGTGACGAGGGACATCTGAAACACGGCAGGGGAGAGAGGCGAAACGGTAGGGTTCGCGATATCCACCGTCTGTGCGCGCGGTATGTGAGAGCGACGACATCACATCTCTTCGTCCCAAGTTTCAGATCGTACCTTGCGCCCTCGTGCCAAGAGAGGGTCTATCACGTCGTATTACGTCTTTCCTTTTTCTTCTTCTTGTTCGTGGTGACGTGACGAGACCCGACGGGGCGGGATGCCGGCTTTGCTTTGGCTCGACGGTGCATGAGATAGGCAGGCCAGCTCTGACACCGGGATCCGCGCGGGGCACGGGAATCACCGTCCATGCGAGCATATCGGGAGACGCGGCCTCCCATACTTCCTAGCTTGACTTCTAAATGGATGAATGAATGAATGAACACCTACTACGTTAAGATGCTCAGCTATGGGGGCTGAACACTGCGTACGGGTAACTAACTTCCAGTCAGCTTGAACCGTATATGCACTCACTATATCTAAGCGCCTCAATCATCCGATTCCTCGTACGAATCAGCGACAGCACTTATGATAACCACCTAAACTAGATAGAGGGCGGCGCGAAGTTGGAACAGAGATTCGTTTCGATGGGCGACACCGCAGAACCCCTCTCCCCTCTCCCCTCCCCCTCTATTGCCACTTTGCTCAAAGCTTGACCCTCAACTCGTGAGAGAGGGGGAGGGGCATTTTCAGGTATGCCGGTTGCGAATGATTAAGCTTCTATGCTTGCTTGCTCGTTCGTTTGATATCCTTCGGGACCTGTTTCATCCAGGGGGGCAAGCCACGCGCCCGTCCAGCTGTTCGGGGCGCGATGCTTGGTCAACTCTAACAGTCAAAGCTTAGGAGGTAGTTAATCATCCAATTAAGCAATAGACCCTTGTCTATTCTCCGCTATCGAGTTTCCTCAACATCGGACGGTTTCCTCCATAACGTAATGCGCCTTACACTATAATGTATCACCTCTGCTGTATATACGTGCCGTGCTATAATATATAATATAGGTGAGATGGACATATCGGTAGATAGATATATACGATGCGCGGCACGCAATTGGTCCGGGCGTTTAAGATCTCAGAGAGAGTTTTGATGTCTGGGCGAACGAATGGTTGGTAGTTGATCGCCCAGCCGGGTTTAGTTAGATTCTTGCATATGTTAATAAGACCCCAAATTCTTCAAGTCGAGTCTTTATGCAGGTGCCGTGGGCGTTTAGCTGCTTTGGGAGTCGTGATTCGCTTGTGCGAGATGGGGGCAACCGCTGCGTTGGGGTTGCATTATATGTATTGACATAAACCTACGATGTATATCCTTATAACTGGAGAATTCTATCGTCATGTTCATGCATACATGTATAAAAGGCATCTAAGGTTATACGTGCGTGCCGTAGCGTTGTGCGACTTGGAAGTTTGCTGTTGACAGCTAAGTACCCGTTAGTTCCCTGCGCCATCTGGCTGGCCAACCAAGCCCACCATCTTTTGGATTACATACATCTACCTCCTATATTCCCAGCACCTCAACGGTCTAGTTCTGCGGCGATTCATTCATACGCGTCGATTATATCCGCACCCGAGAATAACGTACATACCTAGGTAGGTACCTATACATAGGTATTGGCCCCCCTCTCCTCTTATGTACATACAAAAGTCGTGATGTGCGCATTCGTCGAATGAGCGGTGACCTTTTTTCTTTTTTTTCTCATAGCCCCCCCACACACTCCGCCATACCATACCACATATATAGGTACCTACATATATCTACCTAGTGTACACAGCGAACATCAAGGCGGGCCATTGGCGGTCGCCAGTTCTGGATTGGCGGGATGGGGTCACGCAGCATTAATATATTAGTTTGGACGAGCTTTCCCGCGAAACTCTCGGTGACCACATTCCGAAGGTGGCGCATTGCCCATCGGGGCGGTAAAAGAAAAGAAAAAAAAACTCTCGCTTGCACAGATCTAGTGTATGGGGTTTTTAAAGGGGAAAAGGAGAGATACATACACATACACACATACACACAGACAAAGTTAAAGTTAGGTTAGGTATTACATACACGGCAGCTTGCATCTTGCAGCTTACCGCTTGCAGGTCTACCTGAGCGTTGATGATATGATAGTGACAGTTAGTAAGCTGCAATACTTCTCCCGTATCTGTCTAAATAAAGTCTTTGATGTCAATGCCTCGTATACGCCTTTCTCAAGGCTTCTATGCAAAGGAGGTTGGTGAACTAAGTTCAGACTTATGAGTTGGCTGGGGTGTGTGTGGTGGAGGAGAATTATGATTGGTTTGCAGCATTTTCCTAGTCTCGTTCCTTGCAGGTATAAGCCAGTCCATACGTGTAAGTCTAGCTCGTCACGACAATGGTGTCAGTCGGTTTCCTAGACCGCCCGCTATCGGCAGAAGAGAGGAAGATTTATTAAAAAAATAAATAAAAAAGCCTCAGGGGAGCCAAGACGGCGATGCGCTCTATGATATGACAGTCGCGATTGGAGATGCGGTAAGGCCGAGCGTGAAACTTGGTGTGTTGAAAAACCAAGATATCGCTGTATCGTCAAAGTTTCGTTTTGCCAATCACAGACCAGGGACTCCTGTTATACTGAAACATTTATCGGCCTTAGGCCATCTTCAGACGAAACGGATAGAAACTAGCAGTACTATGTAGGTACATATGTAGAATCCCCCATGCTACCACGTCACAAAATAAGCCATGGCCTACCATCACTTGCGCACACATTGCAGAAGCCATGAAAAATAAGAAACTCAATAGTGAAATCAAAATGAGTTGTGACGTGATATCATTCATCTAAGAGCCGTTGTAAGCGCCATAGTAGCGTCAGTAGACTCGTGTAATCCTCCCATTAGCCCATTGCTACTAATTTTCCCCTTATACCGTGGCCGTTGCTCATTAACAGGCATATCCCAAGGTATCAATTAACACTCTCCTACAAATGATGTCAAACTTAAATGCACCTATAACTTGCAGTCGTGATGATGCGCCTCCAAACCTAACTCCGTGTTGTCTCTGTAACGCCTCTAGCTGTATGCCCCGAGACTAATGAAATTAATAAGAAATTATGATGGTAAAGAGCGTGAGTTTTCATGGCTTGTTGAGCCGTAAACTCCGCCGTCGATTCATATTGAGGCCACTTAATATGCCCCTCTTTAATGTTGTTGGGCTTGGGCCCGTAGGTTGCGTCGACGGGGGTAGTTTAGTAAGTAATCGTGGGGTTGATTCCCTCCGCGCCGACATCATGATATCGTTGTAGGTCACGGGGGTCTGAGGCCGCACAGGGGCAGCAGATAGTAGCTCAGATCTCCTAGCTTGCTGCTGTTCCTCGCCGGCCGTGCGTAACGTATTTAATGTAAGTTGAAGATCCGTAGTTGAGCTTGATATAGATCTCAAACTAAGGATACTATCTCTGGAGGCGGCGTCCTTAAGATTTGGACGGCTACGCTTCCTCACTAGATTCATCGACCTTTGGAGACGATGGAATGGAGTCTTAGCTCGAGGGATAACATCAGTTGGCACTGGTCCCTTGGATGCTGATTCGAGCTTGTAGTTGCTGGTAGCAAATGGGTCCTGACTGAGGAAAGAAGGGCTCTCCCTGGGCAAATCCATGGTGGATGCGAAACTAGTTTTCCGCAACGGACCTGGGCGGCTTTCGAACGAGCTTGTGCGTATGGAAGGAGAAGAAGATCTTGTTCGAGGTCTTCGAATAGGTGATACTGATCTTCGACCGCTCGCTAGGTCTACTACGAAAGGCTTTCCGACATATATTACCGAGACAGCCCTAGCGGTGTCCTCCTGACTCCTGCGTCGCGCGGGGGACTTCTCAGATTGGTCGCTGCTAGAGTCGTACTCGTAGCCGGAGAAGTCGTCCGCAGACGAAGAGCCATCCTCCTCAGAGGAGAGATAGGCATCGTGCGGGTCGGTGATCGGTTCGGTCGAAATCCGTTGTAGGGTATTCAGGAGTCTTGAAGTCCTGAGTGCGCTCCTCTCTGGTAATTTAGGAGTCGCAATTGTAACTTCTCGGGCATCCAAAACCGTAGCTTCTTCGATCATACACGCATCGTCCATATCGGCGAAAACGTCGGCCAGGTCTTCTTCGCAGGTTGAATATGATGCGAAGCTATTTCTCGACTGCTCGCGGGATTCCTTGGATATTCTGGAAGCCACTGACTTCCTAGCTTCATCCAGCCCATTCGATGGGTGTGGCTGTTCTACAGACATAATGGTGGTCATATTGTTAAGATATATGGGATATGGGATATGGGATATGGGTCCGCCGGCGGTGAAGCGCTTGGGCGTCGATATAGTATAGCAATAAAGATGAGTTAAAGGTGGAACTGAACCTGTCGATCCGTAAAGAATGTAAGCTGAGGCCAGCTCTTTTCTTAAAAGGCAGTTATGGAAAGTGCATCGTGGGATTCGAGTGAGCTGTGGGCATGAAGATATTTCATAAGAAAAAGAAGTTGGGCAGTGGGTGGCATACATATTCTTCCTCTTCAACTGCGTTTTCCGTGTGTACATGGGTATAAGTGAAGGGTGGGGGGAACGTAGCTACGTACCTTGCAGACAGGGGTCATGGGGCAGGGGGTAACAATGTGTTCCCCTGAACCTGGAAACCTGGAACACTGGAACGTAAGTCTTAGCGGGTGTTGTAACTCTCAGGACTTCAGGCCCTGGACAGGGTTGAGGGGGGTCACAAATGGGTAGGTGCGTAACTAGGACTAGCTAGTTCATCCTTCTCTCATCAAGAAGAAACCGTTCGAAGTGCAAGTATGCAGAGGATGTAACTAATACAGTAATATCGAGAAGAATACAATATTGAAGGGCTCGGTTTGAGAAGAGAAATCACTTGGCGGGCCATCCCGACCCTTCTCTGCATCTCAGTAGTCCAATGTGTGCTGTTTCAAAGTGAATATGGGAATTAAGGTAGCGGCGTGTGCTTCGAATAAGGTATTGGCGGTCGTTGAACACTTACACGACTATGTAGATGAACACTGTAAATGTGAGTTGCACAAGTTGATGATGTTAGGTCTTGTTCGTTTCGTACAGACGATAGTTGGAAGAATGTTGTACGCGAGATACAAAATTAAATGAAGAATAAAAATCTCTTGAAACGGATCGAATCTACGTTAGTAAACTTGGGGGGGGGAGGACTGGTTATTATGAAATAAAAATCGGAGGGCTGGGCCAAAAAGTAATTCGGACAACCAATGCCA
This sequence comes from Daldinia grandis, assembly GCA_022432525.1. Taxonomy (NCBI): domain Eukaryota; kingdom Fungi; phylum Ascomycota; class Sordariomycetes; order Xylariales; family Hypoxylaceae; genus Daldinia; species Daldinia grandis. The sequence goes on from JAJKLB010000001.1 coordinate 3,141,844, forward strand.
TAGCCACCGTACGCCTTCGTCAATAAATGTATGCAGTTTTGTCCGTGCATCTACTAACAATTTACCTAATTAACTATATGATATATGATTAGCTTCGCCCGCCCTTAGAACCATGATACCATGATGCCATAATGTCATCCTATTTCTAAACACCAAACATATTTATGCCTTTCGCTCGGTGTGAGGACTTGAATAAACATTCGAGAGGACACCTTTGAACAGCGGGACAGACCAGCATTGTGGAGTTCTGCCAACGGGATCTGTAAAAATACTTCCATTCAAGGACATGATCGCCTAAGGGTCCGATGGTCAGGATTGGCTTGGTCGGGTTATTCAAGGTAAAGAACTCCATTATTTCGTATGTACCAAGTAGAGTCGGTGATAGAAAGGATTGGGGTCTACGAGAGATCCGTTCATCGATAATCCTTCATGACGATGGACTTACAAGCCCGTAAGCCAAACTTTTGAGGTGATTGTCACTCGACATAAGTTTGCCTGAGGTTCTGTGGCGCAAAGATGCAAGATGCATAGTAGACGACGTAACACTAAGCTGGCTTGTACAAAAAAAGATGAACGACATGAGAACCTGGGCAGAGGTACCTAACCTAGCATATTGGATCGAAACCCTTGAAGCTGATCACCGATTCAACGGAGTTAATCTTTGCGACTTTTCAAATAGTACAAACTTGGTGGTTAGGTAAAATCTTGCAGTTACTATGTATTACATCGTGCGATGTATTTCAAAAATTCTACTGTAGTGGCCTATTCAGCTAATTTGACAGGTACATAACTTGGTGCCGTTAGAACCCGCAAGACCCCTAGACCCCACCGGTACTAGCCACTGCGGCCGATTATGTGCGACGTGTACTGCGTGTATGTATGTAAGTAGGTACAACATGTTTAAGTCACCTGTCATAGCCCGCCGGGACTCGAAAGACCCGTTCTTTTATTATCCATACCGTTTTCTGCCTTGTCTTATCTAATAAAATAATTAGCACCAGAGACAGTTAAATCAATATCAATCAGGAACGCCTCAATTATAATAGTAGCGTAGTGGTGGCCGTTTGCGTACAACATCACTCATCAAGAGTGAATAGTTGTCTTCAAACCCATCTGTTCACCGAGCACTGAAATCTACGAAGTACAGTATTGACTACCTACCTACCTAGTTATTATATTGTGCAGCAGTGATCTACATTCCCGCCGACTATCGCCGAGACTTTTACGACGATTTATCCTCCAATATGGCAGGTACATACATAACGGAACACTTCTCCAAACCGCACACTGCTGTCTCCTTTCACGACAGGGTGGGTGAGGGAGAGATGCTTCTACTCGGCGTGGAGGGTTCGTAGTTGACCTTCCCGCATGGCAAATCGACCCAGCCAGTTTGATATGTAAGTCTTCAGGAGGAGGGAGATCGAAATGTTTGAACCGTCATGTGAGAAACGAAAGAGGAAGACGCGGACTCCGAATCTGCCAACCATATCTTGAGGATGCAACCCGCATCAGTTAGGTTGCAACGCTTATGGCCGTCGTACTTGAGTGATTGGTCTATCGTCAAGCTCGGCCGCTTGGGTATCATCGAGGTTATACAAGACCTGGCCACTTAGACTGCTAGCCTTTTCGACGGGTTCACCACACCCTTTCACGTCATCTCTAGTGTCAGGCTTTATTCGCAAATCATGCTCATGCATCTCGTCGGCCGTTCATCAGATAGGTTCTGCCATAAAAGCCAGGCAAATCTTCCCATGTTTTGCACTCCCCCCTAATCTATTGCGAGAGTTATGATTATCCTATCGTCGAGTGCGGGGAGACGATTTCAACCACATTTACAGGAGCACTCGTCGTAAGCCATCATCCGTCATGTATTATACATCCTTCTATACAATGCGATCGAATCCTTTACCCCGGACCTACTCGAACCTACTGGATCGGGTTGACAGACTGCGATCTGAGTTCGAAATGTTGAATCGTACTGACAATACTGACAACGGGACTTCTGGTTTACTATATTGAATAATGGACCGAATAGTATATTACCCCTTAAATTCATGAAACGGTGTAACCCGAATTCACTACGAGTAGAGGCAACGATATACTTCGTTCCGACACGTTTCCAATTACGGATGGTTAGTGACAAAACACCTCTTGACATTCAAACTGCTTCATGAGTACATGCGTATAATCCATCAAACATCCAATGCATTAAAGACCCTATGACATATTGTTCGCTCTGCCGAAGGCCCGGTTCCCAAAAATCCGCTCTTCGCCAAATAATAGCCTGAATCTTGCATCTGCTTGAGTGCATATGTGTCTCGCTCGCGCATCATCTTCCGTTTGAGCGGGAGAGATTTATCGGGACCTGCTTTCAACTATTTCGCCACAATATCCTCCCTTCAGACATATGCATTCGTCCATGGTAGTTGATCCTCTGGCAAGGCTTCCCCGTACCCGAACCTACTACCTAGGTTAGTTTCTAAGAATACATCCCATGAGATTTGAGTCTTATTGTAATTCTACATAGTACTTCGAAGTACGTACTTCTTCATAGATGCGATCGTTTCGACGGTTATGGCGTCACACTCACTAATCCGTATCCGATACAACCAATAACATCAAAAAGAAACGTTGATCTCTTGCCTGTTTTGGGCAAGCTAGATTTAGGCTAGCATTGATCCCCACAACCTTAATCCTGATCGCGTTTCTAAAAATGCATCCCACGAATTCTGACGTGACAAGCTTCCATAGGTACCTACCTACATAGTACCTTCACACTCTTTCTCATCAACTATACCGTAGACGTCGACTGATTTTCAACCAACCACCATAGACGAAGTAATCCAAGATGATGATCGAATAAGGGGAATCCTCTACAGCTCGACATTGTTGATTCAAGCTCTGTAGATCTCGTGGATCTAGCTTAAGCTTACTATCCAAGGCACATTGTCATCTTTAGAACACATCTCCAGCCACATAATCGATGGGAAATGACATCGATGCTTGGCACGGCACCTCAGAAACAAAACCGGGCTCGGATTGTTTGCAAGACATCTGTTTCCTGCTGTCTTATCGGTTGCCCCGGATGCCTGCATAAGGAGCTTTGTCCTGGTCAACTTGCGAACTGAATGCTGAATGAGGTTACTGGCAGTTGACTATGAACTAGAAACGCCCCCTGCGCGTGTCCCGGCAGCCTGATAGACGATTTTGACCGAGCCCAGAATGCGACTATCGTCTTAAAATATCACCTCAGAGTAGCACATGGCATTTGTTCCCTTGCATCCCGAGAGTCAGACTTCTATTTGCTATGATAGAGCTATAGTCCGCCGCCAAGCTGAGCGACTTAGCTTTGTCAGCTTCCTCCCATAAAACTCGCGTTCTGCCAAGGTGCAAGTGAATAGGACTCTGTATTTAGTCCTAATCGTGACCTACGGGCTGCTTACTACATTGTACGAATGGGGGCAGCATCTGCCGTGTCAGAATAGGGTACCCGAAATCGTCGTGGAGGCCATATATGTGCCCTGATCGGGGCCAGGAGACGTCTACTTAATCCACAAGTCTGCTTAGCTCTCAGCCGCAGTCGATCCCTGGAGTTGAAACGGAGGCTAACGATGATTGGCGAGCAGACGGGTCTAGGTTCCTAGACAGGACTCATTACAAGATAACCACTGGGTCAATTATGTCTCCAGAAAGACGGCAATCTGACATCATTACTGTGAGAAGGGTAATTTCGGACTTGTTCAAGTGATAATTATGCAGGTAAGAAGAGCTCTATGGGGTCGGAATGGGAAGCCGAGAGGCGCATTTTACATAAGGATAGGCCAACTAGCCATGCTGTGTTACTCACGAGACGACGACCAACCCCATGACAACTATTGAGCTTTCGATGTCTTCTATCTACTTACGTTTATTGCTCCAGGTTGCCAAATTGGTCATCGAACTACCGGCAAACGGCATCTCAGGCTTGTCGGTTTGGGGCGCATCGAACTTCTCCCTGTCGCTTCTAGAAATAGAATCACTACCATGTTTTCTACCCCTTACTGAATATTTCTACGCTAAGAGGAGAAGTTTGAATTGCCATGTGCATCTTGCCATCACAAGTGAAAGTTTGGTTAAAACACTCTTCTCAGAGTTAAGCGTTCGCAGTAACACACAGCTACGCCTCATCCTTCCGGTACCTTGTTTGCGGAGGCTAGGGATACTTTCATTCTAGATGAGAATTTAAAGTTCTTTCAGTGCAATTATAAGCGATCCCATTCGGGTATCTTTGAAACATCGCGAACCCCGTACCTTGGTTCCGGGGAATCCTCCCAGTTGTTTCGTAGCCACCGACCTGCCATAACGGTCAACAGCCACTATATACCTGAATCACAAGCCACGCAAAGGGGACCAGTATTTAATATCTACGAAGCCCGCGGGAAATGATTCAGGACCTTGACTTACGTTCTCGTCCCCTTCTCTGTCCATGTTGAGCCCCGTGGCGGTTGAGCCTCAGTTTCTACAATTAGAACACCCGTTTTTTCTAGCTGCCCAAATGCGAACTTCAACCCCTACCCAGGGCTAGTGGCTCGTCGCAGGTCTTTTCCTAGGCTATTTCCGTGCATCCTCACAAAGCTTCTATCTTCCGGAATAGGCACTACGTAGATCTCGTCGCATAGATCGTTCGTCTAAAGATGAAGCCTGTTTAGGCAGTCTACCGTATAATAATCAATGTTGGGCCGCGAGGGACGGGACGGTAAGAAGCTAATAGTGAGTAAAAATAGCTCCCACGAGAAGTAGGTAGCGATCGAAACTTCGTCTGCAACTAGCTTCGTACATCATGAGGGAAACATATCGCAATGGATCTTACGCCAGATAGCTGCCTCTAAAGACGCTAACAAGCGACCCCATAGACCATTGCATTGGAATAGGCTAGACGAAAGTTGGTAGGTATATAAGTTCCGATTTGCAGTTGAACTCCAACATCCGCCAATAGGAGGATCGATCTGGAGTATCATCACCCACTAGATAAGCCAAGTTCGGCAGATCTGGTAGTGAGGTCGGCAACGACCGGCTTCCCCCACGGGGCGTGTAACTCAGTGGTAGAGTGCTCGCTTTGCATGCGAGAAGTCCAGGGTTCGACTCCCTGCTCGTCCATATTTTTTAAATTCTATTCGGATGGTGAACCAGATATACTACAATGGCTTCAGTAAACTTGTTTCCTTTTTTATTTTTAGGGTATCCAGTTGAAACGCACCATTTTGGAGCGGTCTTTGGTTCTGGAAGGTACCTCTATATTGGCTGCTATTGTTAGTTGGTTCTTGGATACGAGAAACACCGTTATTTCCTGGGTAGGGATGATTCAGCTATAGTACTTTTGATGCGTCGGCTCGTTTTATCATAGAGCTTGTAAGGGACTATTAAGCCTAGGATATGCTAGCCATAGCCACTATTCCCAAGCTTGAGAGCTAAGCTCCTAGTATTGCGGTGCGCAAATCTATTCTAGACTCCCCCTTAGTTCGCGCATTCTAAAGAAGGTTAGGTCAAGCAAGATTCGGGTGGGTAAGTTAGCGGATGTCCTAAAGGGACTCTAGGACGGTATGAAAGGTAGTGGAGTAGAAAAAATAGTTACACGATGTTCAATAAGGATATCATTGTTTGCGAGGAGTTACTAGGTTGGTTTAATATATAATTGATTTAAGCTAATAGATGAGATAATGTATAGATGGCAACAGACTATCCTTTCGTGGTGATGCTTCAGCTTAACCATATACGGAATTGACATAGCTCTCCCTTCATCAGGACTAAACGGTGTACTATAATTCATACCCAGAGAGTGCTAAATATGCCCACCCTCCTTTTTTCTTACGCCGTGTTAGTCTTCTGATAGGGTACCTAGAACCAAGGATACTTCTGGTACCTAATTTAATGTATAACCATGGGCTCCCATAGCCTAGTTAGGTAGAGTTTCTTGTAGAATAATCAAGCTGTTTCTATGTCTTCTAGTTTTACCCTGTTATGCACTGGGCATCATTACCTGTTGCAATATTTCTAATGCTAAGACCTGTATTAAAGCTTCCCCCTTTCGTCTTCAAGATTCTCGTATCTACAGAACAAGTCTTTTTGGTTCGACTCCACGTAATAAAAAGCCCACTGCAACAATGCCCGATAAAGTATATAGTAGTTCTATTTGATTTATATCAATAAAGATTATGTTACAAAGCTATCTCCCTTATACTTGTAGAGACGATAGTCCTAAGCCCCTATCCCCAATCGAATTCAAGCTTCGAAACCACCCCCTTACTAGAAAACCACTTGATGTCAACACCCCTATTAACTCGCCATATACCATAAGCATTCATCAACATACTTCAGTTGACTTATCTAAACGTGCAAGCAATAATGACTTTACCGAAAAGATCGGCCCCTGTCACTATAAAAGCATGATCATCAACACCAAGCGTAGCGCAACAATCTTTTTATCAACCAATAAGCCTATTATTCCCACAACATACCATCACAACACCTTATTCAGCTTAAGCACAGGCAATCAAGATTACCTATAAATCCCGCCTCTATCACCATTCATATGGAGCATCACCCAGCATCATCAACCATCCATCCATCCGCCTCGTTGAGCTCAAAATCTTCAATCTGACCTATTCTTGTAGAGACCTTAAAAATGGATGATATCAGCTTTCCGGATAGCGTGATGCTAGCCCTGCTAACATTTCTCGTCCTGCCAATATTAATATCTCTCACGATATATCTGACATGGGCGGCTTGGGGGGTCATGGTCGCCGTGCTGACATATGGCTTATACCACCGAAACGGCACCGTAATTGCGTATAATCAACTACGCCTTAAAATGTGATAGTTTCTATTGCCATTGTAGGAGGTGTTGGTGCTGACTTTTACTATGCCTGGTAAGATGGCAATTCGACCTGGTGCCTTCCTATGGTTAGTTACCTAGGTAGGTACTACGTTAGTCAATGAACGGCATTAGTATTGATAGGAGTATGTCTAACGTTATTAAAATGGTTAGTTACTTGCATAATACATGCTAATATAGCTGCTGCAATTGGAACTATTAATGTTCTCCTATGAAAGAAAAGCACAACCAAAGACTTATATCCAATAATATCAATCTACATATATGCCTATTACGGAAACAGCTGGTTTTCCGCATGTGTAGAATTTAGTAATGAGACACATGATGTAAGGTTAATTTATTACGTTAGAGATGTAGATGCTCTACTAACGAGCGCTGCTTTACCCATAGCATTTATATCCAGCGAGTCTTGTTCGAGGCTCCTTCTACGGGGTCACGGTCCTAGATAAGGATGCGTTTTCTTGACCCTGTAGTAATGCTGATGATAGTTATTAAAGGGTCGAGGCTTATGTACAGTGACCCGGGATAGTAAGCCCATTCTAATAGACCTATCTAGAGTGCGTATCTCCTATATCATCTTGCTCACTTGTGTAGCGCCGAGGCTGGGTTCTTGAGGAGGTGTGCCTCATTGCATACCAGATGATAGACTTTGGGCTGCGTTGATTAAATGAACTTGACTAGGTTAAGGGGAACATATCTGTTATTTAGAGTCTAAGCCAATATAAGACCAGTATATACCCATCCCGTCATTATCCCCTTCTTCAACAAGAAAAGGAGAGATTTAGAACGCTCTGCCGTATCAATATTGTATGGATATATTACATGACAACATTTCAAGTTTTGCCGCTTGCTATCCCTGCCCAGCCCTGCTGTAAGACTTGTCATTGGTAATGAACTTGATTGAATAAGGTGAGAGAACTCCGTCCTCTTAAATTATATGGTCTATAGTAGCTAGCCATAGGCCATCTTATCATCTGCCATGATCCCAGATAAAGTCAGCAGCGCCCTCAGCAACGCCCCCATCATCTAGTCCTCCCACTAATTCCAGGAATTGTACTGCATGTTCGTGCCGAGAGTATGTATAGCCTAATCGATGATCCACACTGTCATTAAATTCAGGGTGTAAAGTTCGGATGTAGCATGTGCCTACATGGTTGGTAGGTATTGCGGGTTTAATTGGCTTACTTCTTTCCTTCTATTACGGATCAGCAACCGCGTATCTTGGTTAAATCACATACTGACGAGAGTTACTTACGACTTTCTTCACGCCACCTAAGGCGGAGAGACGGCCTGAACGGGACGGGAGGGTTGACTTATTACACTTAAATGACGTGCTGCTTCTCCAGCGGCCATAGTGAAGGAGTTTTAAGATGGACAATGACGTACGAGACGGGCCGCTGATCCATGGGTATGGGTTGGTCAAGATGTGTTTTTGAGTTGAGGTACACAAATGACTTCAATATAGCCCGCTATAGAGCCATGTTGCCTTTTAGATTAGGTATTGCGAGTTGAATATGATTGTTCGCTAACATTATTATTGAAGTTGTTATTGATTGTGGAAAGTTGAAAGAATTTAGCCTGGGAGTCTTAAGTCTTATTTATAAGATCTGCTCTGTTTTGAGTTGTAGCCTGATTGTTTGTGCCTGTCCTCTGTTTGCGCCTGCCTCCTGTTAGTAGCTGTTGAATAATACGTGTTGCTCAATATCTGGCGCTTGCTTTAATAATATGCAGCTGATGGGTAACCGAGGAAAGAGGTGGTTGTTATGGAGATAGGTAATACGTTGGGTACCTATAAACACAAAGTACGACTTCCCAACCCAAGAGATAACCAATTTCAATCGGGCAACTCCCATTTACATCTAGGTAGGGACGCCTGTATATAAGGTTTCTATAAACTAAAATATAGGTACCTACGTAATTAATATCTACATTTTATAAAGGCGGTAGCTCCTCTCTGCATATTGGGCACTGCAGCCTGAATCGCATCCAACCCTCAAGGCAAGCGCTGTGGAAGACATGTCGACATGGTGTGACCATATACGCGCGACGGGCAAACACACCCGCCACCCCTCCTGCTGTTGGATCGTCGTCTCCTGCTCTTATAACCGGCACTTCTAGTACTTCTCTACAGATAGCGCAGTCTATGACGTGTATATTCGGGCGTCTCTTATCCTTGCTTGTCCCCTCCTCGCCTGTCCTTGCCCGTTCTATCGGGCTGCTGGGCGCAGCCATTAGACCGATTGGTAGTCCGCCCGCTTCGATATTATCCTCACGGAGCACAGGGTGGTACTCCCAAGCCTCCGGCATCCAGCCCTTGGGTACACCGAAGCGAGGCCCAAGGACGGACTGCGCGGCCAATATCCATATCTGGATCCAGAGCCACCCTGCGAGTACGATAAAAGCATTCCAGTCGGGCTCCGCGAAAGCGAAGTTGTTTGGTACAATATAGAAATACGCGATGGGCAAGAGGCGCAGAATCGACTGGCCGATAACGAAGCGCCACGATAGCGCTCTACGACAGTTGCGGTACACGTTGCGATAGATCTGTGTGATCCATAGGGAGAGGTAGATGAAAAGCACGATGTTGAAGTATGCGGCGCGGATGCTAGGCCGCCAACTTGCCGCGGCGAGACTTAGGAAGAGGACAGTAATGCCAATGAGTAAGAGGCGGCCGAATATATTGCTCAACTGTGTCCGAAGATTCTGGGCGGTTGGCGTGGCAGGTCCTGCAGTTACTGGAGCTGGAAGGGTGGCATTATTGGTGGTGTTGGTTGTAACTTCGGCAATTTCAGCGTCGATATCTTGATCCGAAGGGATTATAATTGGTGGAGATGCTGGCCGACGAGTGGTGTTTGTAGTAGTACTACTAGTAGTGGTAGTCTCACGAGCATTGTTAGATGGATTGGGCGGACTTGCGGCGTCTGCGGCGTCTGCAGGTGCGCTCTGTCGATCCCTCTCCCGTTCTTGTCGTCGCCATTCAGGCTCTTGGACCTTGTGGATCTCAGCTAGAAAAAATGTTCCAATAGTCATAGATAGAAACGAGACACATGTAACAGCAAGAGAGGGCAATAACGTAGTTGATGCTGAGAAGCTCCATGCGGCTGCCCCGGTAAAGAGCATACCATCAGCAAGTAACATCATACAGCCAGTGTAGAAGCTAACACGACCCAACGTTGAAGGCGTAGAGGTCTCCCTCATTTGCATCTTGAGTAGTTGAAGTTGGCCGAACACAATTAACGCAAGAGTTAGAAGGAATGTGCTGACGCTGTGGAGGAATATTTCTTGCTTTACGCCGACCATGTGGTTTCCGTCAGCCGGCGCATATGCCGGAGGGCCTTTCGTTTCGAGGAAAAAGGCACAATCAGGGGAATACACAACAGCCGACATTTGAAGCTGTGGTATTCGCCGATGCCCCGTGCCCTGAGGGAAACGAAGCTCATTTTCGATATCTTGAATAGCCTTGGCTACATTTTCCGGACCTGTGAGGCTTGGCTGTACTTGTAATATATTCTGATCTGGAGGGTAGATTTGAATATAAATCAGGTATTCGCAGTGCGGAGATGGATTCCAAGTTTCACCCGGCTCTGAATTGGACGTCCAGGGATCGATTTGATCAGTAAAGGTATGCTGCTCCTTTCTCCTGAGGGCTGCATCTAGAGTCCTATTTAGGAGCGCTTGGCTAGATTCGAAGAAATCGGGTCGGGTTGTAAGGTGAGGTAATCCGAAAATGCCGGCGAACTTTTCGCTTGTCGTAGTAAGAAGTATGGTGCCTTGACGTGGCCAGTGAACCCCATGGAGTCGCATCTCCCAGCTACTCCCGGTGCCTTCAACATCGTCGATATTAGCCGTTGCCGAGACTTCCCGGGCTTTGACCTCTACTTTCTCAAGTGTGGCCTTGTCTATTTCCGCTGGTTCCGTCGCGTCATCTTCATTGTCCTCGATACGCATCATTATTTTCCCCTCTACACCAGTTGCATTTCTGCTCCAGTCGGAGTTCGAGGCGGCCCACGTAACATCTGGGCTGATCTGGCTTAGATTATAGCTTGAATGATATCTCGGTGAAGATGTGTTCGCCCTCTGCCACCAGCCGTGTACCACTCCCGTCGCATTTTGCCATACTGGCTGTGCTACCTCCGGAATTCCCACGGCATTCGTGCTCCACTCCTCGCACCGATTCTTGAAACGCTGGAGATCTTCCCACACATAGCCGTCCTCCTCTCGAAACCCCGTTAGGTTTAGGTACTTGGGTTCGGTCTCGGGCGGGTCGTTGGTAAGCCGCGGTGAGAAGTCACCCCATTGTGTACTATTTAATACTCCGAGAGCGTGTCTCTGACGCAAGAGGCGGCTTTTTATGGCCGAGGGGCCCGCGATGAGTCCTGGAGTCGAGTCTGGACTAGTAGCAAGCCAGAATATCAAGATAATGAGGAAGACGGCGCGTGCGTTATCTTGCGGCTGAGGCATCGCAATGTATTGTTTCCATCGTGCTTAAAGCATCCGTATAATCTATAGTCTCTCTAGTAGAGTGTCTCTAAAAGAGAGCAGACTAGGTTCTTGTTTTATGAAGTCTGGTGAATGTATGATGAATACCTTGAAAGAATGATAACTGCCTGTAGTTGACTGTTAAAGTGACTGATTTGATTACCTAACCTAACATTTGGAGAGCTTCAGTGGAGGCTTAGTGCTCAAGTGGTTAAATGACATACATAATCGATAAGGCCCACTCCCCCCATGTATGTACCTATACTACATAACATGTACATTTTAGAGGTAGCCCACGCGCCGCGCAATCGACTTTCTACCGAAGTAACTTACACAAACAGAACTCCGTTGCGCGCAGAAAGCTAAACGGCGAACAACTATCCAAACAGCTCTACGCCCATAAACAAGTTGTATTACTCAAAATGTCGTCTAAGAAGCCAGAGGATACCAAGAAACAGACGGGCAGCGTAAGAATATCTGCTTGCAATACTCCACCAAAAGCTCTAAGCTAACGCGACTTAGAGCTCGGACGAACTGACCACAGTTGTCGAGGAACTGTTAAACTCCTTATCAAGCAAGTTCGATGGCGTCTCGACCGAGATCTTTGCTAAAAGTAAGCACGGCCTGTATTTGACGCTTTGGATTATCGCATCTCTGTTTAGACCTTCGTCATTGACGCGGATATAGTGGACGATATGGCGCGCCGATTGGACAACCTCGAAGCCTCACTCCAAGCAAGCGACGAGAACGGCGCGAATTCATCACCTAGAACATGATAGGGGTAAAGGACAACTATAGACTATTCGGAGTATCGCATGGCGTTAGGGGGACGGTTTGGTTCATCACGGTTTGTATAGGACAGACGGTACAGCAACTAGACTCTAATACAATAATGCGCCTTTCAGATTACGCACTCCCTTTCGTTATTCGTTAAAAACGTTACGACACGCCCGCCCGACTTGGTTTTTTATAACGAGTCATACTATAGCTCTTCCTTCTCATCGTCACCTGTGACCTCCTCCTCGAGCTTCTTAATGAATTGCTTCAGAATGTTGGTCTTACTCTGGAGCTCATCTAGCTTAGAAGGAGCCAGGCCGCCCTTCTTGATAATACCATCCAGGCGAGCCGATTCCTTCGCAACATAGCCCTCGTTCTGCGACAGCTTGTCGAACACTCTAATATAGTATTGCGCATACTTGTACTGCGCATCTTCGGTCAGATCAGCGGCAACCTTCTTGGCCTCTGCGGCCAGGTCGGCCAACTTGTCGCTGCCAGTAGCATACTTCAATGCGATGTGGTTTAGGGCGTCAATGGTACCTCCAGTCGCATCGAGGCCACCGCCGGGGACACGGTGAGTACCGGTCTTCTCGTTAAGGAAGCTAACGAGGTCCTTCTCGCTGCGGCCGCCGGAGTAGGGTTCGCCTTCGGTAGAGCCCTTGGGGAAGAACTTGATAGTCGGGTAGGAAGAAACCCCCTGCTCACTAGCAGTTGCCTTGCTATTGTCGGCTTCAGCATCAACCTTGGCGATTACAACATTGGGCTCGTTAATGAAGTCTTCGGCTAGGGTCTCCCAGGTAGGAGCTAAGGACTTGCAGTCTGCTAAAGGTCAGCATATTTAGAAATCGTACTAAATAATTAGGCAATACGTACGACCGCACCAAGGAGCAGTGAAAGCAACAAGTACATTCTTATCGCTTCCAATAATCTCTTTGAAGCTTGTATCTGTCAACATGTTCACCTGGCTGGGCATCTCCAACTTCCTCTTGGCCTTGGCGCCAGTCTTGTCGGCGATAAATTTAGTTAAACTTTCGAGATCCCGACCTCCCTCGTAGTCGGTTGGCTTGTCACTTTTGCCGTCGAACCACTTGAGAGTAGGAAACCCCTGGACACCGTATTTCTGGCCCAAGGACCTCTCGGCATCGGCGTCTACCTTGGCAATCTGAACATCCTTAGAGCTAGCAAAAACCTGGGCCAACTCTTCGTAGACGGGAGCAAGATTCTTGCAATGGCCGCACCAGGGGGCAAAGAACTCGACAAGAGTAGGCTTTCCAGACTTGAGCACAACCTTGTCAAAGTTGGATGGGATGAGATCAAGGACTGCCGATTTAGCTGCTACGGCGGCAGCTAGCCCGGCGAGCACGAAGCTCTTTACTAGAACCATTGTTGCTTCGTTTCACAATCGTCTGTTATATATAACTAAGAGAAAATATAGTACTGAAAATAGTCTGAGGGAAGGAGGTGTAAGGTTGGTCAAGTAGTGCTATTCTACCGTGATTATGAGAGTGTGGTAGGTCATTAATTAATGCTTTGAAATACAAAGCAGAAGATGCCACTTTGCAACGGGCAGAACGGGGTGTGGGTGAATACCGGCTGCATCATAGCTTAATGTAGAGCCTGGTAAAAGTCGAGCGGGATTATCGATAAGATAGATAAGGCACGTGCGTGGCAATAATGACTGCCTCCCAACATTTGAAGTTTTAAGGGTAAAATAACTACCTAGCTTCACTAATCCTTCGGGGTCTTAGGTCTGAGTACCAGGTACCTACGTACCCAATCCTACTAGTATCCAACCCCTGCAACCCTTACGCGAACCACACACAATTTTCCACTCTCAATCCATAATCCTCCAAAAACTTACGAAAGTTTTCCGAATCGTAGTTCGACATCAAGCAACATACCGCAAACCGACCGTTCGTGATCACCGTTATCGCAACACCACATCCGACAATATGTCTCACGAATCCGTCTGGAACTCGCGCCCGCGAACGTACGGCAAGGGCTCTCGTGCCTGGTATGTCTTGATATTCTCGAAGACTTCCGTCTCGACGAAGTTCATTAGCTAACATAGTGTAGCCGTGTCTGCACCCACAAGGCCGGTTTGATCCGCAAGTACGGCCTCAACATCTGCCGTCAGTGCTTCCGTGAGAAGTCCTCCGACATTGGCTTTGTCAAGGTACGAATGAATCGACAACGATACGATGTAGGCAACGAGACTAACTGTCCACCTAGCACCGATAAACGCCCTTCGGAATGTGACTTTCTTTCCTACCACGATATCTCTCGTCAGGCATCGTCAATGCGACTGCGGAAATGGAGTTGTTGGTTTTTTATTAGGAACAGGGTTGAGCATTTGCCTTGAGGCATTGGCATAGGCTTGCGTGGAAGGGGAAAAGGAGCAAATGGCTCTTCGGTTCGACTAGACAACTAAACCACCACGACAATGCTTACGAGAATTCGATGATATTATCCGTTCTTGCACCGTATAAAATGTGACGGTTTTCTTTTAGGACCTCCGATTCAATCCAAACGAAGAACAAGGGGTAGATACCTACTAGTCCATTCCTCAACCAGAGTGATACGAGAGAAATGATTTCATTCGCTCGACATTAGAGGATTCATTGTAGCTTGCTAACTGATATTTCTATAAAAAGTTACCTAACTCCGGCGCTTCTAAGGATAGACATGTCCGTCATATCGTGATCTCTCTCAGCTTTCAGCACGGCCCACGACCAGGCCCAAAAGTCTCATATTAATCTCGAACCTCACATGCTCGATGCTCCGCCTTAAAAAGGTTTAAACTTGATCAGGCAACATTTACCTAAATCCATCCGTCCTTCCAAGTCAACCCGCTGCTCGGCGGAAAGCGGCATACTCACTTAGGAGAGAATGGCCCATGGTTGCGGTGCCAAGAACCGGGAATACCAACGGTTGTAATGTATTTTGGACTGTATGCGTGGGTGTGATAAATGATTATATTGTTCATGATGGACCGTTACGCAAAGCCGCAATGGTGTCGTTAAGATTGAGTTATATCCCGAGTATTCCCATCTTTATTCCCGTTGACCTCGATCTAACATATAGATCTATCTTAGTTATCCGCATGTTATCCGGGGACTGATTGGTGTATTCGGACCGTCTCATCATAGCAAGTGCGACCCTGATGCTGTTCGGCATTTAATTACCCTGGTAATCCAGTACGTGGATGGAAGTACCTGCAATAGAGCCGTCACTACCATGTCTCGCCTATAACTCTCCCCCACAAACACATACATGCGGGTGCCATGCTCCTACCTTAGTATCCCCGGTACGTATCCGTACATAGGAACTATGCGCTTGCCTCAAAGATGCGACAAAGTGAAAGAACGATAGACAGGGGTCTTAGACAAAGGTCATTCAGGGCACGCCTCGAGTTAAAAGGAGTGGAGTTTTTTTGTTAACTTAAGTAGGATATATCTGTAACAATGTCCCAGCTTCATAGAAGCAGGAAGAGACACCTTTACCTTTAATCTCTAGCCTTTAGTTCACTCTATGAACCATGGCAGGCTTCCACGAGTTGATACCGAATGTCGTCAAGAGGAGGATAGATCAAAAGCGTCCTCTTCTCAAGACTTGCCACCCGGATCGTGCTCCTATTGAAGTGACATTTGCTATCCTCGACAATGCCGTAAACAGGGCTGCCTGGTTCCTTACCGAACACCTTCCTTCGGACGAATACTTTATTTGGATGTCTCAAAGCGACGCTCGTTATATGATATGGATTATAGCTGCCATGAAGACTGGGAAGGTTGTGGTGCTTCCGTCTCTAAGCAATCGGGTCTCTGCCAATCTTCGCTTATTCGAAACAGTCGGGGCCAAGCATATGATATACGGACCCGAGTCGTCAGGGACACTCGCAGAACTCATCAGTAAGGCCAGTCCAAATGTTACCGCTAGGCCAGGCTTGTCTCTCGAGGAAATACTATCCCCCGAACCTGTTCCCGACTACCCTTTCGACAAGACCTATGATGAGATTAAAACTAAGCGGTTCATGGGCTTACACACTTCCGGAACTTCAGGTTAGACACTTATTTCAAGTTAATTTATCTTTTCGTATCCTCTTATTTACCTTGTAGAATTCCATCCTATCGTTATCCGTAGCCACCTTGACATGCGACGATAGGCGAGTTTTCTTGGTTCAACTCAGCTATACTTATCAACAATACTAACGTGTTCTCGCCTTAAACAGGCCATCCGAAGCCAATCTGGTGGACGCACTCCCACCTCGAATGTTTATTCTCGCCCCTGGAGGAGGGTGTCTTCCCTGAGGGTGTCCGTGTAGAGAGACCAACATGTAGCACGCTCGCTAACCACGATGTTCTCATCGTCGGGTCACAATCGCATGTAAGGCGTCTTCTCATATATTCTTTAGGGCGCAAACCTATGTTCTAACTCTGCCAGGCCGGCGCTATGTACATCACTATGGTCGCACTACATTCCGAAATGACAGCAATTCTCATGCATCCTGACATTCCCATTAGCCCAGCCAGTATCACAGACGTCATCAACCAGTCCGGCGCTAACAGTCTCATTTGTCCGGCCGTGCCTATCGAGAATATGCTAGACTACCCGCCCGGACTCGAAGCCTTCTCGCGCCTTAAGCATATCGGCTATGTAGGCGGACCTATCAACCCTGTGCTCGGTGCTAGGGTCGCGGAGATTACACCGCACCTTTACAGTCTTATTGGGAGCACGGAGGGCGCCTTGATGCAGATGAATTATTCGCCTAATTCAGAGAACTGGGACGCGATACGCTTTGTCGAGGTCGGCCAGCGAATGGAGGAAGTCCTCCCCGGCTTGTACGAGCTCGTCTTCCCCCGTACTCCGACCATCGATCGCCTCTACGCATACTTCCGCTCATATCCAGATCTTGAGCATGAATATCGTACGAAAGACCTCTTCTCCCCCGTTCCCGGCCAGCCCGGATGGTGGCGTTTCCGCGGCCGCACTGATAATTGGGTCGCTATGGCCAATGGGTACAAGATGGACCCGACCGACTTCGAGGCTATCGTGACTGCGCACCCGGATGTCCGCGGCGTTATCGTGGGCGGATCCCACCGCTTCCGGCTATGCATACTCCTCGAATTGTACGATCACCTCCTTCCGACAACTAACGAGGAGGCTCAAGCCGCGCTTGAGAGGCTTTGGCCTACGATCCAGGAGGCCAACAAGTCTTCTCCAAAATTCGGACAGATCCCTCGCGAGCTTGTTTTCTTTATCCACCCAGGCAAGCCTTTTTTGCGCGCTGGCAAGGGGACTATTCAGCGGCAGCTCACATTGCAAGCGTACGAGGACGAAATTGATGCGCTATACGAGCGCGTCGAGAGCGGCATCTTGGTCAGCGACTTAGAACCCATTGCTTCACTCACACCGGAGGGGCTTGCACCTGTACTCACGCAGCTGTTCCAGCAGGCGCTTGACTTGTACGATATCGACGCTGATACCGACGTCTTTGCCCGTGGACTAGACTCTAATGGTGTTACCCTTACCGTTTCGCGGCTGAAGGCTGCATTACGTAGCTACGGCCTATCTGAGGATATCCTGCACGGCATCCACATCAGTCTTTTGTACAGCTCTACAACCGCGCGATCCCTCGCTCGAAAACTTTCTGCACATCTTGGCGATGGAAGTGTCAAGGACAAAGCAGAGGCCCCGGATGGTGGTGTTGCGGATATGCTGGCCAAATACCTCTCGGTTTCTTGGCACCCACGCGCCCAGACCATTGTCTTAACAGGATCCACGGGATCTCTTGGGACATATCTACTTGCGGCACTACAAGCACAGCCTGAATCCCACGTGCGCCGTATCTTCTGTCTGAACCGGGCTGCAGACGCAGCATCCAAGCAAGCCACAGCGCTGAAGTCGCGTGGACTTCCACCAGCTCAGCAGTCGAGCGGCCGCGTGGTATTTTTCTCGGTCAAGGACTTTGGGGCACCGCGCTTGGGCTTAGCACCTAAAGACTACGATTTACTCTTAGCTGAAACCACGGCCATAATCCACAATGCCTGGCCTGTAAACTTCCTTCTCCCACTGCAGTCCTTCGAACCGTCGATCGCAGGGCTAGTACACCTACTCGAGCTCGCGAAAAATGGCACGCAGCGGCCGGCGGTGCTTTTTGTGTCGAGTATCTCAGCAGCGATGGGTGCAGCCCGCGATGTCCCGGAGGGAGTTCTATCCGAGCCGGCAGAACTTGTCCTGCGACAGGGTTACGCGCGGTCAAAGTACGTCGGGGAGCGACTGTTAGATGCGTGGGCACTATCAGGTGTGACAAATAAAAGACGCGCCGCCATCCTACGCGTTGGACAGGTCGCGGGCCCCGTGGCGGCAGGAGGTGCTTGGAACCCCTGGGAGTGGTTCCCGAGTTTGGTGCGCAGTTCCAAGCTCCTGGGCGTACTGCCGCGTAGCCTCGGTACAAGTAGCCGTATTGAGTGGGTGCCAGTAGATGAGCTGAGTAAGATTATTCTAGAGGTTCTTGACGAAGTCACTCGCACCGACGATGAAGACAGCACTTCAGGGAAAGCCAAGCAAAGAGGTGCTAGAGTATACAACCTTGTTAACCCGCACGCCGTACCCTTCTCCGACCTCCTACCCGCGCTGCAGGAAAAAGGCATTGCAGATAAAACCATATCTTTCGAGTCCTGGATCGAGGCTCTTGAGCGCAGTAGTTACGAGCGGAAAAAGAATGCGCAGGATAACCCTGCAGTCAAGCTGCTGGATTTCTATAAGTCGATTGTACCACAGCACGGCAGCGACGGCGTAAAGAGGAATGCAGATGGGGAGGCTAAGAACATGGGTGGAGGTAGTAAGGGAGAAGACAATTATACTTGGCGTGTTGACAATACCCTGCGTGCGAGTCCGACGGCGAGAGCACTCAACCCGGTTAACACGGAGTGGGTGAAGCTGTGGGTTGACCGCTGGGGATTTTGATCGATAGGTTGAAAGGATTATATATGCCCTAGGCACCTCTTAATAAGCTAAGTGCAAATTATAAAGTAGAAAGTACGTAAAATATAGAATATAAAATTTCTTAATCTCCATATGGTTGCAATATGCCCGGCCTCCAAATGTTGTAACGGGGCTATCTACGTAGGTACCTAGGCTAGGTACTCAGCTCGCCCTTAATCAATGCATACGTATATTTTCATACGCAACGATATATTCAAATCAGACGTTTTCAACTTATATATCTTATTAGCTCATTATATACTATGTACTATATGCCATGTAAGTGGCCTGCAGACTACCTAATCAAATGTGATTCGTCTATCATGTGGTATCTCAAACATAGGTACCTAGACACCCCTCTCCAATGCCCTAGATCAAAATGCCCCTTTAAACCAGAGCACCTTTGCCCTGCCATGTCTCCCCAGTCTATATTAGAAAGGATATCTCTCGCGCAACGCCGGCAAAACGCCTTTATGCTCCATCACACCTAACACTTAGGACCCGGGGTACTATAGGTTTATAATAAACCGGGACAGCACCGCTTTCTTCTTCTTCCTCTTCTCCTTCAGAGGAAGCCTGCGCCGCCACTGTTAGCGGATTAAATGGCTAGGTGCTTTTGATGTATCTTCTAGGCACCCTCTAAGGTGTTAGGTACCTTAGCCAAACCGATATTCTATGCCTCTAGTGTAGCATATTATATATTCTATCCTGTAGATCCGGACTTGCTCAAGGGTTGCTGACGTAGCTCCTTGCACGTCTTAAATCCTGGTCTTCAGAATCGTCTTCCCGAACAACCGGGCCGACGCCCTCGCTCGCGTCAGCGATCTTCTCGTCTTCCTCGCCAGCATAGGCGAACTTGCTCTTTTGCCGGATGCGCGCGCCGTACGTCCAGAACAGGAACGGGATGCCGCAGCAAGCGAGGCTGAGGAACGCGAGGAGCGTGCTGGCCCATTCGTAGCCTAGACGCGCGTACATCTGGTTTGTGAACAGAACGACGGCGGCACCCCAGAACGACCGGATACATGTCTTGGCTGCGAGGGCGGAGGCGGCTTGGTGCTGGTATGCGTCGACGAGGTAGTTGTTGGCGCTGTTGTACAGGAAGATAAAGCCGAAACCGACGGGGAAGCCGCCGAGAGCGGGGCCGACCCAGGTGAGACGGGGGTACGATGTCCAGGCGAAGATGAACAGACCCAGTGGGATGAACCAGCAGGAGCACATCATGGGGATAAGACGTAGCTCCGGCGGGGGGAGACCGTTGTGCTTGGCGATGAGTTTTCGGTAGTGCGCGTTAACCAGGGGAGCACAGACGGCCGAGCAGACGACACCGACAGCTAGGGGAATGCTATTGGATCTAGGTCAGCAATTGAACTGAAAAGCCAAATAAGGGGGTCAAGTGTTTACTTACAACATAAGACCGGTGATACCGGCTGAGTAGCCCTTACCTTCCTGGAAGATAATAGGGAAAGCAACGAAGAACATGTACAGAAGACCGTATAGTACGGACATGTACAGACTGATTAAAAAGACAATCAATTCTCCAAAGAGAAGCTGGAAAGGCCGAAACAAGAAAATAGCCAGTCGTTCACCGAGGGGTCGTCTGTCAATGTCTTCTTCTGTAACGTAATCGTCTTGGCCGGTCTGCTCGCGCATCTTCTTAGCTCGCTTAGCTAGAATCGTGGGCGCGTACGTCTCGGGGACGGTGAATGTGATTAGGACCCAGACGATGAAGGCGAGGATTAAGTGAATCCAGTAAAGCCAACGCCAGCCAGCAGCATCGGACAGAAAACCACCGACGAGGGGACCGACTATGGTTATGGGTTAGCGGCTAATGATGTCGATAGGGGGTTCGTATTGTATGAATACTTACCAGCAGGACCGATAAAGGGGGCAGCAGAGAAGGCAGCCATTGGAATACCTCTCTCCTCGGATCTCCAGAGGTCGGCTAGGGTACCACCGACAAGCGTCATGGGCGCGGAGAAGGCGATACCATCGATAGCTCGGGCTACTAATAGAGTAGCGATGTTCTTCGCGACGGCACCGGGAATGATGAATACCACAGCGACTAGAAGGGTCGTTCCATAGATAATCCGTCTTCCATAGATTTCAGATAGCGGTGCGAATATCATGGGTCCTTTTTGATTATTAGTTGCTTTTCATATTATTATTAACTGCTTCAAGGTTTTTACTTACCGACACCAAATCCCACGACGAACAATGTGATACTTAGCAGCGCAACTTCATCGCTAACACCGAACTCTTCGGCTACACCAGCAATATCGGGCGTGACGACACTGGACGAGAAGGCTACGACGAAACACGTTATAGCCACAACCATAGTACAATACCACTTATACGCCTTCGACCAGTTCTTAGGGTTCTCGGGGTCATTTGGCACGAATGTGACAAGCTTGTAGCGACGCTCGCCATTTGGTTCTACCGGGCCGGGTATCTGACCACTGGGTGTTTCTGTGATATATTCTGTGAGGTTGGCGTCGCCGGAAAGCGTTCGGTAGGGTAAGTTGACATCCAAGTTCGGATCTCGAATTGTCTCCTTGGTAGAACTTCGAGCTAATGGGTTTGTGGGTTTGCGAGCCAACGAGCCGGGGATGATCGCCCCGTACTTGACTTGGTCGGCTTGGTCCGCCTGGTCAACTCGATTAATTTGATTATTATTAGGTTGTATGGACGGGCCCTCCATAGTGGGCACTTCGTAGGGGTCCATTGTTGATTTATTATCCTTATTTCCTTGAAGAATGTGAAAGGAAAGGTATCTCAGGATGACACACGAGGAGTGTGGGAATGTTTATGGATCACTACCAAGAGCGCGAAGGGGGGCGGGATCCATCCCTTATATATGAGAAGGACATGACCCTCGAGGCTCTAGGCCCGAAGGCTTCGGGTAAAGGATGATCTAGTTAAGGGATCCCATTGGTTCACACGGGGTGGTAGGAAGTTTTAGAAGTAAAAGAAAGAACTGGATGCTGCCCGATGGCGGAACCACCGAGATTTCCTATTCGAGTATATCCCCATTGTTATACGCGAGGGGATAGGCCGGTGGGTTGTTGATAACGGCAAAGCTGGAAACCTGGTAAGACTTAATTTGGAACAGATTTAGCTTTTTTCAGACGCGAGAGCGCGAGTCAAGGTAGATATGGTAAAGGAAGGAGATGGTTCGGCGAATTTCGGTGTTGCGAAGGGATCCACAAGGCCGGGACCCATAAGAATCGGGGCCACACGGCTTGAATTCCACGGCCGGAAGGTGGCGATGGAGGAAGTTGAAAGCATTCTGATGTCAACTAAGAACCATAAACAATTGATAATTGGAAAAGGATCTACATAATAGTTAATAGTTTGCTTCAACGGTAAAGTATCTCCTGTGAAAAAGCTCATCATCATGAGCAGACATTGAAGAGCAGGGGAAAAGTGGCGTCGTAAGGGTTGAATCACATTCGATCATGGGCATTCCTCGAGCCGCAAATGTCAGGGGTCCCACTCTTTGCAGCTCAAAAGCTAAGGGAAAGCTAAGGACCCGCAGAAACAGAAAACTCAGTACCGAGCTTTACTTGATTCGGTAAGACCCAATAGAACGGAAGCCAGTCAATCGATCGATAAAGTCTCATTTACCGGGTTGAGGTTTCATTTTTTGTTTCTCCCTGCGCGACTTCGTGAAGGGTTTTAAACATTAGAACACTATCGTAAGATGCTATGCATGCAGCTATTAATATAAGACGAACGGGAAGGTTTTCTCGACAGTATCGTCGTCGATTGTTTATATCGCATTTTATTTTGACATAATTACCAGGTACCTAGGTACCTAACCTACATGCCTAGGTACCTACCTACGTTCAAAAGTAGAAGATGGAAATAAGTTCAAAACAAGTACCCAACAGTACCTTATCGACAGACGCAAAAAACGGGCTGAACCGGTGCCGCTAACTATCTTGTTGTGGGCCCCTGATAATATACATAGGATGACGGGGATAGCAATTACATACGTTTGTCGGGAATAGGTGCCCTAGGTGGTCCTTCTTTCTTACATGTGCTCCTAACACTTCTACAGCGATACATATAAGAAGGCTTGGCAGTTTAAAATACCTCTCTTCTCCAACAGCGACTTCGGGTGACAAACCGTCCAAGAAAGGGCCGTGAGGTCCATGATCTCATTCTTGCTTATCGTCTTGCTTAAAGCTCACCATCGTTACCCTCTATGTCCAGCGGATTCCTTTGATGAGCCAAGTTCAGTTACATCGTCTATAAGATACATACATACGATGGACCACCTACTGCTTTGCTCTGGAATGTACAACTACGTGGTTTACGACGCGTGCTTCTCGAGATCGATTACGCAGGCTGACAGGGCGGGATAATAAGACATGGGAGAAAGAGCTGTGACATAACGGATCCAGTTAAGCCAAGATGCAAGTAGCCGATGGAAAGGGAAGGGTACCCTCTTAGTGGTCTCGGCGACGCTACCTATTCGCCGGCGAAGCTTGTCAAAGAGCTAGCTTGTCTGGCCCGAGCGGCGTCGAAGGCTTGAAACGGGCTTACCTAAGGGCAAAAGCTAACCCGGGAATAAGGGAAGCTTGTATCCTCGGTAATAACGAAGAAAGCTTGGCTATCGTCAGTTAGGGGTTGTTTGTAAACTTAAGCAGGGAAAAGATTATGGGGGATAATCATAAGCTTCAGCAATGTGTTTGGAGGTATTGATTAACTTATCTCCACTGTAATTTGGCTTGTGGAGTGGTTTAAAATACTTCCTCGTACATCCAATAGGCTTCAAGAAAGCCGCTGAAAATTTGCTGAAATTAAAAAGCCTCAACAAAGGCGCTTTTCGAATCGCTTATCGCCATTTATAGCGCAGTTGTCCACTAAAATGCCCTATAATTACAGCGCATTTAGTGGACAAAATATAGGGACTTATAGTGATGCCCTGAAAAAAAAAATCGTCCACTAAATTATCCACTAATATAGCACTTATAACACTTACCTTATAGCTATTACGACGATAAAGTTGGGAATAGCTTCAATTTTATTACAAATAATCTTTTTAAAAAACATTTGAAAAAGCATAGACCACAAACAGCGAATGGCTTATTTGCTTCACCTTAGCGATGATTGGTCTAAAATATTATGGATAATCCCCCACAAGCCACTCATATTTCAGCCTGCTTATGAGCTAGGGTGTCACGGGCCATAAGTAAAGTACGGCTTAAGTTTACAAACAACCCCTTAGTTACTCGCTTTATCATAAAAGTTCGCCCGGCCGGCTAACCAAAGGGCCTCCTCAGCTAACCACGGCCCTTCACGTACGAAAGAATGCCCGACGAATCCTCCTTCATATAATTCATTATCAATAGTCTCGTCGATTTCATTGTCACCCGCTATGCTTTCTACGCCATGGGCATACCGAAACCGGCTAACCGGTTACCAGGATGGGGGACTGTTATTATTCCAGCAGAATTCGACGATCAGAATTCAAAGCAGGACCTAGTGCCAGCGCCGCCGTTATGTAGTTAGAGACGCTACGATACTTGACGATGTGGACTGCTGCCCGGGTATCGAAACCCTTGTCGGTTGGGCAGCAGCGACACCATGTAGAGTAGAACACGAGTGCTATCGTGTATGTAAACGTTGACAGGTGGGTCGAAGTCCTTCTTCAGATACAAAACGTGATCGGTCATCTTCCATTCGGGACAGCAAACCTCTAAAGGGCGAGAATTGTGTATACACGTGGAGGGCCCCCTGAATCTACGCGGGAGTTGCCAACGCTGTGCTAGGGTACGCCAACGGTAGAAGTCACCAAGGTCCATAAGCCACGCAAAAGATTATGAGAGAGCCCTTGGCGAGTAACTTACTATTGAGAATAGTGGTGTGATTTATCTATAAATATACGCCCTACTTAAAGATGTGGGACTGCTCTGCGATATTTACATACATCCACCCTTCGAGGTGCCCTTTCATGTGAGAGGAGATAGGGGCCAGGGTTACTCACGGCCATAGCAATGCACAGTCTGGCCAAAAGTATTCATCTCTTCCATGATTATGCGTAACACTTAGTTGCCTATAAGTCAATAATGAGCTATATATGAGATAGTTTACCTAATGGATCAACTTAACCTGGAGTCCTTCTACTGTCTGTATATGGCACCAAGTCTTAGCGAATCTAGGTAGTTCACAGCCCGAGTATAATACCAAGGTAACTATCGGCAAAAAAACGCCCTGGCTATTCGTTGGAAATCCAAAGACCTTTTAGGGCTGAAATTCCATGTAAATCCCGTGTTATAACCCGTCTGGCGTGCCTACTACTTGGATGCTTCAAGCTAGACTTGTGACTAGTAGAGCTATTAGCCCTGCGGCTCTGGTGAGAAAATCCAGCGACCTTTATCCAAGGGGGGTCTAATTCTAGTCCTGACTTGACAGTAAACAGGTTTAAGGTGGTAATCAGCGACCAATTCCGCAAAACTAACACCCCCTAGTGTAGCTCCTCATATTAAAGGGGTACACTAACACATTAGCATGAAGAATTCGTATTCCCGAATCTCTGGATTACATTATGCACCAAAAAACCACATCATGCGTGTACGTAACCAATAATTCAAACATTTACCATTTCATCATGCTCTAGAGTTACATTACGGGAAAGAGACATTTAGTAAGCAGAGGGGAGATTCAACGAGCCATGGGGACTGGAAATCAAGTGTACATGGGCTCCAAATATAATACAATCCGAAATCCCTTATACACAAGAGAGCAACGCCAAGATTTTCCCCCATGCCAGCTAAGATAAAGCAAAGCCGAAGATGCCCGTTCTATCCCTCTTGCACACATGGACCAGCCCCTCCCTAAAACAGCCCGTGATCAGGTTTATTGAATGATTCGTGTAATAAGGCCGGTTGCGACGGTTCGGCCACCCTCGCGGACGTTGACTTGCTGACCCACCTCGACGGCGATGGGGTGGTGTAGGGTGGCAACCATCTCGACGTTGTCACCAGGCATGACGGCCCTGGACTTGTCCTCAACGTCATCGGGGAAGTGAAGGGCCACAGCCTCGTCGGCGGTTCGCAGGTACATCTGGGGTCGGTAATTCTCGACGAAAGGGGTGTGTCGGCCACCCTCCTCCTTGGATAGGACGTATAGGGAGACCATGAACTTGGTGTGGGCCTTGACGGTACCAGGCTTGACGATGACCATACCTCGCTTGATATCCTCTCGTCGGACACCTCGTAGGAGCAGACCGGAGTTGTCACCAGCTCGGGATTCATCGCAGGACTTCTTGAAGGTCTCGATATCGGTAACCTTGGTCTTGATAATCTCAGAACCCTTGCCGATCAGCTCAACTTCAGCATCCCTCTTCAGGATACCTCGTTCAACACGACCGGAGGCTACAGTTCCACGCCCGGCAATCGAGAAGACATCCTCAACGGACATCAGGAAGGGCTTGTCGAGGTCACGCTGGGGGGTAGGGATCCACTCGTCGACAGCCTTTAGGAGCTCATCGATCTTCTCAACACCGATATCGGGTCGCTTGCCTTCCATAGCCATCAGGGCAGAGCCCATAATGACAGGGGTCTCGTCGCCTTCGAAGCCATAGTGGGTTAGCAGCTCACGCATCTCCATCTCGACCAGTTCCAACATCTCGGGGTCCTCAATGGCGTCGATCTTGTTGACGAAGACGACAATCCTCTGGACACCAACCTGACGGGCGAGAAGAAGATGTTCTCTCGTCTGGGGCATTTGACCGTCGGAAGCAGCAACAACAATAATAGCACCGTCCATGTTGGCGGCACCAGTAATCATGTTCTTGATGTAATCGGCGTGACCAGGGCAGTCGACATGTGAGTAATGTCGGTTTTCCGTCGAGTATTCGATATGTGCAGTAGAAATGGTAATACCACGCTTCCTCTCCTCGGGCGCCTTGTCGATAGCGCCATATTCTAGGAAGTTGGCCAATCCCTTCTCGGCTTGTCTCTTCGTGATAGCAGCAGACAGAGTAGTCTAATTAAAGACGATTAGTTAAAAGTTGGCGGGGTATTCTAGAATGTTGTACGGTATAATTATATAATTTGATATAGTGTCATTTGATATAACTATGCTCTGGACATACCTTGCCGTGATCGACGTGACCAATGGTACCGACGTTTACGTGGGGCTTCGTTCTCTCGAAGACGGCTGCGTATGATCGGGTGATATTGAGAGCAGCGGCTACATTTTGCTGTCGCACAGCAAATTGTAACGGGTTGGCGATGCTGCCGGATCTGAGGGAGTGGCGGGATGCGCGCAAGAATGGCGCCAGGGTGCGCGTAAACGCCGACATGATGAATTGATTTTACCCTGCAGCCGAAAAGAAAAAAAAACCAATTCACACACGGAAAGAAAGGGACTGGTGGTGAGGGTCGTGGAGGGGAATAAAAGGACCAAGCGGTTATTGAAGATTATAAAAAAAAAGCTCCCACCAGCTAGAAAAATTTCATTGGAAGTTACTGCGTCGCGTTAATTGGCCACTCGAGTCCACAATTCCTTATCGTGCCATCTTTTATAGAGTATCTGCGCTTGATAAGAACATAGTTATGTACTAATTAAAGTTATATTGATGCCCACATCCTCGGAATTTAGTCGCAGCGCTGAGTACCTACCTACCTATCTAATCTAGATTAGTGTATTAAAGGATGTAATTAAATAGCACTGATTGGTCATCTTGTATAATATTATATGTTAAGACATCGATTATGACAGAAACTATTTCTGTCTTATATCACATCACATTCCTATATAACCTCAAAGTCCAGCGCTTCTCCATACTTCTCTACTTCCCATTCCCTTTGACCTTCTACAATAGCATTCACAAACTCGGAATCGAATTCCGTCCCTTCTATCTCCCGTTTAGGCACGGCTCTCCATTTGAACCAATTCATTGCCTTTGCTCCCTCGGGAGCTCTTAAAAGACCTGCTGCAATACCAAGCACCTCGCTCTGTTCCGAGGGGCTTCTGTCCTTATGTTGGAGGAACACGGTGGCGCCACATCGTCCACAGAATCCCTTTGTGATCTTCTCAGATGCTTTATACGTCTTCATCGTCCCGATGAGAAGATTTGGTGGCACTTCCGGTTCTAGCGAGATCCGTGGGACCAGAGCCCAGGGCATGAAATAAGCGCTGGAGAGCCGCCGAGTCTCTTTGTCGAAATCAAGATATGCTTTCCATTTCTGCGGATCTCCCGGGGCGATAAATCGGGTCATGAATTTGTCGTTCCTTACTACATCTGACGGTCTCGCGATTGTGAAAGAAACCCCGCCGCACTGACACTCCGCGCGCAGCCTCTCCTCTCCATCCTCTCCAATTTCGAGCTTATTATCGGGCGCGAGATCACGGTCCATGGTGAGTATCTTTAAGCCCTTACTAACCGGGCTCGGAAGCCAGGACATCAAGCCGCCGTCTCCGGGGGACTTTGGAAACGCAAAGCCCTTCATCTCCCAGAAGCTCGGCTCGTCGAAAAGCGCAACGTCTATGATCCACTGCATGGCCCAGGGTTCGTAGTGCCCATTATGCGTTCCGCAAGTGGGGCAGAACCAGCGCTGTCCGTCGCCGCCGGGACCGCTACCCTGGCTCTTGTATACGGACAGGTTGACGGTGCCGTTGGTCCACTCCGGCGCCACGCCCTGCGTCAGCGAGACGTGGAAGCTGCCCAAGGTGCCGTGCGAGTATCGGCATAATGTGCACGAACAGATGTATGCGTGAAGTGGCAGACTCGAAGCTGGTAGTACGACTGAATATCGTACGTTCCCGCAGTGACACCTCGCTGCAAACGACCGTGATTCTTCTCCCGTCTCGGCTGTGCCGACCTTGTCGCGGTTGAAGAAAGTGACGAGAAGGTCTAAGGTCAACATATTTGCTTGGATAAAATAGAAAGATGATTATATCTGAGCTTGGTAATGGTGAACATGTCGAAATGCTAGGAATTCAAGTTTCCTTAATAAATCAATTACGAGGCAAGTGTTCGGACTGGGGCTCGATCCATCGATACCGACTTTGCCCCCGAATCCTCGTGAACGTATACGCGACCAATGATATGCAATGTTGCGGCGGTGTAATACATTGGCAAGCGATGGCATCTGAGGGGCTTCCACGGGGGCATATCGGTTTCATCACGAAGACACAGAGCCATGGACACCAGACTAAAGAATGTTATTATGGTGATCTATTAATAATTGATATTTAACATATGTTATCCTCAGTTAAATACGCGGTAGTTGCTGGAGCCCATTGGTTTTCAGTTAAGACTTGATCGAAAATTGAAATAAATAGAGCAGCGCTAGATCATTCATACACATGTAAGACCCAATGGACAATTATCATGGCACTAACCTGTTAGTATGCGGCGCTGAGTCTTAATCAATGGGCTTTATAGCTTGCCACAGCTAGCTTGCTCCTTGTTCATAAAAGCCAAGCTATCTAAATGCGCAGTCCGGAGCGGATTTCGGTCTCCGAACTGTTGCTGAGATATCGTAAATTCGACAAATCGGTTCCGCAGGTGTCGGTAGGCCTTCATGGTCTCTAGCTCGTCGGCCGTCTTCCCAACTACAAGTTCATTTTCGCTGTTGGTTTTTGGATGAGAGTCGCCATTTGAGTTTCGCATCACAGTTATATCGTTAAGTGACTTCCAAGGCTTTTCTTGGCACTCGCAAGTCGTCCATTCGCCTTTATCATCCGAATCATATTTTGGCACGGGCGGCACAATCCCTTGGTTAAGGTATGCTTGGATATGTCCTATAGTACAAAGTGAGAGGCACGATACGGTACAGTGGCCCGCTGCTTTTTGCTCTACAAGGCTCGCTTCCGAAAACTTGCGCGTCATTTTTAGAGCATGGCGTAGAGGCGTGACAGGGTCGAGATGATTCGATAGGAATAGGACGGGGAAGCTGGTTTCGATGGCTTTTGGTTTATGAATCGGATGGTCGTCCCACCGCATTGGCGGATCTTTTGCCTCGATTTCCCACCCGTTACAACCCATATTGAGGCCGGCACCCATCCACTAAGATACCCGTTAGAGATTTCTTCGATCATTGAGATAGGTGGGTATTACTTACAACGTCGGCGAATGAGGAATAGGAAGCCATCTTCTCAAAACGCTGTTGAAGCACGTCGGGGTCTTCATTTAGCTAATAGACGTTAGGGCTGTTCTTTAAGAAGTTACTGAAGACAGAAAATTTCTTACCTTATATCGCTTGTCACTGCACGCGATTACCTTCTGAGCGTCATCTGGCCATTGTGGTAATGTTAAATTTTGACAAAACATGCCCGGTGCCGGATTGCCTACGATCTTGTCGAGCTGGTTGTCGAGGAAGGTTTTAAGTAGTATAGCCACGGAAGGGAATCCAATAATCGGGGAGTACAATGCCGTAAATATGATTTCCTTGAAGTCGCCGGCCGTTATCAAGACAGGCAGATTCGACTGCGAGGGTAAGACAATCGCGGGCTCCTTCTCTAACCAGTTCATGATATAATCAAAGCGTTCTTTGATATCTCCGGGGTTGTCTCCGAGCCGGTAAAACTGACACTCTGGGCCTGCTTCGGCACAATAAGTAAAGAATTGTTCCCATATCTCGTCAGTATCATGGATGGCATCTCCTAACATCGGGTTGACGTAGTGGTCGGCGTCTACAACGCCATCTAGAATGATTCGGCCAACTTTGTCTGGAAACATAGACGCAAATGTGGCCCCGAGGATTGTACCGTAGGAGAAACCCCAATATACGAGCTTCCCCTTGGTACTGTCTTTCGATTCTATTTTAAAGTCAGACCGTGTTTCATTCGCAATTTCTGGCTCTTCAGTAGACTTGGCCTCGGAACCTGATCTCCATTCATCCCAAGCATGAACGATGGAAAGCATATCTCGCGCTACGTTTAAAGTATTAGAATACCGGAATATGCTACCATCTCCTTCAGCCTCATCCCTTCTCCTACAGAGCTTAGCGAGTGCTCTTGACCTAACGTCAAGCTTACTGAGTGCGACATTGCTTGAGTTAACGAGACCAACGGCATGGCCTGATGCAATCCAGCTTAGCCGGTTCATCAAAGCAACATTGCGTCCGTCAAGCCCAAAAGAATCATCAGGAGCTGCGAAGCAATCCGCCTTAGGCGTAGTAGCACCGACTCCGCGTGGATCGAAACCGATAACATCACGATCTCCGCCAATGACTGTTTGAAGCGCTTGCCCCAAAATCAAGGCGAAAGTCGCTCCGCTACCTCCGGGGCCGCCAGGATTAGTGAGTAGTGGGGATTCCGAGTAGGATGATGGGTCCTCGGTACGGTTAATACCAGGCTGTAAGACCAAAGCTATGTGGACTTTCGGACTGTCCGCTGACTGGTTTAGCGGTCGGTGATAATCCATAGGTACGGTCAGCCGAGCGCACTTGAGGCCGTCGCCGTATATCGCTCGGCACGGCTGCCAAATGAGCTTCTCGCTCGGCACGATCTATTCCATGTCGAGACGGCCGTGTTAATAAATACTTCATTCTACAAATTTGCAGCAATATTGAGGAGAGCTTACGCTAGACCATTCTGTCGATCCATCGGGAGGCCCTGGCGACGTTTGATTCCCCGAGTCTTGATGACGGTAGCCGTAGTGAATCGGGCCATGTCCGAAATGGCCAATGATTAAAATACCCGATATGACAGCTAAGACCACCGCACTCAAGCGGCGCCAGCCCCAGCTTGGTTCCCTTCGAGGCAATTGGATACGTGCTCGAATGCCATCGTCTTGCTTCTCTCCTAAAGGCGACATAGAGGATTTTAAAGACGTCATATTTTATTACGTGCGGCAATTACCCTCGAAGAAAAAGCCAACGACTTGAATAGTCACGCTCATGAAATAAACGTGGAATTCTTGTAAAAATATTTGAAGCTGAGAAGCAATTGACTAAGTCGTAAGACTTATTATCTACCTAGGTACCTAGGTAGGTAGGTAGGTAGGTATGATTGACG
This sequence comes from Daldinia grandis, assembly GCA_022432525.1. Classification (NCBI taxonomy): domain Eukaryota; kingdom Fungi; phylum Ascomycota; class Sordariomycetes; order Xylariales; family Hypoxylaceae; genus Daldinia; species Daldinia grandis. The sequence goes on from JAJKLB010000001.1 coordinate 3,173,933, forward strand.
GACAGACATGAAGTGGCACGCAAACCGAAGAGGACGGGTTGGATGCTTGCGCAAGCTGGCGAATGGATTTTCAAATTATCCAAGGCAAATAAACGCATACGTTAGGCACCCGGGTAGGATCATGATGCAGCCACTGTGCCTCTTTTGTGTATGTATAACTCGACTATTTGTCTTAGCCAATAGTCTGTACCTATGTGTCTCAGCTCAATCATCATTTGATTACCTATCTACCTAGGTAGGTAGGCATGTAAGTAAGGAACCAGCCTTATACGTGTTTAATATAAATGCTATAATTTATGAGGCTAGACTTCCCCAAGGCAAGATGATTTAAGCAGTTTAATTGGAACTTTGTGATGTTTTTTTTAAAACTAAAAACATCTCTAGGTAAATAGGTACCTAGGTAGTGTACATACGCAGAGTACCGTTTGCAACGCCACATTGAGGCTAGGTTAAACAAGATGTCCCAGTTTTTCCCCGATTCCCCGCAGTGGGCTTGGGAATTATCCATCGATGATATGTAAAATGGGGGACAGATTTATCGTTATCTTACTAATCTTGATTTCCAGTCTTTCGTAAACTCAAAATACTTTTAACATAGCATCATTTTATACAATTTATTAAGTGCCAAAGATATGGCATAAAATTGAGCTTTCCGTGTGCTATTTACTTGCTATTATCTCGAAGAGCATCTAGAATAAGCGTAAGTCGTTTTCATTGGACAACTACTTCAACACTATGTCTTGGCTCTGCTTCATCGTTGGTCTCGATGCGGTAGTGGAGGCGATCCAACCTTGACATACTTGGCGGTACTCCTTGGTATGAATTAAGCTTCATACTACCGGTGATCTCTCTTGAGTACTTACCTAGGTACTTAACTATAAGTTATAAGTTGATCTCTTCTTTTCGTCCAAACCCCGATTGCTATTCATAGTAACTTAAAGTGTCAAGTCTCATGCTTCCGTCAAGCTTGAGACGATACTAATAATCGTCGATAGGGGGTATCTCAATAGTCTAGACGGTCTGGATAATAAACTAAAATAGACGCGATTTGTATGATCTACAATTGATAGTGGATATCACTAATGCAACTCTTTGACTTGTCAATGTTTATTCACTTTAGTATCCAAAGGCGGCTTCTGTTAATTTTGATAGTTATCATGTTATTGCGGCTCACTTAGATTCTTGAAAGACAAGTCAGCAACTAATCCCATGAAAGGCAATCTAATTTAATGCTGCATCCAGGTATCATTTCCCCCAAACCATTTGGGTTCTCAACTACCGGACCAAAATGTTACTCAATTCTCCAGGTCGCCATTCTTCATTCTTGGCAGTATTAGCCGTCTTCAATGTTAAGTCAGAGCGCCTGGAGGCTTATCTCGATCATCGCTAGATTCCCCAAGTCGAACGAATCAGTGGATTGCGCGGCGGAGAAAGCTTGTTAGTCTTGGAACGCTCTGGGCGCGGGGGTAGATGGAACCCTGGTCGCTTGGCAGGTCTCAAGACCCAAGATTGATACTCATCTCACACACTCGTCTTTCACCTCTTATACTATGCCGTACCCTTCTAGCTCATCGCATTGACTGACTTATGGCACTTGGCAGGTTTAGCCAAGAGCCTCATTGTCACGTAGTTAGAACGGTGATGACTGCTTCCGTGATTTTGTTTCTTCCAATCCCTGTTAACTATTTGCGTTTCGGGCGTTGACAACGTTGTTTGGTCTTCACAGCTAATGGCGAACAACTAGCGTCGTCTACGAAGAGGTCTCTCCTTTCCGCTAACATGATACACAAAATACCTTGCTAGAGATATTTTTAACGTAGATGTCGAAGAAGAAACACCTTGGCATCGGAGGAGAATGGGTATACCATGTCGTTCACCTGCCTCGGCCGCTTGGCTTTCGAGGTCCCGACTCGATAACTAAGAATTGCCGATGATAGAGGATGCTCAGCTGTCGACGTATATGAAGGCCTTTGTTGTCCCCAAGATGATGGCTTGGAGTTACTCAGCTGTGCTCAAGTCGTCGTCCGAACCTTCTCGTTTTCCGGTCTCTTCCTTAATTTCTATTCGCAGATTAATTCTGTCTTTACTTCTCCCGCTGGTCGCCGCTGGTCGTTTTATACTACTCTAATAACTATTTACACTATTTTCTTTAAGGCATACCAAGCCAAGACAACCCAAGAGCATCTTCCAAGACATATTAGTTAAGATGGTTAGCTATCGTATGATTGCCGTTGCCGGCTTCCTTGCCGGCGTCAACGCTCTTCCTCTAAATATTAACCTTGGCGCCTATTCCCCCGCATTGTACGTATTGGCCTGCACACATGTCTACTTGTCCCAGATATCTAATCGATCTACAGGGTGGTTGGTGATGGTGAGATTTCGTTCGGCGGAGGCCAAGATGTTACGAACTTGATGAACGCCTTGGAGGGTGCAGCAGTCAACGCTGCTACCGGGACGGCTGGAGGCGCTACTCAAAATGTTGCTTCCGCACCTGTAGCCGCAACAAGTACTACCCCGGTGGACGAAAGTGGCGTTGTGGCCGCCCAAAGTAATCCAAGCCCAGTTGCCGAGACCCCCAAAGCCCCTAAAGCCCCCGAGGTTCCCGAAGCTTCTGCTGCACCCACTACTACCGTAGACCCTAACTTGGAACAACAAGGTGAGTTATTAATATCAAGCTTTCCTTGAAGGTAAATACTAATGGGATTTAAGCTGCTCAAATATCAGGTCTACAAGGCATGGGAAAGGAGATCGCTCCTCGAGACTCCGAGTCCCCCAAGGCCAAGCGTGACCTGGCCGGCTTCGACAGGGCTCTTACATATGCCGAGGCAGCCTTAACCAAGGGACCCTTGATCCAGCTCGGCACTGGCGAGGGTGGTGCTGGCGTCGGTATCATTGTTGACAACAACGGCGGTACTGTTGGCGAAGGTGCTGCTAGAGCAGCCGCTAAACGTGATGAATCCTCTTCGCAGCCGCGCCGACGAACCAAAGTCACCCGCATGTATGTCAAGCGTGGTGTCCCTACTGGTGAGTGAACCCAAATTCAAACTTTTACTCTCGGTATTGCATAGCATACTAACTAGAGCTCTATTGAAAGCTATCCAGGCATCTAGTGAACCCGAAACTCGTTCCGTCCAGCCACTCCCTATTCCGAAGGCCCCAACAGTAGCTAAGCGAGAAAGCTCTTCCAATACCATCGATGCCATCAATCTAAATGTGGATAACAATCAAGGCTTTACGATGACGTTTGTTGAGACGATAGAAGACGAAGATGACGCCGCGATAGATGAAGCGCAGGAGTAATATACGGTTATTATGTAACAACTGCTGTTTACTCTTTGTCTATTACATTTGTACAACGGCATTTTTCATCGTTTTTTTTTGATACCATATATGGGAGTCTAGGGGCAGGGGACTAGGCTTGGGACGATTCATCATATACGTGCGGCATACTTTCCTATTTGGCTTTGGCCACAGCAGTCTCTCTAGTACCAGAGCGATTGATTCGGCCTATAAAATATGTATTACTCGGTAGTATAGGGAATTTAAAACGACCGGCCTGTTTACTTGACGAGTCGAGACCATAAGAGAAAGAGCACTATGCACCCACGTTACTTTAGCTGCCTGTTATGGTCTTTTTAGACTTGTACTAAGCCTTGCCCAACTAGAAAAGAGTTGTTTTATACGAGGAGAGACTTCTAATAAGAAGTGCTGAGCTTCCTGACAATAAGGAGTCGATCTACTGTCTACCCCTTATACCACCGTATTAAGTACACGCTGAAATACTATAAGTAACGAATACGCTTACATGCCCAGGTACTTTCAACAGCGAGGCGGCACCTAGATTGTCGTGTCCGAGGGAAGTATACGTAATCCACGAAAGACCGGGTGTTTCAACACGCAGAAAAGCTGCGACATTGCCAAGATGTGATAAGAGATCGCCAAGGACCTCACTAACTATGTAGTACATAGCTCCTTTACATACCGCACCACGACAAGAGCAACTGCCGGGCTCCACATTGACTAATACCTTACTTCTATCAAGCACCAGGGGGGAGTGGACTACTCAAACATTCCTATTTACTTCACATAATCCTTAGGTGCTGTGATGGACTACTGATGAATCGACGCCGCGAATATCTTATTGGAATCGGTTACAGGCTTATAAATATTTGTACTATCGATATCAGGAGGTAGGACCATAGTAGTCCTGCGCCTTATGTTAAATATGATCCCAAATATAGTAATCAGGCACCTTAGGAGGTAGCTATACATGTGCAAGTACAATTGTCGACGTAGTTTAGGTACCTCATACCGACACCACGGCCGATTCGAAACACGATGCCCCTTTATCACCCCCTAGCTCTAGAAACTAAACCAGTCTAGAACTCCTTCTTAAAGACCATCTAACCTAGTTCATTCCGAGCATCCACTCCGCGGAACTCAAACTAACCTCTACCCCATCTAATTATCCCACCGTCCGTATCCCTCATTCTTCTGTTTCTGCCTCGTGTTCCAGCCGAGCTTCGCGCTGATACTCTTAACCCAATCTTCGCTTCTTCGTCCTTGAGGCTGGACGCTGGCGAAGGGGAACCGACTGGCACTGATGGTTACGTAGTCACCGGGAAAGAGCTCGACGCGTTCGCGACCATCGAAGCTAGCCCAGCTGTTGGTGCGCGCGTCGTACGGCACCCCTATGCGCAGTACGATTGTGTCTGGTAAGATTATAGGCCGGAACGATAGTGTATGCGCGCATATTGAGGTTACGAGCATAACTGGATTTTCTGGGTGGCAGAGTGAACCGCCTGCTGCAAGATTGTAGGCTGTCGAGCCTGTGGGAGTCGAGACGCATACTCCATCTGCGAGCACAGATGTGAAGTGTTCATCGTCCCCGAAGATTTCGGTATTGGACATTGCTACCGGTGGTTAGCTTAGGTCGGTCCGGTTGATGAAGTAGCACGTAAGACTTACTTGCATTTGGGCCCCTATCCACCACGATCTCGTTGAGGATCTCATATGTACCATCTGGTCTGTGGGTATGTTCGTCGTCCCGCTCCTTGCCGATAAGTTCTTCTATAAGATCTCGCTTGTGATGAACCCCTTTCTCATCTACACAATTAATCTGGTCTAGCTGATTCGTCTTCTTTTGGCTCCTCATCACCGTCCCCTCAAACCTCAGACGTAGGCTTACTGTTACGCCGTCTCTAAAGGCTGTGGAGAGTATGTCCTGGTACTCGTTGAAATCGAACTTGGTGAGAAATCCGAGACTACCTAGAGAGAAACTGAGTACCGGCGGCACTATTCGTTGAAATAGCCAGCTAGCATACAGCACCGTTCCATCTCCCCCAAGAGTAATAATAAAGTCAAATGTATGTGGTCGCACATGACACATCTTCTCGTTCCAGTAACGCAAGCGACCGTCCAATGCCCCCTTTGGGGTATTGCTATTTACCTGACCGGCGTCCATATACTCTTGGTGGAGTTCCTGTAACAATCCAGGCGCATCGAATCCTTTATTGCTTTTCAAGCTTTCTTCCACATAGACAGTATACCGAACGTCCCGATCTTTACTAAGGAGCCATTTCGCAACCTCTCTCGTCTTCGGTATTAATTCATGATCATAGGCTTTTGTCAAGAGGAAGATGCTCCTGGCCTTAAACTTGAGTCTTATATTTCCCAATCTTCTGCTAAGCTCCCGGACTCCCCAAGCCATATCGGTCAGCTGTTTCTTTGTAAGCAGTCGACTGTTGAGGCTCTGATGGTGATCTAAACCGGCTTTTCCTTTTTTGACAGCTTTCCTCCATGCTCTCTCATCAACTTGGCCTATATCATTGCTGACATCGCTGTCTGCTTCTGTTGCAGATGCGTGCTCAGGTTGGCTAGCAGTCTTTCCTTTGGGTTCGACATATTCATCCAGGCCAACCTCGCTGGTGATTTCTTCATGTTTATGCTTATCTTGATTCCGGTTAACAATTCTAGGCCTATCGTACCTATGACCCTCAAGAAATTGATGTACTAAGCACTGAGTTGCCGATGGCCTAGAACTGGATGTCGCAAACTCGGCCGTGGTCGCTTCACTATGTATCAAAGAACTTTTTCTCCGGTAAGGATTCCCTGAATCAAAGGTAACCTTCCCAAGAAGAGATTTAGAGCCATGTTCGCATGACTAAATGGAGAGGCGAAACGTACCTCAACTGCGTTATTATCATCATCACTTGCGCTGGAAAATAGATCATCATCATATTGATTTTCATTCGCACCTTGCGAGTGATCGGCACCGTTGCTCGTCATGGCTAGTGCTCCGATAAAAGACAAAGCCAATCAAGTAAAAGATTACAAGGATAACGCACAGCCTTAGAAATTCCCGTCCTTCTGAATTTATATAAAGAAATGCCTAAGATTAAGCTTTACTTGAAACTCATCAAATCATTCCTTGAGGGAAAGCACCGGAAGTTATTGCGTCAGTGCTAGTCTTAAGGTTCCACTTACACTTCAGGCTAGGTTAGAAGCTTATCTAAATGGGGTCTTACTAATGCCCCGCGAGAATTTTTATCGATTAGGTAGGTAGGTACATATCTCTTTGATGTGAGATTACCTAGGTACATAGTAGATTAGATTACCTGTCATTGTCCTAACCTAGTACCTAACAAACTCCCCCTACATATTCCCAATTCCCAATTCCCAATCGTCAAAAACTCTCCGCTATAATATGCCCCGAGGTCCCCGCAGTGTAATGCATTTCTTTGACTATTGGTCCCAAAGTCCACCATATGGATCATTCCTCGCAGGCGGGTCTCGAATATACTCCTGGAAGAATCTACTCAATAACGCATCATCCTCCACCTTAGGAGGTCTTGCAACATCCACGGGCGGCCTCTGCCTAGTAGGATCTTCTGCTCTTTCTGTTTGAAGTCTTTCTTCGGCCTCAAATGCTGTCGCATCGTCCCGCGCAATACTCTCCTGGATAGTAGTAAGAAGCTCGTTCAACGTCGGCCGGTCTTCACGATCGTCGGCCATGCACCGGGCTATCAACGTGCGCAGATCGGCATTATAGAATGTGAATTCCTCGTACACCGCATCGCCGACCAGGAACGGGGCCCATGTGTTGAGGTCTTTACCTGTGCCGTCCGGCATTATTATGCGACAAACTTGTGGTTGCCAGTCCTCATCGTCTGTGTAGTACAATGTCAATGAGTTGAACATTAACTATTCCAAAAAGTCAATCAAGCAGTACAAGAGTTGATTTCCCAGTCGTTTCGATATACTTACTAAACCAATACCCCATATATTAGTGTGCGGTCCAAATGCACCTTCTTCTAAATGCCTTTGCCTATCCCGTTGCTCCTGAATATGTATTTAGCGTTTAGAATACCAAGTCAACATTTACCCTTTGACATATTGTGTGACCTACTGGGGCCTGATATCCGGGTTTTCCGACGTTGGCCACGGCGAACTTTCTAGAGTGAGGAGTTAGGAGCAATTCAATAGGGATAGATATAACTGAATGACATACTCTCCGTCTTGCCACTAGTATATAGGTAGTCAGTTAGCAGTCATTCTCTTATAAGAGCTTAGAAGCAATGCAGGGGCTTATTATTTGAGGGACTATGGTATAAGGGTGGGAACCTGCGTAAAGCCCATGTGATAAGAGGTACTTACTCCATCATCCCACTCTTGCATCAACCCAAAGTCGCCCAGCTACATGAAAGCTCAGTATGAAAAAGAATGAATAGATTAATTGAGGTCTATTAAACCAACCTTCCATCTTGGGGCCAGTCCGTGCTCTTGACCATCGTCATGCGTAAGAAAGGGGTCATCCATAAAAACTAAAGATGGTTAATTTAGAGATTTCCCGGGCTATAACTAAGATATTACCATTGAGAGGATGCAAGTCAAAATGAATTATTAATGAAGGGTCTTCTTCAGATCTAATCACTTCACGGTATACTTCTGGGCTGTTATCATCCAATACCGGAGGATAAGCCATTCCTATACATGCTCTCGTAACTGATACGGCGAGTAGATCCTATTAGTAACATGTCGGGTTTACGCGCCGGGTCCAGTAGCTTACGACATAGGAATAACCTCCATAAGAACCGGCTGGGTATAAACTCCAGCTTCTTTCTATGATTTAGAAGATTCATGTTATTCGAAACTGTCTCGTTTACGCGGGTTAATAGCTCGTATAGTTCACATCCCCCGAAATAATCCATAACCATTAAAGCCGGGGATCCGTTGTCACCGATATAATCATTATAAAGACTTTCATCCATAACCCAATTTGGCAACCAAATAAGTTGGGTGAAATGTTCACAGGTCGCAAACGTTTCCTGATGCTCTTGTTAATACTAACCAGTTACGTATTATGAGACGGGTGTGGAAATACTCACCGACATCCAATTTATTTCTTGACGGAAATATGGATCGTCTTCATCTACGGGTGCCTTAATCGCCAAATCTCGTACCCGCTGCCGGTATTGGTTTATTTCGGTCCACTGAGTCACAACCCCTGAGCTTCCGAATCCTAAAACTTTACGGAACTCTAGTGATATAGCGTTTTGAGCGAAAAATTGTCCCTGACGCTGATACGCATCTTTCGCAGCCTCAAACACTTGATTGAGCTCGGCTTGCCTGACTCGTATGAACGGCCGGACTAAACATGAATGTTATTATGGTGCGCCGTTAGGTAAGTACAAAGAGCTGACATACGGACTGGCGGAGCCATAGCCTTCCCTTTTCCTCCGCGAATCGCTTCTGAAATATCTTGACCTAATAAATAGTAGGTACAGGCCGCATGAGGAGTATTCTAAGAGCACCAAGATACAGCATAATAATAAACTCACATACCTGGCTGTTAATACAAGCGCTATTGTCTACAAATTGATATTGAAACCAAGGTAAATACTGAAGAAGACCAAGATACAACTGCTTTCGGATGAAACAAAGATACCACTTCACAAGTCGCCTTTGAGCCGGAGTTCAGAACTAACGACAAAGACAATTCAAGTCAGGGATTAACACAAAAGGGGTAAAACTTAATTGAATAGGTAACTCTTATTGGTAAACCCTCTATCTTTTTAGCTCCCTGCCTGGATAGTAGATACTTACTAAGATAGGTATCTAGGTTAGATGGTCGTTTCTTGGGAGGTAAACTATCTCATAAGGTACAGGGTCACAGGAGTAATACGCCGGCGAGATAGACCTGGGGATAACATCATTAATCTATCAGCGGCCTTTTGATCTATAAAACTCTACGAAACATAGTAAGGCTGATTAAAATTCATATAGTTGTTTATTCCTTTTAATTACATAGGTAGGTACCTACCTAGTTATACTGTATTTGAGTAGACTTGATGATGAGTTCTCCTCGGACTTAGTCAGCGCCAAACCGGCTCACTCCGGGCCCGTCCGACATAGTAATCAACTTAACGGTGTTTGAACTTGAATCGGGAACACGGGAATACCGAGTCGGCGGATTTATTATGAGCGGGATCCCGTCCTGACTGAGACGCCGAAATCCCGGTTTATCCCCGTGCGGAGCCGTCGGTAGCAAGACGGCGTCTAGATCTCGAGCTAGAGCTTGCGCGGGGTTGTTTATAAGTGCGCAATTCATTACGTATCGACTCTCAATTCTTGCGACTCCTCATTTTCCCATAAATACTCGATTTATCCTCGGTGATTTTCTTCTAGTCAAACAGCACAGCGTTCTCGTTATCCCCCAAGAAGTATTTTAACGACCCACCGTGAAGATGAGCAACCACCCAAGAATCGCCGTCCTTGACGTAAGTTCTCAGCATCCCCTATTAGTTTGGAATTACTAACCACTTCTTAAGGAGACACTCGTTGATGGTCTACCAAGTGTCTCAAAAACGCTTTTTCAAGCCAAAGCTAGACACGGATATACGTTCGAGGAGCTTGCACAGAAACTAGGCCGCAGCGAAGTCGCGGTTGCTGCTTTATTCTATGGCCAAGCCCAGGCATCCGATGAAGATATCGAGAAGTTGACAGAAGCCCTTGACCTCCCGAGGGGGGAGCTACACTCATTGTCACTGGGCTTCCCCAATCGGGGACGTGCGGGACCAATGCCTCCCGTAGAACCGCTCATCTACAGATTGTACGAGATTGTACAAAACTATGGGTATGCATTTAAGGCTGTCATAAATGAGAAATTCGGCGACGGAATCATGAGCGCTATTGCGTTCTCTTCGAAGGTTGAGAAGGAGGTCGACGGCGATGGAGTCGCGTGAGTGCCCCGTGTACTAACGACGGTGATTCATGTTGAAAACTAACTTGAGATACAGCTGGGTCAACATTACGCTCCGAGGAAAATGGTAAGTGAACTTTGATTTGGCATGATACTTATCGAACCGAGGAAGTAGCTTACATTGTATAGGCTGCCGTTTACACGATTCTGATTTGATGGTGCGTGGTATCGCAGTTTAGCTTTGCCATGCATGGATTCAATCCTAATATAATTGATTAACTACATCTTATGTTAAGGCTTCATATTTCTTCATCTCTGCACCTTTAACGAGCGCTATTGAGATAACTAGGTACCTAAGGTACTTGAATATACGGGCTTTGGGGTTTGGCCTTCGGAAGAAGCCGTGATGGCGGGGTTAAGCAGGATATATATTGCTGATGTTCCCGATATCTAAATAAGGGGTATATTAGAAAAGAAATTTCCATCGTAACCAGTAAACATCGTTGCCGAATACACCAGTCATATCTGGAAACAAACATTAGACATCCCGCTCCCTAGAGATGGTTGAATTCCCGTTCGTGGATGACGGGGTTCTCTTATTCTTATACCCTTCTCTCCAGAAGGGCTCCACCCCCATCTCCCCGAACCTCTTCACTTCGTAGTCCTTTGTGACGATCCAATTACTAACGAACAAAACTAAGACCAGTAAAAAGATACCCATGCCTGCCGCCAACGGTGCGATGATCGAAAACACAGTGAACCCGTAACTGGCGTTCTGGAACGTCTCGTCTTCCTGTAGTCTTTCTACCCCTAGGCCGACTTGCATCGCCGTTAGCACGATGACGACGTAACCGAGGATGGTCGCGAGGGCGGCGAAGTTATCGCTGATTAAATCGCCGTAAACGCTATGGCCTGCGACCTTGGAGTAGCCGCGCAAGACGAAGCCTTTCTGTATTCGGTAGACTTTGTTCAGTCGGCTGAGCCGGAGCTCGCCGTACCAGTATCGTGGGTTGACAGATTCATAGGCGTGGCCTTGTAGGATCTCCTTAGCGAAGTCCTTCCACGCTTCCCATTCGACATAATAGGGCAGCAAGCCTTTCTCTTTCGCGATGCGGAAGTCGCTCTGGTACGCGATGAGAGCGGTGTAAGAGAAAAGGTAGCCCCGAGCGCATTTAGTTAGTTTGTCGTCGTGGATGATGTGAGCGGCCCAGAAATCAGGGTCGAGGAGATATGGCGGGATAGGTTTCAAGAATATGCGATTCTTGGACCATACGAGGTGGAGTTCTGGATCTTCGCTGATGGCGATCTCTCTTGAGAGGAGAATTTGGTGATGCAATGGCCGAGGAGGCATTGGGCGACCACATATCCAAAGCCAATCTTGTATATTGTTCAACCTTTCGACGAGGAGTTCCTGCTTGAGGAATCCCTGCTCCAGGTCGGGGACAATTATATCATCGTGTTTTGTACGATACGACGCCGGAAGTAGAGTATTGAAGTCTGATGTCTGTTGTGGCGCGCTAGGATCCTCTCGTGACTTAAGCACTCGAGTTGTGAAGGGGATAGGCAATGGACCCATCATTGACGATTATCACTTAGCAGCTAGCCTTGAGTATGTCGGTATACAGTTGGAATTGAAGGATATTTCCGTTCATCGCAGGATTACTCACGAGGGGCTATAGCACACTAATATGACAATCGTCTAGGTTACTCATATGCATACTAGCTATAGGGTAATCAAATGATTTTATGTGGCATACGCGCTCTGGCTGTCTATTTTAAAAAGTAGGCAGGGGTTAAAATGATCAGCATCGTGGGTCGACATGGGTAAAAATCTGACATTGGCTGCATCCCGCCCCCTTCCCCATCCCCAGTGCCTGGGCTTAGAGTCGGAGATCGCACCGAATCCGAAATGAACGCTTCTTTTCTCTTCTGGATTATGCGAGTACGTAGGTAGGTACCACATTGAGAGCCTCATCTACATAGTGTAGGTATTTACTCTCTAGGTTAATAGGTAGGTAGGTAGGTAGATAGATATGTGCGGTAAAAGTGCCACTGGATATCTCATTTGTCAGTATCCAGAAATAGTATTAGCCAAGAAACATCATGCGTTAGGCTTCTGAGTCTTTCATAATCTAAGAAGTGATTGGTAACATCGCGTGCCTAATGGGAGATAGCGAGCGACCGGATTATACCAGCCTAGGATGAGGCTAGACTGGCCTGACAGGGCTTAGATGATTTAAGTAGCATTTTTAGTGCTGACGGACTAGCCCATGAAGCACAATTTGAGACGGAGTTTATCAGCCGCACGAAATAGACCATGCTCGCGTCATCACATAATTCGCTAGGCATGCACTTTCTTATGCTACCGGGTCCGAGGGGACTTTGGGACCATGGATCGTTCCGTTACCCTTGACCCTATACCCTATACCCTATAGAGGTTGGGGTCACCTGTTGTCTGGGTGGTCTATAACTCCTGTTGCCCCATCACATCCGTGAGAAGCCCCGACTTGAACCTCGTTGAAGCATCTCGGGATCTATAGTCGTGTCGCCATGTCTCTGCAACGCTCCGCGACGCGGAAAGCTGCCGCAGGACCGGCAAGACGGAAGAAGGACTACGATATCGTGCAGCAGGGTGTCAAGGAGCTTTACCCGCTTGATAGATCTGATGTTGAACCGGAAATTGAGTAAGTTTAAGAATATTGATAACAGGTAGTCACCAGTTATTGAATTTCGCGTTCCAATTCTAACCTTCTCTAGCATCGTGTTCGTGCCCGGCCTCGGCGCACATCCGGAAGACAGCTGGAAATCAGAAAGCACGGGCTTCAACTGGACTACAGATGGACTAGTCAGAGATTTCCCGCGGGCTCGTATCCTGCTATATATGTACGAGTCAGCATGGACTGGTTCCCTAAAGGTGAAGCAGTTCATGAGCAATATTGCCATGACCTTGCTTAACGGGTTGAGGAGTAAGAGAGAGGGCCCTGTACAACGACGCCCAATCGTGTTCATCGGACATAGTATGGGAGGCTTAGTGGTCGCGAAAGCGATAACCATCGCCGACTCGCGAAGGGATAAATTTCCTGTCATGTTTGAGGCTATCGCGGCGGCTATCTTCTTCGGCACACCCTTTAATGGAGCGCCTGTTGCTTCTGTGGCCGCCATGTATGCATACCTTGCCGAGAAGGCCGGCACGGCGTCTACTTCTAAGCTCCTAGACCTAATGAAGCCTGGCGATGAGGGTCTCCGTGAGTTGAAGCACGAATTTATGCGTCTTGTAGGAAAGTTAAGCCCTAAGATCGAACTATTATGTTTTTATGAGGAACAGCCGACCGATTTTGGTAAGATGGCTGGCCTGCCCGACCTCTTTGGTATGAGTAAGCTCGTCATCCCGAAATCATTTGCCGATTTCGTGAGTCGCGACTCTGCGACGCTTCCAGGCGTTGAAGAACAAGGCCTAGCACGCAACCACCGAGATCTCGTCAAGTTCGATGGCCCGAAAGACGACCAATGGAATCAATTTGTAAAAGACCCGTTAAAGAGGATAATCCATGGTGCTCAATTGGCAGTCAAGAATCGTCTAAATTCTGTTCGCGATATCGATCGGAAAATGATCAACAACATCATGGAAGCTTTGGATGGCGCACAGGTATCCAAGAAACGCAGGGCCCTAGCGCAAACATTTGCGTCATCCTCCTGGATTACGAAGGAAGAAGAGTACAAACAGTGGCTATCCGATGAGGTCAAGACGGGTGACAAGGCTAATACAGCTCGCGCTGCTGATTGCCTATGGATCCGAGGACCAGAAGGTCGAGGGAAAACCAGCGCATCTTTGGCGACCATCGATGAGATCGACAAGATTAAGGACACGGATTCAAACCAGGGGCCAGTCTTGCTTGCTTACTTCTTTTGCGAGTCGACCACAGATTATTGTACCGCCGAGGACGTCCTCAAAAGCATCGTGACTCAATTAATCGACCAGCAGGAGATGCTCGCTTCTTATGCCAAATTATTTGCTAAGAAGCGAGGCGAAGGGAACAAAGCACAGGTGACCGTAGAAAATCTATGGCAGACCATTCAGGATATGCTCATAGACGAGTTCATCGGCAGTAAGGTCATATTCGTACTTAATAACCTACACGTGCTTCCCGAAGACTCAGATTCTACTATTAAGTTGATGAAGTATTTGAACGCCGAGCTTCAAGGCATCAACAACACGGATACGAAGCGGGTCCCAACAAGATGGATGATCACCAGCAGAGAAGCCCACAACATCGAGGGAGCACTCAAAATTGAGGGTGTCCGTCTTGTCGATCTTGAAGACGAAAAATACGGGAACCAGGTTCAGACCGCACTACGAAAGCGAGCTAAGGAGCGAGTTACTACGCTCGAGAAGGAGAAGAACTACAACAAGGCGCTTGCGTATTTTGCGAGCAGTCTCATTGGGAAGCGTGCGCAAAATACCCAGTGGATTGATATCACATGTGTTCAACTTCAAGAGCTTCCAGAAGCCGAGAGCGATCTAAAAGTGCGCCGAATACTCGAACGAATGCCCCAGGATCTAACGACGCTCCTGAACAATTCGTGGCTTCAGATATTCAAAGCTAATGAAGCCGAAGTTGAGAAGATTAAGGAGATGTTGCGTGCCCTTGTCCTCACATACGAAGACCCCACAGAGGAAGAGCTTGGTGTGCTTGCTGGGTTTTCCTCAAGCGAAGAGGAAGCAGCCGAACTCCGCAAGTTCGTGGAGATGTGTAAACCACTGCTGAACATCAAGCGAGGAAGTAATACTATTTCTTTCATGAACGTCGTGGTTAAAACACATCTCCTAGAGAATGCCAAGCAACTTCTCGGCATGTCGGACGAGGAGAAGAAATGGCAACATGGTGTTCTTGCACTCAGGTCATTCTCGCATGTCAACGAGAGATTCAATTTCCCCAGTCAAGAGGAGATGAGTGAAGAGAAAAACTCTGAAAGCGGCGAGGATGGTGGTTCGGCCAATGGGGATCAAGACGAAGATGGAAATGAGGAGGTAGTAGAGGATGATGAGGAGGAGGAAGAGGAAGAGGAAGACAGCGACGACGAGTATGATAGCGAGAGTGAGCCAGATAGCCAAGAAGATGCGGACCCCGAGGCCGATATTCTTCGCGATCTAGCCTGTAAGTCAAACCTTCCACCCCTGCCTGCATCATTGGTCGCTCCCATGGATACGTGATTTGAAGCGTCGAAATAGTTTCGGCGAAGTTTCGTCTGGATGAATAACCGCTAACTTTAACCGTAACAGTGCCATACACAGTCAAGTACTGGCTACGCCATGCCAGTAAAGCTACGCGTGAGATTGCTGAGGACTTGAGTTTAGAAGAAGATTTCTGGAAGTCTGATTCGAAGATACGACATCGCTGGCTTGTAGAATACTGGCGTATGACTAACACCTTCGACGGCTTTGAATATAAGACGCTGACAGGGTTACGTATGTATTCCCCTAGCCCCCCCTCGTTACTCTCATCAAAGATGGGGGTTGTTTGCGTGCTTGCTGATCTAGATCTGCAAGCTTCCTTAACTGACACCTATTCGCTATGAGTAAAGATTGCTGACTTTAGAGGCCACAGATATTGCCGCTTCCGTCGGGTTTAGAGAACTTGTTGCAGCTTTAATCCGAAATGGCTACGAAGACCAGATTAAGATCCGTGATTCATTGGTTAACTCTCCAGTTAGTATCAACGAGACTTTTACTCAAACGTTTGCTAATCTCGAGCTTAGTTGCACTTTGCGGCTTACTTCGGACGGCCTAAAATCGTCGAGGAGCTTCTGAACAGAGGAGCCGCGATTGATGACGGAGATGAAATCCAAGAGCAGACACCTTTACACATGGCTGCCTTTGGAGGCCATGTCGAAGTTATGAAGAAGTTACTATTAAGAGGGGCAAATGCTAATGCCATGTCTAATGATATTGGCCCGGTAGTAAATGCGGCCATATCCTCAGGAAATCGAGCATGTGTCGAACTCCTTATCGAACGCAATGTCTCGTTGACGGTCGACCGCGCAGACATCGACGCACCTCTTGCACTAGCTGCATTATTATCCGACTTCTCCATGTTCGAGTATCTGATTCAAAAATATGCGGATAAGTTGCCACCTGAAGAGTACAGCAAGGCATTTGTCAAGGCCGCAGAGGCAGGTCGGCTCGAAGTTTTTAATAGGATGCTTGAGTACGAACATACTCAAGAATACTTCCAACTTGCTCTCGGTTCGGCCGTCGACGAAGGAAACTGGGATATTGTTACTATCATTCTAGAAAAGTGCGAAGGGCTCAACGTTGACGGAGCCTTCTACCAAGCGGCCACGGGTACTGAGCAGCAAGATAAACTCCTTGACGTATTCTGGAACTATTCTGGCGGTAAGATTGGTCCGGAAACACTCAACAATTGTCTCTACGACGCTACCGATAGAGAAAAGGAGTCCACTGTGAAGTTGCTTCTCGAGGAATTTAAAGCAGACCCTAATGCTACCGGCGACGAGTAAGTCATCGTTTATGATCACTATTAGGTATAAGTTGCTAACATCTATTAAGATATGGCAATGCCTTAACAGCTGCCGCTTACGATGGCACGATGGAGATTATCCAAATGCTTCTTGATGCTGGTGCCAATGTCAATGCCCCCGAGGGGTGGGCTCTCCAAACAGCCGCTACCGAGGGCCATTACGATGTCGTTGTAGAGCTTCTAAAGCGCGGTGCTGAAGTGAATGCCTTCACTAACAGTCCATATTTCGAGCCGGGTACTGCCATTCAAGGTGCGTGTGAAGCAGATAAGACGGATATTGTCTCCCTGCTTCTTGAGCACAACGCAGATCCCAACCTTGGAGGAGGTCGTGATGCACCGCCAATCATCGCAGCCGCCCTCCGCGCCGAAGAGGATATCCTTGAGCTTTTAGTCAAAGCGAAAGCCCATTTAGATGTGCATGGTAGCGGAGGCTGCCCATCAACACCGCTTAGTTTGGCTGCCGCCTACATGCCTCTATCGTCGCTCCAGCTGTTGCTTGACGCGGGTGCTGACATCAATCTCCCGGACGAAGACGGGGATACAGCTCTTATTGCAGCCGCATCTAGAGGCGATCAAGAAGCTGTTTCGTTCTTGATAAACAGTGGCGCTGATATTATGCACTCAAATGAAGATGGGGATAATGCCCTACAGGTAGCATTGGCCACTGACAATGAAGAATGCTTGAAAGTTCTTGTCGATCGTGTTTCGGTATTGTTAGGCGCTCTCAAAAATGCGATAGACTCTGGTAACAACGCAGTCACTAGTGTTGTACGGGGTGCGTTTAACAAGGAGCAAGAACTTAGCTATGATGATGAGCCTCAAGTAACTCCAAGGAACATTGAATCGCCTAAACCATCGGTCAACGATGTTGCGGACAGCCAACACGACGAGAAGGTCGAAGAATCACCCGCTATTTCAGATGAAAATGATATCAGAAGTTCTATCTATTCTAACGAAACACCATTGCCCGACGACGATCATTCAGTCGAAAATGATGCTCAGGGCGCCGGCACCCCCGACGAACAGCCTTCATTTATCCAGATTTCTGAACGACTTAAATCTGCTATAGCTAATCAAGCAGCGCTATGGAACGAATTCACGACTACCCAGCCTACAACATCCACAGAGGTTAGACAGCCCCCCTATCAACCAGATGGGCAAGTGGAAGTAGAACCTTACCGGCCTCACAGCCAAGCTGAGGAGAATATTCCTCATCGCATAGAAGCCGAGCAAGAGCCCCAACAAGCGACTTCGGATCCGTTTCCGATCGAACTGCCTGCCCACGAATATATCAAGAGGAAGCCAGCACCAGCACCAGCACCAGCTATCTCCTATGACAGCCAAGCTACATATAGCCAATCACATTCTTCAGGGCCGTCTCAGTCATCAGTCGGTCGTGTCCAAGCATCTGTAGAGACTAGGACGTATGACCAAACTATCACCGCATACCGACCTGATCCAACCACTACCTCCCAACAGCCTCACGAAATCCCTCCCTATCAGAATCCACAGAGTCAGACCACACAATCAGAATCGTCCGTATCTTATCAGCATGCGCATGCATACACGCAAAGCCAGTCTGCTCAAATACCAGCGCAATATCAGAGTTCGACCCCTTATCAGCCTAATACTTCTCTGTATAATAGCACAAGTCAAGTTGATACAGCTCAATCTCAACCATCAACAACCCAGTATCCTGCCCAGCAAACAGGTACTTACGCTGCGTATAATCCAGGCACTCATAGCCAACCGCAGCAAGGGTCGGCGCCGCAACAATCTTACAATCCCAGCAACCCAACCCAGGCATACCAAGGGCAGGCTTACCAGCCACAAGACTGGCAGCAGCAGCAGCAGCAGCAGCAGCAACAACAACAACAACAACAACAACAACAGTATCAGGGATATTATGGGAATACTCAAAATCAGCAGTACACCGGTGGCGCGTACGACGGCTCTGATTGGGAACAAGACCGCCCGCAACTTAAGCCGCAACGGTCATCTTTCTTCGGGAACGGGGTGAAGAACACCCTCAACAAGACAAAGATTATGGGAAATGGTATATTTAACAGGAAGTGAATGATGGATATGATAATGCGGTGGGTTTGTATAACAGATTGGCAAATACGATTAGGAGTTTCGCGGTTGGAAAAGGAATGTACTGTTAGTTTTGATGTTAGGAATACCTCAAGGGCTAAACAACATTAGCAAGTTGTCAACTCAATACAGTACTTACTACTTACTAATATGGGCATTGTATGACGATTGGTCTAATTGATGCCAATTGTGCTTTGGAGGTTCTCTGTCACATGGATGAGCATTTATTCGAGGAAGTAGATTAACAAGAGTCACCCGCAGTTCCTAGACAAGGAGTGTCAGCAAACCAAGACTCTCACTGATTTAATCATGCAAACACTCTAAAAGACCATTGAGTCTGAAATAAGAAGCCTGATATACCGTCGATGCCCTCTGATACTGGCATGCGTAGGTAGAGCTACCAATAGTAGTAATTCGATTGCTAGCACTCTTCGTGGAGACATAGGATGATATCTATTGGGCCAAGCAATGCCTATCAGCAATAAAGTTCTTCGTACCTAGGTAGATATGAGCAAACACAATGATGTCGGCGATGGATGTGTAATCCGCAGGGTATGAAAGGTGCAGCCCTAATCAACTTGTATGACCTAAGCTACCAGGCAAAAAGTTATTTCGAGATATGCATCTAGGGAATTCTAGCACTAATCTTTGAGTCAATCAACTGTTAAACATATGGGACAAGCAGCAATCTAGCTTTTCAAGCACTTAATTACCGTGGTCATCTGTTGAACGAGCTTCAGGTGGTATCAGCTTGAGTACCTAGGTGGCCTATTCATTTCCCTTGGGAATGCTCACCGAAGAGTTAGCACCTCAAAGGTACCTACACGCATATACACACCAAGAAACTTTGTACGTGCACTTTCCAACATATATAAACACCTCCCCTCTGTTTATTCACTTGAATCAATAGATTTTTCTTGTGCACTGCCTCTACATATATGCATTTCCCAATACGCAACTCTCCTCCATACCAAACATTCCTTTCTACACAATTCAATTACTAAATTCCACCATAACTACAGCATTTCAGTTTAGGAAGTCTTGACATCAATCATCAAACCTGGAGGCCTGCACTATCCTAAAGCTACCTAGGTATACCACACCATAGCACGTAAATACCCCGTGGACTGTGGAATTGTAAGCATCTCTTTGGAGGTCCTTCTCTAATGCTTTCCTCGCGTTGTGCTTCCACAACGTGTGACCTGTCTGTCAAGGCAGTAATTGCTAATCCTTTGCTTCCAGTCTTTACAAAACCTCATCGTCCAATTTTTCTTTCTGTTTCGACAGAACTCTTTCCAGTTCTTTAGAGGACTCTAGAACGGAGAAAATGGCGTCAAATGATCAGCTCAAAGAGCCTATTGGCGAGGACTACACAGCTAGTTTCGACTCAGAAGCATTAGACATTCCGTTGGAGGATAGGCCACTCATGTCTATTGAAACGGATGACCAGGTTGTCGATTTTCCTTATCAGAATCCCAATGAAATCAATACACCCTATCCGGAGCATATGCTTAATGGACACATTGTTTCAGAGACTTACATGGACCTGGAGGGATTTCCGTGGATCGATCAATTCGATTCTCCTTCCCCTGCTCATCATTCAAATTACACCCACATTGGCAACACTCCGGATTACGAGGGGTACCACGCCAAATTCTTTGGTATGGACTCCGAACCCGAGTCCGAGGACCCCGTTCCGGAACCCGTGCAGGAATTCGGGGACGTAAGTCAGTACCCGGAGGCATTCATGGACCCACGTCTTCTCATGTACGAACCCGCCTTTTGGGTCTACCAGGAGCAGGGAAACCAGGATGGTCCTAATGTGCGAGCGATGTCACAGCCGAGAACCCTCACTGAGAATGTCCAGGCCCTGGGTGAGTTACCTACCAACTTATGAATAAACATCGAAATGTCATTCAGAGAAGCTAATATGCATGCAGAGCCTTTGTTGGCCCAGCAGCCTTGGGTTTCCTACATAGCACCAACGCGCCGCACGCAGTCGGCACCCCGCATGGAACCGGCGTCTGACATGGGACTATCATCCTTCCCGGAGCTGACATTTAATGCACAATTAGCACCCTCTATGAATCCGGCGTCTTGTCCGGAATTGGTGTCTTATTCGGCATCCGGATCTTATGTGGGGCCGGCCCCCTATCCAGAATCCCCGTCCCCACCGGAGCCCATGCCCTCTACGGAATCGGTATTCCAGCCACAGCCGCAGGCGCAGCCACTCGGAGGCGATAGCTTGTACCCCTTTCGCTTGCACTCCGGCTCGACCACCACGCCTACTCCATCCCCTCCTGGCGCTGGTGGTGAGAAGCGCAAGTACGGAAGTTACTACTTCGAAAAGATCCCTGCAACAGAGTACGGAGAAACGGTGGGAGAGTTTATTTCTCAGCATCAAAGCCGCTCCAAGACTCCCTGCGACGAGTCCGTGATTGGCAATCCTGACTACAACCAGCCCCAAATGACCCTGTCCTCTCAGGAAGAAGAGCGACCGAGCAAGAGGGCCAAGGTTTCCAGTCTGCAAGGAATGGATGCTGGAGATCTCTGAGAGAGACGTGTGGTGAATATTATAAGAAGGGTTGAATGCACTAGGAGTAGTGCGATGAGGGGATGCTTTGAATTTCTTTGCGTTTGATTTTCGCCACGCCTGCCTAGGAGGTAGGTATTCATTTGATCACAAGACAAGACCACGAGGAGGAATAACTGGACGGCCAATGGGCGGTAAATCACTGCACGGTTTCCAGTGATGTTGCATAAAGCAACAATGGCTTTGCATTTATGTTTTTCTTTCTTTTTTACCTACTGTCAGCCTTTCCTGGGCTTTGCGAAACTCTCTCTTCTGTCTACAGGGTCATTTGGCGAACGGCGCCAAACGAAATGATCACCCGGGCAAGAAGATGGCTACAATGTTTACTTACTATCGAAGAACTTGCGATGCTTTTTGTTTCTTACTTTGAGGCCATTACTGTACATGTAGGTGGTGCTGCCACTACCTGGAGCACTATCCTGTACATATAGATCTATGGCAGATGCGATGGTTTCTTTTTAGGCATTCATAGTTGATAATAACATCTCTTTTAACTATGCATTGAGATCTTCACGTCTTATATCTGGACTACAGTATTTAAAACCAGTAGACATTCCATCTTTAATTATATTGTTAGCCTTGGATCTTTATAGTTTCGGTTACTGTGAGCATTTGCCAAAGGTGATAGAATTATTTGTTAGAGGACTTGTTTTTAGTTTATAGCAAGCTTCTCTGGAGCTATATTACATCTAAGGCTGCAGTTACGTCCTGATCTTTGTTTGCAAGATTGTCTTTTATATTCAAATGATATAGAAGACTGTTACTGATATCTATGGGCTCGCACCAATGTGGCCAATCTTACACACATCCAAGCAAATTCCTTATAAGGGGAAAGTTTGGATATTGCTACGGTGTTTCTGAAAGCAGTTAACACCTGATCTGCCGTCCACAAGGCAGTGTAGCAAGGGGTAGTTAATATAATTTGTTGAAGCCTAACTATAAATACCTAATCATTTTATCATTGAGAGATGTTTGACTGTACACAATCTATAAGCATCCCAACGCTGATTTTAGGCACCCAAGTCATATAAAAGGGGACTAAAAACCAAAAGAACCAAGCCTAACAGATACAATGTTGCCAGATAAAGATAGTCCAACAGAATGCCTGCTTAACAGTTTGAAGTAATATGTGATGATTTGGAACTCGGAAAATATACCCACTAAGTTTTGAACTATTCAAACTACCATTAGCAACATCATCTTAAAACACAACCATGATATTTACTACATATCAAGCACTTTTAGTTTGCAGACGGAATCTGTTTTCCTAGCTCTATACCTTTGAACCTTCATTAGTACAATGTATACCTAGGTGGTTATATTAACTGACTAAGGTCTTTCGTAGTCTATATTCTTTTGCGGTTTTCATTCTAGTCTCAAACAGAGAAAAATTGCTGCATCTTTAATATAATATACAGTATTCACAGCAATGCACCAGATATTATAGCCAACATATACAGTATATTAGATTTAAAGGCCCAAGTAGACATACTACGAAATATACCTCACTTTGCAGATTCAGGGGGGCCAAGTACCTCCTTCACCTGTACCTGGGTATTTAGTTCATATGTCATGAGCTCAGCCCTACCGAGTGAGTTCACTACATTACCAACTGACCTATCAGCTAGCCATTTACTCACCTAGGCGGGTTATAAGGTGATATATCTAGTATACATACCATGACTCGAATCTACAACCTTGATGATGCCCTGTTACATACACTCAGATCCTTGGCCTCTCATATCACTAATCGTACACAGTACGTGCCAGTATCAGCTATCAGTTCTTAGCACCATCAAAATGCCCACCCACATGTTGGCCAGCCCGTCAACAATGCCCATTCAGGGTGACTCAGGGACACTACTACACAGTAACGTACCTTTGGGAGGTAGATAGTCCTAGCAGGCCCACTAAGTGCAAACAAAATAGTTGTCATTGTCATCATCATTATATTATGTCCATACCCACAGTTGTACCAGTGACTCCTTGGGTCGCCGTCATTATCATATATGCGCATTGACCCCCTCAATAGTATATAAACACCCGATGTCTGTTACCTCTTCAGCTTTTGATCCTTTCGTACCTACACTTTGCAGTACAAGCGAGCACTCCATCAGACGAGCCTTCCTTCTACTACTATCTTAAGCCCTGATATTACTTCATATTAATTACCCACCCTGTTCAAAACATCACGCGTTGCCATTCAAAGCAATATACCATCTACAACTACGAATTTACCACTCTTTCGAACAATGGCGGGCAGACATTCAATGGGTTACAAGGAGGGATCGCGCGAGAACCCCATTTCCCTTGACAATAATTCCATCGTGAATAACTCGGACCAACGCCAATTTGGGCAGAGACGCGTTGGTACAGACCCCAAGCAATCAGTCACCCAATTTCAACAGGGTCGAGGCAAGGGCAAATCAACGGCTCTTGCCAGCAATTCCCAGAAGAAGCAACCTGCTTCTGTTTTGGGGACTCGTCATGAACGTGGGTCTTTATGTTAGAATGTGACCTAAACAAATTGACTACTAACAATCTATTAGCTTGGAAAAACGGCCCAACTGACGAGGAGTTCTTTGCTCCAGAGGCTCAGCTGCAAGGCAGCGGTAATTACGGCGCATACCTTCTGCGCCAAAAAATCCGCAATGGCTCCGAAGCCGACGAAGAAAAGAACCCCTTGGACATGTCAGAAGAGGATGAGGCATGGCTGGTAGGTGTCGAAAGCGACACAGACGAAGAGGTTAAGCCTAAGAAGCGAGGAAAGAAGCAGAAGGGGCCGGCCCAGAAGCGGTCAAAGCCTGCTCGGGAACCTAAGGTTGGTAGCTCTAAAGCAATGGACCATCTAATGGCTCGGGTGACGGATAAGAGTCGGCGGGGTGATTCAAGCAAGTGAGAAGAGAGATCTTGAGGATCTCTTGGAGCATCATGGAGGCGTGAGTATTAGGGATGGGCCTGCACGTTGTAATTAGAGCTATAAATAATGCCTGTCAAAGAGTCATGGTACAATATGAAATGATCATACCGTGAAGATGTCATAATGGCAAAAGTGTTTGAAGTAATATTAAGGCTGTTAAGGGGGCTCTTTTCAAACCACCTTATATGAAGAAGGCATTAATTATTACTATAGCATGTGCTATTTGGAATTGGATTTCCTAGATAGCTGCAACGTTCAATAAACAAGTGTTAAGACTTTGAAGCCTGTATGTTTCCTGAGATATCAAAATTTAGGCTTCAGTTAATACCCTCGGGCGCAGTCAATAAATCCTGCCCACTGGTACTGATACTATGTACGCCCACCATGCAACTACCTAAGCTAGATTCTAACCTTGGAATGTTCGAATCTAGAGGGTTTCATTAGCGGGCAGCTACCCAATGCCTGCCTGAGGAAAGTGCTCGGTCGGTCCTTCCTGCTCCATGAAGAAGGGAAGAAGGCAAGAAGGTAAGAGATGTTTATCTTATTACGCGTACTTTCCTCCGGAATTGCCGTGACTGCCTCATCGTAACTACCTAGGTTAGGTACCTACCTTGATGTAATTACCCTGCCGTAACTGCCATAAGCACCTGTTTCAACAATGCAAAATGTGTGCGTCACTAGGGCAATATTTCAAATTGTATTGGTGTGTGCACCGCGGAAGGGCGTTCCTGCCTTTGAATGTGTATTCAATCTGTACCTTCCTCCCGTATAAATAATTAGCCCTTTTGGTCTTTCACATTTCCATCTTCCTAATTTCTTTTTTATTCCATCATCACATAACCAATACTAACATAGTAAGACATCAACATGTCTTTGATTAAATAACTTCTAACATCAAATACTTGTCTTTGGAGTTCCCTTCACTCCCCCATAATACATATTATACTTTATACTATTCAAACAGCCAAAACACTTGACAGCCGCATATCTTAAGTATATTACAATCAGTAAAGAAACTTACACCAATCAAAGACTACAAAAGGAGCACCAACTAATTTCCATCGCCATTTAAAGTCTCTCATAACAATGGCTTGATCACAACCGGACGACCCGCAACATGCCCGCCATGGGGACCTTTCCCACAGCAGCCGACGTAACCAGAGTAAACAGTAAGTAGGTACTAAGCCTAGTAGAAGCAATATATTAGGACCTAACTTACATTGACAGATGATGGCAATGGCCAGGCCGTAACTTTAACGCGTCCAAGACATCAACACCGCGACTCAAGCGGCAGGTCAGGGAGGGGAGCGGGCCGTTCTCTTGAACAAGCCAATCTTTCCGCCACCTTCTCAGGATAGCCAATTGTGGACAAACCATCAGACAACATCAAACAACACTCAAGCCGACGCCCACATACGACCCACGGTCTCCTGCAAGAGCCGTACAATTTATAATCTCTACAGATTAAAATGCTCTATAGAAGCTCTGCTTCAATTAGCTAACTCCAATCTCCCCTCTATATTTAAACCCACCCTTACTCTATTCGATCAACAAATCCTTATAATTATCACAACTACTCTTACAACCCATTTTTATCCCTGCATTATTTCCTAGCATGGATCAAGGTATGTTTTTGAACCTAGACCAGTAGCTATACCATTACTACCTGAGTATAGATTACCAGCTAACAGTTTGTTTGCATTCAGGAGACTATTACATTACAGCCCTTGATTTCAATGCAACTGGGGTATTGTTGATATAATGCCTGCAACTACATCTAAAATTGTGTCGGCACTACATTCCACGGCTGCTATATTTGACAGCACAGTTACACTCACAACCCCATATGAATCAACCCTATAAATATAGGATGGGGAATGTCCGTGCATGGGTTGTGCCAACGTTTACGCCCAAATCACGGGGTTGGAAGTTACTAGGAACCATAACTTCCTTTGCAGTCCCCATCCGATGGACCATTTAAGCAAACAGCCGATCTGGTTAATTCTAATGTGTTCGGTTTTCGGGCAATTAAAAGTCTAACACAGGTAGCATGAAGAGCTATCTCTACCAGGAGTTATACGAAATGAGTACCTACTTACCTACCTACCTAGGTAGTATTACTGCTGCAACTCGGAGATTCATTCTTACGCCTCGCTCGCCAAATCAGCATGGCTATGTTCTTTATCAGTTGTGGATAGTTTCACGGGGTTGCAGTTAAGTTACGAATAAATAGATAATGTGCACCAAATTAATTAGTAGCTGCTTTTGTACATTAGTTACATACTTGCACAACAGTAGCAAGGATGTTATTATTCGAACAGCCAATATTATATCTACACCTTACCAATAAACCCCTCCCTGGTAATTAAGCCTTTGAATAAATATTTTCTAAAAATAAGAGGAAAAGTCTTCGTGTAGGTATCTATAAGGTTACTTGTTTTGCCATCTCCTTGCCCTACCAACGCACTTAACCGGTATTGGGATAGCTATTGTCATATTTTAGCGACTATAGTGAATTAGATTTTGTAGTTTTAGAGGTATCTAAGAAATTATTAGTGCGACACGGTTCTTATAGCTGAGCATGAGACTGGTGAGAATCCTCTGAAAGCTCTGTTTAGGATGCTTATATCTCTGCTTGCTGCCGTTGCGGTGTCAGCCCTTTCCTTCCCCTAGGATTGCTGGTCAGCTCGCCAAGGCGTCAAAGATTTTCTCTGCATGTACCTATTGCAGACCAGCGCTTAGGTCTATACTAACCATAATTTAGGGCGATGAACGGAAGACCCTCCGCAAAACATCTGACTCGGGATTTGCACCCCAGCATCTGGCCACTATCGTGCCTGATATCCTGGACAAGGGCTTGATCTTTCTAAACCGCCTAGAATCCCTTTCCCAGACTGCAGACTCCTTTTCACAGGCCTGTTGGGAGACATTGTACGCCGCAAGAATACTGAGCCTTCCTATTATAATTGATACATCGACATATCTAATATTCAATTTGAAATTATAATAAAGAGTCAAATAATGTTGTTATAGTAGATTGACCTTAAACTCCCCCTTTTACAAACAGGCAGCTATTTAGACGGTAAGCATCTTACCCTTTAAACAAACCACATACCTTTTATAGATAGATCCTATATGTGCTTTGTATAAACAATCCTCCTCCAGCAAACCAGTAGAGAAGCTTGAGACAAATAAGCTAGTTCGGAAATATAACTATTAGGCCAAGAGACATATTTCGCCGGTTTTAAAAGGTTGAAGTTAGACTTTCCTTGGAAATATACTACCTAACATACTCACTGCACCTTCTACGCGAACCGGAACTAAAAATACTTGAATTCCCCTATATATATGTCCCTAGATTAGGCAATTTACACTCTAAAGAATATAGCCGCCACATAGACTCTTAGGCCATCACTTAGAACGAGTTACCCAGAACGAGCAGCTTCTAATTACGTCTCGCGTAATGACTACGAAAACTCCGTTCTGGCTTCGTCCTCGCCCCAAGCCTAGACATCATTGATAATTACAGGCTGACTCCATACGGAGTGATTGTTGATCAGTACATTATTAAGTAGGAACTCATATAGACTGGGGTTTACTTCCACGAATAGAGTACTACGTGTTGAATCTATCAATGTCATAAAAACCGGAAATAGTATCACTCTTGCCAGGACCAGACACAGTGGAAGAGCACTGAGCACTGGTAAATTCCCGTATTTCGGCCTTGTGTTTGTTTCCTATATTACTCAGGGCAACGCGTTTCTCTTCCGTCATATCTAGCCTTCTTAAGTGGGCTAGCTTGCTGTATCACTTGGTCAGCCCAGCACCTATCTGGTCGCCTTTGACTTTACGTACCTACGCAAACATATAGGTACGCATAAATGTCATTCGTAATCGTGAGTCGTTCGAGTTGGGTAGCTGTTAGTATTGATTGCCTGGAATCACTAACGATAGTACCATAGGTACGAACCTTCCTTGAAGCTGTCTAGCAACCTACCTATCTTTGCAAACTCATGACATACTAGTACAGTACATAGGTACATATCCCTCTACAAACCTCACTGTCGCCGTCTAACAATCAGTTGACATGGTCATTGCTACCACCTAGCACCCTTCCCGACCCACTCCGTCTAACAATCTTCTTACTTGTCTCCTGATTCATCATGTTTGCCCTCCTCGATGGGCGATTCCACTGTCGAGTCAGCAGCTAGTTCGGTCTGTGCACAGGACTTGAGCTGGAAAACTCGCAGCAAACTTCTTGCTTGCTATGGCAATGGGTAGCATACATATCATGGTATCTACCTAGGTAGGCACTGACCTGAGTGTTAGGCTCATACGTACCTATGTAGGT
Organism: Daldinia grandis; assembly: GCA_022432525.1. Lineage (NCBI taxonomy): Eukaryota > Fungi > Ascomycota > Sordariomycetes > Xylariales > Hypoxylaceae > Daldinia > Daldinia grandis. The sequence goes on from JAJKLB010000001.1 coordinate 3,202,631, forward strand.
ACATAAGGTACGAACATACTGCTAGTTGGCATGTGCAGACCATCAGAAGGTCTATAAAACCAGGCTTCCCTCAGCCTGCAAGCTCAATTCCAATCTTCCTCCTTTCATCTTCCATCTTCAACCAGGACAACCAACTTCACTCACACCAAAGTTGCACTCCACTCCACTTCCACTCTTACAATCACAAGAGACACTTGCATTAGCAATAACATTCCTACATTCTCTCATCTTCTAACATCAACTCGACCATTCTATCACAATGTCTCACTACAAGAAGACTTCATCGGTCAACAACGTTGTCAAGCATGAAGAAGATGATGCCTACATCCCCCACCAGGGACGTCGAGGTATGCACTTACACTTGAAATTTTCCACCATTTGTATCAACAATTGTCTAACAATTCAATGAGTTATAGGCGGTCGCACTAAGTCCTTGAAGCACTCTGCCTCGGAGGATCAGGGCCCTTCGAAGCTAGTCAGCAAGAAGACCAAGTATCGTAACGAGTCCGACGAGTCCGACGAGGATGCTCCGTTCTACAAGCCCACTCAGCAGGAGCTCAGAGATAATGGGGTCTTGAAATTCAAGCCTCGCGCCATGGACCATCTAATGGTCAAAGTGGGCAAAGTCACCCTCAGCGACGACTCGGACGACGACTTCAAGCCGAAGCTCAAGAAGAACGCGTCAGGCCCCAAGCCCGAACGCAATCCCATCTTCTGGCCCAACGCTTCATCGGGCGAGGAAGAACAGCCCAAGAAGAAGAAGGGCTCAAAGCACTCGGGCCGACGAGCTGCCGACTCCGAAGACTCCGACTTGGAGCTTGAGGAGAAGGTCAACAAGAAGGGCAACAAGAAGGGCAAAAGGTCAATGAAGTGAAAGGCCTCGCTAGGTAAGTCCTTCAGGTCATGAGGATTATAATACATATGCTGACTTCATATATTAGATCGACCGGGAGATGGATTAGCTTCACACAGCTATCCTTAAGCAACAGCTACTCCTTGACATTGCGATGGTTCTTTTCTCTGGCAGACTGAGGTCGGGACACTGGTGCTAGGATCAGTTTCAAGATGGACTACTTGTCATCTACAGGAGGAACTCTGGGAAATATCAGAATACGGGGCTGCAGTACGGTTCTCATCGCCTTCTACTTTGAGGCTAATTCTCCATTACTTCCCTCATCATACACACTAAATGATGTGAAATAGTTTCCTCTCAATAAACCCTCATGCCATAATATGCCTCTTGTGAAAACTCGTGATAATTTAGACATTTAAGTCCTTATGAATGTAGCTAGTGACTTCTTCCTGGATTAAATCAATCTCATCAGTGTAAGTTCATATAGTTGTAGGTGACGTTGACTTTTTGAGTTGAGCCTCAAGGTTGGGACCTATAAAGTGTATGTGACCCAATTTTAAATTACGGGTCATAGGTACCTAAGGTATTCTGCAATCCACAATCACACCGCCTATAATCCGTATTAGCCACTGTACAGGTCAGCCACAGCTTTCTAGGTTAGCTTATCGGCAGAAAAAAAAGTTCTGAAGATTAAAGTTATCAATCAGAAAAGTTCACGTTCAATCGCAATCAGCAATCAGCCAACCAAATACAACAATTCCCAATTGAAACCACAACTATGGGTAAAAGCAAGCTGAAAGTTGCCCTTGCGGCAGAGAAGGGAGTTGACTTCAAGAAATTGAAAGAGAAGAAGAAACATAAGGAAAGAGTCAAGAAGAGACAGGAGAGAGAACCAAAGAATGGTGGGGCTGCTGATGAAGACGATAGCGACTGGGAAGGTGTCAATGAAGATGAGGACGAGGGTGAGGACGAGGACAAGGACGAACATATCGACCTTGCGGCCTTAGATGAAAGCGATAGCTCCGATTCGTCGATAGATCTCGAGGAAAAGATCGAGCGCCCGCGAAAATCTGTACTAAAAGCGAAGAACGCTAAGGTCAACGGAAAGAAGAAAACCGACGAAGATGATGAAGAGGATGAGGAGGAAGACGACGAGGACATACCAATGTCCGATCTAGAAGACCTACCTGAAGACGAGAAAGAAGACCTAGTCCCACACTCACGCCTCACCATCAACAATACCTCCGCATTACTCGCCTCCCTAAACCGCATATCCATACCCACCGACAAATCAGTCCCCTTCGCAACACACCAGAGCATAGTCAGCGCTGAGCCCACCACCGACAGCATCGAGGACATCCAGGATGACCTAAAGCGTGAGCTCGCCTTCTACGCGCAAAGCCTCGACGCCGCAAAGCGCGCGCGCGCACTGCTCAAGGCCGAAGGAGTCCTGTTCTCCCGACCAACCGACTACTTCGCCGAGATGGTCAAGGACGACGGACACATGGAGAAGGTCAAGGCGAAGCTAGTCGAGGATGCGAGCGCCAAGAAGGCCTCCGCCGAGGCCCGCAAGCAGCGCGACCTCAAGAAGTTCGGCAAGCAGGTCCAAGTCGCCAAGCTCCAGGAGCGGCAGAAGGAAAAGCGCGAGACGCTTGAGAAGATCAAGACGCTCAAGAGGAGTAAGTACACCCACGCATACTCTATGCTACACTCTACTAACAACACTTCCCAGAACGCCAAGAATCCTCCGGCGACCTCGGTACCACCGAAGCAGATCTCTTCGACGTCGGCGTCGACAACGAGATAAGCAAGCACAACACCCAGCGTGCCTTCTCGCGGGGCAAGGACGGAGAGCGCGCCGGCCCCAAGCGCCAGAAGAAGAACGAAAAGTACGGCTTCGGCGGCAAGAAGCGCCACGCCAAGTCTGGCGACGCCGCCAGCTCCGGCGACCTGAGCTCCTTCAACGCCCGCAAGATGAAGGCCGGCGGTGCGAGGGGCGGAAAGCCGGTTAAGCCGCGCCTGGGCAAGAATCGGAGGAACGCGGGCGCTGGGAAGCGGTAGTGTACCTAGGTATGCATAGGAGGGTTTGAGCCGGTTGTGGCGAGGAATGGGGAGAAGTTTGTCAAGCAGCCTGATTTCGGACTCGGACTCGGGATAAGAACTTAATTGTCGTAGAGATACCAAAGTAGCCTCACAAATCCAGGAGTTATATCTCGGGAAAGAAAATACGTCTTGATCTACATTTAAGATGTTGTCGTTTACTTGATTAACTGTAAGAATATGCATTATACACCGATTCAGGATGTTGTCTCCCGTACGGAATGATATGTCTAAGTGCGTCTATAACGTATGCAAATTCTAGTCACAACTAGTAGTTCGCAGACAAATGTTCTTATCAATATATACGAGTCCTGCCAGACCTTGCATTGTAGGTATCAATACATCATCTACTTGCGCTTAGAAATCCTCTTCTGCGCCCTAAGCTCCTTCTTCATCCGAGCATCCACAATCTTGTACCTGCCCTTAACACCCTTAGGCCGGCCCTTAATACCCCTATTCAGACCCCTAGCGACGACCAACTTGGCAGGCTGCCTGTTAGGCTTCTTCTTGGCAGCCTTGGCCAGCAGCTTGGAGATGCTGTCGGCCTTCTCCTTCTCCGTCATACCCTCCTCGCTGGCTAGCAGGTCCGACTTCTTCTTGATCTTCTCGAGGCGCTGCGCCGCCTTGAACTTCTTGCGCGCCTTGGCTTCGCGGACCTTCTTGATGGGTCGCGCGTTCAGTGCGCGCGTCTTTTCTATGATGGCGGCTGCTGCTGCTTTCGTGATAGGCTTTTGTGGCCTGTCATGTTTGCCTTCGTCGTCTATAAACCAGTCAGGGAGGCCGTCGCGATCCCGGAAGGCACGCTTGTTGAAGCCGTCGTCTATAACGTCGTAGTTGGTCTTTTGGCCTGTGGCAAGTTGATGCGCGAGCGTCATAGCTTCAGCGGTGATGATGTCGATATCTATTATACTTGTTAGCATATAATGTTGTAGGATATAGGATACATCATTCTTACCTAGTGTCCCATCAGCTCGACGTTTATCTTCATCTTCCCAGCGTTCCTCCAGATCTTGGTCCTGCTTGACAGCTTCAAATCCATCATGATCATCCTCAGATTCGGAGAGTACCTCAACCTTAGCTTTCTTTGACTTTTCCTTTTTGGCCTTCGTCTTCTCCTTCATTGTAGTTACTGGTTTCTGAACTTTAGAGGACTCGTCCTCGTCTATGTCCATTTCATCATCAAGTATACCTGGGATATCTTTGAAGATATCCTGACTGAAGAAATTCGCAGCTCGTTTTGAAAGCCCACTGGATCCCGCTGGCTGGTTATCTAAATCGGTAAGGAGTGGTTTTGAGGGCTCCGAATCGTCATTATCGGAATCGTCACTGCTGTCCTCATCCAGCTCACCATCGTCGCTGGACTGTTGTTCGTCGGCTGACACTCCTTCCCACTCGTCATCGTTGTGCTCCTGCCTGGCCTTTTTCGCCCGGTATTTCGCATCTGACTCTGCTTTACGTTCCCTGTATTGATCGTACATTCCATCAAGTTCGCGTTCCAAGCGGTCTTCCTCTTCATCCTCTTCGTCATCCGTTTCACCGGAAGATCCAATACCACTATCTCTATCTTTCCTAGCCTCTGACTCAGTAAGGAGAGCCATTTTTCCTTTTGCGATTCTATTGGCGGCTCCATGTTTATCGATGGGCTTGAGAGCAAACATAGAGTCGGGACCAGCAGGACCAGCTTGTTCCATACCGATATCCATTGGGGCAACCATGTGCAGCTGCATTCGTATGATCTCCTTTTGCTTCTTCTCATTCTCTTTCCGCCGTTCACGTTTTTTCTTGGAGCTGTCCTTGTCTTTCAATGCTTGTAACTCTTCCTGAATCTTCAATTCCTCATCCATAGGTTCGACTTCCGCAACTTCCTCCTCGGGCTCAGCGGGTTTCGGTGTATTTTTAGTTGGTAAACAGAAAGCCTCGCGGGCTTTCAATCTCCACTTCAGTAAAATCTTGAATTCTCTCCGGCCTAAAACCTTCAAGTCTGCGCAACATATTCTAATTTCTTCTGTAGTGTCTGGCATCTTGTCCAGCGCGGCAAGCGCCACATCACCGTTCCGTGGTTGCTCGAAAGAAAGCTTGTTATAGCTGCCAAGTATCGCTATAGGATCAATAGTCTCAATGAACTGGCTTGCGGGAATCTCCTTGAACTGGGTATAATCGCCCTCTTCGTAGCCTCCTCTCTTCCGCTTCTTCACTTCGGGCTTGAATACTTTGGCCTCGTTATTCGGGGCCTGCTCTGCTAATTCGGCGAATACTGCCCGTGGGTCAAGAAACCTCGGGTCGAGATGTTTAGGGGCCTTGAAGCCACGACATACGACGAAAATTTCAGCGGAAACGTTTCTCGAAGACGGGGGTTTTGTCGACTCGACTTTAGCAAATAGCTGATTGAAGACCCAGAGGAGTTTGTTGTATTCTTTCGACCTAAAAACCTTGGTGACAAATGTACCACCCTCGATAAGAAACTCCGTTGCCAACTTCATAGACTGTAGAACAAGTTCTGCCTGGTTGAAGGAGTCCTGGACCCAGGCGGTACCAACGTTGGGAGCACCATCGTGAAGTACAGTATCGGCTTTCCACGTCTTCAAGTGCTGTCGGATTGTCGCACGGCACTTTTCGGTAGTAATGTCGCTCTGGAAGGTTATGACCTTTGGAATAGGTTTGATCGGGGAGAGATCGACTCCAACAATAAGACTATTCGCGGGCATAGCCTCTGCCGCTACCTGGCACCATGACTATAACACACAGTTAATTGATAATTATCTCATCGAAAATAAAGGATTATAACATACTCCGGGAGCAGCGCAGAGATCCAAAAGGACCTTACTCTTCTCAAGGAAGCCATATTTTTTGTTCAGTTGGATTAACTTGAAAGCAGCTCTGGCTCGATAACCCTTCTCCTTGGCTAATTTATACCACTTATCGAGACGCCCCTTTCCGTGTTTCTTCTGAATCGCCATGCTGTCTCAAGTGGCCCAGAATTGGCCAAATGAACACGGCTTATGATGGATCGACTGTGAATGATTGTCGCTGGCGCAATCAGTTCATGTGTCCCGCATCAATCTTTGGAAATTTTCGAGGAATTATTTATTTGATAAGCTTATCAGTGGATCAAGACGTCGATTAATATTCTTGGCAGATTTATCGGTGGCGCATTGACTAGTGTACATAGAGGCTAGAGGCTAACCGTGTGAATCTTTAGGTTGATACTGTCCTGGATGCACAAGACAGAAAGAAATGGCGTTTATTGGCTGTCTTAGGGCTGTCGGTTACGGTTTTAGGTAATAGATGGTCCTAGCACCCGCCACAGCCATCTCTGTTTTAGGTGTAAACACAGTACCAATAGTAAGACCCACGCGTTAGACCCTGGTCTCTAAAAACGTCATTCCCTTTTTGGGTCGTGTAAGTGGTTTTTCGTGTTGGCGCGTCTTTTCGCGGGCGTGTCGATGGATACTGCTCAAACTTCTTACCTCCGAAGCGGCCAGAATCCTTACCTACCATTTCATGTCGTTCCCCACCACTTCCACTTTGTTATCCTCTTTAAGTCAATCCAAGCTTATCTTAGTTATTTTCTTGTCTATTATGTTAAATTGTCCCCATCCATCCTCTTGATACTAGATATCTGGTTCCAAGGGTTTAAGGGCATTGGTGGCATCCGTCCTTCCTGTGGAGGCAAGTTGTGGACCTAGCAGAAGTAGCAATAGCAACAGAAGCAGAGGCAAAAGCAAAGGCAGAAACAAAAGCAGAAGCGGAAGCGGAAGCAGAATCTACTATGGCCGACGATGGATCAAACTCAAGGCTCGTCTCACCACCCAGGGTTATGAATGGTAAAGAGAGAAGAAATCCATCTATCACTCCCAGGAAGTTCCGACGCTTCTTCACTCCTCGCTCCCGAGTACCTACGCGTATCAGCCCGGCAAGAAAAGCTCTGAAGGATCTCGCCGCCCCTGGATTGAACAATCGATATCAGACACCCGCTCCCTCTAGTCCATTAAGACCTTATTCCGAGGAACATATCCGGGATGAGAATGCCGATGCCGTGGATGTCCCAACGCCCAAAAGACGGAAATTTAACCATACTCCCGATTCTTCGCCTTGTCGACCCCCTTTAACCTACCAACCGAACCATGTTGGATTCCAAGCATCACCGGATACCAGGCCAGCTCTTCTCAGCCCGATTAGATCTATTCGTTCTAGTCAGGAGGATATCGAATTAGATGATGATGATGATGTTAGCGAGGATGAACTCCCGTCATGGCCAATGCCGATGAGACGGCTCGTACCTTTGACGAGTCGCGGGTTTGCCGGTCAACTTGCGCAAAGACAACTAGGAGGAATGCCTCAGGCCGGACGTTCTTTCATGTCATGCCCAGCTTCGGACTGGAGGATGGATGCTGCCGACTTTTACAGCAAGCCCAATGATGTTCATTCCTGTAATAGTCACGATGGCCAAGGCCGGTGCATACCATTTTGCGCTGCCGCCTGTCACAGAAACAGCTTGACGGCAATAGGAGATGAGGAAGGCCGAGTCCGTCTCTTGGAGTCATCCGGTGATTCGTCTGAACCATTCCGCAATATTCATCTATGTTTCCAGGCCCACACCAATGCCATTATCGACTTGTCTTTCTCTGATGACGACTACCGTCTGGCTACTGCATCTGGCGATCAAACCGGAAGAGTTATAGATATGATGACGCAAACTCCAACAGCAATTCTTCAAAACCATACTGCCTCTCTAAAACAAGTTCGTTTCCAACCGGGCAAATCCAATGGCAGTGTCCTCGCAACGTCTTCCCGAGACGGAAGTGTTCAAATATGGGATCTTCGTTGTGCAGGAAAACCAGTGCAGGACATCTTAGCATACGAGGAACGCGAGGTCGCTTTACGATACCGACGCCCAGCACCTAAGCAAGGTTGTGCTATCAATAGTCTATATCATGCTCATGTACGCACGTCACGCCAAGCTCAGCAGGCGTCAAACCTTGGACCTGGGGATATTCCATCGCATCGTGAGCAGCCAAACCGAATTGGCGATGTATCTGTTACAGCACTCCAGTTTTTACCCCCAGGACAAGAGCACTTGCTACTTACCGCATGTGAGGCGGATGCTTCTATCAAACTCTGGGATATCCGCGCCATACACTCGTCTCGCCAGAAGGTTCCCTCTCCATTATCAGTAACCGCCCCGCCATCTTCGCATCAGCATTGGAGACCCTTTGGAATTTCGTCTCTGACACTCAATACTGATGCCTCCCGACTATATGCGGTGTGCAAGGACAATACCGTATACGCTTATTCAACCGCCCATCTCATGCTAGGACACGCTCCGGAACTCTCTACGCGAAACGGCGAGCCACCCCGACGACGACACAATGCGGTACCTCACCAAGGCCTAGGGCCGCTGTACGGATTCCGGCACCCGTCATTTCATGCAACTAGCTTTTACGTCAAAGCCGCCGTCAGGCCAACCCGTGACGGTAGGAGTGAACTTTTAGCCGTGGGGAGTAGCGACTCTTGTGCGATGTTGTTCCCTACACAGGAACGATATTTTAGGGATGACCTTCTAGGTACGATGGGTTCTCTAAGTCTAGAAGATTCTACGATAGGTGTTTCTCAGAACCCGACCGTATCAAACTCAAGCTTCTCATCTACGGACTCGACTACAGTGCGTAGGCCGCTTTTCCGGACCAATAGTACAGCCAACCTCTCGGCCAGACTTAACGATGATATACCTATTGTTCGGATGGGAGCGCCACTTGTTCGGGGACACGAAAGTGAGGTTGGCGCGTTGACTTGGACGAGCGAGGGTAAGCTCGTGACAGTAGGTGACGATTACTTGATTCGGTGCTGGAGTGAAGGGAGAGAAGAGGCGGCGGACCTGAGGACAGGCGGCGAGACAGGTGGCCGACGTTGGGGATGCGGTTGGGCGGATGTTGGAGACGACTGAGATCAGCTCGATGACGATGAGGAGTAAAGGAAAGCAAGGTTAAGGTTATAGCATGGCGTCGGGTTGGAACTAGTATTCAGCATTGAGCATTACAGGCTCTGGATTATACCCCTATATTTGCTTTAGAGCTTGGCGAATAAGCTCCTTTCTGCACATGAGTTCAGATTTAATGAGTCTTTCCAATACTTGAGAAGCCAGCTTCTATGATTCAATGTTTAGTGTGGTGTGGCTTTCTGACGAACGTTTTTTCTGCCTCTCTTCATGTATATTTTCCTACGAGGTGTATAAAACACGAACGTAAATGTTATGTGCTCTGAGACTCAGATGGTGTCCCAAGATCAAGAGCAAGAATCGAGGGCGGAGCACCTTTCCAGAGAAGTTGACTTCGAAATAATTAGGTAGATAATCGTCAAGTAGTAATTACACAAGTAAATGCAAGCTTAGAACCCAAGTATACCCCCTTTACAAGCCGGTTCAAGTGTTAACATATTGCACTAAAGCATTCCCCGAGCAGCCTGCCTACGCCCATGTTGTAGCTAGAGGCAATCAACATACCACTAGTTGAGCAAGACTTTCGTTATGAAACTATAAAGCAATCCTCTCTCCTATACATCAACTTACGATGTAACTCATATAAGACCAACAAATCAAAGGCCATATTAATAAAATTCGGTCAATCATGGGCACTTTATTCGATCCAATCAAGCCCTTGGTTTGCTGCTTGTAATTACTTTCCACCTGTAGGGCTGCATGCAGACATGCTATAAGCTGCTGTGACATGCAGCTATCGAATCAGAACGGCGCTGATTATATGCGTGCAGCTGACGAACTGCCGGGTAGACATACTGAAACAACTTGGCAAGGCTCCCCATATGTTTGTCCTTTGGATCCTAATAATATGTAGGTAGGTAGCTAAGCTTACCCAATCCTCTTCTTCCAGGGAAGATCACATCATTGCCATAGGCAGCAAAGTTCCAGAACAGGTTACCAACTCCTGCTGCTGAATGATCCTGCTGCAGCACTTGCATGGGAGAAGGGGAGGAAGAAGGAAACGCGTTGCTGCGTTATTTCTCACCGCCAGTTTCTACAGCCCGTTTCGTTGCGCGTGTCGACAGTCGCTGTGGAGCTATCCGTACCTATCTACGCAGTCAGGATTGTGACGATGGCCGCAGGTCTCGTAGCCTGGAAAATAGATTGACGGGCGCCGCTGAGTGGACGGATAACTCGATAGGCCGCATATTCGAAGACCCGGAGCGGAGCAAGGCCAATACGCTATTTTCCTGCTCTCTTATTCTTTCCCTCTTGTCTGTCTTATATAGCGACTTGTGAGGTCATCCATCTAGCGATGCTTGTCTGCGTTAGCACTTTCATGCAGATGGACCGTCTGTATGTACAGGTCGTCATTATTAATAGCAACGCGTTACTTATTAGCTACCGCCTACGCCGAATAGGAAAATCGGGTGGTTGGGGGGATCGGGATCTGATTCTCCTTGTTGGCTATTGGTCAATGGCTTTCCCCCAGCCAGGCTCCCCTGTCACCATCCGCGACGCAGCAAACTGTGGTAATGCGACGCGCGCGTATCAGCGTTATCTACAGTTTTGAACCGAAGAACATCGTCGTGGTTTGGGAAGATTCAAGAAGAGAGGTAAACTCCCAGTTGGCTGTATCGTGGGAATACACCACATGGATAACCCGAGCGTGTTCCCGTAGTAGCACAGTCGTCGCTAGCCGTGAGCTACGAGACGAAATTGTACAGTTTCCCCGTTGCTTGGCCTCGAGCTAAACCACTCTCTGACTTGACGCCCCACGGGTTATGCCACATGAGTGTGCTTCAAGTGTCTTAGACAGTGTATCGTGGCATTAGCCCGCAGACTAAAAACCCGTAGCTACGGGACGGACACTAGCACAAGAATATCGTCTTGGTAGGAGGTATGAGCACGAGAACAACTTGGAAAATAACTCGAATGATGATGATGTAGAGAGCCGAGGTAACATGTAACGAAACCTACTGTAAGAGCTTGTTAGTACGGGGGTACGAGGTTTCACCCATGCTTTAAAAGTCGAATTACATAGTAATAGAGAAAAGTACGAAAGACGATAGACGATAGACGATAGACGATAGACTCGAAAGCCGAGAGATGAAACCGACATATATAGATCATTGTCTCGATGGCGAAGCCACTATCCAATAGTTGACTCAAATGACGAGACTTAAAAAAAATAAAAATAAATAAAAAGTCTGGGATGGGGGAGGCTGGAGATAAAGACGTTGATAATAAAGTCCCCTGAACCCTGTCGTTCCTGAAAAAAATATCACTCTTTGGGACGTGTTTGCGCGCGTGGCGGCTGGACCCGTCATAGAAAGTTTAAGAAAAATGAAAAGAAAAAAGGATTGTATGTATGTAATTTCTAGGATCGTCAAGCCGAACTTTTTAATTACTTACTCCCTTTCTTTTTTTTTTTTTCCTTCTTCTCGCAATTAAGTCTATCGAACCCATGCTTTAAGATTCGATAGAGCAGGCCGATAATACATAGCCTACCTAAATATTATCATATTATATACTTCCAAAGTTGCACAGCGTACTAGACTCGAAACTCCGTCTCGGACCCAAATCCTAGGAAGCTTGTTGGACTCAAAATTAAACATCCCTCGTCCGGCCTTTGTTGACCACAGCTCCTAAAGCTTTAGGCTCCTCTACCTAAAGCTCTATGTACTAGGTTAGCAAGTCAGTCAGTCCCCCGGCAAAGTGGACAACTCATCTTGCATCAGAGCTGCTGCACGATAAACGGCCTCCCATTCGCTTGTCAACCCACAGCACGTTCTCTTATTAGAGATCGGAAACCAAACTGCCTGCACCCGGTAAACTAGTACTACCTACCTACCTACCTACCTATCTACCTACACAAGGCTCATGGTTATTCGGATATGGCTTCTTGACACAATTATCTTCTTTTATCTCCTTTCCCTCTTACCTCCCTTGCCCCTTGCCCCTTACGCCCTTGGCCTCGCGCTTCCCCAGTCCAGCGTCACATCCAGAAGGTGAGCGCTTATACATAACGATCCGACGCGGACGCGTGTATATGCAACCGTACGGAGAGACGACCTCAGAAGCACGATCCGTTCCTGCAAAGAACACTCCGTTCATCCTGCAGTTCACCTGAATAATTACCTAGTTACTTTTTAATTATTATTATTCCATCCCCACGCGGATCTTTAGCCAGGACGTACATATATTCCTACTGCATATGCAGATACATGCATAAGCGCGAACACATAAAACATTATTTACATGCGCCGCGTGCCTCCTGTTAAGCAGCAAAGAAAAGGCTTAAACCTCGTGCATCATTATCATCATCATCATCATCGCCCAACCACTACACCACCTACACACGTCTCGCTGCAAAGACGGCCTGTGAGAAACGCCCAACGCTAATGTCGACTTCTGGAGCCGCTTAGAAAAGAAGTTCGCGGGGGCCAAGAGTTTTCTTTTTCGACATTATTCGACATTAGGTGCTACAATATACCAGACCAGTCTCGTAGCGGACCAAAACTCCACATCCGTCCCAAAAGCCTGGAAACTCGCCCAATCGAGGAGGCCCTCGTTGACCTCACACCGCCACCACTCAACTCACTTGGGTCCCTCGGGATCACGAAAAAAAGCGGCCAGCCTGCCTTCCCAGGTTTTTCTGCCAACCCTCCCCCCCTGTCCGGCGGAGATCTCCTAGGTTAAGTTAGATACCTCCCTACATACATAGGTACTCTAGGTATATATGACTTTACCCCGGCTAGCCGTGGTTGTGGTTGTACATACTACCTACTTGCTTTCACGCACGCACGCTCGCTCGCTTGATCACCGGCCAGACTGACGTCGAAATGCTTCACGGTCGAATAAGTCTTAGAACACCTGCCACCACCACCACCACTACCACTACAGCCCTACCTCAGCCTCCGTCATCACTCGCCATACTATTTCCTCCTCGTTGTTTTACCTCTGTCTAAATTTTAATTTTCTGCCCATTTTGGCCCAATTCTGGACTTGCGACTTGGGTCTCTGTCACATTACCTTGTAATACTTTCGCTGTATCATATTGGTCAGTACACTCCCCCTCCCTCCAATAGCAGTGCCAGCGCAGCCCTTACCAGGGTAGCTGTGGCCGATGAGCTTGCGCCAGCTAACACCTCGCAACGCTAGTCCACTGTAATATTTTCGAATGTTTAATTTTGGTTGTGCTGTACTTCTTGGACCAGGTTTTGCGTAGGAAGGTCGTCTCTATCAGGCTTGGAGTTTGTCGACTTTGATCCGAGAAGAAGAAAAAGGGACCCACGCGACCTGCGGAATTAGGGCGACGCTTTGAAGTCCACTTGCGTGTTTTCGACTCTTCCAGCAACTGCTGCTTCTCATGCTTACGTTGAGATTGAGTCGCGTTGCCAGTCATTCGTTATCGAAGTCGTTTGCAGCCAGTGGAAGCTGTTCAGTCTGGGCTTGTCGATCTACTAGCGATTATAGCTCGACCTTAGTTACTACTATCTTAATAGCAGCCGTCATCCAGCTACTTCGACGTATACGGCGTAATCGTCGTGCAAACAGTATAAGGCTCAGATTTATTTGAAAGCGCTATTCCCGTCGTTATTTTTATCGCCTAGGTCCGTCGGCATACCCAAGCAGCACGTCTCTTAGGGAAATCTTTCTGGGAAGCAGCAGGTTTTGTGAGGTATGTTAATCCTACATGAATTATTTGCCCCCCATAGGTTCTCTTATCATACGTCTTCTGGTATCCATAGAGATATCCCCATCCACCTGTTACCTGTGCAACGAAGAACCTTACAGATATCAAGACCAAGATTCTTTTTTGATAATTCCTACAACTTCTATATTCGCAATTCTCATACAACTCTCACGTAGTATAACAGACTTAAACACGTTTCTCACATAATTACAGGACCCCGGTACCCACCCCCTTTTTCGGCGATCTTTTCGATGGCGTCCTCCGAGGTGGACCAGAAGTTTCTCGGACGCCTCGCAAAATCCGTCGAGCCTAACAATGCGTTGCTCGCGTCGATGCTGTTTAAAATATTGGGGCTTTCGATCAATGTAGCCGGACAGTTGGTGAAAGCGCGCAAACAGCGCCGTCTCGATACTACGCGTGTGACTCAGTCCCTCGAGCTCTACTTTCACATATTATGGCTCTCGCGTGAGGGCCTCGTCATGCTTGAGCAGTATGTTTTGCCTATGGTCGGCGACTACGTTGAGCTCAAAGTCCTCGCGTACAAACTACGCGCGTCCTTCTACCACATCTTCGTCCTATTTCATAACAACCCCCCGGTTTCGCCCTTAGGAATTGTGACGACACCCCAAGCTCTTGCCGCGGAGATGACCCCGGAGCCGTTGCGGGTCGATAAGGGGAAGGGCGTGGATAGGAGCAACCCAGCAGCATTCTTACCGCCCGAGTACTTGCGATCGTCGGTACAGCCAACTCACCCGTATGAGCAAGGAGCACCAGCACCGCCTCCCGGTTTTGAAGCGCAAGTTCAGATGCCGAATATAACTCCGGAAGCAGCAGCCGCGTTTCTACTGCCGTCCGTAGACTACCTACCAACAGCACACCAGTACTTCCGAGAGGCTATTTCGCTAGCAGATAACTTGTTATGGGGGTCGCACTCACTACGACTTTCCGTAAAAACGGAGTATGCGGCGTTTCTATACGATTGCGTCCACGACCGAGAGGGGAGCCGACGATTAGCGAAGCAGACGATCGCGGAGGTGTACGAAGCGACTGAGGGCTTGGACGATGATATGTACGACGACGCGTGCGAGCTCGTGACTGTGCTGGGCAAGATGATGAAGCGCGGGTTGGGAGCGGGAAGCTCGCGGAGCGGCGGAAGACCGAGTCCTAGCGCGACGCAAGCCACTGCCGTTTCCCAGAGCGGCGAGAGTAGTGCGACGGTTGTACCGCCTGTTCCGCCTGTCGGCATGGAGAATCCGATATAAAGTCGAGTCTAGAATTCGTACGACGACTTTCGGGTATCCGCGATATTTGATAATGCGGCTACACGTCCCAGTCCCACGCTGTTCGTCTGTACTTCCTACAGGATGTAAAGGAGCAAACAGTTCCGGATCCGTGCCAACGAAGTTCCAGCCAAAGCCCCAAGCCGTGTGCGGCTAAAACGCCATTATATCTCAACTAATAAGGATCCCAGAAACGCTATTTCAACAAATAATACGAACGATCATAATCCACACCTACACACTCAGAACGGTTCATATCAATGCCGTAGTCCTTGTAATTAACTCAACTATACCCCATCCAAGACGTACACGACCAGCACATCCCAGATATCCGGAATTATTAATCCAAAGGGGGGATATTGCTCTACCTACTTACCTACGTACCTCATACATACATACACGCATCCTACCGCATCTCATACCCACCAAGAAATAACTAATAGCCATCCCCCTCCCCAGCACACTTTATTTTCTCGTTCATAAAAGCGTTTGATGATACCCAGTTCCGTCCAGCGAGGCGGACAGACGGATAGAGAGAGAGAGAGAGAGAGAGAGTGAGAGTGAGAGAGAGTGAGAGAAAGATGGTGGCCGCGCGCGCCCCGTCGTTGTATTACATTACATTACAGTACCACGTGTATTATACAGCATAGCCTACCTAGGTACCTAACTATCAAGTTAGTTAGAGGCAGATAGTTGCAGCATACCTAGGTATCTAGTAGTTCCGAGGGCTTTAGCCAGAGCTCTTGTTTCGAAATATTACAAGAAGAAAATAAGCTTTTGCAAAATCTTAACAGTTTGAGGACTTTGTTGTTGCGTCTTGTGTCTTGTTCGTGGGGTTGTTGACTATGGGGTTTGCACCTGGTTAGCTTGGATGCTGTGAAATGACTTGCGTCTATGATTTCTTATTACTGAACGTGCAATACTTGAGTTCTCTAGCATACCTCTAATTAACAGTACAGTGGTGAGCCCAAGAGATTGGATGAGATAAGTACAGTCTTGAATGGTTCTTACTTAGGTGGGTGCACTTGCATATATTAAATGCTCACTTTCTATAGGCTTGTCTTATATTGAACAGACATACGCTCAAGCGTACGTACGTTCTATTACAGGAAGTAGTTAAAAGAAATCCATGCTACTAAACCTTTAACCCCTCGGCTCGTGGAAAGAGATGGCTCAACTACCTACCTACCTAGGTAGGTACCTAACAGGTAGGTAATAAGTATGAATCCACCCGCGACGCTGTGTAATGTCTCACACTTCTTATCAAATCACAGTCAAACACTAGGTCGACGAATGATTCTTAGAATAAAACCTGCAAACAGTGTCTATGAAAAGAAACGCAAGTCTATTTCCCTGCAAACGCAACTTAGGGTATCCCATATTCACACCAGCTCAATGCCTGCCTGGGCACTCTGTCCCTGTCCGTATCCGTATCCGTGTCCGTGTCCATATCCATCTTCCTATCCCTCCGTACCCTGGGCCGTCCGTCCCATCTCTCGAAATCTCACGATCCCTTTCCCACCCTTGCTACCCTCGCCCAGATCCGGGGGCGCAGTCCCCCCCCGCTTCACGCCGTTTCCAACTCCCCTCCCCTCGGCAGCCGCCCTCGTCCTCTTCTCCCTCTCCATAACCACGCTATCGCGGCTCTTCAAGCTCAGCGGCGGCGGCGGCCTCCCTTTGCCTCCCTACGCCTCCGTAGCGGCCGCGGCTTGCTCTTCGTACTCCGTGCTACAGATCTCATCCAGCTCGCCCACGATGCGGATCATGTACCCGAAGATCGCCAGCCCCTCGCTCGTCACATCAGCGCGCTCCTCTTGCGTCAGCTTCGGCTCCGGGGGCGAGGTAGCCGCTGCCAGCGTCTCCTTGAACCGCCTCTTCAAGTCCTCGCCGTTCTCCGGCGTGTCGAACAGGAAGAAGTTGAGCGGGGGCGGCTGCCTGCTTTGCTTCCGGACGACGTCCCTGACGCAAAAGGCGTCGTACGCGCCGGGTATTCTAAACTCGGGCTCGGGTCTGTCGGAGGAGGAGGACGACGACGACGGCCCCAGACTCGACCAGAACCCGGTGCTGCGGTCGACGCGCTCGAGCGACGCTCGGATAAAACGGCCCCCGGCGAAGAGCGCCATGTACATGACCCAAGAATAAGCGACTAGCACGTGGGGGCGCGCCTGGACAGCCTCGCGGATGTGCTTCTTAAACTCGACTAGCACGGGCGCGCGAGACACCGATTCCATTCGCGAGCGTACGATGTCATCGTTCCGTCCGAGCAGCGTAACGATATCCTCCTGTAGGGCTCCCGACCGCGCGAAGCCCTCTACGCGCAGATCTGCTAAGAGCAAGCGTATCCGGGGCTCTACTTTTGTAGCAGCAGGGGAGTCCTCTAGAATATTATCCCATTCCCTCTCGAAGGTCTGGTAGATGGGTGCGATGTGCAGTAGCCCGGTGACATAGTTCTTGGCATCATCAGAATGTGGAGGGATAGCTAGACGCAAGCGAGAGGTAACTAGTTTGTTTAGCTTGGTGTGTAAGGGGCGTATAGCGGCATTGATCTCCTCGCCCAGAGTGGGAGTAGCGGTGGTAGAGTCTTCAGTCTTGGAAGGCATATTGATAAGTGATGGAAAGTTAGGGTTAAAGGAAGTGTAGTAGGTAGGTGGCTTTTAGAAAATTTAGGTTGTATAGGTTGACGGTTGCAACAATCAAGATTAAATAAGTGAAGCCTGACTTAAGATATGTAGTTGATTCGGTGATGGAGCAGGTGACTAGTGTTTGTATGTAAGAGTCGAGTCACACTCCCAGTCACAACCAAGATTCCATCCCGAAGAGACAACCAACGACGTTTACATATGACCAAGGCAAGTGTCTGCCTGTACCTACTATACTGGCTGGTGAATAGGGTAGGAGTGATGGCTGCTGCTGGCCTGGTTAAACAGGTTGAGAACACTCGGATGTCTGAACGGCGAGAAGGTCCAACGAGAGACAACCACGCGCTTTTGTGACCCTTGAGTAGGTACCTAGGTAACAACTCAGGTAGGTGATCCGACACGAGGAACGAAATAGAAATGAGACGTTGCGGCTCTGTCGTGCACACACAAAACTCGCAACCCCGAACTACCTACCTGTCAAACAAATCACTCCTCGAGCCGAGCCAAGCCAAGTGAGTGGTGGCGGGTTGATGGCAGCAAGCATGGAAAATACCTCACCTAGGATACTTACATTAGACTTCAGAGCAGTTCAAACGAACTCGACACCTCCGTAGACTATATATATGCCTCTAGCCATAGCGCATCCCTGCCTGGCTAGAGAAGAGACAAACACTCCTGTTTCAAATAAGAACGATCTAAAAA
Organism: Daldinia grandis; assembly: GCA_022432525.1. Taxonomy (NCBI): domain Eukaryota; kingdom Fungi; phylum Ascomycota; class Sordariomycetes; order Xylariales; family Hypoxylaceae; genus Daldinia; species Daldinia grandis. The sequence continues at coordinate 3,220,878 of JAJKLB010000001.1, forward strand.
CCCCAAATGAATGATTCAAATCGGGAACCCACTGATGTCATTCACCGCTGGTTTGCAAAATATACTATCACCTCGGAGGCTAGCGCCGTTAGGGTCTAGACTGGTAGTTAACATATTTTAACTTAGCTTAGTTTAGGTACTGGAACAGGATGCGTGACTGTTATCACATGGGCCAGCCTATGAATCTAGTTAAGTGGAAGTCACCTGCTCATACAGCCTTAAGAATACCTATATAAGAATATATTATTCAGATTTCAGTTGACAAATGCTGAATTTTAATAACATATTATAGATACCCATACCTATGCACCTACTCAGAGATAACCTTCATATTAGGTAGCCTGGTTACGTGCGGCATCCGTCTCTTAGTCCTGCGTATGATACAGCCCGACAATACCCATTCTATCTATGATATGTTAAGTTATGCAATATATCCATGCACCAGTTGCCAACCCCAGTTCTTATAACCATGACGCCGCGTTACTAATAGTAGTCCCACCCATGAACAAAACAAGGTTAACAAGGCTAGGTACCTAATGAGTAGAACGCTACGGCTCTGCCGCTCTGTTACTCCTTTCAGGACCAGCCTTCGCTTCGTCATCCTCGTCATGACTCTCGTTGTTGACGAAGACGAAAGAAACCAATACAATTGCAGCGCCGATCCAGTATATGAAGCTGGAATATTGCGCGTATTGTATCATTTCGCCGATTAGGGACAGTGGTATAGTTAAGGATAGACCAACGGTGACTACTAACGGCGTCGTGAGTAACATTGCGTAGGCCCACGAGATGTCCGAGACGAAGGACGACAGCGAGTTGAGTATGATAATTGCCCAAACCTTGCCGCTTGGAGGTAGTTCAAACTATTCTCTGTTAGTTAGTGACTTCTGAAAGCATCATCGTGACTGCAGGTAAGATACATACCGGCTCGATTCCTGTGAAATGCAGGATGAAAAATAGAGGCCACAGAATAAGAATATTGAAGACTCCCACGAGCCCGAAAAATAAGGGCATGTTCACGCGCTCCTCGTTTCCGATGCGCACCTTCATCACCACGACATACAGCCCATAAACGACCGCGCTGAAGAAGGCCATAGCGTCGCCGATAGCGATCTGCTGATGGCTCTTGTGCGGGAAGCTTCCCCGGTTATCGTCGTTGTCCTGGCCCGACAGGTCGACGGTCGAGATGAGGATAATTCCTGCGAGCGAAGCCAGAACGCCGATTAGCTTGCGCACCGAGAAAGGCTCGATACGCATGACGGCGCAGAATATCAGCGTCCACACGCTACTCGTAGATGTGAGGATTGTAACGCTCGCCACGCTCGTGTACTCCAGGCACGCTGATGCGAAATAGTTACCCAGGAACCAAATCATGCAGAACTCAAGGCTGTACCGCGCCGTCTCCAGGAACGAAATCTTGTCCGATGTCCCCGGCGGATCGATTATTTCGAAGCTCCCCTCGTCGTCAGATAGTAGCCGCTCGCCTACTGTAACCGCTTCCTCCTCCTCCTGTGTCTTTAGTCTCTCCACCCCTTGGTATCTCACTCTCCACTCCTGCATCGCTTGGTTCTTGACGCGGGTAAAGCCGCCATTTTGTATTATCTGTTTTATGGATATAGGGATCATCGATAGCGCAAATACGGATGTGTTGATATACACTAGGAAGAATGGCTTATCGTAGGTGTGATCGGAAAAGATATACTCGTAACTATGTTAGCTGAGAGCACCCCCTGACCCTACTTGTAGAATACTCACGCTGGCGAGGAAGTTCGACGCCGTCCACAGGAATACGGTGAGTAGTAATAGACTAATACCCAGGGTTCTCCTGGCCATATTTCTAATCCCTCCTTTCCGTCCCAAGCTTGGGATACTTCCCCAGGATGCGGATGCCCCGGACATGTTCTCAGGCGGTACCGGTGGCTCGGAAAGTCTCCTTCTAGGAGTATCAAACCCGGGCTGCCTCTGATCCGCCGTAATTATCGATTCTGACGCCGCCATATCGTCGTCCGATAAGCGTAGTGCAGCGTAGAAAACCTATGTAATCTATGAATCCCGCCGGGATGTTACAACGGTCGCGTGAGACGGAAGCATTTGTTATCCGAACAAAAAAGAGAGGATCGACGTTAATAGTCGCAAGGATCAAGTCTACATAGGAGCTAGAAGGACATAAAGACACCAACACGAGGGCAGAAAAAAACGAAAAGTGTCTGAAAGAGGGTGAACTTGGAGGGTTTGAAACATGCACATTGAAGGGTTCAATCCTGGTGATGCGGCGCCGTCGGCCATCCGAGACGCCGAGATGTTAAAACTAAGACCCCTGAGCTTTCTGCGTACCTATCATACTACATAGGTACCTACGGAACCTAGCGTGTTATTTTAGGTCTTGCGGGACACTGACAAGACCTCTGATTAGGATGATAGATTAGGATGTACTTAGGTACCTACCTATTATGTAGATCATCCCACCATATAAATGTACCCAAGATGATAGGTTGGCTGGTGACTTGATAGACATAACGAATCATCACCATACTCTCGGTTAGGCAGCAAAGAAAACGGTCGCAAACTCTAAGGCAGTATTGAAGAACCACAGTGTAGGATATGAATAAATAAACACTTCTGAATGCTACCTGAGAAATATGAAGATGTCTGAATCGAGACCTTGAGACGTAAACCTGGATGATGAAAAGACGCCTAAGCCTCAATTCTGCAGTGTATTACTGCACTGTTGAGACTAAAAACCAAAGATGCAATGTATCAACTGCCTCTATACACTCATTATGGACGCGGTTCTGAGAACCCACTGCTTCGCATCTGTAACATGTCCCTGAAAGCCCCTAAAATCTGGAGTCTTCCATATAAAGAGCTGAACGATGGTCGAGAAAGCGCATTGGGCTGACCAAGGTTCAGCCGAGCTGGGTGACCTTTGAGATTTATGACATGTCGCATAAAATAGACGGAATCCCTCTAATATTCTAGTTGGCGGTCCTTAACATGCGCATCCATCGCGGTCGTTCTCGATGTGGATGTTGATGGGGTCTTGGAAGTCTCCACTGAACTCTTCGGACTCCTCTTGTGCCAGGGCATGCCGTGCAATGACTATAATGCGGGTTAGAATAGGCACATGGACGAAAAGGGAATTAAGATATACCATCAAACGCTTGCTCAACGTTGACCGCCTCCTTCGCACTAGTCTCGAAATAGGGGATATCGCCCTTAGACTGGCAGAAAGTAGCTGCCCTCTTACTCGAGACCTATAGATAATGAGTGGGTGATCCGGTTGTTGATCGCGGGTTGGTCTCAACTTACTACTCGCTTGCTCTCGTCAACATCGATCTTGTTTCCGAGGACGACCTTTAGTTCGGTTAGCTTAGTTCCGAATCAAGGCGGAACGATTGTTCTTACGAAAGGGAAGTTCTCGGGATCCCTCGGAGAAGCTTGGATCAAGAACTCGTCTCTCCAGCTATCTAGCGAATCGAAACTCTTCGAGTTGTTGACATCAAAAACCAACACGCAGCAGTCGGCACCTCGGTAGAACGCAACACCTAAAGATTGAAAGCGCTCCTGACCGGCTGTATCCCAGAGCTGCTTCCTGTTAGCGACCGGCTTTAATGAGCTTGCCGCCATATCGTACCTGCACTGTGACTTGTTGGTCGTCGATGAGGACCTTTTGGATTAAGAAGTCGGCACCGATGGTAGCCTTGTAACTGGCGCTGAACTTCTTGTTGACCTATCCAGCGTGGAATATTAGTTTTGGGCTATTTGGGCATCGTAACCAGGGAGTCGTAGAGGAAACTAGTCGAATTAGAGATCATAACATACATATTGATTCAGTAGACTCGTCTTTCCAACACCGCTATCGCCAAGGACAATCACCTAAGTATATTGTGTGTCAGTTTATGGGATCGTGCCAAAAATGTGTATGCAATAAGAATGATATTTATCGTTACCTTCAAGATAGCCCCTTTCCTAGAAGCCATGGCGGAGATCGGAGGTGAAGCTGGAGACTCTTGGTAGGTTGCTTCAAGGTTGAAGAAGTTCACGGGTTTAACTTGGGGCTATTGGGGGTCTCGGATTTATGTGCTAGTTAGAAGAGTGGGATTCCGATTGAGGTAACGAAACTTGTGCGACAGTTAGTGGTAGGTCGTGATAGGACCGTGTTGTATTGTTGAAGTCGAGACGGGAGTTGTAGTTGCAGATGTTATTGTACCTGCTTGAAGGCCTGGGGCTGCTTAGATGGATTAGCGCTGGCTGGTTGACTGGCTGACTGGTTGGTCGGACCTGCGCTGATACCTACCTGATTTAGATCCTAGCTGATAAGGCGCTGTATGTACATAGCTTGTTCCTTTAGTGAGCACGAGATCAGGCGGTAATATAATGGAACACTAGCTGGTCGCAGCCACATTCCCCAACCTAGCACAATGATTTGAAGCCACAAATTGCCGGGCAGCATCTAAGGTTTGTTTCAACCAAAAATGTTTACTGAGCTTTTACTTGAGGGAGTTAGACTTTGGTCTGATAAATATATGACAAGAGCTGACAGAAGCCAAATGGTTTCAAATGACTAACTACCGGTGTTTTCCAACTAGTTAACCTAACCTAACCTAGTATTTTATATTTCGGTAGATTTTGGGCAAACATACAAATTCAAAGGCTACTGTAGGAAGCAATATAGAATAGTACCGGTATTTCAATAACTACCTTAAGGTATCTACATAATCTTAAGAGACTAATACCGACATTGATTTGCTCGGTCTTCCAGAGCCGAAGAGCCTCCATTTTTACCACCGCTACTACCTACATTATGGAAGGCGAATTCTACCCAGTAAACCCTGCCAAGGGTTAAGTAGACCTTCAATCACGAAGTCTTGTCATGATGTCATACTTCATCATCCCCCTTATGGCATCACAGTTATGACTGCTTTGAGCTTTGATCGACTGCTATTATCTTAAGCCACTGTATGTTTTTATACAAAAGCTTGCCTCTCTCTATTTTCTCCCAAGTCGTATCATTATTCAAGAAAGTATTCATTGTCGTTGATATTAAAGTTATTCACAATGGTAGCTATTCGTATTAGTAGCTCTTTAAACGCCCTGAGGGCTACCCGGACACGCGCTCCTCGAGCTTGCCGTAGCTTTGCAGCTAGTCCTCGTTACTTTTCATCAGGTTATGGTGATGGGGATGGAGACCCAGCTGGACAGGACCCTCAGAACCAGCCATCGTCAAGCGATAAGCAGCAATCATCAGAACACCCTGGCCCAAGCCCACCGGACGTGGGTAAGGGAACAGGAGGTGGTCCTACGAAGGCCGCCTTGTCAGAGAGTATGAAAAATGCTGCTGCTCGCGAGTCCGGACAGAAGTCCCCCGAGGATGCCAGCGCGCAGTCTGGGGGATCCAGGTCCAAAGAAGCTACCGAGACGGGAGAAAGTCCCACTGGCGGGAAGATTGCCAACGCGGCGAGCCAAAATGGAGGTGAGGCGCTGAAGGGTCCTCAGGGCAAGGGCACACCCAGTCCCAAGATCCACAACCAGGCGGTGCCCGCCGTCAAGGAAGGCCTGAGTGACGAACAAAAACAGGAAGTCGAAAGGCATAACCGGGACTTCGAAAAGCGTCACGACCGAGCGGCACCCGCCTCCGATGACAAAGTCGACCCTAAGTTCTGGAAAGGGACGTGAGTAACGCGTATGATTGTTCTGCGTTCTTGTTTGCGGCTGCGTTTCAATATATTATGGTATACTGATCTGTGATGGACATAGCGGCGGTCTTCAACAGGAAGAGGAAAAGGGGGGAAAGGGAGTGGATTGGAATGCTTAGTCGAATGAATTATCTTGTATTTGCTTGTGAGGCAGGCATTCTGATGCGTCATTCGGGATGTGCAAACTGTACCTTTTATATCTTATTGTTGAAGTTATTATGCTAAGGACAGAATTGTTGTTATAGCACTATACATGTTGAGTGCCTAGGGTAGTCAACTCGTCTAGATACAGAAATAGTGCTATCGAACCTACCCTAATTAAGTGATGTGGTTCGCGGTAAATGAAACAGAAATATGTAAATGTCGACTTGGAGAAATATAGTGGTTAAAGGTAAATTTAGAACTCTATAATCTAACCTAGGTGAGTTAAGTTGAGGTTCGGATTCACGGATTCAAAATCCATCAATGGTCCGCACTTGCCCCGCTAGCTTATCCCCAGCAATTAAAACCCCCTGTATTCGTACCTAAGGTACCTAAGGTAGGTACCTAAGTGTAAGTGCTCGTTAAACATTATTAACTCCTTATCTACCTGCACCTAACAAAGCGTTCCAATCAACTTCCTATATGACTTCGATGCGATCCCATGGATAGCGAGGCATTTACTAGACAGAGATTCGATGGCGGATGAGGATCTCCTACATAGGATCCACGGACTGGAGGACTTGGATCTAGCAGCCCTTTTATGTCTCGTCAGTCGCGAACACTGCATCGTCAGCACCGAGCCAGAAGAGCTCGACACTTTGGTTGAAGAGCTGCGACTCGTTGCCTCGCAGACCTTCAATCTATCATCCGCTCTAGTAGATTGTACACCACATACCACCCTCGACGACCTCGCTGCCTCTATCCAGCTTCGTCCAGCTACACCACCGCCGCAGCTCTATCCTCCAACTCCGCGCACTCCATCCGTCTCCCCCCTTCGACGTCGAGGAACCGATGCGTCCTACTTCCACAACAGAACCGCGACTCCCACTACCCCGAGGGCCCAAAATCCATTCACGGGGACGCCGCCGCAGATTGCCAACGTAGTCCTAGCGAAGAATCTCGACCGAGCTCCCAAGGACGTACAAATCCAATGTCTAGAACTTCTACGGACGAGGAGGATTCTAACGCGCACCAGCGTGCAGACGGCACCTAAGCAGTTCCTATTTGTGGCCGTGCTCGAGTCCGCGGGCGCGGGACGGCTCGTGTCTCACCTGAACGACTTCTTCTATGTTTCACACTGGCACGATCCCGAGGATGGCTTTGCGCATCTGGAAGAGGAGGAAGATAGAAAAGGGGGGGAGACAGCTAGTCTAGACAGTGCCTCGAGCGTAGTTCGGCGGAGCACCGCGGACTCGATGTCCGCTCCCGTACTTACGTCTACGCCTCGGGCGGGTGCTAGTCGTAGCAGCGCGACCTACGTAAACCGGGAAGATCAACTTGCCACGGATCAAATATCCCTCTCTAGTTCACGTGCGCCTTCATTTGCGTTCCCATCTATCAGCGAAGCTGATATTGCAACACTAGCCCTCCAGGCGCGGCAGGTCAATCAGGATATTGAAGTGTTGCGGTATCAGATGAACATCGTGTCCTTTATACGCATGCATCGAGCCGTTGCGCCGGGCGGAGGCGGCGCGACACCTTTCGCTACCAAACACCTCGACCAGCTGGCCAAGTGTCTCGCTGCGCTACACGGCCTCGACTACGTTACCCCGTCTCTAGTTGGGCTTGCAGTTAAGAAGATATACCCGCATCGCATCCGGATCGCCACCCCGGGGCAAGAACGTAGCATGCAATGGGGCAGTGATCTTGGGGCTATTGAGACACTGCTGGAGGGCATGGATGCGGAGTATGTGATAGAAGATGTATTGAGTATGGTTGAGGCACCGTTATAGATAGGTTATGATACCCAGGGTTAAGTCACAGTTCGATAGCACATAATAATAGAAGTAATAAGGTCTAAAACATTGATTGCGTCCTAATGTTTTCATTCGTGATCTTCCTACAGTACAGTTCGCCCATTCCCTATACTTATCTTCGTCCAAGACGGAAATACAGACGTCGTATTTCGTACTACACTTTTACAACCAGATCCGAAAAACGCCGGCCTCGCAGGGCAACTACCTAAGTTATCCGCCGTGCCCGTGCCTCCTCATCATTAATTATCTAAACTTCCTAATAGACACGTTCCTAATCTTGCTAGGGTAGCGTGTAGTGCAATTAAAAGGTCTGAGTGACCTTGCAGGACCAGCCGGAGTTCTTTGCTAATAAGGGTAGACTGGAATCTGTTAGTATTTACACCGGGTTAAAAGGGGAAAGAGGCGCGATGAGCTTACCTGGCACCTAGACACCAGCCTAATTCGTTGCCCTTGATCTTCTTGGCGATCTTAACCTCGCGGTCAATAGGCATTTCGTAACCGCTGTGCAGCAGTCCCATCATAAAGTTGAGGTCCAAGCAGTACTCGCCACGGTCACGTAGCTCTTCTAGGGCCTCTGGGATATTGGTAAATGCACCCCACGAGTCCTCGCCGCCGCACACAGCGTTAGTGAGGTCGTGCAGCTCCCGGAGCGTGAACGAATCGGGCATTCCAAGAGGCTTGGTGCGGTCGTAGAAGAAAGAGAAGATGTAGACATCCTCCTTAGCGAAGGTCTTGGCTAGTGGGGGCTGGTGGACGCCGTTAAAAGAGCAGGGTGCGAGCTTGCACTCGGCGTCCTTGTATAGAATCCTCTCGACCAGAGCGCGGCACTGAGCCGGAGCAGGGTTCATGAGGCCGGTCACGTTAAGCTGCAACTCGCCAGTACCTAGGGGGCTGTCGTCGCCAAGTTTAACTGTAATCTTATCGGTCTGACCCGCATTAATACAAGGGTGGTTAAGAATGGGCTTTTCTAAGAAGGCCTTGCTCTTCTCCTTCTTGTAGATATCATGTAGCAAGTTCAAGTGGATAGAATTGCGAGCTGCCATCAATCCGTATCCAAGGTGAGAGTGCTGGTAGAGCTCAAAGTTTCGACCGCCGAAGGAGAGCTCGTACTTGTGGTCACCTTCAGCCAGCTTCTCGGGCATGCCACCAGAAGCAAGTCCCTTGAATGTGGGCTCAAAGACAATCTGGGTAGAACCACCACCAAGGTCAAAGATGGCGGCGGTTGGGCTCTGGTCAGGACCACCAATCTTTCCTAGAAGATAGTTGGTGGTAATCCAGGCGTATACACCCTCGTCAGAGCCGTCCATGATCGCAACACCATTCTCCTCTCGGGAGACGACGGGGAAGGGATAGTCCTTTTCAAGGTGTTCCCGGACAGTCTCAAGGATCTTTCCACTGGCCTCCTGACCTATCATTCGCAGACCAGCGGTCGCCTTTACGGCAACTGGGCTGCAACCCTTCAACTTGTCGGGAACGGTCTCCATCGCGACCTGCATGAGGCTATCCAAGGTCTTCGCGGCGGCAACGGGGTCGTCCTTATACTTGCTCAAGCCGCCAACACCCTTCTCGGTCATTTTGAACTCTTCCTTCTCCAACTCTGGGGTCGGGCCACAGTTGTTGAACTTGTAGACGTGGATACGAGATCCAGTACTACCAGCGTCGATCATGAGGACATATTGTACGATTGGCTTGTCTTTAGAAAACGATTTCGTACATCTAGAGGTTCCGTATGATGAATCGGACGGCACCTGGCCGCCAGAATGCGATACTACAAAAATTAATTAGATTGCTATTTTGAAGGAAACCATCAGACTTAGTTGAAGTTAAGAGGCAACATACCACCCTTATATACTTCTACACCTCTTGGCGAGATGTAGTAGAACAGGAACACCAAGAAGACAACGATGGCCGTGGTCTTCAGCCATCGCGTCCTTTGGGTCTGGTTCATGGTCGCAGCCTGTAATTTCTCCACGATGCCGGGTTCTCGGTGGCCCGAGTCGTAACGTGCAGGTTTCTCGTGAGGGTCGTGTCTAACTTGCTTCGTAGGCAGCGAAACTGATGTTCTCCTCATAACCTTTGCATACGATGCATTCCCAAGAAAGCCGGGGAATTTAATTGGTAGTGAAAGAGTGAAAGAAAAGGCAAGAAAAAATTAAAAAAAGAAAACCTAGAGAAAGCCAACGAGGGATCAGCTTAACATGCGAAAGTCTAAACCAGACAGGAGCGAGGATCAATGCCAGATATGAGAATCGTTAAATAGGGTAATGTGGAAAAGGGGGGCGGCGAACACGAGGCAACACAACTTGTCCAAATGGCAAATGGCAATCTCGAAGATTTTCCAATTTCAACGGTTTCTAATGTTCCCTTATCGATGACCCCTGAAGATGACTTGGCTACATGTACATATGTAGGTTCAGGTAGGTACCTAGGTACCTAATGTACTTGAATTTAGTTGGCACTCCAAGGCATTTCTGCATACCCCTGTCATCTTTGTACGTAACCCCGTACCCTAGCAGCCCTGGCAGACCTTGGCATGTATGTACATGCATCTATGTAGCATCTGGCATCTTCAAGCCTCGACTTCCCACCGTGTACATACCTAACCTAAGAAGGTACATCTCTCTATGTACCTTTGTTACTAGAAGGTACTGCGACGCTGCTGCTTGTTTAACATCGAGTTGACGTACATGTCGTTGCCTCCAGTCATCACCATTATATTATTCGGCGGATTCGAATTTTACTTCGATTAGACTTAATTACTTTTTATTTATTTAACTTCACATCGCGAGATCTCTTCTCGATTCTAGACCTAACGTTTGAAATATTCCATTCAATCATACAGACGCTGAGAAGATAAAGCGGACTTATAAGAACTTAGACAGCGATAACAATTATAAAGCCAGTCGTCATCACAAGAACTTTCGCGATGGACGTCCATCTTCTTGTCTACGACCTATCAAATGGCCTGGCTAGGCAACTATCCCTTGGACTGCTAGGCTTTCAGCTTGATGCCATTTATCACACTTCAATCGAATTAGACAACAAGGAATATGTCTATGATAGTGGTATAAATGTGATCCGACCCGGAACCTCTCATCTGGGTCAACCTTTAGAACGAATTCATCTCGGGAAGACTGAGCTACCTATAGAGGTGATCCTTGAATATCTCGATTCGCTCAAGCACATATATACCCCCGAAGTAAGTTAAAGAGATAATTTCGATGAGTGCTATATGCTGACTACCTCTATAGGCCTATGATCTGTTTCGACATAACTGCAATAATTTCAGCAATGATTTTGCCATGTTTTTATTAGGAAAAGGTATACCGAGCCATATAGCAAATATGCCACAAGCTGTTCTTGATTCGCCGTTCGGAAGAATGCTGCAACCTCAACTCGTGCAGATGGTTGAACAGAGAAAAGCTCAGCGAGGCGGGCTCCTCGGGATCCAGGATAATGTTCAACCGCACACAAACGGTGCTGCAAACGGCGCCGGCTCATCAGCTCACTCTCAACGTACAAGCGTAATAAACGTAACTAATATCCGGGAGTTCGATGATGTGCTAGAAAGAGCCAAGAAATCATGTGCCATCGTCTTCTTTACTTCGGCAAGCTGCGGTCCCTGTAAAGCACTTTATCCTCTATACGATGGTCTGGCAGCGGAGCACGGGAGTAAAGTCGCGGTGGTGAAAGTTGATATATCTCGAGCCTTTGATGTTGCACAGAGATACTCCATTGGGGCAACACCTACATTTATCACATTCGTCCATGGTAAAGAAGGGGAACGATGGATGGGCGCAGATGCAACTCGGCTTAAAAGTACTGTCGAACTACTGGTTCAAATGGCGGTTCCGAGCCATCCGCACCGAATGCTTAGGCTACCTCGTTTTTCGAACGCCGAGTTGAAACCAGTACTATACGAAAAAGTCCCACCGCTTTCTAAGCTATTGTCTAAGCTAGGGCCAAAAGCCGACGACCCTTCGATTCAGAGTGTGAAGAACTTCATTGAGACTCGGTCGTCTGAAGGTCCTGCAGAAGCTCCACTACCAGACTTGCCCGCCTTCTCTAAATTCCTATGCTCTGCAGTTGAATCTCTGCCTAAGGAAGTCTTATTCACAGTTGTGGATCTCTTCCGCTGTGCCCTCGTGGACGAACGGTTTAGCGGATACTTCGCAGAAGAGCATGATCAGAAAACGGTGGTCACGCTTCTTGACGTTGTGAATAAAGAGAGTGATTGCCCTTACGCTCTAAGACTTGTTACTTTGCAGATGGCTTGCAATCTATTCTCAAGCCACCTGTACGCCGAGCAGATCCTCAGGCAAGAGACGCTACGAAGCCATATCACGCGGCTGATATCATCAAGCTTCCTAGACGACAGTCGCGATAATATTCGAGTAGTCGCAGCATCATTGCTATTCAATGTGGCTATCGCTAATTACCAGACGAGACAGGAGTCAGGAGACATCCTTCCCGAGGATGACCAAGTAGAGCTTGCCGCGTCGGTAGTGGAAGCCATATCTCAAGAAGAATCCTCTAACGAGGCATTGCACGGCATGTTGTTAGCACTTGGGTTCCTTGTTTATTGTGCGCCCATAGAAGGCGACCTCGCAAATTGCCTGAAAATTATGGATGCAGAAGGAACTATTCTTGGGAAGAAGAGAGTATTTTCAAAAGAACCGCTCATCACTGAGGTAGGGAGTGAGCTACTGGGGAAGGGCCTTGCGAGAAGATAGGCTCGTTGCCATGGCATCTGATGCTCCTTTTTTGTTGTTGTTGTTCTGCTGTAGCCTGTATACAGCTGTCTAAGGTATTGTACAGCATGCGTTGGTTTCCAGGTCAAGATAGAGAGAATGTGGATTAGTTACTTTTGATATATGCAACTTTTAATCCGTATCACTTCGAATGCCTATTAATTCCACAAGCTCGTATTTTCTAATTTATCAAGAAAGCACTACATACCTCCCGACGCAACATCACGAAACCTTGATTAATTGCCCCCCTCTTACGCAAAGGACGGTAGACGCAAGCCACAAGTAGACGTCACTATCACATCGCGGGGCAATCGGTGCCGGTCCACTGCGGCGCTGCTCTGGCAACCAGCCCGCCCCTGTACAATCCTAAGTAAATAAAGAGACACCCCCGGTCCACTTCCCCATTCTCCAGATGCCTGTCTACGGCATTCCATATCCATATCAGCAGCGCACTAACCACCTCATCAACGACATTTGTATAACATTGACTGGAATGTTAGAATCGCGTCTTATGTCGTCGTTAAATATGAGAGCCATGCATTCGTCTGCTTCAACACCGTCTCTCCGTGCTCGAGATGGCATACTACCGCCCCAAATGAGGATGGATGCGGGAGGTAATGTGAGAGTCGTTGTGAGAGTCCGGGGTTTTTTGCCTAGAGGTATGTATTGCCATTGACGATTCTGCAATTGCCTATTTATTTACTAGATCAATTAATGGATAACTAACTCGGATTGTAGAGATCGAAAGGGGTGCAGAGTGCTTGATTAGCATGGACCCTCACACCCAGATGACTACGCTTCATGTGCCAAATGATCATGACCCAGCGAATGCCAGAGCAAAGTCACGCAAGGTGGTTGAGGAGAAGTCATTTATATTTGATAATTCTTTCTGGAGTCATAATACGAGGGACAGGTATTACGCACATCAAGAAGATGTATACAACTGTCTAGGCGAGGAATTCCTCGACCACAACTTCGAGGGTTACCATACTTGCATCTTTGCCTACGGCCAAACTGGCTCCGGCAAGTCTTATACCATGATGGGTACACCCGACCAACCAGGGCTTATTCCGCGGACCTGCGAAGACTTGTTCCAGCGCATTGAAGCAGCGCAGGAGGAAACGCCTAATATTTCGTATCACGTACGAGCCTCCTACTTCGAAGTATACAATGAGCACGTCCGCGACTTGCTTGTTCCTGTGATACCAAGCCAGCCTCCGTACTATCTGAAGATCCGCGAGTCACCAACTGAGGGGCCGTACGTGAAGGACCTGACTGAGGTGCCGGTGCGAAGCTTGAATGAGATTCTTCGGTACATGAAGACTGGAGATGCAAGTCGTACAACAGCAAGCACTAAGATGAACGACACGAGTAGTCGAAGCCATGCAGTGTTTACCATTATGCTAAAGCAGATCCATCACGACATGGAAACGGATGAGACCACGGAACGTAGCTCGCGAATCCGGCTAGTCGATCTAGCGGGCAGCGAGCGAGCTAAATCTACCGAGGCAACTGGTGCTAGACTGCGTGAGGGCAGTAACATCAACAAATCTCTGACAACGCTAGGCCGGGTCATCGCAGCGCTCGCGGACCCGAAGACACAACGCCCTGGCAAGCGGCACAGAGACGTCGTGCCTTACCGCGACTCTATCCTAACGTGGCTACTGAAAGACTCCCTAGGAGGTAACAGTAAGACGGCAATGATTGCGTGTATCGCGCCGTCTGACTATGAGGAAACGCTATCAACGTTGCGGTACGCGGATCAAGCGAAGAGAATCCGTACTCGTGCCGTGGTCAACCAGGACCACATCAGCTCAGCAGAGCGAGACGCACAGATTGCGGCCATGGCCGAAGAAATCCGAGTATTGCAACTATCCGTATCAGACTCGCGGCGCCGCGAGAAGGACGTCAAGGAAAGCGAAGAGCGTCTAGAGGAGTACCAAAACCGTGTCGCGGCCATGCAACGCATGATGGAGGAGCGTAGTCTAGTGGCTGAAGGAAAGATCCGCAGTCTGCAGACGGAGAATGAAGCCTTAAGACTGCATCTCAAACTTGCGCTTGATAGCCTTAAGAACCCTATTCCAGAGGTAGTTGTTAAGGATGAAAGGGATGGAGCGGATAAGGAGAACGCAGAGAAGGGCCGGGCCAGCCCTGTTGATGAGGCATATTACGGCGAGGATGATGGATATGGATCGGACGTGTATGAAGAGAAGGCAAACGATGTTCAGGACTACATGCACGACCTCCTAGAGGATTTAGCATTGTTTAGAAGGAAGATCGGCGATGACAAGGGGAGGTTCTTGGACGAGGAGGCGAGACACCCACTGGGTGCGAAGGTGAATATTTAGTGCTTGGAGTAGGCTACGCTCTGTGTGGTTGGTCCAAAGGGGATAAGTCTCTTGGTATTACGGAATGGCAAGGTGTTTGGAGTACCGGTTGGATGGGCACTGGTAAATCCGAGTGCAACTGCCGGGGGTTAGTTAATAGGGGGTTCAACACTCAGCTCCAGTGAGTGCTGTACACATAGGAATTGAGAATAGGTAGGTTAGATAACTAGTACCATGGTAAACTTACGAATTTAAGAATGTATGGCTAGGAGGTCGGTTTTACGTTTCCTTGTGGCTACGAAGATGATGTTATTTTGTTGCTCGATTACCAAGAGTCCGGACTAACGATATCAAAGAATACAGTGATCCGCTGAACTCCATATCGTACCTACATGTGTGGGTAAGCATTTGGAGGGGTGGGAAAATGCGTCTCAAGGGATCAATGTCTTACCAATAATTGACGGCAACGCAGATACCTTCTTCGGAACATGATTGCGAGACTTTATGGTACCTTAAGATAGGCCGTAAGCACTCCAACGCTGTCTAGGGCATATCAGATTCATATGCTGGCGCTGACACTCACCACATGGCGGGTAGATATAACATATCACCTGGTTCTAAAGTAACCCTCAAGGGCCGCGCCAAATGCGAGTATTTTGTACCCCGTGCAGTTGGATTATCGGGGTCCCAAATTGCAAAGGGGACTTTATCGCCGTCCTCTCTCTGTAAGTGCAAACCTCCGGTCTCTCGGACATAAGATGCAGGCTCGAGCTCTTGCTCGTTAACACACGGTTGGCACAGGGCGGGCAACAAGACGAAGTGCTTGCGTCCTGCGACTTGCACGTACACGTTTTCATAGTTGTCGCGGTGCAGCGCGGTTACCGACGCGGAGGACCCGATCCATAGGTTCACGGCGTCCGGCTCGTTTTGCAAAGCGATGCGTGCGAAGGGGATGGAGGGCGGTACTTGGGAGTAGAGGGAGGCGTACTCGTTGCGCAGGTTGTCATTCTGCGTCTGGGCATATCGTACCTCTCCTCTGCTCTCAGCCGAGGAGCGAGAGGACGACAGCTCTTGCGATGTCAAGTAGTCGAGAAACGAGCCGAAGAGCTGCTCCTCCTCGTGCGGCTTGGCAAATATCAAATGGCCGTCTTGATCGGTGGGAGCGTCGGCGTTTCCATACGGTGTCACCGCGACGTTGACGTGATGGCCGGCGAGCGACTCCCGGAGATACGAGCCAGTCCAGCGTTTCACCGCCGTCCAGTCGGAAGCGCCACCGCGTACGACGAAGGGTGTATTCCGCGCTACGTACCTCATGAACTCGAGCGGGCTCGGCTCCTCGTCTAGCTCCTCGACTGAGCCGGCGTTGAGCTCGTTAAAGCTAGTGATCAGCTCCGCGATGGGGTCGCCGTTTAGATCTTCGCTTTTCTCCATCTTTTCCCGATGGGTCGACTTTAATATTCGGGGTCTGATCATACGCCCTCCAGAGAAGGGGGTAGGTATATGTAGGTAGGTAGGTAGGTAGGTAGGTAAGGATGACAGGATGCATCCGCCGGTACCGCGCACGCAGATAGGTATTGGATGGAACCAGCCCTACGAAAAAGTATCTCTCCGTTTCTTATCTTCTTTTCTTTTTTCTTTTTTTGGACCTAGTGTACCTAACGTTTACGGGTTATGATCTTTGATTAGCAGCTCCCGGGAATCTGGTTTGGGGAGATCTAATTAGCAACCCTTGCCTAATCTGCCCGGGACGCACCAATAACGGCACGCCAATGGAAGGCATCGTGAGAGAAAGTGAGCTGATTCTCACTTGACGAACCCCGCCCGCAACCGCTGGTCGTCATTAGGATGGAGTTGATTTTCTTATTAGGTAGCAATATAAGCGGTCAGTTACCTCGCGCAGCATGGGTCGATGACAAGTGACAGAATTTGATAAATATAAATATATAAGGAGAGCCCAGCTTTGCTGTTTCCCCCCCTTGGCCCCCCGTTGCGACGTCTACATACATAAATATATCTATTGCATACTCCTCACGATCCTACCTTGCTAGATCTGCTTGCATTTCCTTCCGCCCTTCAATGCCTCGGTCATAAGCTATTGGGGTCACCATGATGCATCAAAGAGCTACAGCTATAGCTACAGCTACAGCTACAATTACGGCTCCATCATAGCTTGGCTTCCTTGATATATTGATAGTCATGTCGTTTGCTACTGATAATATATCTACTGATGATCTCTTAGGGGTTTTATTTGTTGGGAATTCTTCGAACACGGCACTTTGCCTAATATTGGGAGGCGTTTGTCAAAGCCAGGGCCAATTTTGTTGGAGAAAAAAAGAAAAAAAAGCCATGCATGGGCAAAAAAGCAAAGATGGCCATTCCAGACCGAAGATGGAGGAAATCCCAGCCATGAGGGGTAACAGTGGGGTGCCAATTAGGTACCTTGTTGGGTACCTTGTAAGGGGGTCTTGTAGGGGAGGTTTAGGTACATCCTAAAGAATTATCAAGTACTTTGTACCTTGTACTTCTGAGGGGCTTGCTTTGGAGGGGCTACAACGACGTTTTCCCAGGTTACCAGGGAATAGGATCTCTACCCGGCCGTCCGCGAGTCCCGCTAATCCGCCCCGCCGGCGCGCCTCCCAAGTCCCAAGTCCCAAGTCCATGTCTATCTCCCAAACCTAGCACCTACCTACATACATACAATGAGAGAATGGATGGAAGTCGCGAAGGAAAAGAAGAAAAAAAAACAAAAAGCAGTCTGTACAATCACAAAATACGTAAGGCGCTTACCTGACTTGTCTAGGTTAGGTAGGTACCTAGTCTACCTATCGGTACACTGTAAGTACAACCCTCTTTCCCTTGCCCTTCCCTGCAACTTCGAAATCTTCAAAGCGCCCGCCCGAGATACAATAATCGAGATCCGATCTTCCTGCATCCACCTTTTCTACACTACCTTATTACGCATTACGCATTACGCAAGTCAGACGGAGTGAGCTTAACTCGGTCAAGTCAAGGGCGAGACGGTAAGACAGTACTCTAACACGGCGGCGCCGCTCTAGCAGTCTAGTCCTCTTCTAGTAACTTTTTCTATTGGCAATTCACTAATCAATTCCCTGTTATGAAATACGAAGTTCGAGATAGCGTCTCCATGTCCGATTTTCCGCCTTTCGACTTGTCCCTGCTTTTTCCATCGAATAATTCCTACCTCGGTCGCCCGTCCCCGTCCTCGTCCCCGTCCTCGTTCTCGTCCCAAGATCCATCCTCTAGACTTCGGGCCCAACGATGAGACATCTACTGTATTAGATACCCCCCTATATCTCGACACAAGTATCTAACTACCTACTTGCCTAATCCACCTGTCTCTCCATACATCTATGTCGAATTCTATAGATATCTAGCGCTCTTCCTCCTATGTCATAACTTGGAGAGTATAATGCGCCTCCTCCTGCAACTTCAGGAAAGGCCATTGCCTACCGTTCTTCTGCGCGCCGAGTTATCGTGGGCAGCTCGCAATCCGGTGTCTGCCCACCACGTGTGGAAAGAATGATTTGGTATATTCTCTATCCTTTTAGAGGGTATGTTGTGCTCTATCTCGTCTATCTGCTCTGCATACAGCTCAATTGACAAGGTAATCCTAGAACTACCGAAGCCCCCGTGCTTACCGATACGCACCCCCTACGCCGCGCTTTCGCTCGGTATGGAAGATACGCTGCTAGTCATGTCGTCACGACCTTATTGATATCCGTCGCCGTTGCCGCCGTTCTTGTATATCCTTTTCCTTTCCTCTATACCACCGATTTCATCAATGGCGCGTCTTCCCTCCCCGAACATGCCTGGACCGATACTCTACCCCTACACGACAGGAATAGGGCCGAGCCTGACGTTATTATGCGTTCGATATGGGTCCACGGCAACTATTTCCAGGCTCTTAATAGAAACGTCTTGCTCAGCGCTCTAGAACTCCAAGACGAACTCCTTGGTCCTACGGTCAACTTCGATCCGCGACGCCATATTGCCGATGATGCTCAATTTCAAAATGCTACGACTACGGATCTTACCCCGAGTCAGCGTGACGCCTACCATATCGTAAATGGTCTGACTAACGAGTCTTGGTTCTTCCAGTCTCCGCTACAGTATTGGTCGTGCTCTTCGGAGAATATAGAACAGGATGATGATATTATCGAGACGGCAAACGAGAGAAAGTCCCAACCAACATCGGTCAATGTAACCTTGAGGCATTCGACCGTCTTCAGTGGGAAGCGCTTTCAAGATCGTCGGCTTGTCGCCGCTGATGCTCTTGTCATTACCCTCATTCACCTCCGAGACTCTCCGGTTGGTCGCCTATGGCAGGAGAGGATACAGACTCTGAAATATAAGATGGCTGATTATTGGGATATATTTGAGTACTCTCCGAGTGGCAAGACCAGCGAATTATATGAGTTTAAATTTCGTCCCATATCATCTCAAGATGTAATCGTTCTGGGGGTACCCTATTCGGTTCTTCTCATTTACTTCTTGGCAACCTTATCCAATTTACGGGCCGTTAAGTCGAGAATCGGATTGATGGTCACGGTTTTGGCTCAAATCGTTCTCGCCATTCTATCGAGTTTTACCATATGCGCTATACTTAAGATCGATCTATCGAGACTTCCACGTTTGGGATATCCAGTCGTCATTTTCTGTATGAGTCTTGAAAATATCCACCGGCTCATTAACGCTGTCATTCTCACGCCGTCTGAAAATAGTACCAGCAATAGGGTTGGTCAGGCTTTTGGTGAGACAGGCCATGTTGCACTGGCCAGTGTGGCCCAGAATGTACTCCTCTTATACGGCTTTTCGAAAATCGTATCCCCTGGTGTTTCAGCCTTTTGTACCTTCGCAGCTATCGCACTAATGTTCGACTTCTTCTATCTATCCACGTTTTTCCTCTCAGTACTTAGTGTTGATGTCCGACGAACTGAGCTTAGTGATGCACTTGCGAAAGCATCAATCCGAGCTCAACGGTCTGCTTCTGGCCCTCACCCACGTCAAACGTGGATAGATGCGATGCTACAGGGCAAAATCGCCATGTCAACACGCATTGCTGGAACTATCGTCATGGTGGGTTTCGTTGTCCTCGCCCAATGGCACTTTTGGGAGAATGAGGGTGTAGTTAAGTTGCTTAGTCGGATCATTCGCATATCTCCCAAGTATAAAGATCTATCGCCGGCTTCATCCCTATCTGAAGTTCATCAGGGTAGGAGCCCAGCATCGTGGCTCGGTCTTCAAGATCATGAGACAGCTCGAGAACTCATTCATGTTGTTAGGCCCGATGCCCATAGCTACGTTGCAAGAGTCTTTCATCCTACAGTATTTGTGCTCAAGGGATCAGATCGAAATCTTTCCGCCCATGAGCCATGGTTTACATCCGCCGTGTATGATTTTGTACGCCATCAATCAGCACCTTTTCTGCTGATACTACTTATCGTCGCAGCGGCAGTTCGTCTACTGATGAATTATCTACTGTGGGACGAATTAGCAGATTCCTCACGAGCTGGCCCAGATGGGGACACTCTCCTCTCGGTCAAGACTTTAAATATAGGCCATTCCTTAGATGTCGCTTTGCTTTCAGCCTGCTCTGATGGTCACCTTGTGTCTGTAGGGTTAGACCGAGCTGTAAGAGTATGGGATATCAAAGCCGGTGGTAGTAGTTATGTGCTGGGTGAAAATGGGGATTCCTCCATCATCCCGTTTCCAGTCTTAGCTATGTGCATCGATGAAGAGTCTCACTGGCTTGCACTATTAACTTCTGACAAGGTTCTACTCTGGAATCTTGTTGAACTACACTGGGGTCGTCCTATCAGGGCAGAGCCGGATCGACATAAACCGGAAGCCTTCTTTTTCGTTGCTGACGATTCCATGACGATTCCTCCTCTAATCCTTATTCGACGGGACGGTATCATCACGGAGCTTAGGACCGACCAAGCAGTACCCAATAACTACGTATTTACTAAGGAGAGCTCGATCGTCTCCGTTGGCTTTCTTTCGGAAAAGGGTAAGTGAAACTAGTATTTCCGTGAAATGGATTCATATCCGCTAACATTCACAGGGTTCCCTGCTCAAGTAATGGCTTCAACTCGTGAAGGTCAAGTACGCCTCGCCACCCAAGAGGGATCGAGCTGGACCACCGAAATCGTAGAGGTGGGCAATTCTAAGGACCGCGGATCTATATCGATTCAAGCCCTGCCGGAGTTGGGCTTCTTCCTCATTATTCGGTCCCAGACTGCGGACTTAGTAGATGCGCAGACGCTCAGAGCAATCTATACTTTTAAGGTGGATCCAATCCAACCGAAAAGTTTGAAATGTTTCCATTCGAGGCCACGGCGGATGCGATGTGGTTCCCTTGCCTTATGGAGCTTCACGCTGGCATATCTTAATACATATACACGAGACCTAGTAGTACAAACCTATAGTCCGCAGCACGAAGGAGAGTCCTTATGTTTCTGCGACCCAACTTCTCCTACCAGGAAAACGTGCTGTCCATGGCAGAGGGCCAAAGAATCGAGGCGGGTTATTAAGAATCCCGGACTCTGGGATGCTTTGCCCTCTGGAATCATGGTCGGAGTTAGGAGGAAAAATGGAGAGAAGTCTCGAGCAGACGGTCATCTTGACCGTCAGCCCCTTCAACAGCTCAGTGGCCTCCGACGCCGTCACCACACCGTTAAACCTGCAAACGGCCATATTTCCCAAGACAACTGGGAAGTATGGATGTTTTCCCATTTTGGAAAACAGGAGACATGGGAGGCCCTTCCACTGTGTTCGAAGGTCGAAGATGATGGTCATCTGTTCGTTACGAATCTTGGGCCAATGGTCCGGATTGGCCGCTCTTGTTTAGCTGTAGGGCTCAGCAACGTGATCAAGGTCATTATGGTCGGCAATGAGCGATTCGAGACAGGCGATGATTCTCAACCCGGGGACGGGATGCCTGCACTAGGAAGTCGGAGGCGTAAGGGACCTTCCACTCTTCGCGGCAAACCCACTATCCCTTGCGCTCACTGCTGAGGCATATAAATTGCCGGGTTACATTCATAATTTCAGTTCTCACAAAAATATAATTACTTCACGATTGGCGAAACGGATTACTAGGTTCGGACGAGGCATGACTGCATCATGGATATAGGAGGGGCGACCTGGCTGGTTAAGGTCTACGCGCGGGCACATACGCACATATAACCCAGGGTTTATTAGAGGAATGGGCGTTTTTATCTATTTGCTACCATTCTTGGTAAATAGAATTGGACGGGGGAAAGGGTGGGCGTTTTTTCACACGGCACGCGCACGAAACGTAAAAAATAAGGGGTCCATCGAGATGCCATGGGCGTAGGTATAGACACTGGTCCTGGTCTTTAGAGGGGCTCGCCAGGTAGCTGAGCGGATAGAAAAGGGAAAGAGTAAGGGGATTTATGATGTCGGTCGTGACGTCGGGCGTATGGCTCTCCCCTCCAAATGAATAACGGTTGGCGGCATCTTATCTAGAGGTGTCGTCCGCAAGTTTCGACCCGAGCGGCTTGGGCTGCGAGGAAAGGATCTTGTTAATTATTAGTGTGCATGTCTATATACTTCATGCCTACTGCCTATATAACGTATACCTACCTTATACATATACAGCGTATGTTTATTGTACCTATTCATGTTATAATGTCTTATTGCGACTTCATCCATCGTGGTCTATGGTGTGTTGCAGTGCTATGGGATATACCAATTAAAATACCTGACTACAAGATCATAGCGTGTAGTTTGGGTGGTATGCGGAATAAAGGGGGGAAATATCCTGGCTTGATTTTGTTTCGGTATAATTCGTGCTTGTTAACCTAGTTCTTTTCATGTAACTAGCAAGGAAGGTGTATAACTTGTAGATAGTTCTTGAGATAGTAATAGTCCTTGGGTGTTATTTGAAGTTGCTTTTCTACTTAAACTATGCCAATCTTAGGCTACTAGTAATAGTGGTAGAATGACAATTAACTAACTATAGTTTCTCTTGATAAGTATATTCATACCTAGGTCACTACGATATTCTGATCGATCTAGTATAAGCCCTAAGCCAATAGCTTAACACAATCATGTACTATGGCATATCCTTGAATAGGCCGGCTTGAATAGAAGCTCAAGTGATAAGTGTTATTGTTTAGTTTTTTATAGATGACCCTGAGTTCATAATTTTATAAGTTTAACTAGCAACCTTTAATTTAATCTTGAGTCCTGGGCAGATCAACTAGGTTAGGACCTAAAGCTATACAAAGTCCTCATACTGCATTCTATATTTTCCATTTCGCCTCCTATAGGCAAGAGACTATCTGGTCGGAATGTCTGCTTGAGTAGCATTATTTTATACTCAATCTTTTAAGTTAGGTGAGATGCTTTAAATAACACTTGCTCTCCCTTCATTCTAGTTGGGAGTAGGATAGCTTAGGTAGCATTACCATATTCTGCACTTCTTTCCAGTGATCCCATCTAGTGCACGTAGAATCATCAGTAGCACGCCGTAAATACCTTAATAGAGGGGTTGGCACAAATCTTATCGTAGCCTAAGTACCTAGGCACCTGTCAACCTGCAGCTATTCAGAAACCTACCTAGGTACCTACCTACCTACCTAGGCAACGAGATAAACCAGGTACATCCCCCAAGTACCTCCCCACCCGACGTCAAGGTTATATATCCCAATTGCAAACCAACTGTCAACCGACGCCCCTCGCCTGGGCGACTCGAGGTTAGAGAAAACCCCACTGTGGTGTCTTATGCTGGACCGTTCTTCCCAAAAAGACGAACGTGACTTCGACAGCAGATGTCCAACGAAGCCGGTTTTTCGTAGGTCTTGGGTTCGAATCCCCTGCCCCTATCCGAGGGGATTCGAACCTGGGGCTGAGCTTTTTTGCATTTCTTTTTTCGCCTTTACTTTTTTACATTCTTCGCTCGTGATGTTTTTTCGGTTTCTTCTTTTCCCCCTTATTTTTACTGCCCATCTTTTCTTACTTTTTTTTCGTTTACGTCCTTCAAGCCTTTTTAAATGGATATTCGTAATTGAGAATTATAAAAAATAGATTGTTAGAACCGGTCTAGGTGGAATTCTTAAGTTTACCTCCAGAGATTCTTTTCCAGATCTCTTTGGTAATGGGGAATCAATGATCATTCGGGGGGATCTATTCTCACATGCACATCGTTCGAGATAAAATAGCACTAGATCAAGCCATGCTATTAGGGAAACCAAAATGAGGATTTATGTTATCACAGCCGCAAAAGTCAGGGAATTGGTGTAATATAATATGTGTACCAGGTTGTTATTTGCCCGAGTGAGTCTGACCCAACCGTAACTCGACCAAGACCTCTTTTCCCACCCCCATCACCCAGGCCCGCCGAGGAGCATGTCTTTTTTGCTCGTACACGTGAGGAATGAAATATATTCGTATCCTCTTTGGCTAATAGCCAAATATCCCCTTTATACACCGAAGTCCTCTATGAAACCTCTAGTTATTTCCCCCTCTCCAGAAGTCCCATATTCCTCAAGAGCCGCCTCTAATACTTCCCGTACCCGCCCCAGTTGACATAAGCCTGGTCGTAAGGATTTGTACCCTGAGAGAGCTTGGCCCTCAGCACCTCGGTATCCAAGTACCGCCCGGTCAGGTTGGCGAACTCGTTCTGAATGTAGGCGTACTGTTGGCCGCGACACCGCGCCTCGGCAATGGCGAGGGCGTGGCAGTCCTGAATGTTGAAGTTGTTGTCCGGATAGAAGACCATTTGGTTGGGATATAGACGCGACAATGTGTGCATCGTGTTGAGGCGATCGCATGCTGGCACGACGATCGGCGGGAAGGTTGCGTAAGAAAGGACGGACTCGGAGGAAGAAGAAGAGTGGACAGAGCTAGGCCCCTTGCCATGGTTGGAAGTGGTATCGTCAACCTGCGCCTTTCCCTTGCCTTTACCCTTCGTCTCGGGCTCTCTATCAGAGTCGGCAATGACAGTCTCCTCACAGGCTTGATGCTTTGGCTTGGCATCTTCCCTTCTCTTCTTCATGTTCCTTTTCACATCTTCAGTGTAGATCTCACCGAGGCGCTCGATTGTGAGCCCGCCTTCCTCAGCTAGTTCCATGATCTCCTGTATGCGTATTTGGACCTCCGGTACTTCCCGCTCCAGCTCTTGAGCTATCTTCCGTGAACTGCGATGTATTTGTTAGCCTATGCTTAGTAAAACTCGAAGGGGACAATGCTTACGAGCTGCCTTTTGCCTTCATGAAGCAGATCATGCCATCTTCATGGACAGACCAGTCATCGTCCCTATAACCATCCATTTGGATGTTTTCCAGCCCTCCCCTGGGCCCCTTTCCGGCAGTGGCCTCTTCCGACTCTTCTGCTGGTTCCTCTTCTGATCCCTCTCCAGATTCTTCCTCTGATCCCTCTTCTGAGTCCTCTTCTGAGTCCTCTTCTGAATCCTCTTCTGATTCTTCCTCAGATTCTTCTTCAGATGAATCAGACTCGCTCGAGGGAGGCGACACAGGTTTAGCTGCCTTTCTTGTCCTTTTGGTGGAGGCCTTCTTCTTGCTTGAAGTATGCTTGGCTGGAGCTTTCTTGTTGTTCCGCCTGTGTTTAGGGGCAATGGCTTCCTCTTCTTCCGTATCGGATTCTTCTGACTCACTGCTAGAAGGAGGTGCAGGCTTAGCTGTTCTCTTGGCCGTCTTCCGGATCGGGACGTGCTTGTTTGAAGTGTGCTGCTTGTTTTTGGTACGCTTCGGAGCAGCTACTTCTTCAGACTCAGAACTTCCACTGTCTGTGTCGGACTCAACCATAGTATCCGAATCTTCGTTAGAAGGAGGTAGGACTTTCTTTGCCTTCTTTGACTCTTTGCCCGAGGAGCGTTTGGCACGACCATGCTTTTTCTTGGCAACAACCTCTTCACATTCCGAGCTTTCCTCCGAGTCGGATTCAACTTGAATGGAATTAGCTTTGCTTTCAGTAAAATTTAGGTGCCTTACGATTCCTTACCTGGAACATGCCTGGCCGGAATGTGCCGCTTAGACGAAGGCTTATGGGTTGTAGTGTGCTTCGTATGAATGATCTCTTCGAGATCCGAGCTTTCATCAACCATATCAGATTCTACATAAGTGAAGTTAGCTTAGATGTTAGGAAAAAAGACCTGAACCGTTTTTTATTCCTTACCTGGAATGTGTTTGCTCGAAGCGTGTTTCTTATGCGGCGTGTGCTTGTGAGGTATGTTCTTCTTGGTTGAGGTGTGGTTTACAACAACCTTTTCTGTATGAACTGAGACCCCACTAGGAGCACTGGATCCTGATCGGATACAGACAGTGTTGCCCTGATGACTATCGAAGACATGGACTGACTTATTGTGGAAGTCTCCTTCGATTTGTAGTTCTGGGCGGGTGCTCCGGTGTTCCTTGCCCTGCTTTTTCTTTTGCTTTGGCTTATCCCTTGCTACTTCGACAACCTCCTCGAGGGAAGAGTCTGCTGCGTAGCTCTCCAAGAGATTGCCCTGTCGATCATAGAGTTGTGGTACTCCAAAGAA
Source organism: Daldinia grandis (assembly GCA_022432525.1). Lineage (NCBI taxonomy): Eukaryota > Fungi > Ascomycota > Sordariomycetes > Xylariales > Hypoxylaceae > Daldinia > Daldinia grandis. Next base: position 3,247,158 of record JAJKLB010000001.1, read on the forward strand.
AGCCCCTAGGCGACTATAAGCACGCCAGCTTTTCAGGTCTCCCCTAAACTTCACCATCGTGAATGGTTGTGAGTAGTCGTGTGTGTGGTATGTAGTATGTGAAGACAAGAAAAGTGGTTGGTGGTTAAGGTGATGGCAAGATAGTCAGCTAAGAAGAGCAAAGAAGACTAGGTTAGATTGTTGTTGTATGAAGAAAGAAAGAAAATAGAAAGATCTCAAACAGATGAGTAAAACATATGTTTATATATATTCCAACGAGGGTGGGTAGGGACGAGAGTACCTAAGGAGGTAAGTGTATACGTACCAGGCAGCTGGCAACCATCAACCCGCAACCCGCGACCCACGACCTTTGCAGTGACATAAATTACAGCAGTCCGAGGAGGGGTACGTATCTTAAATATCCCTAGGGCAATGTTTGTTTCCATGGATGCCACCTTCTCCGCAGGTGTGTTTGACTGAAAACGGGTGTGCGTAGTCTGGGGAACGGGGTTTGTCTGGCTGTAGCGCCGCCAGTTGCTAGGGCCGTCACTTGTGATTGTGACAACATCAATGCCTGGGGGAACTTAGGTACGTCGTGCTGGTGATGTACCTTTGTCGTAGCTGGGTGGGCAAGCATACCTATGTTGTGTTGTGTATTCCTTTAGTGCACAGATACATACGTACGCACGTACCTACCGACACAACAAATAAATAAAGTACATGAGGTACGTAAGTCATTTGTATGTCATATTGATTTCCATTTCACAGTTTGCTACTTCGCAACTTGGGCTTCCACCTGGCGTACGGATGCTCTTCAGACCCAGGAACAAGGTGGTCAACAGCCCCTGTGTGCAGCAGCCCAGGATGGACTTGGTCAAGACTGGTAATACCACACATCTGCATAGTCGTCACCAGCTCATCGACCAGAACTACGTGTGTATAGTGTTAGCACAAGCCTATTACTCCTATTGCTCCAGCATAAAGGTCTTTGGGAAGTAACTGATATAAAAAAGGGGGGGGGGGGGGGGGTTTATAAACTTACTATTGATAAACTTCTCAACGCCCTCCTTTCCATAATTCAGCGAGAATAGGAACCCCCGCCCAATCCCAACAGCCTTAGCACCTAGACACAGAGCCTTGAAGATATCCGTACCCCTGGTGATGCCACCATCGACATACACTTCCATCTTATCAAAGACCTGCGGGCAGCACTTCTGGATCTCAAGCAGCACTAGTACCGTAGCAGGCGCTGTGTCTAGGCTCCGTCCGCCATGATTAGAGATATATATAGCATCAACGCCTGCTTCCATAGCCTTTACCGCATCAGCCGCTGTCTGGATGCCTTTGAGTGCGATCGGTAGGCCAGGAGCATGCTGCCGCACCCACGACACGTCGTCCCAAGTGAGCGACGCATCTATAAAGCCACCCATGAGTCTTCCCAACGCCCCCCCTTTAGCATCATTCCTAGCCTGCGCGCCAGACATCGGAGCTCTTAGGTTCTCATCTGATTTAACACGCTCATCCGCCTCCCTCTTCCCAATGACCGGTGCGTCAACCGTCAGGAATATACCCTTAACCCCGCGCTCGCGCACCATGCGTAGCAAGGCTTCTGACTTCCGACGATCCCGGTCGACATACAGCTGGAAGAAGACAGGAACAGATCCATCGGCCCCGATCCCGATCCCCATCCCCATCCCCATCCCCACCCCCTGAGACAGAGATTCCTCCTCGACCGCATCCATAACCTCAGGCAACGGGAACGAGCAGCTCGTCGACACGCACTGCGGAATGCCTAAGCGCTGACACCCCCGACCCAGCTCGCGCTCTCCCTGCGGGTGGAAGATACGGCCCATAGATGTCGGGGCGCAGAATATCGGCGCGGCAACTCGACTGCCTAGAATAGTGGTGCTTATATCGACATCGCTAACGTTCCTTAGTACCCGCGGCCGCAGTATGATCTCTCTGTACGCCGACGCATTGCGCTCTTTCGTCAGACAGTCTGTTGCGGCCGACGACGCGAAAGCCCATGCCTTAGGCGAGAAGCTAGCCTCAGCCGCGACCTCGAAATCCCTCGCGTTAATCAGGCTATCCAGAGGCGGCTTCTCTGGTGTTTTTTGCGGTGGTGGTGGTGGTGGTGGTGGTGGTTTGGCCTATTGCTCAGTGATAGTAGTGTGATCTAGGACGCCAATGTGAGATGATTCCGGCAACGAGGTCTTGATCAGCGATGGCGAGTGGACCTCGGAGTAAGCGGTAGTTGCGTCGCGTCCAGAGTAGTCCAAGAGTACTGCGACACCGCCGGGATGTTCTAACGCGAATTCGCTGAGATCGTAAACGACATCGTCGATGACAACCCAGAGATCCTTCAGCGAGCGGTGTCGTGATATCTCCTCCACGCTTATCGACCGCATTATCTTCTCAGTTTGGACTTGTCCACCGCCCATTTTCCGTGTCTATTCCCGGGGGTTCATATAATAGGGGGTGATATATTAAGGTGCTGCAGAGACTTATACCTTCTAATCAACGGCATGCCTCTTTATTTATGTATGTAGTGTTCTTCCCCGGTCGGCGGAATGATAACCGAGGCGGGGAGAAGCTATGTAGGTACCTATGCTAACGCCGCCAACATCCCCCACATGTCTTCCCGAAACGGCCGGGTCTGGGGTACCCCACGATGTCCATTCATGCTTTCTAGTCTTCCACTGCCGCGGGTAAGTATGAGATCCACCTAATTATAAGCGTTATATTGACAAACCTAGTGGTATAATTGGGTTGGATACCTGTTATTCGGGTTTAAGTCTAAGTGTATACTACTTGTATTAAGACTCTGGATAATATACAATTCGACGATCTTGAAAGGTATTGATCCATATAGTTAGTTATATGTAACTAGAACTCGATCAATCCAAGCTTAATCCAACCAAGCCCTAATTAGACTAAGATATAATTTAATAATCGTAGATACATTCAAAATCACTCGTCAATTCGTCAACATATCAACGCGCCTAGCGTCATACATATATTTTTAAAGACCACCCCCATCCCGTCCCAGTGCCGCCCGAGTACTATTCCAAGCCAGATCCTATTCTCACCCCTTCCCTATATCCCATTAGAAAATATCCATTGGTGTCTTCCGTCTTACGGGACGCATTGCGCACCTGCAACACGCCGGGATCCAAGAGAACGTCGCGCCTAGTACATACCCGTACGTACGGACGGACGTATAGTTACGCAATATTAAAAACTTTATGTATTTTAAACGAGCGACAAATTCAACTGCTATAGTTGCAATTTCATCTTGCGGCCGCTAGCCCTCTTCATGTTCCGGGATATGGTCGGTACGATTGAAAATGTGACGGTGGAGGTGGACTGAACTGAGAGTACTCTGATTGTGGAGGCGGCGTCGGGTTTGAGATCCATGTGTACGTTGCTGGGTCGTCGGCAGGGTTCAATTGGTCGGCAGGGGTAATGGGCGATACTATATCGTCTTCGCTCGGCTTGCGTGCCCCGGGGACAAAGGTAGACGGGATTGCCTGCACTTGAGAATACCTATGGTCCCTATGGTCTCTCTGATTCCTCTGATCTCTTTGATCTCTCTGATCTCTCTGATCTCTCTGGTCCCTCTGATCCCTAGGCATGACAACCGGTTCAAAGTGAGCAGGTGGCGGATAGCCTACAACATGTTGTGTCGACGCTTGCGCCATCTGCGGCGGTAATTCCCCGTAGAAGTCTGACTGGTATTGGGGTTCGGGTAATCCTCCACCATATACACTATTACGTGGGAAATCTCGCGGTTGAAACGGAGGCGAACCTTCTATCTCCTTGCCCTCTGCCTCGTTATTATTGCGCTGCCGTCTGCGTAGACAGAAAAAGATGGCAGCAGCTATTAGTGAGAGTACAGCAACCCCACCAACAACTCCGCCAGCAATAGCCCCGGTTCTACTCGACCTATTGCCGCTCTGGTCTGTGGCTATTGCGCTCGGGGCCGATGGACTAGAGCTCGGGGAAATGGTGACGGTTACGACATTGGTAGGATCGGTGCCCGTTGAAAATGGATCGGATGCAATGTGAGAAGTGGTTGTGATATCGCTCGGTGGTGTCCAGTTCGGCGGCGCACTAGTTGTGATCATACTAGACCCTGCCTCCTTACCGCACGCAAGAAAACTAACCCTATTGAAGTTTTCGAAGAAATTGGCGTTGTACAAATAGGTCACGCAATGAGGCTGCGCTGGATTGTCGCTTTCCGGGACTTAGTTAACGAGAATGAGGAGGGGATGGGATAAGTCTCAAGCTCACCAGAGTAGTGTCCTAGCAGTATCAGTTAAAGAGGATCTTGATCTTGTTGATTCCAAGCATGTCGTCGGTATCCTGCAGCTACGAGGATTCGTCTCGGTACAACATCCTGCAGCGAAAGATCCCGGTGCCTCATAACAGTAACCTCCCCCACCGCACGTAATTGCCGGCGCTATTGAGAGTTAAGACGGGAGCTTTTCGTAGTTGTATCAGGAGGTAATTCATGATCATCTAAATCATCACCTACCGCTGATATTATCAGCCGGCCACCCGCACGTAGCAGCACTAGCAATAATTGTGGTGGTAGTTGCATCCTGCCTCCTCCGAAGCTCAAGGTCGAACGGCTCGGCCGCCGGCGGCGCAGTCGGTTTCGGCGTCCATCCTACAGGATCTATTGGAGAGGCGGCGACAACATCTTTAGCCGGACCCCAATCCCCCGCATTACGACCAGAAGGGAACGGTAAGCTAGCATCAACATTATTGATCGCATAACTCAAGGTGGCCAGCCTGAGGGCGGATTTCATGTTGGTCCAAGTTTGCCCATTCAAGAGGCAAAAAAAGGTCAGAAACAAATCCGAGAGCTACTGTAAAGGGGGGGATGCGGGCGAGCCGCTTTTAACGTGCTATATGCGGCGACTTACATACCGGGACCGGCTATCCAACTGCCCAGTAAGGCTTCAGCTGAGACGAAATCCCCACCTCTGTAGATGGATGATGAGACCCTGGGATTACTTGATGAGACCCTGTGGGTGACCGGTGCAACGTAAGATTGGGGCGGTACATTGAAAAGCAGGTAAGCAATCCAATATCACATATATATATATACCTGTATATGACCAACCAACCATCTAGTCATCGATTCAGCCAAATAGGCCAATCGGCCGCGTGCAGTATCACTGAGGAGTTGAGATGAGTATTTAATAGATGATAGTGAGTATTCTACGTCGTCATTCATCCCGTCTTATAAGAGGAGGTACTTTGAGTACCTAACCTAAGGTATTGTACTCGATGTCTTTCTTAAGAGAACGCGATAGAAATGCATCTCCGCATCTCCGCATCTCCCTCTTCCTCTTCCTCTTCCTCGAGGTAAGCAAAGGCCATCAGAAGAGGAATGGTAGGACAAGACGAAGATGTTCCGTGTCTTGGCTTAACGGCTGGCGGCATTGAACCAAAAGTAGCATTCAGCCGGGAGGGCAGCTTGCAGTCAAAACTACCAGATCGGATCAAGGCTGGTAATTATGACCAGGTAGGAATATTCATCGTTTGCATAGCGAATAAACGCCACGCGGTCGGTTATAGCTTACGTAGCACATAGGAGGACTAATGTCAACCCCGCAAGTTGAAGGATCGAAAAAAAAAAAAGAAAAGGGACTATCTGCCGACAATCATTCCCTGGGAATTGGGAATTGGGAATTGGACGTTTGGAATAAATTTAGGAACGGATGACGGTTCGTGCCGTCGGGACCGAATTGCCATGTGTCGGCTTTTACCGGATGTCAGCAGCCAGCTGCCAACTCATAAAGCGGGACTGACAAGTGTGAGCAAGTGGAGAGTCTTGAGTGGCAACCCGCTTGGCACCTGTCATAATCGATCAACCATGTCTTCTCGAATACTCCACCAATTAGCGCTACCAAGAAAGCCTCTATAAGGAATGAAGCTACCAGATCAAGGATCACTTTCACCACCAGTCGTCGTACACAAAGGTCGGCAGTGCAAGTCAGTAGCTACGAGCGTAGGAATACTCGTATAGGTAGAAAGACCCTTTACCGCAACTACCTCTAAGCTATACTTAATACGCGTAGTTTAGGTACCTAGTTAGTAGGAACGAAGTTGAGATTTAGCAAGTAGCAGGATCACGATATGATACCCCCCTAGTTACTCTCAAAATAGAACGTTGTTCTAGAAGTCATTAACTACCTACCTACCTAGGTACCTAACATCTCCATAATTAGTCGAAACTATAGCATAATTATAGGAAGAGGTTAGTAAGCCTTCATATCAAACACGTCCGTTAGAGGTATCAATGCGCACTATCCGTAGCAATATAAATAGGTAGCTAAGGATCCCTTGCGGTTCACATCCATCCTTCCCGAAGAACTTAATAATCCAGCACATGGCCTAGTCCTAAGTATCGTCATATGATAGAAACCTCGATATAGAAGGCATAGTTTCCGGTCTATTTTAAACAGATCAAGTCTATTCCTCTCGAGTCGGTGGAGCATATATCCGAATCATTGCGCCTTGCGATCTTCATCGCCTCCGCCTCAAGGAGGATCTTATGGAGTCTCTAACATTCATAGCTCTACGTTATGTCGATCGATCTCGATCCTAAGAGCAGTAGCACGTTACGCCGGAGACATGGGAACGTAATACTAGATACCAGTGCAACTTGTTTACCACGTTAAGGACATGTTCACAAGACTTGAGCAACTCAATGGTCTGGAACCCCGGTACGTTATTATCATTTATAGCACTTCCTCCCGTTTCACCCAACGCCTCCTATTCCGGCTATATAGCAAACATTCACAAAAGAAAAACTAAAATATACACGCTATGTTCGTTCCGCGTGAAGAAATAGGGGCTTGTTGAATGATGGCATTCCCATCTTAGTCTCACGTATTTATCGGTCATTATTTGAAGGCGAGAGCCTAGTTACCAATTTCCATATTCTAAAAAATCCGAATGCAATTCATCATCGATATGGTCTACGGGAGTTGTTAGAAGAGCCCTTGGCTAGCGCCATACAACTGTAGAGATCATGAACACTTACCATCGCCGGTGGCAACTATCCTGGGGTAAGTTGAGCCAGATACATCAAATAGATCCGAGTTATCTATTAGTTCATTATATTGATGCCTCAGCTCCTCAAACTGACTCGGCACATCTATACGCGTATCGGTTTCGTCAGGCCTATGAGGTTCTAAGATGCTTGCCTGGTTTATCCCGGGCATCCAGTCCTGTGCGGTAGCGTTTGGTGAAGGCCCTTGTACTGATGGTGAGATCGCAATGGGTCCGCCAACTTCCTGATCGGATCGTGCTCCTTGGCTAGCAACATTAAGAGCGTGTCTTAATGCGTCCATGAGATCATCTCTATAGTTCCGAGCTGGAGCTAGTTGAGGTCGATCGGCTAAGAGACAATCAAAGACTTCCAAGACCCTGTACTGGTAGGCATTATGTGTCTGTGGCTCTTCATAGTCTATATATTTGCCAAGTCAGCATAATTGGACATCACTTTGGAGGCTATCTTTGACAAGTCCTTGTGAAAATTTTATCCGTGCCTAGATACGACTCACATGCTGTCAGAGGCCTTTGCGCCCCGGGAAAGAGAGTATCCCAGGTAAGGAACCATCGTTCTTCATCAGACAGTTCACTCTGGGATTTTCGTCTTCTCTTAAAAATATCATTAATCTCATCCCATGTAGCTTGAGACATACCGCGGCCTTGCTCGAATGCCAGTCGGCTGCATCTCGGATCTTGGGCTAAATGATTTTGTAAGTTCCCAGGCTTGTCGAAAATATCCCCACACCTGGGGCACTGGTGTAAGGTGTGGATACGTCCTAAATGGCGCCTTTTCTTAAATCAGTTTATATATTTACACGTAGTTAGGTAGGTAGACGAACTTGTAGTGATTAAGAGACGAGAATCCGGGACCGGCACACGATTTATAACGTGTCGCGGTCCTCCCCCTGGTATTTCTTGGGCTATATGTTATCCTATCGAAGATATTGTATCCACAGGCAAACCTTCTGTGAGGTGACGATCCTTCTGGAGGATGACGGTCGACGAGGACTCGGTCATCGTGATCATCGCTTCCGAGGGCCTGGTCCTGGTTTAGATTGCTTGGGGGCGCTTCATCTCCACGTTTTCTCTTCGCAGGCCTAGAATTACTTCCGCGGCTAGCTATGATGTTCGACTCCTGAAAACTGTCGGCGCCGTGTGATGAGATGGCCCCATACCCGTAGACCCGTGCTCGGCGATCTGGTGGAAGTTGTATCAAATAGTCAATCACTCTGTCTGCTAGTTGCTCATTGGGCGAAAAGACCTGTCTGATTGCGTGGTTTAAATTTTCGAATGGATCATATTCGTCGTCATCAGAAGATATGTCAGTTGAAGTTTCGGAATCAAGGGAATCAGAATCGCTCATTTCATCGAACCGTGTTTGGGTATTGGCTCTGGCTTTGGGGGAAACCAACATCTTGACCGCAACCCGTCTTGGTTGGTCGAAGTGGTTAGGCCATTCCTCAGATCCAGGCTTCCAGTTCAGAGAGAATTTGGGGCCTGTATGTAGTTGTTGAGAGGGGATTCCCCGCAGGTCTTTGAAATTCGGATATCCCTTAGTATTCCCACGTATAAGAAATTGGCTTGATTTTAATGGGAGTAGTGGCTGCCGCCTGATAGGCGAGTAGCGAGGTAGACTCCTCTGACCATTAGAAAGTCTGTAGATACAAAATTAGCGTGGCAGCGTAAAAATTAGAATATACAACAAACATACGAAGAAACCCTTGAAACTGTCGAAGTATCCGTTAAACTGGGACATGGTGATGCACACTTAGTTTCGCGTTCATTTTCGCACGATGAGAATCGCAGTGCTGTTGGGCGGCTGGGGGCCTAAGTTGGGGTCAGGTTACCCTAAAACTAAATAGGAGAATTGAATACGGGAACTACCTTATATACCCCGGGAAGTTTTTTAAATAAGCCAGTTAGATAATTAAGGTATTCTTCCATAATATGTTCATGGCTGGTGTCGTTATTTGTCAAACGAGCAAACAAGTTCCAGTCATCCCACGGACCGTAACATATTTGCTCGCCATCCAACTCGAGTAAGTGGTCTTCGTCGCATCTTGGGGTTGGAATACCTTCACCAGCAAACCTTGAGCCTGTTTCGAAAACTGTTGTCCTCGTACTGAAACTTGTGCTTCTAGTTCTTGATAGCCCCATTGTAGTAATTGTATAAGATCATCTATAAGGCTGTCTAATAAAAGACAAATGCTACGTTAGCATAAAAGCAAAAGTATAATAATAGAATTGTATAAAATATAGAGTTGGATACAAAATGGATACAGGATGCAAACTTAAAGATCAAATTGAGGTTGTACGTAGGTACCTGATCGCAGGTGGGAATTACTAGTTGCCATCCAGTTGCGCAGCTGCGCCGGTACTTTTTCGGAGATAGCTCGTGTGACGTCAGGCTCACCCTTGTGCATGTGTGGTTGCCTCTTTACATATTGTATGTCTACAGAGGAAATAATTAACGAGGATAAGATAGAGATAAGTGCCATATTTTAAAGAAGTTGAACAAATTAAGGGCAGTACATAAAAATTTAAATAGGTACATACCTGGTAAGGACCTAAATACCTACGTAGATATTTTGAGTACCTAGGTACCTAGGTAGGTAGGTATAGGGGCTATTACGGGCATTAGATAATGATATTGACTTTACACGTGTAATTCAGGTGTAGTTTGCTCTTGCTTACAGCCTCAAACTTATTTCTACCTTATGCAAACTCCTCTACCTGCCTAAGGCAAGTGGTACAAAAGCTATTTTAACAAACATCAACAGCAACCGCAACTGCAACTGCAGCTGCAACTTCCACAAGTGGTCGTGTTGTAACGCCGTACTAGAGAAATGGTCAACTCGTCGGCCTTCTATTGCACAAGTCAATAAGCCGAAGATTCTCGGTTCGAGTCCGGGGTACGGTGAATTTTTGATCTTTTTTTTATTTCATCATATTTGGTTCCTTATTCAGGTACCTATATAATTTCCAGGTAGCAAGCATAAATTACGTAGGTACCCAACCTAACACGTACATAGTTCAATAAAATAACAAGATAGCTATCCGTACGCCTTGTAACATTTCGCTCCCGAGGCGAAAATGAAATCAAACTATTGACCCCCTTAATTCCATTAGCTTTTATCTATGGCGGAGATGGTGGCGGCGGCGATGGTGGCAGTAATACAGTGACGACTATAAAAATGTAAGGGCCCAAAGTTTGATAAAATGCAGTCTAACTTCCTAACTATCTCTATATTTTCCAAACGCTTTGATATTGGAACCGAACTTGTGGAAGGCATTCTCGCCATTGCCTAGAATCTCTGGTTTAAAGTAAAGCCTTATACGGTGCTACGATTAACTGAATAGTTAATTAATTATTGACTTATGGTTAGAATTATTACTTTGCCGTTACTATGGCAACTAATACAATCAGCGCAGTCTATCACGAGGTGGAACCAAACAGCATGGTAACAACTTCGTTGTTCCGCAAGGAACTCTACCCTATCTGAGGAGCCTTCGGCTTGTATATACACATGTATCCTTTGTTCTAGATGTATCATCTAGAATCCTGACACAGTCTGGGATAAAGGCGGTTATTTGTGCAGCAGTGTAATTCTTCTTCTCTTTTTTATTATCACCATTACGATTGCTACTTGAACCAATCAATCCCGAAGCCGCGAATAGATGGCATAGATGTAGGCACCAACAATGAATCCTTAGCTACGAGGTTACTTGCATAGCTATATATCGATAGTTTCTGATGATTAAACAATATCTATTTCATTAATCGCCTAAGGGACGTTTACAATCTCCACTGAAACCGACGAATGAAGATTCAATGAATAGTTAGTATACTTTTTTAAGAACTAGTATAAACTGCTTGGACCAGTTAGGTTTAAAGGGGCGTATACCGTAGTTTACTCACATCTAAGGGGATAACGCGTTTTCATACAACCTTCCCCTCACGCCGTCATACTATATACTTGATCCTCTACTCTTAGCCAGACGGTGGATTCCGATATGATAAATTCGGAACCCCTAATGTACGAGCTTCACCGGAGGTTTTATAAACTACCAAATTCTTCTTACATAGGAGGTAAGTATCTACCTACCTAATATTTAGGAAGCATTAGTATGTCACACACCTAGAGTTCGAGTCTACCTACGATGTAGGTACGCAATGGCAATATAAGACGGTAGCCCCTAAATTGAAGAGTATGACGAGGAAGCCTCTTCTTTGGCATAGTTTTGATAAGTGTATGGTTCGCTCGTATATTCTTTCATGGGCCGATCTGAAACGTAATCGCGTCCTCTCCAAGACCGACGATAAACATTATGTACCACTTGACGTAAAAGTTCCTATGATGAACATGAATAATGGATATGCTTATTTTCGAGCGTGGCTATTCATACTAAGACGAAAGAAGCAACGACATGACATGGCTTGGATAGGTATAACCTAGGTACGTTTCTCGCCGTCCATTGCGTGGCATCACCTCCTTACACGTACTGAGAAAACTTGTTCACAGCCACGCCATTGATGAGTACCGGGCACGACGTCTCTGTTCATATGATTGAGGCGATTGTTCCGAGACAGGATGCAAACGACGATGAAGGCAATTATTTAAACCTGTAAATACTTGACAACAACAGCGATATGATGAGGCTGCGACGATATTGTGTCAGGTAGCTACGCATTACATCTCTCATGGTGGACCCACTGAGGCGAAAAGTAAGCTCACCAGCCTCACCACTTATAAAGAAGGATGGGTGGTGAAGAAGGCGGATCGAGATGTCTACCTATGTACGCACGTACCTATTTTTCTTCCCCTTCTTCTAGCTTCATGCAATGGGTTTCGTTCCGGAAGTAATGAAACCGTACCCATCTGCTGCGCAGATCTATCTACTTTGTCGTTTCTGACCGACGGATAGTTGTCGATCAGCAACCGTTCCAGGTACCTGGCAGGTCGGACCAGCGATCGCGAGAAGATACCTAACCTATGTAAGCCTTGCGCGGAAAATCCGCTTTTAGCGCACTACATACACTACATTAGACAATAGGTAGGTAGGTATGTTATGGCGGATATGAACCAAAAAAGTCATATAAGGAAAACTCCAAAAGTAAGCCGCGTCGCGGAGCTAGGGGTGTGGTATCACAACATATGCATACGCCACACACATCCCACTCCAATATCCAGCAAAAGCAGGCTGCGAAAGAAGTATGATGAACGTCGTATGTACCTAAGCCAGGGTACCCAAAAACAGGGAGTGCGGGTTGCGGTATCGCGACCTCGTGGACTTCCCGTTAACTGGGCCTGCCGGGGTTCAAACGGTTGCAGACTCGTATGTATGTACGTACACATGCAAAAGTATCCAAAGCGGAAGTCAGAGAGGGTATCGTATGCAGGGCGGGAAGGGCGGGATATTACCACGACTATTCCCCATACGACGGGATGATGTAAGTGTCCAGCTTCTTGTAATAAAATGCAATGTACGTGCGCGTGCGCGCGCATTGAACCGCTCTCCGGCTGTCTAGGGGTCCTGTTTCCGCCGTCGGAGTTACGACAGCCTTATTAGGGTAGCCTTCCCCCTCCTCCGAAAAGAACATGTTGACCCCCGTGCTGTGGCGGTTGACAGCAGCGAACAGGGTGCATGATGGCAGGGCTTGCGTGCCTCGAACGCGTCTGTATGGGCGACGACCCTGGACGTGTTTGCTTAACCCCCGTCTGCGATCGTCGGGGAGCACATAATTGACCAGATCGCGGGAACCCCTTGCCTCCCAAAGGTGTCGTTTACCTATGTAGCTGTTCGAGACGTGGAAGCTCAGACATAAAGTTGCACTGATCACGAATGAGGAGTTCTAGTACTTTTCTAGAAATCTAGGTAGTTTACTGAGAGGTACCTGTTGTAGGCAACTAACGGAAGACGTCTCAGCCGAGGAGGAAAATAAAATTGCGTACCAAGGTATAGGAGCTCGAAGCTGCCCCTGCCAGTAACGTAACAGGACAAGCTCCAATTGGTCAATTCAAGATACCTGGTAACAATGTTCAAACAAGAAGGATGTGATTTCATCATTGCCTCTCCTTCTATAATTTATTAAGCAGAGCTTAGATTTGGGTTGGTTTGATACACCTCTTTTGAGACTAGATAATTGTATCGTTATCCTATGATACCTAGAAAGTTATTAATATTTGCTATTATGTCGTGTTATATTAATTGTTCGTAAGCTTCTTACTACACGTGTGTAATCTGACGGTATACAGAGAGGTACCTCTGATGACGAGAGCTGATTTATATCCGCAAGCTGACTTGGGGAAAGTAGAGAATTCCCTATACCTAATTAGTGGCTGCTTGAAAGCTGGTAAAAGTAAGACGTTTGAGAAATGCCGGGTTAGTTAGCCACTATACGTGAGTAATTTGCCTGCAAACCTTCACGTAGGAGCGAATGATATCGTTAATATGTAGTTCCCCTGAGGCTGCCTCACTTCCTTTGAGCCCGGTGGTAATTAGACGTCCTCCCTTTAAAATAATTTTGCCGCAGTCGACCGATCAACATCCGTATTAGCTCGACGGGCGGTGGCAGGTGCAGCAAGTTGTGACATCGAACCCAGACGTCTGGGACGGACGGGATCGGGTCCAAGGACTCGGGCCGCATGGCTTGAACCGACAGTCATTTCGAAGACGAGCCACAACCTAACCCCTGCTCCCATCCCCGGGGGAAAATGAGGCGTCAGTACCAAGTACCCAATGCTATTTACGCCTCGATACTCCTGCAAACTGCTTGTCTGCGGATCGCCCCAATCAGAAGAGAAACGAGGAGCCCGGAGGGGGGGTCCCTGCATGATGATTTCCGTAGGAACACGAAGACCCCCGGAATGGTCGAGTGTATTTCTAGTCTTATATGTATCTGACAGATATCACCGCAGGTGTTACCCGCGTCCCCGACTAACCTTTCAGCGTAAATTAGGAAACAAAGCGCATCGTCCTTAATGAAGCTCCCCGGTAACCCTGGTAGCAGATCTGACGAGCCTCACAGGGATGTGATGCCTAGCGAGATAGTCTACCGAATTCACAAGCCTGTAGTGCTACGTAACTCGCTGTTTGCTCACGTTTGCGCTCGTTCATGCGGAGAGCCGGGGCATGCTCCGTCCAATAGTAGCACACCTAGGTCTTGGAAGAATTGATTTCGAGGCGCGTCACCGCAATGTACGTTCCTCTATGTCTTGGATTTGCGCCGTAATACTATGAACGTTTTTTCTGTTGTTAGCGAGCTGTAGTACGTAGGTTCGGATTGTCAGGTACGGATTCACTTTTGTTACATCGTGTGGCGCTCCGTTTTAGCGATCATTCAAGTCATTTTAGCACTTAGAGATCGGAAATTTTGAAGCCGTACAAGAATACCTGCTCAGGGACGAGATCATTGGCTGTACTGCGATCTAAGGTACCTTAGGTAGGTAGTTAACAAATAATTAGTTAGAAGCTCATATACATAGGGGCCGATGGTCAAACCATGATCCAGGCGAGAAGATCAGTACATATTCGATTAATTTCTTGCCCATAGCTGAAAGTTTTATATTAAAAGCCCCCGAGTAGCTGTGAGGGGCTGTGGTGAGTTGTAATCGGGCCAGAGTACATGTAGTATTGTGATAGATTGTAAGCCGGTACCATAAAACCTCTGTAATGAGGTTTATGCGGCGGTGGCGATTTCCTAATGCTCATTCGTACAGTTGATAGGTAGGCAAGTATGTCGTATCAAGAGTGTTAGTCGGCCTTATTGTTAGCTGGCGTGAGGACTAAGCCTTAAGCACTACGGCACATCCGGTCGAATAGCCTTTAGCAGGTGATACCTGTTCGCAGGTTGATTGGAAACAATTACTTGTCAAGTATCAAATAAGGTCATTGTTATTGTCCACATTGATTTTAATCCAATAATCCAGTAGTCGGAACTTAGCTCCAATATTGCTGTTGACACACAGCATGGCCGCTGTATCACCGATGCCCCATCCGCCTGGTATTCGGTGCTGCAACGTTCCGGGACGATAGAGATGCTGTGTCCCGGACGTTGTGGCTTGGTGGGTCCTGACAGATATGTAGATATTATTTACGGACACAAACTGATTCCGACGCCACAGCTGCGGGATCGCTGCGGTGTTTATACCTCTTTCAAATAACTAGTCGATGAAACTAATAGATGGGGCAATAGAGGTGGCTAGGCCTGGCTGAAGCTGAACCTGATATGTTTGGCTAGGTGATTTTAGGAGGTAGGTAATAGGTCTATCCCTTCTTTCGTTGGACCTGGCCCCCTCGGCTCCGGATCTGCATTGTTTCAAACGCGTTCGTGACCGACCGGAGTACGTTCCAATTACTACCAGAAAAACCAAGGCCAGAACCAAGATAATATTGATTTGCTGCTGGCTACCCAAGTTGTCCTGCAATTTCTTTTCTGAAAAGCCTGTATAAGTCAGTGTAGGGTGACATGTCCTAAGGGAAGAGTTCCTTGTCTGTCTATTTTATGGGGTAAATTGAAGCCGTCCTGCAGCCGTTGAAGCTCCCGACTACGGAATCTAGACCAAGGTACTTCCTAGGTTAGCATAATTCGGGAGGCTATGTATTGGGTATCGAGGCGTTATATCGTACTCCCGGGCTTAATGTCTTCCGTATTTGTCGCGTGACCCTCTTTCATCGGATCTTCGACGTAGGATTAAATGATAACTCGGTTACCTCCGAGGGGCTAGATTGATTGTGTGTGCACTACTAAAAAACCTAAGGCTACCCAGGCTACCAGGTAATGCCAATGAAGCCCATACATGATAGAGATGGCTAGATGGGATGTACATCAGGGAAACGACCCTGTCTCAGAACTAGCCCCGGGTGTCAAGAGGCACAGATTCTCGGAAGGCAAAGTAGATTACCAGATCAGAAACTGAATTTTATCTATGTACATCATCTTAACGACTAATCGACTATTGTGCATAGGTACCATACCTAGGTAGGTATATTAGGTAAGGTAAAATGACGCAATACGGATGAAGTAGAACAGTTCTTTCCCCTGAAGGTCTTAATGTAAAAGATGTAGTTACTTCCAGTTTAGGTAACTGGTAGGTACCTAGGTAGTTAATTGAAGTTGAGAAATTGCATGTAAGTGGCTCGGCCATCGGAGGTGCGCATATGACCTTTAGTTTTTGTTGGAAGCTTCCGTTGTCTGTAGATGCACCTACGTGTATGCACCATTTACCCACCTAGGTAAGGTGTATATATAAGTGTACCAAAGGAGTATAGGTGTGGGAATGTAGGAATGTTGCAACTATGTATACGGGGGATTGGCGACACTAAGTTGATAAGTGTGGTAAAGGATGGTAAAAGCGTGTACTATAGTATACTAGATTAGGTGCGCTGTTACGAGGACATATGGCGGTAAGTTCCTGCGCCCCCCACTTGAACATAGGGCATTCAGGGCAATCCAGGGGGTATTTTTCTTCGCACAAGTACCTACATACGCTACTTCTAGTGTATACAGATACAGATGTCTACCTGGTGGCGTTCGCAGGAAGTGGGGCCGGCGCAACCCTTAGTCCCGTCCCCGTCGTCGCCGCAAAACTCACTCCTGCACAAGTCTAGGCTTTCTATCCAATGGTTCACCTTTGCTCTAGTCCCTCTCCGATCTCTTCCTTTCTTTGACCAAGCAGGACAGGGGTTCCTACTTACCTACATGACACTTGCGGCAGCGACCCTGACTTACAACCCTCTAAATCTGGGACTTAAACCCCTTGAAAAGCCCTGAGGAACGCTTCGCAGGGCCCTTTATCCGCCATGCGCGAACTATGCATGGCATGTCTCTTGCAGCCTCATCTTCACCAATTCATCAAGATCATCGTCATCATCGTCCCATATTTTCTACTACTTAGATGCTTCGCGAATCCTTATAGACCTTGCTATGCTTATTCAAACTGACGTCGACCTTTAGAGATCGTCCGTCTGTTCTACCTTGTTCGCCCGCCCGCATTTGACTGCGTTGGATGAGAGAGCTATCATGCAAGTCGGGTCTAGTTCTGCTTTTTTATGTTTTGATTTTGATTTTCGCCTAAAGCTCCTCGCCAACTAGACCCCCCAATTCGAATCTAACCCAAAATTTTGTAAGACGACAGGTCAATTCCTTGCGTCATCGCCATTAGAGCCGCCCTATACTGCTTCTGGGCAGCTCCCATCGAAGTGGACCGATAGGATTGAAAAATATGTGTATACGGTCCTACGTACAGACATCGGCCGGGGCGGAATCCAATTACAAGGCGTGGTAAACAGACTCGCTAGCTTGAGTACGTGTATGCTTCTGCAGCTTTGGCATGTTCCTATTCTCGGACCATGTCTCTTTTCGTCCTTCTTGTTACTAGCTCAACCCTGTTCGGTACAAGCACCAAGCCTCACAAGTGTGATCGCCCCCCCACAATGATTACATCTAGATCCTGTCGTTAAACCGAGTTTACATGCCGCAAAGTGGCGGACCCTCTGGTTTAGTTCTCATGGTTCAGCTGCCGAGGGCCGGTTACTGTGACCTCTCTTGTGACCTAGTCACATTGGTTTGTTTTTACTTTTACTTTTTTCTATTTTATTTCCGTTGGTATTTTGGTACCTAGTGACTTACAGCCTCCCCTTTCCCCTTGACTCGAAGTAGACTGGCCTGGGCGAAGATGATGAAAAAGGGAAGGACAAGCTACAAGTCTTCAAAGTGCTATTAAAACCTTCAACGGCCCGCCGTCTTTACCTAGTCTCGAAAACCTATCGTCCGGTTAACTTCCTCTCTCTTGATTGGCGTACCGCGGGTCAATTCGATGTGGAGCATCCGCGATGCTTTAGATTGGTACGCTTCCTTTCTTACTACTTGATAAACTACCTACACATCTTACCATTCCGTCGCTTGCACGAACTAGGTATCATATCTAGACTTTTCGAAGGCTCAGTTAAGTGTTACTAGACACTCCCGGAACTCGTTCCTTCGCAGAGAGCCAGCCGCTCCGGGTTTTAGATCTACTAGACACAGCTACCGGCGTAACCTTTTGACGGCATGCCATTTCGCTCCCAGGGAGGTGGACCTCCCGGATTCCCAATGCCGTTTCAGCCGTCTCAGTCCCGGTCACCTCCGCAGGCTTCCTCCTCACGAGGGATGGCGCCTGGGATAGATCCGTCAGGTCCCTTCATCCCGTTTCAAGAATCACAATTCGACATTCTCGAGTGGTACCCGCAATTTCAGTCATGTGTCCGGTACTTTTTGGATCACGCCCAGCATAGTGGTCCGGTACAGGCCGTTGCGGCATTCGTAAACATACAATTACCATTCCAAAAACAAAAACATCCTGTTATGTCATCACAGCTGCCCGGATCGCCAGCGGGCGTGTCGTCTCCGTCGCCAATCCTTCCAATACCGAACCGTACACCAATGTCCATCTCTTTGACGCCATACATCCGGCGGCTAGTAGCAACCGGCTTGGATCTTCCAGGTGTCTTGCATGGGTTCTTTGGAGACGACTGGATTGCCGGGATAGGACACCTCCATGAAGTGGAGCGGAGAAATTTCCTCTTTGCCGCCAAGAGCGCCGGCTGGCTGAAGGTCAAGTCCCAATACGACATGCCAGATGAGCAAACCATTCCTTTCCTGCGTCCTCTTCAGAACGTCACGGAGAAAGAGATTGTTAGCGCAGAGGCGAATTGGAGCGAATGGCTAGCAATGCAGGACTGGATGGTCGGTCCCAGATCACCTGATGTCGATAGAGACATGGCAGTTGTAAAAAGCGAAGATGCCTAAGACACAAGGTGGGTATAGCTAATGCAGAGACTGCATATCTTGGGAGGACAGTGGGCAACCGAGATACATGATGCCCAGGTGTTAGATGGGATAGACGGGACATAGGGGTTGACTGGATGCGGTTTGCTCTGGGGGAAGGGATCAGGCAGGCGTAAGGGTTTCATTTCACGGCACCAGAGATGATCAACTAGAGATGATCAAGCCAAGGGTTTCTTTCAAGTACCCTCGGGATAATGGGTCGACTCGAGTGTACCGCTATGCGCCTCATACTTTTCCACGGGATGGAAGGGAAAACGCGGGCGATTTTCTATTAAAGACTGGATTGGTTCGAACTGATTAGGGATTGATTAGGGTTGTAGATACCTACATGTATCTTAAATTCTTAAGTCTTGCGTAGACTATAATGGGGTGGGAGGTATAATAATTAAGTTGAACTCGAAATCTGTTTACATTATATGCGTGGTATTGGATATGGCGTCTTAATCTTTGGCTCGCTTGTCGGCGGCGTGAAGATAAGGGGGCTTTTGCCATTCATTCCATTGACGGGTTTTTTGTATAGCTCACATGGCCCAAGCTCCATATCCTAGCTAACACGTTGTGGCCCTATGTACCTCACTAGGTACCTAATTGTGCCCCTGGATTAGCAACAGGAGCCACTAGATAGGTACCTAGGTAGGTACCTACCTTAGGTACATGAGCCTAGCCGGAGCACCTACCGATAGTGGGCGAGGTAGTAGCGCTAAGATAACCACCGACGTCAATTTGTCACTGCAGCATTTCTGAGAGTTTCAGCCTCTTGAATTCAAATCTCCAGTTACGACAGACAAACACCAACACAAAATAACAAAACAACACAACGCATGTGATACATGATAATTATAAAGGAAAAACACGGAATCCGGAGTCGAACATAAATAATTCAACTACGCACCGTTAATGTATCAATCAACAGCCGATATTCAAGGACCTGAAAACCCTATCTGAAGATGGAGATGGATGTGGATATGGTGACGGCGGAGGACGGCTTGACACATGGATATAAACAAGACCATACCATCCCGAGGGAGGAGTGGAATAAGTTCCTGAATAGGTGCCTATCTTCTCGTCTTGACGTGGATACTTTTGAGTCATATATTCCCATGATGCATTCCAGATATCCATTACCTCCAGCTGTCATCGCCGACATTTTCTTGAAACCCCAACCTTCGAATCCCGAAAGCCTCGACCCTCGCATCCCACGATATTTCCAAGGCCTGGGCAAATACAAGCTCATCGATACTCCTTCTATACTTAAGGCGTTATACAAGTATTCGACATCCCATGCGCAAGCTTCGAAAGCCGGCAATGGCTCGTTAGAGAATTCGGAGGATAAGGCACATCTAAGATGGGGTAATTCTTATGGTGCTGAAGAGGTTATATTCTACCGCCTCACGAAAGCCGTTGCGATGGGGTCTGGTTTCGAAAGTTCCGGAGATGCCCTACAAATATGCAAATTGATAGCCCAATGGATGTCATTATTCACATCAGTATCGACTGCATTTGCTCACGATGTCATGAGCCAATTGCATAGTCCACAGTCCAGAGATGAAATGGAAGCAGCTAGAGCTGCGTTTGTTATGCTTCTCTTAGCAACCTGCGAAAGCCAAACGTTTCTGAATGCTCTTAGCCGTCCTTTCGCAAAATGTATGTGTTTGTGCCTTGCATTTCTCATCCTTAACATAAAAGTTGTTTAGGCTGACATTATATAGATGCGCGAAGGGCCCTGTCTGAAAGTCTGGCAAGCTTTATTCCATCTATCCTTCAGAGTGCGTCGCAGATCGCCAGTCGGCTCGAGCTATTCCGCACCGAGACTCTTGCTTCTTTTGAGCCGGCTGATAAGAATAAGGACACTACCAGCTCTGGGTTTGATGATATTGAGTCGACGATGGCCCTAGACAATTTCGTCGTACCTGAGATGCCAAACGTAAACTCGCGAGCTGGCCTATATATTTACTTGAATGCCTCGGTAGGATTCTGGAAAACTCACCTTTTATGAAGCAAGGACTAATTATGTTTAGCTTGTTGGGAGACCCCTGATAGATGACGCTGCTCTCTTCAACTATTTGCATAATAGGTATCAGGTATGTGTCGCGCTCGGCACGCTGTTCGAAGAAATATGCTAATATAAGACAGGGAGATATACAGTCTACGACAATTGATCTAATACTTGCTTCTTTCGATGTCCTTGCTAACGCAGTGTTTCGTAATGAAGGCCACCAGGCGAGCTACCTCCTTCGATCTTATTTAATTAACAAATTACCTTTGCTCTTAGCAACATTGGCGACGTCCATGTATCCCCCATTGTCAGCCCAATTTTGTATCACCGAGGCACTTAGTCATGTTGACACGAATGCTTTCCCAACCCTCTCTGCCATGTTTGATGATACGCACAATAGCAATACCTTTACCGACAGCGTCCGCCAGGATTTCTGTTTTGCTTGCTGTCTACATGGATTAATCCCAGAGTCAAGTATCGAAGGTTTACTCGGCGAGATTACGTATCAAACTCTACCACAGGCAGGTCGGTATGTCAAGGAGCAACTAGTCGAGGAATGCATAGGCGATCCCGAGAGGATCCAGCAATTAATTGGAGAACTGGACAATATGGATGGGAATGTCGGAGCAGTTTGCCAAGCTCTAGCAGAGGTAAGCACCCGAACCATGCCGATATTGAGACTCGAGTGCTAAGGGAAGAGTGCTAGGTTATCGGTCGTCTTTGCATTAACAAAGAAACTATGACCTTGAAGCTTCTCTGTAGCCAACTTGCTAAAAAACCGCTGTTACTGGATGTAATGCTTCTGTTCTGCAAGCCAATTACTATGTTACACCCTCTCTGCGAGCTACTAGATAATCACTGGCGCTACGAAGAGGACCAAGGGGAATATCAACCCGTTTACGAAGAGTTCGGGTCCGTACTTCTTCTAGTATTGGCATTCGTTCATCGTTATAATCTTTCGACCATGGATCTCGGCATTCGATCAGACTCGTTCGTAGCCAAACTGCTTAGCGTGCACCAGCTCAATAGGCCACTAGAGGAGTTAACTGATCGAGAGAACGGCCATTTGGATGGCTGGATACGCGGCCTCTTTGATACTGAATCAGGTGGGCTGGCGGACGAACTATTATCTTCGTGTCCTCCACAGGATTTCTATCTACTTGTCCCCACACTATTCCACCAGATTGTTCTCGCATATTGCACAAACCATCTCGACGAAGAAAGCCTCAAGACTGGTGTTGAATGTAAGTTCCAAATGAGCAAATTCCCCTAGATTACGTACTGATTCGGATCTAGACCTAGTGAATACGTTCTTACTCCCATCCCTCGTGCCGGCAATTCTATACATGTCCAATCTGCTTTGGGTGGAGCTTAGCCATGGCCAGGAACACAAAGCGGTTATTAGGATCTTGCAGCTGGTCCTCTTAACTAAACAAGGCTCAACTGAGGCTCAAACGATGCTTTCTTCCGTTGTGAACATTATTGCGATACCGCTGGACTACTCGCTGCGATCATGTCAGCGATGGGACCCCAAAAACCAGGCTATAGAGCCTCTGCTTAAAGCTATGAGAGAAAACATCCGCCTCTCACGACGAACTGCCAGCGCTGCTAACAACGAGCTCGAGGCATGGTGTAGCACAGCGAATGGAGGGCTTGCCGCGCTTGTTCGGCATTTAATGCAAAGCTTCGTGTCGTGGAGCGTTCATCCAGGTCTAAACGTGGTGCCGACTTCATATATGCATCGCCAAATTCTGACTGCTTTACGGATGCTTGGCGCAAAGCGATTCCTATACGTCGTCTTGGAAGAAGTCAAGGTGCAGACTGAGGCTGGTAACGGAAGTATTGCCCACGATATCGCCACCGCCCTGATATGCGCTCCCGACGTGACCAATCTACCGCCACCAACAGAAGCGGTGCTTCATTTAGACTCGGCAAACCGACCCTACGTACCTCCACAATTACGAACTTCTCTTCAAGCAGCCTTGAAAGCAGAGGCAGAAGATTTCAAAATCGTTCAGAAGTCGGATCCGGGCATGGCTGAGATCATCGTTCGCCTGTACCGCAAAGTCGAGGCGCAGATGCTCATGCCTCCGGCTACCGAGTCGATACTGCAAGGCGAGCTAGCTAATTTAGGGCTGGCTGAGAACGCGCACGCGCTTGGCGATGCGTTAGCCGCAGCCGCCCAGAATGAGAGCTTGGGAGCAAATGATGGAAGTATGAATTTAGATCTTGGAAGCGGTGGCCACGACATGGGCCATCTCGGTGGACCGGGTGACTCCAGTCACCATGGTGGAATCGACTTCGGATCGAGCGACGACATGTTTAGCGGCCTCGGAGGCGGTAGTGGTAGCACTAGTCTCCTTGACAGCTGGGACTTAAGTTAGATAGTGCCAAAAAATACCCTTTCTATTGTCGGATTAAGCATAGGCGTGAGCGAGGCGTTTTACGTGGACAGGAAAAACTCTCTTCCTTGATTGGATGAGTTTTGGCTACAAGACGAAGGCTATGAAGCATGAAACAGTTGCAACGAGAGGTAATGATGGAATTGAGTTGCGCTTGGTGTCTTTAGGTTAGCAGGTACCTGATGCTTTTGTCGATGCCTCTATTCCCAAGCACGCAATACAACCCCTGCAATGCGGTCATTGGAGACAAGTAGGTACCTAAGGCCACTCGATCACCTGAACTACATTTAGCAATTGATCATAGCTACATTTTAGACATTATACGAAACGCAATGCAGCTAGCTATAAGAGCACTCGTAGTTCCGCAATCCTACATTTCAACTAGAATTATATTTCTGGAATGAATTCTTACCATATGTAAAAGGACGCTTGAACACCTTACATACAAGACTAGAAAATGCGGACTACAGCTCTAACCGCCTTGTTATGCGCCACTGGCTCCGGCTTGGTTGGAGCGACGCCAAACTCAGGTCCGGATCAAAAACTGCTTGGTCCTGGCCATGAGACAGAGGCGCAGCCGTCACGATCTCAACCGAATGTCGTGTTTGTTCTAACAGACGATCAAGATGTACACTTATCGTCGCTGGATTATATGCCGCTGGTCAAGAAGCATCTATTGGACCAGGGAACGCGGTTTGACAGTCATTACGCAACGACGGCCGTATGCTGTCCATCGAGGGTCACGTTGTGGACGGGGAAGTTTGCGCATAATACAAATGTTACGGATGTGAGCCCGCCGTACGGAGGGTATCCCAAGTTCGTATCGCAAGGCTTTAATGACAACTATCTCCCGGTCTGGCTACAGGAGGTTGGGTATAATGTATATTACACGGGAAAGTTGTTCAATGTGCATACGGTGGAAAACTACAACTCGCCGGCGCCAGGAGGGTTCACGGGCTCGGTATTACTACCCACTCGCCTACTTCTTATTTGGATGCTCGGAGCTAAAGCTAAAGCTAACTTGGACTTAGGACTTCCTCCTTGACCCCTATACGTATAACTATCTAAACAGCACGTTTCAGCGGAACGGAGAAGAGCCGCGGAGCTATGAAGGACAATATAGCACCGATGTGCTAGCGGAGAAAGCATACGGGCTGCTAGACGACGCCGTCGATGCTGGGAAGCCTTTCTTCCTCGTTGCCGCACCGGTTGGTCCTCACGCCAATGTTGTGATGAAGGATTCGGCTTCAGGTGGCCATCGCGATCTCGATAATCTACCTTTCGAGTTCACCGAGCCGGTGTCTGCTGAGCGGCACCAACATCTCTTCGAAGATGAGAAGGTTCCTCGGACTGATAATTTCAACCCAGATGAAGTGCGTATCACCAGCCTGCCCCTTTTCTCAGTCGCGTACTCATGCTCCCATAGCCTTCCGGCGCAAACTGGATCTCCCAGCTACCGCAGCAAAACAGCACCAACGTAGAGTACAACGACCACTTTTACCGGCAACGTCTGCGCTCTCTCCAAGCCGTTGACGAGCTTGTCGATGGGCTCATCCAGCGCCTCGACGCATACGATATCCTCGACACCACGTACTTCGTGTACAGCAGCGACAACGGGTATCACATCGGACAGCACCGGCTGCAGCCGGGCAAGAGCTGCGGGTACGAGGAGGATGTGAACGTGCCGCTGATCATACGGGGGCCGGGCATTGGGGTCAACTATACGGCTGAGGGGGTAGTGACTACGCATGCGGATCTCGCGCCGACGTTCTTTGATTTACTAGGGATTTCGCAGAGGGAGGATTTCGACGGTGCGGCGATCCCGGTGACGAAGGAGGGGATTGAGAAGATTAAGGGGCGGGGGGAGAGGAGGGAGCATGCGGGTATTGAGTATTGGGGTATGGCGATGGGTGAGGGGATTTACAATAGTAAGTTGAAGAGTTATTTTTTGTTTAAGATGGCTATTCTTTGCTTTACCTAAACGGCCATTTATTTGAGGAAGCTGATCTTATTAACACTGCCTGTTCATATAGGAAATCCCCGCGAGCACAACACGTACAAGGCTCTTCGCGTCTCCGGGCCAGGGTATAATTTATACTACTCCGTCTGGTGCAATAACGAGCACGAGCTGTACGATCTAAATGTATGTCGTTGACTGTTACAATTGTCATATTGAAAACATCATTGGACTAACTAACTAACCAACTATCTACCTCGCAGGTCGACCCAGGCCAACTCCACAACCTCCTCTCCGCAGAATCCACCACTCCCTCAACAGCCACAGCAGCCGGACACCTCGTCGATAAAGTGGCCGCACGCCTCGACGCCCTAGTGCTAGTCCTCAAGACCTGCGCAGGCACAACGTGCCAGCGGCCGTGGGCGGAACTGCACCCCGAGGGCGGCGTGCAGACGCTCGCGGACGCGCTGGGGCCGCCGTACGACGGCTTTTACGAGGTGCGGGCCCGTGCTGCTCGTGTCGAGTATGCGTACTGCGCTAATGGATTCTTGCCTGATGCCGAGGGCCCGACGTGGGAGGGTCTGAGGGATGGGGTGAGGTGGGAGGATTGGGTGTGATGTTAGGTGGGTAGGCAGGTAGGTAGGTAAGAGTAGAGAGCTAAGAGTTATGAGATGGAACTTAATGGTAAACGTGGAGAGAGGGAGACCTTGATTTGAGTATCCCACTACCACCGGGGGAATGGGGAAAAGACTGGGAGCAACATTGAACTAACCTACTCAAGTGCCTACCTACCTGTCGTGATGTACCTGTATTAAACACATAGGTACCTAGGTATAACTAACCAATTGGTCAATAAGATATAAATTTGCATCATTCTCTAGGCATACTAGGAACAAAAATGTCTCTTTAAATATGGTTGTTGCTTTAAAGGATCAGGAACAGTAAGTTACTCTTCAGACTTTATTTGTTTTAACCCTTTTACTTCACAAGCATTGATAATAGGTAGGTATGAATGTGTATTAGAAAAATGCTTTATTTAATTCGCATTAGCCATTAAATGTTAATAGTTGTTAGTCTGTTAAATAAAACTTGCACGATAACCCATTGGCATTGTGTGTAAGAAGAAGGTTAGGTAAGTTGCAATGCGTCGACTTACCTGTGATGACTATCTGAAATCTGAAATCGCAGCCACGTCAGATCCCCAGAATATGGAGCATCAGCCACCCGTCCACGTCTGCAGGGGAGGTAAGAAGGACTGTCCTGACGCAACGTCACGTCATTGGCCCAAACCCAAACTCAGGGACCCATTGTTCAATGGACATTGCATTTGACCAGATTGCACACAACCAATTTTCCCCATTGCGCAGTAGCTACCTACCTACATACATACACGCCTTCTCCGATTCAATTGATGAATTGAAGCTTCTTTCCCTCTAATTCCTTCCAAACAACTTTATCCCCTTCCCCCTTTTTTCTCTTCTTCTTCTTAATTGTGCGCTTACTTCTACCTGGTCTTCTTGCCCAACATGGTGGCCCTCCGTTATTCTGTCCTTGCCGCTCTGGCTCTTCGCATCGTCTCTGTGTTCGCTGCTGAGGCAGATGCCCAGTCTGTAAGTTAACTACCTACCTACCCAAGCCTACCTACCCAAGCCTACCTACCCAAGCCTACCTACTAAAGCTTTCCACCTTATACATTTATAAAGAAAGCTAGCTGCTAACGTGCTTTGCTTCGAAGCCCCTTTCCGACAATGCTGGCAGTCCTCCTGAGGTCGAGTTGAAAGCCGAGGTTGTCGCTACCTTCCCCGAAGCCGATGACATCTTTGGAGTGAAGCTTGTCAATGGCCGTCCGACAAAGGCTGTGATCGATATCACCAACAATGAGGATGAACCCATCTTGGTTGCTTTCCTTGGCGGCCAGCTCCTTAGCCCCAAGGCCCTGACTCCCGAAGACGACCCTACGGCCTCCGTTGTTCGTAACTTGACTACCGTCCGTTACGAAACCACCATCCCCGCTGGCGAGAAGCAGTCGCTTCCTTACTCCTTTGTACTTGATATGTTGCCCCAGGATGTGCGCCTCCAGATTGTTGCTGTCGTTAGCAACTCTGCCAACCAGATCTTCCAAGTTAGTGTGTATGACCAGACCGTCAGCATCGTTGAGGCGCCTACCAGCATTTTCGATCCTCAGATGTAAGTCTCTTCCTCCAGCGTCTACCTTCAACTGTTGCGCATTGTACGCCCTATCTACGATCGAAATCCGCTAACACCGCCATTATAGTATCTTCCTATACGTCGTCCTCACTGCTGCCTTCGCCGGCACTAGCTACTTCGTGTACAAGACCTACATCGAGGCTCTCTTCCCTCAGCCCAAGCGCACCCCCAGCACCAAGACCACCAAGAAGAGCCGCACTCCTGCCACCGTTATCGAGAAGGAGCCCCTGTCTGGAGGCGAAGGTTCTGCGACTGGCACTGACAAGGGTTACGACGAGAGCTGGATCCCTTCGGACCATCTGAACCGCCCTTCCGCGCGCCGTGTTAAGAGCGGTGCCAGCAGTAAGTCTAAGGCTAAGGTCTCTGAGTAGAACCTGGCTGTATAGCAGACCCTTTCACTAAGGCCTTCTACTGCCTGTTAGCGGGCTTCATGTGGTACGCGTTAGGATAAAGGAACAGGGTGAGGGGTAATCCATTCGTCATCACGAGGGTTGGAAAAGAAAAAAAAAGTGTATTGATCAAGTTGCGGCAATGGGAAAAACTCAAAAAAGGCAGAGCAAAACATGGAGTGTACCTTTGGAGGCTGTAATATGCCTGTGGCGGTGCTCTTTATGTATTCACTTGCCTGCATGTATATGAATCGGACTGGTATAATGAAAAGTTCCGAAATACCCCTTGCTTGGTGTGGTATGTTGTCAAATAAGAACCTACTTTTGTGTGATGAATCTATGTCTGACACTTATGAGAGATAGTTAACTAGAAGGTTAGTAAACTCCAATTATGTCCAGGTAGCTGAGAGACAACTGAAACTTGATTAAGTAAACTAAAAGTACATTATTATTATTTTTTTACAAACACTCTGAATGCATGAATGTCTGAGTGACACGTGACCGTAGGTCACGTGTATGTACATGAGTACATGTACATCTCACAGTAGCTCATAATGAAATAGATGATCTTATTGTAGAACGCATGTAAACCCTCGTATACAGACCCAATAATACATAGTAGGTATTACTATAGCCATATGCTAATTGGGAGATGAATCTTTCATCTCTGCAAAAAATAAAAAATAAAAAATAAAATAAAAAATAGACGTATGGAGACGAACGTTTTATAGTATCAATGATTATTATATATTCAAATATATTTCATGCACATATACAATCTCTAGTAAAAATATGTAGTGACAACAAGGATAAACATGAAAGCACAAACGTACATGCGTTCCAAAACGGGGTTTTTTCATATAAACACATATCGCTGGCGGCCTCTAATTTATATATATGTAGACACGCCACACCTGAGCGCAGACTGTCTGTCACACAGCCTGCCAAATATCAATGCCAACAATCAGAATGTCCTAGGAAGTACGCGCTTCACCATATTAACGATGTATCCTGATGGCAGGAATCCTGACTGCCCCCAAATTGACTTGATCTGGGTTGGTACGTATGCGGACCTTTTCCTACTCGTCGTCCACAAGCTTCTTGTCCGCCCAGGCCTTCTTAGCCGACTTCGCTAGCGTATCCATATCCCCGCTCATCTCGCACATACTCCTAAAGTTTCCATCCTCATTTTGTAAAAGCTCGTAGGGGTGGCCATATTCCACGACGGCGCCATGGTCTAAAACGAGCACCTTGTCGTAATCAACAATGGTAGCGAGGCGGTGCGCAATCGTGATAATAGTTGTATTCAAGTCGTGGATCGTCTCTTGGATCTTAGAATCCGTGGCGTAGTCGATAGACGCTGTGGCCTCGTCCATCACCAGTACCTTGGGATTCTTCAGCATAGCGCGAGCAAGACAGAGCAATTGCCTCTGGCCCTGAGACAAATTCGTACCCGACTCCGCAACTGATGAAGACAAATCAAGAAAGATATTCTTGTTTGCCGTAGTTGGCGAAGGTGGAGTAGTCGGAACTTGGGAGTCCTGGGCCCCATCGCTTTGGATCAGTGACGGAAGAGCTTCGTTTGGCCCAACGAGCCGAACTTTCCTGAGGGCCGCGAAAATCTCCTCGTCCGTATAAAGGTCAAAAGGGTCAAGATTCGTTCGGAGAGTACCAGTAAAAAGAGTCGGGTCTTGTGGCACGATAGTGATAGCTTCTCGGAGATCCTGTAGGCCAATCAGACTGATATCAATATCGTCAATGAGTATTTTTCCGCTCTCTGCTTCTAGAGCTCGGAAAATCGCTAGCGTGAGAGAACTCTTTCCAGCACCGGTACGTCCAACAATGCCGACCTTTTCGCGGGGATTGATCTTAAAAGTAACATTCTTTAATACCGGGTCAAGCTCTTTGCGGTACCTCGTAGAATATCCGATGAATTCCACTGCTCCGTGTGCGGGCCAGTTCTGGGGAGGACGATTATTTTCAATAATTGGCGCGGCCTCCTGCTCCACGTCGAGGTATTCTTTGACACGCTCGACGGAATTCATGTTCTGTTCGTTCGCGGCGTAGAGCCTTACGAGCCAGAGGATATTCTCAGAGAACCCAATAGCATAGCTCAAAGATACACCCGCGGAGCCGGCATCAATTTTCCCTAAGTTGAGGATGACAAAAACACCGGCGAAGAATGACACGAAGTCACCTAGGAGGTCAGTTCGAATCGCCAGCCATCTATTAGCGGCCCAAAGGTAGATAAACGGACGACTCTGCGTGTTGATTCTAGTGAGATTCTCCCGAATAAACCGTCGCTCATCGCCGTAGGCACGAATGGTAGTGACACCAGAGAGGGTCTCGCCGAACTGCTGGAAGAGAGGGCTTCGATTCACCGACTCGAGCCTTTTGAGATCCCTGGATGCTCGAAGATAGAACATACCGACTAAGATATATAGACCAGTAATGAATACACCTGCGACTAGGAACCCGGGGGTAATGGCTGCTATTAGTACTACAGTAATCAGAATAGCGACTGCACAAGTCATAACACCAATGGCGACAGGCGCAACTTCTTGGTCGATGGCCTCGAGATCCTTGCTAAACCTATTCATCAGCTGGCCGAGCGGCGTTACGTCAAAGAACTTGAACTTCGCCCTGGACACAGCAGACATAAGTCTGTTGTGAAGCTTCCAGGATGCGGTAAGCGATCCGAAGAAAAGCCAGATGTCGCGGATCAATGCCAGAATTGCGCCCGCGATACCAATCAATGCAAGTATACCAAGGTAGTAGTCAACGTTGACTTCCGGTACATCACCGGGTGAGTAGCTTGCAGGAGTGAGGAAAGATGTATTCTTAACGAAACTGGTAGCCGACGCGAAATAAGCCGGCAATGGAAATGAACTGGAAGAATGCGGCGGAGACATGCTGGGTTGTATTCCAGACAGGGATACAGTTCCGAGGTTTGCGGTGTACTGGTTGGCCCATTCTTTGATCCAAAGGTTCGAAGCGACACCGCTGAGCTGTTGACTACCAAATACTACAACAGCTATAGCCCAGAACCACCATGTACCCATTGCTCGCAGATAAAGACTGATGACCGACCACTTGACAGCACCCGTAGCCTTGGTCTCCTGCATGGCATTCCGCTGTGCTTTCTCTTGTCTGGTACTAGTTTTCGCGTTGGCTGTTCCATTCCCACCATTATCAATCAGAGTCTGGTCGCTCTCGTCGCCGACACTCGACGGTACTCTAGAGGGGACACGTGAGACATCAGAAGATCCTGGGCGAGATTTATTTCGTATCTCTTCGCCGAGCTTTCCGGAAGCAATGACGTCTTTCGCTGTTCCTTGCGCATCTACTTTACCGTTGTCTAGTAGGACAACATACTCAGCTTGGGGGGCACACAGAGTTGTGTTGTGGGTAACGAGAATACAGGTGCGGTCCTTCATCAGCTCGCCTTTAATACATTTGGTAAAGATCCATTTTGCGGTATGCGAGTCAACGGCGCTCAAGCAGTCATCGAGGAGGATATGTCGGGAATTTGAATATACTGCGCGGGCGAGAGATATGCGTTGCTTTTGACCACCAGAGAGCGTGATGCCGTTTTCTCCAACCAGGGTCTCGTCGCCGTTGTCTAAGATTTCGAGATCTCGCTCCAGGGCACAGGCTACCAAGACATCTTTATACCTTTTCTCGTCGTACGGGGCTGAAAATAGGATGTTCTCTTTGATGTTCGCGTTTACTAGCCAAGCGGTCTGGGCAACATAGGCGCAAGTTTCAGTCAAGCCTGTCGCGGGGTCCGGTCGAACGTCCTCACGACTACGGCCACCGGGAAGATAAATATTTCCCTTCGTCAGAGTCATTTCACCGAGCAAAGCCATGAGCATCGACGTCTTCCCAGATCCTGTAGGGCCGGCAATGATATTGAGCTTGCCGATCCTGAAATCGATATTAAGATCGAGGAGACGGAATGCCATTGAGCCATCGGACGCAACCGCATCTTTGCCACCCCAGATGAATG
This sequence comes from Daldinia grandis, assembly GCA_022432525.1. Classification (NCBI taxonomy): domain Eukaryota; kingdom Fungi; phylum Ascomycota; class Sordariomycetes; order Xylariales; family Hypoxylaceae; genus Daldinia; species Daldinia grandis. The sequence continues at coordinate 3,278,999 of JAJKLB010000001.1, forward strand.
TTGCATTTCTGAAGCCAATGACCTTTTTGCCGTTTTCGTCTACGTTGTCCGGTCCCAGCTGCTTATATTTATCTGTCTCATCCTCGTTTAGAAACTCGTCGACCCGATCAACTGAAACCTTCGCCTCTTGAACATGAGCAATCATGTCTCCAAGCTGGTCTAGGGGCACTCTTAGGAGCATGAAGAGAGAGATTGCGGTAAATGCGATGGAAGGATACAAGGGCTTTCGCTCCACTTTGGTATAGACTAAGAATGAGAAAAACGTAATGAGAACCGGCACAGTATTCCAGATAGCGACAGCAAGGGCCCAGATCATGTAGCGGTTCCGCAAGGCTCGCAGCTCGTTTCGCCGCTTCTCATCAACAACGTCACTAAACCGCTTTTCCCAGGCGAAATATTTGATGATCCGAATATTTTGGAGGATTTCGTTGGTAGTGTGTATTCGCTTATCCGTCGCAGCCATGATCTTACGTTGGGTCAAGTTGAAACCTTTGGCAAGCAGGATATTAATTGGCAAGAGGAAGACCATAACAACAAGGCCGGGGATCGCACTCAAACCCATGACTTGATAAAGAAGAGCAACAGATACAATGAGCTGCGAGGGAGCAGAGGCTAATAAAAAGTGCAGGTAAGAAGTGCACTCGGAAATCTTGAAACTGTCGACTGACATGAGATTGATGATGGTTCCCAGGTTTGCTTGCTCATCCGCGTCCTTAGATCCGTCTTTCTTAACGACATCGCCGTTCTGAGCATTGTTCTTTTTATCTGCTTTCTTTAGTCTTAAGAATCGTTTTAGTCTTTCCAGCTTCGTCTCTTTAGCACTATCCGCATCATTACCGCCGAGAACAGCATCTTTACCGCTTGCCGCCTTGCGCCGAAGGGCTTTAGCATAGATATCCCCGATAATGATGGCGCGAATCCGGATGCAAATCTTTCGGCCAATCCACAAGGCTTGATTATCGGCAACAGAGCGGATAAGGTCTGATAGGGGTAATAGGATAACATAAAGCCAAAGGACATTTCTTGGTGCGATCGTCGGTAGTTCCACGTACTCAAGGATGGCCTTAAGAAGAAGAGTCGGAGCAAATGTAAGAATACCACCTAGCGTAGCCCAGGCGCACTGAAGAATGACCAGACCCTTGAAATACTTGAGTAAGTGTAGGGCAAGAGATGTCGTCTTCTTAATTTGGCGATAGTTGGCGAGCACAGTAGCGGCCTTGTCGCGCGGCAAGAGATTCCACACGTTTTTAATCTCGAGAGGTTCCTTGTAACCTTGCCATAGCATAGAATCGATCCAAGAAAAAGTCACCAGTGACAGTACGGAGGCCAGAGGTTCGCGCGACGGCTCGAGATTCCCTTCCCATTCCATGACAACTGTCTTATTGCCCTTCCTAGTGTTCAAAGCTATCCCAAATAGTAGAGTTATTAAGCAAAACTCAACGATAATTAGGACCTGCACAAGTGTAGAGCTGGCATGAATTAGGACAGAGCGGAATATGACAATAGTAAAGAGCCATTGGAATCCGTATATAAAAGCGGTATGATTCCATAGTCGCGGGATTCGCCATTTGGTGTTTCCCAAAAATAACCGGAGCGTTGCGAGGACCAAGACATATACCCAAGTGACCAAACCCATGATGGCAGCCAGCTGCCCACGGCCAGCAAAAGAATTAGTGACGAGGGCGATAATATTAATAATTACCAGCCCGCATATTGCAACCTCTTCGACAATCACCAATAGGTCTTGGGCGGGCGGAGTATCGGCTTGTACAATAGAGCCTCTAGAGGTGGTCTTAACCAGGGCAAGACGCCCACCGCCATTTGTATTGATAGTTAGTCCTTCATCGTCATCAGTGCTTAGACTGTCGTCCTCTTCCGGAGGCACCTCGGTATGGTCTTGATGGTCGGGTATCTGGTCGTAACCATGTCTTCGTTTTAACTTGACGTTGCGGTGGATAGTCTGTATTAGGAGGTGAAGGAGAGAGAGAGATATTAGTATAAGGGGGAAGAGAATCTGAAGATAGCTTTTAAGCCGTTAGTAGGCGCAATACACATTAAACTTGGACGAACACAAAGAAGTACTAACTCGGATTGAAAGCACGTCGTGAAGTCATCAGTCCGCCATATCGGCCATGTACACGAGGCAAAGCTCATGTTTCCTCAGCGTCTCCCCGGCCCCACTCGAGAAAGTGGTAGATAGCTTTGACGTGATCACCAGATTGATGTGGTAGTATTATCGACACCTACAATTAATTGACTTCTTGTCGAGGAGAGTAGTCAACACAGCTACTCGCAGCGGTGTGTAACTATGGATAGGACTAATAAACCCGGATCCTAGGTTTTTGTCGCGAACGGGGAAGAAATGAAGAGGTAAGAAGATGGATGGCTGCGTGCGAATCGGGAAACTTTTTGGGTTGGGGGATGGAGCGGGAGATAGCATAAAAAGTCCAGAAAGATGCTGCGATTGACGGATGATAAAATATACAGGAGCTAACTTAACACTAACCAGAACTAATGTAGCTTTTTCTATTAGTGGGGCACAGTACGCTTGCTAATACCCGGACGTAACCTCCAAACACATATAATACAGTATGTATTCCTCAGGTACTTAGCGAGTATAGTTCTCCGCATATGGGGCATTGCAGGTGATTATTTACTGGCGCGGTGTATTCCAGTACATGTAGTGTATGCAGTGACGATACCTACCTAGGGAAGGCAGATATGTATGTACAAGATCTAACTGCCTACCTACTATGTAGGCAAGGCCATGACTGATTTTCGGTAAGCTGGACTGGTTCGTTCCTGATAACGGATCTAACTAGACCAAGCTTAGAATCCCTAACCGTGGGCTAGCACGCGAGCCAGATCCACTATCCCACCTTAAACACGTTCCGAATGCAGTTGCCTTCGCAGTACATATACAGTTAGCACCTTATTTCAATAGGAGGTATCTACCTACTTTACATAAGGCAGGTAAAATGCCTACCTCTTATGTAGGTACCTAATATACGTTACACGATTATACTAATGTCTTCAAAGTTATACCCGTTGCAGTATGCCGGTAACTACCTCCGTATATTGGATGTGTGCACGGAGGTAACTACTTACCTAAGGTACCTACCTAACCTAGGTATATAAGATTAAGACTTCAGGAGGTATGAAGATATTGTGTTAGGTACCTACCTACGGTTAGATATTATAAATGCCTATACATAGGTAGGCAAGTAAGTAATCACCCAGCTATTCGCCTGTCTTAAAACCCATAGATGATACTAAAAGCAAGTCATTGAAAACTTCCGAACAGTAACACAAAAGATCCCCGATACTATGTAACTATGCCCAAGCTAATCTAAACATGCCCCTGCAAGTGTTCAAGCTCGTCACACGTCTCTATGTTTGTGGTACCCACAACCTGGTCTCGAACGTTTCGATGCCGCAAATGATATCATTCTCTAAAATTGGCCCAGCCGTAAATACTAGAGGTGTACTGACTCAAGTTACGAATGGCTAGGTGGGAGGTAGATAGGTAGGTAGGTAGTTATCTCATTTGTGTAACGTTGAACATGCATTTATGTCGACGTGGGGAGTTAGATGATCTGCAACCTATCTCGATCGATGTCGTTTCTTATATGATTATCCTCAACTACCTAAGCCGGGTGTGTATTCACAAAATACCGTGGGTACCTACGCACTTGCATAACCAAGGTCAACCAGGGAGATATGTAACAAATTACAAAATATCATTTAACTAACAGCTAGGTTAGTAGGTCAGTTGCAACCAGTTCACCGTGGAAGCAAAATCAATTCCACTTAGATGTCGATGTATGTTCTGTCGCAATGACAAACTTATTGATGCGCTTAATGACTCAGAAAGGGAACAAAGGAGTTGGGAGTTGAGGAAGCAAATAACGTTTAAACCTGCTGCATTACCTGGGTACCTAGGTACCTAGACATGCAGGCGAAGTGGGGTTGTGTCAGTCGACCTCACCGGTTCCGTTCCGCGCTTAGAATTCATGCGGGGTCAATGAAGCCTAGCTCAACGTTCCAACCTGCATGCATGGGACTAAACAATCGACACTTCTGATTGGCCCCTATTTGCCAAATTATGTCGATTAAAGGTAGGAGACAACCTATAACTTGCAGCAGCTAAGGACTTATTACCTACATTACAATATATTCCAGTACATATGCAATACTATCTCTACACATGACAGGTATGATGATGAGTGTTCAAGCTTTGAAATCTATGTATCTCTAACTTGATAGATACATCGCAGTAAGTAGTTCAATCTAAGTTAACCCATGCCAATCATACGTAACTACTAACCTAGGTTAGGTAGGTAGGTAGGTATCTATGCCGAAAGTCGGAAACAAAAGACAAGAAAAAGCATATATCTATATTTGTGCTCTTTGCCGCTACTACCTCTGACACACATATACTTGACGGATACTCGCCTACCTTTCTCACACCGCTATCTAGACCGGCTGCATGATATGGGGTTCCCGTGTCATCAGACCCTACCTTACGCTTGAGCCAAATGATACTTATATTGTTATCTCTCATTTTGGTTCAATGACAGCCCCTAGGTACGGATCGTTGACACTACCAGCCTTGGAGTTTGAGCATGTGAAAATATTAACAAGATCAGGAATTATTGTTACGTAGCTACCTCTTTACCACTTAGTAGCCTTAACCTAGACCTTAGCTTCTAACCAGCAGTATGAAAAGGTTGGAAGCTTCAAAGGTAAAGGGGAACCTGTAATAAGGACTAGACTGGCAGTCTTCACCACCACTATCGCCTATTATAATAAAGGTACTTGAATAATGCTTAGGTCTATCATTTTACTATTTTCCCAAGTACGAAGAGAAGCGAATATAAGAAGTATTGGCCCATTCTACTTTTAGGCATTCAATTACTTTAGGTAGGTAGGTATCTATACTCTTATAAACGGATGCTTCATTTTTGTATTCGTACCCCCTAAGCACAAGCATGCTGTCTCCCGACGTACGAGAACCGCACATTACTCCCTGGTAATCTTAAATCTAATTAGTTTGAGTAACGTAACAGGTACTGAGTGTATAGATTATGATGATTGGATACAATGCACAACTAGTACGCCTTTATCATGTAGAGATACTTAATACCTAACCTAGGTAGGTATATCGCACTGCATTATAAGGCTACGAGAGGATTGGACAACGCTCTAACCGGAGAGCAAGGGCTTTGCTGCAATATCTGATACTGGTTGAGATGTGCGTCCTATTAATCCAAATAAAACATTAGGTAGGTAGTTTCCTATGAATACAAGAGTCTAAAGCTTGAGCATCACTTGAACTTGTTAAAGAACCCTTTCTACCTTGCTTTCCTTTATATCCATGCCCTAAGAATCAATTTGCCCATCAACAGCTAATTTAAAAGGTGCCTGAGTTAGGTAATTCATTGCGTGAGCGCGATCCAACTCAGTCTACTTCACAAAACCCGTTCTTTTAGAATATCATGCCTGCATCTCTTCCTTATTCTAATTTCAATACAATTAAGTTGTTGGCAATGAGATATATAACCATGAGGTTAGTGACGAACAGAAATGCAAGACCGACGATGTTACGAGTAGCTGCTAATGCTTCTTAGACGCTCTCGGGAAGGCGACCTCGAAACACAATACATTTGGATCAAAATAACATGGTGTTGATAGAGTAAAAAGGGTATGAGAATAGTTTGAGCAGGATGTCGGCAGAAATCGCTTCGACCATTTAATTTCCGGATACCTTGACTCGCTAGAATATCGATAATGGGTAGATATGAAGGAACTGTTAAGATTCTAGATGATACATCTAGAACAAAGGATGCATGTGTATATACGAGCCGAAGGCTCCTCGGATAGGATAGAGTTCCGCCTCATGACAGGAACATACGCTGTCCTATCCGGGTATCTCTGGCTCTGGCAAGACAATTCTGCCTTCTATAGTTGTTAGTAACCTCTTTACTTGATTCAAAGACGATACTGATTCTTTCGGTATGTACTGGGCTAGTCACTATTGACAAAGAGAGTAGCGTTATCCAGTTAGTTGCTACAAGGTGTTTTAATATGGACAATTTAGAGGACTTCGGAATATATCAGGTTAAAATTCATGTAGATCTAGCTTGTTATTAGACTTCTCCTACTAGCTGCTTCTAATACGACTCTCTTCCCAGTTATCCAAGCCCACTGTCTTATAGAAACAATCTACGTGGACATGCCGGGAATTTCAGTTAGCCCTGTGGGGTGGTTAGCTGAGTTCGACATGCTGGAAGATCATAAAAGACATATGTATGAAGGTGGCATGACTTACATCCGTCGACGTCCTCTTCGACAACGCGCGGCTTGGTACACTTCATCGCCTCCTCCGAGGACTGGGTCTTTAACTGATTGCAGACGGCGCCATTACATCTGGAATCCATGGCACGTTGGAGCGAATCATCTTTCCAACCGAAAACATAGTCTCCGTGCTGCGAATATCCATCCCTACGCGTTTATCATTAGAACAATTCGCCCGGAGAGAGTGTTTCTAGAGACTAACTTGTCGTTTGTGCTCCATACAAATGGCTGCGAGCCATCCTCAGGCCATATGCTCTTGTCGTTAAAGGGTCGGGTCTGTGACGGATACGGTGTCAGCAAATGGATCTTATACAGCATCCCTAATGAGTTAAGCCGAACGTATAACCCGGTCTCTCCAACATCGAGCGAGACCCCCCAGCTGAAATACGGGCCTTGCTGTTATATTAGGGGATATATTAATAACACTTACATCCCACATGACCTCAAACATCACTTGAGGTATCTTGACGGGGTGACTTTCAGGGCAAGTACCAGATGCGCCAACACCCACGTCACCAGATCCCGGGCTGGGATAGACAACATGGCTTCTATGATCTGGGCTATCCAGGTTCTTTCCATCCCAACAGGTTGGGAAGGTGATGACTGAGCGTATACCACCGGCACAGAACCCTGTGGGCAATTCTTGGCTATCCGGGGCCCCGCAGTTTACGTTGCTGTTGTCTCCTGTCGCCGGCATACAGCGGTGGCACACCTTGCGTGCCTCGCCTGGGGAGCGCAATGCAGCGTCTCCAACAAGCATACGGAAGCCAGGTTTAAAAGCGGTGACCGTTTCCCTCGTGTCAGTTGACGGAATATAATAAACCGTAATGCCTCCATCGGCTCGGAGGCCTTCACTGACGAACTGAGGGACTCGCTTGTACGTTCCATTGCGGGCCTTGAAAAATAGAACCGCTGTCCAGTAGTTGGAAAAGTCCTCCGAGAAAGTGCAGCTGGTACACGTTGAAGACGAGGGCAGGTCGTGCGCTATCGGCTCCATGGTGGCGTTAAAGGAGTTACCTCCGACGATTTGGTGGAGATGCGGAGATGGGATAGAGCCGGGAGAAACCAAAGGATCCAAACGGTCGACAACGAGCTGCGAGCAACTGAAACGCAACATCTCCAACATTTGGCCGTAGCCATGCTCGACGAGGAGCGCGAGAGCGAAGGCTTTCCACTGCATTTTGGGCGAAATATCTGTCACCGTCTACGAGTATCGAAAGCTTGCAGTAGAAAGGGTTTGATCCATTGTGCGATAGCCTGGGACATAACTCCTAAATAGGTGATGCTGTGACTACTTCTTCCATATGCCGCTGCATGCTATCCTGGTTGTTTAATCTTGAATTGCTTCTATATTAATAGATTTAGGCGGTGGCGGATACTACGGTGCTCCACGAATCACATACGACACTCTAATCCCAGGCTCCTCAAAGCTCCTATCCTACCAATTACAGCCCATTGATGTTGAATTTTCCTCTACATTCGCATATGCTGGAAGCAGTTCGGGATATTCTGCGTGGTTGGCTCGGCAATTCCAAATCAAACTACATACCCAGGCGTCAATGTGTCCGTCAGTAAACATCCTGTCCCTGTACCCTACTGCATCGTCGAATAATAATCTTTATAAATATGGAGTATCAGCCCAATGGTATTAGCCAGATATTTGATGGACGAGTTGACCTCGGTCATACCCGGGGTCACTAAGCCTTCGTGGTATCCGAATCCTCGATAGTAGCCGCTCCTTTATTTTATAGGGGCTGTCCGGTTACCCGGGTCCCCAGAGGCCCGGTAGTTTCTTGGTTAGCTTATGGTGTAGTGAGTGAGATGTTGGTTGAGGTGCCATCAAAATTTCAATTTAGCGCCTAACTTGTAAGTATTTGGCAGTACTCATAGTTGTAATAGAGGGAGACAGCCAGCTGTCTACAACTATAGCCTTTTTTCATTATACCTGCATCAGCTCCTATTCTGAGGTATTGTTAGCAATTAAGTCTCATATAGTTATCAGTGACGATATCTATAAGTTTATGTTACGTATGAGTCATTGCAGGTCTCCGGAAGAGTTTTGGAACCTGTCGGGTTAGACAGATAGTCGTTCTAAATATCTAGAGTAGGTTGTCAGGATTCTAGATGATACATCTAGAACAAAGGACTCATATGTATATACGAGCCCTAAGGCTCCCTAGATAGGATAGGGTCCCTCGCGGAATAACGAAGTTGTTTCTATGCTGTTTGTTTCTACCTCGTGGCATAAGTATAGAGGTTGCATACTTATAGATGACTCTAGTATCCATGACTTTACACGCGAGGGAGCCCTAAGCCATCTATAAGAATTGCTCTCGCCCTCATATCATTCGTCACTGTCGTCATCAAGATCTAATGCTTCAAACCACTCACTTTCCCAACTTTTCTTTTCGCTTAAGGTGTATCCATTAATGCGTAGCCAGCCGAATATATTAAGACATAAACTCCTTTTTACAATCCAACTCTATGTAGTCAGCACTAACCTGTCCTATGTTTCTCACAGTTCAGTAGGAGTAATAGGCTTGATAGCGTATATGTACTGATGCTACTCCTGGGTTGAGATGGCATTTCATCGGTGATATAATCCCAGGAAAATCCACGATATTGAAACCTATGACCCTTGTATTAGTCATAGATTCGTCCTTCTAAACCAGTATCCCTAAGCAGAGTATCCCCAACCGGCTCCCACTGACAGAGAAAGGCCCTGCTATGGGACTTAGATTGCGAAAGGAGAGCTCCATCGATCCGTCCCTAAGCATCCGCCTAAGAACAAGAGGACTGTCTAAAACCAGATAACCAATGGAGCCAGGTGTGGTAGACTTATAGAGGGTGACGAAATCGCTTTGTATAATAAGGGAAACTGCGGGCTAGATTGAAGGTGAGTCGACTAAGGAAACAGGAGGGTGTTTTCGATGTGCTTCAAGACCGATTTATCTGAGAAGGAGGGATGCAGGCGTAGGCAAGCTGGGGTCTTCGATGGTGCAATGATATAGGCAAGACCATAATTTGAAGCTCTCTTCATATTATATTATACGAAGTGTCCCTTCACAGAGCCTCACTGGGCCATCCATTGTTTGTATTGGAATGGTCATTTTGTTGTTAGTGGTAGCTCGTAGTTTGAATCTAGCCTATGCCACATGGGCCACCTAGCATTATATCTATGCTACTTCCTCAGGTTGAAGTCATAGGCTAAGCAAGTCAAATGTATTTATAGTTATACTATAGATTTACGGCATATGGAAAGCTTCGTTGGCGTGGAACTTGCTGGGTAAAAATGTGGGAAAAGTTAAGGAATAATTCCTTTGTTGCGGCGGAAATTTTGCATATGTCTGGGGACGAGATACTCGTATAGCTACAACCTCTCGACATTAGATAACAATAGCCTGGTGTTAATTACTCTACGGATTCTATATAAGCATGCAAGATATCTATGAAAATATCAAACCATCCAACAATCACAATCACCTTAACTTCACAACAACAGCAATTGCATTACAATACCTCAAGCGACTTATTCAGTTCAAGAGCATTTTCTACAAGAAATATTAACTTCGTCGTCTCCAAACTATACTTCGTCTTATCAACTACACTTCCATATTTGCATCAACTATGGCTAGTAGAGCTATAACACATGGCAAGGGATCCGGACATCGCGAGTCCACCACCTTACATGCATACGGCAGTTGGGAATGCTGTCTATGCGGGAACCGTAACCCGGTAGAAATTCCCGTATGCGCGCTTTGTGGGCATTCAAGATGTCCGGGATGCAGGTAGAAAGCCCAGCTCTATTCAAGTACCAAAGTACGTAGAATCGAAACTGGCTTCAATCATGTCTGGGCAGTTATATCCTCTACTCCCGTCAATTAATTTATAAAAAAAATAAAAGGAGAAAAGTATTAAAATAGATAATAAAAAAATGGTGGGTTTATAACCCACTTGACATATTGTATGGCTTAACTAAGGTACCTAGTGAATAGCCTAAAATGTGATTTGTTTTGTAATCGTTACCCAGGTGCTATATAGAAGAGTATACTCCGCCATAACACATTTTTGTTTAAGATAAGAACTGAATGTAGGTCTTCTAACTGTAGGAAGTTAATAGGACTTATAAAATCCTCTTTTCGAAGTAACCAATAGTCCCAGCAATCGCTTACCCAACTCATTATATGGGTATTTATTGTCTATCCTGTTCTTTTAAAGTGTATTATCTATATAAAGCTTCGGATAAGTTCAGACACTAATATTGGGCTTCTAGGTGGCACTATCAATGTAAGATAAAGTACCTAATTTATCGTCAAGGACCACAGCAAATCAGCTTAAAGATATAGTTACACTTAGTACTTTTCATGACTAATGTTGCTACGTAAGCTAATACATTTTTCGTCTTCGGAGTTCAGAAAATCCCTGGCGAAAATGACCGAAGACCGCCATTGATGCATTTTCCAAGTATCGCCGCCCTTGTGGAAACCCTCATGACTTTTGTTGTCCCTTGGTATTACATGCAGCGTGAAAGAATAGCACCTTTGACCTTGCGCCGTCATAACGGTCGATTAGAAATTCAGATCGGTGATCATAAAGCTTATCCCATGATCATCCCCTTCATTCCCGCGAGATCACCCTCCTTCGCGGCGATTTCGAAGTAACCATAAATGATCCTATGAACAAATTAGTAAAGGAAATATGCGAATACGTAAGCAGCACTTACGTGACGGCAAGGAGAGTGCCGGTTCCGGAGCCGAGAGCTCCCATAAGATCACTGGCGACGGAGAGCGCGCCAATGCAAGCGCCACCAAAAGCAGCAGCAGTAGGGATGATGCGCTTCAGCTCCTTGTACATGCTCTGATCACGGTGACCAGCCATAACGAGTCCTTGGTCTTTCAACTGCTTGGCAACATCGCGAGGGCTGGAACCAGAGACTTCAATCCAAGTCTTCGAGAAGATGGCACAGGCGCTAAGCATGTATGTGATGTATACAGCGGTGTGGATAGGATCAAGAACGGCATCGCGGAAGTTGAGAGGTGGGGACATGTAGTAAACAAGACCGGAGATCGCAGAAAGCTGAGCAGATCCTTCCCTTGCTTCCCAGACACCAAACATGCGGACGAGGAGGTTCTCAGAGAAACGGGAGTAGAGCATCTGGCTGATAAGGAAAATGTTGGAGGAAAGGGCCGATTGCAACATGATGGGCATGTTGGAGGTGTAGAATAGACGAACGGGATAGGAACCACGTGCACCTCGCTGGCGAGAAGACTTAACGGGGATCTCGACGCGGAAACCTTGGAGGTAGATGACGGCGGCGAAGACGGCTAGGGTAGCTAGAAGGTTCATGATGTTGGGGAGGTTTTGCCGGTAGAAAGCCTCCTGCAGAGCACGCTGCTTGTTGGGCCACGTCATCAACAAGTGGAAGAGGGCAATAACAGCACCCTCAAATTCGGGGCCACGGCCGGTGTTGATCGAGGTAGGAGAGAATGCCTTCCACATGATCGACTCGCAGATGTTGGTAGCGATAAACAGAGAGATACCGCTGCCAAGGCCATAACCTTTCTGTAAGAGTTCATCGAGGAGGATGACAATCATACCAGCGACGACAAGTTGAAGGATCAAGAGGAAGACGATACCGGCGCCTAGGTCAGAAGGAGGGCCATAAAGACCAGTGAAGACGTAGACAGTCGCAGTACCGGCGGAGAGGATGAAGGCAAAAAGTTTCTGAGCAGTTTGGTAAAGCTCGCGATCGGACTTGAGGTCAAGGTTGACGTCAATCATGTGGGTACCAGCGAGGAGCTGGAAGACCATGCCGGAGGAGATAATTGGCGTAATACCCAATTCCATCAGTGTTCCTCGATTACTCGCCATCATCATTCGCAGCCAGTATAGGGGATCGGAGGTATCGGACGAGACGATACCATAAAGGGGCATCTGGCTCATGACCAAGAAGATCAGCAGCGTCAGACCCGTCCACATCAACTTTTGGTTGAAGGGAACCTTGGTCTCGGGCTGCTGAACCTCGGGCAGGAATGCCACGAAGGGCTTAACGAGATCAAGAAACCGCACTGATGAAGACAAAGTTAGCTATTTGGAAGAGTCAATGGCAGCGATTGAGTCGCGTCGCAAGGTTCACAAGTTACGAGATGGAGCTAGGATGATGATGCAAAGGAGACGAGTAAATATGATAAATAGATATTATATACTTACAGCTACTCATCGTGATAGAAGGTAGAGAATATAGATAAAATAAAGGAGAAGGTAGAAAGGAAAGTAAATGCAGTGAGCGACAAAGGCCCTCTTATTAGTGTAGAGGTTGTCGCGATGTTGTCTCTCGAGGTAAAGGAGAGAAAGGATTCAAACCGACAGGTAAAGATCTGGCATCAAAAAATTCCCCAAATTGAACTATGTGTCCATTATGCGATAGGTGGAGCCAACCTGCACAGCTGGCAGCACGTGACACCCAGGCTGCTGGGGGAAACCTAAAACAGGCTGGACCCTTGAACTTTCATCTAAATTGGAAGGAACATGGACTCTAACAGAATGTTGGGAATGTACTTGGGTACTTTGATTACCTAATGATTCTTATAAGGTACCTAGGTTCCGTAGGTAGTGGGGCACTCGAACAAAGCCACACACTTGCAATACATGTGGCTGTTGTGTCTGTCTGTTAATTGGAACCTACCTGATAGCGATTATTTTACTCTCCCTAGAAAACAAATTATATTATTGAAAGTTATCCCTTGATGGCTTAAACTATTACAAATGCCTATGCTTGTACTCCATGATACCCTTAGCACGAAAACTCACCCACTTGCTTAGCAGAAATGTGCGGAGAATGGCTACAGCATTTCCAAAGGAGCCTCTTGTGGCCATTCTGGGCACAACTGGTACGGGGAAATCAGATGTAGGTTTTCTCCCTCCGTCCACCACTCTTTTAGGCGCTTGTTAAAACTAATATTAACCATAGCTTGCGATAGACTTGGCACTTAAATTCAATGGCGAAGTCATTAACGCCGATGCTATGCAGATGTACAAGGGTTTGCCAATTATCACAAACCAACTCCCGCCAGAGGAGCAAAAAGGTGTCCCACATCATCTTCTGGGAACAGTTGATCCTAATGAGCCGACTTGGAATGTTGATGTCTTCGCACGCGAAGCAACTAGGATTATTCATGATGTCCGGCGTAGAGGCAAGCTTCCTATCGTAGTAGGCGGCACACACTATTACATTCATGCCCTACTATTCGAAGATAGTTTAATTAGCTCCAAAGGCGCCAACGATGATATCCTAAATCATCGACCTCAAGAAGAAAACATACCACAATTTCCAATCTTGGATGGGCCCACCGATGTCATGTTTAAACGCCTTCGAGAGGTAGACCCAGACACGGCGGATCGGTGGCACCCCGATGATCGACGTAAGATCAGGCGGTCCCTTGAAATATTCCTAACTACGGGAAGGCGAGCATCGGATATTTACACTGAGCAGAAGCAAGCAAAGGCATTGTCCCTCCAAACGAGACGTCCTTGGCAGTCGTTAATATTTTGGGTATACGCCGAGCCCGAGGGACTAAAAGAACGTCTCAACAGGAGAGTAGATAAGATGTACAAAAACGGATTAATGGATGAGGTGAAGCTTTTGCACGAAAGCCGGCGGGTGCGGTCTGAGCAGGGTGAAACCGTAGATCTCACACGTGGGGTATGGCAATCTATAGGATACAAACAGATGGAGTCCTTCCTCGAGGCTGACCAAAATGAGACAAGCTCAAATGCGGTTGAGCAACTAAAATTAGCCGGATTGGAAGATATAAAAACCGCGACGAGGCAATACGCAAAATATCAATTACGATGGATCCGAAATAAAACCATCCCCGCGTTGAAAGATCATGAGGCAATGGATTTTCTATTTCTATTAGACAGCTCTAACGCCGGTAATTTCTCAACCAGTGTCCTTGAACCAGCGTCGAGAATATGCCTACAGTTCTTAAATGAACATGTTTTAGCCAAACCAACCGAGTTGTCAGATACGGCACGGGAAGTCTTGACGGCTTACGACGACGATAATTCGCCACCAAAAATAGCATTTAAAGTCAAGACTTGCGATATCTGTAATGTCTCTCTCCAGTCGGAAGATCAGTGGCAACAGCATATTAAGGGGCGAAGACACTATCGTGTTGTTAGGAGTAAGGAGCGGACAGCGCTCATTCCCTTTGATTCGGAAAAGTAAAGTTGAAGAGTTATAGGAGGTAGTTATCTCATAGTTATCTCATAAGGTAGGTAGTTACTCGTTCTTTACGGCAAGAAGTAACTTAAAAGTCGTGGTGTAAAAGATAAAAGAAGCATAGAGAGATACTTCATTTGGCTATTATCTAATAAATGATATTTAGGATAGTCTCATACACCTACGAGGTTACTGCTTATGTGTTAAAACTCACTGGAAGTTGCAGTCGGCTCTTAAATAACCTCTTCTATTGGGTCGTTCATTCCCGGGTGGGTCCTTAAATAAGCCTCGGTTAGTTGGTCTGTGCACCACTACTAGTTTTTTAACTTCTTCTACTTTTCGCTCGCCATTCTTCACGAACCCCAAGTGGGCATTCTCCCACTAACTATGCCTATGCCTATGTCTATGTCTCGCCTTTATCCATAGTGATAATACACTCATGGCCAGCATGTCGTGGAGATTACTGGACTCCAAAAGCTTGCAGATATGTTCTGGTGGATCCAGCTTGAATCTTGGTCTCCGCCAGGCTTTTAGAAATAGAGTAAACAGGAGCTCTATTTCGTTAGGTTGTAAGCATGAGATTGGATCTCAGCCAGCAACTCAAAACCGCGGATACATTACCGCGAATCGAGGCTCTGTTCCGTGGCTGAGGGTTCAATCTTTGCCAGACCGAATTTTGATGGGGTATAAAAGAGCACGATCAAGCCAGGCAGATAAAGGTTACTCAGTAGTCCGACTGAGGGACGACGACACATTATATATCGGTAATCCGGATGAAAAACCGCTGGTCTTGGATCGTCACTGGTTGCGCGACTCTTGCCAATGTAACCTATGTGTAAACCCAGACTCTGGCCAGAAAAATTTCGGCACTTGCGACATCCCGTCCGAACTCCCAATCAAATCAATCAAGACGACTAGTGGTGGAGGTCTTAGAGTCATTTGGGAGAATGACTTTCTATCCGGTAACCATGTGTCCAAATACACAGCTAGTCAGCTTGATACCACGCAACCCGAATATGTGTTACCCGGAGTCACATTATGGGATAATGACTTATTACAACGGGACCGTCTCACTATTGATTATAACGACTGGATGGCAGGTGAGCATGGGCTTTTGTCCGGATTGCATCGACTTCATACCCACGGACTAATCTTCATACGTAACGTACCATCATCCGAGGAGTCGGTCGAATCTATCGCCAACAAGATTGGAAACCTGCAAGAAACATTCTATGGAAGGACGTGGGATGTACGCTCTAAGCCGAACGCAGAAAACGTAGCGTATACAAACTCCTTTCTCGGACTACACCAAGACCTAATGTACATGCAAGATCCACCTCGTCTACAACTCCTACACTGTCTTGAGAACACGTGCGAGGGCGGCGAGTCCATGTTTAGTGACGGCATTAGGGCCTCCCATTTAATGGATCTTGGACCACCCCAGCTCTTAAACCATCTACTCAACAGAAACATCCGGTATCAGTACAAGAAGAACGGCCACTACTACCAACTATCGCGACCTGTTATCGCCAAACTAAGCAAATTCAACCACGCAGTGTCCTGGTCCCCTCCGTTCCAATCTAGTATTCAACGCATAGCCAAGTCCGCAAGTGGTAGCCGAAACCATCGCGAGTGGGTACAGGCCGCGACCGCATTTCGACAGCTCCTAGAAGACAAGCAATGGATGTACCAATACAAGATGCAGCCTGGAGATTGTGTTATATTCGATAATCTCCGCGTGCTGCACGGTCGAAAGCAGTTCAATACTGGGTCCGGAAGTAGGTGGTTTAAAGGAGCGTATATTGCTGATGACGTGTTCAGAAGTAAACTAGTCACTTCAAGTAAGGAACTAATGGGGATGGATGAAGGAAACCAGCTGTCCTTGCTATATCAGGTTTCTAGTTTCAACCTCAAGTACAAAATCTGGGAGGCGCGGGAAATAAGTAACCGGATGTCGCAGAGTGGACTTGACAGGAATGAAAGGAACTATACCCAACCGACTGGTATTACGATTTGGTACAATTAGATCCGAATATGACCACGTTGAATACCCAGGAAGAGCCGCAAGGGTTACCAGGTAGCATCCAGTTATCAACGCTGATTGCTGAATTTTAATAAGATAAACTACCCCTGACCTTCCTTTTTCTGCGCTTGATATTAGCCGTTATACATAATTAAGAGCTACTTGCGTAAAAGTCAACGCCTCTGATTCAATACATTCAACCAAACTCGGTATTTCCTACGCATCCCTCATTTATATTTTCGCTGATGGGAGACAAGTACACCATTCAACGCCCCCCGAGCACGTTCCGGACAAACTGTCGCATCCTCTCGGTTAGGACACTCAAGTGGTAGTTCAAAAACTGCATGCATATTTTTGCCCTTTCCTCGTCAGTCTTGTGGCTACATATGAAATAACTTGATATCCACGGTAAGTCGCATGGTCCGTCTTATAGCTTTAATATCGCGGAATCACATCGATAACATTTTATATTACATACTGGACTACTTCCGATATGGCTCACGTAGTAATTAGGTATGTTTGATATGTCTCGATAGGGGTCTACGACGTAAATTTGTGATGGAAATATCAACTATGTAGACAGCATAAACTAAGCCCAGCAGATCTTAGACAATCCCCCTAGGGCTTATGGACATGGTCCGTAGAGGTCTGGTTTCTTAAGCTCCCGCTTCCTCTGATGTTATCCGATCATACTCTGTGATCAAATCCTGCCTCTCCGTGAGATAGACTTCTTCCAACTCATCCATCTCGGCTACTGCCCCCCTCAAAAATTTCCTTGTCTCGGGGTCTGACTGCTGAGTTATACTATCTCTTATATCATCCCTTGCCGCTTTTAAGTTGTGTAGCTTGCCGTTTATTCCCTGAATTTCTCTTTGGATTTCGTTCTGCCGATCAGTAGGCATCTTTGACAAGAGGATACCGCGAGCGGAAGGTGAACGACGAGATTTATTAATCAGAATGACTTGGTTAGCTAGTTTAGGATTCCGAGGTTACGAAACCCAAGCCGCTAAGGTTGATCGATCAGGGGTCAAAGGATCTCTTGGTTCGTTTGTGTATTTATGGCTGGGAGGATCGCGATATATGGTAAGACTTATCTACCTAGTTAGGGTAAATTGGGTAGCCGTAGTATGGGTTTGCACTATTATACGAAATCATCGGCACCAGGAGCGGCGGAAGACGTCCGTTTAAATATGGCAAGCTAAATGCGCCTAGATTCAGTACTACTCACCTATATTCACACTTATAAACGGTATCAAGGCCTTGTCAGTAAGCCATCACTATTGTGTAGCTCTTACACTTTCGTACTTAAGTAATGACATTGCTGAGACTACAGATGGGAGTACCAGGACAAAAGATGCCCGAAGTATATATTAGGCTTTTTTGTCGTGAGCTTAGGTTGTTGTGTCAAAGTTGCCTACGGAACAATGAACTTGTCTCTATGATCCAATGATGATTAGGTAGGTAGGTACCTATTGTGAATTTGTTAACGTTCATGAAAGTTTTAGCTACCTACCTATCGACCTCGGCATCCAGGTGGTTTACACTTACACATAATAACTTGAAACGAATCTATTACGTGTAGAATGACTAGGATAATGTAATGGCCGACGAACGGTGAATATAAATTTAGTTAACTACCCTAAATCACTACCTTTTCTTTTTTAGATTAGGTAGATATTAGTCAAGCCACCTAGACACCTATGTATACGGTTAAGGCTTTCTATTTCTCTCTAGAAGGATATAACATCTTATTGATTTGTTTGATTTCGAAGTCATTAGCGATTACAACATCAACTGAACAGAGGGGCGATAGGACTCCACGAATGATTAGCCTTTCTTAGCACCAAGGCATATAGACATTACCGTGGATATGATGCGATGAAGAATGAATATGACTAATAAAATAAGAGGGGAGCATCTGCGAGGAATAATTGGCTTGGTAATATACAAGAACCACCTACTATGTTTTCTTGTCACATCTTTCGCCCTATTAATGTTTACTACCAAAGCTATGTCTTTATCATATTAGTATTCATGAAACTATATTCAAACCCTCTTCAATACTAATGCAATACTCTCATACCGTACCCTGTCCCATTTCTCATACTCCAATGAGGCTGGAGTTAGGATATCTCCATCGGTTAGGAAAATAGGTACTTACCTAGGTAGGCATCTCCTTTAAAGAGATAAGGAATACCACCAGACTCTTATGACGTTCATCGCATTCAGAAAATCAATACTTTATTACATAACAAGCAGTTGATAGTCTAAACATATTGCTCCCATTCGGTATGTAATGAGAGGAATATAGAAATTGCATAAGTCTTTGGGAAACCCTACTTTATTACAACGTACCCAGTTATACTTTTAAGTCAGAAACACTGCGCAAATATTTATATACTCATTGAGACATGGATACAAGTTCTACTTAAATATCTATTCATGGGTTACAACAAAAATGTACGCCCTGATGATTATATAGCCATTAACACGATACAGCTTACATTGGAGTTGCAATTAATAAGTCTCGATAGGGGCTAACAATGTATATTTATGGTTGATATCATAGCCATATAGACAACATAGGTAAATCAAGCCTAATTCATTAAAGGAATCCCCCCAGAGCTTCTAATACGTAAGGATATGTGGTGTCTCGGACTCCCACTTTATCCACGCTTGTTTTTCTCCTCTTCTATTTGGTCATACTCCCTCTTTAGCTGGTCCCTCTCCTCGTGGTACCTTATTCTTAATGCTCGGAGATCAATCAAGAGTCGCCTCCAACTTGTCCGTTCGTCATGGTCCATTTCGTTTAATAGAGCCTCTTCTGCATCAGCCTCCTGTATATCTATGTCATGTAGTTCGTGTCTCACTGCCCGTAGACGATTCTGGATTACTCTCTGACGATTAGTAGGCATTTTCGAAATGGAATATGGTGAAAAGCGGAAAATGTTGGGTGGGGCAGAATATCCAGTGTTGATGGTTCAGTTGGTTAATTCGGGATGGATCTGGCTACTATTGTCTTGCTTTGTAGTGGAGTATGAATTTATTGACCTCTAGGAGAGCGAAAGATGCTGGTTAAATATGATCAACCATATGCATCATGATTCAGAATCAAGTAATCATGTCTACACTTGTAAACTCGATTAAAATTTAGTTAGTAAAGCAATGTCATGTAATACCGTGGATCACTAATTTGGCTTGGATAATGCTAGTTTTCCATCAGAATTCTACATGAGATATCGAAGACAAAAGGTGCAACTGATATATACGTAGGTTCAAGGCGCTCACTTTATTTTACGTGATATTGCTTTTATTAAGTATCAATTTCGGATTAATGTAACATGTGCAAGGCAGTGAATGGCATTACTACCTACCTAGGTAGGTATGTATCACGAGTAAATTCACTATACCTATGGGTATACTCATGCCCTCTTCATGCCTCCTCAGTGTAATTCATCATTAATCACCTTCTATCTATCACCCAAGACCTTCTAATCTACACGTGGATGCGCAGGCAATCGTCAAGAGCTCTATAGCCAACCCCGCGGCCTCGTCATATGCGCCTTTGATCATTTTCCAATCTTCTTCAGTAGGATAGATTAATTGGTGGGTGACCTTGAATCGCTGTACCTCAAGACCACGTTTACAGAGTGAAAGTGATATTGACTAACGATTAATTGGTGTTTAGGATATGCGCAACTCAGTACGTATCTCCTGAGGCCCACAATAAAGTAGACAGGTGCACGGCCACACCTGGAACCCCTCCAACTTCCTAGGTTAGTTGCTATGGGAAGCTACGAATGTACCTAAGCATGGTAGGTACAAACCCCACCATCATGATCCACGGCTTCCTCATTTATCACTTACCATTTACTATTTACCATTTACCATTTATTGTTCAACATCCCTCCGTTGTCACCAAACACCAACATTTCTACACTTTCCGTCAAGTCCTTTACATATATTCTGTCCAGCACGTGGACTTCTTTTTAGCAGCATGATTGCGGCTTTGGAAAGTTGGTGATTCTATTTCCTTTTAGTTACTTCGATCTCTACGACGTTGCTTAGGACACCTCGACTATCCTAGGCAGCCGGGTAGGTACCTGACATTTCCCATTGACGCATTATTGGGTTGATAAGTATAAATGTTGACTTTACATAGGAAGACCTTAGTTCAATGTTACTCGGCCTCGGCGCCCACCCTAAGATTCGTTAGATACTGAACCCATCTTTACGACTACGAGGTAAGTGCCCAACCCAAGAATTATCGCTTTTATATCATTCTGTCCCTTCTTCATATAAAATACTTACAGTACATTCTAGGCTCGCCATCTTGATCACCCCCACATCCCCACCCTAAATCTCGAGATACAGTTCGCGACGGCCCCTCCGGCCTGTACATCATCATGGCAGTCAACAATCCAAGCTCGCAAACCATCACTGGGCTCTTGGCCAAACTAGCCGATCCAGACCCCGACTTCCGTTTTATGTCGTTAAATGACCTTCATCAGATGCTCACTAAGCAGAAGGTGGATTTTCTAAGTCACGATTATAATACTTCATCCCGTATTGTCGACAATGTCATAAGGACCTTAGACGACCAGAATGGAGAGGTGCAGAACCTAGCGGTCAAATGGTACGTGTAGATCAGGGATTATAGGCAGCCTGGATGTTGGTACTAATGATCTCGTAGTATCGGCCCGTTGGTTACTAAAATCCCCCTCTCAGTTCTTTCTCCCACGCTGGATAAGCTTAGTACAGTCGAGATAAAGAACTCGGTGGATAATTCGATACCCTCCCTCGCTCTACGTAGCGCTATCTCGTCGCTCCAGAAACCGGTTCGAGGCGTCACACCCTCTCGAGAGGTGATTGAGACGTACAATATAGTCAGCCGCGTCCTCATTCCACGTATCCTCGGCTATCCTACATTCTCCAACGTTCCTAGGCAAGCGGTTAGCGAGTCTCACGGTATACTAGACAAAAATAAGGACCCTACTGTAGAGTCTGTCGACGTACTTATTGAGGTGGTCAGATGCTTCGGTCCCCTATTGCAGCCGCTAGAAGTCGAAAAGTTGCAAGATGTAGTCGTACAGGTCTTAGAAAGGGCATCTACGCCTTCTTCCGTGAAGAAACGCGCGGTTGTTGCGCTTGCTATTCTTGCGCCTTACCTTACATCCGATGTCCTCGATGGGTTTGTTACAAAGATCCAGAAGGCCTTGAAACAGCCCGGCCTTAGTCCGGTCATGCGCCGTCTCTATATTTCTATAATGGGATCTCTTGCTCGGTCGATCCCATACAAGTTCGGCGAGTACTTACCACAGCTCATCGAGTTCGTCTTATCCCCCCTTAACCAAGAAGAGTTACAGAGTCAGCTCGATGCTCTTAGCGAAGGAAATGATCAACTTCATCCTGAATTTAACGAAGTTCGAGAGGCGGCATTGGTTGCGCTCGAGTCATTCTTGGCATCATGTGGTCTGCAAATGAGAGATTATACCGATGAAGTCATCGCAGCATGCCTTCGATATTTGAAGTTTGACCCCAACTATGCGGTCGATGAAGACGAAGATATGGACGAGGAAGATGATGCCGACGATGATGAATTTGATGATGTAGATGATGAATTTGATGATGATGCTGGGTTTGACGATGATGACGACGCAAGTTGGAAGGTCCGCAGATGTGCCGCAAAGGCTCTTTATACCTTGATCTCTACGCGAAGCACAGATCTTCTCGAGAAGGGGACCTTATATAACGAAATTGCACCTCCGCTAATCAAGCGATTTGACGAACGGGAAGAAAGCGTGCGTCTCGAGATAATTGGGACCGTGGCGCTTTTAATTCGGAAGACGGGCGAAGGTGTGATTCAATCTATCTCGGCCGATGACGAGCTCCTGCATTCTCTTGGAGGAAACCGAAAGCGCCGAAGGCAGAGTAGCGGCGGTATCACATACACCAACAAGGCCCCCTATCTTGGAGCTACTGGCCTTACCTCACCTACTCGCGAATCAGTTCCGCCGACCGGACCCCGCGCCGACCTTAAGAAACTTACGCCGCAGATTGTCAAGTCGGGAACCAAGCTGCTTAAAGGGAAACAAATAGCCACGAAGCAGGCGATAATCAATTTGCTAGATGATTTGATCGCAGTGCAGAATGGTGGCTTGGCCGACTATTTTGACCAGGTTATGCAACCCATTATCGACGTTACTAAAGGAATGACAGGCAATACCGGTTCAACGTCGACCGCATTGTCGGGAGCCGCGTCAGCTACTGCTACTACACTACGTGTGGCAGTCCTTCACTTTACAAGTGATATAGCGAAAACACATTCATCTAACTTATTTCAGCGTTACCTTGAAAGCATTGTTGCGGGGGTGGTTTCTGCGGTCCGTGACAGATTCTATAAAATCTCTAGCGAGGCCATTAAGACAGCTGAAGAGCTGGTTAAAGCCATAACTCCACCTCGCGCAAGGCTTAGGACTGATAAGTACAAGCCAGAGCTACACAAGCTATACGATATTATTGTAGACCGTGCTTCCGCGAATGATGCCGACACTGAGGTGCGCCAGAAGGCCATCCAAGCACTTGGGACATTAATCTCGAGAACCTCATCCCCGGATGGAATCGCTCTTATACCTAGTGATAAGCGCCAGGCTGCTTTGAACTTGCTTCTAGATCGGCTACGAAACGAAACGACACGTCTACACGCCGTACGAGCAATCGACAATGTAGCGGCACATTCCCTACCGCCTATCGACCTTGACCCCAGTTGGATCGAACAGGTTGCATTAGAGCTTTGTGGTCAACTTCGAAAGTCAAATCGCACTCTTCGGGCTGCTAGCATTCAAGCCCTACAACACCTGGTTCTTTCCCCGGCAGCTAGCGACAAGATCCAAGTAGACACGGCCAACGAGATCGTGACAGCTATATTGCCTGTCATTTCTACTAATGATAGCTATCTCTTGAGCCCCGCTCTACTCGTAGTTGCTCAGCTTCAACGAGTCCATCCACAGTTGATCTCTTCACTTACTTTCATTAGGCCCCTTTGCGAACTTCTTAAGAAGAATATCGCTGGCGTAGCGTTGGAGTCCTTCGTGACACTTGTGACGAGCGTTGGTGAAACAGGTGTAGGAAATCCGTTGATGCGTGGCGTTCTAGAAGTCGGTGTGGCGGGCGATCCCGCGGTCGTGGGTAAAGTTGCGGGTGCTTTGTTTGTCGCGAGCGGCGGCCAGGTCGATGTCAGCGTCGAGGGTTTTATCGACGAGCTCAATAAGTCAAGCACCAAAACGCCACCCGACACTGCCAGGCAAAGTCTTGCGTTGGCGATATTGGGAGAGATTGGATTGCGGCTCGGAGCCAAGTCTGGCCTCCAACCGAGTATCTTCTTACAGCAATTCCACGATGAGCCAGACAAAGTCTCGGTATCCGCCGCGGTTGCTCTTGGGCGTGCGGGTGCAGGGAATGTGTCCGTCTTTCTACCAACTATTCTTGACGCCATCAAGCAGCCCGGCGGCCAACAGTACCTACTTCTCCAATCCATCAGGGAGATCCTCCACCAGGCCATTGCATCGTCAACAGACATCAGCTCGTATGAAAGCGAAATTTGGCGTCTACTCTTTTCAGCATCCCAACTTGATGATAATAAGGCGATATGCGCAGAATGCATCGGGCGATTGGCTATTATGGAGCCTAAAACCTATATCCCGAAACTCCAGGTATGTCTTAATACACTTACTCTTGAATTACTACTAACTTCCGAAGGAACTTTTGGGAGACCCTTCGCCGGCCTTTAGAGGTGTAGCTGTACAAGCGCTTCGATACACGCTCCCAGATAGCGATGAGTCATTTGATCTCATGCTGAAGACGGTGCTATTCGACATGCTCTTGACTGTTCTAAAGGACAAAGACATGGAGATCCGCCGCCTAGGCATGACAGCTTTAAATTCGGCAACACATAACAAACCAGACCTGGTGTTGCCCCACCTGGGTGAATTAATACCATTCGTGATACAAGAGTCTGTCATCAAACCGGAGCTCATCCGCGAAGTTCAGATGGGACCATTCAAGCATCAGGTGGATGACGGATTAGAGGTTCGCAAGGTAAGTTGTTGCGTTCTGTTGCGTCTCTACTAGGGTAAAGTTGCTAATCATTCCATTTAGAGCGCATACGAGACTCTCTATGCTCTTATGGAGACAGCGTTTTCACGCGTCAGCTCTCTCGAATTCTACGATCGCATCATCGCCGGCCTAAACGACGAGAATGATATCCGGTCCCTCTGCAATCTTATGCTGAGCAAATTGATCGTGATCGACCCCGAAGAAACGACTCGGCGCTTGGATACGATCGCCGAATGCTACAGGAAGACGCTATCGACGAAACTTAGGGATGGCGCGGTGAAACAGGAGGTAGAGAAGCAAGAGGAGGCCATCAAAAGTGTGCTACGCGTCACCCTCCTGCTGGTCGAGAAGACCAAGACTACCCTACCTGGTATAAGTGGTGGGCCGGGTGGCTCTATAGGACAAGCTCAGGCGCCGCAGACGGTGCAAAACCCAGTGTGGCAACAGTATTGGGAATGGGTCAATAAGGACTTCGAACGGCAGCTCAAGTCACTGCGGGAAGAGAATAAAGAGATGAGTGCGTAAGTGAAGGTTCAGGGCGGCTAAGAAAATATATAGCTGTCGCACCTACGACGCTACGACGCTTAGACTGCCAACTTGTATGTATCCGCGGACTATCCGGTGACTGTCGTCGTACCTGTTACATGGAGAAGGGTTGATCGCTTGCTTTAAGCAAGTAATAGGCAGCCGACTGCTGGTTCACGATAATTCAAGTGCGCAGATTAGCAATTATATGATAGTGAATGGATAGCTATCATAGTTAAGATGAAAGATGCCTTATTTTACAACGTTGATCTCGGGATGGTTCTACATGGTGAGGGAAGGTTACATTACATAAAAGCGATAAAAGCGTAAAAAGCGTAAGAAGAGCTATGGCCAAGCTGTCTCTAGCTCGGACTGGGCAATTGGGGGATTTTGCGATCTAATGACGTAAAGAAACAGTGATGGTTACGCTAATTAGCGGAAATGGTGCCTTTTTAACCGGGGAGGGCCCCACACAAGCTCCGGTCATGGACGCAGTACGCTGCTAAGAATTGCGAAGGTGGGAATTGTGAAGAATGGATGACATGGATGACATGGATGATTTCGAAGAAGGAATCACCAAGCCGCCGGAGCAATTGGCACGGGAAAGCGAGAAGATTCTAAGTAGATATTATGTATTTAAGTTTCACAACATTAAGATTTGCAGTATTGCTCAGTTTAACCAAAGACTTAGTTAACTACCTAGGTTAGATTAGTTAATTATTTCTGAAAGTCAAACTATAGCACCTCACCTCACCTCACCTCACCTAACCTAACCTAACCATCAATCTCTCTCGACGGGTATTTTTATTTTTATCTATATCCTTTTCGGCAAGCATAAAAAAGTGCTTCGGAATCCCTCGGCCGACTGAACCATAAGAGATTGGACATACCCGACCAAGACTTACATAAGAGACAAACTTTACTTTCTTTGGAATTCCCTCGTATTACATTAACTAGATCGAGTTTGTCTCTTATTCCGTTCTGCTTCCCTGAGCTGCGGTACCCAAAAGAAAGAAGAAAGAAGAAAGAAACACATTGACAATGTCGACATCTCGCGTCTTTACTTCTTCCCTGCGCTCCGTCGCTAGACGCGCTGCTGCATCTACCCCGGTTCAGCGGCAGTCCGTGCTGCGCTCGGCTGCGAGGAGAGGATACTCGTCTAGTGGCCATGCCGGAAGTGCGGGCGCGGAAAAGTCGAGTGACATGCCTTGGTGAGTAGCTTCCTGCTTTTCTGGGTCAATTGGGTGATTTGGAGAGGGTAGAAGGCAATATTGTACGAGCAATTGCGTACGGGGAACTGCCGGGAAAACGGAAACAGAAGTGTCTCTACGGTAGAGGTAGCTAACATCCATCACCAACCCACAGGCTCATCGGCTCCATCGTCTTCACCGTCCCAGCCTTAACATGGCTCCTCTCCTCCCGGCCCTCCAACAAGACCTCCTCGCACACGCACGGCGGCGCGCCCGTCCCCGACGAGGAAAAAGCACCTGCCGTAGAATCCGGCGAAGACTCCGACTCCTCCGACTCCTCCGGATCCGACTCCGACTCCTCCAGCGACGAAAACCCTCCCACCAACCAACTCCCCAAAGACGGCAACCCCCAAGCCGCGCGCGGCAGCGGCCAGACGGGCGGCCAGGTCCCGCCGCCCAGCGCGGACAGCAGCGACATGGCGACCAACTACGAGGAGAAGAAGGGCGCGCAGGAGGACTACAAGGACATGATCCGCAAGAAGGACACCCGCGTCGCCGCCAGCTCGTCCGACGTGCCGTCCAAGAAGGGCGCTGCCGAGCACCCCCGCGAAGACCCGCAGAAGGGCGAGGGCGAGGCCGTGCAGAAGGGTGGGCCGGCTTAAGCGTCTCGTGTACACTAACTAGGTACCTAATAGGTAAGACCTTTTCTGGGGTACAGGATAACTAGGTCCTTACATTAGGTAGTGGAGATTCCTATGGGAGAGGGAGGAAGGGGGGGTCTATATTTTGTAGTTTATAGAGAACAGGCGGGGAGGGGATGGGGATGGGGATGGGGAATGGGGAACGGCGGTATTCACGATGTGTGGGTCCTAGCATAGGTGTGGATAGGGGAGAGCATTCTCCCCTGTGTAATTCTATATACATAACACTGCCCACGAGCTAGAGAAAAATGGGATAGAACTACGATGAGACCGACTAGATAAAAAAACACCCCTTGCCACGATTGTCTAGCTCGCTCTTACGCATTAAGCTTCCTCTGTAGAGGAGTAAGAGATATGATGTGGTTCTTGGGAAACAGCTAATAGGTAAGATATGTTAGGAGGTAGGTATATGCAAAGCAACATTCACAAAGTCGAACCACGGTACTAGACAACAACTTGCTTTTTTCATCAGTCTTGATTTCTCTTCTTGTGCTTACTTACTACCCTAACCGTAGTTCGTAGTGGTAGCTCCAACATCGTCGTTCTCTTCCCTTCTTTTCCTCCTCGGCATTGCATTGTTGCCGTATACCATACGGTGATGATGATGTATGAGGATGGGCAAGTAGGTAGGGTAGGCGTGAAGCTCAAAACCAACATCGTGCGGAACGACAACGTCAACTTGCGTTGCATACCAAACGACTATAGTGATTAAAATGATATATGGCCTCCAAACCCCCTCCTCCAGGCCGAAAAAAAAAACCAAGTGACCGGAAAGACAAAATCAGGATCGATGGCGAGTGTAATTTTTTGTTGATTATCCATACCAAAAAGGTCGACTGGCAATCGTTCGTCCGGTGATCCCGCTTGGCAAAGCCCTCTCCGAGTCGAGATTGCCCATGTACTCCTTAATGCGAAACTATGTTGTAAACCCTAGTGCAAATCGAGTCCGCCTAGCGACGGTTCATACAAAGGAAATGTATCTAGATATGTGTTCTTAACGATTCGGCGTTATTATGTCAGCTCATCAAAGGAATGCTGTCAAGAAGGTAAAGCACAGAATGTTCCGAGGCTGAAAGGCTTGGCCGTTGGGCGTCAAGAACATGCTTCGGCCATGTGGCAAAGCTACAGGATTTATAGGTCCAGAACTGGCTGGAACTCGTATTGTCGTAAAGGCCGTTGAATATCGTAAAATGTAAAGGGGTGGCGGGAACCGGAAGCACACAATTACAACAAGTGCTAGATCAACATGTAGGGCCTCTTCCAATTAACACTACAAAGTGTAGGTTGGGCTCAAGATTAAACCGACTGGTAGAGCAGGAGGGGCTCGCCAACATTTTCGATCTCAGGTATCGTGCACTTGAGATCAAAAGCCTTTGATAAGACAATCTTGAAGATCTGCGGGAAACTGGTTAGCATGGCTTCATCTATCTAAAGGGTGAGTAGATAGCGCATATGAAATGGGACTAACCTTCTGGACGTTGATGCTATGACTAGTACTGCTAAAGATAAGAGCAGCTCGCATCGCCTTAGCGAATCGTTTCGCCTAAATCGGTTGTAAGTTGTAGTTCCTTATTTCATATCGCATGCAAGCTTACCTGGTTCGAGATCTCCTCCTGGTCTTCCCTGGGGAAGTTAACGAAATGGTCGTATTTCGTCCCTACCAAAATAGGAATCGCCGTCTTGTTGAACCCTCGTCCCTGGCGATACCACTCCTTGATACTATTAAGCGTACTCTTGCGCGTCAAGTCAAACATGAAAAGTATCGCGACAGCATCGTTGCAAACTAGAGGAAGCATGTTGACAAACTCTCTCTGGCCGCCTAGATCCCATATGCTGAACGTTATCTCGGTATTTCGTATGCTGATCGTCTTCTCCATGAAGTTGACACCCAACGTCTGAATATAATCCTCGTCCCAGCTACCTTCGACATATTTTACCATTAGAGATGTCTTCCCAATCTGCGCATCTCCCACCATGCCAACTTTGATCACTACATGGTTTCGGGTATTGCGATCTGCGCCGTTGCTCTCCCTCGGGACGTCGCCGGTGTAGAGCCTTTCGCCAGGACCGGATGATGAAGCAGGTCTCGACATGGACTGCGCAGCAGGTTCATATGGATGGGCCTCGAACTGAGCACTGGGGTCGACGGCGTTCGGGTCGATAGTGTTGGGGTCGATATCATCGGGGTGCGCGCTGCTGGCTAGTCCTCTGTCGAGAGATTTCGATTGCCGATGATGAGGTTCATGGCCACCTAATTCACCCGCGATATGCATAGGTCCATCAAAACCAACAAGGGTATCATCCTGGACGTCGTGGACGTCGTGGACGTCGTGGGGGAAAGACGCGGCAATGTGATCTTGCTCCATTGTATCTAAGGCGTCGTGGAACTGGGCTCCGGACCCCGCCGAGAGGATTGACGAATCCAGTTTGGAAAGCAACAGTGGAGAATATGAGGCAGAAGCAATAGCCGGGCGCTATTCAAATGCAAGGAGTATGGGCGAATCTCGGGACGGATGATGAGAAGGTCTCAGATTAGCCCCGTATCTGACTTCATCGGAGTTGTCTTGGAATGGATAGCGAGGGTTCCGACAAGTGATGAGGGATGTTGGGTACGAGTACTTCAGCGTCTATACGTGTTAGTCCTGATGCGTATCTATATGAAGATGAATTCAGCTGGCAACCGGGTCAAGGTTAGGCTGTCGATCCCAAGATGCAGATAGTAGTAGATACCTTAGGTACCCAGGTAGGTAGATAGGTAGGTAGGTATCAAATCTGGTAGGAAAGGGGAAGACGAAGACTAGAATTTCCCAGAATTTCAGGCGATAGCAATTGACAATTCGGTCGCCAACGGATGAATGCCTAACCTAAAGTTGTCCAGGATAGTAGATATAATTTCGTGCATACATACATACCTTCGTACCTGAGGTGAGCCTTCGAAAAGGTCAAGACGTGCAGTGGGTGGAATGGTGGTAAGGTCCAAGTCAAGCAAGGCAAGTCAAGGTAGGATGCTTAACGATGCGGGATCCCGGGAGATGTGACGGGTGGAACCTTAAGAAGTACGAAATACTTGATGTACTATGTACGCGATTGAGGGGCAAAGGCAAAGGGGGCTTTTGCGACAAGGCGGTTTGAGTGGGTTTATTTTATTTTAGGTGGGTTATTATTGCATTACGAAGTACATATACATACCTACCCGGGTGGGGGGGGTCCCAGGACAGTCTGATACCAGAGTGTCAACATACTTCATATCTTTTAACATAGTTATTTTATACAATTGAGACTTACACATTGTTTCCTGGATACTATTTCAAGTAAACATCCTGATGATCGTAATAAAAATAGCGGCAAGGTATTAGATTTATTTTAAATAAAATAGTAAAAATATTAGGCTGGTAAGGCCTAGTCAGTATCGTACATCCAACAGTATTGTACCTCCAACATTATGGTGTTACACGAACAGTGTGATACCGTATAAATTCATGTTATGCATATAACATAGACACTAACACTAGTATATCTATCTAACAAGCCTTATGCACCAAGGGTATATATATATATATTAAAAAAAAGTGAGGCTATCTCAACCACCTTATTTCAAGGTGCTTGAGATAGCCTTTTTTTTTTTTTTTTACTAAGGTAGGTACCTAGGTAGGTAAATAGGTAAATAGGTAAATAGTCAATTACAAAGGGATTCGAATCCAAGGTCTTAAGGTATTACAGGTCTACAGGTTATTACAGGTCTACGGGCTATTCAAATAGACTACTTACGAAGCATACACGTGAGGCAGGTATGTTATCCCCTTATATAAGGTGTGCTTGGGGACCTACTCCTTCCAGGTCAACCAAAAGCTATCATATTGGCTATATCAAGGTAAAATCAACGTAGTGAGGCAGGTACAACAGCCGTACTGACAAGCCTTATTATACTAGCCAAAGCGCCTGCTATCAAAGCTAACAGTATCTTATCTTTACCAGTATGGTCTCCTCAACATTGTCTCCTTCCTAATACGCTTTTAAGGCTATCAAAAGCGCTTGCCGTAACAGTATAACGTCGTTGATTACCTGATCTCAAGGACGAAAGTTTCAAATCTAACGAGATAATCGCGTTTACTACATATCCTCGCCAATATTACGGCTATTTTAGTCATGATATTATTCTTATATAGATAGTCCTTAATAAAATGCGTGGCCAATAAGACTTTGTATCCTTATATAAAGGATCGGAAGTAACGCTATCATTTTTACATATAATTGTGGTGCAATTTTGTTAACAGGCTTTCTTTAAATTGATAGTATGATACATCATAATATCGTAGAGTCATACTGTTCCAGGACCCCCCCCCACCCGGGTAGGTACATACACCAACGAGTTAAGTCAATTTCGAGGCAAGTGCCTACATATTAGGTTACTGCATAGGTACATTAGGTACCTACCTCTTGCACTTATGTATATGCGATGACAACACTAAATTAAACTCGATGCCGAATCCCACATATTTAACTCTTTTTCAGTCGTTTAGACGTTCTGTTCTGTTTTGTTTTTGTTTTGTTTTTTCTTCTAGCCTCATCCAAGTCCTACATACGTCTTAGGCCTTGGGGCGGCTAAGTTTATGGTACCAACAACAACGAGCCAATAAGACATCGCAAAATTCAGGAGGATGATCACTTGTCGAACGCGACGCGAAACGTCAATTCGCGAAAGGAAACACAAAACATTTGATGTTGTTATTCTGAATCCGGTAACGTTAATAGGTTGCAAGTTACCCATAGGCAGACTTCCCCTCACGTGTAACGTACGGACAGTCGAATCGGAAACCATCCTACTTTAGGTATTTACATACCTTAACGTTGTCAGCTGTAATTGGCGCTCCTGACAATTGTTTACTACACTATTGCTATTATATATGAATTTACCCAAGTCATAGGGACATCTAACTGGGCATACTCCCAAATTGATAGCCTATCAGAGGAAATTATCTTGGGCAATATTATTAATGAGCTAGGTTAGGTTTACGGTACAATTCGGCTACGAAGCTCGCGTCATGGTCTACATTTAATAAGAAACGCATGTATTAGGCTTAGCGCAGAGAATAAGTCCTGCTGCTTTGAGATCGTAGTATCGCTAAAGTAACAGTCAAACGTCTGCCGGTGTACGAACAGGCCCGCCAGGCGATGTTGGTAGCCGAGCGGTCAATATCTCAACGCCCGTTTCGGTCACCAGCAATGTATGCTCTAGGATATATATGTCAGTCATATGAATTCTCCGAAAACATATAAATAGAACTCTAGGTAAACTCACCGAATTGCGCCGACTTCTTCCCATCAATCGTTGTAATGGTCCAGTTATCAGGCCATGTCACGAATTGATGCTTGCCTAAAGAAACCATAGGCTCAATAGTAAACGTCATTCCAGGCTTGCAAACTCCAACAGCCTTGTTCTTCGCGTAGTGAGGAACGTTAGGTGGGCTATGAAAGTGAGTGTTGACACCGTGTCCGACGATGTCCCTAACAACACTACAACCTTTTGATTTTGCATATTTCTCGATGACGGCGCCAAAGTCTCGGACCAAATAGCCGGGCTTCACGACTTTGATCGCTTCTTCCAGACATTCTCTTGCTGTCTCGACCACTCTAACAGTATCGGGGTCTGCTTTTGCCTTGTCGCCAACATAGTATGTTTCGTTCAGATCCGCGTGGTATCCTCCGTGATACAAACTCACGTCCAAATTGATGATATCGCCGTCGACGAGTACGCGCCGATCCGGGATACCATGACAGATCACTTCGTTTATAGACGCGCAAAACGACTTGGGGAAATCTTTATAATTCAACGGGGAAGGATAGGACTGGATATAATTAGCATGGCAGAAAACTCGAGAGTTAGCACGGAGGCACTTGCATCCCGTTCTATACAGAGTTTATGACAAAGCTCGTCAAGATAATCTGTGGTAATTCCAGGTCTGACTTCGGCTGCCAAAAGGTCCAATACCTCTCGTCCCAGTCTACAGACCTTACGCATAGCATCTTGTCCTTCAGCGTCGAGTATGTCGATCTTATTCCTCACAAGCTTCAACTCGCTTGTCGGTATTCCCGTTTCTGCATAGTCTGGATGTCGTATCGTCTTTGAGACCTCGCGTCTTGGGGAGAGGGGGTAAACTGGTCGTAGTGGCCCGGTAAAGTAAAATGAAGGGAATGGATTATACGTTCCTGTCCCGGTCGCTATAGCCAGTTTAGAAATGCTCCCGACATAATCGGGTTTGTAAATACCATTCTGCATCTTATTTATGTAAGTCTTATGTATTTTCTTGTGTTCAGCCTGTTATATAGTGTTAGCATTCGAGATAATTAGATAGTTTAAAGGTTATGGACGCGAGTATCTAGAATGCGTGGTTTTAAGATGTTATAGGGGCATTACCCAAGCACTTTTAAAGCAGTCTTGTGAGCAAAAGTAGCTGTTGTCGATACCTAGCTTCAGACACGTTGGGCATTGCAAGGACTCAGCCTGATTCTCGCAGACTGCTGAAAGACATGTTTTCTTAGCAAAGTCTATCGTCATAGTGAAAAGGTGACTACTTAGATTTAAGCGACAACGATAGTAGTAGTTGAATATTCAGAATCTTCAACAAGTAGCTCCAAAGTCTAGATGAAAAGCCCTAGGATCGGGTATTTAAAGAATTTTTAACAGAATCCAACTGCCATGGTGTCTCCTTCTTGGGGGGCCTTCGCCCCTTTCCGCCCTGTCTGGGCATCTGTCCTGCGAAGGGCGTATCTGCTGGCATTGGGTCCAGACCAATCACATTGAAGTATCACGATGAAACTTGAAATTATTCATCGAATTATCTTCTAAACCTTTTATTAAGGTCCATTCTTTTTATTTTGTTTAATTATTTATGCGCCTATCTTTCCATATGGCTCTGGATGTGCCGCTTGGATCCATCAGTGGCTAGTTTTGACCTCAAGAGTAGTTGGAAGCAAACTACCAACATAACTGCTCAAGATATAGGGTTGCCTGAACTGCGATACAGAGTACTTCAGACTTCATACAAGTATTGCTAAATCTTTTTTTTTTTGTTTTTTTGCTATGTCACTCAGATATCTAGGCACGATTTGCGTTGGCCGAGACCGGTATTTTCTTCTTCCCACGATAGCCGACCTATTATTCAAGCAGTGGAACTTTTATAGCGTCCTACTTAAGTATAATATTGACCTACCCTACCTAGTTATGGAAGGGGAAAGACAACCTAACGAGTAAGTGGTTATGATGGCAACGAAGGGGCATAGGGATGTCGAGAGTTAAAAGGCCTTTTTGGAGAATATTTAGGTACTTGAACCTAATTACCCAGGATACACAACGAGGACAACCGACTTCTACTGCGACATAATAGTCATAGTGCGCCATTGGACAGATAATACGTCCTGTTCGTTATAAGAACATGTCGGAAGTCTATAACTGCTACTTTTCATGCAAAGCAATGTATACCTAAGGTACGCATTGACTACTCGCAGGCGGTATCAAATATATGCTATTTCGATTAATCACATGGATGAGTTTGAAATATTCTATTCAAATCAGGCTATCGATTTCATCTGTTAGAACTGAAATCTATAGGACTTCTTCCGTTAAAAGGTAGTCTTAACCTGAATTGAATTAACTAATTGCCCGTTTGTCAACACTTCTAAAGAAAGACCCGCTTCAAATTGTCCCATTTCATTTTTACTTTGTCTCCTATATATACCCAGGTTAGGTGCTTTAATCCATAACTACTAACTTAGGCTAATGCGATGTATCGAATCGTCTGTTGCGAGTAGCACTTATTAACTTAGTACCTTAAGTACTGAGGGCACGAATTCCTCTCCAAGTAACACGCGTCTTTAGTCTTGTCGAAGAATAGGTACCTATCTTGTATGCTCAGAGTTTCGTCCATTGATTGTATGGTACAACCCGATATGTAGCTGAGCGTGGATATGCTTATAACCATGTTCCCTATCAATTGAGGTCCAGTGGAATAACCCGGAGTTTTCATCATGACGCGGGGCAATTGAAGAGTTTAGATTGGCCAATACCTTATCGGATCCTGGGATAGACGTCAACATAACGCACTGTATAGCTCGGTGAATGATACACTAAGATAAACAGTGCGGGTTCATCTATCGGGTTACTGTTCGGGGCCAAGCTGAGGATCGTACCAACATTAAACAATTTCAAAGTAGTGGTATCATCGATACGGATATCAGTACCAGTACCTACCTAAAGCACAAAGCTTTGAAAGAAAAAGCTAACCTAGCTTCATCGAAGCCACGATCTACAACTTCTCCCCTCTTACGAACTATTGTGCCATACTCTTATATTTATTTCCCTCTCATAATGGCCTCAATCGCGCGATGCCTTCGGGCAGCTAGACCGTCGACCTTCTCTCGACTAGCACAAGCACCGCGCACGAGATCCAATTGGCAACCCGCGACGCTGCGAGCTTTCTCTGCTTCACCGATAAGTGAGTTATCCGATGTCGCCCTTCAACCAAGCCACCAAAGCCTCCCCCCCCAAAATATCACTTACAGAAACCTGCACGAGCACGAGCACACCTAAGCATTGCATTCCTTGTCGCTGACCACCATTAACCGCCGCCGCAGGAGACATCCGCAAGTACACCAAGGACCACGAATGGATCGATCTAAACGCCGAAAAGACGGCTGGCGTAATCGGTATCTCGGAGTACGCCGCCGATGAGCTGGGCGACGTTGTATACGTCGAGTTGCCGGAGGAGGGCAAGGAGGTTAGTGCGGGCGACGCTATCGGCGCCGTCGAGTCGGTAAAGAGCGCCGCCGATATCAACGCCCCTATCGCCTGCAAGGTCACCGGCGTCAACCTAGCCCTCGAGGAAAAGCCCAGCACCATCAACCAGGTTCCCGAGGACGACTCGCACGGCGGCGGCTGGATCGCTAAGGTCCAGGTTGGCGAGCAGGGCGCCAAGGACTTCGATGCCCTTATGGACTTCGAGGAGTATAAGACGTTTATCGGCTCGGAGGAACACTAAGCCCGTATACGAGAGGGATCTACTGAGGAGTTCGAAGTGTAAGTGATGTGTTACGGGGAGGGAAAAGACAGTCAAGGGCGTCAATCAAGCAAGGGGGAGGGGGAGGGGGGCAGGTGTTCACCAGAAATGGATATTGGCATTCAACAACCACCGAGTAGGACAGTGACGGGCTCAACCTTGTATCATAAACTCGTTTGGGGTATTCTCATCATTATGGCGAAAGTATCCGCGCAGATTCTACATAAAGGTTACATAGAAAGGACGGCTCAAGTCTAAAAGAAAGCATCGTCCGCAGTCTTCCCTTATAAGCCTAGATCTACGCCCCAGTTCTATACGGCAACTCTACGCTGGTACCCAGGGTTCCGCCTTGTCTTTATTGGCCTCTCGTTCCTCATTTATCACGTCCAAGATCTTTTGCGCGCCGTTGTCCGTCAGCTGCTGAGCTACTTTCTTGCCGAAGGCTATGGCCTCCTCCCGCGTCTTGATCTCTTCCGTCTTCTCGGCGTCGGCAGCTTCTGTGCCTTCGACGTTGACAACTGTGCCTGTTAATTTCAGCGTGTTGTCTCCTATCCATTTTGTTTCCACGCCGATGGGAATGCTGCATCCGCCTTCTAGCGTCCTCATGACACTTCTTTCTGCCTCTGCCGCCAACATGACCTTGACGTCCTCGAGGGGCTTGAGGAGGTCGAGCGTCTTCTGGTCGTCGGCTCGCGCCTCAATGCCTAGGCCACCTTGACCAACGGCGTGCAGCATACCGCCACCCTCCGTAGTGCTATCTAGGTATTGTGAGATGCGCCCGTCCAGACTCATCCGGTGTAAGCCCGCAGCGGCTAGGATCAGCACCGAGAACCCGCTGTCTTCAGCATCGAGCTTCTGAAGCCGAGTATCGATGTTGCCGCGCATGTCCTTGAACTGCAAGTGCGGGTACCGTCGCTTAATTTGCGCCATGCGTCTAACGCTACTGGTTCCAACCACAGCACCCGCTGGTAGGTCTGCCAGCTTCTTGTATTTATCCTCCAATCCTTTCTT
Organism: Daldinia grandis; assembly: GCA_022432525.1. NCBI lineage: Eukaryota > Fungi > Ascomycota > Sordariomycetes > Xylariales > Hypoxylaceae > Daldinia > Daldinia grandis. Next base: position 3,316,198 of record JAJKLB010000001.1, read on the forward strand.
GACGACGACAACGTCACGTGGGTCCTCTCGCGGCGTTACGCAGGCCAGAATGAGCCCCTCTGGCAGTGTCGTCGGCATATCTTTTAGAGAGTGTACAATGATGTCGAGCTCCCCTGCCACAAGTTCTGCCTCTAGCTCGTTTGTCCATAGCCCCTTACCACCGAACTTGTATAGCGCCGTTATTTTGTCCTTGTCTGCTGTCGAGTGCATTCCCTTGATCTCGAAATTGACCGTCGGGTGCAATTGCTTTAGAGAGGTAGCGACATAGTCAGCTTGGTTCAGGGCCAATTTTGACTTTCGCGTGCCGACCCTGATCGTGAGCTTCGGCGCCTCTGACGTCGAGGATGTAATGACGGGTTGCGTAGCCGAGGTCGACATCTTTTCCCTACAGATGCAGGTATGATAATACAATCGAGATGGCTAGAGGACGTTTAAGTAAGGGTATGGGGCTGGGATTGGTCCTCTTGTAAGCCTTATTCTTGAGTATATTTAGGTAGGGCCCGAGGTAGTCACTCTTAAAAGTACTTAGCAAGTAAACTTAGTTAATTGAGACGAGGCCAGAAGTTTGCGCGGGTTTCGCGGGTTTCGCGGGGTCCAGACTTGGATAGAGCGGAAAAGATGGAGGGGCAATTCCAGAGTCAGCTGCGGGGCATTTCTTATCAGTGTCAGATACTTCTGTGTCTCAGAGCAAAGCGTGCAATTGAATGTACCTAGGTAGGTTAGGTACATAGTTATCGATTGATCTAAAGTCTTTACTTTGGACCCTTAATGGGACCTGCAGGCTTCGGCCCGCATGTCCATCGGCCGTCCTGGATAAGCCCAGCAAGGCTAAAACAGTAAGGCTGCTTCGAACAACTTCACGGATTGTTTTTCCTAATTCCCGAGACAACTCCCGATTCATGGAACCGTGTATGTATGTCCGTAACTTAAAGTATTACTAGCGATCCAGGGCTTTTTCTCCTGTTCAGGTGTAATATCCTCGGATAAGGCTTAACAGCTAGTGCTAGGGATGACCAACTCCGAGTATGTGGCAGTTGCCCTATATCTTCACATCAGCAGCTTGGCCAGACACAAAAATCGTAAAACGTTCTTACGACCACGTCACCTTGCTAACTACCTAGGTAGCCTTCATATTATCCTCTTGATTCGGGCCTTCATATCAAGTTCTAGAATCATATTTCCACCAAACGAGGACTCACAACATCCAGTGGCTACATCTTGTACCACAGCTGGGTGTTCGATTATGCAGGACGGATACGCATATCAAGATGTTGTTCCTGGCTTTAGATGCCTGGCCGACGTTACTTTACTCGATATAAGCCTTTAAGCCTATGGATTCCAACTTCGGGTATCACCTATATATATCTGCTTCAACAGAATGTGCGTGATACCGAACTTGTCAACCTACACTTTGCGGTAATCATTCCTAAGATAGGAAGCCCACAAAGTTACATTTCGTTGTGTTCCCGCACAATGCCATACGAAGGTATTGGCATAGACTGACTCTACAGTCTATCTAAGATATGCTTAGCTGGTCAATATAGAACGGCAGTCACTGCCATGCCTCGCTTTTGGCTTCCGTATAAGGCATCCGAACATATCACGAAGACGTCTCACCAGAGGTGTTGTAGTCTTTGGACATCTGGGTCGCCGTCACTTGTGGCAATTGCCTGCACCAGAATGGTAATATTGCTTCGTATTGTATGAATGTATATTATTTTTCCGAAATGGCTCTATATAAGGCCATGAATCATGCAATATTCAGGGGCCACCACGAAGTCATCAACAACCTCGTCTTGTTTATCTAGGAACTGCCATATATTAAGCACTTCCTTGGCGCGGCTTCTCGGTACTCGAATATGAAATTTCACGCCGTTCTTTTGGGTCCCGTCCTCCTAGCCGGTTCTTCTCTGGCTTTGAGAGGCCCACTTCCACCGGTTGACTCAACGGGTTCTTCGCCTTCGCTTTTCACTTCATCAACCGGCCAGCCTGCTTCTCCGGGTGGACCCTTTTCGTCTACATCCGGCGTGGCCCCTTTACCAAGCGGTTCTCAGGGTTTCGGTCCAAGGTGTGGTAAAGGCTATACCTACTGTGGTTATATGCTCACGGAAAACGGTCATAGTACGTTTGCCCACTGAAGGGTAATCGATCTAGGGAAGTCTTTACTTACTGACCTGTATAGATTTCGCGCCTAATGATATCAGCAAGGCTTATTGCAATGGGCTCTCGGAGCTCTGCGCAAATAGCAAGCCCAAGACAAATGTTTCTGAAGCTGTCTTTGTCTGCATGAACGAGCAGCCGTCTAACGTTGAGCTCTTGTGTGCCTGCGGTGGTAAATGCCGCAACGACGCCGAAACCAACTTCATCGCCCATTGCGACAAGCCTTGCATCAACGCATGAGCACGGGATAGGATTCAAGCATACGGGAAGGTGTGAAATGGGAGTTTGTTAAAATATCCCCTTGACGACGGGATGGCCGCTGTGTGGTTAACGCAAGCTAAAAATTGGTAGTAGTATGTATGCAACGTCACTCGTTAGTTACATGTATTCCGAATTCTACTCTGCTTATTAGCCTATTCCATGGGCGATCCTTTGATTTCTATCGTATACTCCAGCCATTGATTCCCCTAGTCCGTTTGCGCACTGTCTCAGGGGCTAACAAAAGGTCAATGACGTACGGAGAATTTACATAATAGCCTTTAAATAGGTAATATCTCATTCCCGCTAATTATTAATCAAATATCTTTTGCCATGATATATCATGGCTCTTGTTGTGGCGTATGGCCGCGTTGATGAAGTGAAAATGAAATATATCACGATACTTCTCTATGTATTGTCATAACTCAGAAATCATTCACTAAACCCCAAAGATCAGTGGTGACACAACATATCATGCGTCGTAACGCGCTATTTTAAGAAAAAGACCAATCGAGAAGTGATCTACTTAACTCGGATTGGTCGGCGGCTGTCCAGCGGCACGGTCACCGCGCCGCCTCGTGATCTCAAGCTCAGCCTCTAAACAAACACAGTCCAGATCGACACGAGTTAAGAAAAAAAAAATAGTTTTTGTCCAATCAACAGACATCTCTATAATATACGTGGGTCTACGATCTTAAGGTAGTCTTATTGTAGGCCGCTGACGGGTGACTGCAGCTTTCGTATTGACAATTGTTGGTTCGCGTGGTCCGAGATGCCTTTAAACGTCCCCGATGAAGAATTGGAAAAGGGGAGTTTTCATCGGTATCTCGGAATCGGATCCTTAGGTCCCTAGTTCGGGCTCGTGCATCGCCACGACAAATGTTGGGCTACGATCGCCAGGAGTACATATAAGGTCGAGATGATCGCTTTTGAATGATGGAAGAAAAAAACACATCATTCAATCAACCAATACAATACTTCACACACAATTATATATTAATATCTAATAAATTTAATTGATATTCGATATCTTTATCATACTCGATATCACCATCTAATATTCAACATGCTCGCCTCAGTCATCACCCCTCTTACCTTCCTCGCCCTCGTCGGCGCCACCCCAGTCCCCCAGGCTGCCCAACAACTCTCCAGATCTAAGGGTTTCCACCTCAAGGCAGAACTCCGAGACCAAACCAAAGATTTAGAGCCTTCCGTTGCGGGCACTTACCTCTCCGGCGTCCACGTCGGCGCCGGCCAGAACATCGCGATCGTTTCCGCGAGCAACCCCACCTCCTCCACACCTTACTACAGCAACGGCACAGAAGCACTGGGCTGGGTTGACGTTCTGAACGACTTGGGGACTGTCTACCCATGGGGCTTAATCGTACAGGACTCGGAAAGCACTGATGTTACCTACCCTGGTGAGCACGACGCGAGCATCAACGTGGGCGGCGGCAGCAACGGCATTACGATCGCGAAGACTGGTGATTCGGTGGCGCTCGGTGGTCTCGCACCCGGCTACTACGCCATATGCGACCGATTCATCGGCTACGTACGCGCCAACATTCAAGTTGTACGGTACGTGTATGAGGGCGAGACTCTGCCGGAGAACTGCGCCGCTGTCAACTTCGTGCCTCAGTGCGCCACTCTGAACGACCTTCCCTCCACCTCGGAATGGACCCACGACTTCGTTCAGGAAGTCGACTGCGTTGTCCCCTCTGCTTAAGAGGTTAATGATAAGGGATTGCTACGTGTTTTATAGGAGAGAAGTGCGGGACGAACATAGGAGGTGAACATATCTGCATTGGGATTTGGTACTATTAATAATCTAATAGAAGGTGGGCATACAGTACATAGGAAAGCACACGCTATGCTAAAAGAAAAGCCGCAGCCATGCTGATAGAGCACCATCGGCTTATTTAGATATCGAGAGGTTTCTCATCGATACAATAAAACCATTAAGAAGCACCATTTAGCAAATTACTAGTGATCCGGTCATCCGTAATTCCATTTTTGTCATATCATCTTATTCAACTTAGTAGCCTCACAGCCTTGAAGCAAAATACTTACTACATTCAGTCTTTGGGGTCTAGTTACTTAAGGATTTAAGATTTGGAATATTCAGTCGAACCATGAGGCTGCGAGTTACCCTGTTGGCGACTTGCTTGCAGTTCACGAAGTTCTTCGTAGGTACACGTGGCAGGTAAATAGGCATGGTGTTCTGCCCAGTTGTCGTACCATTCATAGCCTTCCATCGACGAGTCCGAACTCACCACACTCGCCTTCGATTTCGGTCGGCTGTCCTGATCATTCTCATTTTCATTATCCTCACTATTGGATGACGGCTCCGGATCCTCGTCTGGCGGACTTTTACTAGCTAGTGAGGGGCAACGGTTCTCAGCCAATGTTTGTGACTCGTCGGGGTCGAACGTTGATGGTGGGAGGCTCTTAAGCCAGTCCAATACATCTTGAGGTATGCCGCCAATCCCCTGTTCTATCCACCATCTCACACCCTCTAAATCGTATGTTGGGTTCGGACCTAGTGGATCATTCCCGCCGAGAGGGATATGAGCCACGACCCATCTCGAGCCGCTTAATATCCATCGTTCATTGATATTAAAGTCGATATACAGCCGCCATACTACTTCATCGTACGGTTTCGAAGCGACTGCCAAATGGAGCTGACCACGGAGAAGCTTATCGCGGTGTATAATGATAGGTATATCATTATCATCGAGCCCGTATTTCTGCGGGCCCTTTGTTCTAACACAATTCTCGCACCTGGTGAAGAATACACGTTCAAACCTAATATATCCGGGGTCGTAGTTCGGGCAGTTCTCAGTACAAGCCAGTGGTACCAGGGGGCGGGGTGGTCCGCCTCGTTGGAACTCCTGGAGTGACCAAGTTACCTTCGCTGCGTGGCAGATGATAAAGAACCTGATTAGTTGAAGGGTGTTTGGGAAGGCGTTTGAGAATTCCTCCTCGCAGCAGATTTCCAGGGTGGCGCGATAACACATGAGTGATGATTTCCTTTCTTCAGGTTAAACGAGCGAATGGTAGATGATTTCTTACATAATCGGGGGATATAATAGATATATACCAGAAAGCTACAGTTCTACAATGTCTATCTGTAATTTGTGAAACAGAGAGTTTGATTATGTTCAGCCATGTTGTTCATAGGCTGAGACGAATGTGATTGAGTTTAGACTTCTTTCTACATGGACATAAAATATCCAGCATATCGTAGTTAAGGTATATTATCATGGAGGTGAAGGGGGATAGGTTGGCCTTGCATGGTAGACGTGCTACCTATCAAGTTGTAGAATTATCAACATTGAACACGTCATAATAGTCTTAGGGATAGTAGGTAGCAAGCCCTTAATAAACATGAGATGAATGGGGTCCGCGCGTCATATCGTAAAGGATATCCCACGTGGTGGGCGGAGAGAGAAATAGAATTTGTGTTTTAGTTATCTTCGGAGGTGTCTGGTGGTTGGTTATATTGGTTTCCCTCTGTGCGGGATTACTCCTAACCCCTTATAGGACCACCAATCAACAAACAGTATTATCATACTTCACTTGGTGGTGCCTATATTATGTCTTTGTATTCCTACGAAGTTGTAGCTATTGAAAGAAATAGTTCGCTGACACGTATTGGGAAGTGATCTTTTGGGCAGAATACCCATGCTATTCCCTAAGGACCCTTAAGTGTACAGCCGGAGGCGAGAGCATAGTTAGGTACCTATGTATGGGAATATCTGATAAAGCCCTTGTTACATAGGAGTTGGGAAGTTATGTTCTTAGTTAAACGTAATACCAGCCTACCACCTACTATATTATGGCTTTGTGGTATTCTGCGCGTACCATCTCGAAGTCATTATAGCCTAGTAACATATTAATTGCTAAATAATTATATCGGTTTAGTTGTTTTATCTTTAAGAACATAGTTACGTATCCTTCTCTTTTCCAACACCTGCCATCCTGAAACGCTTCTGTCATGACCATGGTTAATATAATTGGCCTGCTGAAGCTACTCTTTTTTGGAACTGCTTATGTTATTATAAAACTCCTCCGATCACACTTAAGTAATTACTTAGGTGGAAACGAAATAGTTGCGAACCCTATATAGGTATACCAAGGTTTATGGGTATTGCATACCGGCCCTCTTTGTCTGCTGGGTCTTAGACTAGTCTCTGGACAGACTATAAAACTTTACACGCTACACTGGGCAATTATTTGGTTCCTTTATTAGTTATGCTACTCTTAAACATTGGAGGTGGTAAGCAACCAACCCCTATTAAATCCTCTCTTTTTTAGGTTAATATAGTCTGGTTGACGGCGTATCTCAAGTATTATATTTTGTTAGTTTGATAAACTAAGGGAAGCCGACGCCAAGCTCAGAAACAAATGCATATAACATATGGCGGCGCCTATTCAATCAAGATAAGAATAATGAAGGAAAGTCATGTACGTTATATTACTTTTACGGAGATTACTTCTCTGTTACCTAGCACCGGTTACTCTCCGAAGACCCCGGTTAGGACCTAAAACCAAGGATCTGACCCGATTGACTGTTTATCTCCCTATGTACAGATAGAGAATAGGCTTACTGATACTAAGGAACACTATAATTAGCTGGCTGGTATTTCTAGCTCTGCTTGAATTCTGTAATTACTTGGATGCACGTACACGGGACTAGCGGCTTTAAGAGCCCGGAATAAGATCCTCGACAATGAAATATATTGAAAACATAGGATGCTTGTAAGGAATTGTGCTGAGATTTGATACTATAGACTGGACTCCATCGTTATAACCAGGCTCCCGAGGGGCGTTCACGGCCTAACCTTCATTAGCCCCACAGCTAAGTCCAACATTACGATTGGTGCGCTCGGAAACTACGCAACTTGATTGGCTACATTGTACGAATCTACCGGCATGGGACGATTCTAGCTTTCCAAGTTGATGAGACGGTTCAGGAATAGACAAGTACGTGGCATGGCTAATTTGGATTGCTAAGGGGTAGCTTGGGTTTTTTTATTTTTCAAGGGAATTATCTGGGTAACTTATAAAGGTAGTTCTCAGGTATGTTATGAATCGGAATCTTTGAGCAGTCAAACTGTGCTGTTATATTTTGAGCCTCTACTCTAGTTGATTGAATCATAGACAACACAATGGGTGCCCAGGTTTCAAGCTCTATAACTCAGGTCTTCCCCCCTAAGCCTGTGTTTACCGAGAAAAACATATCCGATCTTCATGGGAAGGTGAGTAGCATAACTAGGTGCTTTTTTACCTATAGCACAGAGTGCAGAACAGTTTGCTGACTTGATTGGTTTACAGGTTTATATCGTTACCGGTTCGAACACAGGCGTAGGTAAAGAAACAGCTAGGATTCTTTACTCCAAGAACGCGAAAGTCTATATTGCTGCACGTTCTCAAGAAAAGGCGGAAAAGGCAATTGACGAAATCAGCAAAGCTTTCCCGGACTCGAAAGGAGGTCTAAGCTTCCTGAAGTTGGACCTTAGCGACCTAACCACGATAAAGGCGTCGGTCGATGAGTTCCTCTCGAAGGAAAATAAACTCGATGTCCTATTCAACAATGCTGGTATCCAGAACCCGCTTCCGGAACCGAGCAAGACGCCCCAAGGTTACGAATATCATCTTGGTGTGAACAGCATTGGAACATACGCGTTTACGAAGTATTTAACACCAATTCTTGCCTCGACGGCTAAGACAGAGGGGACATCTCGCGTAATCTGGGTATCGTCTATGGCCACGGAACTAACCGGTTTAAAGTCTGTGGGTATCGATATGGACAATCTAGACTACCACAACGACAAGCCATATCTTATAAGATATGGCCTTAGCAAGACCGGCAACTGGCTGCACGGCGTCGAGTTCGCCAAGCGATATAAGGCCGACGGTGTCATTAGCATTCCGCTGAACCCTGGAAATCTCGCCTCGGATTTATACCGTGACCAATCAGGCTTTATGAACATTGTCACAGCGCTCATTACATACCCCTCTATCAATGGCGCCTATACTCTCCTATATGCCGGGCTGTCTCCCGACATTACAATCGAGAAGACCGGAAGTTGGGGTAAGTACCTAGCCATCCAGCGATAATTCTCTTGGAGTATCTGGGGTATAAGTATGGATAGCTAATCTTCAACTCGTATAGTGATCCCGTGGGGGCGAATTCGCCCGGTTCGAAAGGACTTGGTAGAGGCGACCAAGACTGAAGAAGAGGGCGGGAATGGCACGGCTAAGAAGTTCTGGGAGTGGACCGACGAGCAGGTTAATAAGTATATTAAGTGAAGAAGATGTTGGCGGGAGTTGATGAAGAGACTGGGCTAATTAGAGATTGATGTGTTAAACTTGTAATTGGATTCATAATTTCTGGGAATGAGGAAATGTGTGTAGTTTAATATACTGAGGAATGGGTTATAGATACTGTAATTATCGAGGATCACATGAACGTCTGGTGCATGTAGTTTTCTTAATATATTCCATGCACAGTTATGGCATTGCCATATCCGGACGTTATATGGTGTAGTTAAACAGCCTGATTGGTTATATATAGATGCAGTGAGTCCTAGATGGCTGACATACCGCATACATAATAGTAAGTGGGTTTCTAACTGAATTGAAGCCTTGAAAAGGTGATGTGTTTGTGGAACTAGAGTGAGGTCATAGGTAAAAGTTGAGAATTGCCATAAATCTTTACTCGCATAACATTTCTTAGGTAGGTACCTCCTGGATAAGTCATAAAGGTGCTTTATGGAATGGAACCATCCCTAGGCCATGAACATTAAGCCTATGACTTCAGCTGTAGGAACTTTATCTTCTACCGTCCCCTGCAAGCTGAATATTCATATAGCAGATGAGGCAGCTACCATCCCCTATCGCTACATGTATTGATTGGTGCCCGCAAACCCACCCTCTCCGCATGTCCTGCCATGGGACTTGCTCCACTTGCTAAATCGGGGTACTCTTTGCGGGTCTACGTCTCATCGACTTATCCCTGGTCAACCTCTCACAAGACGCCCACATGCACAAACTTGCGTAACCTCTGTCAAACACGACTGACGACTCAGGCAGAATCTTGATGTACTCAATGTACTCTCCTAAATGCGTTGTGCGGTGTGGGATGTGATTTAGACATATCACTTTTTGTTTTTCTTTCTACATCGGCTGTTCTTTTATACCGACCACAGAGAACACAGCCTAGAAACCCTGAGCCATTGATTGGTGCGGTTTGTTTCGCCAACTGTTCAGATGATCCAGACTACTATACCAACAGCTATCAACCTATTATTCGAATTTGAATACTGGTAGCTCTATGTAGCCGGGATCCTTGGAAGCGGGGGATGGTAGGTTCGAGTGGAGGGTGAAAGGAAGGCTCGGGCAACTATTATCAAATACACATACCTAAAGCTTGACTGGGTATTTCTATTTGTCCTCCCTAGTTGCTGCTCTTATCCCTATTTGGCCGGGTGGGATGGTCCCTTCTCTTTTACCAACCTCCTGTGCTTCTTGCCTCTGGCTTCTTGTCTCTTGCGACACTTCAACTTTCCTCTTTCTATGTTTCTCCTCGTAATGTGATGTCGTTCTAGGAATTCGCAGGGAGGTATAGCAGATGACAAATGAAGCTTTGAATTTGCGCTGCATGGCAGACATCTATTGCGCCTTGTCAATATGATGTCCTGGTCATTACTTCGGCCAGCGCTGGTCGCCAATCCCACTTCGCCTCGTGCGACAGAGGGCCTTACACGCCGCGCCATATCACATGTCTTAGGTTCGTTCCAATGCATGGAATATGATAAGGTGTTTAGGCATCTTAGCATATTATTCTCTCGTATAGTATATACTAAGTAGGCGGAATGTATAGACTGTACGGCACAATCTCGAGCGGTAGCTGTAAGCTGTCGACGTCAGTGGAACAGTACCCATGCTAGGAAGCCAACAGTTTTACCCGCGTTGCCGAAGAAGACGTTCGATAGCGGTAGGAATGTTGTCAATAAAACAATTCCGGCAATAGCCTACTCGACCGTTGTTGGGACGCCATCTACGCCTTACGCAGATCTTACAGTAGGTGTGCCCCGCGAGACGTTTGCTAATGAGCGGCGCGTGGCAATATCCCCTCAAAATGTTGCCCTTTTAAAGAAGAAGGGGTTTCGGAATGTCTTGGTTGAGCGTGGAGCTGGTGCACTGGCCGACTTCCCAGATGAAGCTTACCAGAAAGCTGGTGCTACCCTGGTCGATGCGGATGAGGTTTGGAGACAAGCGGATATCGTACTCAAAGTAAGAGGGCCAAATGTTAGAGAGATCGACCGACTTAGAGAGGGCGCAACAATCATCTCAATGCTCCAGCCAGCCCAGAACAAGGATATTGTCGAGCGCCTGGCTGCTCATAAGGTTACATCATTTGCTATGGATATGATTCCTCGTATCTCCCGCGCTCAGGTATTTGACGCTCTTAGCTCAATGGCGAATATTGCCGGATATAAGGCGGTCCTAGAAGCGTCCAACACCTTTGGCCGCTTCTTGACTGGGCAGGTCACTGCAGCTGGAAAAATCCCTCCCTGTAAGGTTCTCGTAATCGGTGCTGGAGTCGCGGGTTTGAGCGCAATTGCAACTGCTCGCAGGATGGGAGCGATTGTTCGCGGTTTTGACACACGCCCTGCCGCAAGAGAGCAAGTCCAATCTCTTGGTGCGGAGTTTATTGAAGTCGAGATCCAGGAAGATGGATCCGGAGCTGGCGGATATGCGAAAGAAATGTCTCCTGAATTTATCGCTGCAGAAATGAAACTATTCACCGAGCAGGCCAAAGACGTTGATATCATCATCACAACAGCCCTTATCCCCGGAAAGAGAGCACCCAAGCTAATCACGAAGGATATGGTTGAAGTTATGAAACCTGGCTCTGTTGTCGTGGACTTGGCTGCTGAAGCAGGGGGCAATTGCGAAGTGACCGAAGCTGGCAAACTGGTAACGTACAACGGCGTGAAAATAATTGGTAAGACCTAAGCGTTAGTTGAAAGAATTATCGGATTACTGATATCATTGAAGGATATACGGACTTGCCATCTAGACTACCAACCCAGTCGTCAACTCTGTACTCGAATAATATTGTCAAGTTCCTTCTGTCGATATCACCCCAGGATAAGTCATTCGGCATCGATCTGAGCGATGAAGTTGTTCGAGGTGCTATCGTTACTAATAAAGGAGAAATCCTGCCGCCTGCACCGCGACCAGCTCCTCCGCCAACTCCTATGCCTAAAGCTGCAGCGAAGCCTGAGGAAGAAGTAGTTACCTTAACTCCATTCCAGAAGAAATCTCGAGAAGTGGCTACGGTTACTGCTGGTATGGGTACTGCTCTCGCTCTTGGAAAGCTTACTGGGCCTATTTTCATGGGAAACGCCTTCACTTTCGCCCTGGCTTCGCTGATCGGATATCGAGTTGTCTGGGGTGTGACTCCGGCTCTTCACTCTCCCTTGATGAGCGTCACTAATGCTATATCTGGTAAGTAACCTCAATATATTGCTCGACTCGGTGTTATTGACTAAATGCCATAGGAATGGTTGGTATCGGTGGTCTTTTCATCCTGGGTGGTGGTTATGTCCCCGAGACAATCCCACAAGCGCTTGGTGCAGCATCTGTGCTCTTGGCCTTCGTAAACGTGTCAGGCGGCTTCGTAATTACGAAGAGGATGCTAGACATGTTTAAGCGTACGTGATATCAGCTAGCCTACGGATGTATTGTTACGTGCTAATCAGGAGTAGGACCAACTGATCCACCGGAGTACCCATGGTTGTATGCAATCCCCGGTATCCTGTTTGGAGGTGGCTATCTTGCAGCGGCCTCGACAGGCGCCGCAGGACTCGTGCAAGCGGGATACATGGTTAGCTCACTTCTCTGCATCAGCTCCTTGTCTGGCCTGGCATCTCAGGCCACGGCAAGAATGGGTAACCTACTTGGAATCCTCGGTGTTGGCTCTGGTGTCCTCGCCTCTCTGCTAGCCGTCGGATTCAGTCCTGAGGTGTTGACCCAATTTGGTACCCTCGCTACGGCTGGAGCTATTTTAGGCTTCGTTATTGGCAAACGCATTACTCCAACAGATCTTCCCCAAACTGTTGCAGCACTCCATTCTGTTGTTGGTTTAGCTGCGGTACTGACCAGTATTGGAAGCGTCATGGGTAATCTCTCTGATATCTCGACTCTTCATCTTGTCACAGCCTACCTGGGGGTATTAATTGGTGGTATCACGTTTACCGGGTCTATCGTCGCGTTCATGAAATTAGCTGGAAAAATATCTTCGAGGCCTTTGGTTCTCCCTGGCCGGCATCTGATTAACTCCAGCATGCTTGCTGCTAACATAGGGACAATGGGCGCTTTTGTTACGATGGCACCAGGCTCGCCCATGATTGCTGCTGCGGCACTAAGTGCGAACACGGTACTCTCGTTTGCTAAAGGGTTCACTACAACATCTGCGATTGGCGGGGCGGACATGCCAGTCGTGATCACGGTTCTCAACGCGTATAGCGGCTTTGCATTGGTAGCGGAAGGCTTCATGCTGGAAAACCCATTACTTACTACAGTAGGCGCGCTCATAGGCGTTTCCGGTTCAATCCTTTCGTATATCATGTGCGTGGCAATGAATCGTAGTCTCACGAATGTTCTATTTGGTGGCATATCGGCGCCAGCGAAAACAGACTACAAGATCGAGGGGTCAGTGACACAGACGAATGTTGAGGACACGGCCGAATCTCTTGTCAATGCGGAGAATGTCATTATCGTAGTTGGGTACGGAATGGCGGTCGCGAAAGCGCAATATGCTATTAGCGAGATTACCAGTATGCTCCGGGCCAAAGGGATCAACGTTAGATTTGCCATCCACCCTGTCGCGGGTCGTATGCCTGGACAATGCAATGTTCTATTAGCAGAGGCAAGCGTGCCGTATGATATTGTGCTGGAGATGGACGAGATAAACGACGACTTTGGCGACACTGATGTTACGCTCGTAATTGGCGCGAATGATACGGTTAATCCCATTGCGCTCGAGCCTGGTAGTCCGATTGCGGGAATGCCTGTTCTCCACGCTTGGAAGAGTAAGCAAGTGATTGTCATGAAACGTGGTATGGCTAGTGGCTATGGTGAGTCGATTTTCTTTTTTCGTTCTAACCGTTTGCAATGGAGCAAGGGCCAACACGCTAATGTTTGAATAGCCGATGTTCCCAATCCCATGTTTTATATGCCTGGAACGAAGATGCTGTTTGGTGATGCTAAAGTTACTTGTGATGGTAAGTTGACTCCTCTGTAAAGTTTGAGATAAATATAAATTGACTTGTGAATAGCCATTAAAGTAGCTGTCGAGGCCCGAGCCTAGAATAGAAACCCCTTGTTACCTTCGGAGTATTTGTTTTACACTAGACCCTTCAGAGATCTCGTTTCTATTCTAGACCTTAAAGCATCTAGTATCATGTTTCTTCTCGTTTCGGAGATCCGAGTTCCTTTTAAGACATCAGCTATAAAAAATCTCGATATATCGAGATGGATAGGTACCCATTGAATTTACTCTTACCAAGAGGGCATCGGACTCCCCGTTGTGATGCTAAGGTTGTTTGTCTTCGCGCCCATACATTCCGATCGGATCTGCTGCAGGGGTAGTCCCGAATACCTGGTAACCTCAATCCCTCGTGCATACGACGTCGTAGCATACAGCAGTAAACTTAGTGTTCTTGGTAATTAATATGATTATTTAAAATGGGATCGTCATGTCGCATGTGGCTTGATATACCTACCTACCTCCTATACATCAAGGAGGTGATGCATGTCAGATTCTATGCATGTACATGAGGCGGGGTTGACTTTATAGCGAACTCTGCTTAATTGCTTACACCTGTTTAAATAATAACGAATACCTCCAGTTCTTTTATTACAATCCCTTGGTAAGCGACATCTAGTACATGGCATCCCCGTCTTCGAACATGAAACTGAATCAGTTGGAAGGTTTGATAGGGCATAGCCTAGCATATGACTACTGGAAATAGCAATTCGCTTCCTTGTGCCGAACGGCCTATTTCATTACCTACACAAGATTCCAATTCCCTATACTCCATATACTCCTCTTACAAATATCACATATTGCCCTGTATCGTTTTCCGTACCAGTCCCCGCAAAGGTCTCTGGCGTACGGCCTTTATTTCGTCAGGCCGGCGATTCCGGGAATAGCAGAAGGTAGGATTCCGCCCTGTTCGTCTTTTCCGCCTCGCTCGGCGCGGTTGAGGCCTTCTTTTGATACTAGGTCGCCCACTGGCTGTAGTAGTCCGCCCTGGCCTACTTGTCCAGCGACTACGCCGTGTACGCTGTCCTGTAGCGTATCGACCTGCTCGATATTGGTTACTTTGGCCTTGTCTAATTGTTCTGTTGTGAGATAGATATTGGTTAGCCCGAGTCCGAATTGACTTTCCGCGAGGAGAAGGGGGGATTCAGGGTACATATGACTATGTAAAGGGGGGTTAAGTGAAAGAGATACTCGCCTTTAGCTGTGTAGCTGGCTTTGTTATCCTTGGTGAAATATTTGAGAAAGTTGTCCTCGATCCAAGGCATCCAGACTTCATATTGCTCGTTGTACGTCCGCTTTGCCCACTCCATAGCGAAGTTTCCTATGTTATTTTATTTTGCTTCGGTTCGGTGGGAAAAGTAGTAAAATATAGAACTTGGAGAAATCTTAGCAGGATGATTTAGAGGCTAAAAGAAATAGAAACCAAGAGAGGCCAAGAGAGAAGAGCCCGCTTCTTATCCATGACTACATCTAATATTTTATAATACTAATGTCGACGTAAGTAAACTTAATGAGCAGGCCAAAGGTCCTTGTCGGAGCAATGTGGCTGCTTTCCTACGTCATATGGTGGCTATATTGGAGGTGCTGATTGGTTGGTACTGTCGAACAGGGACTAAACAGGGAATTAACCAGTAAATTAGCCACACACATGATACTTGCTTCCACACGTACTATGTCATCGAGATAACAGCTCACATAAATGCATCGCCGATGGAAAAGCTTAATTTGGGAGCCTCAGACAGTTATTTACCTAGGTTACCTAGGTACCTAGCTAAGAAGCCCGCGGTAGGGCGTCATAGTTTATGCTTTAAGTGTAAATTATCACTCAAACGGAAACTAGGTCGTCCTACGTCAGGCACCTAAGGTATCATTACAGAGAGCTACAACCACATAAAAGCAAAGTACATGTATGCTCCCATGGTTTAAGATAGTTAATAAAATAGATTATCAGTCACGGAGATGATAAGACGTTTACGTTAATTGCATATCACTTTGGGCCTGCAATAAATATTTGATAGTGACAGTGGGCTTATAATTGCTGCCATGCTATCTCCAAAATACGCGTTCCATGTCTTCTTATCGTACAATCTGTGTAGTTGCTAACCGCGTGTGAGGCCTCGTAGAGGCAAATGCAAGTGAGGTTCTTCAACGTAAGACAGAGCAAAGCAAGGCGGCAGAGTCCAACCAATATACAGGAACTATTTGGTCTGGCTGCAACAAACTATTCATCCCATTTAGTTTCTCTGGCGCTTGGGAGCACGGCCATGCTCCACCACCACCTCCTCCTCCACCACCTCTTCCTCTTCCTCTTCCTCCTCCTCCTCCTCTTCTTCCTCTTCTTCTTCCTCCACACGGCCGGCCATGTTGCGGATTGCATTGTTAGCGGGGTTGGGTGCGTTCTGTACCGCCGCGAGAATAGCAGTAACATTACCGCTCAAGGCATCCAATCGTTCTTCGAAAGCAGCACTCAGGGCTGCTAGACTGTCCGACAAGTTGTGAGCGTTGCCAACAGCTTGGTCACGTTCACGCATGGCATCGTAGTTGTGGTAGTGGACACAGCGGTGAACGCTACGAGACACAAAGAATGCTCGTGGACAATCCGGCCAGGAGCATGGAAACTCTTCGCCCATCATGACAATTACGACGTGCGTGTTGTCGAGGTGTTCTCTCAATCGAGACTCCGAATCTACACGAACACCGCATCCCGGGAAAAAGCATTGAAGTCCAATGTGAGTGTACTTGACATGCTCTTGCAGGTTCGCCTCGGTGGGCGAGGCATGTCCCTGGCAGTACTGGCAGGGGAACACTTTCGCTAAGTGAATGTTAATGAGGCTGGTACATTATGTACCCTAATTTTGTACATCACAAATGAGGGTTTGCTGGGTGGATTAAACATACGTGTGTCCGGCATTGTTGACGTTGTCTTACAATGACCTGGGGTTCGATTTGTGTGATGGTAAGATTGAGAAGAACTACTTCAACCTTTAGATTGTTAGCTAGTGAAATAAGAAATGAGGTGGGGTACCAGTAGGTATACGTGTCAAGAAAAGACAATACATAGGAAGTTAGGGTATAATAGGAAACTTACTGCGAAGTGGTGACTAGGCTTAGGTGCTAGAAGAGGGTGAAGTGTTTGGTGGTCAAGTAACGACGCGACGAAGTCAAAGCTTGGAAAGTATTTGGTGGAAGTCTGACTTGGCGTCGAGGTAAATGACAAGTAATGAGATAGCGGTACTGAGAGGACCCGAAGTACAAGAAGTCCTGCGCGTTGGATGAGGTATGAATGCAAATTGTTTTCCCTCGTAGGCTATGTCTTGAAACAATTCTGTTATCAAGACATGATTGTCAACAAAGACCTAAGAGGTTGCACTGGTGAAAGAAAGAAGAGAAGGGAAAGGAAAGGAAATGGGAGAGGGGACAGGCTTTATTTATGGATGGGGGGATGGTGCCAACTCTGAGAAATCAGCTGGCTGATTCTGATGGGAAAGAGCAGGCAGATACTGAAGGCGGGTCAGTGTTTGATAAACAAAGCTTGCCCAGATCACAAACATGGGAAATCACTGAATGTACTGAGGTACTGGGAATTAAAATCATTGACTAGTCCATTGTTTTCGGGGGTCCTTATAGGCCGGAGCAGCACCTGTAGTCACAGACCGGTGCCAAGCGGGGCCGGATTTGTGGACCCCGGCGCCGGACCCAGCCGGCTTTTCGGACCACACTTCTTGCCTATTTTGGAAGGAGCCGGAGCTTAGACACAGTACACAGTGTATGCTAGATCAGTTGGCTTGATTTTGCTATTTGATTTCCCACACTTTCCCTCTGCTTAGGCGAGTGCCTTCCATTCTTATGAGCTTTGATTCTTGCCTTACATTGTTCCCATTTTACTCGATCTTCTTTTTGGAAATCACCCTTTGATCGGGGGAATTTACAAAGAACGAAGGCAGTTACTGATTAGAAAATGAATATTCCTCGAAATACATAGGTACCTACCTACAGACAGTTCGAGGCTTTGATTTCAGACTTTCCAAAATGGAGGATCAGTAGCTACATAGGTACTTCTAGTGTAAATACATGTAGTGTAGCCACATGGTTCTGTACTTAGGTGCCTAAGATACTCTGGCACTTGGAATACAGAGTTCGTTATGGAGCAACGGTACCTGGGTAACCTAATCAGCTTGGTTACCACATATATAAGGCACATATATGGCGGTCTCTAAATCATAGGTAGTAAGGCTCGATCTTGGATCCTGAAATCGATACTATCATATATTTAGATCTCTGGCACGTGGTATAACTGATTGCCTTTATACGTGAGTACATCAGGTCCTTGGGTAATAACTCCATATCTGGGGGGAAAGATAAGTAAGACGAGTGAAATATGTCTAAATATCGTGGGCGATCCAGGGGTGATCCCTTGGTGGGGAAAATGGGTTTAGCGAGATTTACCGGTGCTACGATCACTTACTAGGCTTACTGTATTCTAAATAGATCTGATTAAGATAATGGAAGGCTATATTTAACACGGACATGATTTTGGCAGTAAATATCATAAGTTACAAGGTAGGTAAAGGTCTGGTACTAGAATCGATTGTTAGGTAGGTACACATATATTCATCAGGATGTTTGATGAGAGGGGCGGCGCGATAGCGACGGTTCATATTGATATAGGGTCTTAATCCTAGCTGGTTAACAAATGGAAGAATTTATCATTTGTATGGGCCAGTATATCTCTCTTCGATTTGGTGTGATACGGCTGATGTCTATCATTGGTATTTAACTGTTGCACAGCAGGAGAAAGGAAGCAGCACATGTGGCAAATGTCATATGAGAGTTCATTAAGGGTGCTGCTAGAGTCTCGACCGGATGGGCCTGGGGTGTAGCCTTCGGGGTTGGGGACTTGAACTGAATAGTACTTATCTGCTCACTTAGCATCGAAGAGGGAAATGACTGGTATTTAAATAGCCTGTGATGACACTTACATCCCATTTCTCGTACTGTCGCACTGCTGATTAAACCAGAAGGGTTTCGGGATTGTTATCGATGGATCGTAGGCTTAACGCCTCCAAATGGCGAGTATCCAATGACGGAGGCCGATTCCGTGGGGTGTGTCATAGATGCAGCGCAACTTGCATAAGTACAATTCCTTTTAATTGTCAGCACTACCTCTCCTATAGATGCTCTCCATTCTAATAAGCAGCCTGGTTCTGAAATGACCTGCTTCTAATCATAGCTCAAAGGGGACCGGCGATGCCGAAACTGACTAAAAGGTCGACCAGGGCAAAATAATAGTACGTATTGAATGAATGAGCAATTGATGTTTGACATTTAATTCGGATAGAACAAGGACTTATACCAACTAGACATGAACTAACGTAGGTAGTTATTCTGCATGTTAAATGTATGACAATATCTTGTCACACTTGTATTTAAGCGCATTGGTGAGACTACATTGGCGATTATGCCCCTTTTCGGCATGTGTAATGTTGCTTATGGTTGGAATTTCTCCGTAGGGTAGGAGTATATGCAGCCACATTTTGACGAGCAAATCAAATGCGTAGTAGGTGTGCGGCGTAGGTAATATCATGAAGTTCAAGAGGGACTTTACACCCAGTCAGTTCACTCATTTGGATTTACACTCTTGTCCGTAAAGATGCGGGTGCTTATTGTCAAGGACGAGGCTGGCTCTGTTCCTCTCACAGTTATATCAAACCGTTCTCATCGAGGTAAATCTTGACGATCCCCCATCCGGTTCTGCGTGTCCAATGTACGGCGTCCCATTGTTGCTATAAATTCAATTATATTTCAACTATGCAAGAACAGGCGCCATTCTACTACATGCGCCCCGGCCATGTCATTGCAGCAGCTATAGCCCTTTCCGTAATCGATATTTTCGTCGTTGGGCTACGGTTCTGGGCCCGCAAAGTCCAGAAACAGCCACTCAGGGCCGATGACTGGCTCATGATGCCTGCTGCAGTACTCTAACCCGGAAATAACCTTGATTCGTTGCCCATGCTGATATTCTACGTATAGCTTATAACCGTCGGGATTGGCATCTCCCAACTATACGGTGTTTCGCAGAAGGCATTAGGGTATCGAACTGTGATACCGGATGGCTTTCGAGGAAACCCATTCGAACTCGCCACTCCACAGCTGACTCTCAAGTCACAGGTAAGTGATCCCGAGGCATGCGAAGTTAATAGGGCCTAATGACATAGAACAGCTCGAGTGGACTTTCTTCCTCATGCTCCCCATAGCAACAGGGTGTATGAAGGCGAGCTTTCTATTCTTTTACATGCGTGTTTTCGCGACCCAGGAACGTGGCGCTATCAGCAGATTTCTCAAGGCGTTTATTGTATTTACAGCGATGTGGACCGTCGCCTTTTTCTTCGGGACGCTTTTTAAATGCGGTCGCGATTTCTGGGCTCTCTGGAGCTCGCAAGTGGAATTTCAGGCGCATTGCTCTAGTAATACGAAACTCATTCTTGCTCTATGTATTACTGACTTCGTCACGGACATATTCATTATCTGTATTCCAATTCCACTGGTAGGTATCTCCGTTTGGTCTGCTGGGCTTTGGACTGATACAGGTCTAGGTGTTACGATTACAGTTGTCCCCCAGGAAGAAATTGGGAGTCTGTTTACTATTCCTTCTCGGAAGCGGGTAAGGCAATACCAATAATGAACCGTAATAGTGCTAATATACTCAAGAACTGTCATCGCTTCAATAGTACGATTTGTACTCATGGCTGGAAGCGTTATAGGAAGTATTAATATCACAAACGATAGTATTCGTAGGTACCACCAGTGTCACCTCTTCGAGAACTGGAGCTAACTTACCCTGTAGTTGGAACAACGGCTTGCATATACTGGGGAATGGTCGAATGCGGCATAGGAGTTTTAGCGGCGTGTCTACCAACTATTCAGTTCCTCTTTAGGAAGTGGATTTGGGAGCCAGCCCTCTTGTCTACCAAAAGCATATTCAGTTCGCAATCTACCGAGGCGGCCAGGAAATCATGGGCCGACAGATCGCATCAAGCCTCCATTCATGTACAACAAACGTTCCACGTTTCCTATGACCAAGTCCACGACAGCTCTAGTCGTTCAACATCGCCGAATAATTTGCCGAACATATCGAACGAGAGGCTTGTACAAGAGTCATATCCGATGCAAAACAAGTGTGTTGAGACGGTTGCGTAATAACTGGAAGAATATATATGGCTATGACCCTAGAGAGGTGGTCGGTATATGGGACATTCGTAATATGGTATAGGGGTCGTGATATACGATGGATGAATTCAAGTAATTTATTCTGATATTGCAGAATGCGTTGAATTCACTTAATATCTGGCATGCTTATGGTTCACCTAACGACTTAAGGGACCTGAAGATTAGAAGGATACGTGCGATCCCATATGTTAACTGCTAAAGACTGGTTGTTGGGACGTCTAATCAACATATATCGGACATAACAGGCTGATGGTTCTAGACGAATTAAAGCCTTGCCTTGGTATTCTGCTTTCGGTTGAGGGCTGTACGGTACCATTATCATGTCATGCATTATAAATCAAGGCTGAAGAATTGACTGTGTGGGATTCCGCGATATAACAAGGCCAACACTGCGGCCAATTACTATCCAGTTAAATATGATCATTCCTACGGAAGACGGGGGATCCGCTGCGGATGGACTGGTTAGCAGTTTTCGGTATGAGTCAACGCTTTTCGCGATTATACCTTGTCGTTAATTCCGACTGCCCCATGCTTAATTTCAGTCGTTATACTCTCCTCGGGTTACAGTCGCGTCCGAAAATATTGCGAGGCTGACTCTGGATGGAACACATTACTAATTAATGTCATTGTCAGCCTTCACATCCGTCGCCAACATGGTCAACGAATGTATATTTAATAGGAGAGCCTTGCAGCTCAACTGATAATTCTTGGCTTTCATGTTGACAACAAAGCACTCACAAATACACACATGCATAACTACCTACCTACCTATATACAACATGTCTTTTAACCGCATCGCTATCTATGGACACCGTGGCTGGGCCAGCTCGGCTATCACTAACGCTTTGATAGCTTCACGTGCGCCAGTCAAAGTGCTATATCGGCCGGGTTCGGACGCATCTAGTTTGCCGCCGAGTGTACCCAGGATTGAAGTTGACCTAGACAATCAGAAGCAACTGATTGCTGCCCTGCAAGACATCGATATTGTCATGTAAGTATAACTAGAAGACTATCTAGGTATCCAATGCATATATTCCTTGGCGCTAATAGATACCCAAAGCTCTCTAGCTGGCCGAGAAGCCGTGTCGAAACAGCACGCTTTCATCAAGGCGATCCCGAGTACCAATGTCAAACTGTTCGTTCCGTCGGATCTTGGGTTCCGTAATTATGCAGAGTCAGCTTTACAGGTCCCCGTCCTCAAGGCCAAATTCGAAGTTGAAGAGGCAGCTAAGGAAGCCAAGATACCCACCACACTGGTATATGTAGGATCCTTTGCTGAATCAACGCTTTCGATCGGGTAGGTATTGCGCGTGGTATAAATCTCCAACGTGGGCTAATAATGCGGTTTTGCAGAATCCTAGGGGTTGATGTTCCTGGGAATCGAGTCATATTCTCGGGGGATAGTGCTAACCAGCAAGCGAGCATATGCACAAGGAACTACGTGGCTGAGGCATACGCATCCATCTTTGCCAGTACACCCTTGGAGCAACTGCAGGATAGGGCAATCGGTCTCTCAGAGTTGAGGGCCACGGGGAAAGAAATCGCTGCTATCTTGAAAAAGAAACATGGCGCAGAACCGCAGATATTCAGACACAGTCCGGAAAAGATTGACAATGAGCTTGATAATGCGATTAAATCTGGTAGTCCCCTGGCTTTGTCATGGTACTGCCGAAAGGCTTGGGGGGAAGGGATTATATTGAAAGGGGTTAGTAATTTATGGGAAGTTGAGGGTTACAAGAAAGCCACTCTTGAGGATTTGCTTCTCGGAGGAAAACTGGAACCCTACCGAGACGTAGGTCCACAGATGTCGAAGCTTTTCGATTCTATATTTCACTAGCTGATAGGGTAGAATAAATAAAGTAGAAAAATAGAATACAGAGGATATACCTAAGATGTTAGCAGAAGAGCCGATTTGCCAATGCCTAGTGCTCGATAGGACTGCAGATAAAAAGGAATTGCTCTACAAAGAAAAGAGCAAAGGCATCACCAGACGCATCAGCCAATGGTCATTAGACGAGGAATACTACCGGAAATGTAGACTCGAAGTATAAACACTGTGTTCGAATAATCCTCTTCTCGCTAGCGTTGGTATCATCGAAACCCGTCCCTATGGAGCTCCTTAATTTAGCATTGGGCTAATCTACTGTTAATTTCTTCGGGATGACTGGAGAAAATGATCAATACCCCGTTTACCACATGCCCTTATTAAATGGAAGCGCGGTATGAATGTAGGCAATAGTACTGGTGGGAATATGGCTGTCATTGCTTTGGTCCTGGCTTTTCCTAGCCATCATGACAGGTAGGTAGGTATGTTATGTACACGGCTTGTTTCTTGAGTATTTATCTCCTCTCAGCGGCGGTAGGCTCCCACATCGTAATCTTCGACTTTACTCTACGAGGATATTAGTAGATGCTCGGATGTAGGCTTGCTGCAACGTACGTGCTATACGGCTTATAGGCTCCCCGTGTCGCGGTGTAATTGGGAATAGTCTTCGCATCGGTATCCTCCCATACACGCTTCTTGTATGCGAGGAGCGGGTCTTGTGAAGGTGGTTTGTCGACGGTGTAGGCCATCCAGGCGTGCCAGCCGGGTTCAATCTGGCCCCTGAACTCCGGTATTAATGAACAGTCCTAGAACCTGATGCTCAGGGAATACGTACGCGTCGAAGTCGGAGCTCTTGTAGTCCACCCATCTGGTCCGTACTACACTTCATTAGCTTCCTCAATCGATTGATCCCAGATTGTGATGTCGTACGAGGTAGTTCTTCGTTATTCTCGAAATATTTATTGCCAAAACGGTCAACACCAATTAAGGTACCAGCTTTTGTGTCGCCTGCATCGCGTCAGTATTTATTCTGCGTCATCAGATTTCGGGTAAACCGTACCGATATTCTATGCCAGAGGAAGCTGTCGTTAGTTTCGGATTAATAGCTCAATGATATCGGGGGCTAACGCACTTGGAGTTGATGGAAGTAGTCCTGTCGCAAGTAATGTTAGCATCAGTCAACATAAGTTCGAGGACCAAAATAACTGACCTTTATTCCTACTCGCCATAAGTTGGTGAGGGTTCTTGTGATGGTCGACATGGTGGGCGAAGCTCAATGGGACTTCGGCCACCTTCAATATTGCTGTCGTAAGAGTAAGAGATGTTTAATTCGAGGTCATCGCATCGAATGCGCATTCAATTGGGCGGAACAGATCCGCTTTGGTCCGACGGATATTCATCGGACCGGCTTATTGTACTACCTATAATACCCATGTATGTATTTAAAGTACATATCGACATGTAAGTTGGTACGTAATTTAACGACGTCATTTCTTAGAAAAGTCTATCGATAAGACATTAATCGAGCTATGTATTGGAAGCTTAGAGAGCTCAAAACTCAATCGAGTCGCAACTCGCAACTCTAGCTTCTAGCTAACAAATACGTTATAGTATGAACTATTTGCTTCTTTCTCGGTAATTTGCCATGATAGCTCGAAGCGCATTGCGATGCTGCTTAAAGCTGCGACCTACTCTTGTGAGCCCCGTTAGCCGACAGGGCCAGCCATGGTGTCGTCGATATTCCATACCTTCGGGTCCTATGCCGACAGGCAGCGCTTCCAGTTCTACCGGAATGTTGGCGCCGTTCGTAAATGAGCTGGACAGGATCGCGCCGTCATTCCAGATCAACGGATCGCAGATCCAAATCATTAAAACCCCTACTGATTTCTATGAGACGCTTAAGGTCGGTGATATTCCCCTGGGAATGGAGTGAACAGGACTAAGTTGACATTGCTAGGCCAGAATACGTAGCGCAAAGAAAAGAATATTTTTATCTACGCTCTATATTGGGAAGTCAGAGAAGGAATTGGTACGTGTCTAGACTGGCCTATATGTGTGAAGATTAATGCTAACTAGAATCAAGATTGTGACACTCCAAGATGCCCTTCGCGCGAACCCTAAGCTGAAATTAAGCATCCTTACGGACGCCCTTCGTGGGACTCGAGAAGCACCCAATCCGTCTTGCGCATCTCTTCTCGCTCCTCTTGTTACAGAGTTCGGCTCAGATCGCGTTGAGATTCGAATGTACCATACGCCAAACCTGACCGGCTTCCGGAAGAAGCATATACCAAAGCGCATCAATGAAGGGTGGGGATTACAACACATGAAGCTATATGGAATTGACGACGAAATAATTCTCTCGGGGTAATCATTTTTTTTATTTTATATTTAAACAGGGGATATCTAGCTAATCTTGTCCAGTGCGAATCTTTCGAGTGACTATTTCACCAATCGCCAAGATCGATATCACCTATTCTCTTCTAGTGAGGTGACGAACTATTTCTGGAGACTTTATCAGGGCGTCACATCGCTTAGCTTTCTAGTAGAGCCGACGAATGATGATCCTGCGGGTTTCAAACTGAATTGGCCGTTAACTAACGCCGCCCCGTCCCCTCTGGATCAACCTGCCGAGTTTATCTCAAAAGCTACACCGCTTATGAGTGGGTTGATAACCCGGGGAAAACCCCTTGATGGTGTCGAGTCGCAAGACCAGGGTTCGCCCATATCGCGGAACACCAAAGTTTATATGCTTGGCCAGCTATCACAACTTATGAAACCAGATTCGTCAACCGAACTCCCAGTGATGACGCATATCTTAAAAACGCTTGCGGCTCCGGAGTATGCTGGCTCATCGTGGACTTTCACGGCAGGGTATTTTAACCCAGCTCCATCGCTAACGAATCTTCTTCTCTCAACGGCTTCGCAAAGTAACGTGGTCATCACAGCATCTCCATACGCGAATGGATTTTACAAGTCAAAGGGCGTATCTGGGCTTTTACCTGACGCGTACACCCTGCTCGCCCGGAGATTCCTTCGCACGATCAAGGAGCGAAAGCAGGATTCTGTAGTAGTTCTCAAGGAATGGAGGAGAGGTACTGTCAATGAACCAGGTGGGTGGACATACCATGCTAAAGGGCTATGGATAACCCTTCCGAATGAACGGGACCCGGCGATAAGCATCATTGGCAGTTCCAATTATACGAAACGCAGCTACTCTCACGACCTTGAAGCTGGCGCTTTGATCGTGACGGAAGACGACGATTTGAAGAGGAGGTTAGGCGATGAGCAAAAGTGGCTACAAGAGTACGCAAGTCCTGTAACATTGGACGACTTTGCAAAAACGGAAAGGCGGGTCGGGTTAAAAGTCAGAATTGCGATGTGGATCGTCAGTCTCGTCGGTGGCGCTCTATAATGATCCGGACCATATTGGAGCTAGGATATGCACAATGCACACGCCAGTCACGTTAGGCGGCGAACCCGAACATCAAAATGCCCGTGGTTCCCCTTGACTCGGCGGATTGACACCGAACTGTCTACTGTTAAGCGATAAAATGCAAGATGATGATGATCCAATCGCCGGGAAAAGCTTCGGAGCCACGATTTGTCTCCTCAAAACCCATAGGCGGAGCCACAACCTCCGCATTTGATCTCATCATCACTACAATGATACCCATTATAGATGATAAAAGACATTTTGATATTTGTGCCTGGATCTATAGCCTAGTTTGGCTGGATCATATTCCTCTAGCAGTAATTTTCTGCGGTCAATTTAAGATGTAATCCGAAATCCCGGGCTTCAAGAAGATGAGATTGCGCCGACACTGCCTAACGGCTTGTAAATCAGATCGCTTCCAGCACTATGAATGGATATTAGGCGCCCTTATCCGCTCCCACTGGACATGCTAATTGATTGAATTTAGGAACTCCTAGTCGATCATACCGTTGGGTGTATCAAGTCTAACTTATAAGACGCACTTCGTCCTCGTCAACGAGCGATCTATTCAATTCTTATCCACTAAGAATTTGTACAGAAGAACTTTTCGAACATGAA
This sequence comes from Daldinia grandis, assembly GCA_022432525.1. Lineage (NCBI taxonomy): Eukaryota > Fungi > Ascomycota > Sordariomycetes > Xylariales > Hypoxylaceae > Daldinia > Daldinia grandis. The sequence continues at coordinate 3,343,063 of JAJKLB010000001.1, forward strand.
GTATCCGGTTATACTTGCTGGTTTAGCCTCCACGGCTTCGGCAGCAATTTTTTACGCTGGGGTCGCGGAGTCTGGGGGCGAATTTGGTGTCTGGAGCGCCGATGCCAAAAAGGGCACCGGCTTACCGGGGACATTTGGCGTTGACTACCAATTCATCAACAAGGCGGGTGTTGATGTTCATGTGGATGAGAACCATCTCAATCTATTCCGTATAGCCTTCCTACTCGAGCGAATGGCCCCCGTTGCAACTGGTCTCGGCAAGACTTTCAACGAGACCCATTTCGATTACTTCAAGGAGGCAGTCGACTACGTGACAGTTACCAAGGGTGCGTATGCGATATTGGACCCGCACAACTATATGCGATATAACGACCCGAGTTCCCAGCCGTACAGCGGCAGCGTGATTGGTAACACTTCAGATTCTACCGCCGCTACGACGGAGCAGTTCGGAGAATTCTGGGGCGAGTTAGCCAGCCGCTTTGCAGATAACGAGAAAGTCATCTTTGGGCTAATGAACGAACCGCATGACATGGAGACCAGCCTCGTGGTCAAGAATAACCAAGCTGCTATAGATGCCATTCGCGCCGCCAATGCGAATAACTTGATTATTCTACCTGGCAACAGCTGGACAGGAGGCCACGCCTGGACTCAGGGTCCGGATCCGAACAGCGCGATCATTCACCAATTTACGGACCCCCTTAACAACACGGCGATCGACATACACGAATATCTTGATGTAGACTACAGCGGCACCCATAGCGAATGCGTCAGCGACCCAGCGACTAACTTGGCGGATGTAACAAAATGGCTACAGGTTAGTAAACTCGTCGCATACTACAAATCGCTAGCGGTGAATTATCAGTTAATTCCTTCAATAGGAGCACAATCTCAAGGCTTTTATTACCGAATTCGGCGGACACAATAACACGGGGTGCGCTGACATGCTGACCGACTTCGTCAATTACCTGGCGGACAATGAGGAGTACATCGGCTGGACAGCGTGGGCGGCAGGCCCATTTTGGGGATCCGCCAGTCCCTGCTGCACAGACTCCCAGAACTACGGTAGTTTCGAGCCCGGCAGCAAGGCTGCCGATGGCGGCCCGAGCCTGTATGATACTATCTGGCTTAAGGTGCTGCAGCCACTTGTGCCGAGCAAGCTGCAGTGGAAGGGCAAGGCAAGTGTCGAGGGAGGAGAGTTGACCGGATTCCCGGCTTAAAACTTTGCGACTGATCCCTCAGGATTATACGGTAGCTGCATTGCTCATCACGATGCTTTCGGGGCGGCAATGGAACTGTATATAATTTGACCGCTCTTTGAGCTATTTTTGTCCCGGTGAGCCCTCTGTGTCTCATACCGGCTCTACTACCCGTTGCCTCGATGGTCTTGAGTGCGAATGTATGATTTTAAGTGCCGTCCGGTATGCGGCTACCAAGATAGCCGACCTCTACATGATGTTGGAAATTGATATGCATTTGTCGCAGTTCAATACCACGGATGGCCGTTACACCGAGAAACCCTGCATATATGAATATATGCCGTGCTACTTGGAGAGTCTTTCTCATTTGCGCGGAACGTCACTCATCCGCTCTCCACTAGTCCCGATCCGCCGGATGCCCTGCCTCCACCACGGCACCTGAGTCCGCCGCAGGTTGGTTCCCGCCCCGGATTGGGGGTGTTCCGTTTCGAGTAGCCGTGTTGTGATTGGCTGTTGGCCCGAGGATCAACTCACTTCTTCCTGTTCCACTAGACACCGGTGCCTAATGAAACATGTGGCTTGCAGGATGTCAGTCATCTTCGAACAAATTCATGATGAGATAATTGGCCTTGTTGGATTGAAAATTGTAAGCCGCGTGCGTGCTCTATATTTCCCATTGGATGTTGGGGACGATATGGTGATGGCCGTAACCCTGGAGTCAGGATGACTTTCTTTGTCTTCTTTAATCTAATGTTATTTCCCGCCCTCGATGAATTAGCGGTTTCCCAATACTCTCATTCAAAGAAACACCAAGTGATGTAGGATACTTATCTCAAAAGCGACACGAGCAGCATCATATATCGTTACCATACTCCTTATTTACTATATTCTATTGCCTTATAATCTTTCCCATTGTATAAACATAGCACTCAAGCAAGGTCAGCTTTAAAGAGAGACTGAGCCGGGCTATTAGTTTTACCAGCCATCAGATGTCTTTTTAACATATATGGAAAACGTTTTTGAGTACACGTTAGCTCTACTACTAGTCCCTCAGCATTACGATAGGTGCAGCCCAATACAAGTGCTAAACCTCAACATTTTCAATACCCCTATCTAAATATCTAAGATGCTACACACTGTATTATCTCTGATTCTTACCCTATATATCACTCAAGTAGCCTCTTCTTTACAACGCGCGATTCCGCTTTCACACGAGGCCTGCGTATCCCAAGACTTCCCAAATCAGCATGCTCAGCAATATCCAACATTCGTCAGCGGGAATTTGAACGGAACTATATTGATCGTGCCCATACCTCTTGACATCGTGCGTCAGGTTATCCCTTATGAGTATGGAATTCTTGAGGAAGCTTATAGGACGCTTCTACCTTCTTTTCCAGATGGGATGTATCCAATGATGGCGAATATCGTACATGATCACGACCTCCAATTACCCGCCCACAATGCTTCCTTGCCAGACTTCTCGGTAAGAGCAAGTATCTGCTCAGTATTAGTTGAGTATCCTGCTAACGACTCCTTTACTTGTTAGCGTGCTTCTCTCGAGTTCCCGTTCCTGGACATATTCGGCAGTGGCCATACCCCATTTCGGTGGGCTGCAACTCTCATGATTTCAGCGGAAAATCATCTCGCCATTGAGGGAGCACAGAGCTACGGCGCGGATGTCTACCCATCAACTTTTGATCCGCCTTGCGACGCTTACAAGAAGTTGTCTAGCGGCACTACATATGCGCGCAGCCGGAGCAGCAATAGGACATGGGATCGATATATGACCATAGAGGCGTCGGAATCTTGGGGGGATGTTCCATACCCCCTGGATTTCATCAAGAACATCACCAACCAGCCCGTTTTTGCGAACACCCAAACTTGTGATTATTACATAAGACTGTTCAACACAACGCTGTCGAACAACGCAGAGCCGGTTGTGGGGAGTGTAAGCGTGAGCATGGAACCTTTCAAAGAACCCAAGGCATGGAGCGGTGTGTACGGGTGGCGACTAGCAACTCCGTTTCTAGAACCCGCGGTGTTTTCTGAATGCAATCAGATGACATAAATCTGTTGCGTAAGAGTTTTCACCTGTTAGTACACCTATCAGTTTTACGACGGGAATGGGTCTTCCTCGCCGCCACGGTTAATACGGATGGTTATGGTACCCCTGTTGTGCTAGGCTTGGTAACGAACTAGAGAAACTAATCAACGATAGTTGCCTGGTATTGTGGTTTCAAAGACGCAAGGGAGGAATATTCGATCTGAATGTAATGTATAGGTAATTACTTGCCAAGGCAGGTTATTGACTAAGTATACGAGTATGTGATCATGATCAAGTTCGCAACACACCATAGCTATCTGCCGAAGAACTGTATACGAGCCTGTTTAAATTAGACTACTAATACAGTTAGACACTATTTACCTTCTACGTTTCAGTTGTACGAGTAGTAGACTCTTTCTAAGTCAGAAAAAGTAGGACAGGCGTATTCCAGTTAACTAGCATAAATATTATCTGGCTATGGGGAATGTGACATAAGTGGTTACCCCCTGGGTAACAAACAAGCCTAAGGTCTACGCCGCACACCACCAAGTAAGTCATTTGATATTCAATTGCTATAACAATAATGTATTATCAATTAAGTAATGTCAACTTTATCTAATATCCCTGCCCATGCTTAGGTAGGTTCTTAGGTACCTATCTATTTTCTTAAATATGAATTCCCGGACTTTGCCTATTCCCTTTCAATGTGAAAATCCCCTTTTTGGAAATATTTTAAGAAAAAGAAAAAGAAAAAGCGAACAACGTAACAAAATAGTATTTTAAAAGAATAATAGTAACTACTTACCTACCTAAGTAAATAATAACAAGGCATAAAATAAAGGAGTAAAACATTATCCAAATAGAAAAGTTTTGCTTGCATTGAGCACAACATTTCAAGGTAAACCTTAAGCAAAGAGTAACCTAAACTCGAAATATATAATATAGGTACCATAGCGACGGAGGGGGTAAATATAAAACCATTTTAAAAATACGAAACCATTCCGTAATTTAGGACCACTATATAACAAGCTTTTATTCAAATCTGTAAAAATCGTTTTATTTAAGTAAAATCATTCTATTAAATAGAACGTTTTCAAAAAGGGCGCTAAAAGGCGCTAAAAGGCGCTAAAAAGGCTAAAAAGTTAAAAAAAGTCAAAAAGCGTGGGCCTCGAACCCAGAGCTCTTGCGTTTGTGTAACATCAAACTTTAAAGTAGAGATTAAAGTTTAAAGTTCAAACAGTTGAGCTAATGGGACGAGGTGGCCAATCTCATCGAATTATTTCATTGTGGAAATTTGACTGATTTTAATCCTTATAACCTCTACTATTTCGAGAAATAAAATTTTCTTTTTAAAAAACTTTTTAAAAGATTTTAAAAATTGATAAAAAATAATAAAAAAGTTACGAAAATTTAATTAAAATTACGTAAATTTTAATAATTACCATTCTAAAATTACGGAACGTTCTATGCGACGGAACAATTTCGAATAGGTAAAACGAATTTTTTTTATTAAAAAAAAAAAAACATTTGGAAACCCACTAAAACTCGGATCCAGCCAATCAGAGGCCTTAGAATCCTGGAACGTTCTGTCTTATAGAATGATTCCAATCTCAAAATGATTCCCTAAAACCCCCCACCACCGGTATGGTAGTTAGTCAGATAAATCCTACTCTTGCGTAGATGTGAAGCATGTTCAAACCCCCCGGACTTGCAAAGACAAAGAAAGTCGAGATACGAAATATTATTATTCGCTACTAATACATTTCTAAAGAATTCCACCACAAATTATAAACCATCGTTTCCCCAGTTTAAATCTAAAGCGCAGAGACTTGCCTGCCAAGCGGCGCAGTTCTAACTAACACCTCCCGTATCTCTCTATTCTTCCATTTACTCGTAGTCCCCAGTTGCTTCCAGCTCCTCGAGGTCATCAAGCCCCCTGCGCTCGTTACCCTTGAGCTCGTACTGCTTGAGCTCCTCGGGAATGTCGGCGTATCCAGCGTCGGCGTCAAACAGGTCGTCGAACTTCTGCTTGACGTCCGCGGGAACCGAGCTGTCGTATTTGAATTGGTGGTCTTCGAAAGCAACAGTGTCGGCATCAACACTGTTTTCCGCGCTAGCACCTTGCAGCTCCTTGGGGACCTCGTCCCGGCTCGAGAGGTCGCGCTTGCTGCAGTAGTTGCAGTCCATCCAGAAAGAGCCGCGGCAGTTGGCTGCGCCGATGCAGAATCGCGAGCCGGAAGCAGAGCGGACGACTTCACCGCAGTTGGTAGCGCCCTTGGCTTTGCAGATGCTGCCGAGAGCGGTAGGGGGGACGCCCATGAACTCGGCCGAGGAGACTGCCCCTGAAGTAGATGGGCCGCCGGAGCAGCACTGCCAAGGCAAGATGCCGCTACATTGCTTGTAGTTTCCCTTGCATGTTGCGCTTCTGAAGTTACGAATGGTCACACCAGAGACTGATCCGGCGGCCATCGTGAAGGCAAGTACAAAGGCGGAGAAATGCATTGTGATTTGTAGTTTGGTAACCTAGACAAATAGGGGGTATTTTGGTATGAGGCAGGTAGGTTGATAGAGACAAGTTGTTTAGCTGGTAGGCGATATGAGTTTGACTTGACTTTGAAGTGTGAGTGTGAATGTGAGTGTGAGTGTGAGTATCAACTATTTTTCATTGGAAATTTCGTGGTTCATAACCTACTTTATATATCTTCTTGAGCTCTAGAGTCTACTATCTGGAAGCTCAACAATACTACACCGTCTATCTTGAGACATCTTCCATTAACTTGCCAAGCTCTTTTTTCTTCTTCTTTTCTTTTTACTAGGTTCCCCAGTTCTCAGCTCTCCGCCTCAAAGGATGCAGCAGTGAGCGTAGATCACATTGTAGATTAAGGCGTAGAACCAGGAGATGAAAATCCAAATGAGTGCTATGATCTACCTTCTGCGAGTTGTAGTTTCCACGTGTTTTGAGTTAGGCTGTGCGATAACAACTAAGAATGTTGTCATAGTGAGTTTTAGTCTTGCGGCACAGCATCTTTGCCGCACTTGGAAAATCCACTAAACGGGGAATGGTAGCTGGGTAGTAATATCAATGGACTCTTCGCATAAGATCATTTGGAAGGATTCTATTCTAGACCTACCACTAGTGACAAATGAGTCCGAGTCCGATAGTTTAATAGGTCTAATAGTCTATCTACCTAGGTATCACGCCCATTTATTACTCTTTACGTACGTGGGTAGTTTAGCTAACGCAACTTACGAGTGCCGGTGGGTCTTCTCGAACGTTTCCGCGTATCATGAACAAGGATCTGATAATAAGTATAGGGTGTAGCAACTGGTATGCTGAATACGACGAGAGCCCAAGCGCCTCTCTTAATAGTATAGTCTATCAAAAAATTAATAAGCCAAGAGGTTTAAGACAACTTCAACAACGAGGATCAAGCTGAATGATCGGCAATCTATTAAAAATAAAAATTCGTAACATTGCTCTCACCGTCACAGCAAAACTGCTCAGCCCAATAATTATGTCATATTATAATCCTATCGTATTGATTCTCCAATCCCCTTCTCGATACAATACGAGGCTGAGAAAAACTACTATCCCATGCTAAGAATATTGGCTTGTCTATTCTCCAACATGACAGCGAAGTTCGCCTTGCCGCCAATGTCAATCAGTTGTCAAAATTAGTATGGTATGTTCACCGCGTTACTATCGACGAAAATAGCAAAGGCAACGTCGTAGCAAGCCAAGCAGTAGTAGTTAGCACTAGCTACCTACACAAGGTGGGTAGTAAGGTCTTCGTTGTAAGTGCCTTGGGTAGTTTGCATCTAAGTTTCTCTCAGACTATAAAATTCTATATAAGGGCAATACTCCCCCAAGTTTGCATCAAATATTCATCCAGAACAAATCACCATCAACTCAACTCGCCACAATCACAAATCACATCAACTCTCATATCAACACCAACCCAACTGTACGTTATCAACTCAACCCTAAATACCTAACCTACTTATACTAACTCTTCACAGTATCTTCAATAAGAACCTCATCAAATCATCAAAATGCAGTCCATCACAGCAATCGTTTCTATTCTCGCCATCATGCCCGGCTTACTCGTCAGCGCATGCAGCTGCCATCATAACAACGATGCCGGCCGATGGAAGGGTTCTCAAACCCCCTCTAGCGCCGTCGCAGAACTTTGCAAGGCAGGAGGCGCCTGCAAGGGAAACGGACATGGAGCTAGGCTTTGCGTTGTGGGAGATGTCTCGCAGTGTCTCTGCGCCATCGAGGCGGCTGAGAGCTGGCAGAGCAAGCATGGAGATTGGTTCCTCTGGTCTGCCATCAACTGCGGCGACTTGACTATCACCATGAACACTAACTAATTGGAATGTACACACATGCATAAGGATATGCTTACCCAGCCTGTCACTTCTATTTCATCACCTTCACCAGAATTTTGAATCATATAGTTATAGTTAGTTCTACAATTCACATTTTCGATTGTGGACAATTTTGATGGAAATTAGCACGCCCAAAGAACTACCTAGCCTACTCTAATGCCAATAACTATCTCAATAACTATCTAAATATTATGTTGGAGTAACTGGTCAAGGGACTGCTTCCAGACAAAGTGTATGCATGGTATCTTTGCGTGGAATGTATATACAAGAAGAACCCCTTTTCTCACCCATACAGTTGAAAGACTAAGTCAATGTACAACATGAAGCTCATATGCCATATCTTTCAGCATATAATTCTATTGAATGTTTAATTGTCTTTTTAGAGAAACTTAGTAAAGAAGTAGATATCCCTGGTCACCTCTTATATTGTCACATTTTGGCATCATTACTTATTTTGATAAGATGGGAAAAGTTCGGAGTGATAGAAGCTTGATGGCTTTGTTGTAAGAGCATCAGCAAGTGGATCTTCTACCGGCAAACCCTTTTCTGAGGAAAGCGGAAAGCGGCTCCTTGGGCGTTTGTTATCAGATTTCGGAATATATAATTGCCTCCTATTTATAGCTATCTCATAATATGTTAGGTACCGTACACTATTCGATTGGTGTCACACGTGGTTGTGCGTCACAAAACGTGGCTGAGTGGAATGAAGAGCGATGACGTAGTATCCTTGGAGTTGTTTTAACTAGGTAACTAACCATAGTAATCCGTATTGCGCTAAACTATAACAAGTACTAAAATAGCAGCACAGGCCGCAACATCTATGCCGATCTTTAGACTTACCCCTACAAGTCAAGCAAACAGTACCAGGGGGCCTAGAGGGTCTCGAGATATAAATAGGTATGTGTGCCCTCCATCACAGCCTACTTACTACTCCAGTGTGTTTTCACATGAGCAGTATAACATCCGATCGACAAGAGACTCAGCCCTTACATAATTTCGACTCAACCCCAGATGGCTTCTCAGTTACCAATAGCCAGCCCTGACCACGCCCTGAAAGAAGTGGTCCCAGATATTATTTCCATCGACAACCACAGGTTTCGTATCAACTATGACGTTCCGCGAGACATCACCGACCGTTTCTATCGTCTAGCAGAACAGGAAAATCTCAAATATGAGGACATCCCGCACGAGTTGAAGGAATATGAATTGCGCGACCCGCCTAAGGAAGAAGAGATAGGAGCATCTAATGGCGCTCTTATTGATGTTGCTGGCCGCGAATTCTACGTTGGCCCAGACGCGCCACAGCACATTCTGAGCCTTCTAGACCAGCTGCTGCAGAGAAGTGAGGAGATTACGTATGAAGATATCCCGGACGAATTGAAGGCGTATGAAGTGCCGAGTACGACTTTGAGGAATGAGAATACGAAGGCTAGTTAATATCTCATTACCTCTTACAACACCTGGAAGTCTCGACGGTTGCTATTGCTGAAAGATACGGTATATGAGCTGTATGTTGTATATTGACTTAGTCTATCAACTGTATGAGTGAGGAGGAAGGTTCTTCTTATATATACATTCCATGCTAAGATACCATGTACTGTACCTAGAAGTAGTCTCTTAACCACATATTTCAACGACCCTTAAGTTTTGGCGTTTGAATAGACCACCAATAAGAGCAAGTCCATTTCATGAGTATGGGGCCTATAGGATGTTAATAGTGAACGATATTAATAGCTAGTGCAAAATAAATGCACAAGTCTTAGAACTTGGGCAGTTGGTTTTTGTTAATTGTCTTGTATTTATCAGGATAACTATGTGTATTATTATCTCTTAAGGCACATAGATATCCTAGAAATGATCCAGCTATAATACAACGTAACAACGAACGAAAGTCTCAAGTTGTGTGGTTACATGTCCAGGTGTTGTAAAAAGAAAAGTCCAATTTGGAATTTAACTGGTTAGTTGCTTCTGCGTCAGTTATTGTAAATTTAGAGTAGATGTTTGGACTACAATACTTAAGGTCGTGTATGGTTAGGTATAAATTTGGTGACGAGATATAATGCCATTTATCTAACCTTACGAAGTATCACACTATTGGATTTTAGGTAAGTACCTCCAAATGGGCTCTGAACCCTTTTTATGCCGTTAGTGCGCCTTCAAATCCTGAAACTTCCCTAAGTTACCTTCACCTGTTTCGCGAGTTGCAACCTTAGTTCAGTTTATTCGCCTAATGTTACCATACCTAAGACAGGTATGATATAGCTACATACTAGGTACCTACCTACATAACCTACATAGTGCCGATTTAATCCTTATTGCTCTTAAAAGGTTAAAAAAGAGCATGGGCTATCTAATTAACTTAGTACCTAACCTTCTTAAAATAAAGCCAGCAAAGAGTTTAAACTTTATAATAGGGATAGTAGCCTACTGTAAATTTCGAATGCTCCCTAGGATGGCTATTAAGTGAAACTAGATACGTTGAAAAAGCTGGAGTGGAATTGGCCGCCATTTGATGTTTCTTAATGTCTCACAATGACATAGCTGATTGACTTTTAAGGGAGTTATGCTTTACCAGAAATTTCAAATTTAAATGCTCGGTCAAATTGTATAATGGCTTGAATGCCAACCAAAGTCTCATTTGTCTAACATTATGTGATTTATGCCATGCATGACCACCTACCTTGCTATTTATTATTGTGGTTCTATAACCGTATACAGAGCTCGCCAGTATTGATATAGCCAATCATTCTTTTCATCCATATGTTATTGTGAAATCTTCATAATTCTTATGATGAAATAGTATTTAGTCCCTATAAGAAAATTACAATCGGCGATGTAGTTATCCCTATCGTGCTACTATGGTCGATCTTCACTCCGGTGTATCTAAACCACATTCCATGTCTTACTGAGTACTCAGTCACGTAATGAGTTATGACAGCTATGAAATTTGATGTGTAGACCTCTTACTACGTATGTGGCTTATGCTGAGACTTACTTTAACTCTCAGCATGCGCATGGTAGGTTATTATCTGAATGTCGTCGATACTCTGATCGAAAAGTGCCACCATCGGATCGAAGCGTCACATATTCACCCTAACTATATAAGCTTCGACCAGCCCACCCATCGATGACAAGCTTTTATCACATACTAGAATACAACACCGGTTCCTCTATGCAGGTATCATAGATCTTAAGGGCCACCATTTGCCCGACTGGGGACGTCCTCGGTAATTCCTACGGAGAAGAAATAGTAATCACAACTACTATATCGAAAATTTAACGCCCAGTTTACGACAACAGCAACAACAGCAACAATGATATACCCCTTGCTAATCCTTCTTGTTGTCACGGCTGCGCCGCCTGCTCTTGCGGATTTCACCATTTATGTTGGGAAGAGCAACGACATTACCGATGTCGGCGTTACTTTCAGCGCGTCGGAAATGCAAGTCCACGATCACGCACCGCTTAGTTGCTCCGACATGGGTCATGTGGTACCTATCTCGGCCAGCAGTAATAACGATGCCAGCAAGGGCCGATGGGCATGCGACGGATGTAGTGCAAAAGCACCGAGAGACTGGGTCATTGATCGCTTTGAAATGTATAATAAGGACGATGCTGTCGGACATTCGACGGATCATCCTGTTCCTCTGTTTAACGAATCGACGGGGGCGGTCAGTACGTAGAGTCTCACCCCCTTTCGTTGATAATTCCTGGAATTAACTAACAGATATCTATAGCTTTATACTTGACTGAGAATAATAACTACGACATGCGGGATATCAACAACACCTTCCTTGGTACCTGCAACCGCCCAACGCACCCCCAAGAGATGGACTGCTGGCAGCTCATCTCTGCTACATTCCTCACGCATGTTTTTACTTGTAAGTCTAACACGCACCTAGCCTAAGGTTGGGCATAGCGAATATTATAAAAGCTAATATCAATTAGGTACTAGTCATCTAGTCCCGAATGACGACTTATGGGTACAAGATGAGTGAAGACTGATTCGAATGAGCCATAAATCAATCGCATAGCGACGGAGCGATGATAGCCGTGTTTTTTCTCTATTTGATTAAATTAAATATTGATTTTAGTTCATCTCTCGGGGTTTGTTCAGGGCATTCAACAATGTGGCATTCTTTGCCTACCATATTTTTCTTTTCAGGGGATATTATAGTTCGCTATCAATTGGTCTTGAATTTAGCTGCTTTGTGTTATAAATCGTTAGTATATCCGGCAAAAGGGGTTAGGGAACGCAAGGAAAATGTCTACCACAGTATGAAGGCACTAAGTATCTCCCAGTATATAGGCTCCTTAAGTTAAAGTGTTCAAAAATACTTGCATTATCTTATCCCGTAGCAATACTCGCTATATCTTCTCAAGTTTCCTCTAGTAAATCCGTAAATAGATATATAACCGCCTACGACTATGTGACTTAGAATACTCGGGAACCCAATCATTCTTCAACATCTGAATGTGACTGAAATTTGATTATAATACCTGATAAATAGATTAACCAAGTCGTGTCTTGGGTGTCTTAGAGACGAAGTTTAAGCCGTAGAAATACTGGTAAATACTACCGATGATAGTTGAAAGATCATAGTGGTTACAAATTAACACAACTGAGTTCATGTACATGCCAATGTAGTAGACCTATCATAGGTACTGCGTGCCTAATAAATACCAAAAACTAGGTACTAGTATTCGATCTTGTTGGAACCCCGAGCTCTTGGGCAGTACGCCGGATCAAATCCTTTATATCTGCCTCATCCATAGTCCTTAGCCCTAGCCGTTCATTCCAAGATAACTTTTGGAAGTCTTCACCGCCATACCCCTTTCCATACATCATCTGATAGTAGTAACTGAACCAGCCAGATCTATCCCCCTTTGCTAGCTTCTCCTCGGCTTCAGTAACGAGGTGATCTATGTCAAGATCTTGGATCCTTCCGCTTTCCACGTCACCGAAATCAATACCAGTAACTTCAGATGCCAGCCTTGTGAGAAGACGCTCGGTAATGGCGGCCGAATACATATAAACCGGCTTATTCGCAGTTTCATCGAGGTGTGCAGGGTCAAGAATCTTGACTACTGCTGCAGCAATATCGGGAAGCGTCGAAGTTCCGATGAGGTGGTTGCCGCCATTATGAAAGACGGCCTTTTTCTCTTTAATGTTGGGACCCAATGCGCCTACCTTTAGACACATCTCGAAGAACGGGCCATTATTAACAGAGGTCCAGGTTGTAGAGGTACCGTTACTCGTAATAGCAGACTGCAAGTAATCGCGAACTTTGACCTTCTCTTTAACTATTGGTAGCTGTCGTGATAGCGGGGTATCGAGGTTGGTGCTGTACTCTGATGGAATAATCCGTTTGACAGCGGCCGCAATAGCAGCGTCAATCATAATACTCTCTGTGGCAAGAGCTGGATTCGGGACGGCACTGATCAGAGTTAGGTGGCTTAGGTAGCTCTCGGGAAACGAGATATGGTATAAAAGAAATGATAACGGACCTGACTACGGCATCCTGCCCCTTGAAAGCAGATGTCAAATCATCTTTGTTGGATAGTTCGACCTTGATGCTCTTGATGCCTGAAGGAACGGGGTTGGTAGAATCCTTGCGTTGAATGGCAGTTACCACGAAACCAGCCCGGGTTAGTGCACTGCGAATGTGTGTCCCTAAAGCACCAGTAGCCTGCGATTCTTTTAGTATAAGTCGATAGAGTAAAGACTTCATGCTTACACCAAGAAGCGCCACATTACGAATAGTTATGGCCATAGTGAGTGAAATCAAAAGCGACTTTGGAGATTTGGGTGAAAAGAATTATTATGAGTGAGCTGAAATGGGGAATAATACTCGAACTTCGCGTAACGTACGCGCGACCCTGAAAGGTATTATACAAAAATGCAGATTTGTCATCGGCATGAGCCCGCCCCGAGCCCCGGCCACCGGCGTGATACCAGCCCGGCTAGGTACCTAAGGTATTCAGGAGGTAGGTAGGCCTGACCCGCTCGGGATTTATAGAACCGGAGGAAAACATCTCGCTTGCTAGGTATGGGTTGATGGACTAGCAGGCGGCAGTGGTGCTCAAGGAAAAGTCTGGTGCATAAGTGTCTTTCCCCTGCGACATTCCAAAATGGCTAACACTGCGTATCTACCTAGGTATGTATCGACATTGAGGAACTGCGAGGGATGCATCTCGTACGACAATGTAACTTGGCCAATAGCACTTGAATAATAGTCTTATGATGGCGACCGAAACAAAGATGCCTAGTTCCCCTTTTATTGGCTTGCGGATTATACCCGACCGACGCGAAGGACGGCACGGCGATACTCGGGAAACCCGGGAGGATGCAAACGGTAGGGATGTGGGCGCCGTATGGTAGATACCTTCTGGCATCGGAAGCTCTCGATTGCCCAACTTGTAGCAGCGACAACAATAACGACGCGCGACCATAAACCATTGATCACACTGCATGCTATCCGCCATCGTCTAGCTGAACATCCTCTAGTATCTCTATAAATTAGCTCTGATTTGGCACTTTTCTGGGTAAGAGCATTGTCGCTCGGCTAGGAGAAAGGCATGCAAGTCCGGCGTATTTGTATATGAACCCGTGGTTTTGTCACTGTACTCCTCCGGCACGGCGGTACGGAGTTGGTTCCACTAGAAGCGATGGATGAGACGCGGTCATCTAGGTACCTAGGTACCTAACTAGGTAGGTATGTACCTAGGTAAGGTACCAAGGTATTATAACGTGCTATCCACGAAGATCTCTTCGTGGATCATCCGAGGCTAAATGTCTTGCGCATCCCCAGATCTCTGGCATCGTAATGCTGGGACGAAGGTTGGGTACCTGGTACCTAGGTACCTAGGTAGGTAGTGGCCCGTTCACTACCTAGACTCAGGTATCTCATCACTATATTTATAGCGATACCAGCCACTGTAAATTAGGTAGACATATCATGGCGGAATGTTGGGAAGATAGGAGATTGCTCTTATGCTTGGTGCGCAAAAGTATGAAAATGAAAGTTGAATATTTACTTCCATGACAAATATTCCTGGGGAGTATACAATTCAAGTATGTTCGAGATGGTTGTGCAGATCCTCAGGCATCAAGGAGGATCTACAAACGCCATCGCATGGACACACAATAGTTGGATTGGAGACGCGCGTATCGAATAAGGGACGGTCGCGTAAGAAACCCATCATCATCTGGGAGTTATAAACAACTGATTATAAGCAACCGATGCGCGTTACGGGTATAAAGAAGTTTAGTGAGTAAGCATTTAAGGGAGAGACTTAGCCTTTTAGCTTGTCAATTTGAAATGATTTATTGGATAGGGACAAGGGGGATTCAACAATACCATCCCCCCATGTTAAATAAAGACCACATATTGAGGCTCAAGGCTCAAGGCTCAAGTTTTACTCATCTGGCTATTTACGTCGCATTTAAAGAACCCATGGTAAACGCGTCATGGGAATGCTAAAAGTTCATTGGTTCTTTTTTTTATGTTCAGTTTTATTCTTTGAACCCTGTCATAAATCTGTTTCATTCATATCTCCCCTCGCGCCATATGGCACGATCGATTTTCAGTAGATCCACCAAACCTACGGTTGACCGGATAGAGTACTGTGCCAAAATGAAAAAAATATGCAAACTAAGCTTAAACGGGTAGTCAGCCACAGGTTTATCCAATTAACTCGGTACTTTACACCTTTATATGGGTAAA
Source organism: Daldinia grandis (assembly GCA_022432525.1). Classification (NCBI taxonomy): domain Eukaryota; kingdom Fungi; phylum Ascomycota; class Sordariomycetes; order Xylariales; family Hypoxylaceae; genus Daldinia; species Daldinia grandis. The sequence goes on from JAJKLB010000001.1 coordinate 3,358,422, forward strand.
GTGCTTATGTTTTTTACGTACAAGTCTTATAACTTTATACATGATACGTATGATTAAATTTAATAATCCTATACTTAAATACATATATATTTATTTATTAATATTTTTTTTAAAAAAAAAAAAAAAAAAAACTTAATTTTAAAATAACATAACTTAAATCATTATATAACTTTAAATAATGCAAAAATAATCATTTAAAATATAGCGTTTTATAATATAAATTAAATATAATATATTTATTTAAGTAAATATTTAAGTAAATAAATAAATAGGTAAATAATTTATTTAATTAAATGGTATGTTAAAAATTATTACATTAAAAAGTGTCACGTGATTATTTTATATATAATCTTTTTAACTTTATAAAATTTATTTATACTTAAATACATATATATAATATATTTAATTAAATAATTTAACATTATTATAATTTTAAATAATATAATTATTATCATTTAATAATTTTAAATAATACGAAAATAATAATTAAAGTTATATGTTATTTAAATCTTTTTAAAATAAAATATAATTAAATTAAAATTATAATTTTACAAGTAATTAAATTAAAGTTATAGCTTTACAAGTAAATACGTGATATTTATATAAAAAACTTTAATTTAATTAATTATAACGTATATATTTTATTAATAAATTATAAACTTATTTTACGTTTTAATATATTGCATTTTATATAATTATTTTTGCATTAATTAAAGCTATAAAATGATATAAATTATATCATTTTAATGTTAATATTTATAAAGTTATTAAGTAGGTATATGCTTATTGTTGGTTATTTGAATAGGAATTAGTATTATAATAACTATATGAGGTTTAAAAGTATATATTGAATTGTGGCGTTTGACATTCTACCAACCTTAGCTTAGCGCGCGATCTTTTATTTCATTTTGGCACAGTACTCTATCCGGTCAACCGTAAAGCCCACTCCTTTTGACGACAATTGATCTACACAAGGATGAAAGAAACAATGTGAAAGTCAAATAACTAACCTACTAAGATACATAATGGTATCAGAGGACGACAGCAGCAGCTTTCCGCATGCCTTAGGTACCTTCTAGGTAGGTACTTGACAGAATCTCGTAAGTAATATAATAAATGAGATTGGCTATGGATAAGCGAACAGGCCAAGCTATTGTTACTAACTACGTCTGGTGCGCTTGGGGGTACCTTGGGTGTCTTGGATATTGTTTCGAATCCACCTGATGCTATGACCCAGAATAGGAAAGCCTCTAAAATCGACTGATTATGAGCCGAGCCGCGATGACTTCGTCGGCGCCAGGATCCAGGGGGTTTTAATATCATTTTCTCTGGTTACTTAAATTAACAATAACCCAACTGCGCCGATCAGATGTACTCGTTGGAAGAGTCAAGCTGCGCTTCACTTCGCATTTCCTATTCTCATATTTGCCTATAAATCTCAACCATTTTATCAACTCTAACAACCTATAATTCTTAATTAAGTTACTTTTGTCATCTTTCACCATGCCTGCTATCGATACTGGACTTATTGCCCGAGAGCTGCCCCAGCTCATCACCCGGGAAATGGCCAACATGAGCATCATCATGAAGAGAGAGGTTGACCACAGAGCAATTGAAACGTTTCTCGTGGGTAAGTACGAACATAGTCTTTTATGCCATATCTTAAATTAACCTATCTTAATCTAGCCTTTACCTGTATTTTTGGTGTCGGTGGCTGGATTCTCTGGATGGTCAAGCAAAAGTAGTCGATAACCGGACCAAGAATTTCTATTCACAAATTACCTCCAACCTCGCATTACCGCTGAGCCCATCACACCTGAACTTGATCCTCCCACTTCCAGCGTCGAGGAAAAGAGGGTGATGTACTATTGATACCCAAGGTGCGGAAGAACATCCAGGCTACAGACGAGCAGATGTACCACCATATATAAGCGTCGTTCCGACGACATTGAGATACCCAATTCTAAGAAGATAAAGATCGTGGGCGTATGTGTTTAATATCACAGGGGGCGAGGTTACTTTATCGGAACGCAACTATCGCCATAACATAGGTCCATACGTAGAAGTGCACTACTGGCAATATGGACGGGTCTTTGAGTTAAACTACATAAAGAGAAGGGAACGAAGAAAGTTGCGCTAGGTACTGCCTATGAGTATTTGCATATACCATAGCTAAGACAAAGCCAAGCTAAGAATAGATACAGCACGTCGCAAGGTGCCTAAAATCTAAAAGTCCATGAGCTTAATATCATAAAAATCATTTCCCTTTTCAGTCTAGATCACTTATGAATGTACTCGACATACCATGTAATACGTAGGTAGATTTTACAGCCCGATTATAAATAGGACTTGGTGTACATCAACTCCTCAACAAGGTATCCAGATTAACTAGAGAATAATGCGATACAATTGGTTAAACAATCTATATTACTGTCGCTCTATTCTGTTCCAAGCTTCGTAGCCAATTTATCGCTCTTCACACCTCTAACATGCCATGTTAAGTTGAGTACGGGGTCGACGACGCTTTATGCCATGGGCATGTTGATTCCGGGTAGCTCGGCAAGCCCTGTTGCTTAGTTAGAAAAATGAACCATGCTTTTCGATAGTAGTAAAACTTACATCCGTCTTCATCCTCAGACACGACCTTCTTCACGCTGCACTTCCTGGCCGAGTCGATGGCCTGGGTCTTGAGGGTTGCGCAGCGGGCACCCATGCAGCCAGAGGTGTCCATAGCCTTCTGGAGGGCATCACCCTTCCATCCGAAGACGTAGTCGGCGTGCTGGCCGAGTCCGGTGTTGTCGCCTGTGCTAAGGTAGAAAGGCTGAGATCCGTCGGTGGGCCACTCGTTCTTGTCGTTGAACTTGGTGGTGTCCCAGACAACCTCTGGTTATGAGAGAGTTACTAAAGCAATCATAAACCAGGATAAAGGGGCATAACTTACCATACATGAGCTGCGGGATGCGGATAGGGTGAGTTGACGGGCAGGATCCTCCCAAGCTCAGGAAGTTGGCCGGGCCGGACGTGGGGTAGGCAACGTGGTCCTGGTGGTTAGGGCTGTCCAGGTTCTTGCCATCCCAGCAGCTAGGCCAACCATTAGTTTTCCTTCAACTTAAACGAAAGGAATGCAATGGAACTTACGTGGGGAAGAGAATGTTGGATCGGATACCACCTGCGCACACCTTCTTGGGGAGAGCCTCAGAGTCGACGCTGTAATTATGGTAAGCTACAACAATTCCTAAGAGGTGAGAATAACAATACTAACTTGTCGTCCATGCACGGAGCACCAACGTCACCTCCGTAGTTAGGTCCCGTGTAGCAACGGAAGCAGTTTTGCCTCTTCAACTTGGTGTCGGGCCTGGAGCGCGCCATGGCGTCACCGGAGAGCATACGGAAACCCTATTGGAATGGATTAATACAACTGCTGTAAGCTGCTCGTGGTTAAGTGGCACTAACCGGCTTGAAAGCGGTGATCTGGCCGGGCTGAGCCGAGACGTAGTATACAAGAATACCACCTTGTGTTTGGGTGCTGAACTGGTCGTTGAATTGTAGACTAATGAAGCATGAGCGACTGGTAGGCAAGAAATCATTGAACTTCCAGAGATACATACGCGTGGCCAAGTTGGGGGACTCGCTTGTATGTGCCATTGCGAGCCTTGAAGTAGAGGTTGGCTGTCCAGTAGTTACTGAAGTCCTCACCTGTATGAAAGTTAGTAAGTGTTATACTAGATAGGTACCCATCCCTTAGGTGAGAAACTTACTGAATTGGCAAGTGGTGCAGTCAGCAGTCTCAGCGACATCGCCAGTCGTCATCGAGGCGTTGAAGCCGTTTCCTCCCACAATTTGGTGGACGTGGGAGGAGGGGATGGAACCGGGGTTGACGAGAGGGTCCAGTCTGTCAATAACTACGTTCGGGCATCCGAATCGTAGCATAGTAGTGCCACCGAAACCACCTCCAAACTGGGGGGCCGCTTCGGCGAAGGCGGCGAAGCCGAGGAGAGTAGTCCAGAACATTGTGAGAGAACCTTGATACTACAGATTGTGTTGGCTGATGATCAGAGTGTGAGCCAGGTCGGGTCCTCAGTTGGGCATGCTTGGATATATATAGATTCAGACACATGGTAGGAACTAAGGATTTGCTTATTAACTGCCGAAGCATCGATATCCTATTAATATTAACATGGGTGGTACCCAACTTATCGAGTTTCCAGAAAAGTCACGGTATGCTATTGTCCCTGTACGCTGTGAGAGCTTAGAGGCTAATATTCTCGGGCTAATATGCAACGCATTTCTGATAGGCCCGCGCCGGGTAAAAGGACTGAGACAACTCCAGCATTTCGGACAAAGGAAATAGTCTAGGGGGCCCCTTTTTGCCGGTGATGAGATTACCGATGGCTTATTTATCTCTAATCTATCACTAAAACTCTTGCTATTCCAAATCAACGAGGCTCGACCAATATTACGGGATAATAGGCAAGTCATTTGAACTACTGGCCGTTATGAAAGGAAATATAGAAGCCATACCATACTACGTCACCGTACAGCCGTGGAGAAGAGGTAGGTAAGTATCAAGGTAGGTAGTCATGGGAATGAATCTTCGACGCAGAATGGAGGAACATATTCGGGCCAACTGCAATATAGACACGATGTATTATTGGTTCTTACTCTTGCCGGTGTTGGTACAAGTGAGCCTTAAATGAGATGAGAACCAATTATATAGTTCATATTGGCGCAAACTCTGACTGCATACCTTATAATAGATGATATATGCAATTTTCCTCAAACAGATACAGAATGGAGGGCAGGAAGCCAGTTATTGCGCGGAATATGTAAATTGGTTCGGCGGCTCCGCGAAAAAAACACGCGGCGTGCAAGGTCTTCTCTTTATCATGGAATCTTCTATATATCTCTTAAATGATGAGTACCGTACTTCGGATAGTCACGGCGCAATTTGATATGGAGCCATGTCAGGCGGCTAGGCACCTAACGGCGGCGTAGGGCGTGAAGTAAATGGAAGTAGGGCCTTGCCTGTCAGGGCATTGCCATCGCACGTATGGCTAAATGTACGCAGAGGCGAAGTTGTAACTATATTATAGTCTAACCGAGGATTCCTGGGAGTATGCCTCGTAGTATGTGAGAAGAGGCAACGTGACCGTCAACCTAGAAAGACAAGACGTGGTGGACTGGAGTCCAGGGCCTAGTGTGCTATTTGAGTATATCGTACATGCCTTAATACACAAACCTAAACATAAGATACTGCTAGGCAACTGTCAAAGGTTTGCCAAAGAACTTGGTAGTAGGTAAGGCCTAGAACGCTCTAAGAGCCAAAGGTTTAGGGATTTCGGCAAGGTTGAATTCGGAGCTGAATTAGGGTATTAATCCATATCCGGAAACAGCAAACAATTGAAATTTTGTGCAAGTCACGATCTATTTTCTAGAAATCAATGATTTTAAGAGCAAAGCCCAAGAAGAAATATGTGAGAAATCAGACTCACTTTGAGAGTAATTATCCTTAATAGCTTATGGATGTTAGGTGGCCTTAATTCAAAATTCATAGATCCAAAATAGGTAACTAGGCGTGTTTATCTAAACAATTAGATGTGTGCCATTAAAACTTTTCTATTTAGCTATGATTGAAGTGGAATCCTCTGTTGACAGGGATAAGTACGGCCGTATTATTTCGAAGATTGGTTACATGGAAAAGCAAACCAATTTGCTACTTTTGCTGCTGATTATCGAAAATCAAAGCCATTCATATACTTTGATTTTAATCTCTCAACAATACTATTTTATGAACGGTGGCCTTATGCACCGCCACAACAAGTCGTTCTACAGGTGGATTATATTATACATCTTCATTGGATAAAGCAACCAAAGTTGTACTACAGTTATACCACATTGGGCTCAGCCACCTTGTGAAGTGCCCCGCAATGGGATCCCTTTGATGAGTGTATCTTAGGTACTCTAGCTGGCTAACGTAGATTATAATATCTTTCCTAACACAACTAACAACCTGTTGTGCTTAATCTAGTTTATATCTCAGTTCACTTTTACTCCCTCATAGCACTGCTAAATGAAACGTCTTATCCGAAGATTTACATATCCGCACGGGGAAAAGGCCATAAGGAAAGGAATCTCGAATGATGAGGCTTCACATGAGCAAAACTATATGTCCAAGTCAGCACCACAAGAAAAAGATAATATGGGCAACTCGATAATTGGCGGGGCTCATAAGTTCTCGTTTGTCCCTGGCTTCTTCGAGGACTATGCCCAGATTGCAAACGCATTACCCGATGGCAAAATTTCAACCCGGCCTGCTCTGGGGATTTTATCACGAGATTATGATAGTTTGGGCACTGGCTTGCAATTCGCCGAAGAGGCTCCCCAGTGGACTCGATTAGAGAAATATACCCAGCATCTTAACCAGCAGCATATAGATGATGGTATCTCGTACAAACTGATATATGTAATAAGACATGGGCGAGGGATTCACAATGTGAAAATGGACGAACTCAAGATATCTGAAGAGATCGGGCAGCTTGAACTAGTGGATGGTATCCCATTGAACTGGAAAGTAAGAAAGCATATCTGCTATTATCACCTACATTTTCTATTCACCTAGGAGAAAGGCTAATTCTATTAGAATCATTGGTCTCATAGGGATGGAGACGACAAGGTAACATGGGCTGATGCCCAGCTTGTGGACGAGGGAATCACAGAAGCACGGAACCTCTCCAAGTTATGGTTAGACGGAGCTCAGAGAGATGCTTTGCCTCTACCCGGAACTATTTATACTAGCCCCCTCGCACGATGTCTTGATACGACAAAGCTTGTCTATGCACCTGTAATGAGCACGCACGGGAAGCCTCTTAAACCCATCGTGAAAGAAAATCTCAGAGAGCGAATCACGGACCATACATGCGATAGAAGAAGTTCCCGATCGTGGATAAAACAACATTATCCCAATTACATCATTGAGGAGGGCTTTTCAGAGCTAGATACAAGTTGGAAAGCCGATATATCGGAGTCACTTGAGCAACATATAAAAAGAACACAGCGACTCCTCGACGATATTTTTGCACATGATACTTCCCCTATTATCTCGCTAACAACCCATTCCTATACCATCACAGCGCTCCTGGCGGTAATCGGATATCCTAAATTCATGGTGAATGAGGGGACGATTGTGGCGTTATTCGTCAAGGCAGAAAAGGCTACAGCAGAAAGTTCAGCTTCTTGATCATCCGGCATGGATGTCTTTCAGCTTGTGCACGACCCATGAGAAATGCTGATCATATATCACATTACCTACCTACACTGCCCCATTTCTTTGCTCGAACTGTCAGGGATTATTCCTGCGCCCCTCAATTTGATTGGACTATACCCTATATCTTACCGAGGCAGCGTCTGTGGTATGCCGTGTACTGCCCTTGGAAATGGCCCCCAGCTGCAGCATGGTCTCAATGTAGCATCGATGCGCTGGATCAATAGAATTATTTCATTTTCGTGAGGCTCTGTACGAAATGTTCCTTAAGTTGCCTTTCTTCTGTTGGTTTTCTTGGGAACTCCATTATGAGTGTTTTAGTATAACTAATAGAGATAGCTAGAATTAACTACTTGAAATTTCCGCATTCTTTTGCTGGGGGGCATCTATTCGAGGAGGTGCTAATGGTATAAACATTATATTTGTACCAATGGATATTCTACGAGAGATTTCGCGCCTGTCCGTAGACAACAGAGGTATAGAGGACATCTCGCCGTCTGATATTAGCGTATTACGAGCCCGATCACCTTTACAAGCAGAGCCTGATGCGAACCTAGAATTCGAGCCTCTGGAGAGAACTAATGAAGCGACTCTATTCGATAAAATCAATAACGACCAGTTGTTCCCCCAATCAGGGCCATCAAGGCCCAGCCTCAATATAATATTCTTCCCCGAGGCGAAGTGGAGAGCGATTGCCCGCGATGGGGTCCGGCGTGCTGCTGTCTTTGACTATTTACGACTAGATAGTGCATTGATAGCCTATCTGGTCTCCTCGAGATCCGGCTGGTACTGCGTGGCTAGCGACGGACGATACACCTTCATGATCAAGGACTACCTCTACATGCTTGCGTGGACCTTCGACCCAGATAGGCTGGAAACACGTGCCATGCTCGCCGCGCGGAGTGATTACAAGAAACGGTCTAGTTTGAAAAATAGAGATGGGGATTTTCACTTGCCAGGGCTGCGGGCCGCACATTTATACCATCCCCTCTCTCTTGCCTGTCTATGCCTCACAGATTTCGTATTTTATTTCGACAAGCTCATCGTTGATGAAGGCTACACGATCGGGTACATCGAGGAGGATACAGGGCACGGGTTATGGGTGAAGGACAATACCCAGACGCAAGATTTCAACTTGGAAAAGCTTATGATTGCCTCGAGGAACATCGCAAAGATAATTGGCTTGTTCGCTAACCTTTTTAAGAGCGTGGAAGTCACACACACCGTTATAGAGTCTCTACAAGACAAGGAAACATGGATAGAGTGGTACGGTAGGGATGATGAAGAGTCGTTAAGGAACTTCGAGTATTGCGTGGCATCTTTCAACTCGGCTGTGGGGCTGCTCAAGTTACGTATAAGAACGATCAAACAATCCGGGCGTGTCTTCGATGAAAGAGCCAAGGCACAGTCTAACGTGGTATGAGCTATCCAATCCCCTGACGCGTTTCTTTCTGATTACCCATCTGATCGTTGTACCCATCGTACTCTTAGATAGCTACCCTCATCCGCCGGCAAGATGCCATAACGAGCCACCAACTAGGAGAAGCCAGCAAGAAGCTCGCGGAGGCTACCAAGAAGGACAGCTCAGATATGAAAGTGATCGCCATCATGACTATGGCATTTCTTCCTGCGACATTCTTTGCTGCACTCTTCGACCTTCCCACGCTCGCCTGGGACCAACCCCAAGTAATTACAAACAATTTTTGGGTCTATTGGGCCTTCACGTTGCCCACCACGCTAGTTATCTTCGCCCTCTGGTATGTGCTAAATGAACGGAAATTCTTCGTGTGGTCGAAGAAGAGGGATAGGGATGCTGATCTGGAGATGGAACGATACACCAACCTGCCTAAAGGCTTCTTTGAAAGTCCTGCCCCGCCGATCGATCGTACCAGGCGCGGTTTATCGGGGTCACAGCACATCTTTTCAGGCTTTTAAATGGTGATGGGCTTAGACTGATGAGGAATCGAGTTAAAAGGTGACTGGCTGTATCTGCCGGTGTTTGGGATGCTCATAGCTAATCCAAGTGGACTGGATTTATAATAATCAGACTCTAGACATGAATGTAGGGGATTGGGAAATAGTGCTCATGCCTCATTAAGCGCTATTATTTTGGATTGGAAAGAGAACTAAATCTAGCTATAATATGCTCTATTCTAAAGGGGTCTTCAAACCCCCTTTGTGAATGACTCACCTCCCGCTGCCGCGTCAAAAGCGACACACTCCTTTAACCCACACGCAATAAAGACATCTCTCGGACCGGTCTTAATCTTAGATTCGACGGAGATACCAGTATCTTTCAAGACCTTAGCTGCCTCCGTTACCGCCTCATAGACAGGCCCCAAGGCAAAGGCGGGAAGTATTATCATTCGATAGCCTAAATCTTTCGCTTCTTGAACGGACAAGACGGGAGAAACACCGCCCGGGACGCAGTTGAAGAGGCACGGCGTAGGGGCCATATCCTCGCAAATTCGTCTGCCTTGATCTTCGGTCTGAATACCTTCGAGGAAGACTACATCCGCCCCCGCCTCTACAGCCTTCCTTAGCCGGCCTCTAGCAGCATCATAGCCTAACGAGTCTAACGCATCCGTTCTAGCGATGATGACGATGTCCCCCTTCTCCTGCTCGCGTGCTAAGACCGCCGCTCGAATCCGAGAGATAAACTCGGTTTCCGGGACAAGTTCCTTGTTCGTTAGATGTCCACAGCGTTTCGATTGCACTTGATCCTCGAGATGTAGAGCGGCGACTCCGGCTTTCATATACTGCGAGACTGTTCTTCCAACCATCAGGGGACCTGTACCATTATATTAGTTTCATTAGCGGCGCATAGAAGCCCAAGGGCAACTTACCACCAAAACCGGTGTCGGCATCCGCAACAAGCGGAACGGATGTATCCAATGAAGCTATCATGGCTGCGTTGTCCCTCATATCGTTTAAAGTAGCGATGCCTAAATCCGGCATTCCAAGTCGAGACATTGTCGTTCCCGCTCCTGTCTATTCGCGTAATTAGTATTACTGGGCTTTGTGTGAACCTCCCTCAAACGCTTTTCTTGGTCTCACCATATACAAGCAATCGAAACCAGCACCTAAGGCTATTCTCGCAGTAAGGCCATCATATACCCCCGGGCTGACAACAATATTCCCAGGCGCTGAAAGAGCAGCACGTAGCCTGGATACCGGGGTGTTCGAGACATTGGCCATTTCTATCGTAACTTATGCTGGCACAGCTTAGGTTTTACTCCTATAGAAACCTCTTGCCCCTTTATCAGCCGAGCCAAAGCCGCTCTGGCTCCGGTCTGAACAAAACGCCAAGAGTTAATTAGAGCATATTGCATCTAGGATGTGCGGATCTGCGTGGCCTATGACCATTTACGATACCCATGGGCAGATGGTTAGGCAGTTCGCCGAGTTGACCGACATCTTGCCGACTTTCGCCGAGATGGGTTCGGTGATATCGCCGCCCACTTATATGATGCCCGGACATGATAACCCAGCATACGAAGCGGCCGTATTAGACGCGAAGCCGACCATAGGTATTCATAGGTTAATCTACTTAACTATGGTTACACTGATCAGGTTATCCAGTATGCTAATGCATAGGCCATACCGGCTCGCTTATAGCCACAACCGACCGGCCAGCGAGCCCGTCTTACTGGGCTGGATTCTCAATTAAGACTTGACTAGCCTGTAGCCGAAACGGCTTCCTGTTTATGGGGATAATGTTAGTACGGCCCGGGGTGATAGAAATGTAGCCCCGTGCCGTTAAATATTATCTCAAGTATCCTATATCTAGCCCGAAGTTCACCTCAAAGAAGACACGTACATTTGACTTCTGGTGTTGCCGGCTATATGTAACGGGGCAATGCCTATCCTAGATCAAATGTTCTTGAGCATGGCAGTTTCTAGCCAGATCAACGCCTTGCTTCGCACGTCACGAAATGTGTACATAAGGGGAGATGGTGGATCTCAAGGTACGTCCTACAAGGGCTATGCATTTTCTTGGACAGAATATAAATTAACAAGAAGTGTCTTGTAGCTTCAATAGAGTTTGTGCGAGACTTAGAGACCTTAGCACTCGAAGTGCGGAGTATTGGATACCAACGAGAAAGCGAAGTCTTACAACATGTGTCAAGCATTTGTCTGACGTCGCCGAATTATGGCGGCTTGGGTCTTACTCTCAATACGCCAGTAGCCGGAGATGTAGCATCTGAAGTGTTGCTATTAATTACAGCTTGTAAGTGAAATATAATCTCAACTAGTTCGCTTATAACTGGACTGAATAGAAGTAGGGCTCGAGGCGCTGAACTCTGCCGATAGGGAGAGAGGGGTCGGTAGTAGAGTTATGAGTTTCAAACCAACGGATCGACCTCCGATGAACTTAACCGAAAAGATCTTTGCTATGCACGATGTGGACTCCAAGGGGTATGTCAGGGTAGGAGATACTATCCGTGTTGCAGTTGACTGGATCATGGCATCGGAGGCATCATGGGGTGTAAGTCCACCCTACCGAGGTTCTTCTCTGGACCATAAGACCCAATAACAAGATACTAGAGTATGGAAGCAACCTACAACCAACTGGGATCTCCAGGAATATTCCGGAACGACCGGTTTTGGCTTGCCGGTGACCATGTCGTTGACCCTAGGGTGAATGCTCATCCTAGAATTAAACCTCTCATTGAAGCATCTGAAAGGGCTAGAAGGGTATTCAAGATGACAGAGTACCAAGGAATGAATGTAGGCACTCGATTCGGGGCAGGGTATGTCCTACGGTGAACCCCGTTAACATATTACTAGTACACCATCATGCACACCGAATTCTTTAGGGAGCGTGCACAGCCTGGGATGCTCGTAATAGGGTCCGACTCTCATACATGCTCTGCCGGCGCAGTGGGGAGTTTGGCCGTAGGGCTAGGTGCTGCGGATGTGACAATGGCTCTTGTTACTGGCGAAATTTGGTTCAAGGTACCAGAAGTGGTTCAAATCCAGTTTGTAGGACAGCCGCCAAAGGGTATCAGTGGAAAGGATGTGATACTCTACGTTCTGCAGCAGCTTAAGAGGAACACCGTGGCTGCGGACAGAGTAGTAGAGTATACTGGATCAGGCCTAAGCCACTTATCACCCGATGCTCGATTCGCCATTGCGAACATGACCACTGTAAGGGGATGGCCTAGTCCAGCTCCAACTTGTGCATCCACTGACCTTGTATAGGAGTTTGGGGGCATCAGCGGCATCTTCATACCTGATGACGTTACCAAGTTGTTTATCGACTCGAGGAAGATCGCACGACACAGAAATTCATCCCACTTTATGCGGCCCGATGATGGCGCCAGTTATGCCGAGACAGCTACCATTGACTTATCGAAAGTACAATCATTCGTTGCGAAGTATCCCCGTCCCGATGATGTTGTCCCTGTGTCAGAAGTACAGGGCCTTCAGCTCGATGGCTGTTTTATTGGCGCGTGCACGACGGCCGAGGAAGATATCATCATGGGCGCACTAATCTTAGAACAGGGCCTAAAAGCAGGTAAAGTACCTATGCCAAATGGCAAGAGAAAGGTTGTCCCAGGTTCGAGGCCAATCATAGACAGACTTGAAAAGAGCGGCCTGGCAGATATTTACAGAAAGGCGGGCTTCGAAATAGGTGTTCCTGGGTGTAGTTATTGTGTCGGTATGTCTGCAGATCAAGCAGGTCCCGGGGAAGTATGGCTATCCTCTCAAAACCGGAATTTCGAGAATAGGATGGGTAAAGGTTAGTATTTGCTCTCGTTCAGTTATGATGAACGTCATAACCTAATAACGAAGACAGATTCCATCGGAAACCTGGCATCCGCCGCGACAGTAGCAGCATCGTCATTCGAAATGGCCATCGCGAACCCTCAGGATTTACTAGATGCCATAGACCCTGCAAGATTCGACGCACTTAAGGGACGGGGTTCGTTACAGACGATCTCAATGACGCCGCCGACTTATGTTGAGCCAGCTTCTGTCGATCATTCGCGTGATTCGCAACCAAACGACGTAGTCTTCAACGGTAACGTCCAAACGAGCAACATCATGATAGAGACTGCAGGAGAATTCAAAGGAAATAAAATAAAGGGCAAGATTCAGAAACTAGGCGATTTTATCGATACAGATGCTGTGTGTATATTTTCTTTCATATCTAATGAGTCCTTGCTTCTGGGCCTTCGAACGCGTTTTATTTTACTGACGCGACTTCTAGCTGGCACCAGCGCAGTTCTTGGTAGAATCTAAAACCGACGAAGAGCTTGGCGCGCACTGTCTTGAGTTTACACATCCAGACTTCCGTCGAAGGGTCAAGGATGGATACGACATCGTAGTTGCTGGTAAGGCATTCGGTTGCGGCTCGTCGCGCCAGCAGGCAGTCTCGGCATTGTTAGGTATCTAGAGTCTTATCCTTTTGCACTCTTTACATAAGAACAAGTCTGGATTTAAATATTAATCAAGATTCCAGGATGTGGGGTGAAATGCGTGATAGCACGGTCCTTCGCGTTTATTTACAGCCGTAACCAGCCCAGTCTAGGTCTCCTCGGTATCACTATTAGCGACGATAACTTCTACAGTCTTGCGCAAGATGGTGCTGAGATTAGGGTCGACCTGGAAACCAACGTTCTCTTCATTAACGGCGAAGAATTCCCGTTCCAGCTAAGTCCCATGGAGAAACAGCTTATGAACTTAGGCGGGATTACGCCAGCTTTCCAGAAGTTTGGTAAACAGCTATTCGAAGCACTATGCTCTGGTGTTACTGGTACTGCAAGACTTAGTAAAGAGCATAAGGAAGTAAGCGGAGGGATGCAATGGTAGATTTATACTGTCGGTATTAGCATGATGGTGATGAAGTAGGCGGAACTCATGTTCTGATGAACTTGAGTACAAAAACGATCGGAGCCGAGACGGGAAAGCCGAAATAAAACCCCTGAAGTTAGAATGTGGGGTAATTCGATTACTTTGCTTCTCCCCCGAAGATCTCGTCTAGTACATACTGTTACGCGTATTTCATTTTCGCTGGAATATAATAAATACATCTTAAAATGTATGAAATTAAACATAGCAATCACACGTATTTCATAAGATGGTTTCTTTACGGCTACTAGTATATATAGCACGGCTTTACTACTTAAAACACTATAAGCGAAACCCCTATCCCTTTGTTAGATGAGGAAGCTCAGGTCGTGGATAACGTGCACCTACTATAACACTAGAGCAAGGTTGGCATAAGATAAGACGGCATCATGCAGTCTCAACGTCGAAAGAAGGCATGCAAAGAATGCCGAACACACAAGGTCGTGCTCGATCCAACTACTTCGGTAGATAGCCAGCGTTAACTTTGACCGTCAGATAAAATGCTCCGCAGAGCCACCCGAAATATGTTCCAGGTGTCGACGCCTGGGACTTCCCTGTATTCTCACTTCGGATGCACGTTCCCGGCGGACCAAGGCGCAATTACAACGCGAGTTAGAAGCACTAAAAGGTCTTACTAGCCAGCCTACCTCTCAATCAGTAGATGACCATAACTCGACAACCGCGTATACATTAAGTCAGGATCAGGCAAACGGCGATGCGCTAGCCTTTATAGGACCCTCGTCAAGTTTATCTAATGAAGTGACAACTATTACTTCTCTGAATAATCCATGTTTACCTCGGGTTCTTGATGGATGGGAACTGGGAAGCGTTAAGATTAACGATTGCTTCAAGCTGTAGGGAAATTGCCGACAACTGCTTATATATATTTACTATAGTTTTAACCAAGCTGGCAGGTTTTCTCAAAACTATAACCCCATCTTACCAATGTTAGATCGGCGAGTTTGCAATCCAGATGATTATTACAACAAATCTAACTTTCTATTCTGGACCGTCATTTTCATCGGCAGCAGGCGATATATCAACGACCCGGCTATCATGGATTTTCTAGCACCACGCATGAACAAAATGGCCCTCCTCGCATTGGAAGATACCAATAGCCCTATGGAGACTCTTGAAGGCATCATTCTCTTATGCAACTGGCCCGTACCAACAAGTTCGATGTATAAAGACATGACCCAAATGTTGAGCGGTGCTGCCCTTCATCTTGCTATGCAGGTCGGCCTTCACATTGTAGGTACCGGTCAAGACTTCGCTCGTACCGTCTTGCCTTCGAATGCCGACCATTCTTCCAGAGCCTTTAGAGCCCAGTTGTGGATCCAATGTCTCATCACTTACCATAGGTGAGTGAAGCACACATCATCCTTGAAGGGATCAGTGCCTAATGCTTAGTTACCTACATATTGTAGCACGAGCTTGCGTCAGGGAATCCTACCGTTGATTCCTCTAGAATCTCCCCAAGCGAGGCTCTCACACGCAGATCTTGCTATGCAATTTTCAGATGATCTCGGGATGCACCGACAGATGCACAGCATCTTGATAGCGGCGACCAGCTCTTTAGTGAAGCTGATCCCACTAATTGGATCTAACTCCCAGTCCGAACTGAACCCCTTTATCAGCCTCTATGACGCACAATTACAACAAATAGCAGCCGAGATCAGGTCTACCATAAGTAGGTATATAACTTGAATCAAGTCACCTCACTACTAGCCCACACTAATACCGCTAGATACGATATACCTTTACTGCTATCGCATTCATCTCCTCGCATATCACTTCCTAGATCGCCCCAGCCTACACCATGAAGGTTTAATCAGCCTTTATATCATATCGTGCAAACTATTTGAATTATTAACTTCCCAAGACGAGTCCACTGGGTTTTCCGGGGCGTGTCCCGAGTTCATCTACAAGACTACGCTCCTCGCTGCCATATCCATTCTCAAAATACAAAAGAGCGAACTCGTGCGCTACGTTAGCTCTGCCTCGGGCGAAAAGGCTTATTTTTCGGCCATCTACTTGTGCCAGAGGGCATCTTTCCAGAGCAATGACCTCGGCGCGCGAGGTGTCACTATCCTCGGACAGATGTGGACGAGCAAGAATATGTACCGGCAACCGGATGGACGCGTCGATAGTTTAAGTACTCGTATCCGGAGCAGGTTATCTATGAGTGTTGTATTTGATAGTTTCTGGTGGTGGCGTGTGGAGTTTAACGGACAGACGAGCCCTTACCCGGAGCAGAACCAAATTCCACCTGGTACGTATCGAGTTGTAGCAACGCAGGCACGTGTGCATCATTTTATACTGACTTATAGCAGTAGAACAAGATACTGTAGCGGGTTCCATTGTGTCCCAACAACCCGAAGCATCTGCAGCAACACAAGCTATAGCTTTTCCTATCGAGGGTAACATCGATATCATGCCATTTGATGAACCCTTTCCCGACTTTGACTGGGCTGTCAACTTTGAATTTTTAGACCAAAACTAGAATGCTAACAGCAGTACCGATAAAGACCAGTATATTATCGCTTGATCATATTACTACAGATAAGCCAAATCGCAAATATTATAGATCTATATAATTTTCGACCACATTATATAGCCCCTACGCCAGAGGGTTAGCTGTCAAACCTACCATGAGCCGACTAATGGCGGTAATATCATCACATTCATCCAGCGCGAGTACAACCTGTTCAATTCTAGACCTTCGTTCCTCGTCAACGATCCCTTTAGTCACGACGCGCCATTTCTCTAGCACCTCATCATTGATGAGTGGCGGCTGTACACCTCGTGGAGCACCTTGCTCATAACTTAATGGTGCCGATCCATCCCTGAATGTGATGGTGACCTTTGTCCTAGCTTTGTCCTGTGGGGACTTGGAATATTCCGGATTATACTTGCAGGTAGTGATATCGACCAGCCTCCAGACCTCATCTCGGTCCAGCTTATCGTTCCGGAATTGTGCAGCCGTAATCTGTTCGTCTACTAAGTATACTGCACCGATATACGCGTTGCTCATCTGTGCGCCTGTCGAGGTTAGCGGCCGCATAGCTTTCCAGCCGCCGTGGTGATATGCGGGCTCGCTCATCTCAATACGAATACTCTCGAAATTAGAGAAATCTCGTGTCTGTGCAGGGTACAATCTGCAAAGCGCGGCCATACAGTCGACCGTACAATGCGTCCCGGCCATCGACGCATACGGTTTCACCATGATTCCCTCGATCTCCCACTTCACCCCTAAATCCTTCGCCACCTCATCAGGTTTAAACTGGGGTTCCATTCCATTTCCAGAGCTAAACATGGCTAAAAAGCCACCATATTCCCGTTCATAAACCTTCTTAATCCCAATATATCCACCCTTAGCAAGCACTGCCGCCAGAAGCCCGTTCCTTGAGGCAAACGCATGCTGCATCCGCTTGACTTCGCTTTCAAATTGGGCAGACATCAAACCACCAGCCTGCGTGCATGCGATCCCCAGGGCATCTTCTATAGCAGCTGCAGAGAGACCAAAAAGCTTTGATACTGCAGCAGCGGCTGCTGATGGCCCAAAGATAGCACCTGAGTGCCAGCCTTTGGAAAGAACATGCGTCCCCCAAAGGCCTAGCCCAACGCGCGGGCCTACCTCACAACCTATAACATAGGCAAGCAGGAGATCTTTGCCGGAGTAACGCGGTTCCGGGCTATCCCCCGCGCTATGGCCGTAGTGCTCAGCCGCCGCCAGTAAGACGGGCAGCAATACAGAGTTGGAATGGACGGGAGCATCGCGGTGCCAGTCATCCAATTCGAAGCCCTGTATAAATGTGCCGTTAAGAAGGACAGCAGATAGTGGCCCAATCTTGCGCTCCCAGCCAAAAACACTCACGCTGCCGCTTGTCTTTTCTAGGTCCAGGATTGCGGCAGCGGCTTTCTCAGACGATGGAAGGTGAGCGCCGACGAGGCCGCAAGCTAGACCGTCTAAGATGAGATATTTCGCTCTGGTATGGATCTCTGCTGGAATGTCCTCGTATTTGAGGCTTTCCACCCAAGTGCATAATCTTCCTGTTGGCCCTTCGGGATCCATTGGAAGTTGACTGGGGAAGGAAGTCATATTGGTTTGTTGGTGGTGTTTGGACTTAATTAAAGGGGTGATGCCGATTTATCAAACAGGTTACCATAAAATCATTTCTGATATCTACTTGTGTATAAGATATTGGTATATATTACTAGATGTCTCGGAGCCGAAATGGAGAATGACCTGTGGCTCATGCCAGTAGCACTAGGCAGATCAACTGAAAAGCCAACGGTCGGTCAGCCAAGTTCAATTGTGTACTTCCGCCGTTATAGGTTCCCCAGATATGCGTAGGTTGATATATTTCCTAAGCCAACTAGTGAGAAGATTTCCGGTGCCTAAACCATCTGATATCACCCCCGGCGCAGTCTCTCGGCGAACTCGGCGAAACAAGGCCCTACGTTGGCCAATATCGGCGAGGCATAAAACATAGCCGAACTCACGCCTACAGTTATATAGGTACCTTAGGCATTGAAAAGCGATATTATGGTATGTGATGTGCCTTCAAATTAGCGAAAGGCATAATAAAAAATTATCCAAATGTGTTGGTCGCCTAAAAACCACGGTCCCCCTATTAAGGGGTAAGGCTAAGGCAAAGCTATTATTCAAGGTTTACATTTTATACACGCAATTCCAAGTTTCTACTCATGCCTACAAACATCTATCTCATCAGTTCATACAGAGTTTGGTCCAATCACGCCGTGAACTTCATAGCCATCTTCTGGCCCGGAAGCTCGGAAAGCCAACCCTCAGTATCCTCTGTAACCGTGTTCTGAACCGCGCACTTGTTCATCTCTTCAACAGTCTGCGTCTTCAGTATTCCCTGCGCTCCGGGGCTACCGCATGCATGGAACATGCATGAGTCATCCATAGCACGCTGCAAGGAATCTTCTTTCCATCCAAACACGTAGTCGGCATGCGTTCCGTACCCTAGGCTGTCCGAATACGACCAGACAAAAGGTTGTGATCCGTCTTTGGGCCACATGCCATCGAACTGTGTCGTATTCCACATGGTCTCGTACGCGACCTGGGGCATACGCACGGGGTGCGATGCTGGACATGGACCCGCTTCTCGGAATGCTCCTGGGTTGGTATTGTACTGCGAAAGATCAGTCACTCCATCGAAAGGGACATAAGATAACTCCGGAAAGGAAAGTATTGAGTACGAAAAAAGAACATATTTATACTTACCATGTGAGACTGGTGGTCGGGACTATCGAGGTTCTTTCCATCCCAACAACTCGGAAAGTGGTGGATTGCCATTATACCAGCAGGGCATGGCTGTTTTGGGAAGTCTGGAGTCTCACTGCCCCGGGTTAAGATGGTCTGTAAGCAAGTGTATCGAAGACCTTTGTTGGCTTTTGCGGCCTCGAGGGTATTCGTAGTGGGACTGCCCACCGTCATACGGAAACCCTAAGAGTACATTAGTTGAAGTAATCCTTCAGTTAGGTATTACTGTGGAGTCTATGGCTTGCAACTCACGGGCTGGAATGCGGTAATATACTGGTCTCCGTTCCCATCGAAGTCCTTCTGAGTATAGTAGATGGTCATGCCTCCCTTGATATCAGGAGCATCACGACCCTCGGTACCTAATTGAGCATTCGGGTACTGCGGTACGCGCTTGTAAGAGCCATTCTCATGTCTGAAATATAGCACCGCCGTCCAGTAGTTGGAGAAGTCCTCGGTGTAGGCGCATGTCGTGCAGCTACCCTGCTCGCCAATATCCCCTGCCATGGTCGCATTGAAGGCATTTCCACCGACAATCTGATGTACATGAGCCGAAGGAATAGCGCCGGGTTCAACAAGCGGATCTAAACGTTGGATAGACACCGTTGAGCACCCGAATCGAAGAGCGGCCTGGGAAAGCCCAGTCTGGAGAAGGAGTGAAAGCCACTTCATCTTGCTTTGGAGTTGACTGGCTTCTACGCACGGATAATTCTAGTAGTCAGCTCGAATGATCTCAACGTAACAGAGAGACGTTGAAGTAAGTAATTCTATGTTCGATTGACTTATTTCAAATCTAACCTACTATCTACGATATAAAATCTCACCGCCACCCACTCGGCCAAGATACGGCGCTAGGATAATTAGCCTTATATGTTCAGGGGGTGATGCAAGTCTTATCTCCCATATACGCTATGTTGGCAAATTGCAATAATGTCAACCAGCCTATCGTGTTCAAAGATGTCCAGAATCTAGAGATCCGGGTAATATACGTAAAAGCAAAGACAACTGCCGAAATCTAATAGGCCCGTAGATTTCATTCTAGATTCATTGAATGCGGCCTAAATATAGATGGTGTATGCTTCATAAGCATTACTACGTCTTTTCATATAGGGGGTATCATATCAATACTATCAATTCCTAAGCCCTACTTGCTAGTGGTAGCTACTATTTATGATGAAGATCTCATAATGGGCGATGTAGAATCGAAAAGTCATTTATCATTGTAAGTATAATTTACCATCCTGCGGGTCATTTGATATATATATAAAGTCTGGAAGGGCCTTTAAATGCTGCTTAAGCTTACAACATAAAATCTTGAGATGTAAACTCATTGTGTAATACAAGTTTAGTATCTCTTTTAAGCTACTTATTCTATACACTCCCTATTCATAGATCGCCAATAATCCAAGGAAAGCCTATGAGAGTCCAACTATCACACTTGGAGGATGACTTCTATCTTAACAGTTTATTTTTGCTATGACGGAACATGTATGTCCTCAAGTGCCAGACGCAAACCACACTCCACTTATATGAGCAAATCAGAATTTCAAAAGGCTTCTTATAGACTATTTTGAGAAATGTATAAAAATGTTCGCTAATCATGTTTAAATAACCAATGTGCTGTATCTCTTTGGCACTCGGGGACCATAACGTTATCATTTCATCAAGAGTAAAACAAGGCTCAAATACACTAAATACATATACGGCCAAGCCCTTGGTATATTAATATAATATATCCACAAAAAATCGTTAAATATATATATACGCGTAGATTAATGTAAATTAATAAATAATTAATAAACCGGGGTATAAAAATTTAAATAAATTTATTTTTACCCGTTAATAATATATATTTAACTTTAATTTTAATATTATAATTTTTTTTAATATTAAAATTAAATATATTGCGTTTTTTCGTATAATTATAATATAATAAATATAAAAAAATATTAATTTAAATTTATCTTTTTTAAAATTATTTAATAATATAAGTTTTATTATTTTAATAACGCGTTTTATTAATATATTATTAAATAATGTTATTAATTATATTTTTTAATTTAAAAATGTAATATTTTTAAGATTTTTTTTTAACTTTTATTTTTATACTTATTTTTCAGTTAAAATTAACCAAAATTATATATTATATATATTATTAAAAAAAGAAAAATTTAAAAATTTTAATAATATTAATTATTTTATTTAAAACGTTATATTTAAGCCGTAAATAAAGATTTTTATATAAATATTAAATAAAAGTTATGTTTTTTAAAAAGTATAATTTATTATTTTAATTATTTAAATTTATAAATAAATTTAAAATAGTTGATAATAGCATTATATTTTTTGTAAAATTTATAATAAATTAATTAAAGAATAAAAATCTTAAATAACACGATTAAAATAAAAAATTATAAATAATAGTAATTTGTTTAAAAACGGTAATAATTAAAATTAAAATTTAATTATATAATTAAAAAAAGTTATTATTAAATGCTTTTTTATAAATTAATTAAAAAAAATGTGTAAGATAAAATCTTATAAAAATCCGTGTTAAAAAAAGTTACGTAATATTATTTTATAATACTTTTATAATACGGCATTAATTTAATATAAAGTAAATATTTTTAATTATTACATTATATTACATTACGTTATAAAACCTTTTATTTAACGTTATAAAACTTTTTATTTAAATAACGCTTTAATTAAAATGTTAATATTACCATTAAAATTACTTATTTTAATGTTTAAATTAAAATTCGTGAATAGTGGGTTACGCCCGTTACTTCCTTCGTTTTCGTTAGCGTTATAAGCGCTATTTAACGCTTAATTTATACGTTTATATTTATGGGTTTTCGGTAAAGCGTTCCACAAATTCTAGTTTAAACTTTTAACGAATAAAATTAAGTTAAATGGTATATTTTTAATAAAATTTAAATATTATTTTAACAATCATTTAAACAATAATAATAACGTTAAAAATAACTTTTTTTTTAATAATTCGAAGCTAATATTATATTTTTTTTATTTTTTTAACTTTTTTATATATTTATAAAAAATTGCGTTATAATATTATAAGCTTTAACGTTTAAAAACATAAAATAGCTTTAAAATAATATTTAATATTTATATTTACGCGTTTATACGCGTTTACATTTACGCATTTACATTAATAATTAAGTAAAAAATATAACTTAAAGTTAATTATTTAATTGTTTAACTTTTTTAACTTTTTTTTTTATATTTATATAATATTACGTTATAATATTATAAATTTTAACGTTTAAAAATATAAAATAGCTTTAACAATATATTATATACGCTTATACCCACGCGTTTACATTAATAATAACGTTGAAAATTTTTTTTTTTAAATGATTTAAAAATAGTAATATAACTTTTTTATTTCTTTACTTTTTTTGCATTTTTAAATAACGTTATATTATTATATCGTAAATTTTAACGTTTAAAAATACTTAAATAAATAATAGCTTTAATAAATAATATAAGTATAACGCGTTTATACTTACGCGTTTACATTAATAATTAAGTAAAAAATAAAATTTAAAACTAATTATTTAATAACTTAATCTTTTTAACCTTTTTTTTAATTTTATATAATATTGCGTTGTTATATATTAAATTATAACGTTTATTATAATTAACGTGTTACGATTAAAGTTTACGCGTTACAACCGGCGTTATAATTATATTTTAATTAATTTAATAGTTATTTTTAATTTAAAACGTATGGATTATTTTAATAATAATATTAACAATTGTTTAATATATAAAGATTATTTATTAATTAATTTAATTAATTAATTTTAATTAATTTTAATTAATTTTAATTAATTTTAATTAATTTGATTAATTTTAATTAATATTATTATAACCATGTAATTTAAAAATGTTTCGAATTACTTTAAACTAAATATTTAAAAAAGTTTTAAAAAAGTGTATCGGGGTTTAATTAGTTAAAAAGTGATATAGTTAAAAAAAGTATATCTTTTTAAACAATTTTTAAATATTTAATTTAAAGTCATTTAAAATAAAAAATTACTAATAATATTTAATAATAAAATTAATAACTTTACATTTAATATATATATACATTTAAATTTATATTTTTAAAACTTTAAATATATTAATATATATACGTGTACAAGCCACGTAAATTTAAATACATATATATAAATTTACATAAATGTACACGCATGGATTAACGTGTAATGGTTCCGAGCCTTGGAGTAAAAGGTATTAAAATAGGTTAGGATAAAATAATGTTAGAAAATACGAGATTAGTAAGCGGTCAGTTCCCAATGCCAACCCTAATAAAGACTTAAAGCTAACAGCACCAATAATAATCATTTAAGTATAATTGTCTGCCTCTTATCTAACCTAAGGTAAGGGGTCCTTCAATTCGATGAGTTGATGGGCAAAGTGGATCAAGATTACTGCGTAATTACGGCAATGACCCACAAGAAGGCCGGGGAACAATGATCAACGGAACGGCGTCGGTATGAGATCATAAACGTCATCTCAGTTATAAAAGAAGATAAATTCCCGTGATGTGGTATTAAATCGTGTAACTCATTAACTACCTACCTAGGTACCTACCTAGAAAATAGACATTTCTTAAATTGTGTTTTTTTTTTTTTACCGTAACTCCCTTACCGTTAGCTCATATTCAACGCTGTTAACACAAGATGGAAGGCGAGCTACCACCAAAGGAAGAACTGCACCAGCGCGCCGTGGAGGGCCACCCAATTACACAAGCTGAGGCGTCACGGCTTGCAGCTGCGGAAACGGACATTACCGGCTTCGGGCCAATTAAGGGGGGCCCAGCAGCTATAGCTCAGAGCGAGCATGACAGACAACAGAATTTCCTCGCCAAGGCGGGTGAGATTGCACGGAAACCTGCAGATCAAATAACCAAGGAAGACGCAGCGCAGGTTCAAAAGGCAGAGGAAAGTGGTCATCCATTACGAAGCACGTATGCAGAAGTTATGAACTAACTAGCGGATAGGCACGGGCTTTTGGAGAACCTCCCGGGAAGGGTTCGACGGCGGCTAGTGTGCAGTCCCTTGCTGATCAGAATGCGAAATCGAAGGAAGCTTGAAGAGAATGTGAATTTCGGCTTGCATTGCTGTGTTGTTTGGAACCACTGGTGGCTGGTGTAAACATTGCTGTTTAAGAGTAGAAAGGAGTTCATTTCGAACTGAGACGAAATATATCCGATGTAGATAGGCGTGGATGAAAAAAAAACCAAAAAAAACCTGTTAAGGTTGATTTTATTTCATCTTGACTTATATTTTGAAATTCTGATTTCGCCGTCCAGTAGGTACATAATGGCAGGGGTTACCTGATAATGAAGTAAGCAATTGATGGATGAGAAGATAGATAGATTTCTGTGAAACGTGTGCACTGACAGTAAAAAAAAAGAGATACGCTACAATTAGTACGTAGACCTCCCTACATACCTCCTCAGGTAAACTTGAGCAATTCAAGAGCAGATGGTATTATCGCACACATCCATATACTCCCAGTTCAACTACTTGGCAATTTCAAATCAAACTCGATGGACCGATTCCGCGGGCATCTCGAAAGGCTCACGCTGAAAGGCCAATCTAAAGGGCGAAAGCTACCAGCGATGCCATCGCTTCCAGATGATCGACCACAGCCCCTCGCAGCAATAGCACCCTTGCCAACGGCTACGGCAAACAGCAAGTTCTTTAAATCCTTGCCTTCCGAGATTCGACGTCGCATTCTCATCGAAGCATTTGGCGAACGTATACTACACCTGGATTTACGCCTAGAGCACCCGTTTAAATACTCCAAAAGGGATCGCAAGACTGCCCAACTGCGCACCGAGCGACATGCAAACGCCCATCTATTCCACCCATCGTTCCGTGACACTACCCAACCACAGGAATGGACATGGTGGAGCTGCGTCTGTCATACTCGCTTCCCGAACTGGAATTTCAATCCGCATCCCCCAGGTGTTAGTCATTATGATGAAGAGCCAGCGAACGATGGCTGCCGCGACCCTTTTTTGCTGCCGCGATGCCTCTGTGTCCTTTATCCTGGCCATGCACCAGCCAAATGTTTCATTGGCGTTCTAGGCTGGCTGCTGGCTTGTAGGCAGGCATATATCGAAGGCATCGATGTGTTATACTCTACGAACCGATTCCATATCGCCTATGCCGAGCTCACTATCTGTCTTCCGCGGCTTCTAACCCTACAGCATGTAGCGGCTATCACGGCGGCTGAGCTATCGTGGAATCTAGCTCCACAACCTTGCGAGTATTTTCGCTGGGATGCCAACGAGAAGGATGGTCTACAAGACTGTGATCGACTTGCACTCCTCGCACGTCTGCCGCAAGTCCTACCTAACCTACGCTACTTGTATCTCTCGCTTCAAGATGTTTTACCCATGCGGCAAACTATGCCAGCAATTGGAGGACGAGAAATGTATGGTGAGATAGAAGAGGTTCTACGAAAAGTTGACGCCATGGTTGTGCAATTGTCGCGGCTTCAGGAGTGTCGCATAGCTTTACCCTCGTCCCTGTACTCCACGCGTAAACTCGTGGAAAAGGGTCAAGATATCGATTGGACTCGCGGAACAGACCCAGACCCCGAGGCTCTATGGAGAGATATCCCAACTTCCGACGCACCTGCTGGCCTCAATACCGTGGATCAGTCAATTAGCGGTTATTGGATCGTTCATGGTGTCGAGGATATGTATCCACCGCCACTCTTTGAAGCGGTTTGAAGGTTGAGATATGACAACAGTGAAGAAAACGCGATATTAACATGGAATAGATGGAATCGAATGGTAGAATCATTCGCTATTTATCAATGCTATGTTTTACGAAGTTGGCACTGGTGGCCCGGTAGAAATAGTTGTTACAGGCCCTGCGATTCCAATGCAATACCAATTATCCAGCCAAAGACCCCCGCAGTCTGTTCCCAACGCTGGGTTCCAAGCGTAAAAGTCGCTACAGTTACCTCATTAGCACACCTCCAAAGGGTTGTTTAAGCGCTGAAATACCGAAATATAGGTACTTACTCGAGACTAATTCCCGCCGAGTTAGCAATGGCCCAGCATCCATCACCCGTTTGCGCCTTATAAAACCTCCTACAACCAGATACCATACCACCCTATCGCTCCGTTAGCAGTTATCCCTAACTGTGCAATCCATCATTTATTTATAATCTAACCTAGGTACTTACCTGGACTGGGGTTGGTGTTGCGATGGCTGAGGTAGTTGTACTAGTTGGCGACGAACTTGTCGTACTTGGAGGCAACGAAGCGGAATCGCCTATCGCAACGCAGACGTAGAAGTCTGGTGCCAAGTTGTCGCAAGTACCTGAACCAACTGCTGGATTCCATTGGTAGAAGACATCGGGGCTTAGGCCATTCGCCGAAATTATAGAGTCGCAGGTGTCAGTACTAGAATTGAAGCCATGTTAGCACTATTATAAGGCATTGGTGAAGATGGGATACCGACGAAGAGACAAGCCAAAGCTTGGTACATCCGGTTACCATTCCACTTTGCGTTGGTGTTAGAGGCTGATCCGTAGTAGTCGGCACGGGACTTGTTCTCGTGGTGGGCGTTCCTGGAATGCCTACGCAATACCAAGCACCATCAACGATACCTTCGCATGCCTCTCCTCCAAGACTAGGGTTCCATGCTCGAA
The DNA here is from genome assembly GCA_022432525.1 of Daldinia grandis. NCBI lineage: Eukaryota > Fungi > Ascomycota > Sordariomycetes > Xylariales > Hypoxylaceae > Daldinia > Daldinia grandis. The sequence continues at coordinate 3,385,538 of JAJKLB010000001.1, forward strand.
AGTCAGAAAGGGAGAAGATCCCAAACATAGTAACGATATCGGTACAGGACTCTCCATTCCGCTGGTACCAATGCCGACAATCACTAGTTTGGCCGGATGGAATTGTAGCCGGCGGCAACGTAGCGGTTGGGGGCATGGCAGTAATACCGTTGGGTCCGACGACACAGTAGTAGTATCCCGTCCAGAGACCGTCGCAATTGCCATCAAGAGCCGGATTCATCGCCATGAAGGCCTCCTCAGTCAAATAGTTGCCGTCTACGATGTTGCGGCAGGTATCGCCACTCTGAGCTTGATAAAAAGCCAGGCAACCACCGACAATGCCCGTCTGTGTGGGTTCGGCTACGAAGGTGGAGTTGACTTCTGGGAGTGGAGTGAAGGTATAATTACCTGTGAATGTAGGTATATCGGGCGGTGCATCAGTCGTGGTCCAGCCGAACTCGACTGTTGAGGTTGCTGGGATACCAATGCAGAGCCACCAGCCGGAGTACAGTCCCGAGCAGTCGCTGTCGAGGGCTGGATTCCAAGCATGTCTTCTCGAAAGTCAGGATCCAGAAAAACACGCCAAGGAAATATACCGAACACGCAAGGAGACTTACAAGTTCTCAAGGGTCAGCCACGAGTTGGTAGACAAGATGCTGTTGCATGTATCAGTTGGGTTGACATAGTACCAGTTATTGCAAGCCAGGGGCTGCCCTGGCTGGGTTCGCTGCGGCGGGAAGTTCGTCTCTATCGTGGTTGGGGTGATGGTCCAGTTCGTGATGGGCCAGTTAGTTGTATACGGCTCCGTGTTGGGCGGCACACTAGTCGTTATAGTGCTGCTAGATGTTGCGCTACTGCTGCTGGTACTGCTGCTGGTGCTACTGCTGGTGCTCGATATGGTGGAAGATGAAGATGATGTCGTTGGCATGTTGGGATCTATGCCTACGCAGTATGAATAACCGGGCCAGAAGTTGGTACCACAGTCGTCCGTCACGTCTGGATTCCAGGTGTAGAATTGGTCTAACGTGATGCTGAACTTTTGTGTGATGGACCAGCATGAGTCGCCAGACCCTTCAAGAATCGTGTAAAATACATTGCAGTTCTTGACGATATTGGGCATCGTCGGCCCCGAAGGTGTCGAGTCTTGAGCGTAGGCTCTCTGGGCGAGCCATGATAGCCCCAAGATACAGATTTTTCTTAGCGACAACATTCTCCCACTTACGTGCTACGTATCTCGGGAGACGAGAAAGGGGTTCAAAACGAGAAAAGGGGAGCTGTTGAATGAGCGGAAGAGAGCTGCAGAACAGTCTCGGAGTCGAAATCAAAACCAAAACCAACAGCACACTTGGAGTGCTAACCTTCAAAGGTGATGGCAAACTCGTCAGTCATTACTCTATACTCGTTCGACATCGTCGCCCTCTCTTTCGGTATCACAGATATGACAGACACCTGCATATTATATTGCCAAGACTTCTGTATCACGCAGTCTTACATTAAATGCAGGCTGACCGGTTTCGATCACAGCACCACGCGACTTAGTATCCCACTATATTTCTCACCTTTACGTGCCAAGGAATCAATAGTCAGCGGGAATGCAACCCCGTCATCAGAGATCAGGAGATGAAGGTGCCCTAATGGTTCACTATCGATATCTAGAACTATGGATTGCAAAGGCGGGAGTCTATGTAATCTAACCATTATTAATCAGGCTATAAAGGGTTTCTCACGATCGGAGGCTTAAGCGGCTGACAGCTTGCGGTCAAACCTTCCTATTCGGGTATCAAGCTACCATTCCCTAGGCCTTGACTGACACCCTCCTACACACGACAGGTACCAGTACTTGTTGCTTAGTTGTACCTAGAAATGGGATCGCATGTTCTGGCCCTTCGATGAGACTGTTTTTCACTCAGCAGGGAGGACTTGAATCGGTGGTTGAAATTATTCATGATATTGAACGTAGGCAGCCAGCCGTTTTCATCTTCCTTCAGCCGTCGAGATCTACTATTCCGACTTTCTTTGATCTAAACAACGAGAGCAATATCAGTAGCAGCAGAGATGTTGCCCCTTTTGGTATCTAGCTTGGGCCTTGTAGCCTTTGCAGTTCCAGGCGTACATGCAGGCAGTCGAGCTTGGGAGTCCAATATCAAGTACTCGCGTGCCGTACAGCACGAAGTTTTCCAGGCTCGCGACCTTTCCTTCCAAGTTTACGGCAATAATACAGACGCCATCAAGAGTCGTAGTATTAGCAAGCATGAGCCGTTACCCAATGCGGAATACCATTATCATAATGGTAGCTCCCAGTCAGTTCACAAACGTTGGTTTGGCATTGAAGAAGACGGCATAACACAACGTTTTTGGCCCCAGGGCAACATCAAGGTGTGCTTCGAACAGGCTTTGTGGGGATCCGACTCCAAATCTACTGAAGAAATTCTACGCGGCCCCTTAGATGAGGCTCGCGGGCTCTGGAAAGATAAAGGCCTTGACGACGACGAAGGCTGGTTCAAATGGGATGTGCAGGACGACAAAACGTGGTGTAGCGACCGTCATAACCGGCCAGACTTCTTGCTAGTACTATACGCCGGGCCCGGGATAACTAACATGGCAACGACACCCGGGATGGGCCCTCGACTAAGTCTAGATAATCCAGCCAACACGTACGAAAGGCTCGGCCCTCGAATGGTGCTCAGCGATGTGCTAACCATGGGTCACCGTAACGTTGTCGCCAATTACGCGCATGAGATGGGTCACTCCTGGGGGTTCCATCACGAGCACCAGAATCCGGACTGGTGGGCTCAAGACTGGAGTGGTGAGCCGCGTAGCGATTACTTCTTCGGCGAGGGGAGCTTCTTTTGTGAGCGGCTCGCTGACTACGCCGCCGCTGCTGCTCGTATCGATGCGACCGGTCTAACCGTTGCCGACAAAAACAAGGAAAAGGGTCTTTTATGCCACAGCCGCAAGGTCGCATCTGATTGGTTGTTTGCCGGTGGTCTCAATTACCTACCGGTGCTATCGGGTGGGCAATGGGACAAGAAAAAGCAGCCTGACTGGACTTCCATCATGATCTACCCCAGCACGGCGGGTAACGGCAATACGGGCGACGGGACAGGCCAGGCTATTCTACTCACCAAGCCGAACGGCGATGTCATCAAGCCCGTAACTAAGCCCAGTTCTCTCGATATTGATGGCCTGCGCAAGATGTACGGGGCACCCAAAAAGACCGTTCTACAGCTTCTTAATAAAAAAGGGAGTGCGTACTTGAACACGTTTAGGAACGTTGCCAAGAAAGACCCGGATGCGGGTTGCGTGTCTTAACACATTGAGACCCGAGGTAAATTTACGATAATAAATTTGCCATATTTATACTTGAATATTTAAATAATTCCCTTGTATTAAGTGTTGCAGCATTTAAATAAGTCACAATTTAGTCTACCTTAGGAGGTACTATAGGAAGGCAATCATCTCTTATTAACTACCTACCTGTTATTACAATTACAACTCATCTTTATCCGGCCACGGCGACTCAAAATCCGGTAGGATGTCTGGAAGATCCTTCAGGGTGCGCTGCTTCGGCCGTGACGAGACACTACCCAGCGCATTCAACAACGTACCGTCATCTAGGTCAATCGCCCAAACCATACACCTATGAACCCGTTAGTTTATTCATAAATAAATACGCCAAAGGGGGAACTTACCCTCCCAAACATCGTTGGTTCGCATAATCCATCTTAATCTTCATCGTCTCGGCATCGTCCCAACTGACCCACTGGTTGGTGTCCCAAGTAACGATCTTGACAGCAGCCTCCTCGTCGAACGTGATAGTCGCGCCATTGGCAATGATCTTTACGATTTCTGCTGCCGAGAGTACACCAGGCGTCCCAGTGCACTCGCCACCGTGGGCGCCGTCGCTGAACTCACACCCTGAGTGCATACAGTTAGGGTCCTTCATGGTGAATGAGCGGCCATAGAAGCCCAGTCCCATGACGATGCGGCCTGGGTTGATGTTGTTGCGCCAGAGGAGCTCCAAGCCGAGTTGAATCTCCGTCAGGTTGGTGTGAGCGTAAGCGTAGGGGCCGATGGAGTCAACCGTGCGGTCCCAAACACCGTCTATACGGGATTAATTAGCATATTGAGCAGAACCACGTATAAAAGCCGTTGGAAACGTATCGAATCGAAAGAAAGAAAGGTAGGGGATAGAGTACTCACGAATATCGTATGTCATGATGTTAAACCAATCGAGATATGGCTCCAACTCCTTGAGATTGAAACCACGGAGATACCAGTAAGATGCAGGCTGGATATGTCATTAATCCCTCCGAAGTCATAAAGCTAGGCAAATCCGTAGATCGGAGTCTTACCAGGGTGATAGATAATCCATACTCCTTGCCCGATGCATTCAGTCTCTCTCTCAACCTTTTCACGAAATTCGGATAATGATCGAAGTCCGCCGCCACGCCACCGCGATCATCGGCAACGGGATACTCCCAGTCGAGATCGACGCCGTCGAACCCATTCTGCTGCATAAACGTGAGAAGGGACTCGAAAAAGGCGTCCTGGTGTGCCTCGCTAGCGGCCAGATCGGAAAAGGTGGTGCGGTACGGCCCGGGGTCGTTCATAGCCCAGCCGCCGATGGCGATCCAGACCTTCAGGTCAGTCTGCTTCTCTTTTATGGCGGTGACGCGCTTGTAGAGCGCTGCCGTGTTGGCGTCCATGGGGTCGATCCGGTATGTGCTGGGGTTGACTAGCGCGAAGGCGAAGTTGATGTGCGTGTACCAACCCAGAGGGATGTCTTCAGGCTTCATGGCTAAGTTAGAGGTATTGGTTAGAATTTGCGCTTGCGGTTCAGTACATGCTTGGAGTATCGAGGACCTACTCCCGCAAGGCCTTGCCAGGTTCCAGCCCTCGTAGTACCCGATGAGCTTCTGGTCGGCGCTTGTCCCCCCTGGACACTGCGGACTCGCGACCGTCTTGCCCGCGCAAAAGTCTTGCGTCGTGCCGCAGAACCCGAATTTAGAGCAGCAGACGTTCAGCGGACAGGCGCTCGCGTTAGACCACTGCATGCCCCAGCCCGGGTCGCACTCGGACTTCTGGTCACAGGTCGAAATGCAGCCTTTGCCGCAGAAGTCCGGGCCCATGCCGCAAGTACCTTTGCCGGTTGCTGGGTCTCTGTTGTCCTGTAAGCTTGGGAGCTTGGAATGGAACTCGTTTTGAGAACTTACACTGAGCCGCAGCAGCCTAGTTTGCACGGGTTGGATGCTGTACATGTGTAGTCTGGGTCTTCATCTGCTGCTTGAAGGCCTGCTTCCAGTGCGAATGCTGTGAGCTGGCTTGACTGGACCTCTGTTTCATTCGCGTCCAGTTCTGCAGCGACTTTATGCAGCGAGAGGTTGGATAATAGAATAGTGATAGCAGCACATAGGGCCATTCCCCTGACGGCCATGGCTCCAGGTACCATACTTGCGGTATAAAGAGCCAACCTACTGACGAGGTTAATACTCGGAATAGAATAGCTTAATGACACTCGCGGAGTATACTTACCTAGGTACTCAGGGATTTCTCTGTTAAAATCAGGGAATAGAAGGCTGGAAAGTGGTTGAAGGCAAAAATAGTATAGCAAAACACATGCGAGGGTCTTAGCATGTGAGGGAGTGATTGAGCATAGAGGGCCCCCTCGACGACCTTCGATATTCCCGGATTACACAACCGTTGACTCTACCACCCCATGCGAAATTGTAACTATGCGGTGATTATCGTTAGGCAATGAATAGCGGTGTGACATACCTTGTTTGTTACTGATATCCATGAGCAATTTCACGATGTGGTCAGACTATAAACCTATAACGGGATCAAAGGACTTGGATGTATAGTATAATTGTGGTTGTATTCGGGATACCACGGTATGAATTGTCCAATCCAGAACCTCCATTCAGGCCACCAGGCCCAACTTGGGCCGCCGCGGCCGTCTTACAAATATCACATCGAGGGTCCTTTGTACTGATACTTTGCTTCTATGAGTGCCAAGATTCTGCTGACTCCCCCGTCTGTAAGACGTGAATGATTCTAGCCCCCTATTTAGCCCATCGGATCGTGGTCTTTAGTTAAGTCTGTTCATGGTATGGTATGATGAGTGTAGTATTAAGCTTAGCATATTGGATCGGATCCGATAAGTTCGAATTGTAAACATAGCGGAGCTCTCCGTGCTCGTACTCGTAGAGGGATACTCTCGCGACGGACTACCTCGTCGGGGCGTATTTTCCCTTGCGCTCTCACGATTTTTTCCCATATTCTCTTAGTCGCTTTTCTAACGCTCTTGGAGGATTTAAAATTCCATCTTTCACTATGCGGTTGGTCTCTGGATGTGGTTTTGTGCTACTTCTGTCCGTTGCGGACCAGGCCGTAGCTCATGTTATTCCCCGGAATGCCTCTACTGCATATATTCCATCAAGCACCATACCCCAAAAGTTAAAAACTCAAAGAGATTCTATTGATGACCCGACTGCTTTCACATGGGTCCAACGTTTTGCAGCCATTGGCGATAGCTATACGGCCGGCGTGGGATCAGGCTCCAGGCTTGGAAGTATCTTCGACATAGGCTCGTGGTGGTGTTCGCGGTATGACCAGTCGTATCCAGTCTTGATGAAGGAGTTTGTCGGGTCCGAGATAGAGGACTTCCAGTTCCCAGCTTGCTTTGGGGACCAGACGTGGCAGATCTACAATCAAGCCACAGCGCTGAAAGACAATATTGACTTTCTCACATTGACGGCTGGCGGAAACGATCTGTGTCTTTCCGATATCATCAAAAGCTGCGTTATTCTAGCGTTTGATGGTGATGCTACTTGCGATGCCATCCTTGATAAAGCGCAGGAAAATCTCGACAGTATTGTCAAGGACAACGTAAAGCAGATCCTCAAGGCACTCGATAGCAAGATGGCTAAGGACGGCGTGGTCGTGTACAACGGCTACGGGCGCTTCTTCAACGAGGATAATGAAGACTGCGCCACCCACCAGGACTGGGCGCCGTTCTATTGGTACCGCTATCTGCAAGGCATCGCAAGCCCCTTGCCCCTGACGGTTGATCGCCGTAAGAGCTTCAACAAATTGACAACGGCGCTGAACGATGCATTGCGTGCTGTGGTTCACGACGTTGCTGATGAGGTTAGTTACAAAATTGGCTATGCCTCTTGGGACCTCTGGGGCATCGACGGCGTCAAAGGCCAAATGTGCGATCCCTCGTCCACTGGCACGTACCCGGATCCAAAGCAGCCAGACTTGCTATTTTTCAAACCGGACACGCGCAAGTCTATTTGGCGGTTCCCATTGAAGAAGAAGCGATCAGTTAATGGAACGGAAACTCTTTACGTAGACTTAGACAGCACGGTTGACGGCGAGGTTGTTGGGGAGTGGGATACATCTGTTCCACCCACCGAAGAACAGCGTGAAGCCCTACGTGCATCTCTACCTCCTCTACCAGAGAGGGATCTCGACAGCAACGGCGTAGACAGAGCTGTCTACCGCTCAATCCTATGGAATTCAGTGAACCCCTCAGCAGCAGCACTTAAAGCCCTTGATAAACGAGCCCCGGCCCCGCCCGGCTGTCCCGGAGATCCGTACCCGTATCTTCCCAACGTTGGCTGGTTCCTACCAGATTACTTCGGGCGCATCTTCCACCCCAACGAAGCCGGCCACAACGCCATTGCATCGTTTGCCATCCAACGAGCCATTGACCTGCGAGCTGAGGTGCTCGGTCTCAACCCGGAAGTCTGCACGGTCACAGACGAGTTCAAGTGTTGGCAAAGAGAAGGCCGCAAGGGGTACGCCACTGCGGACCGGCTAAACGAGAACTACAAGACGTACTGCGACGGGGTCAAGGCGCCAGGCGGTGATGTAACGGGGTGGCTGGACAGCCGGAAGTTCCACGAGGGAACGCCGGACGAGCATGAGTTTACCATCGAGACGTCGGAGTTTGCCAGCGCCTTCAACCACGACGAGTGCATTGAGAGTATGGAGCGGATCATCAACGGGTGCGATGGCAATGACCCCAACAACCCGATGAACTGGAAGTTTGGAGGCACATGGAAGCGCGGCGAGTATAGGTATACCGTCAACGTCAAGCGGGACAACCGTCCCTGGCCCCCGATCACGAAGGCGCATGGGAAGTGTGATGGAGGATATCACCTCGTGTACAGCGATTACACCATATATGGTAAGCCACAGTTGCTCCCAAGCGAGTCCAAGCGTAGAATCCAAGCTGACATTCCACAGGTGCCGGGTGGAGCAGTTGGGACAGCGGCCAGGACACCATCATCCCCAAGATGAAGGGGTGTCTAGGGCTAGGTATTACGGCTTGGAAGTTTCAATATTTCGACAAGCCGGACAGCGACGGCATGGAGTGGAAGGCTACCTTCCATACGCCCGTCTTTGTGAATAATCGCTGCTTTAAAAATAACAAGGTCGCGATAGGCGCTGGTGGCTTTACTGATGGATGCGGGGGCTCTGGTTGGGCGTAGTTGATGTCTGAGTTTACAAGGGAGGGTTACCACTTATACTTGATAAAAGGTACAACTATTTCGGTGCTGTGATCAATCAAATTGAAGAGTGTCCTTTTCTCCTTTCCTCATACGCCGTTCCTATCTGTTACATCGTAATCACTATACACATTTACCTCTAGCCCTAATGTTTCTTACATCCACTTCCAGGGCTGGCAGGAGGTTTGCTGTCCGGCCGCGCTAGACCTAAGCAACTCGCAATCTTATAGAAGATATCGATATTACCATATGTGCCCCCGAAGTCGTTTTGGCAGGGTCCCATAGCGAAAACAGCTACATCTGTGAGCGAGTGCACGCCCGCTGATTCAGAAACGGGCAGTGTGCCGTTGATAACAAATCCGTCAGGGCTATCCTTGGCGTCGACGAATAGGTCGTTCTTACTGAAACCCGGCGTGTTGCTGACAGCCTTGCGCGGTGTCTTGTGTATGCGGTAGTTCTCGCGGTGGTCGGGGTTGGCGCTGAGGCCAGCTGCTAGACTGTACCTTGGATCCCAGTTGACAGGGAAGTTAGGGCCAGTCCCATACGAAACCCCCTCAACCGGAACAGTGTACTGAGACAAACCGGCCTGTTCATAAACACCAACGGCACTACGCTTGTCGCGGTCGGTCTCCTGTGCGGAAAGGTATTTATTATCGACTCCTCCGAAGACATCGAACCCATGGCCATGGTCAGCAGTGACGAGGACTAGAGTGTTCTCTAGTTCACCAATCGCTTTTAGGTGGTCAATGGTCGCGCGCACTGTGTCGTCAAGCTCGAGAAGATCGCCCAGAGCACGGTCATAGTCCAAAGCGTGCATCTGCTTGTCGATAGACGCGCCCTCGGACATGAGGAAAAACCCCTTATCACCACCACGGGTATGTAGAATGTCGATAGCCTTTAAAGTCATATCCTTCAGACCAGGAAGGTCAAGCGCGGGATTATCCGAGCCTAGAGGATCGTTCTTAAAGATGTCCAAATTCTCCGTGAAGACGTTGCGGTCTAGCCAGACAGGGAAATGAGACTGGCAGAAAATTCCAAGGGCCCTGCTGCTATTACCAAGTTCTAACAGTGAAGTTTTATTCAAGCTAATTTCGTAGCCGGCCTTGGAAAATGCTTCGTAATAATCTTTTCCCTCATAGCTGTCAGAATTTGGATAAAACTGTTCGGCACCTCCGCCGAACCAAACATCAGGACCGCCTTGGTTCGTCCAGGTATAGTTGGTGACTGAGTTCAATCCTTGGTCAACGAGGGAACCATAAGCATATCGCGATCGGCTGTGGCCAGTAAGGGCAATAGGAGTCGCATCTGAGATAGCTGCTGTTGAGACAGCACCCCAGGCAGAGTCCTTAACGGCTTATTAGTAGATAAACGCATGTCAGTAGGTAGTGTCTATTTACCCAAGTACGTTTCAATAACTCAACAATAGTCTCAACTTTTGGGTCGTCAAAGAAATCAGCAGATGAATCGACATAGACGCTTAAGAAAACTAAAATCAGCATCTAGCCCAGAAGCATATTGGGTAGGTAATTGATGCTACGACTTACCCCATAGCGTTGACGGTACTCTTGTGTCCAGTGTAAAGAGCAGATGCCGAGTTAGCACTATCGGTGATGAAACTATCGATGGAATGAGTCTAATAACAATAGTTAGTTTCTGGGATACTTAAAGATTACAATATGTAAATTAGCCGGCATCATACCATTTGGTGTCCAACAACGGGGAATTTGTCCATCTGTAATAAAGACTGGTATTTTCCGTTGATACTCTTGTGACCTAGTAAGCGCGCAGCGGTGATCATATTCGTGGTCATACCATCACCTATATATTGTTAACATCGAAGCTTTTCCCTCGAATCTCAAAGGTCATACCAATGAAGAGAATGACATTCTTAGCCTTCTTCTGTGTAGCCAGTGGTCGCACGACCCAATTAGCTGTTGTCGTCTGTCCATTGTAATAACTTAGCGTGACGACGTAGTTTCCCGGTTCGTAGATCGCGAGCTTCCGATAGATCTTAGACGCGACATTGACAACAGACGGCATGTCTGCATCTTTAGCAAAGAGATCTTCGTACCAGTGGAAGTCCCACTTCTCGAGCTCTGGTTCGGTAACGTCGAAGAACTCGGCGATGCTCTTATACTCGCCACTTTCTTTGGTGATAGTGACGGAGAACTTCTCATCCGGCTCCCCATTGTTGAAAGCTTCTGAGCCATTAACTGGAGCATGTACTTCGAGACGAAGGTCGAAGTATTGTCCCGGCAAGAAGTCCGATTGATCAGGTGGTAGAACGCAGCCTAGATCTGGACAAGCACCAAGTCGCTGGAACGTCTGAGCAGTGACAGCAGAAACGGCCACCGCCGCCGCAGCAAGGGAGCTCAGTTTAGTCATAGCGGCTTTCGACTGTTGGCAAGCTAAGAGTTGGAGCAGCAAGACATCGAGTCGGATTTAGAGGTCTAGAAATCTCCAGAGTTATATAGTACCAGTCAAGCTGAACCTGCAATGATTATGTAGTGTAACCGTGCCACGAGCTTGGCTGTTGAAAGCTCCATGATGCCACTGATCCTGCATTGGAAGGTAGTCGAGGCCTTGGCTATTCCTGAGGTCGTAAAAGTCGAGTGGTGAGATCTTGGCAATGGGAGAGACCTAATTATAATTGGTCATTCGTGTTCTAGAAACCCCCGATAGTAAATAATAGCGGCGGTGCTACCGTCGAAGCATTGATCGCGTAGGAATCATCAAGGTAAACCATCGCACGTGCTCGACTAGCAAGCTAGTTCCTGCGTCGGTGATAGCTTATCTACCTAGGTAGGTATGCATGGGGGTTTGGCGGCTAGAAGTCTATTGCTGGTTCCTGGATCCTGGATTTTCAAGATAATTGTTCTTATAATCCGTAAGCCTTTGAAAGCTACGGATGAAATAAATAGGAGCCTTAGATTTGGTTGGCGAGCAAGATTTATAGCAGCAATCCATGTTTCTTATTATTGATATTGCCTGTTCACTAGTATGTTGCTATTGTGACTTATTATGTGTCGATATGGTGAACGTCTTTCAGCTTGAGCCGTCGAATAAACAATGATCATGGGTACGGTAGGTGGCTTTCTTGATACGTAAAAGTCAAGGGATGTCGGAGTTCGATGTGGATATCTCGAGGGAACAAGGGTTTGGAAAACGTGGGTGGAATTCCCTATTATCATTGGCCCTTTCTTGACCGGGAAGATGTGGGTTGGCTTGGCCAACTACCCTGATCGTGAGATGTACACGTGCTAATTGTATTGTGTATATATAACCAATATATAAACTCAATATTAGATCATGCTCAATTGGCTCTGATTTTGAGGTAATACTCCTTCGTTCAGGCGCGGTTTGTTACTCGAAAAGAGACGATTGGTACCCGTAGGCACATTGCCAGGGATGATAACTTCTTTGCTACAGTATTCCGGTTGAAAATGCCTTTTGCAGATATGAATCTTGGTCCCAAGTTCTCGGGAACAAACCCGAGTGATGCTGTAGCAAGGAAGTGGAGGCCACCGAATAACGATCTCGGCCACCGAATTGTCCCACACCTTAAGTGCCCAGGCAGGTGTAGCTGGTAATGATTCATTTGGACAACTAGGCCACCTATACCCAGCCGACTAGAAAATGGGCTGGGCCGATTGGATGGCTCTATTAGGTGGCCACACTTCCCACCGAATGACGGTGCATCACAATTTCAGCGCATAGTCTATCATCCAGTGTATCGAGAAATTGAAGGTATCACTTATAGCGAGGAGCTCACTTGTCAATTTCAGCGAATCCCTTCCTATCTAACTCGTTGGCATCAGTTTCAGCATCGGGAACGAGCGGGGTCTCTCCTCCCTCTGCGGTAGTTCCTGTTACGGCCAGACCTGCTATCTCTCCAGCGAGTGTCGAGTCTTCAGTCCCACCTTCGCCATACTTCTCCCAGGCTGGTTGGTTGATCTTCGACTGCCCTCCTTCAGTCTTAAAATGATATCCCCGGGCTCGAGGTCTCTCTCCGGTACCCTTAGGGAGCATGGGTTCGTAGGCCTCAGAGAAGATATCACAGTCGCGCTCGAACGTCGAGGGCTCTGCGATTAGCGCAGCTCGGATGCCCTTGAAGAATTCGCACAAAATATGATAATTATGGATTTGGAGGAGTGTCCATCCAAGCATTTCTTTAGCGTTTAGTAGGTGCTGGAGGTAGGCGCGATGATGCCTGGTACAAGCATAGCATTCGCATCCATCTGCGAGCGGTTTTAATGATACCTGATGATCTGACGACCACATGTCTACTCCTAGCGGATATGCGCCCGTTTTCAAGGGCGGTGGTGGTGGGAACGAGAAAGTAAGAGCAATTCCAGCATCCGAGGCTGCGTTGAGAAATGTTATAGTGAATATATCAATCCCTAAGCGAGTTTGCCGGAGAATCTCTTGTGGCGACGTTATAAAATCCATAGAAATACGAGGCAGCGAACCAAGGGACTCGTGATTGCTGAGATCCGGAAGGATATCCGCATCATATACCGCAAGCCCGGACAAATGATGGACATAGTCCTGAGATAGGCGGTTTAGGTATTCCCATTGCGTCGGATAAGCAACCGGCAACAGTGGAGCAAATAAGGAGGGCTTGAGAGTCTTATTTCCATCATTGGTATTTCTTAATTTTATAATTTCGGACAGCCAGTCTTCTGTTCTCTCCACCATTCGGAGCTGCCTTTTCGGATTTGGAAGCTTAGTCCTAATATGTGAATTTCCGAACGTCAGATCCGCAAGGGGTATTGCAATGTCTGGCTTCAGCTTCTCGATAGCTTGGTGATATTCGCTATTTCTCAACTTCTGGAAGCCGGTTGATGGGTAAATCGAAACATAGTCTTTCCCATTACCCATAGGAGCAACAACTGCCGGATGCCGTCGAGCACCGAGCACTATAGCCAGTGGTGCAGGTGTAGCGGTATACGCGTGTAGAGCCTCTTTACCATCAACGTCTATGCTGAAGACGGCGGGTTGGGTTCTCCTCTGAGACTTTTCTATAACTGGGTAATGTGTTAACCCAGTACAAATAGAGTCATAAACTCACTACACTCACAATCTTCTAAAGCCATATATGAGCCATCGAGCTCTACATGCTTGGAGATGACATCTGGTGTCATATGTGGTATTGCTCCTCGTGATGAAAGGCCAATATAGTTAGGCGTGTCAATTGGTTGTCGTTTCGGGAGGGCTAAACGGCCTACTCTGGGTGTCCCCCCTTCGACCGCTACGCTTTTCAGAACGTCGAACATAGCATGCTCCAAAGATGACTTGGCCATTCTTTAATACCAATAGAAATAGACTGTTGTTCTTTTAATTTATGAAATACCTAGTTAGATAGTTGATCCGTGTCTTTCTACACATAAGCTAGAATGACCCTTTTTGAGTCGAAAATTTCAACTCGTGAGCTTTGAATTTGTCTTGGTAGCGCCGTTTAGTGAGCTATCGTAAGGCATCGAGATGTAATGTAAATACGCCCCGGCGTTGATGTAATACCTGAAAATAAACCCAACAGTGGATTTAAGTAATGTAGGTACTGTATCGATAACAGCCTGGAACTTGGAGACGTCACATTCCGATTGGATCACTTGGCGGAAACAGACCGCATGATATCCACTTGTTTCTTTCAAGGAAACGGCTGAGATCCAATCGTTATCTATCACCAACCCACCTGCCCAATGGGCTGGGTCTTAAGCCACTTCCTTCGCGCGGCCTTTTCGTTTCGCGTTCTCAGCGCTGAATCCAACCAAAGTCCCCATGCCTTTAGCCAACTATTGACATATCAACTTGTCAACTTGTCAACTTGCTAACTGCTAACTGCTAACTGCCAACTCCTCTGCTACGCAACGACAACTTTCTAAAGGCTGAGCAGGCTCTCGGTCTAGCAATCTATTATATCACCTACCTTATCGTCTTCGAGATATTATCTCATGTATACTTTAACGTTTGTTCTATTATACATTTAGAACTCGGTTTCTTTCTTAACCTTTTGGTTAATCTGGTTCTCCCTGTATTATATCCCAACCGCTATATGTAAGCTAGCTCTTTAACGCACCTCCGTCATACACCGTCCGGAGTGATTCCTTAGGTCACTAATAGACGCCATGATGCATCAAATAGCCTTATATCATGAGTAGCAATCAGTTAGAAATACGTTCAGTCTCTCCTGACATTGAACAGCAACGGCCGCGCAACGCCTCACCGGTACATCCGGACGATCCGCTCAGCGGCCCGCAACATCTCGAGTTTAACGAGGACGACGACCCTCCGACCCCGCGCTTTATGCAGGACCAAGGCGCTTGGAAGAATTGGAAATGGGTTCCATATCCCGTGCGAAAGTATGGGAAAGCTGCGTTTAAATGGATGAAGGGTCCGCAGAACCCCAAGGTTTGGAAGATTGAACCACTCTTTCCTACCGTCCAAGAGGCACCACTTCGTTTGCTCGACAAATTCATTCCTAGTAAGAAACACCAAATATTGTTGTATATGGGTTATATTGCTGTATGGATTGTTATATTTGCCATCGTTATGTGGCGTGGTCAAGTTGCTTCAGAAGTTGCGAGTTATGGCACCCCTATGGATATAGGATGTGGTGTCGCATACTGGAGCCGCAATAACGACTGTGGTCTTGATGGTGTCGATTGCAGACCGTTCAACGGCAGTGGCTTTGCCTTTCGCTGCCCCTCCAACTGCGCCAGCTACCGGGTCCTCAACCCTCGAGCGGTAGGAAGCCAGGAAGTAGTCTACGCCCCGTTGGTCGTCGGTGGGCCACCCGATCCCACCAACGAAGAGAATCCAGTCTACCGGGGCGATTCTTTTATTTGCGGTTCTGCCATTCATGCTGGCCTCGTCTCTAATTCCCAGGGTGGTTGTGGGGTCGTTAACCTAGTAGGACGGCAGCAGAACTACATTAGTACGGACAGATATGGCATCAAGAGCGTTGCTTTCGACTCATACTTCCCGCTGTCCATTACGTTTGAACCGGGGATCGAATGCAAGGCTAGAGATGTCAGGTGGTCACTACTAGCGATTTCCGTAGTCTTCACTTCCGTCTTATCGTTGTTTACTGCTTCATCATCAGTGTTTTTCTTTACTGTCTTTATTGGCATATTTTGGCAAGTAGGTATGGCTTCCGACCCGCCGTCCTACACATCAATCGCCGGATTATTTTCCAACATTCTGGGCAAGTTTCTTCCCGCCATGTTCTGCGCGTGGGTATTTTATGATAAAATGGGTGTGCGACGTACTTTACAAGGCTTAACGGCCCAGATTGAAAAGACTGTTCTGTGGCTAGGTGGCTGCTGGGTTGGGGCACTTACAAATTACACCTTCGACTTCATACCTATCCAGCGCCTGACGGGGCACGATCTCGAGCAGCAACCTGGTGCCAAGGCGGCTCTCGCTATCATTATTATCGTACTATTTTTCATTGCTGTTGGCCAAGTTTGGTGCTTCCGACAAGAAGGGAGATTGATACGGATTCTCAAGCTGTATGCGCTGTTCATCTTGGGAATTATCATCTGTCTCGTGCTACCTAACCTCAGCTTGCGTATTCATCACTATATCTTAGCGTTGCTCCTAGTACCGGGTACCAGCATACAAACGAGGCCATCTCTTCTCTACCAAGGTATCTTGATAGGGTTATTCATCAATGGTATAGCTCGGTGGGGATTTGATTCTATCTTGCAGACCTCGGTAGCTCTGCAAGGTGACGCTCAACTGGGATCCCCTCTTCCTGCTCTCCTTGCACCTATTATTAACACCACTCTTTCAACAATCACTTTCCAGTGGCAACCTCCGCCGGGGTTGCGATACGACGGTATCAGCGTATTGGTCAACGATGTTGAAAGATACCGTGGTTTCTTCGCCGATGAAGACTCAGACCATTTCATATGGTCTCGCGACAACGGGTCGAATTATAACGAGTACTTCCGATTTGGTTTCATGTCGGGTACAACAAGTGGAGATTATACCAAGGCTGGTATCTGGACAGACGACCTTGATTGGATTGATCCTCAACCAGGGCCTTCAAGAATCAAAGCCCGAGGTTTGGACGAGTCCGAAACAGAACAGGTACCTCGTGCCGTATGGAAATGAATTATGATTGCATTATGATAGCCAATCAATATAGTTAGAAGATTTATGAGCGAAAATATGGTCCATCTCATCATATAACATTTCGCAGCCAAGCATCCATTTACTTATCAGCGTTGGGCATTCGGAAAACAGGTACCTATCTAGTCGTCCATCCATCTCACATCACCTTATAGTTTTTCTAACCGACTACTACCCGACAAATACCCAACGAAGTATCCGCGTAACCTCTTTAAGAATCAAGTCTTGTTGCCTACGTCTAGTTCACATTCGTTAATGACCATTCAATTCGGTTTCCTAGATATAGTTATATACCGGTTATTCGCCATTGGAGTTCCGCATCGGGCCTCGTTTTGATAGCAGATTACAGGATGATAAAATTAAATCCGTATCTTATTTACCAAGCAAAATATCAATACATAGCCTATAACGCCCCGTGTGCTTTCCATTAACTGTAGCCATCCTTGCCTATCCTACAATTCCGGAGAAGGGTAAGGATATTGTCATCGGTATACCGTCTATTCACAAGTCCTGACGACATAATCCACAGTCTGATTTCCTGTTGCTGGGACTTTAGGTTTGAAATCGAGGTAAACGAGCTTCACGCGTCGCAAGAAACCATTAGTAAATACATCTTTCATCTGCACTAAGCGACGGGTATAATATGGAGAACAACGTACCTCTCCCTTTTCTGGAGTCCAATCCCCGTTAGTATCGCGATAGAAAACTAGCTCGCCTGACTTTATATCGCGAATCTCTGCAGTGGTATGCGTGAGTGCTCCCTCTGTACGCCATTCGAGCTGATAGCAGGTTGACTTAGAGACTAGGAACGGTTTTGAGCACCGCGTATTGCCTTCCGGGTCTTTGCATTTCTCGACCGCGTAGTCCATTACCGACCCTTCGGCTACAGTGCGTGCTAGATTCAAGGAAAGTTGTCAGTGGTAATTACGAATTAATTCATGCAAGAGAAAGGGACTGAACGAAAGCAAAGATGAGGTGGTAGGCATACGTTCTTTGAGACTGCCGGTCAGAGCTAGTCCTGCAGTTAGAACACTTTGTGCAGATGGGATATACATCGTGAAATATTCGATAGTTAATTGAAATAGGTAAGTGAATAAAAGACAAATGGTTTAGAAGTTGGATGGTATTCAAAGACTCGAGTTGTTAGTTGACAAGTGACTTAGGTAATCATTCTTGGCCTTCGCAACTACAACGTCATAGACTATTATCATTGGCTATCGTAAGCCGAGCACAACTTCAATGCAAGACATTCAAGGTTCTTCATCCTGTGTGTTTCGGCCCTTGGCGTCCTCGTCCAAGGTTACGCAATCATCTGAAATCTCTACTTTAAGAATGGAATTTATCTGTTTCTTTCAAATGGATTTTACGGCGTCTAATGCAGGCATGATAGAGGGATACTAGGTGATGAAGTATTAAACACTAATTTAATGATATTTAAGTTGATGATATTCTAAAAGGGCCCCATACCATCAATTGCTTACAAGTCATTCACTTGATCAATTACCTACCTAGGTATGCAGTGTTACCATAAAGAGGCGTCTTGCTCGGCTGAGAAGGGTTTATATTTGCAGGGAACTTGCCATAATATCGATATAAATGATGGTATACTAATTAAAAAAAAAGGTCGACGTAGTGAATTATTGCTTCTACTCATCCTAGAACACCCCTGTCACCGATCTGGGGAATCATTTCGAATGGTCTTTATCTACTAGTGACGCCACATTCTTATTTATGACCCTTGTTCAAAAAGCCTTACTAACCTGAGTGTATTTGTCGTTATTTAGGTCCGCTTACTAGAGGCAGTCGTTGCCGCCAGCAAAGGGGATAGTTCCAACTCCATCGAACCAGGGAGCAGCGGAAACGCGAGGGTAATAGAAATGTCCGTAATCTTAGTACTTGTAGGACAATAATAATTAGTCTGCTTTTCTTCTTTTTCAGTTCCGTAGAGTTCACTTGCCAGGCCTAGGTTATCTCCGATGGCCTTGATGTGTGCACCGCTCAAAGAATTAGAAGTTCTTGATAATGTTCTCAGGAATACCCTTGGAGACATCCATGCAGTATTTCCCTCGGTTAGAGTGGTCCTTATTTATACACGAATCGTCCGTAGAGAGCTGCGTTATATATACCTAGAGACCGCCACATAGCAAAGACTGTCCTGCAATATCAATTGAACGTTCTCAAAATCCGATCTCTTGCTTTTAGAACGATACCCTTGGACCGCTTTGCGGACTGAAGCTTATATGAAAGAGGTACTTATCTATTTTATATGGAAATCCCTGTACACACCCTAGTCTTGATCACTACCATTAGTCACGCTGTCGGTTGTAGTAAAATGGCTAGTTAGACATACATCGCGAAGCATCATCACATAGTGAGCTGCTATGCTGAGCTGCTATGCGCCAAGAAGGAGCATCTCGATTGACTGTTTGATGTAAATGCTTCCTATACTTGACAGGGGTAAGATGCCAAATCCCGTACTAGTAATGTTTACCTTGTACAGCCTCCTCGAAATAGCCCTTATCCTTGCACTCAAAATAGACCTCGACTTCGCTATGACCCCTATATTTGCGACTTGCACACTGGGTGACTTCTCCTCGGCCCGCGAACCTATTGCCAGACGTCTTATACATGACACTATATCACTACACGGCCTCGGTATCCGATCGTTCATATCGACAATCTAGATATTCGGCTCCGATTCCCAACTTGAAATCAGCCATGGGATAATAGGTATCTTGCTGGCCGCCATTCTCTGCGTTGACAAGTCCCAAGAGTGACCACCACTCTTCGGAACTCCCCTTGAAGCTTACACGCTTCTGGGGAATGTTTTGTTACAGACTTTTCGTCTCAGCAGGAGTCTAGGCTCAGGCCATTATTGAGTACAAGGTGCTTTCCTCGTTGTTATCGACGGCGAAGAAGGTATCCGTTGCCTTTCACCATGTTGGGCATTGCGCATGCTACCGTTGGATGGCGAGTAAGGGATCCTACACTAGAAAGAGACGTTCTATTCTTTTGGTGTAACTTCTTAGCAGTATGCTGCGAGATAGCTGCTTCTATTAACGCTAATGACAAGACAACATCTTTAACTAGTATAAATACGTTATGACTCCAAACTGAAGCTTTCCATTTGAATATGCTATTCCCATGACCGCCTCGACATTGATGTGAAAATACTAATAGACGCCAACCCGGCAAGAAGCCCAACCTTCAAGTACGGCGTGTCGTTTAAAAGTATAGTTATCCACCCCAAGTAAGGCACGTAGCCACGAACAACCCCGATAACTTCATCCCTATAAATATACTTTCTATCGCCGGGATAGAGCGCGACATCATCAATCTCATTATTGTCGCCCTTTGTTAATATCAGTTGCCTATGAGGTGAAATGATTTAGCACTCGGTAGACTGAAGTCTAAAGGTAAATCAAGGCTCATCCTACTCTATATCTCGACTTCCTGGCCTTGCTCCCCATAGGATACTAATTGCCCTATGAACCATTGGCAAAGGTGCTTTAGAAAACCAGATGACGGGAATGTCTCCTATCCGTATCTCATGCCCTAGGTTGGAGATAATGATGATATCGCCACGCTTAAAGGCCGGCGCCATCGAATCTGACACGACGACGTGGATGGGACAGGGAGAGTTGGCGAGGATTGATATACCTTTCCATAATATGAATAGAGCGCTCATTACATGCACGATGGGTAGTAGGCTCCGAAGCGAGTTTCGCATGATAATTAAATGTAGTGAATATTAAGTAAATGATGCAAGAAACAAATCTACCACCAGGTAAGTGAAGTACCTGATTATTCTCTCTACATCTGTAGGCAATTGTGTACTAAATCCTCAAGGTCACATAAGCGCCGAGTTTTACTGCCAAGAATATTCTACTATCAATCTGAACGCTCGAATTGTTTGCTTAGCTGGAACCGTAAGACTTCTTTGACCTAGGTTAGACATGTCAAGTCAGCTTACTTACCAGCTAATTGGTTGCTCTTAAAAGCAAACCATCGCAAAACAGCCTCTAACCTAGGAGGGCTAATAAGGTGGCTATTTTCAACATAAGCAGCCAACTCGTTTAGATCACGTCCGCTGGATACGGCATTGTCATGTTTGCTGGGGCCATGCCGTGATGACGGAAAGTGATGAAGGCTAAGGAGTTGGAGCTTAGAATTGTTGGTGGTGTATGATGTAAAAACCTCCTAGTAAAAAGATAGGCCGATATAAGTATATGAACCTTACCTAGGTACCTAGGTAGAAACCTATATATTTTGTAAAAGAAGAATCGCAAAGACGTAGATTATAGTGTTATATAATGATAATTGATGCCTAACGCCGTTACAGGTACTCTATATGCTCAAGATCGGTGCTTCGTCTCTATGGTTGAGGTGTTTACTCCCTCTACAGCGAAGGACGGTATGATGTTATCAATCCACTCACATGATTGGGTTAAGATTTACCGAACACGAAGTAATCGGGGAATGTTAACAATACGAAGTCGTAATAAGCCTTGCATTAGGTATGCATATAAGGTTCTTGTTTTATGTAATCTGCCTATATCTATGCTCGGCCGAGTCACGAACTAGTCGAACGGTGGTGGTCCGGTGGGCGACCTTATATCCAATGACGATCACGGCGATTGACTGGGAAGAATGCTACTCTACGCAGGCGGCCTTATTCAACCCTAGCCATCTTACGCTAAGTTAGGAAATTTCTTACGACCAGACATCGATAGTCGGGCGTGTCCGGCAGAAGCTAAGGGGCTGATTGGCCGAACCATAGGATGCAAGTGCGCTGTGAATGAGGGACTTCCTGGCAGCCTCATTTTGTGATTCCCTACGTAGTCTCAAGGATACCCATTACTATGTATTTCGGCAATTTTCCCATCTGATGTCATACCTCATCTGGAAAGCCTTCTGAATCTTAAATGGTCTAGACTCTGGTTTTCCATGACAGCAACCAGGCTAGTAAAACCTGGAATCTGGTTAGCTGGAGCTTTCTCTCCGTCTTGTACCTGGAATAAACAAAACCGAAAACATCCAGCTAATGTTGTTCCAACGTGACGGCTTTCTTAATCCCTTTTGCTGACGGAATTCTGCTAGATACTTCTTGTCTTATATTACTTAGATATTGGCCATGATTGGTGGACGGCCTAGTACCAGTCTGGTGCTGGGTACGGTGCTTTTTGCGTGTATTCTCCTTACGTATTTGGGCTCCAGGTCCGCGCGAAATGAATGGGGCTCGACTCCGAGTCCCGCGAAATGGACCTCATCGCCGGCAAGCCAAGGTAAATCGGACGTGTTTAATAGAACGCTTGGCGTGAGTCTTGTCCCGGCCGATACGGGTGTTATTAACTAATTAACGGCTGTACATGCCGAAGTTTGAGAAGGTCTTCGTTATAGGGCTCCCCGAGCGTTCGGATAAGCGCGATGCGTTAACTTTAATGTCCTCGCTCACGGGGTTCAAGTTAAGCTGGATTGACGGTGTCATTGGTAGCACTATCCCAAATAAGGCTTTGCCCTTCGTAAGCTCTATACTTCTGACCGATACTGACTGCGAGATAACTAATAAATAAACTTGGCCTAGGGGTGGGACCGAGAAACGATGCGGGATAGTAATCTAGGTTCCTGGCGCGGCCATGTAAACGCAATGCGACGCATAATCGAAGATGGAATATCGTCGGCGCTGATTATGGAGGATGATATGGACTGGGATGTCAATATTAAAGAACAATTAGCCCAATTCGCGGCGGCGGCTCGTTCCTTGCAGTCCAGATTCCACCGGAACCAAACGCTAGAATCGCCAAGCCCGTACGGTCAAGATTGGGATATGCTGTGGCTAGGTTCATGCGTAACAACGTTCGATGAAGACCTGCCCAAGCATCTTCAAATTCCCCTCGAGGAGCGCGATTCCCGCAAGATCTTCGTCCATGACGACCCAACGGTACCACCACCGGGGCATATTCTCGGCAACGGCTCCTTCAGTTGGGATGATTATCCCCCGCGCACCCGGATAGTATATGTTCCTGGCGATAATGTGTGTAGCTTCGCATACGCGCTGAGTGCAGCTGGAGCGCAAAAGGCGCTGCAGCATATGGGACTGGAAGGACAGCGCAAACCCTTCGATAACCATCTCAGTGACCTATGCCGGTTACGCATTAATGGCATGCGATGCGTGAGCATAGTACCTAGTTTATTTGTGCATCACCGACCGAAGGGCAAGATCAGCGGAGACTCGGACATTAACAAGGGGAGCGAGAATGAAGAGATGCGTGAGGTGGGATTCACAGAAAACATATTATATAGCACGCGGTTGAACTTGAAAAATCTGGTTAGAGGGTTGGAGCCGGAGAAGCAATGGGTACAATGATATTAGAGTATAACAATATATGGCGTCGGCGTATATTGGGAGGTAATAACGGGATATTTTGGAGTTGAGACATTTAATGGTTTAGGAATGTTAAAGTTAGAGTTTAGAGTTCATTAATTTGACATCTTCATTCAGGTAAGCTAATAAGCATGAGTTGTAACTGCACTTTTGTTACTAACTTATAGTTAGGTAGTTATCACAGCTTATAAACTCAGTTTAGCGGAGTTTATGCCCTATGTAGAAGAACTAGGTTTTATATAGGCAGCATTAGCAAACGTGACCTCGTTTCATCATTCTAATTCTTATCCCTCAATTATTGAGATAGGTAGGTACCTACTTAGATGTAGAAAAGCGGCGAGGTAGTAAAACCTCGGCTACTTATAAGTTGAGACATCCGCTCTATCGATAAGATATCGGAATTGGAGCAATCCAGCGCTGGTCCACTTTAATACATGCAACAATTGAAGGTTGAAAAAAATAAAAATTTCGGAGCTTCCCATCTCTCAATCAGATTCTGAAATACGACGACCACACCGAATAACAGCGCACATAACGTACCTACCGATACAGGCATTATATACTTTCGCAACAACTATAACCGCCAATAAAACTTGCTACTATTTACCTAAGGCGCAAGTGGTCTTACCTACCTACCTAGGTACCTTAAGTAGATATCTATTTCAACGGCCAAACGGATCGGGCAGCGCTGTAAAAAGGAAAGCGAAACGAAAAGAAAATAAACTACCGTCAAGATGCATCTCATGTACACCATGGACGAGGGCGGCAAGCGCATCTACACCCTGAAGAAGGTCCTACACGGCGAAGTCACCAAGTCGGCCCACCCGGCACGCTTTTCTCCCGACGACAAGTGGTCGCGCCAGCGCGTCACCCTCAAGAGGCGCTTCGGCCTGCTATTGACGCAGCAGAGTAAGTCTTACTTTCCCATCCACCCCTTCAGTATCCAATACGCGGACAAGAGCAGATCTAGAAGAATACATATACTAACCAAGATCTTCATCACAGAGAACAAGGTTGCCGAGAACTCGCGATGAAGCACTGTACACCCCCCTATGGTGATGTGAATACAATATCAAAATCGGCAGACCGAGCTCCAAGTGATTTGGTTCGGCTGTTCGAGGCTGCAAATATAGTCCTGCATCGGACTGGCGTTCATGGCGTGTGAATCGGAAAGAAATGCAATCAACTTTCAGGATTATGGACTAGGTACCTACGACGAGCCATCCGCCTGATGCCGTCTTGCGTATGGGTAAGCTGGGCTTTGCAAATTCTATTATACCAGTTGGTGTTCTCAATGTCGAGTCTTAACCTGATTTCTTCGTATATTCTGGATATTTAGAGCCTTGTGAACAAGCATGGTGACTCGAGACCTCTGCTCTACGCCAGGAAGGATATTATAAGGACACCGGGTATGATAGTCGAGCAATCTTGTCTTAATGAGCTGTTTTGACATTGCTTCAAGGTGTATTTTAGAAGAGTGTATTCTGTATCAACTGTCCACCCGTACCATCAATCCTATTTTAGATACCGAGCCCCAATAACACCTGTATGCCATATCACACTTCATCCATGCCTATCTTTTTCGCGAATTCACATTCCTTCCCGCTCCGACACGTATCCTGCCGGGACCTCCTCCGCTTCTATCGCCAGTCAAGATGCCTGGGAGATAATCCTCATCCATAATATCCCGCTGCTTTGTTTTCTTTTGCTCCGTAGACTTCTTAAGATACTCCTTCTGATCCTCAGCAAAAATAAGCTCTTTTCCCCAGCCTCCCTTTCCACCTCCTGGGCCACGCGCCTTTCCATTTGATGAGCCATGTACTGGCTTCGGCACGCTGTATACGTTGCCGCGGTTGTTCCACTGGAAGTTGCGCTTGAGATGCACTGTGAACTCCCCTGCTGTGTTTGTCGAGCAGCTCACACGTGTTAAGGTAGGTTGTCCGCATCGTGGACAGAACTGCTTTCCCATGTCCCGCGAAATCGCGAAGCATCCGTGACATCGTAATACCCACGTCTTGACGCGCGTGATGCGCGCTAAGTTTGGTGATACTAGATTGAGATTTATTCGCAGCGCTACGTTCTGCATCGCGTAATCTGATGTGAGGAGTGCTACCTGCAAGAACTTTTGGATCGGTTGTTCCGGTGCTGAGAGCTGGCCTTTGGCTTGATGTTTCTTAAGGTTTGATGGCGTGATCCAACCATCTCCATCGTCGTCATCTTCATCATCTTCTTGCTGGTCGATAACGTTTGGTTCTGATGCTGCGGCATCATCTGGTATCGCATCAACTGTAGGTAAAGGGGATGATTCTAAGCTGAGAGAATCAAGGGCTTGAGTGATAGTCTCTTGTCGAATAGTCGGCTGCTCCTGTATCTCGGATTCGGCGTTTGAGTTCTCGTCTGGTTTACCTCCCTCTAATTCGATATTCCCTGCCTCGTTTTGGCTATCAACTGCTTCTGGCTTCTTATCTTCAGAATTCTCGCCATCATTCTTTTCTACCGTCTCATTCCCTTTCGCCTGCTGCGTAGGTGCCTTTCCATTTAGGCCTTTCTGTCCGGGCGTCTTTCTTAAACGCCAATCGCCGCCATTTCTTTCGCACTCTAGTTCGTATGTCAATGCGATCAGGTGTAAATCGGGTCTACTGAGAACCTCAAGGTCTCCGGTGCGTCGCGCAAAATCGGTGATGAACTTGATGCTTTCAGGGCGCGGGTTGCGCAACTTCAAGAAAGGAACTAATGTTGTCTCGACTCGCGCCCTTGTTGCGGCATCTCGAATTTCAGATATGACGGACGGAAGGGTGTATAGTTCGTGGGCTTGAGCAAGGAGGGTGCTGACGGATGGATCATTCTTAATTAAAGGGCCTGTGTCGAGGACGAGGGAATGGATGGGTTTCGAAGGCGCGGGTTCTGATTCGGCTGGTGCATTTACAGTCTCCACTGCTTTTACCGCTTGTTGAGGTTCTGTTGTTGCCATCTTTCCACTTTCTAACATAGGTAGGTAGGTACCTATCTAAATTGATACGGCTATATCACGAATTCAGAAGATGGTGGGGTTGTGATTTCATCTTGTGAATTTGGTGGTGGGCGGCGTGGGCGGCGTGGGGTCCTTAAAAGTTTTGGCGGGGAGATCGGGCAGAACCTTCCATGAAAGCCCTGCATAAAAGGTACGTACCTACCTACGTATATGTACATTAGCGTTTAAACACATGTGCCTGGGTATAAGACCCTTACAGTCAGTATATACAGTTTCTTTTCCTATTACTCGATCATTCTGATATATGTAGGTAGGTGCCTAAATTATACAATTGAAGCCACCTTATATTCTTGTATAACTTCATCCATGTCCACTAGTTAGTCGGAAACATATGTTCACAAAAACAAGCTTATCCTCTGTGTTGAAGGTCAAAATCTTATGTAAAACAAGAATACTTCAAATCGTATGAGCTACGCCCCCTGAAGACATTCAACTAACGCTATCAATGTCAATGACCTGGCTGTTGTTAAAGCAGTAGGGTTATTCTCTTAAAATGGGGATAAATTCAACTTCAAACTATTGTTGTGATTACGTACCTCGCTATCCGAGTAATCCGCTCTATAGACTTTTATCTTTCGATTCATCACACTGCATGTACCACATATTAAGCAGATATGGACATCCACATTGCCTGAGGATTTGAGGATCCTTTCCTCCAACCAACGTACTGATGAATGTACGAGCAAACCACCCCTTAAGAATACCCCCTACTGGCTCTCTGGATCGCAAAGGATTCAGATTTCCTATAAAAGGGATTTGATGGCCCTGGGCTGTAGATATTCCATGGTTGACCAACTGGTGCACTATTTTGGCATTGGATTTCGATAGTCTGTCTTTATGGTAGGTGAAAACGAACCGAGAGTTGAAAAGCAATGCCTACGCCGAAACTCAATCGGTCGACTGCTCTTACACAATATCGGCTAGAAGGTTCGTCTCAGAACTTGCTAGGATAGTACATTCCACCTAGGTAATGTTCATAGATTCGTACGGAATCCCAACCGTCGAATCATGGAGCTGAATATTAGCTGCTTAAGGTGATGTATTTTTGTTAGGGGTCGGACCTCGGTTACGTAGGTAACCATAAACTCCTGGCTTTTAGCGAACGAAGACTGGAGGCCTAGAACGTAAATAATTCTTGCTAACCCCATCTTTAATACCAAAATAATATAGGAGGATGCCGCAGGATAGGCAATTAATTTGGATCCTGGCCATTTCCCCAGAGCTTAGTTGATATGTAGTATCGACAGAGTGTTAGTTGACTCCTAATTCAAGGGTTCGTTGGCGCCCTGGCCGCCAAATGCCCAGTCTACCCTAACGATTTAGGGTACGGTTCCATTGTCCACGATGATAATTCCGGACCAGTGGGGGGGTTTGTTTTGTTCGTGATGCTAATCAAGTAGGCTCTATTGCGCAGAATAAAATTAGCGACTCCAAGAAAGACTAGCATAGCTATGCCGAGCGTCTTGGGGAAATATTGTAGTCTTTCCGTATTAGCCCCTTTGCCTAATTCGAGGTGGTAGTAACCATTAAATTGCCAAGCCAAATCGGAAAGGTTGGTAACGTGGTCCCTGTTAGCCAACCAATGGATATGGCAACTTGTATAGAAAGTTCAAACGGTTGCTTGCGAGTATTCGTTATTAAGCCAGTCGCTCGAGAGCCACGAGGTAGATTCAAGGCCGTTATTTCCGAACGACTCGAGATTGAAGTCAAAGCCATCCATCGCACCCTCAAAGGCGTTATTGTTATCTATTCCGTCTGGTGGCATCACTGGCGGTAAATTCGACTTCGCTATGTTAAAATCTCCAATAGGTGCTCCTGGTAGCGGAGATCCACGGGTATGCTCTTGTGGTGGACGGGGAGTTGAATGCTGAATCGGAGTCGGCATCGAACTGCCTTGTGGTGAGGGTATGTGCATTGAAGGAGATAGAATAGGGATGTTAGTAAATCCAGTTTCATCCACAACTTGCATCTGCTGGATTGGGTTGTGGTGTGGTAAGATATGCTGGGATATAAGATTGGAGTTGTTGGTACTGGGACTCCCTGGGTGAGCTGGTGCGGCACCCGTAGTGAAGCCACGGGCAATCAGTTTTTCGAGATCAGCGACCTAAAGTTACGTCTACACTCAGCAAAGCGTTCTACGTATTGTGGATAGGATAACTTACAATGGCAGTGCCAGCTGGAACGTGATCCATCGACTTCGCAATCGTTAGGCATCTCGTACCAAGTTCGTGCACTTGGTTTGATGTTAAAGTGGTCTCCCCCTGGTTCGTTTGGTGAGCGAAGTAAATGATCCGGGCACACTGATAGGCACAACCGGGTAGATCAAGATCAGTTACCGGGAGGCCTCCGTCCAGCGACAAAACAAGTTTGAAGATATCCGACATAGCCAAAGCGTGCTCATAACATTGGCGCACGCAGTACGACACGAATTGAGGATCTAATCGATTTAACCCAGACTGTGGCAATGCCTCCTTAAGTCCTACGAGGAACATTCGGTAGAGATCACAGTAGCACTGCCGCCACCAGACATGTATCATGATATAAACACATAACCGTGGCGAGTAGGCTCGTAATTGAAGATTGCTTTCGGAGAACTTGAAAGAGGCCGGCAAGTGATCATTGAAGCCAGCCAGTTCCTCTGATAGAACCTTAACCAACTCTGGCAGCTGCGCCAGTTCAGACTCGGGCATGCCTAGCACATTCTTAGTGCAATACAAGACTCTGCTTCTCATCCATAGGAGTCGCACGTGGAGCGCGAGCGAACCGACGTCGTCGGGAAAAGGCCGCGTGGGAACAGGGCGGAGATATTCGGTTACTTGTGGAAGATCAAATTCAAAGTTGCGCTCGGTGCAAGGAAGTTGAATGTGCATAGATTCGGACGGCATCAATGTGAAATCAGAACATCCGCCATTGATACCGGAGTCGATAGTCATAAGCGCCCACATTAGTCTCCTCCGTGATTCTCGTGCTAAGAAACATAGATTCGGATTCTCATAATTCAAGCGGAGAGCATAGGCAAAACGAGTAGCCGTTGCCGCCAACATGAAGGCGGTAGTGAATTTGCGCGATAGCATACGGTGTTTCATAATGAGGACGAGGGCCTGTATCTTAATAGTCGACGGGTTTTCGAGGTCCTCAAGCACCATTTTCTGGCATTCGTCGATACATCTGGCCCCATACTCTCGAGTACCAGGACCCAGATCTATCATAAGCGAAGTGATACCCACTAAAGCAAGAAGCAGAGCTTTATCCATCATGCCAGCATGATAACGTTGCATGAGTGAGGCACGATGAAGGAATGAAAAGATAGGGACGTGGTGAATTTGACGAAAGAAATTACTAAATGTCCGCTGTATGATACCTTCATCTGGAAACACAAACCTAAGTGAAATGTTAGTTTATAGACGCAGGGGGAAGAGGCGAACTATCGAATGCGTACGGTTCATTGCTGGATGCCGTACATGTCGAGGCCCCATTTGGTTCGAAATTATTCTTATCAGACCCTTGAGGGCCATGATGAGAACCCTGATTATCCTTACTCATCATTACTCTTTTCTCCGGTGGTTCGGATGAGACAGACTCAAGTTCGGAATCAGTAGCGCCCTGGTGGGACTGCTGAGAGACACCGCTAACACCTCCGGATCGCTTCGTCGGTTTGTAGACGCACTCAATGCCTTGAGCCTGACATCTTGCGCATTTCGGGGTTTCACCACTACATCTAGCTTTCCTGGAATGGCAGTTGGCACAAGCTAGTCTAACACGTCTTCGTGGAAGGGTGAAGTTTGTTAAACCCTCGGAATCCTGGCTGGGAGAGGCGGCGTCTTGAAATGAGCACGTGAACCCTAATCGCTCGCAATTCTGGCAAACATCGCGACGACCATCACAACGGACTTTGCGTACTCTGCATGGAATGCAGGTCTGACTCGACTTCTTGGGATTTCTGTTCGTAGGGTCGGCCGCAGCAACGTCTGCTGCGACCTCAGCTGCTGTGTCCGCGGCCACCATCTGCACGCTCATATCTTCCAGATCCATTCTCCCAGATCCTGAGCCTGGACATGAGTGTTGATAATTCGTAACGAGGATGAAATAGGAATAGCTAGCTTCTTCACAGAATCGGGTTTCAGAATGCGAAATGGCGGTATTGCGTTATTACAGATTGTGGACATGTTACACCTATCAGAGTCACGGAATATTGGTGGTTAAGATTGGAGGGAATTTCACGTTGGGAAATTCGGCTCTGGTAGTAAATTGCGAAAATGGCAAATGGCAAATGGCGGGGACCGGCGAAAGCGGCCAGGCGTCCTATGATTAGCGATTAAGGATTAGGCCTGTCAGACCACTCACTCCCAGTCATAGTGGGCCGCCTCAGTGGAATGTCTAGGTGGTTCCAGCAAGTCAACCCACTAGACTCCCTATAAACCGGCTCCGGCTCTAGTTTAGTCGAATAAAATACGTCATTAGATAGAGGCTTAACTCTTGTCTACCTCTTACCAAATTAATAAGTAACGAATACTTAAACATATTCAAGTACCTAAGGTACCTAGGTACCTAATCATACCTTTTATGAGGTATCTCATCGTTCTGTTTTTATCTTTTTCAAGGGCCAAAATGTGTTCGGGTTGTCAGCACGTGGCAACTATATTTTCTTCCGTATTAGTCAAGGAATAATATAATATGGAATTAGAACTATCACCCGTTCTGTAAGTCGACGACAACAACCTCTTTATCTTATACTTTTAATCAAATTACATTTAGGAACAACCAGGATATACCCCAACTAGATCCACGTGCGAGACTCTTTACATACCTGAATACAGTAACTTACGATCTCTTCAGTTATGCGTACTATGACCAAACCTCCTTGGCGCCGTTTTAGCTTCAAAACTATTTTCTGGGGTTTGCATATATTAGTGTCGCTCTAATGGAGCGGTGACTAAGATTTACGACCGAGGATATTCATCCCTTTGATTTTCTATGGTTCCGGGGGATATCTCTTAGAAAATTCCCAAGAGGTATTGGTAGAATTGGATAAAGGGATCAAAAAACGCGCCCTCCATCATCTTAAATCACCCAATCATACTTAACAGCACGCACGTCAAACAGGATCAATAATGTGTCATCTAGATCTCTAAGCACCGATAACCGCGCCGACAACCGAGGGCCGGTGGAGCCTAAGTTTTTATATTAAATCAGTTGTGTTCCTTTGAGGAGGCTAGAATTCTATTATGGATTGAGCCTAGTTCGATTCTATTTCTAGGGTTACTTTCTGGTTGTAAATGGAGACATTGCGCCATCATCCCACTAACACCTTACGGAAGCCTTCATTAGTCCTATCACTTAAAGGTAATTGCGACGACCTTGGGAAGGATCAAAAGAGGGAAAATGGAATACTATAAGACACTAACTAACAGATAACTACTACGAGTATTGAAGATCTTATCAATTGAATGCAGTTATTACCTAGAATCAGCCAAGTTGTTTTATTCGTTGACCCATAAGGTCACGTTCGTAACAATAGAGGTCGGCTCAAACTCTAGCCTTACTAATAGGAGCCCAACTTCGTTTGATTAACTGACTCAGCAATGAAGTTTCAAGTATAAATACAATAACTACCAGAATTTGATATATTTTCGTATTAAGATGAGCGACGCAGCAAATAGACTGTATATCTTCTTGATAAGATATCACACCGTATTATATGATAGTAGTCCCTTGACCACATTGGAATTCAGGTTTCAAGGCGGTATGCCCATCGAGGTCTTCTAACTTTATACTAGTTATATCAATTGTCGTGGTCCTTTCTGGAAGAGTTTTATATAGTTGAATTTATTTAGCGTCGACTATATTTCAATGCTACAAAAAGTAATAAGAAATTTCCACTGTTCTTCTCGTCCTCAGTTTCGATTATAAATCACACGAATTAGTGATATGATGAGGATTTCATTCGCCCCTCGCTCGTCATTTACATAACGTCAAATATTAACTTGAACTGGAGTCCCCGGCATATTTAGGCGGGCGTATTCACAACATTTTCCTTGGCATTCAGGTCTTGAGACAATCCTTTAGCTGTCTCCTCTTTAACTCTCCGCTCCCTTTCGGCTCTCCCTTCACTTGCAGGATCATAGTACGCTATATATAGTTAGCCACATAATACAGTTAAAACTCATCAAGTATCTAATTATGTTCGACTTACGTTTCTCCCCGAAGACCGTTGTGCGAATCCCCCTTCGGGGCGCCTCATACGAGCCTGGGATAACTCGGTGAAGTACACATCTATTATCCCACATCGCTACACTGCCAACTTCCCACTTCCATCGGACAGAATGATCATCCGCGGAATGAAGGTGATATTGGAAGAAGTCAAGGAGCTTGTCGGACTCATATTTCTTGAGCTCGGCAAACCCGGTGACAAACCCGGTGTTTACGTTCAACGCCTTCAATCCGGTAACCGGGTGGGTCCTAACGGCCGGGTGATGCGAGTCAATAGGGGGGCGGTTCGGTCCAACGCCCCATAGGTCCAAAATTGTGTCATACTGGAGTCTTGAGGTGTGTACTGCATGTAAACCTTCGACAAATCTTTTCATCGCGTCGCTCAATGTGTCATAGAGACCGTAGCCGGAGACCCAAGCCGTGTCCCCTCCCACGGGCGGATGCTCTTCCATTCGGAGGAGAGAGTACGAAGGGGGGTTAACCTCAAATGAAGTATCGGCGTGCCAATCTCCCGAAGGCCACGGAGTATACTTGAGCAACTCACGGTGGTCCTCTTGGCTGCCCCGGATCACGACGTGTCGAACGTCCTTCTGGGCAGGATGTCGGTCCAAGGTACCATAATGCTCAAAGAGTTTCACTTGCCCGTCAGTAGTTAAATCCTGGTTGCGGAAGAAGACAACTCCACGTTCATTTACAAGTAGCGCAAGTTCATCGAGCTGCTGTGGAGTTAACTGGGAAAGCTGTACATTCTCTAAGACGGTGCCGATCGATTCTGTCAAGTCGACAGGCTTAGCGACCGAGAAAAGAGCCTTCTTCTCGGGGTCCGCAAATGTAGCACGGTCCTTGTCCGGGGTTATTTCTTCTCGGACAGACTCCGGTGGGACATGGTTCTTGATTTTCTCAGAGAAGTGCGGATGGATGGTGATTGGAAACCCAGAGTCCTTGGATATATGCTTCAGGGCTTCAAGTCCAGCCGACATTTTTCTAGTTTATGGTAGGAAGAAACACAATATCTTTCGTGGTAGACCCCAATGGTATACCAGAATACTATACTCTGCCCACTATTGCTTATATATATGTATTGGCTCTCTAGTTGGAGACTAATATGACGTGCGTGGCGCATCCCACCTATCACATGCAAGACTGGCGATAGATTAACAGATAGCTTACCACGAGGTTACGTCCATCGATGGCGTTAGGCACGCCTCAGATCACATCAGTCTTCATTATCCCCTTCGTCGAACCGCAAACTACTAAAACTCCCGATCAAGGGTTTTACAGCGATGGGGTACCAGGAATTTGATTAAAAACATGTCCATCTATGGGTAATAGATAGGCGACTCATATATAATAATATAAGTCTCTATTAAAATACTATTGCCTATAGAGCATAGTTTGTTGTATAAAACTCAACTTGCCACTCACTGAATTTTCAAAAGCTCCTGGCCGTAATACTAGGCTGAGATAGCCACCTTAGGTAGTGAATGGTATCAGTGGATTTAATTTGAACCTTCGTCTTTTCGTAGATCTTCCCCCTGAATTTCAACGTGACTCTCCAAATCGGATTTATTGCCGTCAACACCAAAGTCTTTGATCACCAGCCAAGCCGGTAGTATAGAAAGACCCCATAAACCAAAGTTTATATAAGGTCCACCAACGGCTGCAATGACGGGAATTGCATTTAATCCATAGCTGACAGCTTGCCAAGCTGATTCCGTTCCACGAAGTAACGCCGCAAGACGGATGGTTTCTTGCGGACTGGACGATAGTTGGCCAATAATGAAGTATGAGAAGTTATAGTTAAGCTGGAAGCCAGAAACTAGGAAGACGAAAACACCGAAAGCCCTTCCAAATCCGGGATCGTTCCAGTCGAAAATGGGTTGTGTTCGGCGATACTCAGTAACGTTGATCGTGAGCCACAACCACCAAGCACCTTGTAACGTCATGATCAGCGCGAAAGCGCGACGGGACCTTATCTTAAGAGAGATATGGTGCTGGTCTAGCCATAGCCCAAGGAGGTTTCCGCATATAACCGCTACAATTCCGGATAGAAATGACCCAAGAGCTCTTGCGCGCACACTAAACCATAAAGCGTTATAGGTGAAAAAGACGGCTTCCGAGTAGACCCCTTGACCTATCCACAGAACAATCAAGAGGAATTTCCTGGTGAAAAACGTTCTTGTCGTAGTCTTGATTTCTTGCCAGGGATTGTCGTAGATAACAAGTTGGACAGGAGTACCATCTCGGCGTTGAACCTTCGATGGTCGGTTAAGGAGTAGAGCAACTAGCGTCCCGCTTGCCTGAAGTGCAATGAATATGATATATACCGTGTAAGAGACTTTTCCAGCCTGGTTGCGATCTATGTTAAGCCCCAAATTGACAGCTCCTCCTAATATCTGCCCAATTCGAGTCCACGTTAACCAGTAGGCGACCATTCTTCCTCGGTTGCGCGGCTCAGGATAAGAAATGGCAATTGCTGCTTCTGCCGCCCAGAATATTCCAGCTGATACGCCACAGAAGGCAGCCCCAACAATAACAAGCCATTCGACACCATATCGGTTGTTGAGATATAGTCCAGCGCTGTACGG
Source organism: Daldinia grandis (assembly GCA_022432525.1). Taxonomy (NCBI): domain Eukaryota; kingdom Fungi; phylum Ascomycota; class Sordariomycetes; order Xylariales; family Hypoxylaceae; genus Daldinia; species Daldinia grandis. The sequence goes on from JAJKLB010000001.1 coordinate 3,420,392, forward strand.
GGCATAACCAATGGTGCCGACAAATAGGGCACCGGTGATTCCAATATACTTGACAACACTACTGGTCAACCAGCAAGATATTATCATAAGACAGAACGTGAGTGCATTCCCAGTATTAACGAGATAGGGCGATTGGGAACCACCAGCCCCGAGAGAGTTCATTGCTCCCCATAGCCCTGGCGCAGCAAAACTGCAGAGCCCGAGGATTGTGGCATTGTAAAACACCGATCGATACCATTTGACTATCGAACATTAGTTGGTACGTGACGACTTCGATATCTCCACGACTAACCTCTGATAGGCTTTTGTTCAGTGTTGCCAGGACTTTGAGGTGTTGTTTCCGCTACATCAGTCATGTTGGCAATCCAATGTATATCTAGGTACCTAGGTAGGTAAGTATTTACCCAGACAGTTAAAGAATCAGAAGTTCCTGACGAGGTGAGGCTTATTAAGAGGTATTTATTATCTAAACGTTCCCATGCTGATTCTAATCGGCTAGTACCCCCCAAAGAGACTTCACAGGACACTTACCGAGCAAATCGCGCCTTACCTTCTGGTTAACGCGTGATACTATGCAGATCTGAAGATAGATAAGCCTTTATCGTACAGATCGCCAAGGAATAGTAACTGATTTGCTTAATTTGATAGTCGTGGAACAATACGTATGCGCGCGGAAGCACGTCATCCAGCCCCTGAAATTGATCATCGACTCTATCCGATATCTGGGCGGCTTTCATCTCAACTTCATACTCTTCATCCGAAGCTAGTCCTGGTAAATTATAGTCTAATGCAACGCTGTGTTACCCATAGTTCTCGGTCTTTTATATGAAACAGTTGTAACATCCGAACTGAAGCCCAATAGGGGTTGGCTGGAACACTTGGGTACCTACCTAGGTAGGTAGGTAGGTCTGTATATTTACTGGAACTATAGAATATCATGCTTTTTTTTCAACGCCAGACTCTCCATATACCAATGGATAACCAGCCATGTACTCTATTGTATCTCCACTGCATAAGCCGTTGTCTCTTAAGTCGTCACGATGGGGTATCAATTTTCTTTATTTCGTGATAGGTGCCAAGGTAGTACATGGACCAATAAGACCATACTTAGATAATATACCCTAACCATATCTCATAAATCTGACATTTAGCTTATTATTATTCAGTTTGTTCGAGCAAGTGATTATCATCTTTATTCGTCCCCGAGTCTCTGAAAGACAACTGAAACTTGATTAAGTAAACTAAAAATACATTATTATTTTTTTTACAAACACTCTGAATGTATGAATGTCTGAGTGACACGTGACCGCAGGTCACGTGTATGTACATGAGTACATGTACATCTCACAGTCTCCGACTTATTGGTCGAATCAAGGCAGTACAAAGCCACATTGGTTTGTGGCGGTGCTCAAATGAAGGAAAGCCACTTTATATGCATTTACTGAAAAGTTAAACGGCGACGGACAATCTGCAGGCCAAGCGACCAACGTTCACGTGTTCATAATTCAAGAGTCGGAGATACCGAATTAGACATCGTTCAGTCTCGTTCCGTTCGGAGCTCCGAAAGTAAATAAAAAGGGCCACTCATTATTGTTACACAGTTTTCATCGTGAATCATTCCGTCGACCCCTATTTTCCGCCACTAGCTTTTGCCATAAGATTTAAGAAATTATGGCTGCCCAAGAAAAGAACCCAACCGAGCTCGAAAAGGCCTCTGGTTTAGCTCACGTACCCAAATCTGAAGAATTCGATAAGATGATCTCTGGGATGCTGTAAGCGTTTCCCTACTGACCAGATGGCATCATCATCTTTTATTATATCTGGCGGGTACAGGTAATCTAGAGAGCGGTTTCGCTAATAACACTCTATCACTTAGCTATGATGCGCATGATCCCGAGCTGTCTAAAATACGCTTCGACGCCCGGAGATGGATGCACAAGTACAACAACTACTTCCCTGATGACCCGGAAGCAGATTTCGATTCCTTAGCGGAAGTTCGGAAGAATATGCTTAAGCAATTCTTGGGTCATGTTGGGGATGAAGTTTTCATTGAGCCATCACTCGCCGTGGACTACGGCTGCAACATTCGTCTTGGGGATCGATTCTATTCTAACTTCAATCTGACTATTCTGGATTGCGCGCTAGTCACCATAGGAGATCGTGTTATGTTCGGACCGAATGTGTCCATCTTAACAGCTACTCACGAAACGGAGGTGCAAAGCCGCAGAGACGATGTCGAGTACGCCAAACCTATAACTATCGAAGACGATTGTTGGATAGGCGGTCATGTCGTGATCTTGCCTGGTGTCACAATTGGTCAGGGGTGCACTATTGCCGCTAGCTCTGTGGTGACCAAGAATATTCCGCCATGGAGTGTCGCTATGGGTGCGCCCGCACGGGTTGTGAAAAAGGTGACTCCTCTTGAAGCTCGTAGCTAAGAGGCCTTGACTGGCTCAATACCTAGGTAGATTTGGCAATAGACAGCATTCTACATTTTTGCCACCTAGCTATCATCACATGAACCCCTTTTGAATCATCCCATGTTATTGGTGAAAGATACGGTATAAGAGCTGTATATTGTATTGACTTAAACTATCAACTGTATGAGTGAGGAGGGAGGTCCTTCCTATATATACATTCCATGCCAAGATACCATGTACTGTACCTGAGAGTAGTACCTTGACCACTCATTTCAGCAGTTATATTATATCACCATTCCTTCCATTTATATTAGGTCGAAGTACCGAACATCTACACTCATACTATTGAAGACCCCAGGATGCACAGTCAAAATAGCATTACCATTTTCCTTCAGTTGCTTCCTATAGTCGGATAGATCTATCGGGAGATTTTTCAACCTCGGGTCCTCGAAAGTAATATTCCCTGATTTCATATCCATAAAGCCAAAAGTAGCTCTGTGAGCATGGGTGGTTAAGTAGATTTGAATATTTTCTGGAAGGGGCCCCAGTAAGCCCTCTCCGATGCGTAATCGATCAATGTAGGCTTCACCCATGAGAATAAACTGACCATCTGCCACAGGTCGAAGAATCATGAGTCCATTGCACCCGATTAGGACGCAAACATGGTCACCAACTTGGCTATGCGAGGGGACGATCCCAAAATATCCGTTACTACATCGTGCGAACTTTTTGCCCCCTATGATGCGAGATCGTTGGAGGAAATCGTATCCAGGGCTATCTGGTTTGAAAAGCTCAGGGTCATAGCATGACTCTGAATAGAGTTCCATTACGACCCTTTTGGCTTCTGTCAAACTTGGTAGCGTGATAAATAGGATATCAGTGAAATCGTTGGCAATGCACCCGCAAACCAGGGTTTTAGCATAAGTTTCCACCAAGTCATCCGGAAGCTGGTTGCCCTCTATTTGGCTCATATCATGGGTGCGTAAGAGTTGGCGATGGATATGGAACAAGTCTCTTAGAGTGGCCTTGGAAAGATCTGGAATGTGATAGACTTCCATTATTTCTGTAGATGTCACACCTGGCACGCGGAGTACTCCATCCACCGGGGATTCTACATGGGTACCCAGATTAGAGGATGCCAGAAACGGTTGTTGGCACAGTTGTCGAGCTGTTACCGCCTTGGACCAATTAGGAACCCAACTTGGACGTGAAGCATTAGGCTCGAAGTGACAGTCACGGAGTAGTGCGAGAAAACCAAACCTCCGGATCCATCTTAACGTTACATCTTTATATATCTCTATCCAAGACTTGCTATAATCCGGAACCGGACAACAGATCCTATCGGCCGGCGCCAAAAGCGACCTGATTGCGAAAATCCTATCTCTAGGGTCACGACATATGGCTCCATCAAAGTGAAGACGTAGCGATATCAGCGACATGCTCCTTCTTGGAAATATGAGTCCAGCTATGAAATGCAAGCGGTGTCGGAATTCATGGGAGTAACAGAATTCGATAGTGGGTTTGACGAAGAGGCATAGCAATGCTTTACGAAATGCAACCCAGCTCGTCTGTGCTGTACCACATTTCAAGATGGCATGGCTATTGGCAAGTAATATCTCCTGCCTGATCCAAAGCCGTTCATACCAGTGGCGATGCAATATGTGATATATTGCACACATGTCTCTTGTTGCCACCGGTAGGATACAGCTTTTATCACTAATCGTCGAGTCTGTGCAATACTTTGCCGGCCACATGTTTACGGGCTCCCAGTTGACATCAACTTGAGAACCGATATAAGACATAATGTTCATCGCGTGAGCACTATCGTTGTTTTCTTCGCCTAGAAATCCAACAACACGACTCGCTGATCGAAAGATTGGCCCCATTCTCATGACTTGTTGGCTCTTTTCAATGCTATTCGACTGGTTGATACATATTGCATCGGCCCACACGATTCGAGGCTCGGATGGTCGGCGTAGATATCGCAGGGCTATAGACAAATTCCGCGTTATGGGAAACAGAAAGGTCTTTTCCGCATCTGTTATAATCCTAACAGCTTCTAGATTATCTTCTGACCCCCACACGTAGGACAGAGCCTCATATGTTGGGGGATTGGCCTCAAGAAACTCGACGACAGTCAAACTAATTTTGATCTCGTCTTGCCGGTCTCCAGGATGGATGGTGGCTATTCGGATAAAGCCGTTCTTGGGAAGGGGATACTCGGCGTAAACAGACATAACTAGTATGGATTTCCAAACATTACAGTTTGATAGTATAGCTCAAGGAAGAAGTTCATAGTTAGCAACACCCAAGACTCAAGAACTTATTTTCTGTCATCCAACAAGGCTTGTGTAACCTGCATCATTACCTGAAATGAAACCCTCCATGTATGCCCAACCTCTTTGTTTACTTCTGATTAGTCACGATGCAGCCATTTGTACCTGTTATGTTCCATTTAAAACTTAATGGGCATGGATATGTCGGTACGTATTAAACTTTCGTTGATTCTAGCAATGAAATTTATATTGTCTTGCTGACTTACATCACTTAGATATGTAATTTTAGCCATCATATATTGATGTAGTCAATAGTACCTTTTTTCTTTTTGGGACTTAGTCCAAGCTATATATTGTAACTTGGGTACCTTTGTATTGGCCTTGAATCTCAAACATGGAACTTGGAAACGTGCTTGTTTGCTTCTCTCACAAGGTACAAAGGGTGCTATTTGTGGGTATTGACCACGACTCAGTCAACGTCGAGATAGGACTTAGCATGACATAGGATCAGCCAGCGGGGTATTTAGCGTCAGTACCTACCTAGGCGCTCTTTATGTTTCCCTCAAGACATTTAAAGATAACATCATTCATTTCATCGTTAATATATCCAAGTGAGAAAGGCCCATTAGTGGAAGATAGATAGCTACGTCTTGGTTCCTGGATATTCGAGTAATTTAACCACTTGCCATTATGGATACACCACCCCAGCCGATAACTCAACTTGTCTCTCATTTTCTTAACCGGTAAGCTGCACTAAATATTTATCGTAACTTAGTATAACTACTAAGATGTCCGTAAAGCTCCCGAGATAATCAAACTTTGGGATGGACTGAGCTTTGGAACAATGAAAAAAGCGGATTCTGGGATCGTATGGGCCCATCTCCCGCTCTTATCGACTGGATTGAATCGCAGTCCGAAATATCACAACCCTCCCCTAATTATCGACCAATTGTCCTCGTCCCCGTAAGTGAATCCCGTGAGAGAACAGTGAGATTCCATGTGCTATCATTCATGTGATTGACCTTTGCAATGGTCTGAATGGGACAGGGCTGCGGCAAAGGCTATGATGTTGTTATGCTAGCTCTCCACGGCTTCGACGTATATGGCTTAGAGATTTCACAGAAGGCTATTGAGATAGCAGAAGTCCATGCAGCAGCCCAGTTGTGCGAGCCGTCCAGCTATAACTTTGGCTCGTTAGCAGCAAGTCAATCAAGCTTATGCAGAGGAAATGCGAAGTTCATCCAAGGCGACTTCTTCGGAACCGGTTGGGAAAAGAAGGTAGTGACCAAACACTTTCAGGGCTTTGACCTAATTTATGATTATACTGTAAGTTATTCAACTCAGGGCAGCACTACATGGCGGTCTACTAAGTAGATGAAATGATGAAAACTTTGGCAAGAATAAAGGATACAACAATGATACTGATCTATGTGGTAGTTCTTATGTGCCCTCCCACCTGATCTCCGGAAGGACTGGGCTTCTCGCATGCGTGAGCTTATCTCTCCAGCCGGGGTACTTGCCTGCCTCGAGTTTCCTTTATATAAGGATTTAAGAGCTCTTGGCCCGCCTTGGGGATTAAAAGGTGTTTATTGGAACATCCTAGCTGGAGGTGGCGATGGTATCATCTCTGAAAATTCAAAACAAGAGACTGGGACACTAAAGGGGTCATTTCAAAGAGTTGCCTACTTCAAACCACCGCGATCATATGAGAATGGGAAAGGCACAGATATGTTTAGTGTGTGGAAACTGAAAGGCTAAAGGAGCTTAAATTGTCTTCGTAACGTTAGTAAGTATAGTTTTATAACATGAAGCTTGTGAATAGAGTCTCAGTTGGGACATATAAGTGAAACTGGATGAAATGTGAAAAGGGGTTCGGATTTAATTGTCATGTAGGACTGGCCATATCTCCGAGTTAAAGGTCTGTGCACGAAAGCTGACGTATTGAGCCAAGGCAGAAGAAGTCAACAACTTCAAAAAAATTCTCAATGTTTACATCGATTTTATCATTTCTGGGGGCCGTGCTTAAAAATCCATCAAACTGAATATCAAACTTGATATCTTATTATCTCATACTATTTGGTAGATTTATCTGAACTCTCGTTACGATGCATAGAATATGAATTTCTCGCCACCGCAGGACCCGCGAACTGGCATACATATTATGCCCCCTGGTGCCTCCTTGTAAAACTTAGAACGTTGGGGGCCAAGCGCCGCTCTATAAGACCTTAAATACACCAAGATGGGGGGCCAACAGAAGAATAAGCAGCACTGTTGGGAGTGTCGCCGACGCTGCTTGGTCTGTGATTTCACAGAACCCACATGTCAAAGGTGTTCCGCATCGGGGATCGAATGCCCAGGATACGGTGATGTGAAACCAGTAAAACTCAAGTGGCTCGCACCTGGAAGAGTCATATCTCGAGGTCGGAAGCGGAATAAAACACCATCTAGCGAAGTTGAAAACGGATTGGCCAGGGCCATGGCAAGGCGGTTACCCAGCGAAACGGTATCAAATGCTCATGTACTCATCCCACGAGTCGAGATAAAAACCGAAGTTTATGCTTTAGCTGAGTGTATCGAGTACTGCAAGTAATTAATCAATCAGTTAAAACAATTCGATGCTGATGGACTGACCTGAATCGGTTAGTTAATTCTTGCATATACCAAGACCTACTCCCCCTCCGTGAACTCGGAGATAATCCTCACATATACCCTCTTTCGACTAAGCACCTTCGGGGGGCCTCTTGGGCCCCGGATTATCTACGGCTTGGTATGATCTGCATGATACTAGGTCATCGAGTCAATCGTATGAGGGGCAGTCCTGGGTCCAAGGGGTTGATTGAGAAGTTTTATCTTTACTGGGGCCTTGCCATTCGCTCTCTTAGGGATCATCTCGACATAGAAGATAAGCGTAAGGGCGATACCATCATCGCTGGAGTACTAACACTTCTTCTCGTGGACGTGAGTTAATCACCCATGTTATGGTATTGGCAATTTGTGATGCTAAACTACCCATACATCATTAGGTTCAACTCGGCACTTCACTTAATTGGAGGTGTCATCTCGAGGGAGTCTACGAATTAATGATGCTGCGTGGCGGCATTCAGAAAATTGCTAGATCGGAAGTTTTAAAGCCACTATTGCGTTGCCTCTGGGTGTATGTGATCCTAACAATCACCACGGATGGAATAAACACGAACACTGACCTGAAACAGTCTCGCTGTGATTGGAAACACAACCTGCCCTGCATCAGATCTTTCAAAGATAGGTTCGCAGCTTGATACAACTGATTTCTTGCTAGAAGAATTTAGTACAGCAATGTCCCCTTTTCACATGTGTCCTTTGCCTCTATTCGCCGAGATTATCAAGGTCAACCACCTTCGAATGCGGGCCGCGGAATACATCAGCACCGGGGCTGATGAGCTCTCACACGAGGCGTATAAAATACTACAGCGTGTTCACGATTTCCTGCCAGAGGAATGGGCCGATTCTAAACGCTCATCTGAAGACTGGGTGCTTATCGGTAGTGCATACCAGGCTTCTGTGGCGATTTACGTTATCTTGTCTCTGCAGAGCCTGTCCGTTCTCCATATGACATCTGAGCTAAACGCTTGTTGCAGAATGCATGGCGAGCTTCTACAAGTTCTCATAAACAACGGGTTATCATCTCCGAGAGCCCAACGTTTTATGCTTTGGCCTCTAATCGTATTGGGAGTATATGCTGCTCGTAGCAGTTCAGAAGTGCGTGCATTCGTTGTAAGCAGACTACCGGAGCTCAGTCGCGATCTTGGAACTTCCGTGCCATTGATGGTTGAACGTGTGCTTGAGTCATTTTGGGACTCGGGTGAGAATCGCTGGGATGCTTGCTTTAACAAGCCGTATATATTTACGGCGCAGATTGCAATCGATACCAACGGCTTGCCCCATACTACTAGATCAATAAGTTAGGAGTGATATAATATCTGAAGAAATCAAATTAATACTTGGTAATTCTATATGCGAGGCTGTGGGGAATTGTAACTTGGCAACCGTAAGTAAACTATATGTTAACCTAATGAATACCTCTAGGTTATATACTTCTAACAAATAAAAACCACAATCCTCAAGCCGGCCTTTTCTATCTCCTAATCCAAGAACCCGGCTTCCAGTTAACCCCTGAGCCGGCCATGGGCATTCATTATAAACATATTTAGTTCAGGGTTGGCCCCCAGATAGAATATTGCCTATATCGCCCACTCTCTATGAAAGTTATCAAGGCAACTCCATAAATAACGCCTTAAATTAATTACCACCACTACCCAAAATATGTCATCGGCCGGCTATAGTAGCTAGGGATACATCTCTAGCCTTTAGTTCCCAGAGCCCGGGTATTGGTGAAGCTCTTCGAATCCTCGGGTCTGTTTCTTCTTGCGGAATAAGATGCCGAACGTCAATACATTTGCCGTCTTAGCCAGAAGTGGCCTGTCATCTGAGTCCTCCTCTCCATGGACTTCAGTCCCGTCGTGTGAGAGATAGATGTGGTGTTCCGTCGGCAGAAAGCGACAGGGGTTCCACACGTTCCATATAACCGAGTTGATGAGCATGAGGGTCGCTTCGAATATATAGAAAAAGGCCTCATACCGCAAGATGGGACTCAGGTTTCTAAGGGCCTCGATATTATCGAGGTCCACGTTCGTATTTCCCGTATGCTCTACCATTCTGTAGATGCACCGTACGAGAATCAATACCATACTCACGTATAATGTTCGGAGGAGAATCCCAACACTCTTGACTTGTACATTCGCTCTTGAGCATCGCCTATGGAAGAGACCGGCAAGGCAGATAAAGATGGCAATGAGACAGAGCTGGATTATGAGGGCTGCTATTGTCAAATTACTGCCCAGAGATTGCGTCGTACTCGAAGATGACGGGTTCGAAGACAGTGCTACACCCAGAGAGTTCAGTGCTTCAACAAGGCCCATGAGACCGCCGAATATAGTTAAAACTCTAGCAGGGGGGAGGGGTGCACACCAGGGCACATAAGAAAACAGGCGACCGAGGATGTGATAGTTGGCAAGTTCCAGAAGTGGACTATGATAGCTGATCAGCGGGAACCATAAGCGATACGCCAGCAAGGCTAATAAACTTACGGGCATACGAAGATGAAGACTTGACTAAAGATGAATATCATCAGAGGCACTTTCGTAGTCACGCTATACATGTAGTTATAGGCTCCATATTCGCGCATCGCGTAACCGACAGTGAATAACACTGCGCAGATGGGGTGTAGGCCGATCAACTTAAAAGCTTTGTAACGACTATTATAGCTGTTAGGGGGCGATCGAGTTTGTTTTAGATGAGTATACTAACTAGCATTGCCAAATATGGAATGTAGCCGAGAGGGCATATGCGATGGCAAAAAAGATCGGTGCGCCTTTGTCAGGAGCATAGACGTACAAGCTGTATAAGACTAGGTGAAGCTGTGTTAGCAGGTAGTTTACCCCTGATTTAGGGTTGTATAATTCTTACTAGGTTCTCCAGCTGCCATCTTGGAAGGGCGGAATATTAGATAGCCGTAGTAGAAAGATATATGAATAAATGGCAGTTGAGGACATATATATCGAAGATATAGGATATATCCTCCTTATTTACTTGTTTGCAAATCCGAGTGTCTAACCTCTTCGTTACTGTTCAATGAAGACAAGACGTCCATTCTAAAACGAAGAGGAACAGACAGCTTTATTAAACATTATTAAAGTCAGGAATCGGAGAGAAGTAATTAGAGAGAGAGAGAGAGAAAACATTGATGGCGCCCCTCGCAGCCTCATCTAACGCCTACTAGGACGTAGCCATCGTCACTTTGTGAAGCACAGCGCTTAACCCAAATAGGATAATAAAAATGCCAAGAAATGGGATCTGTGGATTTCCTCCAGACCCCCGCAATGGTAGTACGTGTGCACTAACCCCGGATAGGGCAATCCAGATGCCAAGCTGGGCGGTATGTCGACTCGGAGCTGTCCGAAGCAAATTCAAGCTGAGGCGAAGCGCACAAACGGTAGTAGGCAGCAGTAAAAGAAACTGGATGTTAGGCTATTCAGCTATATCACCTACGTGCGCATGGTCTTCCAAGCCGTTTCATTAGCTTGGGTATCTGTGTTACATTTTTTAATGGTGATGCTAAGGAGAAGAACAATGCGCTGAGGCAGTCAGTATTATGCATATTGCCATATGACACGATTAAAGCATAAAGGGGTAGTTGATATGCAATTCTCCAGCAATAACATGTTGGATATTGGTAATCTTCTTCCAGTGACCCCTATTCTTTCGTTATACCTTGAGGTCTTCTTATTAGTGCTTACTCGCCGGGACCGATGTCCAAGATCCAATAATCGTCACCCAATCTCGTGTGTCGCCCTTAATTCCATGTTAATATGTCCACTTTTTCCGGGACATACCCGCCGGGTTGCGATACTATAGTCGGAAGCGGACGACAACTCAAACGGGGGGTCCGTTGCTTGACGTTCCCATAGCCCTACCGAATTCATAATTGCAATATCTTACTCGAATTGGGTAAGATGAATGGGGTTTTTGGTAGCTTTATTACATACATACAATATTTCCTAAGTCTAGAAGTATATATACATTTAACCGGTAACTACCCTTCAACAGGTAGTTTGAAGTTCGATACTTAATAGTCAAGGTAGGGTGGCCATAACTTGCATCTAAGCATAGACTATCACAACACAAACAGATTTTATTCTGTACTAAACCCGTGATTCTTCTACGGAGCCTTCATAAATACCAACCTACTTTCACCAAGCGGCTTATCTGGAAGGCCAGAGTGTTATAATTGGTTCCGGCCAGCTACAACGTCACTAGTTAAAAATACTCGAATAAGAGCCAAGTATAACGTTCCAGAACCTTGTAACCCACATACAGAACGCTCAGATAAGAGAGCCATAGCCACTCTACTAGTCCTACATGGAAAAAACCCTTGAAACTGGATTCCCACCTGTCTTATTCACATAGTGGTTAGACTTTGTCTAACTCTAATAGGTGTCGATTTTCGTAGAAGTGCCGAGATTATGACCGGGTTGGAAAGGGCCGTCTTCTAAATCTGTCGGAGAAGTCTTCGGTCCGTAGGTCTATTTCGATCCAGACACGGCACTATTGACGATTAGAAGGGTGGAGTGGGCAGCATGACCTAATGTACCCTTTTCACCCTTAACACAAGGAGTAAGAGTCCTAGATATTCCGGGCATGAATGTCTCCCAGTTGTCAAAGGCACTAGAGTTACTAGCCGTATTCCGAAAAGTAGAAGAAACAACGGCCCTTTTAGGTTGTAGTGCCATCTTGACTTCTGATATCTAGGGTCACAATATGTAGGATAATATAGGATTCTATGTGATGAGGCCTAAATAAACCCCCTCCACTAAGCAAACTCAATCACGCATATAAGACTAATACTTGTCGCCTAACGCCAATGATTATATACAATATCCAAAGTTGCAAGCCTGTATCCCCCACCCCCTATTCCACTACTCGAAATTTCAAACTCACATCCTCCCCCAACAATCTCCACCCTCCATAACCTAGACATCGATATACGTCTCCTTGCAAATGCTCCTCAGATGTACCAGGTTCCCCAGCTCGTCACAAGTCGGCGGCTTACGGTCAAGCGCATTAGCACGCTCTCTAAACTCCCTCTCAAGCCTCTGCGCCTTCTGCGTCGAGTTCAACCTCGTCACCTCGCAGATATTCAGGTAAGCCAAGTCGTTCTCGCAATATTCCACCGAGCGCCACACGTACTCGAGCTCGTCGGCTTTGCTTCGGATGGCCAGCCCCATGGATTTTGGCCTGTCGATCCGGTACTCGTAGTCGTAGTATACTGTCGTCTCCCGCCCGGTCTTCTCATCTACCACCTTTTCTAATCTCACGTCTAGCAGTTTACCGTGGGAGTTCAACCAGCTTTGGCCCTGTGAGCGAGCTTGGGCTTTCTCCGCCTCTACCCGCCGATATATCCCTACGTCGTCGAGGTCGCGTGTCAAGTTATTTGCCGCCGCCACCACTTCCTCGGCGAACTGGCGAATTTGTGTTATTTTGCCAAACTCTGCAAGAGTCTGTTGCACACGATCCTCCAGTAATGTGTTTTGGAATGCCTCTTTTTGGGGGTTCTTCTGCCACGTGTCGTATCTTTTAAACTCTCGCAATACCCCATCAATGGTCGACTCTATGTCCCTCCTGCTTATTATTGTTCCAAAGTGGAGGGCTTCATACGTCTGGTGAATACCTTGGCGAACCATCGTACCGTTGCTAGTCTGGTCCTCGTCGCGGAGAAATTTCACATAGTATTCAGCGCAAGCCCGTGCAACATTGCCGCGCAGTGCACGCTGATAGTTTTCAATGTCTTGCCTTTTCGACCTGTTCGTGGTAAAGACGTTATATAGTGTCTTCCGATATAACCGCGAGACGAAGCTAGAAGATGGGAGATCTCGTAAGTCCAATGCGGCACTTCCGAGCCAGTCGGCTCTCTCTGGTATTTTACTAAATGACTCGTAAATATTATCGAGTTCGTCGAGCTCTGATGCTATTTTTCTTGCGCGTGCGATAATCATATCTACCGCTTTCCCAGTCGCAGCGAGCACGTCTAGTTTTTGCCCCCTAGAAACCGCACGTAGATGCCTTCCTGCCAGCCTAGATTTACGGTGTAGGTGCACAAGTGTATTATATCGAGCCACAACATGGGTTCGGACACCCTCCCACCTCCCGTCCTGGACGTAACTCTCTCCATCATCTGGGAACAGTGAGGAGGCGAAGTAAGTCGGTAGTTCCTCTTGGTGAACATCACTTTCGTTTTCGTAATGCCACCCCGGACGAACTGATAGCAACTGCGGCAGGTGATAGTTGACAGTAAGATTGATAGCCTCAAATAGGCCCTCGACAAGCGTACCGTCGAACCATACCGGGTCCTCCGGTACAGTAGAGGCTCGCCGATGTGTCCACCACTCTCTAAACGTAGCACCGTAGAAAGGAGACGACAAAGCTGGGCTTCCTTCTGTCGCCTTAGCCGCGCGCAGATAATAATTAGTTCGTATTGCCGGGTTCTGCACAATGTGCATATATCGGTCAAGTACTTCTATGATTGTTGTTGGGGATACGATCTCCTCTTTAACTCTTGCATGGTCTACGGCGTAGTAAGGCCGTACTCTACCGTCTTCCCATGTCTCCTTTTCTGGCCATCTTGATGTAAAGGGGGCCGAATAGCTGAAAGACGTGAGATCAGCACCAGCGCACACCAGCAGGGACATAAATAAATAACCCAAAAGAAATGGCATTTTTTATGCAGTCCTGAATCCTTAGAGGTTAGTGATACTATAAATTATCTCACAAGCAAGATAGAAAAAATCTCCCATATCCTGGATTCACACTCTCTAACCGGATATGACAAGCATCAAGAATTAACGAGCGTTATGAGAAATTTCAAAAGGAATGGGGTTAATAGCTTTAATTGGATGCATTGTCCAATTATAAGTACCGCATTCGGCGCATTCACGGTATTTCCATCCCACGAAGCCAGCGTAAGGAACAAAGCAGAGGAAAAGATGTATAATTACAAAGACTAAAATAATGTGCTGGGTTATCACACCTTTAACTAGTGCAGTTTCCGGTAAAGTCCGCATAAGACAGCTGAAAGATAATGATCCGGAGTATGGCGGATTTTACTAAAATAAAAATCAATATTATAAGATTAGCGCATGAGACCAGGGGACCACCAGCACTTGACGGAGATTCTACAGTTGTGCGCATAAGCTTCAAGACAAATCACGTACTTAGCACGTAACAAATGTTATTGCTAGGAGAAGTTCCAATGGTTCTCAATGGTTATTATTAGGTACCTCTTTACATAGCAGAGAAGACTCAGTCCGTCTGACCTAAAGTAACTACTAAGCTAGATTGGTCCCTTGATCCAACCTTAAACCAATAGCTCCAGCGAAATTAGTCTATCATGGTCCATGGAACTTTTTTCGAGATGCTACTTCGAAGCGGTCACTCATAAGTACCTCCCAATCCACCTAGGTAGGTACCTAACACCGGTATTCTCAAGAGTTACGCCGTGCTTCTTCCTCTTCTACTTCATCGGCCCAGCTGAGAGGTGCGGATGATTCGGGTGTGCAAACCTTCGGCTCCTTACTATCTGTGGAACTTTCATCGGCGATGCCCTCATCTTCACTTTGCTGTCCCTTGGCTGTGCGAGAGAAGACAGAATTTGATCCGATGATTGTGCCGCTGGGGCGCTTCTTACCTCTGCGCTTCTGAAGGCTTGCTGGGATACCCTTCTCTCTGGGTACCGGCTTGGTCGACTTGTTTGCAGGTTTCTGCTCCGTTACCAATTTCTCGTCCTCCACGGGTGTAGGAATATTCTTTGGCTGGCTCTCGATCTTACTCTTAGAACTTTTGTTGAGCTTGTTCTTGGTTGTAACGTCCATCCATCCGTCACTATCCTTACGGCTTTCCGGCGCATTTTCATCTTCTTGAGCAGGAAATACTGCAGGTCCTGGAGAGTCGACTCGTAGCGAAGACACGTTGCTACAAGGGGTGGTAGTACGGTTTCCACCTGGCTCGGGATTTTGGGTTTTCCAAAAGATTAACTGAGTTCGAATTTGGCCGGGTGGCTCATCGACTTCATCGGCTGGAAGATCCACGGGTTTAGGACGTTCATCTACTACCTTGGCAAAGGTGGCGCCATCCATGATATTCACTGATTCATGTACTCCTTTAGATCGGTACCTGCCATCAATCTTTCCAACTTTGGATTCTTCTTCGCTTCCTTGGTGCTGGTCCCCTTCTGGATCGCATATCTCATCGTCCTCTTTACCGGAAGTCAAATTTTCCTTGGTAATAGTATGCATCACACTATTAACTTCGTTTCTATGGTGCGAGATAGGAGAAAGTCTGATGATAGAAGGATCAAGTTCTGACAAGGTCTTGAGATTTGAGGTAGCATTCATATCCTCCTGGGTCAGACTACGAATGGCATCGGTGGATCGCGTGGATTCAATAGAAGATTCATCCTCGTGGGTCTCCTGGGTATCATTGACCGGCTTCGGGTGATCCTCTATTTGCTCTGCAATGCACTCAACGAGTTTCTTGGGATTCTTAGCGGGGTCATCCAGGTTCACATCATGATTGTCCGTGATAGGATGATTAACATCAGTGATAACATTATCAACCTGGCTCATAGATTGGCTAGTCACAGTGATAGGCTGATTCAGTCCTTTGATAGGACGATTTCCTTTGTTGGGATGCCAGTATGCCTGCTTAGAAGATTGATTGTCTTTCTGAGGCTCGGACTTCCGAATATCGCCTGCTAGGTGTATACGCTGGCCGTGGGGTTCAGTATCAGTCTGCTTCAACACCTGCCGGGGGCGGTGGAGTGATTGTAGATCCGGTGTCTGCGCAAGAATTTTGCGGTCATCCTGACGATCATTGATACAACCCATCATAGTGGACCCAAAAGGTTCGGTTTGCTTTGTAGCCATGCGGGTAAAGGCTTGATCACTACCAGGGCCATAGACTTGGCTAATAGAGATAATTCCTGTATGGATGGAGTCTCGTAATTCAGCATTGTCGCACTCAAGTTTCGCAATTAGCTCATCCTTAGCAGCCGAGTCATCTTCATTTGCCTGGGTAGCAGCGGTAATGGAGCGAATGTTGTCCTTTAACATCGCAGCAGAATTCTGGAGATCTTCAATCTGTATGTCTTTACCAGCTAGAGCGGCCTTTGCTTGAATGAGGTCGCCATTTTTGCGAGATAGATCCTCCTGCAAGGTCGATATAGTCGCTTTCATGGAAGCGAGTTCAGCATTGAGATTAGCCACATCCTGGACGCCTCTAGCCGGAACTGTATCTAACTGTTGCGAGCCAGGCTTCTCATTCACCAGCTGTTTCGCAGCTTGCACCTTCTGGAGGTATTGAGCTTTAAAGGTGAAAGAACTAGAGACCGAAGACTTAGTGGAATGGATAGGCGGCGCCTTCTGATGTTCGTTTTGGTCTGATCGGGTGATTTGATTCTTCTTGTTGTCATCTTTGGGTTTGAACGTCATCCTCTTATTTGCCGATGAAGAATTAAGAGCGGGATCATGATAGTTATCGGTCTGATTCTGGTTCTTGTTCTTGTTCTTGTTCTTCACAACATTTGCCCACGATGAGGCATAGGATGAGTTATCCCCGCGGGAATTGGACGTACTATCCATAGCTTGGTGTACTATAGAATGGCAGTTCCTAAGGATTGTTAATTTTGGGGAGGATGAGTATTATTCACTATCAAAGCTTACTGTTGAAGGGGAAATTAAAACAGCCAGGGATTGAATGAACGATGCCGGACTACTGTGGTTCTTACGCAGGTAAAGATACCTTGGGCAGATAAGACAGCAACTGGGGAGGTTAGCAAAATAGAAAGAGAGATTAGAAAAATACAGAGAAGCAAATGCTAGCCAACGTAGACGAAGCGATATTAAGGGGCTCCCAAAATCAAAGGGGGAACGTTACTATATGCACACCAACATATGTATAGTTCATGACTTACTTGAGTAGGAGGATCTTGTTCCTTGGTAGTAAACGTGGAGGCTAGGGAGAAGTACCAAGGCAGCAGCCTTGTATTGATAATATCAATAGTGGATGTACAGAGGGAAAAGGCCAGCTGCTGGAGAATGTGGGTAGCTGAAAGCTCAGTATTTCCCCAAGCAGAGGAGTTTCTATCGCGTTCTCAGAGGAAGTAAGATAGCTGGGAATCGAAGGCATGCAAATATTGACGGCGGGAAGGTCGGCGATGGGGCTTGCTGAAATGAAGTAGTGGGACAGAAAGAACTGTGGACGGCAAAGTAGACCTGCAACTCTTGAGAATTGAGAGAAGAAAGAATAGATGCCTAGCGACCGCGGAACTGGTTGTTGTAGAGAGGTAGAAATTAAAGAGAGAAGGGCTGAATGAATTGAAGGAGCGAAATCCTGATATGTATCCGCGGCGGCAGGGCAGGCAGGTACGCCCTCCTAAGCTACCACAGCAACAAGCACCGGAATTGATCGCACCTACCTTACCTACCTGAATGCCTCATAGCAATGCAGGTGCTTTCAGGTGCTTTGCGTATCTACCAGGTACCTAAGTAATGCATGTAGTCTGTTAGACAGCTAACATTAGGGCAACGCCGTATGACTCCCTAATTTGTAGACAAATATCTCCTTTAGAAATAACTAGAGGTATTTCAAAACATCATACCAAAGGTACACATGGCAAGCGCTAGGATTCTCATTCGGATTCATAAAGGGTCATCTATGTATTACGAGCTATTACAGGAACATGTAATTAATTGGCTGTAGGGAAACTAAAGCACTGCTGTTGTCGTGTTGTCGGATGATTAGTGAATGGTTCAGTTTGATCTTAACCAACTTAACTTAGGTACGTTAGATCCCTAGCTACAACAAGACATCCATGCTGTCAAGACATAGGCAATGGACAATAATTGATAGTAATTCTCATCTTGTTATAAATCCGAGCTGTAACAACTACCTAGTAATGCTAAATAGTAGGCGACCAAAGATGTAGATCTCAAAATGAAACGACGTCGAGACGGAAAGCAACTCGAGGCCGAGATTAACGACGGATCCTTCTTTCCCAAGAATGTTTACTCTGAGAGGCATCCATTACGGCAAAAAGCCGCAGTGACCATTGCACGATATCCCAAAGGTGGAAAGATATCAGCGGTCTGAATGCTCTGGTTATCTGAGGAAAGAAAAAAGAAGGAAAAGAGGAAAAGAGCCGCGTTCACTTCGCGATGAATTTTACTTTGCGGGACGTTTGTGTGCACGGACCCTAAGATCACGTGCTTTGTGACTAAGATGTGAGACACTTTGGTACTTCGCTACTTCTTTTAGTTGCCGTGGTCATCATAGATCATATGCTATTTGATTGGGCAAATTAAGAGCCGAGGATAGACGTGGGATTGGCCGCAATTGGTTTTACTATGTAGACTTCCTCATCCCAGAATCAATTATTCATTCATTCAACCTTTCGCTATAGCAAAACGTCTGGTGAGGGCATCAACGCTTGTCTTAGGTCTTTAGTCAAACGTAGCTCTACTAGTAAGCATAAGGGCCCTATTCAATTTATTGTAGCGACCTAATACCCTTACTTATACAATTTCCAGCGCCGTCCGAATCCATAGCCAGTTAAAGAATTTCCGTCGCATACCAGTATCCTAATATCCCACCAGAACGATGAACGCACAAAGAGTTGGCCTCCGGGCTCTACGGCAAGGTACTATACCACAGTCCTATCTCATTTACTTGAGCTTTACCTAGAGTCCTTTTCCTGGTGCGATCACGACTTGCGATAACTTGCCAATTCATCCCTCTAGTTATCTAGAAACGTCATAGATCAACTTTGCTAACAAGCAATTACTTAAATAGCCGCCGTCAAGAAGCCCAACGCCCTCTTCTTCGAGAACCTCCCTCGTCTTGCCCTAAGTACGAATGCCTCAAACCTACAGATCAGGTACGTCCCTTGTGGTCCGAATACTATATTCAATACCTCTCCAACTGTTTCACATGCTCCGTGCAAGCCACTCTTTCGCCAATCATTGATTCCCAAGTCGCATCATAAAAATATCTCTTGAGAACAGTATCAGTTGCAACCCCGGAGAAACTGTAGACAAGGCAATATTATCTTGAACTTCATACTAACTACCTTAATACTATAGAAGCGCATCGACCCAAAAGCTTTCCGAGACCGACGCCCAATCCTTACTCGCCGCACAACGACGCCAGCGCCCTGTAGCCCCCCATCTAACAGCCTACGATTATAGCCAGACGTGGTTCGGTGCCTCGATCTGGACGCGTATCACCGGACAGTCCCTCAGCGTGTCCTTCTACGCCTTCTCCCTCGCCTACTTGGTTGCTCCCCTGACCGGTTGGCACATCGAATCCGCCACTCTAGCCTCAGCGGCCGCCTCCCTTCCTTCCGTCGTCCTTACTGGCCTTAAAACAATTGTTGCCTGGCCCTTCTTCTTCCACTTCGCAAACGGTTTCCGCCATCTCACCTGGGACATGACTTATGGGTTCAAGAAGGCAACTATCCAGCAGACCAGCTATACCGTCTTGGGCGCCAGTTTAGTCGCGACCCTAGGTGCTGTTTTCTTACTATGATCCGTCTGAGCTGCTACAAGAATAAATGTTACGGGATATGCTGGTATGGACAGTGGCTGGTGTGTTCGAATTAGGGGCGTTAATTTGTATAGGCTATGAAAGGGTTATTAGAGTTAGTCTTTCGCCCATTGGCGAGCGGTTAAACCTGATGGAAACCTGTACGAATCACTGATACGTGGATGCTGCCTGGAATACAAGATGTATATTCCTTTTCTACGTGGTTTGTTTGCCGCTATTCACAGGCCACATGTGGAGTATTTAAATATAATAGTCTTCCTCGCGGCGAACCTAGCCAGCCATGCAAGTGTCACAATCTCCGCCGCCTATCCCAAACCAGCAGTGCCAAAACGCCATTCACCTCTTAACAAGGGTATCAATCCAGACACCTGATCCCTAAAATTGTATTGTAGTGTAGCACTATCGATAAACCGAGTGTGTGCTTGTAGCATTCTTCCAAATCGCTAGGAGGGACTAATCTACTGGAAGTCGCGTGCATCCAAGATAGCTTGATTCAGTTTGTGGTCACCTAGGGCGGCAACGCGCTGGCCAATAATATCGCCTAGGAATGCCTTAATCTGGCTGGCCTCATTCTCGCTGGAAAATCCATTCATGCCATTAGCCAGAGGGACATCTTCTTCCGTTAAGAGCTGAATGACCTTCGTGATGACACCAACTAACGCCTCAAATTCAGCATTAGAAACCTGCTCGTTCTTCTGCCGTAGGGGGACGAGCATCGAAGTTTCGAATTCTTTGAGGTTGCGCAGTAGAAGAACCTTAACAACATCGGCACCGCCTGCCGCTCCAAGGCCGCACACCGCGCCATACCAAACAGCCGGTGGGAGTGATGGGTTAAGAAAGTTCTTGAGACATGTGCGAACGAGCTTTGGACGAAGCATCTTATTAGTGTCGGAATATCTCCGAGCAAGCTGTCCCACAAGCGTAGCTGCAAATTCCCTTAGACTATACTGCTCCTTCAGTGCGTCAATTCCATTCTCGGCACCGATCTTGCGGCCCAGTATGCATGTGAGCACCGGCGCACAGAGAGGGCTGGCATATGGCGAGAGGAAAAGTCGATCGTTGTTGATCAAAGCGTTAGTAAGTTCCATCATCTGTCGTAAGACGAAGATGTCGTCTAGGTGGTGTGTGACTTGGGTGGAGACGAAGTTGACAAAGTATGGAACAAGCTGATGGATGCTTGGTTCGGAAGCAACGGACTCTAAGGCAGCTTCGCGCAATCGTTGCACTTCGATGTCCGGGCTATCATCCATCAGGGCAGCCTGGATCTTCTCGAAGTACAATACGAGTTCTTGAGACAGGATGTGCTTAACTGAAGGTTTGAAGTTGGGATTGTCCTGGCCAGAAAGGGCGGCAAGTGCGGGATTAGCGCCAGGTCCTTTGGATAGAAGATCTTGCGCCCGTGACTCGGCTGTTGTGGGATTTTCCAGGGAATTAGGCTGCACGCCCTCGACAGACAGCCAATGCTCTATAGGTGCGTAGTTAGTATTTATCAATATTTATTACGAAGCTCAAGTTATATCTTCTAGCTTCCAGACTTACTAGTAAAAGTTGTGTCCCGGGGGATCTTGGGCAATGGTGCATTAATGAGCTTCTCAAAATCCACCTCTTCATCTTCCACGTAGAACAAAGCTTGTGGACCCAGGCTGGCCTCGCCGTATCTGAGCGCTCGTGTAGAGTCATAGCCATACAATGGCTCCACATCGAGAACTCGCAATGCTTGTGAGACATCCTGGACGGTTAATGTAGTACGCCTTGCAAGTCGCATAAATCGCAGGGCCTCGACGATGACTTGGCCAACCCGATACTCGACGTCTTGAGAAAGTGTTCGTAATCCTTCATCGCTCAGCTTAAGGATACCAACTGATTCTGCAACATCCCTAACGCTTTCTTGGTTCCATAGCAGTCTTTGCTCTTGGGCAGGTCCTTTGCTTGAAGCATCTTGGACAGAGGCACGGGCATCTCTATTTGCCGACATTGAGGCTGGCGGATTCACCAACAGTCAAAAAGAATCACCTGATGGTTCCTATATGTCGAGGTTTGAAGACGATATAGATACGTGAATTGACCCAAAAGGCGATCAACGACTTGCGTTGCTGATGATTTTTAAGACAATGCGTTCTCGCGGGTTATGTATGTGCGGGTCGTGCCAGAAGCTGGTTGGTAGCGAGAATGCGACACCACAAAGAATAAGAACCCGGGAGAGAAGACGGCTGCTTATATAGTTTTGAAGGGATATAGGGTGGTTGGGAGTGGCTAACCACCTGAGACTTTGATCAGGCGTATTCAGGCGTATTCAGGCGTATCAGTAGCACCCTTAGAAGGGACCTAATTTATTCTTCCTCGAGAATGAGTCCGTGCAGCAAATCAGAACAATAATCCGATGGCTAAAGGTGACTTTAATGCGGCAGTTGATTTAACTACAATGTGCGACTTGAGTTAATGATTTGAAAACGCCGCCTAAAGATGCACCAGGCTTTGCAAAACTTGGAATTAGCCCTAGCAACGCGTACGATACGCCAAACAGTGAAATCGACCTCAAGGCAGGGATGCAACACCACAATCAACAATCGGTATGTGACCCAGAGCCAATCATATGCCTATTTGATGCGCATTTAGCTTACAGAGATGAAAGAGTACTCACTATGCTTTTAGATATTTAGCAGAGGAGAAACAGACGAAATTAGATAAATTGGACGAGGCTACATGAGTTTAATGTTCGAAGAAGTGATGAAAGTAAAGGAGCTTCTCAGCCTTGAACTTAGCAAGTGGTCGAAAAGTGAAGTGGAGCCCTTCCCCCAATTGGTTGAAAGTACCCAGGTACAGGCTTAATCAGAGTGGAAGCCACACGTAGGTAGGTACCTAGGTATACAAAGCACGTACCGTACCCCACCAACGCAATCTTAGGTAATCTTAAAAGTTGAAATCTGATAAGATCAAGTTGAGATACCATCTACAACAACATCAACACTTTGTTTACAATTCGTTACAAACCCGAACATCTACTATTTGCTAGCCATTCCATAATCTAATTACCGGCATGGATAGTTCCGCCTTACAAGATACCGCCCTTAACTGGAATAGCAAACAACCATTTTTGGTGAAGTACGGTACAGCATACAACCAGAACTTGGCTATAGCTGATTGGCAAAGATCTATGGATTACGTGACATTATTACGTGCAATAGATGTATAAAATAAATTCATGAGTTATTTGGGTATATATTCTGTAGGCGATACCGAGATTATATTGTAGTTGGGCATCTGATTATGCAGTAAAATAGCCTGGTAGGAATTGAAAGAAGAATTGAGAGAAGATATTTCGAACTTCAATTTGAATCGTGAACCTTGAAATTGCCCATTCGCAGCCTTAACCGCTGCGCCAAACCCCCGATTCAAATACAACATGTGACATGTACCTCCTGTCGAGCCCTCGTCTAGGCCCGTCCTCCCCTCCCCTTCCCCCCAGAATCGCCTCTTGCTATCCCATCACCTGCCCCCATCTCTATCTCTATAGACCATAGTAAAGACTTCGAAAATGGCAAAAAATACTTGACTCCAGAAGCCGATGGAACGAAGCATGATTCCATCTGGAGACGTGGGTAGCCAGAGGCGGTAGGCTTTACGGACCCGTACCAAAACACCCGTGTTTTGTCATCCCAGTAGATATCATCGAGGGAATACCCACTAACCTACGACTCAGATAGTACACAAGGTACAAGCTGGGGGTATTTCGCTGAATTGCTTCGAAATTTGATGCTGTTTTTTACGGTTATAAGGCCAACTTTGGTTTTTACCAATCCCCTAGGCAACCATAATTATCCCACTCCACCACGCAACCTGCTGTACCTGCCCTATACACTTCTAAATATTTATTTACCGCTTCAGTCATATTACAACAAATTGCACAACTGTCCAAATATCCTAGAATTGTAAAAGAAACACGAGCGGATTACGGCACATGGGTTCAGCTACCGCAAGTTTGTCTTGAAACAGAGTCCAGTCTAAGATCACAAGTATACGATACCAAGAAAGAACCCTTTGGTAGATTCTTTGTATGTAACATTATTCTAGTACTACTCTAGATATAATATAATTGTATCCTCGTTGATTTTATACCCCGAAGTAACATCAGCGTTTCGAAATAAATCGTGTGGGCGTAATAATATTTCTATCGACATACTTTCAAGATTATATCGTCGAATACATCAAATCCTTAGCCAATTTCAACGCAACAATACCCATCAACCTGCTCCTGTAGGTACCCTGAGACTCATATATCACACCAGCTACCTTCTAGTAGTTATTAAATATACGTCAACTCTTTTTTCCACTTTTGGTTGAAAGATCCAGCAAAGGAATGACCACTACTCTCGTAACTATATAGTATTATCCTATGTAATACCGAGCCGAGAGCTGGTACAGGTGAGCACTAGCAGTTAGTAACCTTCTAAATAGTCGAGGACTCTCCACTACGGAGGCCCATGTCCTACTAAGGGGAAGATGGCTAGCACGGTAGCTATAAATCTGAGATACTTCTTAATCAACAACAGCGTCGGTGACCCTGGGCTTTTGCAAGCTATCAGAATAACATTGCCATCGCAGAGTGGGCTCTGACAATATGGACGTAACGTAATTAAGGCTGCCCGAGCATTCGTCTACAGGAATGGACTCGTGGTCTGGCACGATTCACATCTATATAGTTTATCAAGTATTTACCTAGAATCGGGTCTTGAGACCATCATTATCTATTTGATAACATGCTTTAGGTAGCTATCGACACACTGACCTGAAAAGTGACATGAGAGTTGTAAGAGGCATTGGCGCACGAATGAGCAATATTGCAATTTACATACAAAAGCACAAAAGCCTTCACTCCTCCCTATTAAAATGTCAGGTCCACAGCTACATATATACAGCTCCCCTTCAATTAGATTTTCTTCTTCCTCTCAGCTTTAGCCATTTCCCTAGAAATAGGCACGACACTCTCTACCACCATATCCTACAGATCTAATTAGGCAAGAATCAAAAACTTGAAGATGATCCAGAACTCACAAAAAGCGACTTGGGTAGCAGCCAGCATAGAAATCGAAGCAAAGTTGCATGGGTGCCAGCCCAAACTATCCCGGCTGAACCATTCTCGATCTCTCTAACAACCTTGGTCGCGTACTGCCTCGAGCTGATAGCACCGGCTTGGAGTCGGCCGTCGCCAAAGCTATATATGAAGTCTCGGATACCATAGTACTTCGAAGAGGCGGGGAGTTCGTCCTTCTGGTATTTAGCAAAGGAGTCGGTTTTGACGGCGCAGGTAATGAGAGTAACGGTCCGAACTCCAAGAGGTTGGAGTTCATGACGCCACGTCTCGCTGGCCATAGTGAGAGCAGCTTTGGAGCCATTATAGACGCCTTTCTTATTAGAAAGGGGTGCCGTTAAAATTTGACTTAGAGGTACTTACTCGTAAGCGCCATAGGAGAATATGCACTCGCAGACGAGTTATTCACAATACATCCCTTAGCCTCGATCAAGAGAGGGGCAAAGGCTTGGAGCATAGCGAGCGGCGCCCAGAAATTGAGGTCGAATAATCTCTTGCCAGCTTCCATAGAAGTATCTAGAGCTGGCAGAAGTATAATCCCGCCGCTGTTATTAATGAGAACATCAAGTGTGCCACCAGTCTCCTTTTTCACACTCTCAACAGCAGCAGCGATTGATTCTGACGATAGTACGTCGAGAGTCAGGCTTGTAACATTCGCCGCGCGAGAGAGACTCGGTGGGAGCCTCGATGGATTTCGTACAGTTGCAAAAACGTGGTAACCCTTTTCCTGGAAAACCTCAGCCAAGGCCGCACCGATGCCTCCGGTGGAGCAGCCGGTGATCAAGACCGATTTTCGCGAAAAGGACATTGTATATTATAACTGAGAAATAAAAGCGGATTATCACAAAATTGGGAAGTGTAGAGGCCATGATATGAATAGGGATTCTCGGGGCTTTTATAGAAGTAATTTAGAGAATACTCTCATAGAGTTCCTGTGAAGTCGTCTAATTCTTGTAGATCTGTAAGTGCTGCGAGTCTGAGTCGCGGCCTTTCCACCCCTGCTAATTCCTACCCGCGATTCCCTAAACGGCAAACAAGACAGGTCTTGGCATTTGAGAATCATGCCGATTATGAAATAAGTAAGCAACACATCCCTCCGTGTTAAACAGTTCATCTCGCCTTGCGTCTCCTTTCCATAGTTATCAATTATGACTTTACTTCGTTTGGTAAACAAAGAGAAATGCCAAGGCTGGTCAAGATGCCAGGTCCGGATGGATCCAGAAGGTCTTCTACCTCATCAACTGGGATGCCATTCATTACCTCGTCCAACATTGAGAAAACCGATCCAGCCACTAGGAAGCTAATTAGAAGTCATGCAAGACGGGGGAAGACACGAAAGGGGGTTCGTCCTGCTGTAGACCAACGATCGGCTAGTAGGGCGACAGCAATTATCCATGCTCGGTCAGAGCCACTGAAACTAGAAGAAGTCGTTGAAGTTTACTCCCCATTAATTCCTGGTCGGATTGGGTTAAACCTCTATTTTGTCAACTTTTCCGACGATGTAGGGCCTTTGACGCTTTTTAACATGGCAAAAGGTTCTTAGTCAAGACACTCTAAAACGTACTTACATTAGCTAACCCTACATAAACCCAGTTACAACAGTATCAAGGAAAGTGACCTTCCCCTTACGTGCAGCAATCAGCTTCGATGGGGATAATGAAGGATGGAACTCTCCATTCGGACGAGATGCCGTTGCTCTCCACATAATGGCATTTGCCGTACAAGGTTTCATCGACAGAGTCCTACGCCGCCAGGACAATCTTAACCCAGCAGCCATACTACACCTCCAGAAAGGGCTAGGACTGCTTCGAGAAAGGCTTTTGGCGGACGATGACGAGACGAAGATTTCAAACTCGACGATGAGCGTGGTCTTGAAACTAGCAAGTGTAGCGCACTTCGACGGAGACTACAAGGCCTCGAAGCAGCATATGGAAGGTCTTCGAAAAATGGTCGATTTAAGGGGAGGCCTCGACGTTTTCAAAGGAACGTCGTTACTGTTAGAGATGCTAAGGTAAGTAACTGTAAGGATTCGTACTCGCTGGTATCAAGCCCTGACCCTTTACAGGTGTGATCTAGGGGTCGCATTACTCGATGGATCATGCCCTCTGTTTTTCAACCAACCTTCTGAGCCGATGGCAGAATATCCCGAGAAACTGATGCCAGCTACCATTAATGGGACATTATTCCGAGGCGATATGGATCCAGTTCGAATCACCGAGGATGAACTAGCAACGGCTTGGGGGGTCTTGAGGAGATTCTGCTTGTTCGTCGATCTCGGAACCCAAACTCGACGGACAATCCGCCCAGACATCATCTACGAAACAATGACTGCGGTAACATATCGTCTGCTCCACATGCGCTTCTCCGGGTCCATCGACGAAGCCGTACGACAAGGCCTTTTAGCATTTTGCTATCATGTCTTTCTGCAGTGGCAAGACATTAAACCACTGCACTGTGACATGGCTTCCGCATACCGATCTTGCATTCTTAGCCTTGAAGACTCTGATATGGCTTCTTCCCAGCTCATGCTCTGGCTACTGATGGTCGGAGCTATCTCGATCTTCAACATATCAGACGAGGTATGGCTAAGTGAACGGATAGAAGAACATGTCGGCAGATGCCAGATTAAAACATGGAGAGAAATGCAAGACACACTAAAGTCGTTTCTGTGGATTGGGGTGTTAGATGAACAACCAGGGAGATATGTCTATGATTCTCTATTCAAGTAAATAATTTTATATACTCTTATGCCAAGTCGAGCAGCCAAACCCCTAACACCATGCATGCTGTTCGTCTGAATCGTTGCTTTTCGAAGAAAGTATCGTCATAACATCGTTAGGTTTCTCTCACCCATTGTATCGTATTCTCCTTCAGCAAATCTGCACTAATAGCCTTGAATAGCAAAAAAGTAAATAGCCAATTTAGTATAACAGTGGTATAATAAATCCACGGGCGGCGGAGAAAGTAGTCCAATTCAATCACATATCAGTATCTCGATTTACCCCTGCGTTTACTGGGACTCTTAACGCCCATTATTTTGGATGCGATCAGGCTGCTAATTGTATTTTCAGCAAACCCCTTTACTCCGTTAGACTTTGCTTGTCTTGGGTCCTTGTCGATAAAGGCATCAATCGCTGCTGCGCCCAAGGCAGCCGTGGCTACTTTGGCGCCCTTCTCGCCTGTCCAGCTGCCCGGGTCCTTGCGAAGTCTGAAGGCAGTGAGGCCACCCGCTTCGAGAGCTGCACGAGCAGCCATCTGCCACCTATCGGCAATAGCTTCGTTAGGTACCTTGGAAGATTTGAAGCTGGATGAAACTGATTTGGATTTACGGTCCCGGTGACGCGGAGGGGATGGTGATGGACTCTGAGTGTACGAACTGGCCCGGGATCGTCGATGGCGTCGACCTCGGCCTCGATCGCGTTCATAATCCGACTCGTCACTCACGGATGGAGATCTATGTCTCCGATGCCTACGCGGAGGGTCATCGCTATGTGCTCGTGAACGCCTCCTATGCGGCGACGGGGAGGGAGTAGGAGAGTGGTGCCGATGACGATGATGGTGTCTCGGTTCCGAATCATAATGAGAGCTACGGCGAGGATTTTCGCGACTCTGCGAGCGGCCTCGGCCACCTGATCCGGCTTGTGTTGCAGCGTATAATGCAGCCGCTTCGCTAATGAATTTTAAGCCTTTCTGGCCCAGAGACTTGGTACGCTTGACACCCGGCCGTTGCGGGGAGCTTTGATCTTCATGCTGTTTACTTCGAGATGCCTTCCTACTGCTGCGAGGCGGTGACGCATGCCGAGGAGTTCTGTGGGGTGATAAGCGTCGATCAGATTTTGATGGTAGGGTATGCGCTCTATCGCGTGTCGAATTTCGAGGAGGACTGGTGGTTCTGGAATTTCTCCTAGAGGGACTCTGTCGTCGTCGACGTGGTTCAGGACCCGGGGATGTACCGCGATGAGATTTAGAAGCGTTGGAGACTTCTTCAGTACCAACGTACTCGTACCCAGTGTTATTGATAGGCGAACTCGAATGGCGGTACGGGTCGTCAAAGACATAAGGATCATCATAGCGACTGTGATGGTTGCGCGATCGAGACGCCATGGTTGGTGTTTGCGTAATAAATTCTCACGAGGAGTGTTAAGTACCTGGGTAGTAGTCGTTATGTACCGGTTTCGAGGAAAAGCAAGCAGTAAGCTACAAAACGCAGCGCAGTGATGTGCGCTTTTTAAAAGCAACACAATGTATGCAATGTATGCAATATATTATGTAGAATAACGCTGGGAGACCTCCCGAGGGGCTTCAGGTAAAGTCTTATTACACAAAACTGCGCCTCGACGTATTCTCTACAGCAAGTTGATGTTTACTGGTTGGTGATATCCTCAAAAAATCACAGCGTTGCAGATATTGTTGTCAGAGTCCAGCGGTGTAGCGAATGACTGTCGTGAGCATCGAAAAGCTTTTAGAGGATTGCATAAGAGGTGATGTCAACTGGGATTACAGCTCTTCTGCTATGTGCAGGGGGCAGTGCGGGTTGAGTGGGATGGCTGAGATGGGAATAAGATGGGAGGCCTATTACACACATACAGGCGCCTATCATAGATTCTTAGTGGGTAGGTCAAGCTAGACTTCTAGGTTAGCTTAATCCAATACGTAGATGACTGCGTATGGTCGCTGGAGCTGTCGAGCAGTCGAGCACGCTAGAGACGGATCTGTTGCCACTTTAGACGATGAGCGATGGATGATGGACGATGAATGATGCACCCCCCCGCATGATCTCATAGCGCTTCTTTGCGTGGGCCAACACACAGACAACAGGCACAGCGGGTAGGTAACAAGACGCGTTTCCCTCTTGGCCGCTGGAAAAAAAGATTTAACAGAAAGTAACCGACGACTCTGCTCTCACTTGAGCTGACCCAAGTAAGGATGGGAAATTCGGAATATATTCATCTTGATAAAATCCGTACTGACGCTTGTCAAGCAAAATGTAAAGGAAGCGTTGGATTCTCTTCTCGAAAATCTACGGCGGCGAATGGCGCTAGGCGTTCGGTGAAGCCCGCCCGATGTTCAATATGCGGCGGCATCTGACGCCTGCACCTGGTATTGGACATATGATGATGTGTACCGGTACCTAGGTAGGCAACACAAGCTGGACCGTTGAAAGCTGTCACGACGATAAGGTCATACAATGTGCGATGACATCTCGTGACAATTTTCAAAACGTGACAAGCTGAGTACAATTATATCACGTATAGGCCCGTTTTGTGCTAATTGTAAGTGTTGGAATTTGTTCATTGCCCTCGCTACGTTTTCGTAAAGATTCCGTATTTTCTAATATGGAAGCGCTTGCATCGAAGGAATCGAAGGATACAACTGACTTGGGAATCAAATACAAAATAACGCGTAAGACATGGCTTGATCTAAAAAAGCCACATACAAACTCGGATCTAGCCACCCGGCCCCGGCGAAACGGATTACCCCTGACCCTGGTTTCCTTGTCACGCTTAATAGTTAAACCGATTCCGTGGTACGTGGGTACATATTCAATCTAGGTACCTACCTATGTATAATGTAGGTACGTAATGCTGACGAGTCAACATGGTGAGACCAGTTGGCTCTATGTTGCCATCAACATAGCAATCTCTTAATTACTGTGGTTAAGAGGTATGATTTGAAATATATATATATAAGATAAAAAATAAAAAATAAAAGCTTGAAAGCGAAATGTCAAACCCCATAAGAACGCAACATACCATTAATAGAGACCTTGGTTATTAAAGAACCAACAACCGTTTGGTAAGCACAATTGTTACTATCTAACCTAACACTACCAACATCCCAATACCAAAAAAGGTATTATAGTTTAAATATAGCTTCATGTTCTCATGAAGCTAACTTTTGATAACTACCTGTCTTATATAAACTTCATGATCAAGTCTAGCCCCCCCATAACTCGGCTTATTTACAGTCCATATGGAGCTATACGCATCTATCGCCAAAACTTCAGCTCCCAAGCCGTACATCCGCATAACTCTAAGATTCAAATAGAGTATCTGGTTACCTACCTACCTACCTACCTACCTACATATAATTAGCGGCGATACATCCCCCGCAATATGTCAGCTATAATAGACGTTGCGGTGCCAAGTGCGGAAGAAAGGCCAACGCAACAGTCCGGTTAATTTCATCGCATATCAATCTATATATACGCTTGTCGTTGGCTTTTCTAGAACACCCAAACAAAAATTCCAGAGTAACGGCTAGTCCCACGCTATGCCGAGTTGAATTCCACTAGTTCAATACGAATGCAATATGTCGATCTGAAGATGTCACCAGTCGAACAGACGACCCTAAGTCCATAACGTGGCTAGGATCTCGTTCGTCCGGAGCCCGGTTCTTTATAGCAAGGTCTACATACATATGCAGGAACGAGTAGTCTAAATAACGATACGATGGCGTTGTTCATCGCAACATAAATCCCTGATTAGCTAACAATACGGCAATAGCCTATGTCCCCTTACCAGGTTAATCTCAATACATCTAGTACCGGCTCTATCCTGCGTCTTCCAACCCCAGATTCCGGGGCCACCTCTACCGGATGGAGTAATAAATTTCTAGCGGGACGAGATACCGTTTACAATTTTAGTATATGGCAACGCATCTGACTTCGTATTAACGTGTCCATGATGTAGGTACGTTCTAGGATGGCAATTCTAGAACTACATAAAGCCTGCTCGGCCACCACCACCCATGGCTGCACGGTTTCCACTAAGCAAACACAAGTAAATATTCCAATATAAGCTTTTCATAATGCTATTCAACATCATTTTCTTAGCTATTGGGGCTACCGCTATCGCTCTACCGGAAAAGGCCGATTGCCCTCGTATCAGATGCATAGATGGTGTTAACGAATGTGGTTCGTAGCCCCCTATTAAATATCACCGCTCTATTGAACATGGAGATCATAACTAACATTCTTACAGGAATCAAGTACGGCAGATGCTACGACATGTGCACGCATTCCCAGCCGAGTCCTCCACCATGTCCGGGGGTTACATCGGCCCCGACGACATTGCCTCCCGTAACATCAACTGCATCGCCCTGCACCAGCACCGGAACTTCCTGCGTCGATTATCTTCGCAGCTGTGGATCGCCTCCTACCGCCATCCTCACTTATGGAGGGTATGTAATTCCCACTGACCAAAGAAGCCTGTATGTCAATCTAACATTTATCAAGGTGCTACCTAGCCTGTGGCCCTACGCCGACTTTCTCGCCTCCGCCATGCCCAGAGCCAACCCAAACGTCGGCTGAATAAAATCACAACAATTAAAATGGATAATATATGTTGGTTGCTTCTTGTTAGTTGGGAATTTAAGGCTACTAGTAAAAAGTTTCTTAGCTTCGCTTTGCTTAAAGTACCTATGTTTGGTGTTGGATGGATGCGTGTCACGTCTGAAAAAGACATGTCTTGGGGGGGAACGGCGTACATGTAAAAACAAGGGATAGGAGTTAGTTCAATTTATTCATTTCTGTTGACCATGGCCGTCCCTAGTAGCATGTAATTCTTGCCCCTAAAATATACGAATGTATTGCAGACGTGAAGGTAAAATTCGCTCATACGATCTACACCATCTCACACCCGGCAACGATTCACGCCCAAAAAGCAACAAGATCTATCAGACGCATTGCAGTATATACATCAAGAGTTATATTTACACTATATACACGGAGAATCATAATAATAATAACTTCCTCCATCAATACTAGCCGGGTCCGCCAGCCCCAGAAAACACCGGGAGAAGAATATGAGGTAGCAAAGAAACAAGCCAAAAACCGAGGTAAATACCTAAAATGTAACAGACAATAAGATCCAGCTTCCATGCAGCCGTTGGTATCACCAAACCCGTCGTTTACGTGCGTTCGTCTATAGAATCAATCGCAACCATTACACTCGTCCCTCCCCCCCCTTTCCCCTGCCTTGCCGCCAGGTAACTCATTCATCCCACCCGCGCCCGCATACTTCTTTTTTATAAATCGGACAAAAGGAAACGAGCTGGGCATATTTTTCCATGCATTTATAGATGGGTGTAGGCAGTTAGTTCATAGCATGAAGATCGCAGCGAGAAGGGCGAACAAGCCGGTAGCGCCCGTGGTAGCTACTTGAGCGACGGCGCCGCCCGTAGCGATGGGGATGGCCGGCTTGGAGACGGAGCCGGTGGGGCTGGGTGTGCTGGTTGTGTTTGCGCTGACGATCGGGGTGGTGATGGGGGCTGGGGGAGGCGGAGGCGGGGTCACGATGGATGAAGTCGAGCATGGCGGCGTAGTTGTGACGGTGACGATCTCGACGGGGGTGGTGGAGGACTCGGTCGAGCATGAGCAGGGTGCTGTCTCGGTGACGGTGCTCTTGATGACGGTGGGAGGAGTCTCTTTAGGAGTCTCCTTAGGCGGCGGGGTCTCCTTGGGGGTTTCCTCGGGAGGGGGAGTCTCCTTAGGGGTTTCTTCAGCGGGAGGAGTTTCCTTAGGAGTCTCCTTCGGGGGATAAGTCTCCTTCGGGGGGTAAGTCTCCTTGGGAGTATCCTTAGGAGGGTTGCTTTCCTTCGGGGTTTCCTTCGGCGTCTCCTTCGGCTTCTCGGACGTCCACGTAGACGTCTCCTTTGATGAAGTGCTGCTTTCCTTAGGTGTCTCCTTGGGAGTCTCTTTCGGTGGCGGGGTCTCCTTCGGGGTCTCCTCAGGAGGTGGAGTCTCTTTAGGAGTATCTTTTGGCGGGGGAGTTTCCTTGGGAGTCTCCGTAGAGCTGCAAGGCGTCGTGGTGGTTATGGTGACCTCCACGGTTGTGTTTTCGTCACATGGTGTGGTAGAGGGCGACTCGGTAGGAGTCTCTGTAGGATGGGTCGAGCAAGGAGTGGTGGTTGTGATAGTAGTTTCTACGGTAGCGTAGCCGCCATCACCATAAGGCTTAGGAGTTTCCTTCGCGTCCTTGCACTTATCGGGGGCAAATTCGCCGATTAAGCTGGATAGCTTGTTCACGACCTCGTCGGCAACGTCCTGTGCGATGTCACGTCCTGCCTCAGGGACCTGGTTAACCACACCGTCGACGAGAGACTTAGCAGCACCCCCGATGTCCTGAACTGCACCACCAACAATAGAGCATAGCGCCCATTTCTCGAACGCCTTCTTCTTATCCGTCACATCCTTGAGCAGGCTCTCGGCCGCAGGGCCTAGCGGTGTCACGACTTCCGTCAGTTCTACCGCGTCGATCAACGAGAGCTCACCGTCGCCGCTGGTTAACTCCTTTCCGCCCTCTGTCAGGAGTTTGACGAGGTCCTTCGCGTCGCTCTCTACACCCTTAATGTTGGAGCCATCAAAGGCCTTAACAGATCCATCGAGTTTCGTGATAGCATCGGAGACCTTTCCAACAATCGATTTTATACCGTCGACGTCCCGCGGCGCTACTCCATTCGACCATACGGGCATTGGCTTAGCCATGACGCCCGTTGCGGACAGAGCCGCCAAAGAGAGAACTGATGATGTCTTCATGTTTTTGATAGAAACACTAAAAAGAAAAAAAAAGGAAGGGAAGGATTCCGGATCTCTAAGAATGAATGCAAAACCAATGCAGCCGAATGACTATGAAATGAGTGTCTAAGACGGAAAAGAAAAAACCCTATGAAGAAACACAAGTTAAACTATCCGCCGATCATCGACACGGCTGTCTGCCTTAGTATTATATACGGGCTTGACGATGAGAAGACGGGGCTACGCCAAGCCGTTTGATATAGCTGCTGGGCCGCCTATGGATGTAGGACAGGGTATAAGCCAGCTCAGAATTCATCGTTAGAGGTCTGCAGGATTCTAACGCCGAGAAGACTGGCAAGGAAAGTAACGTAGCGTAGCGTGGTAGATAGCAAAAATAACTTCGCCGTCAAGGGTGTAGCATGGGTAGTAGGTCAGGATAGGCTATCGCTATTATCTAACAAGCAATCACTTAACCATCAGGTAGGGTGATCTGGGGAAGATCTAATGATCGTTGGTTCCCGTGCCTGACTAGCAGGACGCGCATCTTGGCAGTAGGTATTAAGGGGAGTGAAAGTACAGTTTGTACCCCCAAACGGGAATCTCGATATGCGGTGGACCATCTGCGACGCCGCGAACTGCCTATATAGGACAACCGGCACACACAGCCTCATATTGACTTGCTTCAACTTAATGGACCGACGCTGCATCGAACTAGAAATAGAAACAGATAGGCAGAACTAACCTAGTACTGATGATATTTCTTAGTGAAGGCTGTCGTTAGGAAAATAACAATGTTTAATTGTACATGCTACTCTGTACGCTGAATGCATCTCTAGTAGACAATGACGATGTCTTCTATGATTTATAAACTCAATAAATTCTATCAACTTTGGACTACATAACGCAGATAACATATAATCGTTACTGGTCACATTACGACTTATCCTACAGAGAAAAAGAAGAAGAACAAAATAAATGAGGGTGCAGAAGGATCTATTACTTTGAAACATGGCTCTCTGGATCAAGAGAATCCTTCCAGCTTCTGATGGCGGGGCTCTCGAGTGACAGGGCTTCCAGGCCAGACCTACAGCGTGGGATGACTTGCGAACAAAACGGGGAAGTCCAAAAGGCTATTGCGAGTGTTGGCATCGATAATGAATTTATATTTCGGCATTATAGAGTATCTCTTCGATCTAGTCTGTGCAGAGTTCTCCGGGGTGCCATGCTTGTTGTTGATGTGTAAATAGAGATAATTATAGAATAACTACCACCTAACTACATGGAATCCCCGCCAAAGGATCGCGAATAATTCCAACCGAAGCCATCAATTCAGGTGGGGGCTTGTGCCCTTTAGAAAACGACCATTTTCGTTTCAAATAGACACGATCAAGTAGGTGAGACGATTTGGGGAATGGTACCATCATCTCACGGAAGCCTTTCGCCCTTTCTCGTGGCCTGCGCGACCTCAGACTGCGTCGTATCTTCCGCATATCTCTTATACGCGGCGATATACTGCTCATCTGCGCTCCAAGTATCTTTGATACTCTGGCGTACGACTATCGCATCATACCATTTCCTCCATCTTGCCCATATTTTCTCTTCTTCCTCATCGCCGGCCTGTCCCGAGGCCGGAATACCCACTCCGCCGGGCTTGTAATGATCGATGAGGAAGAGGCGCTTCGCCCAGGGTGCAAGCATAACATCCACTAAGCTGAATGCACGGCCGAGAAACCACGGTCCGCTGTCTTCGCCATCTTTGCCGTCTTTCTCATTTTCGAGAATCTCTTCTGCTAGTGTCTTAATTTGACCTAGGAAACCCTCTCGCGCCTCTTCAATGCTATACCCCTTATCGGAAGTGTGTTGCAGCACACGATAGAAGCCCGGTATGATCTTACTGCTAATATGATCAATCCAGAGCCTGCACCTAGCACGCTCATACGGATCGCTAGGCAATAATCCAGGTCCATTTTCCTTTTCGTCAGCATACGCCTCATCGAGATATTCGCACACGACAGCACTTTCGTACAATGGCTTCCGCTTATTTCCCTTACGCTCTGCATCCACAGGAACAGCTAGCGTAGGTACAAGTCCGCGCGGGTTGAGCGCTAGGAACTCGGGTGCTTTAGCGTACGGATTGATCTCGACATATTGATGCGCAATGCGTTTCTCATGCAACACGATCCATGTCCGCTGTACGAAGGGACAGAACCATCCTCCGTATAACTTGAGGGGATGTTCAGCAGCGTGATCCGCTGCAAATGCAGCTGCCGCTCCAGTGGCACTCCCCGGTAGCGATGTATCCACTGTCGCTGGCATGATGCTCTTTTATTTTCTTGAAAGTTGAGTTAAATTGGTTAAAGTGATTAGAGTGACTAAAGTGATGCAATTGGGATGATTGTGGTCGGTGACGTATAAGCAGCACTCATCAGTACGATGACATCAAGATGTAACAGCGGTACGGTAGCTCACGGTTAGCTGCGGGGGAGTGGGAATAATAGAGCAATAGCGACCACTAACACCACTAACACCAACCATTTAACACCAACCATTTAACATCATCATATTATCCCAAATATAATATTAACAATTAATTCATCAGGTACCTAACCTATGATGTTAATACTAACTGCTGCAATGTTACTATAATTCTCATCATCTTCATATACATAGATGGACAACTCAGTTGGGTATCATCCACTCCGCTCTTCAAAAGACCAACACTCAACCCACTTGCAGATCCCCTTAATACCCATCTTTAATCATCCTCTTCCACGTCCCACGGCCCGCCAGTCTCCTCCTAGTCGCCGTCTTACGATTTAGATCCGGAATGACGTATCCGCTAGGCCTCTCCGCCCGCACCGTCTCCCAGAAGTCGTAGCCGCGCTCACGACGTCGTTCCGCTCTCTGCTCGCGCCGTTCCCGTTGCTGCTTGCGTCGCTGCTTTACCTGTCGCGATGCTTCCGGCTCTAGCTTCGCAAGCTTGGCTGTGCTCTGCTGCATCCATTTCTTGGATAGCTTAAAACACCCCTTGAAGATAGCTTGCACGCGACCGCTGAAGGCTGCTAGGAGCGTGCCGCCGATGAGCACTGCGGATACCGGAACTGTGATAATACCGGTTAGTAGCACGCCCAATAGTCTACTACCTGTGTCTGAGAGGAGGAGGAGAAGGAGAGACACTTACGTGAGATGGCGCCAATAAAACCAAGACTAACAAAGTTGTCGTCTTCGCCTCCCCACTCCTTAGTATTCATGCCGAATAGACTGGTAAAGAAACTCAGCGGCAAGAACAACACTGTAAATGTTGTAAAGATCATAACCGAGAGGTTTTGAGAACTCGCCAGCTCAGTCTGCAACCGCGACCATCGTACTTCGTCTACTTGAGCTTGACGCTGTATCATCTCTTGGAGTTTCTCGTACTACAAGTAGTTACTCTGTTAGCAGCTGTTTCAATACCCCTGCCGTATACCCTTCAGTTGAATGGCCCTTACATCTTTCTTGGTATTATCTACCCGCTTGATCATGTCGTGTACTTGTTTCTGATACTCCTGCAACCGCTTCAAGGCTTCATCCAGAAACCCCCGGCCATTCTCAGTAAATGACAGGAGTTCAGGCCTCTCGTAGCTTTCCTTCATCGCCCTAATCGCAGCCTCCTGTTCCGAGAAGAGGTTCATCATTGTGTTAAGTTCATCGTCCATGTCTCGGAGCTCAAGTAAGGCAGATGTGTTTTCGCGGTTTTCCCGTTCCGACTGCTCTAGTTCTCGCCTATGGCGCTGCTTTATGCTCTCAGATCGGTTGTCCTCGGGCTCGTCTGAATCAGAATCTTCGAGGATCCTATCTCGAAATGTCTGCATTCGGAAACGTTTGAGTGACGAAGTCATCTTTTCGGTCTGTTGCTTATTAGTGATTACTCTCATGGACTTTCAGATGCAAGAGTCACGCACAAGTATCCCAATAGCCTCTTCAAATATGCGGAATATTTCTAGGTCTGGATGGGAAGTCCTGTCGAGTAATACTGTAACTGCATGTAAAGTTATGAAAGCAGCAAGATCCAGTGCATTCTCACAGCGACCGCTAAGGTCACCATTCAACTCATTATATACACTGTTTCTTAAATCTGCCTGTTGGAACAACGGACCTTCCGTCGGATAGGATTCGCGCTTCGGGAAGAAGGTCGTCAGAGTCGCTTTTAGAGACGTTAGCGAATCATACACAACTAGCATGATCACACTCTATAACAACTTACTCGTGTCAACCGCCCAAAGCCATAGCTGGTCGACCATAAGGACATTGCCATCGATGATGTCGTTCTCAAGTTCCGAATCACTCTCCTCCTTATGGGTTGCCGTATCTGCGGTTTTTAATGTGTCCACGGTTGACATCAACCGGCTTCCAGGTGAAAGTGCGCTCAGGGGTTCTTTGCCGTCACCTACATGATACATGTCTCGCTTTCGCTTAAATGGGATCGCAATCCTCTCTTTCGTAAGCTTGTATAACATTTGATCGTCGTCTCGTGCGTAAGTATCCCCGAGAGCCGGATAACCATACTGATCTAAGGTTCTACGCGTATTAAAGGGCGGGTCGTGTCCAATATACTGCCAGATCACCCGCGAGTCAAGCGACTCAAGCTCGGCAACATCTCTCGGAACAGGTCTTGCTCTACCTTGGTCCATCCTCCGCCTGATTATGTTGCGACGCCGCACTATGTTTACATACGTATCATAGTGAAGATACGGTAGATAGAGGTAGAGGTGCGTTGGAGTGATCGCGGGGCTAGGGCTCCTACCAGCTCGTCCAGGAGATGGTGGACGGGGAGAACCTTTTATGAAGATTAGCAAGGTCAGTCGATCTAGTTCACGTATGTTACTACATGACAGGGTATTGATTCCTTACCGGCCTCTGAAGGAACAAAAGCACACCCAGGCTTGACATAAGAAGCATGAAAATTCGTGTGTCGCCCTTGCACATGCCTATTAACCCAGTTTTCGTTGCTAAGGAGTTTTTCAAAATTCCGATTCTGCGTCTCGGAGAGCTTATCGAAGATTTTCTGGAGCATATTTAGTAAAACCCAACGACAAGATAGGGTACTAGCTATACCTTGACCCAATGTGGATTATTAAAGGGCAGATGAATCCACATAAACTTTCTTCTGGCAGGGTCCGGTCGAGAAAAGCCGGCTCCCATACTCTGCAATGTGGAAACGTGACTAAAACCACCATTCGACTCAAATGAGTCTTCTTTGCTAGTGGCTAAACCAGCCCCTGTTGTCCTTGGAGAGATTTCAGCCCCCTGAGGCTCAGAGCTGGTAGTTTTGGCCGTCTCGGTACTACTCCTAGAGGATGGACGATGGAACCCCGGGGTCGCGAGGGCAGGAACCGTTAGTCCACGGCTTCTCCTCGCCGAAAAGGCTGGGGTAGGCTCTGTTGAGGCGCCCGATATCGATGGCCGCGAGGAAGTATGGCTTGTCACGACGATCTCAGGTGACTGACCGGTCTTAGGCTCATTCTCAGAGTGTTCGGGTGAGCTATTCGGCCGCACCGAGCCCAGGAGCATCTGGCCAAAGTCCTGTACGACTCCTAATGCGTTTGCAATTGGCGACGGGCCCGATAATGGACGCCGTGGTCGTAGCATGGCCCGATGCCGCCTAGCTGCAACGGTATTCATACGCTCCTGGAGGCACTTCTCGGGCCCCTTTTCAAGAAAATCTTTCAAGATATGTTTCGAGATGTAAAGCCTGATCTCCTGACCAGATTCACCTTCAGGGTCTCCGTAAAAGCCGATCAATTCCAACTTGATGTTTTCGCTTAACCTCAGTGGCGTATGTTCGAAATTGGCGCTTAGCTCTTCTGCCTTCCGGACCGCAGCTCCTAAATCAGCTAAAAATGAGTGCATCGTTTGGATGTTGCCAAGTCCGAACGAGGCACAGTGAGCATGGTCGCTCTCAAGAGATAGGGCTTGCTCTCCTCGATTCCCGAGAAGTCCTGATTTAATAGATGTCAACGGAGCGCTGAAGTGGACTTCGTCAATATCAGAACTGCCGAGGCCGGACAACTGCGAATCGACTGTCTCGTAAAATGTCCATATACGTAGCTCGCTAGCAAGATCCATGAACTGATCATGTATCCGAAGCAGCGACCTGTTCCCTAACTTCAACTCGCGAGCGATGGATCTGGGAAGCGGGCTTTGTAGAAACAGTAATTGCTGGATGCTGTCTCGTAGATGAGGCATCGACATGTAACTCGAGCCACGATGCGGCGTAGCTAATACGGGTCAGTAACCACACATGCTAATAGCATACACGAAGATCAGGGAAACGGAACCAAAGTAGGCTTACCAAAGAACGCGATTCCATGACAATCGAAGATCAAAGACTGAAACTCGGGCTTCTGGTTCGCCTTGACCAAGGCTAGTTTCGCAACAAGTCCACCGATGCTATGGCATATAAAGAAGATAGGTCTCGATTTTGACTGGCTCACGCGGATCTTCGAAATCTGATCGAGTAAGTCATCGGCAGCTTGGTCGAGGGTCATACCCTCTGCCAGTTCACGATGACGATAAAGCATCACTCGTGCCGCGCTAACTTCCTTACGGATGCCCTGCCTGATCCACATCTGGCTCGCCTTGGGTAAGGGGCGGTTGATTGTGGGTGAGAGGATGCTGCTTCCTGGTAGCTCCTTGACGGTGGAGTAGTGATCCAGCTCATTCGATACAGGAAAGCCAAAGTAGTCATCCGTGAGGGGATCTCTAGCCCAGGTATCGACAGGAGATGCACCGATGCAGGGGACGGCGATAATATCGACCGTAGTCTGATTGTAACCATGCCCGTCGATGTCGCCGTCGATGTGGGCAAACCCTGGCTCCGGATCCCAATGCGAGTAGCTACTATCGATAGACTTCTTGATATCAGGATCATCGCCGTATTCTGAGCCGTCACTGTGGGATCCTGCGTGGTCACTAGTAGCTCCGTGTTCGCTAGTTCTGTTATTCATCTCAGGAGCGCTGGTGGTTGAGCGCGTTGTCGCATCTTGCAACTCCAACTCAGCTTCAAGGCCTAGGCCACCCGAGTCTTCACGACCAGCTTC
The DNA here is from genome assembly GCA_022432525.1 of Daldinia grandis. Taxonomy (NCBI): domain Eukaryota; kingdom Fungi; phylum Ascomycota; class Sordariomycetes; order Xylariales; family Hypoxylaceae; genus Daldinia; species Daldinia grandis. Next base: position 3,461,965 of record JAJKLB010000001.1, read on the forward strand.
TGCCATTTTGACTTAACTGGTCTCGAGTCTGCTTTAATCTTAACCTTCTTCACGACACGATCATGCTAGACGCGGGTTTTTTCTAGTCGCGCGTTCTGGAGACCACGTCAAGCTTTGCGCGATCGCTCGAAGCCATTAGTAATTCTAGCTGGCCGCGATGTTTCGCGTAAGAGGATAGCCAGAAGTCTTATAAAATAATGATGCGGAGTCAGCCTTGCATTTATTACTGCCTACCCTCTATACACTAACCCCGTCAGCTGCTTTGGCTGCGGCTCTTTCTCCATCGAGATTTCCCCAGAGTCACAGAGTAGGCGGATCTCTCATTGGTTAACAAGGGCCATAGATGGTGGCTTCGGGCGCAACCGTAAGATGAAGATCCTCAGCTGACGGCAGGGGTTCGATGCGGCTGGCGGCCAAGGCGGTTATACGGCAGCTAATCCCTTTTCACGCATATACTCGAATGAGCACTTGAGCATGTATTTATAAGCGTGTGAGGATGATTTTATTGGGATCTGATCTCAACATCACGACCTACTAATTGCATAGACCCCGATCATCAACTGAAAAAAGATTAAAATTGAAATCTTCCACTCACGAGTTAGGCATATGAGTCAAATACGATATCGAATATAGCCTTAATGAAGATAATTACAGAAAACCATATCATGTCGACAATGATTCATTATAGATCAGCATGCTTATATTATGTAGTATGGCCCTCTGACGAATAATTATGAAATATCTTTACCAATTTGGTATGATCGCCTGTCAGGACACCTTAGAATGAGGTAAGACAATAGCCCTTGCTGTATTCATGAGACTCTCTGACACTAGGTATGTATGTATGTATGTATGTATGTAGGTACCTAGGTTGCTGTGCCGTAAGGATACGCATTGATCTGAATATGCTCCGAGTGCCTGCATTGTCGGATTTCTTGCCGGCTTCGATGCAGCTATGTAATTTACCTACCTAATACATATATATGTACATAGCCCTACGGGTTTCCTGCCCCGTACGAATGGAACCCAGGGTCTATGTAGCTATGGCAAACTTCTATAACATAACAGGTTTAGAAGACAAGCGGCATAACGCCAACTTATAATAGGTAGATATAACTATAGCAATATGGGAGCTAAAAGATTTACTTCAGCAATTCTTTAGTAGAAATATTATTAGATGTACCTATCACATAAGGGCACGCGTGAATGCACACACTCAAATGAAGCATCATATCGTAACTTGTTAATCCACAGTCATTATGGGTGGGGTCGCCTCTATCCCGACGGACCCTTCGCAAAAAGTCCAAGTCATCTCAGCAGGATACTCGCGGACCGGGACCGTGTCCATGTCCATGGCCTTGGCAAAACTGGTCAACGGCCCAGTACTCCACGGCGGGACACAGATCTTAACACGCGATGATGGTGGGTTCGATGCGATTCGGTACCGACGGCACTAACACCGGCTCAGAATACTGTTCAACGTGGATCAAAGCGTACGAGGCTAGGGAGGCTGGGGATAAGGAACAGACCTTGAAGCTTGTTCGAAAGGCGACCGCCGGTTTTGCCGCAACTGCGGATCTGCCGCCCTCGGATTTTATTCCTGAAATGGTGGAGTTGTATCCGGAGGCGAAGGTTGTATTGGTCCGCAGAGATCCGGTCAAGTGGTGGAGCAGCATAGCGGCTTTGACCGGTAGGACTACGCCATGGTGGCTTAGTATTGCAGTGGCCCCCTTTCCTGGATGGAGGTATATTCCGACATTTGCAAGCGTGTATAGTCGATCAACATTACGACTTGCAGGCCTGGGTGCCAAAAATGTCAGCCCAACAGAACTAATCGAGAAGGGTGGCCCTCGTGAGTCTCCCGTCACTGATCTAGCCAACTACTAATAGCTCCCTGTTCATAGACATACTAGAAGCCCACCACGAGAAAGTTAGATCTGTCGTCCCTATGGAACAACTCCTAGAGATGGATCTAAGTAAGGGCTGGGAACCTCTTTGCGAATTCTCAGGTGTACCGGTTCCAGATGAGCCATTTCCTAGAGCGAACGATGGCCAAGCAGCGGATGCGTACGCTACGAAAGTTCTGCTAAAAGTGTTGCGAGTTTGGATCGGTATCTTCTCTGTCACAGGGCTTGGTGTTTATTCTGCATCCCGCTTGTGGAAGCGGACGACGGTGTAAGGCCATTTGGAAGCAACGGCCCACGTATTGTTAGAATAGATCCCGTTCATATCATTTACGACGAGTTTTGAAAAATAATAAGATGAGAATTATAGGGATAACTCGGGGTAAGTAAAACGGAATTAGATAATTACCTATTTACTGTAAAAGTACATATTAAATAAAAGCTATGTTTTTTAAAAAGTATAGCTTATTGTTTTAATTACTTAGATTTATAAATAAACTAAAAATAGTTGATAGTAGCATTATACTTTTTGTAAGATTTGTAATGGATTAATTAAAAAATAAAGATTTTAAATAATACGATTAAAATAAAAAACTATAAACAATAATAATTTACTTAAAAACGATAATAATTAAAATTAAAATTTAATTATATAATTAAGAAAAAATGTTATTTAAATGTTTATTATAAGCTGATTAAAAGGAATGTATAAGATAAGATTTTATAAGGATTTGTGCTAAAAAAGGTTACGTAATACTACCTTATAATACCTTTACAACACGGCATTAATTCAATATAAAGATAGATTCATGCCATTAATAACACCATATATACGTGGTTCATTAGTAAAATCAAATAATAGAAGATGTTACCTTACGTTTATAACATTACTGCCAACGGTATGTGATTATGGTATTAGCTAAACTAGCAGGACTTTTACGCTAATGTTTTAGCCATTGCTCGAGCCCTTACTAACGTATCATCTACACCCTATACGGGGATCCTTATGAAAATCCCTACGGGCGTTTCTATCGATACATTCGGTATTCAACTATCTCCGTAGGTATGTAGTTAACTAGCTCCGGTCGACAAATGGGAAATAATAATTTGAGTAGGACGGATTTCGGACGAAAAAGCTTGATATAAAATAGTATACCAGGCTACACAGTGAAGCCAATGGATTATAGAATCCGGGTAAGTATATATAAACAGGCTTCCTAAATCTTCGTCTAATTTACTCAGTCCTTTTTACATCCATCAGAAATTCACTAAAACAGACCATACCTAATTAACCCCCTTCGTCACTCAACATGTCATCGTTCAAGCTAATTATCCTCTGGAGACATAACTTGGGTCCCAACCCCTTAAAAGTCCATATTATCCTCAAAGAGCTTAATATTCCCTTTAAGCACAATATCATTGAATGGGACAACATGAAAAAGGAGCCCTTCATCAATATCAACCCGAACGGAAGAGTACCAGCAATTGAAGACCCGAATACCGGGGTCACTCTATGGGAGGTACTCAAATTCTGACCCCAAGAATTCACTATCAATGAAACTAATCGGTTTTACGTCTAGTCTGGTGCTATTATTGAATACATCATCGACAACTACGATGAAGAGCATATAAGCTATGGTACTTCTCTAGAAAAGTACTTGATCCAGCAATGGATCGCCTTCCAGATCTCAGGTAGGGTTCCTTAGGCAATGCTTCAAGCCCTCGTCAAGTTTTACTAGAATGTCCAATAGGACAGGGACCATACTACGGCTAAGCCGTATGGCTCTACCGGATCTATCCTGAAAAGCTCCAATCCGCAGTTGATCGATATGACAAAGAGATTGAGCGCGTAAGGAGCATTCTCGACACGTATCTCTCCAAGTCATCATCTGGGTGGCTTGTCGGCGATAAAATGACGATAGCGGATCTTAGCTGGACTATGCGGGAGCAAATTGCAACTGCCCTTCTTAGCTCCGTGGACATTAATCTAGAGGGTAAGTATCCGCACTACGATATATATGGAGTCTTAGCTTATGATTATTAAATGCGTCTGGGGCCTGAGTTATTAAACTCAACGATGAGGACTTATGTAGTATGCTGATAAGCTAACTACCTAGGTACCTAGGTAGGTATCTAGGTAGGTAGTTAATTAAAATATCCACGATACTATGCCCCCCTAACTCATGAGTGAAGCTTCCGTAGACTGTGGTGAGCATAAATGCCAGGTATATAGGCACTCTACTAATTTGTCTAACTCATTACCAACCCATTAAAGAGCAAATTCAAAGATACTAACTAACAGTTGACAGAACAAGAACAGAATAGCCTAGAAGAAAATCGAATTCCCGGCGGACCTAGGAATACTCGGGCGGAATCCGGCCTCCATGTCCAGCACAAATATCCCCTTCCGACCAGGAACCGGAATCCGAATCCCGAAAAGAGCATTAACTACCTCCTAGTAATTTATGGACATAATAATAATACCACAATCGCCCCCGGAGATAAGAATTTTATTGTTTTTCTTCTATCACGAAAAGAAAGCAGTCTAGAACTAGGAAACGGGGGCGGGTCCGGGCGAACAACACAACTCGGCGGGGACGGGCCGGGCGCTTCATCCATTCTGACTACCTACCTAGGTAGGTAGGTAGGTAGGTAGGTACGCATTGGAGTGAAACATCCGTTATGTTTGACCTAGTTAGTTAGATACTACCTAAGATATCTTGAAATGATAATAAATCAAAAATGGAACAACCCCCCTATCCACCAGGGGCCTAGAATCAAAGCACATGCTTCCCAATGCTTAGCTGGCACTTTATCCGCAACAACAGCAATCGACGTTGCAGATCTGGGGGTAAAGGGGCCGGTTTATCTAAAACCGCATGTGAAAATTACCTAGGTAGGTACTTAATCTCGTATGTTTATCGACTCAGGCATAATAAATCTTACGACCACGCCTATAGGATCTCGCCGTATGGACCAATGGTGTTAATATCAGTAAGAATTGAGAAATTACTCGCAGACTTCTACGTACTAAGACATGTTGTGAATGGGTTTCTTGTTTCTTTATATGATTTAGGGCGATTGTCACTCCTTTTTCTTGTACAATGATGCTTTGTAAATAGGTAGTTATATACTCGGTAATGATACATCATGGGGATGGCTTGCATGGCAAGAGGGTAGGTAGTAGAGCTAGCGTCGTAGTAATCCGTGTCCTACGTGACGATTCGACGAAGGGGCATAGAAAAGACTTGTCTGTCTTGTTCTTGTCACCAAAAAATGACAGATGACCTCTCAAGTAAAGTATATACTTGGAAGTCTCTCCTCATCTATGCCTCTACCCTAGGAGGATCCGTATTTCCTCCCGCTCCCGGAGGCGGCATCTGGCCACCTGGCCCAGATGCCTTCTGATTCACCGCCTCCGCCGCCTTGCGAGCCCTGTATTCCCTCATACGCCTCGCCTTGGCGGCGCGCTGCGCATCTAGCGCCTCCTTACGTCGCGCAATCTTATCCTCACGCTCAGCCCGCATCTCTAGAGCGATAACCTTTGCCCGTCTGCGACGGTGCTTCATGGCTACTCTCCGGCTGCCCATCTTGCGCTTCTCGGTACGTACCAGTGTACCTAGACGCCAACTCTCTTCCGCGTAGGCATAAGTGCCGTCATCCCTTAACTTGATCACGCGCTCATCACGAGGGTGTGGCTTACGCCCGTATCCCTGGCGTACGACCTGTGTCGGGATACCGGAGGCGGAGAGAACGGGTTCTGGTTGCGGGGGTGGAATAGGGGCTGCGGTCATGTTGAGCCGGCGGCGGCGCATCGCATGTCTGGGGTACGGTAGCGTATCTTCTTTGTTGAACACAACTCCGATATACTGTCGCTTCGGGTGTAGCACGGGATCTCGGTAGTACTTGACGTAGCCTGAAGTCAGGGCGAAGATAGTGTGATCTCGGCCCATGCCGCAGTTCTCGCCTGCGAACCATTTCGTACCGCGCTGCTTGTAGATGATATTTCCGGTAATCACATAGGAGTCTGTAGCCTCAGGTGTTAGTTACGTTTGATTTTCTTCCCCACACCAAGTCATTCATGTTGTATATGTGTGTCTTTTGACTGCTGCCCCGCGTTGTTTCTAATCCAAGATCGAGATTGGAGATATATATAGTAGGGAGTATATCCAAAACGTACCACCGCTCTTCTTCGCGCCTAACTTCTTCGGGATTGTGCTCGAGTCTCGTAACTTGTATGCTCCCTGCGACTTAACCGCAGCATTTCTTCGACCTTCGACCGCCGCATTGTTGGCTCCTATCCTCAGCTGTCCGAACACATCTCGTAGCTGTCGTATCGTGGTACCAGGTGCTGCTCTCGATATACCAGAAGCAGCTGCCACTATGGGCCGCTGCAATTGAGCGATCCTCATGGCTGCAGACGTCGTTGGACCGCCGTTTATACTGTTGTCGTTCTCTCGGGGATGTTTTGGTATCGCTTTTGGTTGATGTAAAAAGCTCGGAACCGCACCCACAAAATCTAGACTTAGTCAGCCGCGATAAATAGCCGACCCCGATAACGATAAGTAATGGAAAGTTGCCAGCAATACCAATTCGAGCCTACGTAAGGTGCATAAAAAACCACTTACACCTTATGATAGTTCATAGTTAATAGTTGCTAGATCGAAACGAGCTCAGATATCATTGCTTCAATTTCTTCATGTTATAACTAGCTCCCAGTCTACCAGCTATACTATTATTCATCGTATAAACCAAACCATACAATTCATCGCAATGCAACTCCTCCCCTCCCCCCTACAAATCCTCCTCCTCGCCCTGCTATCATCAGTCGCCCACGCGCAATTCGGGTTCTTCGACCAGATGTTCGGTGGCGGCGGACAGCAGCAGCAGCAGCAGCGCCAACAACCGCAGAACGTGCCGAGCGACTCGTCCATCTACCGCACCAACTTCGACCGCATGCATTGCGACAACTACCTTTGTCCAGATACTCTTGGTGAGTCTCCCCTTTCTTTCCTCCTATAATGACTTATACACGATCTTATAGATCCTTCAGCAGAACGAGCGCTGTTAACTTACTTGCGCTAACTACTTCATAACAAACAGCTTGCGTGCACTTCCCCCACCACTGTCCCTGCCCGTGGCCCGCCCATGAGGACAAGTTCGAGATGGGAGATGGCCACCGAATATGCGCATCTAGGGGGGGATTTAAGCCTGGGGAGGCCGGGAGAAAGGTCGAGCTCGCTCGGAAGGGACTGCTATGATTTAATTCGTTTAGCCTTGTACGGTTGGCGTATTATCTCTGAGAGTAGAGCATATAGTTTGTCGAGTTTGTCGAGTTTGTCGAGTTTGTCGAGTTTCTACTTCCAATGAGACCCCTATGTCTGAGCTACATGGCTCAGTACTTCAAGACATGTCTTGATCGAATTTCGTCCCATTCCCCCATAAGACAATGGGAATACGAATGAATGTTATTTCATTGAGTTTGAGGTCTAAGCCCGCGCAGGTAGAGCATCTATAACTACAACCATGATCAACCGGAAATAACCATGTCTCGCCTAACCTAATAGTAGGTAGTATGTCGCTCGCCCCTCCAACACCTAAAACACATCTATTGTGCCCCTGATAGCCCCTGACAGGATGATAAAATCAAGAGGCAGTCCACCTAGCCATTAAACTCCGTTCATCATGCATGTCCCGTCATCGCACCCATAACCGTCTTTGTAATTTGCTTACCCTTCTCTCGCCAAAGCTGGTGGCGTTCCTCTTAAGAGAAGAGTTGCATATCCCGTATTCCTAGTCGCCAGCTCCGACGATAGCGCCGTTAATGGTAGGCATCGAAGGAGCCTCCTCCTCGTCCTCGAGCTCGTCGAGGGACTCGGGGTGGCCAAGGAACTTGGCAACGTCCTTCATCTCGTAGTGCTTCTTCCGCAACGCCTCAAACTTGCGATGCTTTTCTTGCTCTTCGGGGGTTAGACCGAGGAGTTCATTCTCGGCATCATGTTGGGGTGTGGCATCCTCGTCACTAACATGGACCTTGCTTTGTTTGCGCCCGGCTCCAAATTCACTTTCAGGGATATCCTCTTCGGGCTCTCCTAATGATAGCCCGGGAATTTCCTCCTTCCGCGAAAGCTCCCCGTCGAGCATCTCGTCATCATCATCGTCTTCCGATGGCTCGTAGTGTTTGGCATACGGTGTTTTGGGTTCAGTAATCTTCATTGTAGAGGTACGCTCCTGTTCCGTCAAATAGAGATTCGCTTCGTCCCATTTTAGGCGTTGATTATTATCAAACATTTCTTGGTCTGGGCCGTGTGAAGGGGCACGCGACGATTGGCGCCGCGAGCCGGGAGGGCGGCTAGCCGCACTTGAAGAGCGACGATGGCCGGCATTTGTTTGAGTATTTATAATGGTGAGCTCCTTTTCAGACAAGTCCTGTTCCTTAATTGGAGATGCGGGGGGTGGCGATTTTTGATATGAGTTCTTTAGAATACCTGGCGGGAGGAGATCCAATTAGTACGATGAAGGCTAATCCAGAAAATATGCGAAATCTTAGAATAAGGGCTAGACGGAAAGGTATGACGTACCTCTGGGGCGCTTGATCTCATGATTCGGGGGGATATGCATGGCCTTGGGGCTCAACTCCACGGTCGCCATTTTTGGGACTGTAGGAAGATAAGAGTTTTGGTAAGTATGTTTAGGTAGCCGTTGATAGTTGAATGGAAAGGTAGAGAGTATGAAGGGCGGGGATAGTAAGTTTTGTCTGGTATGTAATGGCTTGGGGGGTAAAGTCTGGAGTGGGAAAGTAGGCGGAAGTAGGCGGAAGGTAGGCGGAAAGTAGGCAGTAGTAAGGACAATAAGAGGGCTGGAGGGACAAGCAGCAAGGGCTAAAGAAGGTTGGCGGGTTGGGAGTTTTGTGGAGGTTAAAGTTGGAAAATTGGCGGCCGGACGCGGGGAAGAAAGTGACCAGGAAGGAAGTTTGGGACCCTGCAGTACAAAATAGTGGATTCTTTTGGGCTCTCATGTGCTTGTGATTTGATGTGATTTGACTGCTAGAACCTTGCCAGGGATATTGCTACATAGGTTAGAGGTATGTACATTTACTATGTATGCTGGAAGTATGCTGGAAGTATGCTGGAAGTATGCTGGGGGTATGCTGGGGGTATGCTGATCGTTCTTATGATGATGATGATGATGCTCGAGTATGTAGTGTATTGCGACTATTGCGCCGGTGGGGTTTGGGGTTCTGGACTATGCAGACTATGCAGTCTATGCAGTCTCTATGTAGGTTCTATGTAGGTAGAATTTTTATGATTTATGGATGGTAGGGCATGCGTTACCTAAAGTACGGGATGTGTGGCTTTTTCTTTCCTACGATGGAGGGTGAGAGGAATGCAGGTAGAGTATTATCGTATTATCGTATTGGCCTATAGTTCCTCTAATGGTGTTGTCGCTATGTCGTGTGTCTAACTGTCTCACTTGGTGGGGAGATCTTGTGATTGAGCGCAGAGATGCGAATTTGGCTATAAAAGATCGGACAGGGAAATGATAAAAGACAGAAAAGAATCCGAGGTTATTTCGGGTTGACGGGGGCGGCAAGGGGTTGTTGACGGATTATCGAGGGATTATCGGAGTCGAATAAAAAAATAAGGTGAGGATGATGTGACGATCTGTTACTCGAGAAGTTAATTTAGTTCGAGTTGTTAGTTCAGGTTGTTAACAATGTTAGTCTGGTCGGGTTGCTCTGGTGAAAAAAGGAAGATAAACATCTACATAACATGCTAACCTAATAACGCTATTGCTGTCGCTACTGTTGTCGCTACTGCTGTAACTGATGCTGGATGCTTGCTTCCATTGATACTCGCTTGATGCCCTGCTACAGAAGGTGCAGAAGGTGGGATAGGTGGGTAGGTAGCTGAAGTGGGCATTTCCATTACAGCTAGTGGAGCCACCAGTACATGTACAATACACTAACAAGCTGTACGGTTACATAATGTGAGTACAGTTATTCGCCGTAACCCAGGTACATACATGTATATATGTACCTACAAAGTACGTATTTCGTACCTAAAGGAAGCACGAGCTGCCCCTACGGAGAGCAGCTTATTAAGGGAGTGATCATCCCACCATCTCACGAGAATCTTATGTCACTATTTTAACGTTTTAAATCCTATGGTACGGAATCATCCAGCGCATGTCTGTCAGAATTTAAAGTATTCGACAAATTGATTCCAAGTAGATTGTACTTCTTAGGTCTTTGATAAAAACGGGTACCCCTGCTAGCCAAGCTTTCTCCTTGCTCACCTTAAGGCTCGAGCTTCTTTCGAGATCCACGGATGCTTCCCGAAAACCCTTCAAAGTGGTAAACCTGACATCATATCTCCAAGTGACCTCATGATACTTCTGTTTTCCTGTCCTTCTTCCCGTCGGCGTCGCCAGCCTATAACGGCGTTACCTAAGCTATCTTCGCTTCATTCAATATTTCCTTTATCCACTTTGTCGGACCTCGTGCGAGGCGTCACGTCACGGCATCACGGCGTCCACAACGTCGAGTCCAAAGAAACCATTCGGGTCCACTCCGACCAACCTCAACTTGGTGTCAGGTGCCATATAATATTAAAGGACCCTTAAACTTGTCCCATCTAAATCACTGCCATTCAAATACCCAAACATCCAACATCTATCATTATCGTCAATATATCCCCCCCTATAATTGGCATACATGTCTACATGCGTACGAATGCGCCAATCCGTGAACTGCCTTGCTTCTTCATGTTCTACCTGCGACAATGGCTCTTCCCATTGAGCCGGGTGTACGGAACTCCTATCTCCTAAATTTCCTCGTCCCCCTTCCCTTCAACGAGACGATAGGTAATTTTACCATCGCATCATCTCGTCCTCTAATAAGATGTTTTATTTTCCTCTGCCGCTGTACACGCTCGGAACCTCTCCCACCTGAATTTTCTTTTTCTTTATATAAATCAGGGTCCAAAGGATGACGGTCTATCTCTGCGCGTACTACATAAATTAGCGCACTCGTCCCGTCCTACCCCTGGCCCCTTTGTCGCAGGGTAAGATTGGTATGTGCGTGCTTATATGTAAGGTAGGTAGGCATGTATACCTGGCGTAACGTGGCGGCACGCACGGGAGTAGGGCGATCGCAGATGTCCAAGAACGAGTAGAAACACCGGTCGCCAACACATGCTTATCCGGAAATTTTTGAGGCTCGAGAAATGAGACGTATCAAACACCCCTAATTCTCTGCCGATAATGCATGAGCAAGACCCCTATCACCTCAAAATAGTAGGTGAGTGAGCCAAGCTTGAAAACTACGCTGGCGGTAGTTCAGGGGTCTCACGTAGCACAGCAGTAGATACGGCAGCAGCTCCGTGGAGCAATCTACCATGGTAGGCCGTTGATATCGACCCGGGGATCTTATCTTCTGCCCATTATCTAGATGTGCGCGTTGGGCGACCCTGATGTCTTGGGTTGTTGGTTTGTGCTTCCGGCGGTGAACCAGTTGCCGAACTCTGATATGGGATGTATAAGCCTTATACCGTAGTAGATACGACAGTGCCATTATATTGTTTACGAGATGGAAACCCGTGCATTGCATACTACTCTCTGCATGGGCCGATGGTGATTTGATGACAATGTTGGCCAATGGTGTCAAATGCTATATGTATGTCAAATTCCCGACGACCGCTTATTTTATCGTGATGGAAGTGGGAAGTACTCATAATATCCTCTTCCAACTATATCTTCTTTTTTCCTTCTTTCTTTTTTTATTTGCTAGCTTGGCCTGCATGATAATTCTTTATCATTCTGTTGGATAGATTTACAAGTTCCTCTATTAACTGGGTTCGGGAACATATCTTCTGGCCCAATGAGCAATAGGTAACTACATAAACGGGATTAGCGTTGGCATGTCGGACACGGCTGATAAATATACCTATCCTTACATACAGAGTGGTGTAGTAGTTGAAAGAGATTAGAAGTCTACTCTTTAGATAAGCGATTTGGCACTGTCGACTCTTACTACCCGTCTTCCTTACGGCTCATCGCGTGCTGTAAATGAGGTCATTTATATAGCCTTCCTAGAACACACAAGTACCGGAGCCAGTGACTCCTAATCCGGATAATCGAGACCCTCGCTAGAAGTTGTATAAGTAAAGGCAGGGAAAGGTGTAGTAGTATTCATAGCTACACAGTTACCAGTCTTATACTATGTGCAAAGTCCCTGCATATAGGACGACATGTTCGGCATAGCCCCGTTGTAAATAATACGGGTTATCCTCCCATAGTTGCTCCAACTTGTCTAACAGCCTCACATCATCATTCATTTATACCCCGGGGTAATATTGACTGCTGTCATGTATACAGACAGGCCAGCGTGCAGGTTCTTTCAGCCTTCTTCGAGTCGCGAAACTATTCCTAATTTAGGGTCAGCAAGCAATGTCGACAGTTTCAGCTCATATAGAAGCTTACATTGCTTATTAGCATAGTCGTACTAGTCAAATCATACCCAACCTCCAACAATGAGTAACCGTAGTAGATACAACCACTATACATTATAAATTTATATCTGCGGTTAGATAAGATGTTGGTGTGTAGAAATCTTGTTGTACATTGTAAAATATGATAAGTGACTACCTTATGGGAATCTAGGCTTATATCTACGGAGCATCCAAACCGCTGGGCGACGACGAAGGAAGATGAGGTGCTTTCGATGTTACACCTTACCGAGTTTATCCCGTAGTATCTGACTATAGATGAGCATGTAAACGTGCTGTAACACAGCATGCTGCTACCCAAATCCGAAAACGGAGCTAATCATCACCATCCATTTCGTCATTAGCTGTCTTTTTCTTGACCTCCCTTTTCCTAGGGCGGAGCCATTCCTCCATCCCAAGGGGCCAGTACACTCGGTTATCAGGGCCGCCCATCCCAAGTTCCGACTCCGGGATCTCGAGTGGTGGCTTCAGCTCCTCCTCCGCATCCTCCTCAGCCTCGATATCTGCGTCTACGTTCTTCTTGGTTTTACGCTTCTTCTTCTTAAGAGGTTTAGGTATCGGTCTGTTTTCATCTTCGCGCTCGTATGGGATAACGTCGTTAAAACGGTCCCATCCAGGTAATTTGAAATTTCTCATTAGATCAAATACGGCCTGTTCCTTGTCTTTCGCCTCAATCATGAGATCCATATCATTCGAACACGGCGGAAGGGTCATAACGCGAGGGCGATGCTTCCGCCGCTGGCGTGGAGTGATGGCCTCGGAACAAGGCTCGCTGTAATGCATCTTTTGTGTGATACCTTTTCTATCCCAGGTTGCTCTGATCCTTGGGTAAAGTTCCATGATATCCTTGGTTCCTTCGCGAATTTTGCCTTTGTCGAACATGATATTGTGATGATGGAAGTCCAAAACGAGTGGGATATTCAATTCCTCACATATCGGAAGTAGGTCATGCACCGTCCATGATACATCATCGTTTTCTAAGACCAACCTTGCCTTAACACTTTTCGAGAGTTTGGCATAGTTTTTCCTAAACCGATCGAGAGTAGCCCCCTTATCGCCAAATACGCCACCCATGTGTAGAATCATGACTGCATCCTTATTAAGCTGCTCGGGCAAACGTAGAAGTGTTAGCATCTCGTCGTGGTATACAAGGTCGCGAATCGCGTTCCTAGCAACCTCCGGCCGTGGTGAACCGAGTTGTGTGAACTTTTAATGAGTTAGCGGCGTCCCTCCTGTGCATAGAATAGCTTGACACACCTGTCCAGGATGGGTGGTGAGTCGATGGCCCAGCTCAGCTGCGACTCTTCCAGCCTCGGCGAGTACTTCCGAAGCAAACGGCGCTAGCTTATAACCATACTCTTCGTGACTAGAGAAAGGAAACATTTCTGAACTTAGGCGCATAAATTTGATACCATACTTATCATTCCAGCGGATCATCTTGACAATGTCACGTGCGTTGGCGAGGCCAAGGGCTTCGACATATTTCTGGCCCCTGGCTACCTCGCCTGGCTCATCTTTGTTAGGCCGATTTTTTATCGAATGTTCAGGCAGGGACGGATCTTGAAGGGGATGGCGATGCTCTAGAATAGAAGCTATCCGGCACGTTCTCGAACTAAATACCGGCGGGTTCGAAAGTCGTAAATAAGTATTGAGGCAAGCCTGATTAATGTTAGAGATTGTATATTGCGTAATTACATACAATTAATCATGCTCGGGAGAATTCACATAACCCAATCTGCCTTTCCATGGTAGCGGTAGATAGTCACTGTTAACTGGAGGCGCCCGGGACCCTTCCTGCTTGAGGGTGTTGGCATCGACCTCCTCTGGGAACTCGTTACCACCCTCTTCTCTGTCGCCTGGTTCCTCCTCGTAAGCTTCGATTTTCATATCGGCGCCATTCTTCTCACGATCCTTCTCGCCCCTCTTCTCCTTCTTTGCTACACTCTTCTTTTTCTTGTCATTGTTGTTTCTTAAGCTATTCCTTTCCAGTTCCGCTGGAATGGACTCCCGTTCACCCTTTTCGGGTCTCGGAAGGGACCCTGAATTTGCAGTCCACCCGAGGGGATCATCAGGTATTGAGCTTGCATCGATGGCTGTTTTCTGTCGCTTCGTATCATCCCGGAAATTATCCTCCATTTCACGAAGGCCACCAATGGCCACTTTGACATCCGGCTTTTGTGTTATTTTTCTCTTCGGTCGAGTCGACGCCGAGGACGGACTTCCTCCGTTAGCAGTCACGGCATTGGGCTGTGATAAATCACTCTGTTTCTTGGTATTGCGCCCTGATCTTCTAGGGGTGATACTAGGTTGCCCCTGTTGAACGTTCTCCTCCGATTGCTCATCTTGCGGTAGAGATGCAGTTGATTTCTCTCTCCTAGCGACCATGGTCGAGGAGAGGTAAGAATATATAGAGGAACACGCGGGTATGCGATAGGTGATTGGTTTAAAGAGATATCGAAAGTGTTTAGATTCAGCTCTATAGCAGCGAATCAGATGTGGAAAGGCGGACATGCAAAGACAGGGTGATGGGTAAGAGATAAAAGCTATTATATGAAATCGGATGATTTTGATCCAAGATTTGGGTACACTAAGTAAGGCACATGAGGAATGTGAGATACAGCTCAGACATTTTACAAATGAGAAGAAAAACCAATATATGGATGAGATCATCCGTTATGGGCCATGAAAGAAGTAAGTTGTGTGCGGAGCCGCTATTCAGGACAGCGCCAAATTTCTTTTTTCTCCATGGTTAATTAGACAGTGTGTTTAATGTAATTACTAAATTAGTGAGGTGAGAGAGAGACGATGATTTGCGTCATGAATTGGGTCTAGTTACGACTCACGAGGCATGAGGCGTAAAGGGGTAGCTTGGTGGAAGCTTTGCTCCGTCTTGGACGCTTGGACGTTTGGATGCTTGGATGCTTCTCGAACATGAACTATACTATTTACGCCGACGATGCTCGCTCGTGGTGCGGCAGCGGGCCGGACCATTTCTTGCAACTGCTTCCTGTTTGAGATGGCCGGATGGCCATGGTAATAAAAAAAGAATCCAAACGTGAGGTCATCTAAAAGCGAGCGATGATCGATGAAATCATCTTAGCGCAGATCGATCGATGGTAACTTCTGGGGGTTTATGGGTCCGACGCTAGCTGCTGAGTGGTTCTAAGGGTCATGATGGTCACGTGAAGCGCGTCTCTACAGTCCTTCAGGCAAGGTCTAGCGCAATTACATAGACCCCCGTTCGAGTACGCCACAAGCTGTACCTAAGTACCTACCTCCTAGGTACCTATTAAGTGGATTATGTGGTGTAAGTGACCACCAACAGCTAACGTTCGAACTACATCTATTATGACCGTGTAAAGAATATGGGAAAGTTGTATGATAATTGTTGTCATCGTTTACTGAAGAAATGTTAATGCATTGATCCTTATAGAGCCTCCTAGGATTTGCCTATCCATCGTCAATTTCTTCACATCATTCCAGTTCATGTAAAACCTCGCATTTATAAGTGATTCTATTAAATGACCGATTGTGGCTAATAACCCAGCCGAATTTTAAGTATCTGCAACTCATTTCTCGTTTGAAGACATCGTGTATTCCTAACTGCGCATTGCCTTAATTACCGAGGTTCCAGCTTATTGGCCGTGTGCCTGTCAAGGGAACTCATCCTTCGATACCTAACACCACTCTATTTTATATTCTTCACAGGTGCTCGACTAATACCTTCTCGTCACGCGTTATGGGCGACGATAGCCCACTACGAGAGGTAAGTAGGTAAGTAGCTAAGTAACTAAGGCCGATTACCAGACCACGGCAACCGGTAGTAGAGCCGGTATACGATAGTTTTCTTCCCGCGTCTCCTTTTCCGCTTCGTAGTACGGAACCCGACAGACCGGACACCTGTATTCTTTTCGTAGAAACCACGTAGCTAGGCACTTGGCGTGGAATACATGTCTACATCTCTTCATCTTCAATACTTCGTCATCGATGGATTGTGTGGGTTGATGTTTCTCCGCGGCTGCGTCCGAAGCCACTGTGATTATCGTAGCAGATCTAGAGATACCATCTCCGGCCTCTATATCCGTATTGTTATCGGCTGGCGATGTAGACGGGCGAGTATCGATAGAATAGAGGTGCGCAAGGCAAATTGGACTGTCTGTAGTATTAGGCGCACAGCACGAGTGAAAGATAGATTTCAGGAGCAGACTGACCATTCAGCATCCTCCGACTCCGTCAGCGAATTGCGAGCATGCCTCTTCTCGGTTGCGCCCTCCAGCTGTACTAACGCCTGTTGAATAGGACTTGGCAGGGCCGGCTTCGAATGCCCTCTATTCCTAGTCAAAAGGCGAGCTACTCTTTCTTGCAGATGGAGCCATCGGGTGATCCTATCCCAAGAAGATTGTCAATACGCTTGAGAATATAGAGTGACAGGAAAGTCAATAAGTTATTAGAGTGCCAGCTTACAGCGCCGCGACAACTATTACTCCTAAAAATGCTAGGATGAATACGACAATGGACTTCCAGGTAATTTCCATTTTGTCGGCTTACATATGGAGGTCGAGGTAAGTAGATGTTGAGTAGCACAGTGAGAGTAGCAGTCGACGTCGAGATGTTTCGAGCGGGGGGCACACATTCCACAGCTCGGCGAGTACAGAAACCTAACTCGTGGTCAAATTTTAACTTTCGGCAATCATCGAATGTCTTGAAGAGACGAGACTGAACTCCGGACCGTATTCTACACATACCCCCTGTGTCGAAAGGCAACCTGATAAGCATTCATACGACTCATTACAGGCATTGATTCTGCATGGCCAAATATAAGTCTGGCTTGCTTATCCCTTGCTTCGCCCATTGTGTTGCGTATATTAATAGATTAGTGGTGAGCTGGTCTTAACAGGCTTGGACCTGGATGAACCAACGAGCTGAAATGAATCCCGATACCAAGCCCCCGAACCCAAAGTATCGGGCAAATTTTTATTATAGGGATTCCAGGAAGGTCAACCTAATAAAGAAACATACTAGGAACTAGAAAACTAAGAATTGGAAATAGTTCGCCGTGAGGTCTTCATTTATCATCTAACTACCTACATTATAGGTTCCCTGCAAGCTCTCCAAGCTCCTCTAGCCTAGGTCACACCTTATTTTCTAACCTAGTCCCTAAATTTTTGCGCATCTCCAACGCGACATAGCTAGCAACCTAATAGGCTGGCTAGAAAGTAAGCCATGAGATCAACCTCTCCTCGGCCTGTACTTAGTAAGAACATCCAGGTCCTGTGGGTAGCCAATTCCCCCTTAATTTATTTCCTGCGCTGCCCAAAGGTTAGCCTGTCGGGCGGACATACGTGGCTTAACGTCGTCGGGAAGAATGTAGGAAGATGGTATCCTGATCTGCGTTAACCATTCTACGTAGAAAGTCATGCTCATCCTTCACCTAGTTCTTTGCCTTTTCGCGTATGGTTCGGAGTCTGGGTTTGTTCTACCCTTCAACTTGTGCACCTTTTCTTGTACGAAGTTTATGGCTTCTTGTAGTAAAACCTTCTCGCCCCACCGCACAGTTACGGCCATCCTCTGCCGGCCTGAAACCTTATTGCCGGACAGTAGGTCCAAATCGTACACTTGGCTTGTAGCATATTGTGCTAGTCTTAGCTCGAGGGCATTATGTATAACTAACGATGTAATCTCGTCTCGTATCGTCTTATCCGGAATGGTAGCTGGGCTGATCTTCCTGATGGCTTTGAGTACTGCATGGAGCTGCTCAACTAAATCCGAGGGTAGCTCCTTAAAGACCGGTTCGTCCTGAAGTTCGCCATTGGAGTTTGGCTCCCCGGAATCTCGTTCGATGACAAAAGCGTCCTCAATTTCTTCTAGGTCCAGCTCATTGGCCTACGAGCATTTAGCATCCTGAAAAATGGTGAAGGTTCTGGTTCCATTGCTTACCGCTTTACCCCAGACAGCTTCATCTAGTCTGAGCGTGTCCTTTAATACAGATAATACTAGGTCCCATGATATTTCTGTCACGTCGTATCGGGAGTGTTTTTTCGTCACGTATCCGTAGCGTCTTAATAAATCGCCGTTTCCGAGCGGTCCATAGTAGTTGAGTACTTCGGTTCCGGCAGCAATTGGCCGCAAGGTAGTGACAGTCAAGCTGTCTTCGCCGTGATTAACGTGAGCCTGGTGGTAATCAGTACGGGTTCGTGACATATTATTCGCTATCATATTCGTAAAGTACGCTTACGTTGAATTCGGCATCTGCATTCAAGATATCGGCCATTGGCACCATGCCCATCATGAGAGTGCCTTCTTTATCTTCAACCCATTCCTCGCCATTTTCAGGGTCAGGTCCTTCGTCTTCATTCTCCAAGTCGAAAGCATACGCCATAATGGTACTACCCATGCGATGCGCCAGAAGCATCAACTGATCCTCGGTAAGCCTCCCGGATCCTTCCGGATAGAAGACATCGGCATGCTCATTGACTGTTGGCAGCACCCGAGTGCGGAACATGCCATCAGCCTCGTCTTTACCTATCTTGGACACAATCGAGCTTGCTTGCAGTTCGCTCAACTCTTGATCTGACCACCACATCAAGGTCTCAAACTGATTGGGAAGCACGTCGAAGTAAGATTTCCATCGAGACCTGTCACCTTGAAGATACTCATATATCATGATAAGAATAAGTGAGATCCAGTTATCGGGAGGACCGCTCGTTTCGCTCCCATCTTCATCGGCTTCATTATCTGTGTCCTCTAAGCCCGTTGTCTCGAAGACTTGGGGTATGCGCTTAGGGAGGTCAGAAGTCTCTGTGTTGATGATTGCTGTTCTCGGAATAGAGAACAGTACGGTATCCTCAGGGATGTCCGCAGTGGTAACTAATAAAAACCATTGGTTAGCGATTTGGGTGTGCTCGCTAAAACGCATTGTTGGTTCTGCTTATCCCGCACCAATTCCTCTTCCGGCCCCGTTCGCGCGTAGATCTTCAATCTTGATGTTAGGATGGAAAGTCGCTCCAGGCCAAGTCCCAAACCACTCCAAAAACGATGCGGACTTCGCATCAAAAGCTGGGTCTGACATGTTCCCTCGTACGATTTAGATCCCTAATCGAATGAGATAGCTTTTAGATTTCGCTAATGGGAGGTATTTGATATGTCGCAAACTGTCAAACGGGTAAATTCAATGAAGTTCGATTTTCATAGGTTCGGAGATTATTCGGGAATGACGACTTTGCTGTGGAATCAAGGGAGGTAACCCAAGATGATGCATGTGTTGATATGTGTTAGTGGATAGTTGAATTGAAGTAATAAAATATTTTATCTATAAAAGTCCCTGCAACGCAAGAGCGATCTGCCGCAATCTTGCATATCAAGAGCTCCAAATTATGTACGTGCAGCGCTACTTCTTAAATAGTCGGATTCGCGCCGCATGTTATGTTTTTTCCTTAGCGGTAGTCATCTAAAATTAGTAAGCTGTAAGAAGTCATAATCGCGCTTTTACATTATCTTATCGCCGGTCTGACAGGAACACAACGATCCACCATCTTGACGAATCATGCACCTCCTTCAATATGAAACTTAGTACTTCCTTATTGCAACTATTCCCAAGAGTAGAAGGTTAGAAGCAGTACTATACCTCTTTCAATTTAATTGCACAGCATTGATGATATATTCATCATTTATAGGCCTTACCTTACATAGTCAGAAACGATATGCTTCACCAGGGGTAGAGCTTAACAGATTAGGTGCCATTTATATTCAATTCCAAGAATCACTTGAGAGCCGTATCCAGCACCACGCAAATCGGGGGAACATTCTCAAGCAAGATCTTCGGGGACCATCATAAACCTCCTATATATCTCATAGATGATAAGGTCTCCAAAGGGGTAAACTCTGTCTGCAGACACTGATGTCTATCCACTGGGTATGGAGCACCTATACTCCTTAAGGGGACTTCGTATTGGATTTGACGATGTTCGACTCTTCTGATATAACTTAACTACCCGCTAGGACCATCTCCTGAACCCCCTGCCTTTCTATCCTCCGCTATCTGCACATCTTGCGTACCCTTCTCTAGTCCGCCTTCTTTAGCATTGTCGCCCTCGAGATCCTTACTCTGCGAGAGAAAGTACTCAACAACATGCATATGGTTATTGAAGGCTGCCAAGTCCAGCGGAATTTGGTCCTTGTCGTTAGCTGCAGTAGGCGAAGCGCCTCGCGACAGGAGAAGTTTAACAACGTCAAGATGACCGCCTAAACATGCCCAATGCAGGGCCGTATTCCCGAATGAGTTCTGTAAGTTGATGTAAGGCATTTCCGTTTCCGTACTTGCAGATGGTGACACTTCATCTGAAGATGACGGAGGTACTGCTTCTTTTGATGGCTTAGAAGGAGCAGGGAAGTGCGAGAGTATCAGAGTGACAATTTCTAGTCGAATATTAATAAATGGGTGATATATAATTATTAAAACTGCGAAAGAGTAGTCGTCAACTTACTCGCATGACCATTTGCTGCCGCCATATGCAAACAGGTCGCCTTACCGTCGTCCCTGGCCGCCGCTATGATCTCGGCCCGTGTAGCACTCTCCCGATCAGCAAGCTCTTGAACCATCCCCGTGAGCTCTGCATCTTCGCCAGTACGAGCCAAATAAATGAGATCACTAATCTCATCTTCCGATAAATTAGGTGCCATTTCGCTTCTTTTAATTTTCCCTTCCGTAATTATCTAGGTTAGATATTTTAATCCCAAACCTAGCATAGATGCCCGGGTATTTTGCCCTGGTCCGTGCTCTTCGTATGAGTGGTAGAATTGGAGAGCGAAATGAAAAATTTTAGTTGCTTTACACAGATGCTTTTTTGTGGGCGAAATTAGATAAACTTAGCATGAAATTTAGAACCTGGGAATTTCGGAAAAAACGGCCTTTGATTTCTGTATGGTAGATTGGTCAGATATTTCAGACTTGGTTAAATTTCTACTATCTTTTTCATAATAGCGTTGAGTTGGGCGTTTACCTCCCAAAATTGGGTCTTGGAGTCACGTGAGGTTCTAAAAATTTAAAGAGTGCGGCCGAGATTAGGGAGTACAATATGTGACTTTATACCATAGCATAGAGCCCGTCTAAGCCCCTTTTCAGCTTAAAACGTCGCTGGAAGACCCATGAAGGATTTAAAGTCCAATATGATAGATGTTACTGCTAGCTAGACCAGGTACTATTATATTTATTGGTGATAGTTTGATAGCTTCTCGTCCAACCAGCTTGTCATGTCGCCTGAATCATCCACTGCTTGTATCTCGGCTTTGATATTCAGCATAAGCATTAGCCGCAGCTCATGCGCTAAGCTCGGCTCATTTGCACTTTCGACAGGGTGGCTATCAAGTCTGCGTAAGAGGCCAACCGCTTTCCGTCGGTCGGAAGTACTAAGGTGAGCAGTGACTTCGACCGGAATCGGGAAAATAGAAGCACTAGGTGGTGAAGTTGGCGGAGATGAAACCTGACTATATTGGGGAGTGAAATCATCGGATGGATTTGCATGAAACGAAGACGAGTAGTGAGTATGACTGAGAATATCACAGCTCTTTGGCCCTAGCCACGACATCCCCGGAACTGTCACGTTTTCCTCGTGCCCAAGCCCCTGGCTACCGCATTTGTAGGTAAGCATAATGGCGATACCGCTAGGGTCAAAGTCGATAAGCGCATAAATGGGAACTTGCGGGAAAGATGAGTGCAGAAGGTAAAGGAATTGTCGTGTTACCAGGTCTGGATAGCCTTTCCCCTGAAAATAGGGACCGTGAGCAACTACTATAAAATACTGCGCTGCGAACATGATGCCTTACTGTAACAAGAACTCCTATGCCTGCGTCAGATAGCCCGTAGTATCCAGACGCGGCCAGTCCACGAAATGTAGCCTAGCAAGCATCAGAGAATGTCCAACGAATATTCAAATGAGAGGACTTGCCTCCTTTTCGATAACCATAATCCATTTCGTTTCGCCTATGTCAATTCGAAGAATGGCTTCAGTATGCGGAATCAGGATGCCCTAGAAAGATCTATGAGTTAGCTACCTAGTTACCGCATTCTTCACAGCACACTTCGATCCTTACATTGTCATCGGAACTACAATCAAGAACGGAGTGGTTCTTTAGCGTGATAATAACGCCCCCTGCAATCAACCCTTTATATGCAGCAACCTATTTCGATTATAAACTCGACCCCTTAACCCACCGGCAATTCACTTGAAAGTACGTACAACACTCAACGCGTCTCTGCCAACTCCGAATGTAAAGGCGATATCGTCGACAAGATTATCAACATACTGTTGGCTGCCAAAAAGATCTGGATTCTGATAGTATATATTTCTACAATGATTTAGTAAATCTACTTAATATGGGAGACATAGGTAATATTTATATGATAAAGGGCCTCAGATACGGAAATAAACGAACCTTTTCGTAATGACATGGCCAGAGATGAGTGCTTCATAACACAGATGAAGGATTTGAAGAACACATGCTGTAAATAAAAAATGAATATCTTGAGATGACCTAGAAGCGAAATCGAAGGCTGTTTGCGCGATGTGAACTTACTAAATCTTTTTACCTCCGCCTCGGTACTTGCTGGAAACCGGATGAAACTTTGATTACCTGTCCGCCGATTACGCAAAGGAATATCGAGGACTAGATTCTCGCTAAGCGCGTCAATAATTCTTTCAAGTATGTCTTCAATCTTAACTATAACGGCCCCAGCCTGCGCATTTCGTGTAGCATCTCCGCTAAACGTAACGATGCTATTTGATTGCCTGTTCATTGTGGAAAAACGTGGTATGGATGAAGATATTTTAATTTTCTTAGCTCTTTCTGCTGGCTTAAAACATGAACTATTTCCCATGATGTCTAGGTACCTAGGTGCTGATTGCTCCTGCCGGATTATAGCTAAGACACTGATGTCAATCTCAAAGCAGTCACTCCTGCCACCAGAATGCATGTGCATGTATTACCTACCTGTGCTCCATGAAGCTTCTTACATCAGGCCTGAGCCCGATAGCTTACATATCTCAAGCTTATTAGCAATTACCACCTCAATACTAGGGACTACAACAAAAGCATTGCATATGGATTTTATTTATCCTCAGTCAATCGAATGTCTAAATTATTAGACATGCGCGCACTATAGAGACTATCTAGCAATAGTAGCTTGTCTGTACCTTTTGAAGTAGACACTAGTATCACCGATCATCTAACCTAAGGAACCCATCGTGTAACTTAGGACTGGGTCAGGGGGTTGCCGTCCTTGTCGCGCTGCTCACCGTACTTCTTGAGGCGGATAGCTATAGAAAGGACATTAGTGATCGTTCAACGTAACTGTATCTTTAAACCCCAATATCTGATCGCGGAGCAATTCTCAAATGAGGGGGAAAACTCTTCACAGTCCTAATGAAATAAAGGGACTAACCTTGGATAGCAATAAAGCCAGTTGTATCCTGAGGCGAAAAGCCCTCTAGAGAGTCCATAGACGCGGCCCTAAACAATTAGAGTAAGTAACTTTCTCCTGCATTCCAGGGGGGCGGAAGAGAATATATGGAGTAGCTTACTCTTCGGAGTAAAGGTTGCTGGCGTTGCTGGAACGGCCAAGCACGTATACCTAATGATCCAGGTTAGTTACCTGACAAGTTCTAGTCATAGACAAGACTCACATTTCCTTTGTATGCTCTCAATCGCACAACACCTGTTGTGTTTTGAGATGAAAAGACAATAGAGTTGTCAAGGAATTCCCTCTCGGGGCTGAAGTAAAGACCGTTGTAGAGAAGGCGGCTCCACGAGTGTGTCACGAACTGGTCACGCAATTCGCGAACCCGGCCGTCGAGGACCAAACCTTCAAGATCAAGATGTGCAAGTCGCGCAATGGTGCTGCAATTTAGTAAGTATTGATCGGGAGGGAATCTAAGGATAAAATAATAGAGTTGGAATAAGGAAAACTCACAGTCCTGGCGTATCGTAGCAACCACGGCTCTTGAGTCCGACTAAGACCAGCAAAGTTAGCATATTCATAATCATCCACCTTTCGTTCTGGGCAATACTAACTGAAGCGGTTCTCAACAATGTCGATTCGACCTACACCGTTGTCGTGGCCTATCTTATTCAAGAGCTTGAACACGGCCACACTGCCGGTGGTCTCCTGGCCTGCAACGATGACCTTGACGGGAATACCCGCTTCGAAGTGAATAGAGAGATCAGTTGGCTCGTTGGGAGCATCGAGCGGATCCACGGTTCGGGTCCATAACTCCTTACTGCGGTGAGAATGTTAGCAGTGTTATCTACCTATGCTTAGATTATTGAAAGATAAGTTCCGATAGTAATATGGATAGGTATACCAGGCTTTCTCTCAACGAGTTTCGCCCAGATATCGAACATGATCAAAGAATGACTAGCGAGAATGGAAATAAACTTACGGAGGGGTGTGGTCGGGATCTTCGAGGATACCAGCTTCGTACGAACAATGCACTAGGTTGTCTATATGTAATCCGGTTAGCTTCTTGGAACTACTGAGTGGTTTACCAAGTTGTCTTATATGGAAGTTATGTTGTGGGTAATTTCAATGGCTAGGGGAACTGAAACCAATGGGACTCTTACCGTCTTTGGACCAAGGCTCCTTCGGGGTCGAGCTCTGTAGCTCGTCAGCGTCATCTAGAAATTTGATTATTTTTGTTGATTAGGGATACGTACAACGGGGATTTTCTTCTCGGCTGCGTAGCGGAGAAGGTCTGCGCGGCCCCTGGAAATAAGTATCAGTATCCTATATTCAGATCCGGTCATGGACGGAGCATTTAAATCTTAGATTACTAAGGCAAGAAAAACCCCAGTGTCGGACTTGGCTATATAAACCTAGAAAATCGTGGGTAGTATAAGAAGACTAACTCTATAATGATTGTTAGAAAATATACTGATTTTGGATTTTTGAGAAAGGCGGTGGTACATACGGAATTTTGCGCAGAATTCTGGTAGTCGCCAGGGGGCGATAACCTTCAGAGAGGGCTTCAAGGCCGCGAAGGCTAGCTCAAAGCGAACCTGGTCATTGCTGTATTTATTAGCGAGGACGAAATAGACAGGGATAGGTAGAGAGCAAATACCCTTTGCCCTACGTCGAGAATTAGTATTTCTTGCCTCTGTGGAATAAGGGCGGTATGGGGTATTAAATTAGTATACTTACTGTGCATCCGTGCGAAACGAACTACTCATATTGTGATGGATTAGCGTGCGTTCTGTCAGACTCTTCGGGAGAAGATAGCTGCGGATATGCTACGCTCGAGGCTAAAATAACAAACTAGAGGTCCTTCACCCTAGATATATTATGGAATAGAACATTGAAGTTTTAACGTACGTCGCAGTTGTTCTCAATGGCCGCCTTGACCTGGGCTTTCGCAATGATTGGGCGAGCCAGAGACGTACCCAAGAGATCTGGAAAGGGGTTAATAGGTAGGTAGTTATCATTCATGTCACATAAGGATTACGCACATCGATCCTCATAGATGGCATTGCATTGGATGGCTCTGTGGATGACCTTCTCCACGAATTCCTCTTGGAGATTCTGGACAATTCAATATTAGTCATTTCGATCTCAGTGGGGCATATAAGTAGGGGGCAGTATCGTAATGAAAGCAAGAGGTATAATAAAAGGATGTAATTACGTCGATAATCATGCGCTCAGCACCCAAGCTTAGAGCCTTCTTCTCGACGGCGGCCCAGTCTTCCTCCTGACCAACGTCCGCTAAAAAGCACTAATTATATATTAGACTCGAGTTTTAGTTAGGTCATGCAATAATAGACTTACGACGACAGTATAGCCCTCAGAAATTAGCCATACTAGGATGGTTGAGGTGTCAAGGCCTACATATATCCGATGTTAGTAAAATGCGTTTAATTTTAACCATCGACATGATGGCCATCGTCGCTGTGTTGACGATGATCTCGTCCGTAGACCATTGTGGCCATAAAGTAATGATATTTTGACTCAAATAGAGAGCCGATAACGGGAATATAACCGGGGGTACTGACCTCCGGAGTAGGCGCTACGTAGACGGTTAGTTAAGGTTCAAATAGCCAAAGAAATAATTCCTCGACAAGGGAAAATACTCACAGACAGACACGACCCTTGGACATCTTGAGTTGTTCGTTTCCGTGGAATCGTATAATTGGATACTGGACACGATGGATAGATGTGGATAGAAACGACTCGTAAGGAAAGTGGGATGATGTTTTATGTATTCCAAGTCTTCTAAACGGTTAAACATTTGTGTGGGCCGAACTTATGAGTCAGCTTAAAGTTTGTTTTTTTTTACTACTAGGGCTCGATAGTGCAAATTACCAAATCAGAAGTCTCTTATATTTCAATTGGTTGGAGATAAGATTGGATAAGATAGGAGGTATCCTTAAGACATTTACTCCAGCTTGCTCCAGGTTGTACGGCCATAATTATACACTAACCTAGGTTAACCTAGTACTTTTAATGTTTCTTGGGGGCGTGTATTGCAAAAACTATGAATAATAGCACCCCGACATAAATTCTGTAATAAACCATTCCGCTATAATAATAATATTCTACTTAATTGCTACCTGATTATCCTCTATGTACCTTATTACCAGGTAAGCTTTAATATCAGGTTCCGGTTAAGTCTCCCGGTTGCCCCCACCTTAAACGCGGTACGGGACAGGGGAAAATAGAGTGGATGCGTAACGGATCGTATGAGTTTCCCGAACACCGCGGTAACATAAGAAATTGTTGGGTTTCGGTCAAGGTCAAGTTGCCTGCAATTCCTCTCCCTTGCATTTTTTCTCCTCAACCTCAACCATCGCCAATCGCCAATATCTCTATCCCGCCAAAGATGGTTGTAACGACACGGTCTAAGAAACGCGCCAGCGGCGATACCCTCGAGACGACAACAACAACAACAACGACGCAACGCCCGAGACTCGTAGAGAAGACCGACTTGACGCGATGGCGCATGCTAGACGAGAAGGGGAGACATACTTGGCATTACTTAGCAGACGACACAGATGTAGAGAAGTGGCCGCAGAGTTATGCTGATAAGTGGTATCTTGGTTTGGACACTGTAAGATTTCCATCATCCCGGATCTTCCGATCGCGCAATGGCGTCGCTTGGACGGTATGGCTGACTGCTACAATCTTTATAGGGGCTCCCCACTCTACCAAAGCCGACCAAACCCCTCGATTCCGTCGTCAACGGCTTGACATTCTTTGAGAAGCTTCAATTGCCTTCCGGTCAATGGGGTTGCGAATACGGAGGGCCCATGTTCTTATTACCAGGTATTGTGATTACTTGGTATGTGACCAAGACGCCGATTCCGTGGTATACCGCGACGGAGATAAAGAACTATTTATTCGCTAGAGCGGACCCCGAAGATGGAGGATGGGGCTTACATATGGAAGGAGAAAGCACTGTTTTTGGAACCGCGTTGAATTATACCGTTCTTCGTATCATTGGTGTCGACCCTGAGCACCCGGTCATGGTCAAGGCTCGAGGGACGCTACACAAACTTGGAGGGGCTACGTGTGCTCCCCATTGGGCCAAGTTTTGGTTAAGCGTACTGGGTATCTGTAAATGGGATATCGTCAACCCTATACCCTCAGAGCTATGGTTACTGCCTGACTGGGTGCCCTTTGCCCCTTGGAGATGGTGGATCCACATGCGCCAGGTCTTCTTACCTATGGGCTACATCTACGACAAGAAATGGTCTTGTGAGGAGACCGATATCATTCGGGCCTTGAGACAAGAGCTATTCGTGGAACCATGGGAAGAGATCGACTGGATCGGAAACAGAAATAGTATATGTTCTGTCGACAACTACCATCCAAAGTCCTACCTTCTTAATACCGCCAACTGGTTCCTCGTTCATATTTGGAACCCTTATCTCCGTACTAGAGGGCTTGCCGAGAAGGCTCAAAATTGGGTCAGCAAACTGATCGATATGGAAGATGAGAACACGGACTTCGCGGACTTGGCACCAGTGAACGCAGCAATGAATACTGTCGTTTGCTATATCCGCGACGGCCCAGGCGCGTACTCAGTCAGGAGACATATCGAAAGGTTAGAAGATGCGTTATGGGTCAATAGCGAAGGCATGCTTTGCAATGGCACCAATGGTGTTCAATGCTGGGATACCTCTTTTCTGATACAGGCCACGACGGATGCGGGGCTCGAGCAAGACGCTCGCTGGAGACCGATGTTAAATAAGGCATTGATATTCATTGATAATCAGCAGATACGCGAGAACTGTAAAGACCAAGATGTCTGCTATCGGCAGCAGCGAAAGGGTGCGTGGGCCTTCAGTACCAGGGACCAGGGATATGCTGTATGTGACTGTGTTTCGGAGGCACTGAAGTCGGTCATCCTTCTACAGCATACTCCTGGCTACCCCCAGCTTCTTGAAAACCAACGCATATTTGACGCCGTTGATACTCTTCTTACTTACCAGAACAAGTCTGGCGCTTGCTCGTCGTACGAGCCGACACGGGGGAGTGAACTGTTAGAAATGCTCAACGCGGCGGAGGTCTTCGGTAAAATTATGGTCGAGTATGATTATGTGGAGTGTACGACAGCGGTAGTTACCGCGCTCTCCTTATTCCAGAAACACTGGCCTGATTATCGGACCACGGAGATCAATGGATTTATTGGACGATCGGTTAAAGCAGTCAAATCGTTCCAAAAACCAGATGGATCATGGTATGGCAACTGGGCCATATGCTATACCTACGCAACTATGTTTGCCCTAGAAAGTTTGAAGAGCATTGGTGAAACTTACGAAAATAGCTCTCACTCGAAAAGAGGTTGCGATTTCTTAATTTCCAAGCAGAGGGAGGATGGAGGATGGTCGGAAAGCTACCGCGTAAGATGATCAAGCCCTTTGGATTTCACGTAGACATATGCTGACAGCTTGCAGTCCTGCGAAAGAATGGTATACACGGAGCACGCATCGGGATCCCAGGTTGTGATGACAGCATGGGCCTTGATAGGTCTCATGAAAGCGAATTACCCAGACATCGGACCCCTGAAAAAGGGTATTAAACTCATTATGGATAGACAGCAACCAAATGGTGAATGGAAACAAGAGGCGATCGAGGGCGTGTTCAACAAGAGCTGTATGATCTCATACCCGAACTACAAATTCACCTTCACAATGAAGGCCCTCGGAATGTTTGCGACGAAGTACCCGAATGAGACGGTAGTATAATGGGGGTGTAAGTTTAGTGTAGGACATGAAAATTGCTGTTACTGTTGCTGTTGCTGTTGCGAGGGACGATGACGATGTGATGGGTATACTGGGTGGGATAACTAATTAATCCTAATATTCTTAATGCCACATATGATGTTTTGGATTTTCGGTGACGACAAATCCATCGAAATATCATGTTATCTTTTGGCATTGGGTGCATCCGTCCCGGCGCGATAGCACTGACGTAGTTGGTCATACATTATAGAACGACCCACTAATTTAGATTTGTTTGTTGATTAAATTCGAAGGCCGAGATGAGAGTATGTATTGCAGATCCTTAGATTCTTGATAACTACCTAGGTACCTAACATAATTATTAAAGCTTATTAAAACTATCACTATATTAAAATAGGCACCTAAGTATTTGGTAAACTAAAAGATCGGATAACTACCAAATATTAACTTGTAAGTGAGACGTTTTACTTTACTTTTGATTAATTATATGGAGAGGTAAGTAAAAGTTATGGCAACCTTGAATCTTGGTACACAAAGCTTTTGGCCTAGACCCCTCCTAGGGCGCTAGGCGGTGAGCTGCAGCCTAGATTGAACTCTATACCGCCTACCATTTTCAGCTATAGATCGAGCAGAATCGCGGAAACCCCACTATGACTAGTAGCTTCTACGCTACCTAAGGTAGGTACGTAGCATAAGGTTCGCTTTGGGGTTGGCTGAAGTAAATCGACTTGATTACCTCTTCGCTATTTTGCAAACTCAAGGAAAATCAAGCAACAACTTTATCACGCCTATGATAGTTTAGATACCTTAAGAAAAGGGGTTTATTGGTACCTAGCGCAACTATTCATCAGTGATTTACATCGACCTGTTGCCCAGAGTTCTTGTCATTCAACCCGGTTCTCGTTCTCGTTCTCGGAGTAAGAATCTCACATTCAGTCAAGGCTTAATACAACCCTCGATACAACAGCCAACACAACCCCCACCACAAGTTCGTGATCGCCTGTCATCTACCAAATTCGGTCGCAGAAAAACGTTATCTTCGGCGTCAACGTCACTCATAGTGTTCCACTTTAATCAATACTACCTCAATAGATTACCCATATTCTTTTCAAGTCAGAAATCGCTACGATGTCCTCCGCAGCCCTTGCCGACGAAGGCAGCAAGGCCGTAGCCGCTGGCAAGTACGCAGAAGGAATCGAGAAGTTATCCCAGGCTCTCAAAGAGCGCCCTGCACCTCTTTGGCTACTCGAGCGTTCCAAGGCGTATTTACGAACTGATGAATTGGACCTCGCCTTGCATGATGCCGAGGAAGCGTTGCAAGTAGCCTTCACGCGGGCTAATAGAAATTATATGGCCGAGGCCCAGATTAGAAGAGCCATCACCCTCTTCCGTATGGGTCGCTATGCAGACGCTGATGTATGTGCCTTTTGGGCTATCAGACTGCTCGAGCAATCCAAGGCTACCGAGGATGACGGCCAGCAGAATAAGGTTGACGAGAATGGAGATTATGTTGTGCGTGCTAGTGATATTAAGAGTACCGAGAAGCCTGATAAGGACAGACAGATCGCTGCTGCTATGGGTGGTGCGAGTAATACGAAAACCACTACATTAAAAACTCAGGCAACTTCGTGGCGTCTGCAAGCCTTGAATAAGCTGGAGAACTTACCTGCTGGACATCCCGGTTTAAAGGTAAACGTTTCGAAATATCTTAAGCCATCTAACGGGAATGATGCTGCAGCCATAGCTGCGCAAGACCAAGGTTATGATGAAGATGCAAAACGTGACGCCTGGGAGAAACTCTGGAAGAGATTTTCGATTGCCTTCGCGGCGAAGAGCATCAGATCGAGCTTCTATCAGACTGACACTGCCATCAGTGTCGACTTCTTCGTAAAGAACGTGCCTGCAGATCGGTTTACCGTGTCCACCCAGCCTCATAAAGTGGTTATGGGACCAATCTCAAATACCGACTCTGGCTCTAACTCTGTCCAGCTCCACCTTTGGGGCAAGGTCAAGCCTGCTGAAACCAAGCACACAGTGAAATCGATGAAAGTCGAGCTAGTTCTAAAAAAGGAAACGCCAGGCAAATGGCCCATGCTGCAACGGGAGGATTCCGATGGATTTACTAACATTGCGGGGAACACTACCGTGGCCCCCTCGCTCGAGAGATTCTCCACACTCATTTCTGGCTTGGGGTTCGTATCCGATCCTGTCCAGCTTATGCTAGGACTTTACAACGCTAACGTTTTTTAGGTACCATCATCCCGATGACCTCGAACTACCAGATGATAGTTCCGACCTGGATACTTGGTACGGTGCTTTCTTGGACAAACTTGCAGCTGGTCTAGATGAGCACGAGGCATCTTCAGAAATCCCGAATGCTGCACCCGAGGCTACATCGTCTTCTACGAGCGCGAGCGGCGCCACTCAGCCCAAAAGTAACCCCACGCAAGCTAGCGATCCTGTGCTTAAGCCTACTCCAAATACTAGCAATGCGTATTCAACAAAGACCGTCGGTAGCGCCCAAGCCTACCCTACTTCTTCGAAGAAGGGAGCAGTGAATTGGGATCGGATTGGTGATGACGACGGGGATGACGAACCCAAAGAGGATGCCGATGTCGACTCGTTCTTCCAGAAACTCTACAAGGATGCAGACGATGATACGAGGCGTGCCATGATGAAGAGCTACGTTGAGAGCAACGGCACATCGCTCAGCACAAGCTGGGCTGAGGCCAAGGGGAAGACGTACAAGACTTCACCACCGGACGGTGCCGAATCCAAAAAGTGGGATGAGTGATACCCTACGTGATTGTCAGCTTAGTCTGTGCTTTTCACGCGCGCGCTTTGGCAACGAGGAGATAGTAAGAAAAGGGGATGGATGGATGGTCGGAATGATACCAAGTGTAATTACTCGACAATGCAATTGATGATACGGTGTATTACGACTCTAGTCGTACGTTTTATTCCAAGTTCGGTGCGTTAATACCACGGATTATTTTGCCTTTGATTTCTTTCTTTGCCATATGGGTTTGATGAGCCCACGGGCTGGGAACTTTTGATGCGGTAAGATACCTACCTACCTACGCATGTCGGTTTATCTGCGCCTCCTCAGGATATACCTACTAACATAGGCAAGGTATGTAAGGGATAAGCTAGGGTGTCACAAGACTATGCAGAATCCACGAATCCACGAATCCGTATGCGTGATTTCATTGAGTAGAATATATACCTATCTATGTACCTACTGTAGTCTCTACCGACCCTACTAGGCCTTGCCAACGAACCAGGTGAGCGGATTGCCACAAAGTTGTGCTGGCTGGAACGGATGACGTTTCTAGGAATGATGATTGGCGGTATTAAAAATATCTATCCACCCATAACCACGGCCTCGGTGCCAAGCTTCGCTAGGGAGGGTGTGGGCTCAAGATACCACGTTTTACGTAGTGCTTCCCCGGCATTTGTTTTATCACGCCTCTCTACGACCGCCCCGGGGGTCATCCTGATGGAAAAGTTAGAATCCAGCCGGTCTCATTTCAGTTGCCGACACGTCTTCTGGTAACCCTTTCTGTTACCCTTGTGTCTTCAGCTGGTTATCCTTGCCATGGTGGAATACCCCCCGCAATTCTCCAACGTTAACTCGTAGACTCTCCACATAGTGTCCAGACCCTCTTGTGTGAAGTTATTCATCGACGGCAAGGAAGGCCATACCAGAGGCTTCGGCAATTCGCTGATTGGCCAACTTAGGGTTCGCCGAGGTTAATAAGCTTGAATAAGCTATGGGCGAACACGCATCATGTATCAAGGAAGGGATGTCGACGAACTCCTGTATCATTTACCCGACCTCGTACCAGGGGCTGTCGAGTAATTCATATATCTAAATTGCCCGGAGATCTGGACCACGGTGGGATCGTAGATTGTTGGGGACCCTGAGTCTGCTTAACTATTCTGATTAATTCATCTGATTAAGCAATTACTTCATCACCAAGAAACGTCTTGACATCACTCGCCTTGCTGCCATCTATTTTTGTTCTTTATATTTGAACCCCACGACGACTCCTTCAACAGGAGTAGCGTGTAGCAAGTATACGCAAGGGAAGTTCTCAACACGACCCGTTTGCATAACTCCTATCGCCTAGAGGCGTCTCTCTAGACTTGCCCATATATATTTTTGTATACCATCTTCCACATACGCTCTTCATCATGGGCGCCGACGAGGTCACCATCTCCCCAACGAGGACCATCCTCCTTTCAGCATGGGGTATCTTCAAGGAGCACTGGCCGCTTCTCATCCCACTATTCATCGTCCTCCGGATTTTGTATAAGCGTTATGCTTCACCGTTACGCGAATATCCCGGTCCCTTCGTAGCCTCTTTCACCCGTCTCTGGAAAGTCATGTCCACGATCTCAGAGCAAACTCATCTGCACCACATCGAACTGCACCGCAAGTACGGCCCCATCGTACGCATCTCACCCAACGAACTCTCCTTTGCGTCTCCAACGGTCGCTCGTCACGTTCTCTCGGCCGGAAAGCGTTTCTATAAGACGGACTTCTACTCGGTCTTCCCGCCGCCAGAGAACCCGGATATCTTCACCGAAATCCGCGAGGATGTCCATGCCATGAAGAAGAAAGTGGCCAACGTGCCATACTCGATGGCAGCTATGCGTCAGCTCAGCCCTTTCATTGATGACACGATCGACTTCCTTGCTAGTCGTCTCGACCAGTTCTGCCCTGACACTGCCATCCCCGGATTCCAACAGGCAGGCCTCCCCGGCCGAAACACTATCGTTAACCTTGGTGACTGGCTGCACTTTTTTGCCTTTGACGTACTCGGTGAGGTGGCCTTTGGACGGTCGTTTGGCTTCTTAGCTGCCGGCGTCGACAAGGAGAACGCTATCAAGACCATCGACAACAGCCAGAAGTACAACGGCATCGTTGGGCAGATCCCCGAGATCGACTGCCTGCTAAGAAGGAACCCGCTCTGGAGGTGGATTCCCGCCTTCGACCCTAACAATGCGGTCATCACCCGCATTGCCCGCGAGGAAATGCAGAAACGTCGCCCCTTCGAAGTTGAACGAGATGGAAAAGGTGCAAGCGGCGATGGTCGCGAGGACCTCCTATCATCGTTGATCAAGGGCCACCTGAAGGACAAGAGAAAGTTCCACGAGGGTGACATCTTTGCTGTGGCTCATGGCGCTATGTAAGTATACTTGCTCACTTACCCCTATTCCTAGTAAGTCAATAGCAAAGGGCCCGGTCAGCTAACATAATGGATACAGCTTCGCTGGTTCAGACTCGACTGCTTCTTCCATGCAATCCTTCTTCTGGCACGTTCTATCTGCCCCCAAGGTACTTGCAAGGTTGGTAGAGGAGATTGATACGGCGGCGCGCGATGGAACGATCTCGGCGCAAGGTAACATCCAGTGGACGGAGGCTCAGAACCTACCATACTTCCAGGCATGCCTGAAGGAGGCGATGCGCATGCGTCCCGCAGTCGGTGTCAACATCGCTCGGTACGTGCCCCCGGAGGGCATCGAGATTGAGGGCCGTCACATCCCCGGTGGTACACGGCTCGCTCTCAACGGCTGGGTTCTGCACCGCGACAAGGCCACCTTCGGCCAGGATGCCGACTACTTCCGTCCGGAGCGCTGGCTCGAGGACCCGGAAAACGCCAAGGTTATGGAGAGATACATGTTCCAGGTATGTTACAATGAAACTTAACATTGAAACATCCGTGCACTAAATACTAACATCAATAACAGTTCGGTGGTGGTTCCCACGTCTGCATCGGTCGAAACCTGGCGCTACTCGAGATTAATAAGGTGATCCCGCGCCTACTCCGTGACTTCGAGTTCGAGCTGGTCTACCCGGGCCGAGAGCTCAAGGCAAAGGCGACTTTCTTCGTGGTCCAGGAGGGCCTCGAAGTGTACATCTCGCGAAAGCAGAGCGAGAAGGAGGCGCAGCAATAAATGCTTAAACCTAGATTCATACATACAATAGTTCTTCAAAGAACAAACTTAATGATGCTATTAACAATAGTATCGGGGACGGCGGGCAACGGCGTTGTTGTGTTGTGTTAGAGCTGGGCTCGCGGCTTACGAAAAAAATATCTGCTTTACTGCTCAAGCGGTTGGTTTTTTTTATTACTTGGGCAGCATGTTTGCATACCATTTTACGCAGCGTTTTCTGTTATTCACTTGGTCTTTCGAAAGGATGTTTATACGGAACAGATATTGTAGATGGACGAGAGATACACGCGCGGCGCGTTATATATATGTACAGGTATATACCAGGAGATGTTTGGTAAATTGCTTACTGTATTATGAGTATCTGAGGCTAGTTTAGTGTAACTAATGACGAAGTTTCGCTATTAAAAAATATTGCGAGAGGCGCAGCTGGTGATACTAATTAACTACCTACCTACCTACCTACCTAGGCAATATAGAGTAGTATTATGTCAACTACCTCTCTTTGAAGACTATTATAACAGGTACCTAACCTAGGTACCTACCTAACCGACCATTAGCTGAAGCTATAGTATTTAGAAGCAGATATCGCCTAACTCTTACTGCTTATACCTAGGCCATGTATTGACTGCCGGGTGAAGTTGTTGTGAACTACGCTGTCTCTCAACACTCATTTTTGCAATATCCAATCAAATCGTGAACTATTCCCACGCTTTGCTAATGAGGTGAGGTACTTTGGTTTTAATTGGTCATCTTTCTACATATATGTTAGGTGCTCTCTAAACCGAAAATACAATACTTACCAAGTTACTTTCTAGGTACTACTCCAATTCGTCTAAGACGATATCAACGGCACTTGCATTATCAAAGAAGCCACGTCGTCGCGTTCATAATCATACGTTGTCGAATGTCTGATATGTTATGTATTAGGTGGTAGTTAACGAACATTCATGAAGACAACGGCAATTGAGTCTACACCTACATAATTGTTTAGGACACCTTAACCTTGTATATAGTGTTTCGCATATTCGGTACGTTGATCCAACGAGATCGGCTCCGAATTGAACAATTTGAAATTCTTGCATTTTAAAAAAAAATTCAACCGAATTCGGAGATCGAATTGCGATCTAAGGGCCATGACAAATGCGACATGTGAAGAGCCTCTTCGATTTATAAGATGCCAAGCTATGTCCCTCACGTCCCTCACGTCCCTCACAGCGTTGTGCTACGTAGCAATATCTTCGTTGGCCGGATGATTTCTGCGCAGAGCCGCCGAAGTTGGACCTGGGAAAAGCAAAAGCCAAGAGTCCATTTATCCGAACCTCAACCACGGCTTATACATGATACCTACCGGGGCACCACGTTCATTCGCGAGCATTCGATCTTATCTAGACAGGGGCTATATAGTACTTGCATAAATCATGCAGCCTCAGGGTAAATTAGGGGGTGTATTCCTAGTGTATTCCCAGTGTATTGCTAGAAACTACAGCTATCTCTCAACGACATGAGTAACATACTAATCCGGGTGGGCCTACATCGTATCCCACAAAGGATGCGACGGGACCGAGCGGCTTGCACAATCACCTCCATCACCGTTACCTAATACTCATCACATATCCTTAAACGATCCATCCACATCCCATCGCAACACGTCGATTCTAGACATCGCCGAGCGGGGTAGGCAACGCCACAGCGGCCGGTATGCAACATCGTGAGCGCCGTTAAGACATCGCCATATCAGCTCTCTCACATCGTGCTGGCGAGGTTCGTGTGGTCAGCTCGCTTATAAGCAGCCTGATCCTGTCGGAAGCTAGCCGATACGATAGCGAGCGGGTGGCATATTGTTGGGGAGCACAACCTATCTACACGATGGCGAACCATTAAAGGGGCTAGGGGCTAGGCCCATGAGAATGGCGATAGGTCGCGACGGCGGGCCGCAGTGGTATCCAAAGGTCAATATTGTATGCACTCGCTTGAATGGACATCTTCCTAGCTGCGAGGCATCAACGATAGCTGACATGGTACTATCATGCCTAGCGGGAGTTAATATGGGACGTAGAAGAAGGAACCACTCACGTTCACACCGGTGTTTGCTTCGGCTGCCGAGACATGCGAGGAGGTGTTCGTCATCTACGAATACGGATTTGCCGACATTTGACACGGGAATAAGGAGAGCTGGTCCAGTTTTTGGGTGGATGCGACTGGTTTCGGCATATGTGGATCATTCACGATGATCCATGTTGTCTAGAACTGTTTAAGGGGGTGGATGAGCACCCGCATTGTCGGTATGGAAGTTTAGAGGTGCCGTTCGACGTTCTATTCTAGAAGGGTTGTCGGTATAGCCGACATCTAGGTTCGGCAAATATTTATAAATTCAATCTAATATTTATAGATATGAATCTATGTATGCAGAAAAGCTGAGATTGAGTTCAAAGGCTCTGGATGGAGTAGGTATTATATCGCGTGGCTTGTATGCATGATCACGGGCGTTACGTGGTGGGTTTAAGCAGCTCCTGGAATACAGTTACTAATATTTATTGTATATTGTGGGACTGTATTCATTTCTACACCCATAGGTAGAACTATAGACTATTAGATACCTAGGTTAGTCCGAACGGCAGTCCTTGGGAATATGTGGGGGGGTATCAAGATATACAATAATATGATGTCTCAATTATAAACTCCCAGGCTAGAAGACTTTTACAATCTAGAATGTTACATTGATGCGTGCTACATTTAATCGGCTATACGGCACTTCTAGCTATACGTGACCTAGAGGAGTTTCTTTGATAAAGCTTGTCATCCCAGAATAAATAGCCCCCTATAGCATGGGCAGGTACCACGTCGAGCGAACTCAAACTTTCAGGATTTCAAGTCTCTCCCTATTGTCAGGTATAGCGATAAGTTTACGAAAGCCCCTTACAGTTATGAGATAATATGACCAACAACATCCGATGAATTAAGATAAATTTGGGGGAATATCATTTGACCTTTTGTCAGTGGACACTTTCAAACGACTAGAGTATAAATGACCTATATATCAGTAGCAGGCTATACGTTACAACCAATAACTAATTATAGGACGCCAGCAACGAAGCTAAGGGTAAACTGTCGAAAACAAGCACGCAGGGATCATAGGGGCTCCTAATCTGGGCTTTAATACTATTAATGCTTATGATTTCCAACCCATTAAGAGAGACCGAAAGTACCACATAAGGGAATGCTGGAGCCCGCGCTCCAGGGCTGGCACTCCCGGATTCCATACAAGTCCTTCGGCAGATATAAAGGCCCTACGGGCCCTCTCATAGCCCTTCAGGAGTCAATATAAGTCCATTCACTACGTATATTGTGTACTTGTGCTAGCGTTGCTATCATAAATGCGGCGGAAGTAATTAGAATTGGATAGTTCTCTACCGAAGCTTCAATATAATGATAGGGTAAACACCACTAGAGGCAATAGAGGAGTACAAGTGTAAGAGAATGGAAAATTCAACGGAGAATGAAATAAAGGATGCCTATGAATACTGTCTAGGTAAAGATCCTCTTAGCATTAGAGCCGATTGAGTTCACCGGCACCTACCCCGGACGGTAGTTGGTCTCATAGAGCTTTAAGATTAAGAAGTATTAGCTGCGCGACTTATAAGCTGACTGCAGATGCTTAAAATTAGGACGTCAAGATAAATAGCTTAGACTGCTGAAAGATACGGTATATAAGCTGTATATTGTATATCAACTTAGTCTATAAACTATAGAAGTGAGGCGGGAGGTCCCTATATATATATTCCATGCCAAGATACCATGTACTGTATCCGAGAGTAGTCCCTTGACCACTCATTTCAACAGATGGAATTGAAGGAGATTGATTATGAGGACGAATAGTAAATGTCAGTCATACATGCAGTATTACTGATTTATTATAAAATGCTTGATAGAACCCCTCTTACTGGGAAGCTGGATATGTACAACATAATAGGATTTCACTAAAGGGGGACGAGGCCCCGATTCTAAAGGGCCTTAAACTCACTTGGGCGCCAAATGATAATATTCTCATTCATACACTATGTTAACACATAATTTCTTAGTGTGAGTTTCTCCAACCCTACGCGTATTTGTAGGTTATCCCGCGGTTTCTGAGACCGGTGTATAATGTATTAAGGTCCGGCTTATGGCTCGGCGGCGCTGATGTTGCGTAGGTAGCTGGCGTGCGTGATATTGCCCGGTGCACCTCTATAGGATATCAAACGAATTTGATAATATGATCCTGTCATAGAAATGAGTCAGTGTAGTCGGATGAGACAACTCTCTTTGTACTAATAATGTAGAGTAGTATGTCTTCGGGAGGTGTACATATTAAATGCATCCTATGTCCTAAATGAGCCACTTAAAATCCTGGCGTACGTCTTGAATAGGGGTAAATCTTCACTCCACAAGTTGTGGTAGACAATAGGACGGACGGGGTCCGATTGGGGATGTAGTTATTATGAAGAGGACGGCTCCCCGATGGGAATGTTCTTGTGCAAACCTCCATTAGAATGAAGTGCATATACGCAAAGCTTTTAGGAGGCCACTCGACGCCTAGCGGGACTTTTCTAGACCTACTGCCCACTATAGTGCGTTAGAATGCTGCTTTTGATGTAACTTTGAGTCATAAATAGTAGTATTAGTTCCTGCCGGAAGATATCCTGGTCAGTTATTTCGTAAGTAGAGTCACCACGTGCTTAAACTGGGAAGAAGATGGAATAGCCTGTTGAATAGATTAAGATCCATTTAATGGTCTTAGAGAATCCTAAATATGATATGTAGGTAGGAATGGAGTTTACTCTATTGACTAGCGACTAAATTTCGAAATCTACCTAATTATCTAATATTCCCAACTACTTTAAGGATTTCAATAAGACGAACAAATGGCATCCATAAAAAAAAGATTGATTTAAATTAGATCGCCCAACGAAGGATATACAAACTAATGGGGTACGTGGACTACGCTGTTGAGTATTAGACCTTAGGTCAGGTAGACTCTTGAGTATTGGACACAATGCATCTTAAGTAGAATTCAGGGGTTCCGTATTCCTTGGTCAGGGGATGTGATATTGTAAGTTGCCCTTCAATGTCTAGTGACGCAGCGCTGGGTACTGACTATACGGAACCCAAGTATACGTGAAAGATCGATAGCTCAATCCACTTATCACAGCGTTCCAAACATTATATTTCAAGCAAAATCACCCATCATCCCTTACTCAACCTGACATATAGCAACTAATATCTAGGCGGGTAACATATACCAATGATTGAATATATCGTTCTAATAATGGTAGGGTGGCGTATGTGGCAATAGAAAGATACGACGAGGCCCAAAGAAATTGTTTCAATTCACTATCTAAAATGGTGACTGGATCACTTTTAGAGCACTAGGTGTGCCACTGTCAGGTCAGCCCGGGAACCAGGTGTCAATTACCACTTGGGCGCAAGAAACTAGAGTAGAATGAATGAGTTTATATACCTTAGATACGGGTCCTTACTTAGGTAGGTACATAATCTACACACGTGGTAAGGGGAATATACGCATTAGCAGTCACGGAGTCTGTTGACAACACGCGTAGATTTAGTTTAAAAATAACAGCTTGGAAACTGTCCACAATGTTGCCTAGCGACTACTTAGATTTCCCTATGATGTTTGCTTATACCAAGTGCGAAAGCCGTCCAAGTCAAATATTTTCGACTCACGACTTGAAAGAATACTGGATGTACCGGCGTTCCCAGCTGGCAAGATAATAAGCATCGAAGCTGTAGTACGATAATATCCCTCCACTCAAGGGCTTTTTGCTTCTACCATGATGCAACATGGACTGGGGTTGATAAACAAATGCAACGAAATAAGAATAATATCTATTATTTAACAAAACCGGATTTCTCTCCTTCTTTCCGCCTATAATCGAGCAGGGCTAACATCTACATCCATTGATACCTAAGATTTTACAACCAGTCTGACCGAAATACATCATGGATTTTGGAAGGGGTAACTTTAACCTTCCAGTAGGGGGTTCCCATTTCCGATTGGAGGATTTCGATCCCCAGATGGAAGATTTCGATGACCAGATGGGAGATTTTGACTTCTCGATAGAGGGTATTGATTTTAGAATAGCAGAAAACAATCATCGGCCGGAGAATATGGATTACATATCAAATAACTTCGCATACAACAACCCCAATCGTGATAACGTATCGGGCAACCAATTCAATCATAACCGGCAAGAAGGACAGGCTCCAGAAAGAGAAGCCAGTATAACGTCGAGTCCAGATTCTCAGGCCTTCATCAACTACTATGAGTGGACGGAGAACAACCTACCCATTGGCGTATCTTTCGACCCGAATACCCCGACGGTTACCCCTGAATTCTTGCGTGGGTGGGTTTATAGACCTGAACGGCCAGCCAGACGCTCTGAAGAGCCAGAAGACGAGAATCAAGTCGTTTTAATGGGATCGCGTGGGACTAGGTACCGCTCCGAAATGGTTACTCCTCCCGATGTCGATGGGAATGAACCCGCAGTCCGTCGATCATCTCGTCGTAGAATTGCCCCTCGAACTCTATTTCCCAATCAGCGACCAGCATGGGCAATGCTCGCAACGGATTTCAGAACCATTCCTGCTATACCGGACGACGTCCCTCTATGGTGCCCTTGCTGTACACGAACACTCCCAAGTAGAAGTTTTGGAATGTCGCCCAATAGCCTTACTCCGGTGGAGACATGCATGGATTGCAGAAGGGGACAGGTACAGCCTGTGGGTGGCATGGTTGTCTGCTGGAGTTCGCTTGCGGATCGCAAAGGCTGCGGAAGATTTCTTCCTCGAGCTAATTTCTCCAGCTTCCATAATTACGCGGCATTCATGGGTATTCTGTGCAAGGATTGTAGGGCTTTCGGTCCAGATCGGACAAGACTCGAGGGGAGATATATTGAGAGGAGGCCATGAAAGGTGGGAGCTGTGACGAAGCCTTTCACAATGAGGGAAGCCAAGTATAACCCATGTTAGCCAGCGGATTTGTATCATAGGAAGATTAATTGGAGTTAAATACAGCGAGAGACTGTGGAGGTTTATGGATATCCCCTATTATACGAGGCCTTTCCATAATGGTAAATTGATATTTAGACATCCACCTGTTGAGATGTACTTGGTGAAAGATACGGTATGAGAGCTGTATATTATATTGACTTAGTCTATCAATTGTATGAGTGAGGAGGGAGGTCCTTCTTATATATACATTCCATGCCAAGATACCATGTACTATACCTGAGAGTAGTACCTTGACCACTTATTTTAGTAGTACTTATCACCGAGCTAGCCAGAGTATTTATAGATAGTAGGTATTGGTGACTTGCTAAGAATGCAGTATTGTATTGCATGGAAAACTAACTATGAAGTGAAGAGAGGAAATAATTAATGCTCGATGAGATCTGATCAGAAAGCATGTCTAATGGCAAGGCCTTCTAAAGATCTCTGCAAGATGAAAAGCTACATATTAATACCCCATAATACCCTTGTAACACTGCACCTGATCACTACCTTATAGCCTTCCACTCTTCTATCATTTCCCTAGCCTCTCTCCATGCCTCCTCTGATTTTATTCCTCCGTCAATTGCAAAGCCAACAAGCCTCCTTGCTAGTCGATACTCAGGTTGATACGCGAACCGCATATAGTCTTTTCCAGCAGCCTTCTCGAATGCCCTCTTAAGTTGACGTCCTTCCGCCGTGGGTGGAACGTTATT
Source organism: Daldinia grandis (assembly GCA_022432525.1). Taxonomy (NCBI): domain Eukaryota; kingdom Fungi; phylum Ascomycota; class Sordariomycetes; order Xylariales; family Hypoxylaceae; genus Daldinia; species Daldinia grandis. Next base: position 3,505,330 of record JAJKLB010000001.1, read on the forward strand.
AGCTGTTCTCCCGTCTCTGCCTCCGTCTCTATTGTATACCTCCCAGCCCCATATCCAGAGAGGTGGCACACAAGCCATAAACTGTGGTGCAAACACAGCACTTTCCCAGCCAATAACTGCTGATATGATAGGTTGCTTTAGGTCGGATGTCGGGTTGATTAATATGTTGCAAGGAGCAAGGTCCAGATGGGCGAGGCAGCAGTGAACATTGGTAAACCAACCTCTCGATTCCAACTCCCATGCCATAAAGTAGAGTTGGTCCAAAAGACGAAGCTCTACTAAGGTTGGAGTATTAAATGTAAAATCACATGCTATTTGGTCTGGGAAGTTGCTTAAGATTAGATTGCGTACTGTTTGCGTAGCGGTTTTGGTACTACTATATGGCACTGCCGAATTGGTATCCTCGGAACGATATGGTATAACCCAGAAGTCTGCTTTGGGGTCTTTATGCTCTGGTGAGAATACTAAAGAGCCAGCAGTATGGCTTTTAACGGCGAGGGTCTGGCGGAAGATAATCCCAAGTTCGCGTGCAAATCTTAATTTTCCAGCGTGGTCAAGCTTGGGGAAGCCTGACGATGCGTCAATACCCGGGATGCGGTTCTGGATCATGTATGGAGACATGAATTCGTTATCTGTGGTTTCATCGAATGTAATGGCATAAGGTGCTGATATTTTAGTATGCCTCTCAAGAAACTCCAAGGTGGTAGCATCTCGGTCAACGTGTGAGTCTTCGCGTCGGGGAATTCGTAAGATATATCGGACTTCGGCACTGTTCGTATGAATATTTCCTTTTCGTGTTAATCCGATGACTTGGTTGAATACATCTCCTTGCAACCTCTCGATCATTATATCGTTATCAGTTGAATCAGGCCAGACATCATTGAGTGCCAATCTGAGAACACTGAACTGCAATTTGTCGAATGATTCTTGAGGCAGCAGAACTTTTGATGCTGGTAAATGTCTAGAAGGCCCCGAATGGGCGCTTCTAGAAGAATATGAAGGTTCCATTTTTGTTAACGGATTATTTGGGTAAGTAGAAAGATAGCTACCTAGGTAGGTAGGATGGTAGGTAGATTGATAGGTAGGATGATAGGTAGGATGATAGGTAGGATGGCAGGTAGCTTTCCCATACTACTTGGGAAGCAGCTATTAGAAATAGGAGATGTGTAAGAAACCAAGGTGCATCAAAACAAACTCCTTGTTAAAAGTTAGCTAAGACTATGTAGTAGCGTTGCCAGCACTTGAACTAAGGTTGAACTATTGTCTATGTTGGTGGCTTTGTATATGTCTACCTACCTAGGTTCCTTTGTTCTCTACCAATAATGCTTTATTATGGATTACGGGACTCTCGCGTTATAAGAACTTGGCTAAGATGGTACCAAGTATGTCAAACATGTCTTCTCGTATTGTGTACGGTCTATTAGATCCCAAAGCGTTTTTTAGATATCAGGTCAGCATCTAGTTACCAGCCCCCGATATTATTATATGTCCGTAAGTATTAGAAAGTTTTGCCACCGTGAATAGGTACCAGGTACACATATCGGAACTATACAAAGCATTCTGACGGTAAGTTCTTGCAGTAAGGCACCTCACAATGTATTTATCTTACAATGTTAAGTTTACCCGTGCCATACAAACATTTAATTATGGCTTGCTACCAAGTTATAGCATAAAATTGACTTATGATAGTATCTACTCAGTCTTCCTTTCAAGCAAAGCGAACAGTCTCCCTAGTAGGGGTCGCCAGAGGTATAATATTGAACATTCGAAATCTAGGGCCGTAGTTATTGGTCTCGGCATTTAACACACTTGGGAAGCTTTACTAGCAAAGACTTTCAATTAACATTATTTGTTTTGCCACAGGGCATTTATAGTATAGCTATACTGTATATCTCATCGTCGTGTATTTCGCGCAATCATTCAACTTTTGTTTGTCGTCGTAAATCATCAAGTATCGTGATTATAGATATAACCATCTAGACAATATCGTCACCCCGTCGCGCAGCACCGCTCCCAACTGGCTTTCGCTCGAAACCAGTCACACCGCCATGGCCGCTTGTAGAGTGCGCATTGCCGCCATAACCCGAAGCCCCAGCACCCCATCCGGCTTTGCGTGTCCACAGGGCATCCATAAGCTCGGCGCTATCGTAAGTATATAGACATGCCTGCCCGCGGTGAAGAGGGACGTGGTTCCAGCGCCAATCCCAAATTGCGGCGTAACACATGCGGTATGCGGAGAAGGCCATGACAGTGCCGATGATGCCGCCCGCCAAAACATCGTACCAGTGATGGAACTCATCGATTGTCAGAGCGCCAGCAATTAGCGTAGCTCCTAGCACTGGCGCGTAAATCGCCACCAACTTCCACATCGCGGGGTGATAGTTTGAGAAGACCTTGAGCTTGGCGTTTAGGTACAGATATAGATAAATGAAGCCGGCAAATGCTGCTGTGCTATGACCTGACGGGAATGATTCCAAGGAGTCATTGATCTGGTTCTCGTCGCCGGTGCAGATCTCCTTGGTGTAGTAGATATTTGTGAAGCCAGCTGCGTTGTAGCCGGCGCCCTTAACACCAGGGGCGTTGCTAGCGAGGCTTACATCAGGCTTGCACACGGCAAGGAAGTGCGGACGCAAGCCACCGATAAGCCATTTCAAAAAGACCTGGAAGACGGCGGCGGTAATGAGCGAGTATAAAAGACCGATGATACCGTTGTTGACATCCCAGAAAGACCGGACCCGAATTTGCATAAGCAGAATAACAACAATTGGGACCATAGCCGAGAGGAACGCAGCTAGCCAGATGGGGATGATCTCCTTACGCAGGGGATACGCGAATTGTGGATATACGACCTCGCCATCGGAGAAAGTTACTGGGAATGATCGAGTCGGAGCTGGTTTCGCTTCGTACACCTAGGTAGGTATATATATATGTTAGTATGGTAATAGTGATTATGATTAAGTACGAAGGGGGAACGCGTACACCAAGCCCTATCGCACCCATACATATCATGGTAATAATATCGAGCCATGTGACTTTGAGCCACTGGCCAAAACTCGGGCGGACGGCCATAGGATAGGCTACAGCATCTTGGACATGTCCATCCCGATGTCCGTTATTATGGCTGTTGGTCGTCCCATCGGCACGACGACGGTTGAAGAAGCCCATGATGACCGGTTCAGGGGTTGGTTATTATATGATAGGCGTTATATGGAGAATACGTATATAGGCGTGTACGAGCGAGATCTTCCTATCCGAGTCCCAATAAGGGGATGCTCGAAACTCGCAGAGGGTGCAAATGGAGCTCTGGTAATGGTGTACGAGGTTAAGACGGACTGTAGTACGGTTGGTAAACATTGGCCTGACCGGTCATATAAATATCAGTGGGAAATGGATCATGATAGACTATGAAGGGGTTTCGAAGTACGTCAAAAGTTGACGTCATGATTAAGCCCGTCAAGCCATGACACGAGTTCAACGCGAAGTTGATCACATCCAGCCAATTCTCAGCTTCGGCAGATAAGCCGAGCATCACGCTATGCTAACAAAAAACGAGGAACAAAAAACGAGACGGCCCGGGGCCACATCGTTGATGCTAAACGAGTCCAATCATCGCGATGAGTTGTGCTCTGTTAGGTAAGTTAAGCATGGTGTTGTATCAAATGTAGATGTTGACTCCATCTGGTTGGTAGATCTGATTCGTGAACCCCAGAATTCAGCGTCATGGACGACAGAAAACTTGGCACGACTTGGCAAATGCTTGTCCAATTGCCTGATCGGGTAATTGGCGATCTTTAGCGAGTAGCCTCGATGCCATCACGAGAAGGACGCTTCAGTCCTGTTTCCCGTTATTATTATAATTATTATTCGCTGTCGTCTTAATAAACTACCAAATATAGTTGCATGGTTTAAGACGCAATGTGGATTTGGAGGTCAATTCAGAAAAATAATAACACCAAATCTTCTAAAAGGTAGGTACCTCTTAAATGAATATTAGGTAATTCTTAATACCTTAAGCTAGGTACCTAGATACCTACATACATACCTAGGTACCTAGGTACACTACCTCTACACTAATACAGCATAACTGAGCTAACCTTATAACGTTAGTCTCACTAGAAGGATCATCAGGGGCCCCTAAGCCGCCGTAGTGACGGGCACTAAAATTGAAGCCTCGATTCCTTGAATTTGGCCTTATTCGGAAAACACGGCACCGTAGTACGAAGATTCTTCACAATATCTAACCTAGCTAGTTCACTTTAAGGCACCGTGTTTGGTTCCCATCGAGAGTGCTTAATACATCAATTAGTAGGTCGCCTGAAATATGACGCTTTTCAGGAACAAATTCAATGCCAACAATCCTTGTTGGGTTAAGAAGCAGCTATAGGTACTTGGGGAATAAGTCAGAGGGTAACTACTTGAACAAGCACGTTTACCTACACTTCTAATTATCAATACTTCCTTTTGTGGGATAGGGCTGGGTTTTATTCGATTCAACTGCGCTGAAATCGTGGTTGGTTAGAGACAGCACCCAAGTCTCTGGGCCTTGAAACCTCACTACCTAGCACAAAAATAGCTTCACTAACACGCCAATAGCTCCAGGTAATGAGGGCCAAAACCCGAGTCTTTTACAATAATGGTCGACCGTAAATGCAAAGTCTAAGGTGCCCGGAAACCCGTCGAATTACCTACCCCTCTTACCCCCACATGCAGCATTCCTAACCTGTGTCCCTGTTTGAAAATAGTGCTACATAGATCCCAACGACGCGGTATAGAGTGTTACACTGCCATCGACCCCAACGAGGGTCAATCTTGGTTCACATATCTTTAGGGGATCAAATAGTTCAGCCACCAAAGATAGTTCTAAATTCTATGTGTGCATTAATAATGTACAAACGAGTCTATAGGATATCATTCATCCATCCATCGTCGAATCGTTAACACGTGTAACTGATGTACAACGGAGAGCTGCTTCGCATGCAGCTTTCGGAAATGCTCGCTTTCTAGTATAAACTCCGGGCCTTGTCAGCCAAACTCCGATACGAAAACTACCACCTAGGCAAGACAATGGCCTATAATTAACCGGGGAGACAGCTAGGCCTCTACCATGCCGTGTGGCCACCGTCGATGACAAGGTTGTTCCCAGTCATGAAACTGCTAGCATTGCTTAGTAGAAACAGGGCAGCGCCCTTGAATTCAGTCGTCTCTGCTAATCGACCCACTGTGGAAATTCACGGTTAGATTTCTCTTACGCATTCTGAAGATATAGAGGTGGCATACTCATGTTTTCCTTTTCCCAGGTCTCGCGGAGGCCCGGGACTTCCTCGAAGTTCTTGAGGACCATCGGCGTTAAGATGTGGCCAGGACTAATGCAGTTGACCCGAATACCTCCCGTGCCGTCTTTTCGGATAGGACTAAATTCCATCGCGAGGTTACGCGCCAGCTGAATCACCGCGGCTTTTGAAGAGTTGTATACCTGTGTCTAAAGTTAATCGTAGGAAAAAGGGGGATTAATATAGATTTACTGACAGGTGATAGGAGTCCTTTATTGGCGATGCTACCAGACATGCTTGCAATGAAGCACATGCTGCCGTGGATCTTATACTTGAACATCTGACGGGCCGCGCTCGTAGCTGTCATCATAACACCCGTGTAGTTAATATCCATCATCCGATTTACCTCATCTCTCGTCCTAGTGAAAACATTAGCATATTTATTCTTCACCTCTTGTGCCGTCTCAAACAAACCATTCAATAGCCGGGGATAGATGTTGAACACCGGCAGCTGCAATAACGCCATCTAAACGTTTGTGTTTATCCGCAATGGCCGCAATAGTTCGGTCAAGCCCCTCCGTATCTTGTACGTCTTGCTGCTTATAGTGAAGAGAACCACCAAACTTATCGGCTCGCCGTGCTACTTCGTTCCAGCCCTCACCCGCCTCTGGTTCGCGATCGAAACAGTAAACTGTGGTTTATCATGTAAGTACGCCAAACTCGCGAAAGCATATAAACATAAACAACAGCGCGGACATACCGTTCCCTCCTGTCTCAGCTAGCGCCTCTGCCAACGATAATCCAAGCCCCCTAGCGCCTCCTGTTACGATGAACACCTTGCCGCTAAGGTCAAAATCCGCCAATCGCTTCTGGCCTATATTTTCGCCTGGACTCGGCGCAATTCCAACCGTCGGATTTTCCCTCGAGTCTGGGGGCTTGGGGACTGTATTGGTTTTGCGATTGAATTCGGCCATGGTGCTTGCGGTCGGCGCTGCCGAAACCGGCTTCGATGAATGAATTGGTCTGACTTGCGCGGTAGGAACAGTGGTGAAAGTAGTTTTCGTAAAGGTGGACGATGCGCGAGGGCATCGCCTGCTGAGAGCTCTTGCGCAGAGAGACATGTTGTTATACGTTTTTTGGACAGTAAGCGAACTTGCGTGAATGGAAAGAAGAACGAAGATCAGTTTATTTCCATGTATTGCGAGTGTCCGATATATAAGATAATCTTGGTCTTAAGGCATCCGTCCGGTTGCCGGATAGGACGGGCCCCGTACGAAAATGTGTAGTGATCGTAGCTCTACCAAGCAATGCCAGCTTTCCAATACGGATGTCATCCGCGTAATGGCGTAAACATTTTTCCCACCAGAACTCCATCCTGCTAAAACGGATCTAAGTCCCGAGCAAACTCCAAGCGAGGCTGATCAGCGGCTCTAACGGTGGCTCTAACAGATTTCATCGCCATCCTGACTGCGTCTCGCCTAACGAGTTGTCCTGTAAGCCGTGTGCATCAACCAATCATCATCTATAGGAGATACCCCCACGGGATTTACGCCAAAACGAAGACGCAGTTCTGACGTCTGACAAGAGGCGAAGCATGGAAATTTGATCAATTCTTGAAATACCATCAAACCGGATCCATCTTCATTTATTCCCATTTCAGGGTCCACATAGACCGTCAGAACCAACGCGTCGGGGCTTATCCAATATACAAGTGCTCAGACGTAAAATACTATAGGGATGAATGTCAATGACGTTAAGCTGGGATAATACTAAGTCCCAATCGAATCTTCTCCAGGTTCTGTGTCAGATAGGATCCCTACAGCTGGTACAGCTTCTCAGCCAATCCAATATCATATCAGTTGGTATGTAGCGGGGAAGTGTGTCAACTATGTAGGAAGAGATCTTCAGCACCTGATCTTAGCAATCCCAGCTGGGCGTTTCTAATGGGGTCGAAAAACGTGCGTCATTTTGCCGGAATAAATGCTCCTGTTAGGCACGCCAAGAATACCAGTCTAAGGTACCTATGGTAACGTTGTAAACGCAGGTTATAGTTGAGTTTGTGACTATACCTATGATATGAAGCTGTAAGATGAGAATAAAGAGATGCACGAACCTGTGGCCGACGCATGGCATATTTATCACGTGTAATTTGATACCCCCCAAGCTCGTAAACGACGATATGAAGAGTAACTAGTGATATGTGATGCAATTAAGCCAAGATGAGGCAACTCCAACACATGATGATTAGTTACTGAATAGTATTTTAGTGTGCTATAGTAAGTTATTGCTTCCATTTTCGTCAGTTTTACATCACAACGTTGTCAAAAATTTTGTTACCCACGATGACTTCAAGTCTGCGTTTGGCGTTTTGGGCCGTCGCGCATCCACTATTAGAAAATATCCACTGGCCCGCCTATTAAGGTATTAGGGTAAGCAGCTAGACTCAACAATTCTCCGAGCTTACCAAATTTACATCATGGGGCTCTGTACCTCCACTATTTTACCATCGTGAATAATTTCAACCTAATGCAGGAGGCTTAGAGGATGAAGGCCCTTAACTACCTCCTATCTAGGTACCTAGGTAGGTAGCTACCTGTTGGTAGCATTGCATGTTTCCGGAGGTATGTCCGGTGAATTTGATTCAGCTCGGATCCCGGGTTGTTGATATGATGGCGACTTATTCAACGCAAGGGTCGTAGTCCGAAAATGTGTACGGCAACAAATTCCGGAACGGAAGCTCCGGCGGCTGTGAGACTCAAGATTTGCCACGACTCTATCGGACGGGAGAATTCCCGGGGACGATGAGGTATACTAACGGTGATGCCGAAAGAGCACGGATGCTCATATGTGCCTATATAGTGCCAGGACGTATGTACAATATAACGCCAGATATCAATACAGCGATCAATTTGAGCCCATGTAAAATATACTAATCCTTAAAAGACGGAGAGTCTTGTAAGCCGACCGACTAATTCCAGGCGTCTAGAGGTAAGTCGTCAATAAACCAATCTTCGTATTGATATCACTAGTTTTACCGCCAAACGCCATGCAATGCCCGCGTTATGAATCGACACCGTACCGATAATGCGTTGGTATTGGATTGTTCATTCCTATCCGTGTTACCGCCTGCCGCCTCGTCCACCACCCATCATACCGCCCATTCCCATGCTTTCCATCATTTTCTGCATGTCCATACCGCCGGGCAGACCGCCGCCGCCACCACCTCCGCCGAACATCTTCGCCAGGCTTGCCATGTCCGGCATGCCACCAGCACCGCCCATACTCTGCAGTCGCTTCTGCATGGCGGCCATCTGCTGTGCCTTATTTCCTCCACCCATTGCCTGCTGCGCTCTCTGCATATTCTTCATGCTGCCACCCATCTTCTTAGCCATGCCTGCCATCATTCGCTGCTGAGTAAGCAGGTCCTCGACTTCTCTGACGCTAACGCCACTGCCACGAGCCACTCTCGTCATACGAGTTGGCTGCTCGATGAACATCTTGCCGTCACAGTCGAGCTCCTTTTCAGTCATACTATCGCAAATGTAGATCATGCGCTTTAACCGAGAGCTTGACTCCTCGTCATCCATGCCTGCCATTCCCGGGAGATTAGACATGCCGGGAATCATACCGGCCATCTTGGATAGGGGTCCCATTTTCATGATGTTGCTAAGCTGGTCTCGGAGATCTCTTATTGTGAATATGCCTTCCGTTATGTGCTTAATTGTCTCCTTTTGATCGAGCTTCAAAGATTGTACGTGCTCTACTAAACCTGCCATGTCTCCCATTCCTAGTAGCTTATTCACAAACTGCTGCGGGGCGAATTTCTCTAGATCTAACATGTGCTCGCCTGTGCCAATGAAGACGATGGGCGTATGTGTTGCCGCAACGGCAGAGATAGCACCACCTCCACTTGCGTGACCGTCTGTCTTGGTGATTATGATAGCTCCGAAATCCGCTGCGTCTTTGAAAGCCTTTGCCTGCGCTTCAGCTTGTTGGCCGATAGAGGCGTCAAGAACCATGATCGTCTCATCTGGTTTTACAGCTTCTTGAATATCTACCATTTCCTGGAACAGTGCTGATTCCTGTCGGTGACGTCCGGAAGTATCTACGATAATAACCTCGAATCGTTCTTTCTTAAACTTCTCTACTCCCTCCCTAGCGACCTTGGCGGGGTCTGTCTCGGTTAGGGAACCGTAGTATGGGATCTTCGCCTTGGTCGCGTTCTGCTTCAGTTGGTCGAAAGCACCGGCTCGGAAGGTATCGGCGCAGACTAAACATGCGCGGAATCCTCTTGCCTGGTAATGTCGCGCGAGTTTCGTACATGTGGTCGTCTTTCCGGCACCCTGTAAACCAACAAACATGATGACATTTGATTTGCCCTTTTTGGGCTTGAAAGGTTCGGCATGGGGATCAACGAGCTTGACCAACTCGTCAAAGACAGCTTTTTGGATTAATCGTTTCTTATTAACACCGGGTGGGAGGTCCTTAAAATTGACCGTAGTACTGATGGAGTTTTTCAGTTTGCTAACAAGTCGCACGTTGACGTCGGCTTCGAGTAGGGCGCCAGATATCTCATTAAGCATGGCTTTGAAGGCCTAAGATGAATATTAGCGAATTCGCCCCATCAGATCGCATTGCGGGGTGCGACGCTGCGGTAGAATGGCGCATACCTTTTCGTCGAGGTTGGGTGCGCGGGTAACATCGTGTAAGGCACCGCTGATGCGGCGACCAAGATCTTGAAGAACCATGATAGTTGTTGTTGTCAACTATCAAGCCGTCGCGGACGTTGAGGTGGCGTAGGAGTGGTGATGTGATATCTTAGGTTTATTGATTGCACTAAACTCAATTCACCATTGAACTGTCCAAGTAGCTGACATGGAATAGACAAGGTGTAGACCCACAGGACATGATCTTCGGAAAATCCGGATCTTCCGCCCCCGTAATTTATTTAAGTTGCCTTATGTAATCCCCAATATCACAACCGGAGTCTTTATTCCTCCGAATTCTCCAACTAAATCAAACAGATGACAAATAATATAACGAGTCTGGAACAAGATTCAGTAATAGGCCAACATGTGCGTACCATAAAAATGTCAAAATATTCTACGATAGTGACCTAGACTAGGCTACGAGCCTTGATACACTATTACCACCGGCCTTAAGAGGTTTTAAGAGCCATTACGTCCGATAAAGTCGTAGGATGTAAAAAGGAGGTAGTTACCTAAATATGTCTACGACTAACATATTATCTACCTAGGTACCTAGGTATCTAGCTATATATAAAGAATCCCTTTTCCCATAAACAGGTAACAGGTAGGTCTTAACACAGCAGTTTGACTACCTAGGTAGTTTAATACATCCGAAACCTCAGACACCACCTTACAACAAACCGTCAACAGATCACAACATGCCAGTCTTCGACGAGACAGCGACCAGCGAACAGGTCATCGAGGCCTTTGCCTCCCAGATCAAAGGTCGCACGTTCGTTATCACAGGCGCTGGCCATCCTAGCATTGGGAGTCAGATTGCCGTCTCCCTTGCGAGAGGTGCTCCTGCGCACATTCTAATCGCCTCGCGCACAGGCAAGAAGGTCGACCCAGTGCTGGAGAAGATCGCCGAGATCGATGGTTCTATCAAGACTACCTTCGTTCAAGTTGACTTGACGGATCACAAGTCGGTGAGACGAGCAGCCAAAGAAATATTAACAACAGCGCCCAAAATCAACGTCCTTATCAATAGCGCCGGTGTAATGGCCATCAAAGAGTACACTCTAGATAAGCAGGGCATCGAATTGCAGCTATCAGCAAATCATGTCGGCCACTTCTTGCTAACGAACCTCCTCGCACCCCCACTCATCGCTGCCGGTTCCGAGCCGGGTGGAGCGCGAGTCGTTAATCTTACCAGCTCTGGCTTTTTTATAAGTCCCTTCCGCTTCGACGACTGGAACTACTCGGGTGGTAAAACCTACGACCATTGGACTGGGTACGGCCAAGCGAAGACCGCAAATGTTCTATTTACGTATGGCCTCAATAAACGACTCGGCAGCCGCGGCGTGACGTCCACGGCTACTCATCCGGGCTACAACCACGACACCGAGTTGGGAAACCACGTTACTTATGAAGACTACGCAGAGATACCTAAAGTTGTAAAGCGCAATACGGGTAAAGATTGGGAGTGGGAGTCTCCCCGATCCAAGACTTACACGCAAATTGCTGCTACGTCACTCGTCGCAGCTCTAGACCCTGAAATTCCCGCCAAGTCGCCGGCTTACTTGATGAATAGCCAGATTCACGAGGCCGCTTCATATACGACGGACCCCGAAAATGTCGAGAAGCTGTGGAAACTGAGTGAGGAACTTGTCGGACAGAAATTTGAGTATTGATTAGCTGTGTAAGAGATGATTTGCCCCTATCGCCGCCGAGGCTAACTTAGCACATGAATAAAAGCATCAATTTGATTGAGAAATGTTTAGTTCCTTGTGAAACTTCCCCAGAAATTCCCATCTGACATCTGGGGTATCCGGGGATTCTAGTTTCCGGTTAATTAAATTTCGTGCCACTGCATTTAGAGGCTACATATATTATACACCCTTGCCCGGTAAATCTGCCATTTCCCGGGCACGTTTCTCCTAAGCGCCACCGGCTAATTAGGGGCTAGAGTAAGGGTTAGAAACTAAAACCCATTGTTATGCCCATCGGCTATATTAGTTTAAATTTCTCTTTGTTTAACAGACTAGTATTAAGTCGAGATCGTGTGACTTTAAAATGAAGACAATAAGGTAGGGAACGATATGTGATTGAATTTAGAGGACGTGGCGTCAATGACTAGGTAGAGATTTGTTATAGATGTGTGGTATGTATATGGCAACCTGCCTAGGTGGTAGTCAATAATTCCAAAGGCGAACATTCTTCATACAACTTTCCATGGGTAAATCAGAATCATAAGTGTAACAATTAATTCGCACCCTCATGCTTGTGAGCCTCTCCATTATTATTGCTTTGCTCTCTTCTTTCCTTCTCCTTTTTTTTCTCTTCGGCGTTATAGTAATAATCGGGTTTAAAAGTAATTGAAATAATAATACTACATGCATGGAACAAATGCTCAACAAGTATAGAAAGTGTTGATAATACGACGTACCATGCAGATAGACGACAAGTTGTATTATAGCATGTCCGTTTTCGAAGTCAGTGTAGTATATTGCTCGGCCGCATGGGGACATTTTGATGCTGCGATGCTTCCTTGGGCTTAACTCAGCTGGCTGACTTAGGGGTTAGTCAGTCCCTTACATCCTGGGCTGTAACTAGAAAAAACAAGGCCATAGCTGAAAGCTTCTGATATTGCGACTGAGCATGTATCAATGCATGTAACTCTTCGGAATACTACCTAGCGAGATTTCTTCATACGGACACCGGTTTTGATAGAGAACCGAACCATCCCATAATTATTGGCTGGCCCTCTGCTTGTGATGGACATTTAGGTAATCAAATCATGCCTTCGTTAAGGATCCTTGCTAACATCTAGACAAAACCCTTAGCTATGAGTTGTCGCCGAGACAATTGTATTTCAACCGCGCCCCGTTCAATAGTAAGGGCCGACGTGTTGCTTTCTGGGCCAGTTTGATCTCCTTCCGCGTGTAGAGATAGATACGACAACCAATTGGCTAATAGTTACATTATATGCGATTAAATGAGCTGGGAGCAAATGGTAGCCTTTCCATTCGTAAAAAGGCTTGCCAACTGCTTTTTACAGCCAAGCCCCGCACCGGAGTTGTATCCATGGCTCGCACATTCGGAGGCAGCTATGTCTTGGCTTCGGCAGACACTGGTACGGTTACATGCGATATGAATACGCGCCGCCGAATGAATACAGTAGCTAAGCGCTACTCGATGTTTAATTGGATAGATGGGATATGTCCGGCAGTTATGGTCTTTCAAAGGCGCAATATTCAGTAAGGCAATATAGCTTTGATAAGTTCTAGGCTAATCGAATATGGGGTAAATAAAATGTTCAGAAACTATTAAAGGATAGGATATCATCTACTCCCAAGTTTGCTCGAGTTTAGAGTGAACAAAATCCAAATTACGGCACGGATATATCGTTCAATCCTTCTGTTCCATCCAATTCAGCTACGACTGAACCAAAATCGAGTCAAGATGACGACCAGAGTAGGCATCCTGACCCATTCCGATGAAGAGAAGGGGCTGAACCGGTCGGACACGACCGTGACAATGCCGCCGGAGCTCTTCGAGAAAGTAAGCCACCTAATACTATGATTGTCACTCCATCATGCTCATACTTCTAGCTCTACCTTACTCCTAAAGTTCCTCAGGTGGGCGACTACAACAAGCGGTTCGCCAACCCGACGCCTCTTGGCATTGTCGGGTAAGTCTCATATGGTCCTGGTAATAGACATATAAAAAGACACACTTAGGTAACTAAACAATTAGATTCGTGATATCGACCTTTACTTTCTCCATGACGTTGATGGGCTGGGGAGGAGCTCAGGGAGCAACGCCGGTGGTGTAAGTGTGTTTTCTCCTATACCCCCTTTCCCCCGTATTTTACCGGGCCCACAGCGTATACCCTCCGTTCAGTGCGGCTAAATTCTTTCACCAATCACCAGGGGCATATTCTTTTTCGTCGGCCCTATCCTGCTGCTGGTTTCTATGGTCTTCGAATGGATCATGGGAAACTTCTTCCCTATGATGGCCATGGGCCTCTACGCCGTCTTCTGGTTATCCTTTGGTATGCTGCAGCTCCCCACGCTACAATTAGGAGAGCCCTACGCGACGGCCGGTGACCCGAGCGGCCAAATGTCACCCGAGTACAACTCCGTGCTCGGGATATATCTTATCGTATGGGGCTTCGCTCTGTTTACTTTCTTCCTTTTCACGCTCAAGGTCAACCTGGTATTTGCTATTATCTTTGCCTGTGCCACTTCGGCAGTTTGGACCTTGTCTAGCTCGTATTTCAAGCTTGCAGCAGGTAACTATGAGGCGGCAGCGAGTTTGCAAAAGGTTTGTTCTTTTTCGTATCTGTAAAACATATCTAAGACACTATAGCTAATCAATATCATAGGCTGGTGGAGCTCTACTATTCGTCGTGGGAACGTTAGGTTGGTATATGTGCGTTGTGATCATGGCTGGAGAGATGCGCATTACATTGAATCTCCCTCTTGGCGATCTTACTCGATTTTGGCCGCGCACGGATGTAGACCTGGCAGAGGCCGCCGCGCATCGCGACTAATGGATACGGCAATCGAAAGCGGGAATATAGAAGTGCCATGAGGCGATTGGGTTGTACTTAGGTGTCAATTCATCGATTCCCCTTCAGATACCGTGTTTACTTTGAGCTCTCTCAAAGAACTCGGCTTGTTTCGTTACTGTACGAATAGTCTTTACTTAGATAGCCGATCGGGATGAATCAATTCGAGATGAGGCATGAAGAATGGCTTAGATATATACACATAACTCTACAATACCGGAAAAAATATTCGTCGCTTAGTAGGTTACCTTGTCTCATAGGGATATTCAGAGAGTACTCTTGACACACCCTTGTAGGTGATCAGTCAAGGGGGAATGGCCTGAAGTTTTCTTCGAGTCATTCGTAGCTCAACAAGTTTCGTGCTACTGCTATTGTCAAAGAATGAGTGGCTGTAAGAAGCCCCTCGATTATTAGGTTGGAAAACCAGTCCTAACTACATGTTAAGTCATAGGAACTGTGATAAAGAACTG
Organism: Daldinia grandis; assembly: GCA_022432525.1. Lineage (NCBI taxonomy): Eukaryota > Fungi > Ascomycota > Sordariomycetes > Xylariales > Hypoxylaceae > Daldinia > Daldinia grandis. The sequence goes on from JAJKLB010000001.1 coordinate 3,520,334, forward strand.
TTTAAAATTTACTGGAAACTAACTCAGAGTGTCTAGATGTAGATAGAAATAGAATTTGGGTTCTCAGCCCATTTGTCAACCCCGGATTGCGGACTGTCTGATGAAGACGGCATCCTCGCGGACCTATAGATATCGTGTAAGCAAGGATATTTCGTATACTACTGCCACTTATTCGAGCACCAATCAATGAATAAATTTGGGATCTTTCCAATAGGTAGGGGGTACGATAAGCATGAGGCGTAAATCTTCCCCAACCCCAATAATCAAATCTGAGTTACGCGTATTAATGCATTAGTCCCGTCTCACATAATCTATAGCGAACCAGTAAATAGGACGGCTATAAAGGATTATATTGTAGAATTGTAAGATGACGAAAACTATACAGGACCCTGTCCGGGGTATACACAAATTGCGCAGCAACCCAGCTCACCGACAACGGCCACGGCATCGTTTTATTTGCTTAAATAATGCACCCAATCTCTAACAGAAAATATTTGCTACTACAACATCTTCTCTATCTAGTTGCATATAGAGTATCCTTCGTTCAACTATGGGCCGTCCTAACGTCAAAGAAGATGCGCAGCGCGTCTTTGAAATCCTAAAGGGAGGCGGTATAGCAATTTGCCCAGCAGATGTCGGATATGCCGTTATGGCTACAAACTCGAAGTCTCTTGAGAAGATCTTCTTAACGAAGCAACGAGGAGCCCACAAGCGGCATGCAGGAATCGGGTCGTACGCTATCCATAAGGAGGTACACATTATGGAACCTCTACATCACGAAATCATCGACCATCTGACACAGGATCTCGATATTCCAGTTGGTGTCATCGCGCGGTACAAGCGAGACCATCCAATGGTCAAAAATATTGACCCTGTCACTATGGAGGCATGCGATGTGAACGGGAGTCTTTCGGTTCTGGTTAACGCTGGTGCATTCCAAGACGCGCTGACAAGTTTGACCTTTGCTGAAAACATACCACTCTTGGGCAGTTCGGCGAATCTGTCGGGCACAGGTATGTTCTTTAATCAGAAATTTTTAGTCCGATGATATTAACGGAGATGTTATTCAGGGACGAAGTATCGCGTGGATGATATTAACAAGGAGCTCATTGACATCGCGGATATCGTGATCGACTACGGGCTGTTGAAGTGGTGGGTTCATGGACGGAGTTCTACGCTGTTAGATTTCAGTGGCCCTTCCGTGGAGGTGATCAGGATTGGTACTTGCTACGACGTAATCAGGGACGTACTCAAACGCCGATGGAATATTGAACTTCCAGCTGACCCGGGAATGGAGTCACTGAGGTTTGGGCACTTGAGGAACTTAGATCCGGTCAAGTCGTTGCAGGACTTGATTACCCCTATTCAAAGCGAGTAAACTGCATATTGAAAAGCGGCAGTACTATTGAGTGCCTACCTATATACAACACAATCTCGTTGCTTTTACCTTCACTCTCTACTTTAAATATATTAAGCAACGATATATAGGTAGGTAGTTAGGGAGTTACTCGAAATAAATACTATTAACCATTGACTGTGATGTATACGGTAGCGTTTAAACCATGAATTGCAACGAAACCAAAATACTGTTGACTTCAGTACTGGCCAACTAATAATGATGGACAATCACACACGAGCCCAATCCCAGTCCAGCATTGGTGTTAAGGGATGTAAGAGCTCCGGTTGAGTGGGTCCTTGGTCCCCGGGCCGCACCTCGGTCGATATTATTAACATTTACCGAAACTTAATTCGATACCCCGAGGTGACTAATAACGGGCCCATAACTGGGGAGCGACCCGGAGAGTGTGGATCTCACTACAATAGCGAAGTTGAATTTTTAAGTAACAGATATATAATGAATAATTCCTATATGCAGCGGAGTTATTTAATTTTGTGGGGAGTCATAGCATAGGAAATATGTTAGGTTAGGAGGAATACAGTAGAGACAAGCTGAGGGCAGTATACACCTGGAAATCTAACCTAAGAGTTTTACTTTGGTAATTCAGCTTAGAGTTCCGCCCCACGGCTTCTCACCCAACGTACATACAAACCATGGTTTAAAAATTGTGTAATAGTTTTACTTATGCCGTAATACGTTAAACTCAACAACCAGCCACGGGCCCCTTAATACCCCACAAGACTATCTCCGGTCTACGTCGAGATAGTTAGATGCGGTGAAGGGGGAATACCCACTCGTATTGATAAGCTTTCCGTATTCGATTAACTATTTGACAGCTGTGCTAGCTCCACATCGTCTAGACCGCGACCTGAAGCCGATACATTACAAAAAACGGGGACATCCGGACGCATGCCAAGGCCGGACTCGCGTTAGGTGTAGCCGGCGTCGGCGTGCAAACCCTAGATCGTTTTCGGAGTACCTAATTCGGTAACCCCGTCCCAACATTATCATACGTAAGGGAGGAAAGGGATAAAATATGACGGCTATAGCTAACATTGGTATTCGCTCTTTCTGTCCTGTGAAGTTATCGTTAGACGTCTTCTACTTGTAAATCATAATTGACCAAGATGATACGCCAAAAGAGCCGGATTTACGGGAATAGGCTGATCGCTATGATCACGCTTGTTGATGCACGTAAGGAATCTGCATCTGCCTAAACTTCCAGAGCACGGCTGATATTTGTGACTCAGTTTCAAGTTGTCTCTTTGGGTACTGTCAAGTCCGTATATTAGATTCTGAGACTTTAGTGAGAAGCATAGCCTGTTCTGACTACCTGTAGGGTGTATTTGCTGGCGTACTCGTATCCGACAATTTCAAGGAACAGTTTCCCCAGGTCCTTGATGCCAATATATCAGGCATCACGTCAAGTTGCTTCTTCGTAAGAATTGTCCTGCCTTTTTTTTGCTTTGATTTTCGGTGTGATTTTTGGTCGTGCAAGCTGAACCTATACAGATTGGAGCCTTCATAGGCTCAATGGCGGCTTTTATGCTAGGGGATAGGCTCGGACGAAGAAAGACCATCGCCTGGGGTTTGTTGTGCAACTTCCTAGGCGCGATTCTCCAGTTCACTGCGTGGCATCTGCCCCAGATGATCATCGGACGTTTAATAAACGGGTTTGGCATCGGATTAACATCAACTACAACTCCCGTTTTCCTATCCGAATGTGCGAAATCACACCAGCGAGGCAAACTAGTCGTCATCGGCACCGCCTGTAATGTAACGTCATTTGCGTTAGCGAACTGGATCGCCTATGCCTTATACCCCCAAAATGGGCCATTTCAATGGCGGTTCCCTCTCGCGTTTCAACTCGTTTTCATCTTCATGATAGTGCCATTTTTGGGCTTGGTGCCCGAGTCGCCTAGGTGGCTATTACTAACCGGTAGGGAAGAGAATGCCCTCTGGGTTCTTAGCCAACTCGCCGGGAAGGATATTCCGATGGATGACGATGCCGTCACGGGAGAGTTTCGGTCTATTAAAGTCGCCATAGAGCTCGAGAGAGAAGACCGCGCGCCATTGATAGATGTCCTTTGCTTCCGCGATAAGACACATAACTTCCGTCGCTTGATACTATCTTGCGGAACTCAGTTTATGCAGCAGTTTAGTGGCATAAACGCACTAGGTACGGTTCTCTCTATACCCAGGCCTTGGATTGCTCTAATGTCTTGATAGGATTTTATCTTCCTACACTCTTGGCACAGAATGTTGGTTTCAGTCAAGAAATGAGCCGGTTGATCGCTGCTATCAGTGGTACTGTTTACCTTGTCTCAGCATTCGGAAGCGTAGTTATTATCGATAATCTTGGGCGACGAAAGTATTCATTTACCCTTATGTACCTATCCAAGAGTCCACAAAACGGTCTGCTAACTTGAGTTTAGGATGCTACTATGCGGCTCTATCGCTATGGGAATATGCCATCTGATTGCCTCCCTATGTCTTAGATCGAGTGAGCTCGATATTGCAGGGAAGAAACTCGTCAGATTATCCCACCCTAAAGTTTTGAACTGCGCTTACTGTGACTATTAGATGGGGAATGTAACTACCGCAATGTTCATAGTTTTTCACGTATTCTTTGGTCTAACGTGGGCGTGTGTGCCCTGGGTATACAGCGCCGAGGTAAACTCACTGGGTTGGCGATCCCGTGGTGCTGGAGCCGCAACAGCGACAAATTGGCTTGGTGGATTCGTGGTGACTCAATTTACCAAAGTAGGTATTGACAACCTAAGTTGGGCCTTTTACCTGAGTAAGTCCTTCATCTTTTCAAGGACCTAATATAGTGTGGTTACTTGAAGGTTATGCTGACCAGAGGTAGTATTTGCCGCTTTCTGTTTCTCTTACTTCCCAATAGTGCTCTTGTTTTACCCTGAAACCTCAAACCGTACCCTTGAAGATATGGACTATATGTTTATACAAAATCCATCTATATTGGTACTTGGGAGACCGGAAATGACCCAGCGGAGGAGGCCAGCAAGCTTTGCGACGGCAGAGGCTGAACGTATCAACCGTTTATGAAAGAGTCTCTAAAGAACAACTGGCAAATTAAGAGGTAGCGGCACCCAATACTATAGAGCCTAGACCAGACAGATAGAATTAGATCGAGATATAAATGGTAATCTAACAGTTACCTACTTAAGACTTAATTATAATGCCTAGTGGAGATCTGTTTTTGCTTCCAGCAGGTTCTAAGACCTCCTATTCCTAGCGAGCAGAATTTATTACCCAGTCATGGGAGACTTCTAGAAGAATGTAGGCATTATGTATAAGTGAAACTTTTTCCAAAAGGAACAAGGTGTTAAGTGTTATATTAACCTCCGCCCAATCACTCCGTTCCGAAAAAGAGCCGACATGAAGTTCGGCTATAGGCAGGAACCAATCGCAATTATTCTATATATGAGCCGGTGCCTCTCAAGGTGCATGTATGTCTACCATCCTGGTGGCCTCGTGACATTTAGCCAGAATGCAAAGGATGTCCCACGACGTCAGTGAAACTATTTGGCGAAATGTTGACTGCAATATATAAACTAGCCGACAACATGGACAACTATCATGAGGTCTAGTGACATTCGCCACTGAAATAAAGTCGAACTTGAACTTATAAACCACGAAGTACTTATCCAACCCTTCAAATTTATTCTACGGCATCACCTAAGACAACAACAAAAACTCTAGCAATGAAGGCTACGACCTGCCTACGAATATTGGCTGCCCTAGCCGTCTCAAAATCTGCTAGTGCGCGACCCATGAAACACTATGAAGGGTTAGCAGAGACATATATACAAGCTCTCGGGTCGAATATGGTGGCCAACGATACTGATTCTATGCTTCTACCTCCCTCCGCAACGTCCACCTCAACTACAGCCCAAACCGAATCGGCATGCAAACCATTCAAGATGCCAGCAGTGCCTCCGCACTGCCTTATGATGTCTGGCGAGTTGGCTTGTCACGGTTATTCGCTATACTGTAGATACCCTACAGATTGGGGCGTTGGATATGAGCAAGTTGGTGAGTGCTGGACTTGCTAGATCACCGCTTAAGAAGGGCCAAAGATACGTGGAGTTGGGTATTGGAGTTGAATCTGTTAAGACAGTCGTTCCGGTAGATGGCGTTAAATAGGAATACCCTAACCCCCGAGTCAAATGAGAGGAATCGATCAATTGGTGAATTTGGCGGGTTTCGGAGTTGGCAGAGATTATTGGTATTTAGGAGATTGTTAATTGATACATACCTCGCATCTTCAAATAAAAAGATAGTAAACACAACATCCTGTGGTTAGGGAATATATGTAACTTTATGTCCTTTCCTCTGATTTCGAATTTCATAGTCCCCTTTGGGTTTGGGGATGATTCTAACATCATTGCTAGATGAATTAAGTTAAGCACCTTATCAATCCTAACCATCGGTTATTTCAGGACCCTAGGTTACATGATTGCGCTTCCCAAGCCACAGCCGGAAGAGGCACAGTGAGGTAGATCGTGTACCTTGATGGCCCTTGCAGGCATTGCCGAGTGTGGTAGCACCACGCTTCATCCATTCGGACTATTGGGTGAAAGATCCGCATCAACGTACCATAGATCAGAACGTGGGGAAGTTGAGCACAACGTAACAGGTAGATCGTGAGCAGGGTCCTTGGTTGAGCCGCTTATAGTTTACCTTGACGTCTAAAAGGACCCTTCGAATCGGGATTATGTACAAGTGAAGGTAAGTTTTTTTAGTGCTCAATACAAGATAATCTGACTTTATTAACATATTGTACCTAGGTATTTTATGTAATTGTCAAAATGGATGTAAGCCAATTGACTGGCCGACTCTTGAAATTTGTGACGCACTTCAACCACTATAATTATAGCATACTATGTGCTATAGCAGCTTGAATTACAGGAGGTACCTATGTGCTATAATTAAAGCGCCTGCATTAGCCAATTGGACGAACTTTCATCTGCGATTTAGAGTTGCGCATTAACGGTGCACCGTACCAAGTCATGTGACACCCCCCTTTAAGAACGGTATGTAAGCCATGCATTATACATGCGGTCTTCCTGCCCTGGGGTAAACTCTTCGTAGCAAGCACTGTATCCAAAGGTCAGCAGTGTAGGTATGTGTAGCGGGTAAGCTTACTCGTCGGAGTAGTCCATGTAGTTGTGAATGGGGTCAACACCGCCGCCAGGGCAGCTGTCACGTCCTACCGGGCAGCCAGAGGATGCTGAAGCTTGGGGAGGAGTATCGTCAACCGAGTCCCCTCCATTGCAGCCTCCCTGGAACGTGTGGAATGCGTGAAACCAATGGCCAACCTTTCAATAACAAGTTAGCTGTTATAATAACATATTTATTAGCCATCGTCAAGATCGGGGGCTTACTTCGTGGACAGCTAATGTACGAAAACACTTCATGTCAGCTTCGAAACCTCTACAATTCTAGAATATCCACCGTCTTCGAGTAAGTCGAAACGATAGGGCCATCACACTTACTACTAAGTGTTAGTCACTGCAATTCGAGACAATTCTGGAAAGGGGGCTTGAAAATAACAGCACAAATACATACCCTGTACCACCGAGATTGTAGGGAGCAGCGTTTCCGCCGGGAACACTATCAGCTAGAATTGTGCAACCATCCAAGTAGAACTCAGTTGATCCATCAGCAACGTTGTCTGGGAAGTAGCAGTACCTAGTAGTAATATTAGTGGCTTGTCTCACATAAAACCGAAAAGAATAATAGGGGCCTTACCCAAGCAGTCCACCGCCGAGATCGCCGAGGAAGTAAATATTGAGGTCGGAGTAGGTGCCTTTGCGAAGCGCCTCCTTCATTGCAATTTCATCTCCGTCGGCGGCCCAGCTTCGGTCCACGGTCCAGTCCGTGCTAACGAGGTTAAATGTAATCCCATGTACACCGTAGTCTGCGTTCATAACGTCAAGCTGGTCGTCAATCATTTTTTGCTATACGCCATTTAGTACCTACATGAACCGGCTAGATCAGTATTCCACTACTCACAGTAATGTATCCATCGCCGATCGATGTAGATGACGCTACGACGTGGAAGTAGGTGTTCACGCTGATCGATCTAAGGGCCCGGGATTCGCCCTTAGCACGCATTTCCCTCTCCTTTGCAAGCATGGCCTGCGAGGCGGCAATTTGGGCTTCGGTAGGCTCAGGGGTACCGCAACGCCTGGTGGAGTTTCCGTCTGCTCGCGGGAACACATAATGAGCAGTAGCTGTGTAAGCCAGCAGAGCTGCAGCAGTGACGGACTTGAACAACATTGTATACTGAGGAATGGGGTTTAGGATTTCTGCGAATGAAAGAAAGATAATATGTGGTTAGTATAAGGGTATCGAGATATTAGTTGCAAGCTCCAAAGGACATCTTATATTTGCTTGTACCAAGCCAGACAGATGCACTTCCACGAAAGAACTCTTCATATCTACCTCGGTCCCGCGCGAAGCCGCTGAGAATTCTGTTACCTGCCTATTTCGCCATCACGTATCTACTGCGTTTTTCCTTACGCAGAGATTTCTACGATACGAAATCGCTGGTTCGTTACGTGACCCCTAGTAAACCAATCAATCACCACCCCTTAGCATCTGACAGCAGAATTAATCGAAATATACATCATGGTGTAGGTCACGGTAGTTCGCATATTCAGCTCTGACGTCCATGGAAGGCTTGAAGATAGGCGGTCTCGACTCCAAGAGAGCCTTACTCGGAAGAGTAGGTTACCATTGGAAGCGTTCAGAGTGATGATAGACCATCTATAAGGAGAAGCTGGATGAATCCCTGCTCTGTGCACCTGACAAGAATTGCCTTGATCAAGAACTCTGCCCTATCAGCTCAAGTACCGAAGGTAATACGTATGAGGATCGGTGTGGTAAGCTCGTAGCCATCGACCAGGACCGACCACGGTCTCTTGGCGGAGGGGACTCTAATTAAAAGCAAGTGCAGTAAGCTATCAACAATTCCCAAGTCAATCCGTGGGTAGTATTCTCAACCCACTCGCGCTTCTCCTATATGCAGAAAAGCTATAGCTGCCCTTCCTGTCACTTACCGACTTGCGACCGTCCAATCGGCACCAGGATCTATATTACTGCAGGTCACCCGTCTCGTTGCAGAGATAAGATTGATAGCCCAGCTAACACAAATCTGACCGCTTGCCTGTTACGGTTGTTACATAGAGGCATTACCCTGGCTGATCAATATAGATACCAAGAATATGTAAATGAATTGCCATACACGTCTTGGCTATCCTTTAGTAAAAGATGATAGGTAAAAGCTGCTGTGACATCCTTTAAGAGATATCTCGGACGCCAAGCTGCCAAGCTGCCAAGAATTGCAACGTTGAAGCTTGTCAGGCGCATTATTGTGAACAGCTCCAAGTTTATCATAGTCGATAGTCATACAGTTTCGATCCTACATTGGTAAGGTTTCATTAATAGGTACTCAATAGTCAGCCTACTTCTCCTAGAATTGGCTAGTTGGAGTTCATTTTATAAAAGAGCTGCGGATAAGCAAACACTTATATCAGCCAAGGCAGCGCAGCGACTTCGGACTTAATAGTCTCGTTCGAATACACTTAATCAAGTCTTCATGGTGGCATTAACTATAATATATTACTAAACCTTCAAGTAGCCAATTTCTATGAGGGAGGTCTTCACATTTAATTCACCACCCCTTTTAATTCGCCATTTACTCGACGCTGTCGCCATTATCTATCGGTGCTTAATCACTTGGTCAAATCAGCATGCGGAGATATTAATTTCCGTTTGCATTATTGCAACAAGTGAAAACTCGAAAATCTTCACTTGGGACGAAGTAATAAATTGTTTAGGAAGCCTTATATAGTTAAACACAGTCAGCTAAAGCCTCTTGGAAATAATGTAAGGCTTAACTAATGGGTAGTCTGAGACTGACTAACTACCATTTTCTTACAGCTACACCCCCCGGGATCCGTGGTGATCATGTTATTTATTCACCTTGCTATTCGTTGATCTCTGACGATGACTATGTGGTAAATTTGAGGAATGTCAATCGATGTAAAACCATTCCAGCCAATGATGGGGTGGTTGTAATTAATCCTAGATCGCAGTTCGGGAGGTGAAATATGCTTCGACGAGCTCCACTTGTCTTCGCTTTCTTAATATAAATGTTACTCATGAAGTTCTGAAATTCCTATCCAGTAAATACTCTAGGTAGACTAACATTCTACATATCAGACACAAGTCTTAAGACAGCTAGCCCTTAAAGTGCTGAATTCTCATCTAGGTGGATCAAATCGTCATTCATGGCTCAGTTATGATCCCAGGGGGCACTATCATCCACTGGCTGATCCTTTTCTTCATCAAAAATGTCGAAGCCTATGTGCCGTCCAGGGTCAAGGAACCGGAGTGGCCCCCGTTCTGAAGACAGTTGATCGACGGCAACAAAAGCATCGTCTGGCAGCCTTTTAAGCCGTAAATTTTCTTTCATGTGCGCTTCATTAACGGACTTAGGGACAACCGCTATCCCTCTCTGCACGGCCCAAGACAAGCAAACCTGGATTTAGATGTTCAGCAACTACCTAATATCCAGATATTACTAAGAAGAGGGGACTCTACCTGTGCCGGGGTCATGTTATACTGGAATGCGATGTCTTTGATCTAGATAACGATTAGCAAAAGCCATATTTATGTTCTAATGAGAGTCGCCTGTCATGTTGTATCTGATGCATACTTTTTGGTCTTCGGTAGGGAACGGCTGGTCCGGGTTTCCTCGGACGAGCCGTATCGGCCGGCCACCGAGGGGTTGGTGGGCCATGATGAGGATATCATGCCGGGCCGAGAAGAGGCAGAGCTCATGCTGTGGAAAATACCTGCGGATAAGAATGCACTATCAGAGATATAGCTTTGAGAAGGATATGTTCTATCTTACGGGTGTATTTCAACTTGATTGACGGCCGGGATAATCTTGGCGATCTTGAGAATCTCTTTGGTCTTCAGAATATTGAAATTAGACAGTCCTGCCGCACTAACTTAGCGTATGGTTGCTATACAAAGACGCGGATGACAGGTAAGTAGTGTTCTGAACATACCAATCGAGTGTACTTTGCCAGAGGCAACAAGCTTCTCCATTGCTTGCCAGGTCTCCGGGTACCGTCTGGAGAGATCGTAGTCGATCACAGGCTATTCGAATGCATGAGCAACTAGAAACAGATAATAGGCTTTAAGATTGACAGATTACCTTGCCGTTGCCGCTTGGATGTCTCACGGTCTTGTTGCCTTCGCCGGCTTTATAAGCATGAGGGACTTTGGTATTGCTTAAAGTTAGAGTTTGGGTTCCCAATGCGAATCCAAGATGATTTGGGTTACGCACAATGCATCAGATACAAATCAACTGTATGCGGGCGAATGGTTTAGCTTCCCTTATAAGTTTAGGGCCCAGGGTATTCTAATACCATAATCTAGTTGAAGATTCTCAAGCGATTCATCCAAGGCTCTTACAACATCGGATGGATCATGCCATGTCTGGCCGCTAGGAAATGTGTCAGTTAGCTCACACGGTATCTCATGGTTCAGATGTCGGCTCACAGTTTGGATGTCACGAAAATATCTTCCCGAGGGATATCGCTCTCTTTAATAGCCTCGCCAATTTCCTTCTCATTTCCGTAAGCATGAGCCCCATCGATATGTCGATAACCCTGTGACAAAGCCAACTTCACAGCATTCTTAACTGGAGAGTTCCCCTCCTCGCCTTGGAAGGTTCCGAGGCCGATGGCAGGAACCTCCCGGCCATTGTTCAAAACGAAGGTATCGGAGAGGCCCATGGTTAAATTAATGGTGAGGCGAAGTTGGCTTGGAGTTATCTACGACAGTCTCGTAAGGAAGATACCGTATGTACGTTACACAGGTGGCGAGGGGAACAGTGTTCAATAAGATACAAGCATACAGTATATTATACAGTGAATACAGGTACCTAGGGGTAGTTACAAACATTATTGAGGCATTTAATCTAGGGCTTTACTTTACATAAGGTATAGGCGGTCAATAAACTGACCTGGTATAACTACCCTAGATATGAATAACTCCTCAGTCGGTAACCTCGAATTGGGACAACGAAACATTCACTATGAATTATTTTCTTTTCCATATAGTTCTGTGAGCCTTCGAATCTCATCGATCGCCCTGTTTCAAGTTAGCTCTCGTGGCTAAAGGGGATTCATAGCCCTAAAGCAGATCGATCACCTACATTTGCAGAAACGTTCCCTGATGCGGAAACATGGCGGAAGCCTGTAGATTAAATCTCCTGTTAGGTAGTTATTGAGTTACTTGGACTTTATATATATATAACCATTAGAAGTGCTACGTACAAGGAGTAAAGTGCATTCCGATCGTTGTAGTCTTCCTGAGGCTCGGACTTGGGGATATGAGAGTGATACGCCTTAAAGTATCGACGAGTGAATTTGTTTCGCTCGGGGCGCCAGTTGCCAAGCTCGTCTGCGAGGATAGTAAGCTACCTGTCTGATACCTAGTAAGGGGACTCAACATGCATTCATTATGCGCCCAGAAGCTGGCCGGGTCATATACTATGCCCTCTTCAGTACCTTCGTCGACAATCCCAGCGTTGCCATACCAAAGGTCTCCATGTACTAGCGAAGGTAATATTTTGCGGCCATCACTCTCTAGGGGCCGAAGAAGCCGTGGTATGACCCTGCTAAATAAAGTAGAGAGAAGGCCATCTAATTCGACATTAGGTCCGGCTCTCTCCTCACGAATTTCCAGCAGGTGTCGGAGGCTATTTGCAAAGAAAGCCTCCCAGCTATCAAACCAAGAATTATTCTGCGGCAAATTACCATTGTATGTCACGCAGTGGAATCCAAACTTTCCATTGGGAGAGGTATGACTAGAATGGAGCCTTGAGAGCTTTTCCGCAAATCCTTTGGGTTCGGGAACACCTTCGGCAAAGCCATAGAATTTGCAAATGTAAAAGTGCGACGCCGGGTCGCTGGCATAGGTGCCCCAAGCGATTGGTTTGGGGCAGAAGTCAGGGATGATGTTATAAATAGCCAAGGTGGACTCAAATTCGCCTTTGAGTGCCTCACGGCCGTGGTGACCGATAGAAACTTTCATGAAGTAGTCTTCCTTTCTTCCATCGTTGTGTAGTACGCTGACACGAGTTGCTTTTGCCCACGATGACTCTCCATGGTATTTTGTCTCGAGAATCTCCACGACATCCGGAAGGACTGTAGTCTGTTAGTGAGAAGATAATTAATGGGAGGAAAAATATCCCATTAACTCTACCAGCAACGACGTTATTGTCTATTAAGCACCCGGGGTCCATAGCTACCTCCTATCCTGACACGAATTGCGTTCAGTTTCGACTCTGTGTTGCCCAGCTATTATAGTGACATCCAAAATATAGATAGGATAAAAGTTGAAAGCATGGTCACTGCCTAGGTTGGTACCTAAGGTATTTATTATACAAGCCTAATATAGATTTTAGACCCCCATATATATTGGTATGGTGGCCTGATACCTAATCTTATTGGAGGGTGAAGGACATTTTGCCAGCGCTTTAAGCGAGTTCCATCAGCCAAGCCAACCGAAATAACCGTATCGACTCGACTTTCTACAAGTCAGGTCAAACATGTTGAAAAATGAGGCTTACCTAGTCGTATCGTGAGATTGGCTCAAGGCATCTATGTTATCGATAGCGACAAATGCTCGAGTAATCAAAATCTGAGAGATTTGATTGATTAAATATTTTAGGTACCTAGGTAGGTACCTATCTTTCTTACCACTTCAAAACACCAAAAAAGCATCGTGACATTAAAAACGAACAAATTAAATAGCCTCAACCCCCCTCTTTTTACTATCTTTTAAGATCCTTATATGCAAATAGCTTATTATGTAAGAGTGCTATCGAAAATTAAAAGCCCTATGTTTGTTTGCCTTAATATAAAAATTATGCCGATCATACAAACAAATACTAATAATATACTTTAATCTACCAATCATATCATTTAAATATATTGTAAAGTGGGCCTGAATAACCTCAACCTATTTGATTACTACTCATCGAACTCTCTGACCGCTCACAGGGCGATTGGCGTTGCTTATCAACATGAGCTCAAGTGAGGCTTGCTGGATATTCACCTTGCCCTAAGAAGTTGGGGAAACGATCGAAATCTTCATATACCTAGGCCATTTGATCATATATTTTCTATATCTACGGGGATTTAAACCTCTATACGATGTCAGGGCCTTGAAGAGTTATAAAGATGGGACATGGACCAGGTATGCGAAGCTTCCATAGACCGCTCTGATTCCGCGTAGGAGGATATGGAGAACTTATAGCACATCTTTTCATCAGAGATCCACAAGACGCTAAGTAACGTACTATCCAACTCTATATCCGACGGTACATCGTTTCTTTACGGTCGTACACAGAACCCTAAGTCGATTCCCACGAGACCCGATGATGAGACCCACGGTGTTCTTGGTCTAACAACCCTTCACGAACCGTCGCCTCCTATCATCGCTGCGGCGGATATTGTCTTCGTCCATGGACTAGGCGGAGGCAGTCGAAAGACATGGTCGTATTCTCCCGATCGATACCATTATTGGCCGCAAGCATGGCTTTCACAAGATCCAGACTTCACGGATATACGTATCAACACATTTGGTTATAAGTCCGACTGGGTAGAGAGGCAGGAAAGCATCCTCAACATTCACGACTTTGCTGAGTCGTTAGTCGGAGGGCTTAAAAACAACCCTAGCATACGACGTAGTAATACACGTATCATATTTGTTTGCCATAGCATGGGCGGGTGCGTCGCTAAGAAGGCTTATATTCTAGCACGCCAGGATCCGACTTGTAAAGACGTGGCCGACAGAATCCACTCAATCTTCTTCTTAGGCACTCCACACCGGGGAAGTGATCTTGCAGCAATACTGAAGAGGTTGTCTATCATCTCCTGGGGCTCGAAACCGTTCGTCTCCGACCTCACGCCCGACTCGTCTACGTTGAGGGATATCAACGACACGTTCCGTCACTATGCATCGGATCTACGTCTCTGGTCCTTTTACGAGACGGCCCCCACCAAGCCCAAGGCCTTTAACAAAATCGTAGTTGAGAGACATTCGGCGACGCTTGGCTATCCTAACGAAGAGATTGTTGCCATGAACGCTGACCACCGCCAGCTATGCAAATTCGATAGTCCGGCTGATCCCAACTATAGAATCCTACGAAATGCCCTCCATACGGCTGCCGATATGCTAAGATCATTGCCACTCCGGAACTCAACCCCTTTACAGCCCCACATCAATTTAACCTCCGCCCAGCAGGATTCGAACCAAGAGGGCGTTAAACAACGCCTAATGTCATTTTTAGACGTCACCGATACGCCAGAAGACGATCTTCAGATTCTCCAAGTGCTCCAAGAGCCGGGCTCTTGTCGTTGGTTCTCCGAAGCGAAACGTTTTATCTCATGGAAAACAGATGGGTCCCCAGGAATACTCTGGCTGACTGGGAGACCAGCATCTGGGAAATCAGTTCTTTCCAGCCACGTAGTTGAGCAGGTGAACTTGCTAGGTGCTTCTTGCAGCTACTTTTTCTTCAAAGAAAAGGAGGCTAGCAAGTCCACGCTAAGCGCTTGCCTGCGCTCCCTCGCCTTCCAGATGGCCATGCAGGATAGCCAGGTTACAGAAATGCTCCTCCGACTCGAAGGCGAAGGTGTAACTTGGGATATAATCGATGAGCTGAGCGTTTGGAGGAGACTCTTCATCAGTGGGGTCTTCAAGCTGCCATCTATCTCTCGTCACTTCTGGATAATCGACGGTGTGGACGAGTGTACCAACTTCAACTCTCTCTTCACCAAAAGGATCCTAGGTACGCTGCCTATAAGTCTCCGCCTTTTCGCTACCAGTCGAAATCTAGAAGAAATCGGACGTGGTTTGGCGTCTCTCAGTTCGCGTGTGAGCCTGCAATCCCTATCCGAAACCGATACCCTTGGCGACATACGGCTCTTCGTGACTTCGCGACTCAGAGAGCTAGACCGCCTAGAAACCGACGAAAGCGTCCATACGATATGCGAGAAAATCTTAGCGAAGTCATCCGGTTCTTTCCTATGGGTTCGACTCGTACTTCAAGAGTTCGAGAATGCTTGGACCAGCGAAGCCATGGATGCTATCTTGCGTGAAGTTCCTATAGGTCTCCAAGAAATGTATAGCCGGATGCTACGGTCGATGGAAAAGGATAGACGTAGAGTCAAGCTTGCAAAATCGATCTTGACGTGGACTACTTTAGCCCGTCAGCCACTGACGGTTGAAGAGCTACGCGTCGCCGTCAAGATTGACGTGAATGAGACGCTACAGAATATGAGCAAGGCAATTCCTAGTTTGTGCCACCAACTTGTCTTTGTTGATAGCACTGACAGGGTTCACATCTTGCATGCCACCGTGCGGGAATTCCTTCTCGATGGGAATCTTCATTCGGAATTTGCCATCCGCGGCGTTGAGAAGCACGCCTATCTTGGCTCTCTACTGCTTCGGTATCTCACCAACAGCGCCTTCAAGCTGCATGTACCACCACGGCGGCAGAGCTCAGGATTCCGCGGGTTTACAAAGTCCATTGATAACACTTCCTCTGACCTTTCCCTGTTAGACTACGCAGCCTGCTTCTTCTCCGAGCACATGTACCGAGGCACCTCGAGAGGTGATATCTTGATGGCTGAGTTGTGCGCCTTCTTAAAGGGCAAAACTGTCCTATCGTGGATTGAATATGTTGCTAGACACGGAAGCTTAGGCAATGTTACTAGAGCAGCAGCAAATCTACGTGGATATATCGGCCGAAGGATGAAGTACCTACCTCCCATGGATCCCTCTGTTAATCTTGTTGACAGCTGGGTGACTGATTTAATCCGAGTTGCTGCAAAATTCCGATCCCAGTTACTGGCCTGTCCGTCCTCAATACACTACATGATCCCGCCATTCTGCCCCTCAGAATCTATCATTTCAAGGAGTTTTTCTAATGGTGCTCGACCTTCGGCAATAACTGTTAAGGGTATCCCTCCAGCCACATGGGACGACTGCTTGACCCGGATCGATTTCGAGCGAGGTCGGGCCACTGCCCTAAGCCATGATTCCCAATTATTTGCAGTCGGCCTGTCGACTGGGCAGATTTCACTATTCGACCCGCAATCTGTCCAGCGCGTGGCGGACCTCATCCATCCAGAAAGTGTCAGGATGTTAGGGTTCAGCGATGATGGCGAATACCTTGCTTCTTCCGGTGCCAAAGATCTAATCATCTGGCAAACGAGATCTAGGACGCAGAGGTTTTCATTTCCACTGAAGTCGGACCTTATCGCTTTTACTTTCTTAAGTAGCGATGAGTTTCTTTGCGCTTTTGCGTCTGGCGAGCTAACCAAATGGTAAGATTACCCTATTTAGATCTTACCAATCACGAGTTCGCCTCGCAATGTTTTATTCTACTGAGATGATACTGACTCCTTATTTGACTAGGAGTCTTGACACCGGTGAACAGGAAACAATATCCTGGAGGGGCTTGCATGATGAAGACATCATCGGTACCATAGAGATCCCTGATCAGCCACCCAGTCGTGCGGCGTTTTCCACTGCCGGTGAAACGGTATTGCTCGCCGTTGGCTACCGGAACTGCCCAATATTGATATGGAACGCTTTTGAGCTACATTTGCTCGGCCAATGCATAGCTGACGGAACCAATGGGATAGATGATATGACATTTAACCCCAACCCTGAGATCTCTACGCTGGTAGTTTCTTACAGCGATGGGAGGTTATTTCTTTTTGATTACACAACTATGACACCCACGTTCACTCGTCCAAGTGTATTCGCGAATAGCATCGCCTGTTCTCCAGACGGTTACAGTCTTGTCACTGGAAGTACCAGGGGTATTATAGAGGTATTCGAATTCGACCAGGACCATGCCGGGAACATAATACTAGTTCCCATATACGGCATCCAAGCCTTCGACGACTCGATCCGTAGTGTAACCTTTAGTGCTGACGGCCTACGCTTCATCGACATTCACGACCAACAATGCCGTATCTGGGCACCGACAGCCCTGATGCGGAAGGAAAACGAACTGGAGAGCGTAAGTGATATTGTACCGCTTCCGTACAAAATAGTCGGTATGCTCGAGGACTCTGAGACCCCGGAGATCACAAGTGACTTGGCTGTGTCTTCTAACGGCGGTTGCATTATCGCAGGCAAGAGTAACGGTGAAGTCTTGGCATTTTCGGCTGTCAATGGGGAGGAACTAGGCGTACTGTATCATCATGGGCGTGGGGTATCTGTCGTCAACCTTGCTCTAGGCGAGGCGCGCAACTTGGTTGTTTCAGCAGATGATTCTGGCAGGGTATTAGTGGTAGAACTGACTTCATCTCTTCCCGCACCATCAGCATCACAGAAGCTACCAGCTGCGCGTATCATCCAAGACCGCCGGTTCGGTGCCGCTGTTGTTAGTCTACTCGTCAACCCTTTGGCCGATCGGCTTCTAATTAGTGGGCACGACATGGACGAACTTTGTGATTTGCTGTCAGGTCAGGTTTTGAATTCGATATATCATACCGTCAGTAAAGCCGTGTCAATAGCTCTCAGCCAACAGGTTGCCCCTTTAGACATAGGTGGAAGGTCTACAACAGCCGTAGCCTTCCAGCATCCAACTAACAAGGACTGGGTGGTGTTGATGTTTGCTGATACCGCTCGGATCTTCTGCTGGTCCGATTCCCAGGAGCTAACTATCGCGGACGGCATTCCCCTTCAAGTCTCCTCAACACCCACCGAGTCCCATCCCCTCAAACATCTCCCAACTAAAACGCCAATAACGCGTAGTTCATCGTATTGCGCTGGGCGGGACTTCGTCCTTGAACTGGTCCGAACGTTACCCCCCATAACTCCACGACTCTACGTCTGGCCAATATCGGCATTCAATCCGGCAACGCCACTACCAGGATCCCCGGTACAGCCTCCCATGGAAGTGAGTCTAGGTTGTATCGACACGGAAATTTTAGCGGTGCTTGGCATCGTAGGTCAGTCTACGATTCTCTTTGTAGATGTGAATCTTTGGGTGTACAGCATGGAGCTTCGCCTCGTACAAGCAACATCACATGCCCGCGCCAGCTTTTCCTCCGAGACTACAATAGTGCAAAACGATCCCGGAACAATTATTCAAAAAATGCCACCAGTATTTACAAGGAGACACTTCTTTGCTCTCAGTGAGTGGCGCACGCCTGGTGGAGAGCTACGATGTGCAGTAGCGCAACGTACAGGCAGTCCGGATTTCTTTTTTGCGAGTAGACAATACATCATCGTCGTCCAAGGGGGGTTAGAATTCTCAGAGGTTATGAGTGCTAGCTAGCTAAATATGTAGAAGACTGCCTATTGTATATAACCCACCTATATAGGCGCACAATGGAGCTTCCCTCTGACTTCACAGGCTACTATGCCTTAGGTAGGTACCTGTAATAAGAGACAATCTCCTCTTACATAGATTCGGGGCCGTGTCAGTATAGACCGTGAAGAAAGCCAAACCATATCGGATTCTGTCCCCAAGATACTACTTTACCTTAGGTCGTTTACGTAACATCCGCATTCGCGTTGCAGATCGTTGCGGGGCACCAGCTTAGACAATCCGGCACGATGTTACAGCTATACGTATTCGGAAGAGGGGGTGGATAAAGTCGGTCATGTATGCCAAAGGAGCACCATTTGTGAGAGACCAGCACAATAAAATAGGTAGGTACTTGTTGTTATATAGCCGAGGTGTGTATCTAGCTCTAGACCTCTGTCCTCCTATCGTTGGATCACCTATATTCATATAGCATTCTTTAACAGTTTAAGGGTTGTGCTTTAGACCGTTGATGATATTCAACATATTTACTCTGGAGAAACCACAATGGCTGTGACAATCTCTCATGTTTCGTTTGAACATCACAGAGTAGCCCTAGGCATTGGAGAGGCTTCTCCTCGAATATCCTGGCGGTTCGGGGGCCTTGCTCCTGACTGGAAGCAGAGCAAATACAGTATTGAACTGTCACGATATAAGCAGAACCAGACTGGAATACCCCAAATTGAACTGTTCCATCACAACTCCACAGATTCCGTCCTTGTTCCATGGCCCACTGTCTCCTTAGCATCGGCGGAATCTGCCACAGTTCGAGTGAAAGCATATGGCGAAGGAGATCATCCTGATACTCCATGGTCCGAGTATGTCAATGTCGAGACCGGGCTCCTGAATCAGGACGATTGGTCAGGGGCTCAGATGATAAGTGCAGACAAGGAAACAGAGAAAAACGCCACCCACCAGCCACTACTCTTTCGCAAGGAGTTCTCAGTCAACAGTACTAGTGTGGATAAAGCGCGACTGTACATTACTGCTTATGGCATATACGAAGCACAAATCAACGGGAAAAGGGTCGGTACCACTGTACTCGCTCCCGGGTGGCAATCTTACAAACATCGCCTAGTCTACGATACTTACGATGTGACGGAACTACTGGTTGCCGGAGATAATGCTCTCGGAATAACAGTTGGTGAGGGTTGGTATTCTGGCCGCCTTGGATATGGAGCAGGCAGCCGCAATCTTTGGGGCGACACGTTAGGTGCTATGGCCCTGTTAGTTATTACATCGAATGGGAAAACGCAAAGCGTCAGGACAGATAAGTCTTGGATGTCAAGTACAGGTCCGATCGTGACCTCTGAAATATACAACGGAGAAGTATACGATTCGAGGCTAGAGCAGACTGGCTGGTCAACCCCTGGGTTTCTCGTCCCAGACACGGCAAAGTGGATTGCAGTGAAAGAGCTTGAGGCACCTTACGGAATATTAACTGCCCCTGACGGACCCCCTATCCGACGTATCCAAGAGATCAAGCTGCAGGAGGTATTAACATCTCCCGCCGGAAAGACTATTCTTGATTTTGGGCAGAACTTCGCTGGATGGCTTAAGCTTACTGTTAAAGGTAAAAGGGGGGAGACTATCAAATTATTACATACCGAAGTTCTGGAAGATGGTGAAGTAGCGATTCGACCGCTGAGAAATGCTAGGCAGGCAGACCACATTACGCTCTCCGGTCAGCTTCAGACTTGGGAGCCGAGCTTTACTTACCACGGGTTTAGATACGTCATGGTCGACGGATGGCCCGAAGACGATACCCCGCTAAACAATGATTCAGTGACTGCGATAGTAGTGCATTCAGACATGGAGGAGACGGGGTCTTTCGAGTGTTCAGATGAACTCCTAAATAAGCTACACGCAAATGTGAGATGGTCTATGAAGTCCAATTTCATGAGTATACCAAGTGACTGCCCCCAAAGGGACGAAAGGCTTGGATGGACGGGAGATAGCCACGCGTTTGCACCGACGGCCGACTTTCTCTACGATACTTCTGGCTTTGTATGTTGCATGGCCCCTTTTCACCATTTCAAGTACTAGAACTATTGTCCAAGTGCTAACCAACAATTGGATGTCTAGTGGCGAGGTTGGTTGAAGGATTTTCAATCAGAGCAGGTAAAAGGTCAGTTACCTACCTCGACTCGATTCCCCCTTATCCCTCCCTCCCTTCCACAAAAAAGAAAAAGAAAAAGAAAAACAACAACTATGGCTAACGCTTTATGCTCCAGGCGTTCCGCCGTTAGTGGTTCCAGCAGTTCCCGCAGCAGGACCAGTAGTTGCAACAGCCATCTGGGGAGACGCGATAGTCGCTAATCCTTTTAATGCATACCGTGCCTTTGGGGACCTTGATGCGCTACGAGAGCAATACGTTGGCGCAAAAGCTTGGCTTGACGATGGCATCCCTAGAAATGAAGTCGGCTTGTGGAATCGTTCAAGCTTCCAGCTAGGCGATTGGCTGGATCCTAAGTCCCCGCCGGACGACCCAGGACGTGCCACTACGAGCTCTACATATGTTGCTGATGCATATCTCGTCTATGTGACTGGATTGGTTGCGGAGATGGCCTCGGAACTTGGGTTAGATGATGATAAAGCCCGCTTCGGGAAATGGGCTCAAGATCTTAAGACGGCTTTCGGAGAAGCCTGGATAGATGCCGAAGGCATTGTCGCCAACGAGACACAAACAGGTCTCGGGCTACCGTTATACTTTGATTTATTCGCGAGCGAGGCTCAAGCAAACGCAGCGGCCAATCGACTGCAGAAGATTATCGTAGATAACGAATATTTAGTTGGGACAGGCTTCTCAGGGACGCACTTACTCGGCCTTGCCCTGACCAGATACAATCTTACCGATACCTTCTATAAGATGCTAGGCCAGACAACAGTCCCCTCTTGGTTGTACCAAGTAAAGATGGGCGCGACAACAACTTGGGAGCGGTGGGATAGCCTCCTCCCCGATGGATCACTCAACCCCGGGGAAATGCTATCCTTTAACCATTACTCGTTTGGCTCGGTAGCAAACTGGATACACCAGGTCATTGGTGGCTTATCCCCAGCGAAGCCGGGATGGAAGACGGCTAGAGTGAATATCGAGCCGGGCGGGAACATAACTTGGGCTAAGGCCAGTTATTTAAGTCCCTACGGCAAGATATCGACAGACTGGAAGGTTGATGATACCGGATTCCATCTGGTGTTAGAAGTGCCACCGAATACAGACGCGGAGGTAGTACTGCCTGGCGAAAAGCGCACTCTATTAGTCGGGAGTGGTAGCCACAGGATCTCCGATCCTACATTTCATCTTTGAGCCTAGCCAGCAGTATGGAACAGGTGCTTACCTAGATAGCTATGAGTGGACGGTATTAAGCCAGTACAAAGTCAACCCAAGATAGCTACCTACCTAGGTACCTATATCCGACTCCCTGGTGATTAATCTATATCTCAACTGCCTCCCAATCTAAATCGACCCTCTAGATATAGGATATGAATAGCATCTCATCCGTCACATTATCTGATGATAATTGATCTTAAAATAAATCTTGGATCTGTCAGATGGCCGGAGCTTCCTAACGGAGAATTTTCCAGCAGTGGGATACTACGTGATGGGCGGGTATATGCGCATGTCGTCTAACGGCTAATATTGCTGCATAGCTACCTCTAGACCACGGGCTATAGTGGTACCATCACGAAAGGGGACAGGAGGGAACGACTATAAAATCGGGGCAAAGGTCGAGGATATCAGATGGACGGGAGATCTAAGATTATTATATTATCGATCAATACATCATTTTGACATTTATCTATAATGAAGTTTTCGGTTGTTCTGTTCGGTTCCGGCCTCTTGGGTGTGTCAAACGCCCATTGTACGTACCAGCCTCAAATCTTATGGATTCACCAATCCCACTCTAACATCAAACTTATCAGATTTATTCGGACGTCTGATCCTTGATAATCAGTGGACTAAGACATGGGAATATATTCGGTGTGCTCCCGGCTCAGCCTTAGCACAGAATCCAGACAGCTAATGCAGAAGAATACTAGAGAAATAAGCCCTATTCCAAGGACAGCCCCAGACCTCGCCTTAGTCTACCCAAACACAGATCCCGATTCTCTTGACTTGAGATGTGGCCGTAACGCCTCCCTGCCGTTCACTCAAGTAAAGACGGCCATAATCCAAGCCGGCGATACAGTTGGCTTTGGGGCGGGAGAGCCCATGTTACCGGCACGCGCACCTTCTCAAATACCCCTAGTTTCTATTCTAACACAATATTCAGGGCGATACAAAAGCAACTATGTATCACCCCGGGATTGCTTCAGCGTGGTTGTCGAAGTCGCCGACGGACGACCTACAGAATTACGCCGGCGATGGCGATTGGTTTAAGATCTTGAGCGTGACCGGACGAACGGAGCAATCGCTGGATTTCTCGCTCCCAGAGAACGCAAAATACTACGAACAGTTCAAGGCAGTATGGGGGACCTTTAGACTAGATAGCGTAGGTCCTTCTAACCCTCCGAACACAGTCGTAGCTAACCCGTCTGACCTCAGTACAACTTCACCATCCCCAAGACCACACCTCCTGGGAAGTATCTCCTTCGATTCGAACACATCTTCCCGAACGCGATTGACGCCCAGTTCTACGTGAACTGCGCTCATATCGAGATCGTCAATCCAGATGCCGAAGTGGGCACTCCGGGGCCGCTGGTCGAGATCCCAGGTGTCTATACACGCGGTCAGCCGGGTAAGTGGTAGATCCCGTCGACGAGAAACCTTGCACAATATTCTAATAATAGCTGTAGACGTTTACTTCAAGTACTACGATATGAAGTTTAACATTTCTACTTTCGTGGGGCCGGAGCCAGCGGTATGGTTAGGGTGAAAGGACCATGGTCAGGTCAGTCTTAGTATTTTAAACCTAGGCACATACCTAGGTACCTACGTATTCCTTTCTAGCGAAAATGCATTCTTGGGGTTAGAAGTGGTAGGCAATCATAGGATCTCTAAACCAACATTCCATCTTTAAGCCTTGATAGGTGTATATACCTATAGAATTGAAGATTATAAGGGAAGACTACCTATATTTAGGCACCTACACACACGATCATAGCTACTAGTATCAGAAGCCAGGATATCAAGAACTCACATAATTGATTACCTTTTACACCGTCAAGTGGACTCTTACCGTTTCGGAAGTAACAAATATTCGAACGCTTGGCAGTAAATAGGGGTTAGAAATGGGTCAATCATGCAGCTGACAGTCAACCTGACGGACCGTCGACAGCGCTAAACATTTATCCCATTTGAAGCCAGCGCCCAGGGGTTCACCATCTTTCCCTTAGTCCAAGTCTACTAAACCAAAACTCATCACTCATCACTCGTCACAAGCAAGATTAGGTACTCAAATTTCGATAACAAGAACCATTCGACCGGCTTCACCATTCCCATATGTTATAGTAACGAACGAACTACTCTTTCTCGAATTGTACCCTCCCTCCCTCCCTGCCAAAGAACCCCACCCGCAAGATGTCCGGCATCGACTCCCCCAACGTCCTAGCAGCATACGACGCGGTACGCTCAGACAAGGATGCGACGAACTGGCTGCTACTCTCGTATGCGAGTACCGTGGGCGACAAGTTGGTGCTCTCGGGAACCGGCAGCGGGGGACTATCGGAGGTGGTGTCGAAGCTAGACGACTCCCAAGTTAATTACGCATACGTGCGAGTCGAATACAACAACGACTCGGAGAGCAAGCGTGTCAAGTTCGTGCTCATCGTATGGATCGGGGAGGGCGTCAAGGTGATGCGCAAAGCCCGCGTGTCCATAGAGAGCTCACACGTGAAGAAGGTGCTGTCGCATCACTCTATAACAGTTGACGCCCGCGATCGGGGTGACCTTGACGAGAAGGACATCGTGACTAGGTTACGAAGGGCCGGCGGTGCTGATTACAACGGCGGAAGGGGCTAAGAGATATTAGAGACACGTTTGTAGGAAACCATATACCGAGTCAAGGGAGTGAGCGAATAGAGAAGAGAGAATATAAGGGGGACGTGGCGTGTTTAGTTCGGTCGCATATATACACAATAAATGGACAAGCATTTCGTTCTTGCTCAACAGGTTTCTAACCCTTGACGGGTTCTCCGTTCCAACCGGTAAGATTCACCACATCTGGAGTCCTCCCGCTGCGCACGATGGTCCAGATGATGTCCTCGTCGCTGTCGTTAACCTCTTGATGTTCCATATACGCAGGGATGAGGGCGAAGTCCCCAGGCTTCAAGTCTACCCTCTTTGTTCCCCCTTCGCTAACGACGGTGCCGCGCCCCGTAACGGCGTAGACTATCGTGTCTTGTTCCCCGTGGTGATGGACTGCCGAGGCCGTATGGGGCTTTGCAAGCATGCTGGTGGCGCAGATGCCGTTGCACTTATCAACTATCGCGTTGGACCGCATCATTCCCTCCGTTTGCGCGCCGCCGGGTTGAACATCAGAGGCTTGGACGGAGTAAACTGGCTGAGATGGTTCGGGATGAGACATGTTGGTGGAATTGAAAGGTGACGGAGCTTGAGCTATTAAAACCACAGATTACACAACAGATTATAGAGTCGAGCAGACGAACCATTGATGTCGGGGGTTATTTAGATACGAGTTTACTTCGATATGATGTGTCTTATATCGACATTTCTTTGTCTTACACTAGGTAATATATACAGGTATGTACCTAGGTACCTACCTACATTACACAGCTTACGCCAGCTTAGTCATAATGATAGCATTCAAGTGGGTTTATCGCGGCAGCGTGCATTAGTGGTGGGATGGCGGGGTACGACGGTTCATCCACCTCGAGTAGGTACCTACATACTTCCTTATACATAGCTGCTTAGGTACCTGCTTACCTAGGTACCACCTATAATAAACAATAAACCATCATTAAATCATCAACCGAGCAAGTTCATAAATCACATCGTGCCATTTCTAATATGGATATCTCAAATCCCCGTCGCATATTAGCCGTCTCCTTGGCAGATTCAACTCACCATTTAACCAAGGTAATCAAAGGTAAATTCATAAAACATGCCTAACTACCTCCAATATACATCCTTTACTTTAGTCATCGTCCCCTTTTGAAATATATACAACCTACTCTATCATTCACCCTAACCTTTGACTAGACCTTACCGGTACTCATCCAGAGCAGGCCTCAACGTCACTAGCCGGTTCATCCCACACCCTCTCTTTAAAAACAGCATATTATACAGCTGAAGTGCCCATATGGTTAGATCTCATATCCTCACCGTCAGAATGGGCCGACTCTTTCTTATCTCCTGAGGCCAAGGAGGTCCTTGAGGTTCTCGGTGGACTCGTCGTAGTCTTTTCGCTGCCAGTCAAGTCGCAGACGGATGAGATCAAGGCCGCGCAGGAACTCATCCGGAATGTAGGCAAGGTTGTCAAAGACGGGCTTGGCGGCTGGTCTTGGGACGGAGTTGGTCTGTGTCTGGGCGTTGGGGAGATAGACGATGTCGATGAGTGGGAAGATTGCTGTGCCGAGTGGGGGTTGGAGTTCGTACAGGTCAAGAGTCAGTCCGTGGCAACACGAAACGAATTTGGTGGTACGTTTTGCCTCTACTGCACCTATACCCAGCTGGAACGAGAACGAAAAGTAAGAGACTAATAGGTACCTATGCATGCAGAAAAAACCGGCATACATCGTGCCGTAGAAGCGCTAGAGTCAAACGACTGGTCTCACGCGTCCGCCGACGACCTCGGGTCCGATTTTGACTTTGAGACGGAGCTAATCATTGGAAATAGCGACAGTAGCAAAGATAAGGACGCGGCAAGCATTGACCCAGAAAGCCTCGATTTCGGTTTCGACCGCGAGGATTTTGCCGGACTCAAACAAGCGATATGGAATTCCGGGAAAGACGAGGATTTCCTAAACGGAGAGCCGACCACGGACACCGACAAGAAGGACGATGGGGAAGACATGAATGATGAAGAGGTCAAGAAGATAGAACGCATGATGGCCAAGCTGCAGGCTGTGCGTGATACGAGCGCCGGGATGCCGGAAGACCAACGTAAGCGGGTAGCCGCGAAAGCGGTGGCCGAGGTCATGAAAGAACTATGAATACCTTGCAGACTGGCTTTTCTTTTTCACATTTACACAGAACATCTGCTGGGGATGTGAACTCTTGCAGCTGCTCATGGGAATATAACTCACCTATACTAAGGGGCTAACACTGCCATAAAGGTGTTCTGGCTATGCCAAACATTGTAATACTGTTATGAACTTATATCATATCCAGCGTCAGCAAAAATCCGAATATCAGGGAGTTGGCCAAATGGTTCTGTTAGGTACCTTACCTAGGTACTCATGGTATCTGATATATTCCACATGGTAGACCTGGTATGAATTAAAGCATCCAGAGCCTGCATTCGCTCTATATATGTCTCTCACGGTGGGCATATAAATTTACTCATTAATCTACCTCTGGAACTTCTCGTTGGTGGCCCGTATCTTGGATGCATGATATTTACTACATTTATACGCCTGGTGATTCCAGTTATGCCTCCCTCCACACACAGCGAGCTCGGATAATGTATCACTCTTCCACATTCTATTAACTATACTCAAATCCATTCTAGGTGAGTCGTATAATGCTATACATGTTAATGCTATCTACCTACTTAAGCTCATCTCTTAGTCGTACCTTTGCAAAAGCTGACCACCGTCATATTGACATCGCTCGATAAGATTGATGCTACTACTTGGTTCGGAGCCGAGTTCTTGAATTTAACCGTTGATCCTGATATGAATCACGATACTGTGGATATTTTGGGGATGTTGGTATTTCGGTCTTAAGACTTCACGCCGTATCAACTTGACATGGTGCGTAAGATGGTATTCGAAAGTTGCCGTCACAATGCCTTCTATATACTAGAACTTGTATAGCAATAGTTATAAGATGTCCCTTTATACAATACCGTATATGGCGAGATTGAAACTGAAGGTTCAATCTGCCTCGTTGATAAACGATGAAATGTCAACTACCCGGCATTTCTATTTATTTATATCTACCTTGGTTAAGGTAGTTAATCCTCTCTATTATGCCACTGGGATTTAGCTGTTTCTTTGCGTGCTGACAACGGACCCTCACTGGGGATAGGATCCGCCAAGAATCGAAGACGCGCATCGACCGCGGGATGGTCTACACTATCAAGCCAACGTTGCTTTCCGTACCCACTGATCGTTTCATGCCCGTGGAACTTAACTCCAGGGTGGGTGGTCGAGCACGTTCTTGCCAGGGCTTAGATCCGTGCGATTGCCTCTATTGAATGGTTCACGGTGTCGCCGGCATAAGCCATATGGAGTTAACAAATAGTATTTATGCCTCATAAGGATAGCGTCTTACAGAACTTGTAATAACAACGGACGGACGGAGGGGGAGTGATTTGATTATCCGGTGATAAGTAGATGATATTGACCGCCTTCAAGCCACGATGTCCCGCTGTAGAGTCTGGAGTGTTTGACACGATGGCGATCAACCCATATGTGAAAGACCGGCAGAGACTATGATGTCAATACTAAGCGAAATACCCTTGTTGCCTTATAGAAGCATCGGTTCGTTTCCGAGTAGGCATGTTTTGCAACATCTCGGTTTCAATGCAGTTAAAGGAGCACAGTTCACGAAGAGGCCTTGTAGCGAGAGAAAACGATCGAGAGGCATCATTCGAGACGCCATTTAAATCTGAAATAGGCAAGGTGCGATAGAGCGCATGACGAGGGCCTTGCCTATTTTGCCATTTCAAGGGTAGCCCATGACACCGATTCTCTTAATAGAGCAGTCTAAGCGGGGACGTCTATGTGACTACCTAGGTAGGTAGGTACCTTGTCCGCGAGGCGAGAAAGCTGAGGCCACGAGCCGGGATGGTAAGCATTTTTGCTCTTCTAAAACCTCCGAACCATTTTCTAGAATGTGCAGATTCCATACGATACATACATGTTCAATACAAATGGGCCGATAAATCTACAACAGCACGACTCTGCATACGATAAATACATGTCATATCATCCCATGCTGCAACCCGTATGGAGGAAATGAGAGCTGGCTAAGAGTGGTCAGATATCAATTCGTCCATAATTTGATCTTGCGTAGAGGGCTTGTACGAAGGCGTTCTTCGTGTGTCTTCACTGGATTTCTCTTTCAGCAAGCTGCAGCTATACGTACCTAGGTCTGTGCAAAAGTACACGGCGAGAAAAGATCCCCTGGGTTCGCTAATCATCAGAGCGATCTTTCATGCGCTTACAAGGAGGATGTGATATAGACTGTGCTGTGAAACCATTGGCTGGCGAGGCTAAACCGAGTATACCAACTTCATGCATAATCTGGGGACCGGGTAGTGCTACGGGTTGATGCATGAAGTTGCGAGTCTTAAGGGGATGCATCTTTGCCTGAGAGGCTCTAGCTTGTGCAGAAGTTTACCTACACATGCTACCTAACCTGTAGCAGTGCCCAATGCAAATCGGGCATTTTGTCGACTGTCCAGTGCCATGTTTGGATTTAGATAAAGGCGTTATTGTCCCTCTTCGAGAATTTCAGTTATCGTTCCATCTATTGCCGTTTAGTACCGAACCCTACGTATTAGGACCCTGTTGCGAGGATGAAGAAAGCGGGCGGGTGAGATACGCTAAATACCGATATAGCCTGGTATACTCATACTATGGTGCTGACCGATCTCTAATACGATCTGTAGTACGATCTCTAGATGCGCCTATTTGTGCTTGTTGAAGCCTTGGCTTAGGATACGATGTTAAGGAGTAACCACTATGCTCAGGTGGATAGAACTTCTCGTGTGCTTTTCTACCAAAGTACGCATAGCTTAGCTCCGTCTACTGCCGAGCGACCGAATATTTGTCAAAGATTGCTCGACGTTGTACTCCGTACGTGTGCTAAGGAAACATAAAACGATACCAGCCGAAGCCTTAAGAAACTAGTTCAGGCCAGGCCGTCAAGCTAACCAATCGGGAGAGGGTCAGCCTGATAGACGCCCGCGTGCACGGTGCACGATCGACTGGACAAAAGCAGAAGTCAGCTTCCTGGCTGCATTCTCCTTTATGCGAGCTGTGGCTCGATAACCGGCAAGGGTCCATGGAATGTGCCTGGTAACGGGTTGGACGCGTCGCGGTGCTTCTCCGAACCCAGACATGTTATGTAGGCAGAAACGAAAATATATGTACTCGATGGCATATGTAAATGTCAGCGCGCTTTGCACCAAGATCCGGGTTTGGCTAAAACATCTTCATGGATTTTCCCTTTACACTTGTAAGAACTGCTCTTTCCCGTCTGTCACATCGGAGGCTGAGACTAATAACCTGTTTCCCGTAACATCGATAAAAAGCTCAGGCGCGTTTGTGGAGGGTAGGGCATTGGAGAATGCATACCTAGGTACCTAGGTAGGTATGTAGTGTACTATGTACGCGGGCGGGAATGTATCTTTTCTGCAAGGTACAATACCGACGGGACGCGTGACGCCCTCTGCTGGTTCACGATTCAGGGGTAGCAGCGCTAGTGCCAAGTACGCAACGCTAACTTGCAAGGGGTCGCCTTGGGCTTATGTGAGAGGTATCTACACTAGAGACTAGCATGCATGTATCTCGATCCGCCGGGCACTGTACTGAGCCGTGAGGATTAGGTTGTTCTTACGATCCAAGTTGTTTCGTTTGACCCGGTATGTTAATAAGAGAGTACGGTTGATTTTGTAAAAAGGGCATCGATGATGAGGCTTATTTTTACAGCCGTATGTACAAGCTGACCGACCCCCTGAAGGTTAAGAGCCGAGATCTACCGCGTTTCCCGGCTGTAAGTGTCTCAAGTCGCCTAAACCCTAACCTCGCTGATGCTTGGCAGGTCCAAAGTTCTTCCTTACCGGGACGCGAGGGATTCGTAAGGGATCTTTATCCTGCGACTTGACCTCTTTGGCGGTAAGGCAAACCAGCCTCTTCGGAGACGCATCCTATCCGGATGAAGAATACGCTGTTAGCCGGACTATTACGGCGAACCTGCAAAGGAAACGTTGCAGAGTAGAGAAGCCGTTGGTATCGCCGATGCACATAAAGATACCATGGCTAGTTTCATCGAGATGGCCGCCTTGGCCTGTAGTATACCTATTTCGACTCATACCTGGGTACATAGCTGACTTGTATAGTCTCGAGTGTGAGTGATAGGAGTGCGATATTCTTTACAATAGTAGGTACTTTTAAAAACGATCTTCCTCGCGCATACCTATGCGACCCCTCTAACAAGAGGCCAAGACTTGGGAATCGCTGAACGGATAGGAGAAGAATGTGCTACACAGTGTGCAATAAGTAGCGGCACACCAAGCCGACTCCATGCTACTGCAGGAACACGACGGATGGTTGTGCAGTCCCGCCGTGCTACTGGCTCACCAATGCAGGTACTGATACCCACACAGTCCTACTTCTCATCAAGATCTCTTCCCGAGAGGAAATCCGAGGGAAGAAAAAGGTCATCTCGGGCAATGCATAGTACTATACTGTTTATTCCTTCTAATTCTCATGACGCGCTGGCGGGGAAAAAGCATGGACCATTCCCTAGCTCAAGCCACCGGTTCCTTAAGAGGGGCCGCGGCCTGTTCGGACGCGGTCAACCGCGTGAGTGTCTTTGACTGTTGCGGAAAAGTATGCAGGGATAAGATGACTAGGTTGGCTGCTAGATCCCACCAGGCTTAGGATCGGTAATCGAGCAGGCTGAATCCAGAGAGACTATTCATATTCTTGGCCGGATTTCGCTGACGACAAGAATAGCTACTACATATGTGGTAGTATGCAGTTCTTATGGATGCTGAGGGGCGAGGCGAAGACTTTTATCATTCCATTGGGTATGTGCCAGGCGTTTGCGCTGGCTGGTGAAGTCAGCTCAGTGTCTGACGACTAGCAATTCTTGGTCCTTGACCCCCCTTTTCTTGCATAACAGTCTTGCCGTTCGTGGAGCGATATCAACACGACGGTCTCTCATTGGCTCTAAAATATACGCCGTCAAACAACCCCCACCATCTCTCAGATGGTTAGGATGGATCGTCATCTAGGTTGTTCAAGGTAGGACGCTTAATCGTGCGTTTGACTTCCACCCCGAAGCAGCGTATTTTTGGT
The DNA here is from genome assembly GCA_022432525.1 of Daldinia grandis. Classification (NCBI taxonomy): domain Eukaryota; kingdom Fungi; phylum Ascomycota; class Sordariomycetes; order Xylariales; family Hypoxylaceae; genus Daldinia; species Daldinia grandis. The sequence continues at coordinate 3,552,337 of JAJKLB010000001.1, forward strand.
AAGTATCTTCCGTTACGTGCGGCCAACTAGTGTACTTATTCACATGAGACGGCGCGTGGGTCGAGGTTTTTATTTTTATTTTTAATACTCGGCCGACGTAATGATAAAGCTCTTGGGAAACTTCAGTCGATCCCATTAACTGAACCGAATCCGAGACCATCGATTTGGGGGCCAAAATTTCTATGTTAAACAAGCGGCTCGGGGAACTGTCGTACGAGTCCCGTCCTGTCGGCTTAGATATTCGACCTGGATTATCCTGCACGAGGACAATCGCAGATCGGCCAGCTTACTTTTGCAGGTACTTATGTGTTGCTAACCTTTAACGCCGTCCATTAGGCCACGGAAGGCCTAGAGCTGGCACGGCCACCTTGAGAAAGACCATGGCGCGCACCTTTCATAGTTATAGGGTGGTTCTTTAGGCTCACCGAGATTTCGGGTGAAGATGGCGAAGATAGAGCAAGAAGCAGCATGCTGTGATATTTAATATACTAAAAGGTCGGCATCGTATTTGAGACGCTTTTCCGCGTACATACCTTTACTTACGTAGCGTATGTTGACTGATACACCAAGGTGGCGGCGCACGTCAGCGTGAATGTCCAACCTCTTTTAGCCGGCAGCGTTGCTATTATGGTCCGCCAGTCAGAGGGTTTCTCTTCCTACTCTCATGCGCAACCTAGTACATAGTAGAATATATCTACCGCACTGTCCGGGATGTCCAGGGGAAGGACACCTAAAAGTCAAGAGTGATAACGCAAGCATATAAAAGCGCTTGGAGAAATATCCGACCTTGAGAGCATAAGGGCAGCTCGCGACGTCGAACTACATCTGTCGAGCATCTTGTAACCAAGCGGGCGGTGTTCGACTCCTTGGTAACTGTTTCTATGTTTTGTCATACCTGTCATACAGTCGAGGTCATCGTCAGGGGTTAGTTCCACAAGGTTGTTACCGGACTTCCAGGACCTCTTCAATCGTCGTGCTCCATTTAACATCTACCTACTTAACCCACTTTACACTACTCCTGACCGTCTAAGTAGCCGTCTGGCCAGCTAGTTGTCTGTTTGTTCGGGTTAGATAAAACGCTTGTTCTTGTACCGAGGGGTAATGGAAGGGCAACATCGAGGTTAGATCTGATGCACATTTCCATATAGCACAGGTAGGCATTATTAAACGGTATACCTATTATAACTTGCGCCGAACGCTCAAGAAAACTGCGGCTGTCTTCCCTATCCTGCGCGGGTAACGGAAAGACGGTGTACCCTTTGCGCGAATATGTGGGAGAATATGTGTGCGTGTGCGTGTGCGCGTGTTTGTGTGTGTGGTAGGAAACGACGGGTTTAGTTGGAAGGGCATCAGTCGAGTTCTGCGATTGGGTCTTGAAAGACTTAAAGTCTCCATAACCTCCCACCTGATAGGTCATCTGAATTTTGATCTGTAACTGCGTAAATGCGCTAGTTACGTTCCATACTGTATTAGGTCAAGTCAAGCTAAGCAAGCGTCACGTATCAGAAACTAGCCCGCTTGCCCAACCTAAAGCATGCTCCCGCGAAACCGCATCGTACCCTCCCACAGCCTCCACCACTTCGGATGTACAGTATATGCACAGTATCTAGCGTACATATGTACCTTGCAGAAGCCCCACCTAGATTCTTTTTTTCTCGGTTGGTACCTGGTCTTTCCCCCAAATCCCCCCCAAGCACTTGGGGCTGCCTGAGCCGTAGTGTACTTTACTAGCCAGGCTGATCCCCGTCGTTTTGCTGCAGGTCCCAACTCTAAGTACCACATAGTACCAGATACTACTGGCTGCTACTTTGGTGGTTGATGCTGGGTCGCCCTTACCATCTTTTTTTTTGACTGTCCTCCTTTTTTCCCTTTTCCCCTCCTCCCTTTTTTCGCCGTCCTCTCTCCATCTTCGTCTTCTTCCCCGTATCGTCACCGTTGTCGTTGTCGACGAATCTTCCGCCTTTTCTCTCCCCCCTATTCATTGTTTCCTTTTTTTCTTCGAACCCACGCTCTCTTTCGTCTTAGCCATTACGGACACCGTCACTCCTTTCGGGTCCATTTCATTCCTTGGGCTTAACTTTATCAGTTACCAACAAGATCATTACCCCAGTCAACTCGCTACCGATCATACCTACTACTAGTTAGTAGTATTGTGTATCGACGGACTTGTATCAACTCGACACTGCGCTGCAGCTATAGCTCCGTGCTAATCGTTCCTTATTAACTATTATCAACTTTTTACATATTTCAAGACCTCATTGGAATAATACTTTCGATCTACGGGCGTGCTCGGGATAAGCTATCGACATATCGCGTCTGAACCCACGATTTCGAGGTCGATCACACCCAAATTATTTTTTATTAACACCGACGCTCCTTTTGAGTAACTCGTCCAAAGATGGACACTCCCATCAAAGTAGAACAGTCGGGTTCTGTGGCCCCAACTGTCGCGGCCCCGACCTATTCTACGCCAGAGGCCATGTCGACGCCCGGCACGATGGACGCGAAGAATAGCCAATCGCCTTCGCCATCATCGGCGCAGTCGGCCTCCCAATCCAATGCCAATTCGAGGCGGCCGCCACGGAAGAGCACCCTGACGCAACAGCAAAAGAACCAGAAGCGACAGCGCGCGACTCAGGATCAGCTCACGACGTTGGAGATGGAATTTAATAAGAACCCTACCCCGACTGCAAATGTTCGGGAGAGGATAGCAGAAGAAATTAACATGACCGAAAGGTCTGTTCAGATCTGGTTCCAGAACCGGTATGTATGAGCATCAATCTTTATCGGGAACCCACGCTCATCTCCTGTAGACGCGCCAAGATCAAGCTTTTGGCGAAGAAGAGCCTGGAGACAGGTGAAGATATCGATTCCATCCCCGAGTCGATGCGCGCCTATCTAGCCATGCAAGCCATGGAGTCTGGAAAGGGTCTCGGCGGTCCTTACATGGGACGTACCGGCCTTCTCCCGTACGGATCAATGATGCTCGGCGGCGAGCAAGGTGGACAAGGGAAAGTCCGTAAGTCGCGTCTCGACACCCGCGAACAGGCTTGGTTTAACTAATAATTATAGTCATTCATCATCTCACGTGTCGGTCTCTGAGCATTGGAAAATGGACCCGCGTCGGCCAGAACACGATGGATTTGATCATCTTCTATTCCCCCGAGAAATGTACCATGACTTACTACATTAATAATGACCAGGCGGGATACAAAATCGAGTACAGCTTTAACGCGATCAAGAACATCTACCTTGAGAATCCCGAAGGCGATGCTACTAAGATGGGTGGAATAGTTATCGAGCTAAACCGACCCCCTAATTTTTTCATGGACTCGTCCCCCAACTCCAATGGCTTCTTCCAGTGCAACGACTTTACGGAGGATCTCCAGGCTACCCATTGCCTCACTCACCATCTCGGTGGTAACCCTAAAGTTCTCAGCGGTCAGCTAGCAAAGCTTGCCTCTCTCGAGTCGTTCACAAACCGACACAATCCCGGTCCTTACGACATGAACCACGCAATGTCTGTTTCTGCCCCCGTGTCTCCTACAAACCGCCCGTCCTCGCAGCCCAGCTTCGGCCAGCCGCACGTCGGCATGTATCAAGAGTCGCAATGGGGAATCAACCCGATGCACGCCGGTATGCGTGGTCCGGGACACAAGCGGCAGCGGAGCAGATCAGTGCCCACAGCTGTTGACTTTTCCATGTTCCAGAATCCGATGCCTTCGTTCTACATTCAGCACCCGGGCGATAATCAGGCTCAACCGCACAGCCCTAACATATATGCACCCATTCCACAACAACCTCATGGTCTTAATAATGTTAACCCTAATCTGCGCATCGATACTCAGGCTACGTACGGTATGGATCTGAGGCAATACCCTCTGTCTGCCGCTACTACCGCCCCTTCGGAATACTCGAGCCCCAATTACTTCTCACAGGGTCCCGAGAGTACGCCGTTACCCGCTTCAAGTTTCAATACCCCTTATAGCGGCGCATTCCTATCGCCACTGCCTCAGATCCCTCAATCTGTCTCCCCGTTGTCCTATACTAGCCATGGCGATCCTGCCATTGTTGAACAATCACCTCCCCTCTCCATGCTACCGCGACCGTCTTCTGCTGATTTATATGGCATGGGTGAGTCCGCTATTTCGGACGATGGGCACAGCCTGAATGAGATGTATTCGAAGCATACCATAAACATTCCCATGCACCCTCACTCTCCTGGTTTCGTGGAGTCTGGCCAAGGTGATCTGGATATGAGCCAGCTCGTTCAGTTCGACACTGTCGACCCATCTAGCTTGTCTCCCGAGAGCCTTTCACACCCGCAATGAAACTGATGACCAAGTCTACCGGAAGATTTCCCATGGTTGAAATATTGTCTCGTGTGATTGGTATTTCTGGTCTACTTTTACTCTCCTACTTGCGGCGTTGCGGAACTTTATACCTCTTGCGGTTTGGTGGTTTTTCATATTTCCATCTCGAGGAGTACCCTTCTTCCGTTAGTTGTTCGGCATGAGGCCTGATTCGATTCTTGTCCCATTTCATACATCCGGTCGGCATTACATTTCTGCATGACGATGCGCGCCTTCGACGTTTGATTAATGCGTGTCTGGCACAGCGATGGTACCTTCTATTATACTTCACAGCTGCTTTGTTCCGGAGGGGAAATCCCCCTTGCCTTTATCTTCCAAATGGCCTTTTCCGCTTGGATTAATACCGGAATCTCGGATCTAATTCAACTCATCCCACAATCTGCTTTGAAATTTTACAACTTAACTGTTTTCTTTTCGCATTTATGGAAATAAGCGATGTCTTTTCTGGCTGCAGGGCGAACAAAAACAGGTGAACATGGAAGAAGCCCAGGAGGCTTGGGTTCGCGGATAATAATTTTTAAAATATCTGCCGGGGACCAGCAGCCAGCTGGTCCGCTGGAACTTGTTGTCGGTTGGTATGTACCAATTCCGAGTGTAATGATGATTGATACCTCGGGTGCGGAACGTCGGGGTTGAAAATAGTCTGGGCGGGTAGTATACCAGATATCGACGGTGTGAAGTCTGCGGCGAAAGCCCTGACGTCCGACTCGACGATGCTTTGTCAAGGTGGATTACTTGACTAGCCCTAGTAACTCGATGAAGATGAAGAGATTCCCTGTTTGCTGTATTTCCTTGTCACGACTTTACGGCGAGGGCTATAATACATCGGAATATAGATAACGTGAATTTAACTGCATTTTTAAAAGTGACCAAAATCTTTTTTCCGTTCGCACTCATGGGGTGCAATTTCGATATGGTAGACGTGTATCGTAGATGAGCTTCCCGAAGTCATTTTATGTAGTGAGCAAGCTGAGTTGTATTGGTTATATCATAAGATAGTCAACCCCTTCGCTGGTTCCTTTACTATTTGGGGTCGTCTTCGCTGTCTTCATGCTCTATATCACGCTTTTATTGTTTATATGTTCATTGTGTTGATAAACACCTTTTATCAATCATCCTCTATCTCCCACGATCAGCTTGACGCCTGCTGGCTTTATACGATTCTTTAACATATTACTCTTCCAGCCCTATACCCTTAGGTTAGTGACCTTCAGGGTTTTATCGTGCTGAAGCTTACCAAACATCACTCTCATTGTAACTTGAGTTATATTCGCTGGGACTAGCTGTGTATGGGGTTTGTTTTGAAGAGTATAGCATAATCCTTCATCCAAATAATCCTGAGAAGTTCTAGATGTGGACCAATATGAATCCAATATGTCAGTTACCTCTCACATTTTAGACGGTAGTCTAAAATAATGCTATCTGGTTATCTTAGTTAACTGGTCCCCATTCTTCCAAGGTGGTCTACACGATCGGCAACTATATCCGAAGAAATCTTGAGACCCATATCCGCATAGTATCCGGCTAATCGGCTTTGTATTGAACGGGTTCTTATAAGTAATTGGGAATCGCTTGTGGCTGATTACAAGCCTTTGTGATGCTCATGGGTTATGCTTGTTGTTCAAACCCTTGTAACATTAGGTACCTACCTTACCTAGGTAACCTAGGTAAGTTAAGTTATTATAACTATAGGTAGTTATATTATAGCATTTTCATCTTTCTTTATAAATAAGCTAAGTTTTATAGTACCTACCTGCGCTGATAACTATTATACAAGAGCAAATACTTTTATCATGACTTGAAGGCCTATTTTCTTTGAATTGTGCCAAGAGATCGAACATCCGAGTTATTGGATTGATGGTAATATGAATTGGGTTTTTTATGCAACGAGGTTCTTGTCTGATGTCAGCGATACGGCTTTTGAGCTTCCAAAATTATGATCAAACCACATGATAGGTTACTTGGCTACCCATAATTCCCACTGATACGGAGGAAAAACCCGCGGGATTGAGTGCGCTCGTACTCGTATTTGCGGTTAGTTCATGTGTATTTTGGACAAGCTTCCCTACTGTCTCCAGCTTTGGAGCACTCTTGGGAAGTAATAGTTTCGCGGAGGCTTCAGGTAAGATTTTAATCGATCCAGCTTGTGCGTCCTTAGTTGAGATGGGGTAAGACTAATCGCTAGGGTTTACCGCATGTATTGGTTCAATATGTAGCGTACCTATATAGCCAAATCCTCTACGGCCGTTGATGGATATAGCCTAGCAACACACGATAAAGTACTCTAAGAGGAAACGATGGAATTCTGCGCCGTATGGGGCAGTTTTTTAGCCCCTCGACCCTTAGGAAATGATGTCATGAGGATTGGATTATTATCTTTTAAATAGAATGGTGGAATACTACCGCAAGTTCGAGCACTTGGGTAACAGTGACAATAGAAATATGTAGTCAAAAAAGTGTTTATGTAAACGTGTTCACTTCTATGCCGTCTTGAAGTTTGCGATTGAATGATCTTTTTCCGCGTATATAGAATCCAGCCTCTTATAAGAGAGTACGACATATTTTGAGAGCTGTCACTAACTATCCGCAGTTACTAGGTTTAGTGTAACGTAAACAACGGATCAAAGGCCCACACGGGTCAAAGGCCCACGCCAATATAAAATACCACCTTTTATCTTAAATTATACATTATTTAATTAAAATAAAATATTTCATTAATTAAAAAAAACTAGGATAAACTTAATGCTTAATGTTATACAACGCGATAAAAAATTTAATATTAAATGTATTACGCGTGTATATAATATTGCTTTTATAACGTTACACGGTAAAATTAATAATCGATAACCATACGTTAATATTATAAAAATATTATCTCAGGTGACCTCAGATTAGATATTTGAGAATTGTTTGGGGGGATGTACCTCCCCTAGCCACACCACTTTTTGACCAATCAGACCCCGGCACACCCCCCCAAAACTTTCTCAAATATCTAGTCTGAGGTAGTTCGGAACATTTTTGAGTTGCGTGGCCTATAGCAAAATCAATCAAAATCAATCAAAATCAATCAAATCAATCAATCAAATCAATCAGTAAGTAATCTTTATACATTAAACAATTGCTAATATCATTATTGAACTAGTCCATACGTTTCAGATCAAAAATAGCTATCGAATCAATTGAAATACGGTCGCAACGCGTAAACACCGATCGCAACGCGTCAATTGCAATAGACGTTATAGCCTGGTATACAACAGCGCAATGCTTTATAGGATTAAAAAAAGGGCTAGAAAGGTTAGGCTATTGAATAGCTAGCCCGGGATCAAAAAATATCTTATATTTTCCACGTGGTTGTTGATGCAGGTACGTGGATATAAGCGCGTCGTATATTGCTTGTTGAGGCTATTACCTATTCCTGAGCGTTGAAGCCTGCGATACCACAACGCAACGCTATACGAGGATGCAAAAAAGCCAGAGAGGTAGGGAAGCTATATTATTAGCCTGGAGTCAATTAAAAATAAGGAATTTTCAACGTTGTTGTTGTTGTTGATGCAGGCGCGTGGGTATAGGCGCGTGAGGCATACTGTTGTAAAGCTATTCCGTGTTTTTGAACGTTGAGGCTTGCAACACCACAACGCAATGCTATACAGATATAAAAAAAGGGCTAGGAAGGTTAAGCAATTGAATAGCTAGCCTCGAGTTATATTTTTTACCTGATTATTAGCGCAGGTGCGTGGATGCAAACGCGTATAGGCGCGTAGGTGTGGATATTGGATATTATTTTGAGGCTATTCCGTGTTTTTCAACGTTGAGGCCTGCAACACCACAACGCAATCTCTTATAGATATGCAAAAAAGCTGGGAAGATAGAGAAAGCATAATACTAGCCCCAAGTCATTAAAAAAGAAGCTATTTTCAACGTTGTTGTTGTCGTTTAAGTGATTGTCAATATAGTATCTAAAATTTGATTAAAAGTGTGCCACTCAACTCGATTTTGTTCGTTGGAAGCTCAGACTAGAATTCGTGGAACGCCTCACCGGAGACCCACAGATACAAACGCATGGACCAGGCGTTCCGTGGCGCAGGTGAGGCGCGGGCGGGCGTAGCCCGCCATCCACGAATTCTAGCCTGAGCACTGAGATAATAAAAATACGGCAAAAATTAATTTAATATAAAAAAAATATTATTATTAAACGTATATTTAAATTAAATACTTAAATATTCCTGCTTTAAATTATTTATATTAAAGAAATGGTTAATATATTATTGCATAAACATAATAAAAAATATATTAAAATTAATTAAATAATAACTTTTATATAATAATAATTATAATTTAAAACGCGTTTAAATTATTAAATTAATCACTAAAAAACCTTTTATAAAAATTTTATTATTTATAAAACTTAATTTAAACTTATAATTAATATAATAATAAAATATAATATTTTATTTAAAAATATATATAATTTTAATAAAATTAGATTTATAATAAATATAATAATTATAAAAATAATTATAATAAACTTAAAATAACGTTTTAAACTTTATTAAACTTAATTTAAAAATTATAAATAATTTACAACCATTTAAATAATCAATTCTTAAAACTAAACCATACCGCTATTTATTATAATAATAAATAAATTACACTTAACATTATAATATTATAATAGTATATTTCTACCTAATTAAATCATTAAACCATTAAATAATAGTTAAATAATAAATAAAATTAGTTTAAAATAATTTACACATTTTAAAAAATATATAAAATTACGTATAAAAGGCTTTAAACGCTTTTTTATTTTTAATAGTTATAAAAATTATATTTTAATAAAATTTTAAAAATATTATTATAAATATAATATTATAATCTTTTATATATTTATTTATTTATTTCACAAACTTTAATTTTTAAATATAACTATATTTTTAATTTTAAAATATATATATAAATTAATTATTAAAGATTTAATTCGCTAAAACCTTATATACATTAAAAAAGAAAATTTTTTCCCTTTATTTTATATTATATTTTAAGCTATTTTTACAAAAAATAATATATAAATTAATTTTAAAGTAATAAAATTAATTTCTTTAAATAATAATAAAGTTATTTTAAACTTTAACATTATTTAAATTACTTATATACTATTTTTAAATCTTAATTTCTTTAATTTTTTTTAAATATTTAAAATATTATATAATATTACAAAAACCATTTTATAATTTATTTTTTTAAAAAATAAAATTTTTAACTATTAATTTAATTTATTAATTAAGATTTTTAAAATTATAAATAAATTAAATAAAATTACGTATAAATTATTATATAAAGTAATTTTATTAAAAAAAAAGGTTATAAATTTTTAAAAAATAAATTATATATTTTTTAAACGTTAAAAAATTAAAAATAAGTAATTATAATATAAAAGACTTTTTATTTAAATCGAAGGAAATATTATTTAGGTTAAAAAAAAAAGTAATAACGTTATAATTAACGATATTATTATTAAAGATAATATTTTATAGAGACTTTAATAAATTTTTTAATGTTATAACATTTGCGAGAATATAAATCATAATGCATAAACGTATTAGGTTAAATTAAAAGATATTAATGAAAAAGATTAATTAAATTTTAATTGGATTAAATATGTTATAATTAAGTAATGTTTAATTGAATATAAAAGGTCTAAAATTGTGGGCCTTTAACCCGTGTGGGCTTCTGACTTATTGTTTACGTTATACTAATTAATAATTACATATCTCAAGCTTTTGGAACAGGGATATGTATAATATTTTGCTTAATAATGTCTTATGTGTGGTTTAAAGACAATACGAAGTGGGACGCTTCTGTCTCAATTGAGTCCGAATCGGACTGGGCTTTCGGACTGGTTTTGGAGTCGATCATAGATAGTAACACCGCCGTACAGCCGTACATCTGTACATCGTGGCGCAATGAATTGCGTGCCCCGCGTACGTACATACATGAGGGGTAGATGTCGTGTATTCCGGCTGGGATGTGTTAGTTGTCTCTATCGGTAATTGGATCGTACTATCTTATAGAGACTTTTGAATATGTTAAAGAGTATGCAAAGGCTGAGAGCTATGTAATACGTGGAGGCTATTTAGGCATCCATCATCGGTGTTTGATGATCGTCCATGGTCGTCATCGTGGTGTCTTAAAAGGCTGTTGGGGGTGGCGCAGTTATTCTGACGCTTGTTTCGCTGATACAATGTAGCATTTTGATCTAACCATACATTACAAGTGGCTACTATGTACACATTGCCTTGAGAGATTAGATGCCTGTCTTCTACGTACATGCAACTATAGGTAAAGAGATATGCAGTGGCCGTCGAGATATTTCACGCACATATCAAATACAATGCGCTGTTGCAGAGCGGGGGTATCCCAGTCTTTATGAGTTTTGCAAGGATAAAACCAACCCGTTTTAATCCTCGAGGGGAAAAGCTTAGCAGAAGGGGCCGGGTTAAGCTGGGTTGAGCTGGGTTGAGCTGGGTCGAGCTGGGTTGGGGCTTTTTGCTTTGACAGCTCTATCGTCCACAATTCCACCTTTCCAGTTTTAATTTTACAACATGTCTCCAGCGTGTAAGTGAAGTTGCACGATCTCATCCAATAATAGATAATCCCCAGACAGGAGTAGCGCAAAGAGGCACCAACTTATGTCTCTTCGTTAATGCGTTGGTTGCTCTTCTCCCGTTCGGTATCGGAGCCGGGAGCTACGGATTACACCATTGAAGTTACGTAGTACCTATCTACATACCTAGGTATGTACCTACATCGGTAGGTAGGTAGGTGGCCAAGATTACTAGGATGGCTTCGTCGGTTCGTGGCTTCATGTCTTCGAGGCTTCGAGGCCTCGTTAGACTTTGCGGCTATGCTCTGGGCACTCCAACGACCGCAAGTGCGATTCTGTTAATCCAGGTATACTTTATGGAGGTAGCGTATGACACATCTCGCTTTGTTTTTTTCTTGTTGTTTTAGTCTGCTCGTTCCCCCTCCTCCCCTTTTCCCATTTTCAACTGTCCTAGTGAACTACAGAACTGCAAGGTTGCAGTCATCTGTGATGAAGTACATATTAGCTTAGCTTAGCTTGCTTCGTATTTTATACCGCCGACCTGCATCTGTATGATCGCTAAGCGACCCTCCTACCCACTGCTTTATCTAGTCATAGCATCGCCTTTTCTTTTTTCCTTTTTATCTGCAGCGGGTAGACGCTTGCCCACCTTTTTGAGTTCCTATTTTGCCTATTCCTATGAAATCTACGACAGAATTGGTTGGGCCTTTGTATATAGCCGCCCAATCATAACCTGCCGATGAGCCCACGACTCGAGAGGCTAAGTCTTAGTTGGCCCTATTGCTGTGGGACGACCCCCCATCGTTAAACATCACCTGAATTGTACCTGGCAGGCCTGGGCATCTGGGCGCGCCTTGGCCCGTGGCTCGGGTTACATGATATGACCGGACTAGATCATGTCGAATTATGATGACTCCCCCGAGGGTGCTGAGACGCCGCGGCAGCGTTGCTTTCCTCTACGCCCCAGTATTAGGTCCGAACCCCCTCGGGCCCTCGACGAACAAGCAAGTCTTAGCAGCTGGAGGCCGAGACGAACGAATACCGATCACTCGGCGAATCGCGTGCGATTTTCTAACAATGTCCCCGAAGATGAAGATAGCTGTGGAATAGATGTCTCTATTTGCGCTCCCCCTAACCTACCGATGGACCCTAACGACTCTTCTGGGGCCCATGCCTCCTCGTCGAACTCGGCCGGCACCCGGGGTGAGGAGCGGCATGTGGACTATATTCTTGATATCCCGACAGAAAGAGAGAGGCGGAAGGGGTTAGAAGACAGCAGAAGGAGGAGTCAGGAGAGCGAAGACGGTACCGGTTCGTTGAACAACTATGGCGCATGGGTTAATAGACAACGAGAACGGGCGCGAGGGCCGCGAGCTCGGTTTGAAGCGTTCTTTAATGATCGCTATCAAAAATGGATCATTGAAGGACTTCTACGTCAAAAGCCTCTCCCAGAGAGCCTCGATGGCCGCCATATACCGATTAGTGGCGGCGCTGTCCGCAAGGAGCCGCTGATTGACGAACGGCGCGGTAGCCACTACATCTCGAATTTCATACGCTCCAGCCGGTACACCAAGTGGTCCTTCGTACCGAAACAACTATACTTCCAGTTTAGCAAGTTGGCTAATTTTTACTTCTTGGTCATCGCTATACTGCAGCTTATACCCGGTCTGAGTACGACGGGTTCGTTCACTACCCTCATACCCTTGCTCATTTTCGTCTCTATTAGCATGGCGAAAGAAGGTTACGATGATTATAGGAGGTACGTATTGGATAAGACGGAGAACCGAGCCCCTGCGTGCGTTCTTGACCCTGATGGCACGATTAAAAAGACGTTGAGTAAGAAGCGATTGGTAGACTTGTTCAAGAAAAACCGTAGCAAGGAGCGGGAAGAAGAAGAGGGGATGGCAGAGCTGCAAGACATAGGCGAGAACCAGGAGGAATCTGTGTGGGCGGCCATCCAATGGCAGGCCATCCGAGTGGGCGACATCGTTCGGCTACGGAGAGACAATGGCGTGCCTGCAGACATCATCATCCTTCACGCTACTGGCCATAACGGGGTGGCATATATTGAAACAATGGCGCTTGATGGCGAGACAAATCTCAAGAGCAGGCAAGCTTCTTCTTTGCTCGCCAAGCATTGCGACACGATTGAAAAGTTAAAGAACTGTGAAGCTGAAATCGTGTCCGAGGATCCTAATGCCGACCTTTATAAATTTGAGGGCCGTGCTACTCTCAACGGGGAGACCCGTCCGCTCACCATGAACGATGTCGTATATCGCGGTTCGATTCTACGCAATACTGATGAGGTGATCGGTTTGGTTATAAACACGGGCGAGGAATGCAAGATACGTATGAATGCGAACAAGGACGTCCGCGCCAAAGCCCCCAAGATGCAAGCTTTACTTAATGGAATTGTTTTTCTTCTTGTTTTGGTTGTCCTGGCCCTTACTATTGGCTGTATGGGCGCCTACTATAATTGGCACAAGACCTACGAGATACATGCTCCGTATCTTCGCGACGCCGATGTGCCTTTCGAGCAAATCTGGTTCGGTTTCATTATTACCTTTAATACCCTCATCCCGTTGTCCCTGTATGTAAGTCTCGAGATTATCAAGGTCGGGCAATTCTTCCTACTAGGCGATGTGGAGATGTACGATCCCGAAACCGATACGCCTATGGTTGTCAATACGACCACCATCTTAGAAAACCTGGGCCAAGTCAACTATATCTTTTCTGACAAAACTGGAACCTTGACGGAGAACAAGATGCGGTTTCGGAAGCTCAGTGTTGCAGGGACAGCTTGGTTACATGACATGGATATTAAGCGAGATCAGCTGGAATACGAAGCAAAGATATCCAAGATGAATATTATAAGTTCAACCCGGCGTATCGATGGCGAACCGGATACGAATGTTATATCTGATAGGGATGAACGTATCGAGACTCCGCTGATTAATAACCAGAACCAGAACCAGAACCAGAACCAGTCTGCCCGGGCCTCAAAAGCTCAGTCAGGACAGTCTCCGCCTTTACCTAAGACGGAAGCCTTGATTCATTATATTCAACGAAACCCAAATACGGCCTTTTCAAACAAGGCCCGTCACTTTCTCCTCTGTGTGGCACTATGTCACACATGCTTACCGGAAATCAAAGAGGATGGTGAAATCGCTTTCCAAGCTGCGTCCCCGGACGAACTCGCTTTGGTCCAAGCTGCTCGCGATCTAGGGTACCTCCTTATTGATCGGCCAACACAGTCTATCAAACTCCGACATGAAAGTCCCGAAGGAGAACTTCTCACCGAGACGTACGAGGTACTGGACGTGATCGAGTTCAGTAGTAAACGGAAGCGAATGTCAATCATCATACGCATGCCAGACAACAAGATTTGCGTGTTTTGTAAAGGCGCCGATAATGTCATCATCGCCCTGTTGCGAAATGCGCTCCTGGCTAAGCAGAAAGCGTCCGCCGTGGAACGGAGAGCTAGTAGACGGAAAAGTGCAGAAGTTGAAAGGGCCATGAGTCGTCTAAGTGGGACGTATAGCCCTAGAAATAGCCTAAGCATAAACAAGCGCAATAGTGTCTTCCGAAAAGGCAGTCGACGTAAATCTGTTGAAGCTAATCGCCGCTCGGTTGTTTTGGATGACCTCGACACCTTGTTGACGAGGCGTGAGACGTTGGATTTAGAGAATGCACCGATATACGATATAGATGCTAATACTCCCCGGCAGTCTATAGCCCCCTCTCCGGTATTGATCACAGGGGATAGCGAGGTTTACGATGGAGTTATAGACGAGGTTGTAGCCGCCGATGACGGTGCTATCTTTGAGCGATGCTTCCAGCACATTGGCGAATTTGCCTCGGAAGGCTTGAGAACCCTCCTCTTTGCATATCGTTACATCGGTGACGAGGAGTACGCGGAGTGGAAGAATACCTATATAACCGCTACTACGAGTCTGGTTGATAGGCAATCACTCATCGAGCAAGCGGCCGAACTCATCGAGAAGGATTTCAGTCTTGCCGGTGCTTCTGCCATTGAAGACAAACTCCAGCAGGGGGTCCCTGAGACAATCGAGAAGCTTCGTAGAGCAAATATCAAGGTTTGGATGCTGACTGGAGACAAACGCGAAACGGCGATTAACATTGCGCATTCTGCAAGGTTGGCCAAGCCATTTTCTGAAGTCTACATCCTCGAGGCCCCCGAGGATGAGTTGGAAGAGGCGGAGGTGTTGCGTAAGTTGAAGGAGAAGATAAAGTCGATCTTGGTTGATGTCACTCGTGGCATGATAGTCCATTCCGTCTTGGTCGTCGACGGACATACCTTGGGTGAGATTGAAAAGGACGAAGCTATGAAAATAATGTTTTACGATCTTGCTGTTCGTATGGATTCCGTCATCTGCTGCCGAGCTTCGCCGTCTCAAAAAGCAGGGCTGGTGCGATGCATCAGGGAAACGGTACCATCCTCGTTAACATTGGCCATCG
Organism: Daldinia grandis; assembly: GCA_022432525.1. NCBI lineage: Eukaryota > Fungi > Ascomycota > Sordariomycetes > Xylariales > Hypoxylaceae > Daldinia > Daldinia grandis. The sequence continues at coordinate 3,567,793 of JAJKLB010000001.1, forward strand.
GTGATGGGTCGAACGACATTGCCATGATCCAAGAATCCCACGTGGGCATAGGCATATCTGGTCGCGAAGGCCTCCAGGCCGCCCGCGTTGCTGATTATTCTATCGCCCAGTTCAGATTCCTTCAACGACTTCTTCTCGTCCACGGCCGATGGATGTACTTGCGTACTGCAAAATACATACTTGCAACATTCTGGAAAGAGCTGGTATTCTATATCATTCAAGCCCAATATCAACATTGGAACGGCTATACGGGCACGTCGATTTACGAGTCGTGGAGCTTGACTGTCTTCAATGCACTCTTTACATCTCTACCTGTCATCCTCCTCGGTATGTTCGAGAAAGATCTCAAGGCAGAGACTCTACTCGCAATCCCCGAGCTCTATTCGTTCGGCCAGCGGAGCGAGGCGTTCAACCCCAAGAAGTATCTAGCGTGGATGTTTACGGGTCTGGTAGACACGGTTGTCATCTATATGATGGTCTGGGGCTACTTCAAGGATATTCTATTCACGGAGAACAATTCGCTCTTCCCGTTCGGACAGCTAGCATTTACCATTGCTGTGGTATTAATCAATATCAAGATTCTGTAAGCTGCTAGGTCCCTCTCAGTTAATTGGCCCTCTTTCTATTTTCTAACGGGTTGCAATTTAGGATATTGGAATGCCATCACAAAACAGTGATCACGTTTGTCGGGTTTGCGCTTTCAATCATAGGTTGGTTTCTTTGGAATTTACTTATTGGAGCAATCCATCCGGTGAAATTTGGCCCTTACGTTGTGCGCGGCTCCTTTGTGCACGAGTTTGGGAACAAGCTGGGTTGGTGGACGGCAGCCGGTGCCACGATAGCTGCTGTAGTCGCGTTTGAACTTGGTCTTACGGCGTTTCAACGAATCTACTACCCACAAGACCAACATATCTGGCAAGAGATCGAGCGCGAAGGGAGAGTTTTGGGAGTTTTGAAAGAGCATACAGCTGAGGAGGGTAACGCAGCCTCTCCTCCGGGAGATCTGGAAGGCCGAATCAGTAACAACAACGACGATTCAGACCAGGGGCGGCCTCTAAGCCCCATCGTAAGCGAAGGTGCGTCGAACAGGAATAGATTTTATGACTTATTTACGCCGTCCAACTCAGCGCAGCGAAGTCAAAGATCCCCGGGTAGCGCTAGTGCGTATAGGCCGGCGATTGATAAAGGGAAACGAATACAGACGGCATGATTAGAAACGAGTTGGTCGGAAGTGTTTTTTTATCTTATTTTATCTTATTTCTTTTCAGCGAAGTCGTGGACAAGCTCTATAAGGTTGATTTCTTGGATTGGGCTAGCCGGCGTTTAGGCTTGAAAAGGGGAAGTTTTCTAACCTAGCATTATAGCATATGGATTGCAATAGGATCATTGGCTGGGACAGAAAGCAAGGCGGGATTTTGGCTTAGACTATAGATACCCCCGGAAGCGATGCGAGCATAGCGACGTGTATTAAATATACGGAATATTTACTACTGGCCTTTCTATCTTCTGTTGTATGACTTGTGGTGGCTTGCTTCATTCGACAGGTATAGACTATAGTTTCTTGGGCGTTGACGACCGTCACTCGATAGTAATGTGGGAATTGTATAGAGGGTCCGGCTTGAAGACGGAGATAGCGAAGAGTGGTCGGTTTCTAGACCTCTCTGACGCTCTGCTAGATATGGCCATACATGTTGAGGAGTTCAACCTTGCGGACTGGGACAAGCGTGCTCGACACCAGTAAGCTGAGAGCGAATACGAGCATAAAATCTGCTGTGAATAGCGCGAGACTACCGAATAAGTGGACCGACTGGGGTCTAGATACTTACTATGTAGTCTCCAGATCCTTCGAGGCATCGAAGCAACGGAGGGGTCGTCACGATATATGCGTTTCGTTGGGAAATTCATTCAGCTAGGCTTATGGCGGTGTGCAATAGGGAATGGGATCTAGGCTTTTGGCGGGATTTTGGTAGGTTAGTTGTTGGTTGGGTTGGGAGAATATCATTGGTCTGAAGATGGATTTTTATGGTAGGCTACCTAGGGACGGGAAACGTGGTTGGTGAATGGCAGAAATAGTTAGGTTAGGTAAGGTAGGTACCTAGGTAGGCATCTTGTGTTCTCAGATTATATTATTAACTATAGCATCTTGGTTATCGGGCTTTGCTATACTATTATACTAGGGGGTAGCTAGTCTTTTAGACGTTACTGTTAGGCTCATCCAACGATATATTTCAGCTTTTTACGCGAAAGGGCCGTTTTAGTGATAGCAGGGGTTCGTGCTAGGGGTTGCATCGTTGGTTTTTATGTTACAGTCTATCCATTTGTGTGGAGCCTTCCTGTCATTCTTCTGTTTTAATCGACATAGAGGCCCTTTACTGATGCTAATGTCCTAAATCTAGTGTCTTTTTCGTGATAAAATATAGTGTATGAAGTGCAGGAATGGCGGTTCAGACGACTACGGGTTTTGAAGCCCTTCCTCCGAAGACTTTCGGAACTCGGAAACACCAGGAGGGTGAGACTTACACACAGAAGAACTACACCTCTAAGCCCGAACAACGGCATAATGAAAAGTTGGTACGACTTTTAGAGTGGGAGCATCTTCGTGAGTTTTCGGCGAATTTGATAGAAAATTGAAGCCATTCTGTTGACTCTACTATACAGCTCCCTGGAAACAGTAAGTGACACCCCCGTCGGAATCACGGGGTGTTAGTGCTTACTTGCCATGAAATCAGGCGCGGTTGTGAGCACCTACGGACGGGATATCGACCAGAGTGTGCTTCGTTATGGTCGTGTCTGCGTAGCTGGTTCTACCTACACAATGAGACAGGTCTGGTAGTCGGCCTAGTGGGAATTAGTGCTCTTACTGACAGACAGCAGTTAATATTTTCACTCACGTAGTCGGCGCGGTTATTTTCCTAGCTTTACCCCTATATGTCTTTAGGACTGAGATCCCACCGCGCTATAAAGTAGCGACTACGGCCGATATACTAGTCTGCAGTATATACTTCCTAGGAGTCGGAGTCTGCTTTACACTCTCTACTATGTTAGTCTACTAAGTTGCGAAGAACATGTGAGGGTAAAACACTGAACTAAAGCTTACCTAGGTTTCACACATTCATGTGCCATAGCGAAGCTGCGTACTCCCTTGGCGTCAAGCTGGATTACCAGGGCATCATACTATTAATATGGGGAGCGAATATAGCTCTTATTTATTATAGCATGCCCTGCGACTCGGGAAGTAAGATCGCCTATTGGACCTTTAATACTATCCTCGCTGGACTCTGTTCGTATGCGACGTTCCACCCGTCGATAGGTGGAGCGCAAACGGGACGTGCGCGTGCCGTACTATTTGCTACGTTTGGGTTTTGCGCAGTTGTCGCTCCGAACTTAATTGGGCTATTGAAACACGGGTTCGACGAACAGAGCCGTCGGGTTGGGCTTAATTGGATAGCGGCTACGACTCTATTTAACAGTACGGGTGTAGTAGTATACGCCGCCAAGGTCAGTAATAGTTTGCGCTGGGAGATGACGACTGATCATTAACGGATATGCAGTTCCCGGAACGGTGGTATCCTCGAGTATTCGACATATTCGGTGCCAGTCACCAGATCATGCATGTTATGGCGGTGTCGGCAGCCCTTGCATTTGCGAAGGCTATGCTGCAAGCCTTTGATCTTCACCACCAAAGTCCCCGAGTATGTGCGGGGGACGCATCTTATTTACATCTAACGTAGATCCTCCATGTTACCATATATAATCCTTACGAGGCTAGCCTAAAATCTAGCCTCTTGTTTCCGGTATCTTGGTGGTCGGCAAGGTAGACTAGCTTTTCCTCAGGAGTCATGACATCCCATTTTTGCTCCCTCACACGGTTCCGCCAGATGTAATATGCCTTTGCTAGCACATAGAGCACCAAGTTTAGACACAATATACCGATTAATATGCTATTTCCTCTCCTGTATAGCGGTGCGTCGTCTGCTCGGTAGATATTCGAAGAAATGATTACTCCTGCTTGAAGGAACATATTGTATAAGGCGACGCCCAATGTCCTCGATCGGACGGCATTTGAGTTTCGGGATACCCATCCGACTTGCACTGGGTGACCTATAGAAGATTAGTACGTTCTAACTCTTGTATTAAAAGGGGTTAGGGGGTAAGGGGCTATGTACCAAGGGGTGCTGCTAGCAAGAGTGAAATCATGGCCCATGTTAACCATTTCGATACCCTGGTCGTATCTACGACACGTAGGTATATTAAGAAAGGCAGACACCAGAATTGGAAGATTGATGCGCATGCGGCAAGCTGTCCCGTGTATTCTGCAAGCGTAGCTAATGCCATCATATTAAAGACTAAGGTGCATCTTAGTAGGATTTCTTCAAAGGGGTTAAAATTGGGTTGATACTCTTTAATACTAGGTACGGGATGGATAAGAGATTAGTTTGGAATGTGTCAAAGCCAAGACCTCGCAAGGAAAGACTGAGATATTGTTGTGGCGAGAATGTTGGGATATTAAAGGTAAGTCCAATACCATAGAGTGGCCTGGTTCAAGTTAGTAACATGTCGCATCTTATAGCCTATAGCTTCTTACCAGAGATCAACATCCGTCAAGCTCTTCCATAGTAGCTTCGGAGTGATGGGTTGCCGATTATGCATTGTGCCTTTGCTTGGGTCGTCTCTTATAATTCGATTTACCATGATGATTTCCTCACTGATAGATGTTAATGTCTACTAAACTTTTACAAAGAAGATGGTGAGTATCTTTCATACCGTGGTGTAAACCAACCATCCTTTCCTCGCGACCAACTTGACGTCTGAGTCGGGCCCGGCGGCATCATGACATAAGACAAGAGTCCAACAGTCCCAGTTATGAGTCCCTTACTACATATTAGTCTGTATTCCAACTTGGGATCATTCAATCTCACCTCGATCAAGAAAAGCCACCGCCAACCTGAGCGACCCTCCACGCCCCGCATATGAAGTAGTCCAAACGCGATTATGGCAGCCAGGATATCCGCTATGAACATACCACTCCAAAAGAAGCCCAGACGGATGGTAAGTTCGTGATGTTTATAAAAGTACGAAAGATAAAGCACGCACTACTCGCCAATATTCTTTAGTCATATTACATACTCCTCAGACGGGTAATGGCATACCTCGGGGATAAACCCTCCTTGAAGTACAGCCAGTAAAGCACGGCAAGCAAGGAAAGATGCGCGGCCGTTAAGGGCGAACTGGGATGCGGACACGACCGAAAAGAGCACAATTTGGGATGGAACCCATCGATCGGGCCCAAGCCATTTCGCTAGAAGCTGCGCAGGGAATTCTCCAGCCAGGAAGAACAGCGCATACAGGGTATTTCCCAGATTGTAGTCTTTCTTGGCATCAGTCCCAGAAATTGCTTCAAACGCACCTGCGAAACAAGGCTACATACCGTTTGTGCTAAGGTTGAGATCGTCCAGGAAGTTGTCAGTCAGAGATTGCGCCAGGTTAGCCCTATCCAATTCCATGGCCGTAAACATTATCGCTGTCCAGGTCATGATACGCCAGTCAATCTTCCGGACGACTTCATTCTCTTCTCTCCAAGTCCATCGCGCTCTCGTATCAAACCGATGTAGGTTTTCCCTATATCCTGTCAACAAGGACTTATATTTAACTGAGCGATATTATTACCAGTCCTCGCGAGGCTTATACTGAAGTGCCACATCTGGATTGTCGTAGACGCTCGGCTATTATCATCAGTATTCGCGGTCTTCTAAGACTATGCCGTATTCATATACCTGAGTCGCAATATCGTCAAGGCTGCACTGTTTCGCTTTCTGAAACCAGAACTTCTTCGTGAGCTTAGGAGTGCCCAACGGAGGAACTACTTCTGCCACCCTCTCTTCGCTAGGCCCAAGTTCGGCATCGTCGGCTAAGACTGACTTTTCAGATATCTCTACTGGAATGACAGTAGCCATTATAGGTTTGAGGCTCAAAGCTGGCAGTAATTAGAAGCCCTCGATGTAAGACTGGTAGGTAGGTAGTCGTCGACATCCAACAGGAGCTTTTACTACGAGTTACCCCAGATTCATATGTACCCCAATATTCTCATTACTACGTTACCACTCGGCCAACTCGACTCGGAGATAAATATCAGAGCTACAGTGCTATTTCCACAGCCGAGGCTGTACCGCTTGAAGAGCTGATAGGAAAGTTGAATTGTTCAATATAGTAGACGCTTATTGTATGACTATCGATTATTGGCAACATTCCAAAATAAGTACCTAGCATATCTGGCTTTCAGACCTTGGTAGTAAGCGAGAGGGTCACCCCTTACTCTCTGCAAGTAGGTACTCATCATTATAATATTGAGAGGCTTTTAAATCACCTGTAGCGTAAGTATCTAGCTAGCAGTATAGGTATCATATATTCGCTGTTAGCATCCTAGATATATGAGAATGCGGGGTAAAGGGGCAAGATCCGGCAGAGGTGTAAATAGCTGCAGGTGGGTTACTTGCTGTGCCGCATACAGCTACACATCTTTCCTTATTCGTTAATACTGGGATCCGAAAGAGGGGCCGTGGGAATATTTATGATGAATTTAGTAAAGCCTAACTAGCAACTTAGTTACAATGCATCTCGGCTCGCCTTCTCTAGGTAATTTCGAATTGTCTGGCGTTAATTATAGATATCTAGGTGAAAGAAAAGAGGGGTCTATTCGGCTAGTTGCTGTCGACATACCCTAACTTTTATTCTAGGAGCTAACAAGGACATATGATGATCAAGTTCAGATAAATACGCCGGATGCTAGTTGAACAATGCCCAGCGTATATCGCTATCGGGTAATTCTGAGAATTAACTGAACCTAGAGAGATAGCAACTATGAAAATCTCATCTTCTCTCTCCTTTTCATGTCTGGCCTATGGAATAGCAACATTTGGCCCGGCCAATCAAAAACCAATAACCCTTCCAGATGGCTGGACCGGACAGCAACCACAATCACGACCTAATATCGTATTCATCCTCACCGATGACCAGGACTTACATTTAAACTCTCTCGAGTATATGCCGTTCGTAAAAAAACATCTAATTGATCATGGCACTTTCTATAAGAAACATTTCTGCACGACTGCGCTCTGTTGCCCTTCTCGCACGACTATATTCACCGGTAAAAACGCCCATAACACGAATGTTACCAACGTAGTTCCACCGTATGGTATGAAAATCCAGACTAGAGTTCCCGGGCCCTGCTAACCAGTATTAGGCGGATATCCCAAGTTTGTTAGCCAGGGGTTAAATGATAAATACCTTCCAATCTGGCTCCAGGAATCGGGTTATGAAACATATTATACGGGAAAGCTTTTTAATGCACACTCGGTCGATAACTACCATTCGCCTCATGCTGCAGGCTGGACTGCTTCTGTAAGTTCCAATGTTTGGCCGTAATCGTTGGGCCGTGTGCTCATTATCGAAAGGACTTTCTGTTGGATCCATTCACATATTGGTATATGAATAGCACATATCAGAGAAACCAAGACGCGCCAGTGAGCTTTGAAGGGCAACACAGCGTCGATGTCCTTGCAGAAAAGGCACTGGGACTATTGGACGAGGCGTTCGAAACTGGGAAGCCGTTCTTTCTTGGTGTTGCTCCAGTCAGTCCTCATGCAAATATATGGGCTCCTAATTTCAAAGATGGCGGCCACGGCGACTTGGAGAAAGTCGAGTTTTCACCGCCGGTTCCAGCCGAGAGACATGCCAACTTATTCCAAGGTGCCAAAGTTCCGCGGACTGAGAACTTCAACCCGGACAAACCATCAGGTGCCAGTTGGATCCGGAAGTTACCGAAGCAAAGCCAGGAGACGGTTGATTATAATGACCATTTCTACCTTCAGAGACTCCGAACCCTCCAAAGCGTCGACGAAATTGTAGATTCGCTTGTTCGGCGCCTGGACGAGCTCAAAATTCTAGACAATACGTACATAGTCTACTCGACGGATAATGGCTATCACATCGGCCAGCATCGAATGCAACCCGCGAAGCAGTGCAGCTTCGAAGAAGACGTCAATATTCCTCTCATAATTCGGGGACCTGGGGTCCCGAGAAATGCGAGCAGCGATATCGTAACTGCTCATACCGATCTGGCACCTACTTTTTTAGAAATAGCAGGCGCTCCTATGAGAGATGATTTCGACGGGCTCGCCATACCGCTTACTGAAGAAGGCCTCACCGGGGCTAAGGAGACACGTCATGAGCATGCCTCAATAGAACACTGGGGATTTGCCTCAAACGAGGGGCAGGTACTCGATTCGTATCCGAGACTACACACGAATAACACTTATAAAGCTCTTCGCGTCATTGGCAAGACGTATAACCTACATTACCAGGTGTGGTGCAATAACGAGCGAGAGCTACATGACCTAACGACAGACCCGGGCCAGATGATTAACCTCCTACACCCCGACGAGGACGTCCCAGAAACCATAGCTGGAACACCCCTTGACAAGGTTGTTGCCAGACTGGATTCTCTACTTTTCGTCTTGAAGTCTTGTAAGGCGGAGACCTGTATTTATCCGTGGAAGGCACTTCACCCAGCCGGTAATGTTGCCAGTCTAAAAGATGCGCTTTCTTCACGGTTTGATGCCTTTTATGACGGCAAGTCGAGAAGGATTGAGTTTGATAGGTGCGAAATGGGGTTCATACTTGACGCTGAGGGGCCGCAGTTCGACCACGAGAGTATTCTCTCTAGTTTTGATCCGAACTGGCATGAATGGACCTAGTTCCTTTTTCCCTTCGGGGTAATGCGGGGGCTACTTAGATACTAGGTCGAGAGTCACAATGGTACACATAAGGGCGTAATCATTTATCGCTTCTAGTAGCGCTTAGAAAATGAAGTAGTCGTGACCGGTTGCCGACTTAATTCTTAACCATATTAAAACTAGACTCCTATAGACCAGGGGGTGTGCTGATGGGATAAACCATTAAACTTAGGTATATACCTGGAATAATCGCTGTTTCATGGTCACTGAGACCCTGTTTACACCATAGTGGTAGCCAGGGTAAGGAGAAGTCCCAGCTTATCGCAGTTTGCGTACCACCTGTTCAGCTCCTGGCCACGATCTGAGTTATGAGGGCATGATCGGGCATCTATTAGATCTCCAAAGGTCCGTAGTGACGACTTATTCCGCTCGATATGAATCACGCGCGCAGTTTCCCACTGGGCTCGGGTCCTGGCACTCCAAAGCGAGTCCGGGGAGGGAAGCGGGAGTGCGCGGTAATTGCTTATGCTCGGGCACATAACCCCAAACTTCAGGTCGATCACGCGACTCAAGAGGAACCAAGTAATAGCGCATCTATGCCACAGTTAGAAGACACCATATCCCGTCCGAGGAGGCTAACCTAGGTAGCTAATCATACCTTCGCCGCGACTCAGTGTAAACCCACTCTTCCCAGGTCACGCTAGGGTTATCAAAGTCGCTAGCAGGGAACCATATCATGGCATCGAATTCTTTGCTCCTTTTCCCATAGAGCTATTGAAGTTAGTACTCATTTTTCATGCATGGATGCATAGGAATGATAACGTACATCAAAGGTCATGAGCATATGTAAACGGATCTCGGGTACTTCTGGTGAGTTGTTGTTATCCAGAGCGAACATGATCATATATATAATCTGCGCGTGCATCGAGGAGATGAGATCGTTGAACGAGCATGTTGGTAGGATGCGGAGAAGTTGCCGATTTTCTTCATTTATCATCGACCACACGGATTCTTTCGTAGAGTCCTGATGCCCGTTATACAAGTTCACCAATGCTAAGCATTTGGCGATGTCGCGAGGGAGTTCGGGTTGAAACCAGTAGCCGTGACTATACCACGAGAAGCTCTCTCTGTTGAGCATCGTAAGGGGCAACCCTCGCATGGTTTCTAAGATGAATTTGGCGCTATGCCAAGCAACTGGGTCGGTACGAAGCTCAATTAAGGACCGAGGCGACGTAGTAGGTAGCTCGAGGCTCGTCGAAGCGCCGAAGCGGTACGTGAGGGAATTGCATTCTGCATTATCATACGTATCTGTCGATCCAGGTATGGTATTACTGGAGCCGTTTCTAGGGCCAATACCGGTACCAGTACCAGTGCCAGCGCCAGCGGCACGCGAAGGAGTAAAAGAGGTCTCGTAGACACAATGTAGACCCTTGACCCTGCAGCGCGAACACTCTGTCTCGAAACTACACTTCGCCTTTGCAGAATGACATTCCTTACAAGAGCGAGGCCGTTTCTTAGGGCGACTTTGAGCCCTACGACAATAGGCGATATGCCGCTTATAAGCAGATTCTAGGGGATATAATCAATACCAGATTCCGGCCGGAGTTAAAGGAGAAGTCGGCTAACCTGTGGAGATGGGTTTGTTGCACAAATTGCAGAAATGTAGAGAATTTAACGGTGTGGCGTTGGTTGACATTTTCAAAATACCCATTCAGGAGGTTTGTAATGGAATAGAGATAGATGTATTTACCTAATATTTCCACGTTATCTAAATTATTAATAGGTTTACACGGCTTCTCCGATGCTTAATTTGTCAGCATCGCCGGGTCTCCACTTAACTCCGGCAGTATACCTCCTTAAGTACCTCTTAGTTGGTATGAGTTCAAGGTGACAGTCTCAACATATGACTGCTTACACCATCACAGATATTAGATGGTTAGGCATATTCACTTAACTAGAGGCTACCTCTGTTTGATATACTATAAGCTAAGGAAACTCGTTATACGAAATACAGATAGGCCTTTGAGCCAAGCTCTCACTCTAGGGCAAATATGAGAGGCAGAGACTGGGGATCGGACAAGCACCGCCGGGGGGGTTAAACGGTTCCCAGAATTGCACTGCTACCTATCCCGTAGCATATTTCGAGATGGGGTTCGATATTTTTGAAATACTGACATGGAGATTTATAGGACCGTCAGTAGGCGACTATGTTTATGTCTCAAACGGCAAGACAAGGTGCTACGTATCTATCGTCCTAAGCTTGCTGTACTCGCTTCGCCTTCGGCGGCCGAAACTATATGACCTTTAGATGCAAGCGATATATCCCTTCGACGGGAAACCAGAATACTGCTTTAAACGTGCATCGATGCATCCCTCTTACAGAGTAGACGTCTCCTCTACTACATCAAGAGTCATACGGGAAAGGGAGTAAGGGTGCTGACATTGCAGAAGCGGTTATTCAGGTTGGAGATGCTGGAGAAACGGGTAGCTAGTGCTGGTATTTGAACTGCAGTCTTCCGATTTACCTCCTTGCAACCACGAAGGTCCTGATATATTCGGGCATTGGATAACTCTTAAGGCCTGAGACCGAGTAATTGATGCGCCCGAATAAGAATTGGATTGCTCGTCTTGCTCTGGCTGCTGTGACAGTTCCACACAGCAAAGTGTAGGACAAGCAGTTCTTCATCTGCCCCCTCCCTGATTTTGTGGATATCGTAGCGTCGAAAATGCTGTACTCACACGAAATACTTGTACTATTGACCAGTGTAGTATCTATCATGTTATCCTCGAACGACTGGAAATCTTGGTCGTGCTTGATGAAGATAGAGAAGGACGATTCTCGATTCGACTCTTTACTGTTCGATGACCCCCACAGTGCGCTTTTATTTGCTTCTTCCAGAAGCATCCCAGGCTCCATCTAGTTATGCCTAAACGACTTTAGCAACTTACACTGACTAACTAGTGTAGTTAGTCCTTAAAGGTAGAAAAGAAAACATAGAAGGCTCTTGTTCTCTGATAAGTGTATTAAGACCTGTCACTACCTACAATCTGCTCCTTCATATGCATTAATAGGTCGCCGTAATTTCATCACTCTACAAGCCTTCGTAGTCTTGATTCGTAGCCGTCACGTCTTTTCTACCATTTACGCGCTGCCCAACATGAAACCTCGAAGCAGGGATTATAGGCGTTTGCTGGTTAATTGACAAGTCAACGAGCAGAAATGCAGCAGGCTGGGATAGAGCTGTGCGACCAACGCAGCCCTACCTATAAGTTGCTTCGTTAATCATGCTGTCGTGACGTAATATATTGTCCAAATCCTCAGCCTCATTCGTCGGCATTAACCCTGTCAAAGCTTCAGACTCTTGGCAGCCAGATCCACGGCGCATTAGTGCCCGGAAACTTGCGGTCAAGTGCGCTGTTCTAAGTCTTTAATAGGCCCTTAACGGACCCCTGCAGGCGTCAAAATCAAGAAATGGAGTCGACAGTTGACGTGTAAGTCACATAGTTACATTAACTAACCTAAACATCAAAGATGCAAGCTTGCCCTGCCGTGATCCGATCTGAGGAGACCTTATATATTAAGGTGTCGCTGTTGCTCTTATCCCGTTACCGCTAAATCTCTTGTTAATCCCCAGATTCTCTTGGAAACGTACTTGGTGCCCCTCTACGATTAAACAGCCGTACTGCTTCTACCAATCCTCAGCTTAATCTGATAACACAACTATCTATTAGCAATGGCTCGAACCGACGGATCACGCTTTGGGCTCCCTCCCTTTTTCCTCATTAGCAATGCACTAATTTGGATTTCGGCCGTTATTGTGATGGGAATTATCTCCTACTTTATCTCTCTAAACGACCATGTTCCCGGTCGTATCATTTACGAAGAAGTTATCGTAAGTCCCAGCAATACATATCAATAATTTTAATTATAAATTCACACCAGCTAACGCGAGTAACTCGATAGTCCGTTCTTACCGTTGCATTCTTCCTGGTCTCTTTCATTATCGGCTCATACCCGGGTTCTATCCTTTTATTCAACGTCATATTCTCCTACCTCTGGCTAGTCGCAGTTGTCTTTACGGCTGAGGATTGGTCACACGACTACGCCGGCGAGCTCGCTCATACTGTCGAGGCCTTTAGCTTCATTGCATTGTATGTATATCATCCAAGATAAGCCTTTGAATCAATACTGACTCATAACCTAGCTTCTTCCTATTCTTCAATGTTGTCTTCGACTGGCACTATGGCTTCCGTGGACACGTACGCAACAGCTCATCCGTGTAATAATCTAATGTCAAAAGTTAATGAGATACGAGAGACAATCTGTGAATGATTTATGGGACTATCGAGTTGGCAAGTCTTGCGATGAGGGTTATATGTTTGGGATAAGGAAAGAGAAACAGGCGGATATTCCACGACTTAATGACTTTATAACTACCAATACCCAAGTAATAAACATTATAAATACCTAGTTCTAAGAAATAGGGAACGTTTTCAGTGTCGTAGTTGGGACAAATATATGGAGCTCAAAGCCGACTATTACTATAGACTGGAATTAGCATCCATGTCAATACACGATGATATTATCCTAGCATGTAAACGGATAAGGGTTCAAGGCAAGAGGATTATATATACGTAGGTAGTATTCAACTAAACGGTCCATAATCTAAGAAGTGTCCTATATTAAGCTCCATGTGGAATACCTACAAACAGTACTCACACTATACAGTTGTCCAATACTCCAAGGTTAAAACACCATTCCGTCTTCCCCTAGGCAATTCATTCTACGTTATCACTGACAGAAACAAAGGTCGCACAGTACGTACCAAGGCTATAAATACTCATACTTCCCTTGACCGTCATAATCTATCGGAAACTGCTTAAACAAATTCTATTGCTTTTCCATAACTCAAAGCCCAAAGTTGCATCATTGCACAAGGAGACTATTTGAACCTATATATCGACCGCGCATACTTCTGAGCACTCTGCCCCCGTGAGTAGGAGTTACTACTTCTTCGGCACAGTGTGTGTTGCATGGAACAAGGTCGCGGGATATGGGCCTGCGAACAAATTCGGGTCCTTCAATGCAAGGGACCCTTTTCGCACCCAAGTCTTGAATAGGGGGACAGGCATAATGTAAACCGGTATTGGTGAGTTCCTCGTTACGGTATCTGGAACGAGATTTGATCCGATTATCAACGTGCGGGAAGCCCAAATCGTAAGTCTCTGTCCATAAGCCGCCTTTACGTTTCTCCTCCCGAACTTTCTCGTCAACTGCCATAACATAGGCGACAGCTTTTTCTGAAGCTTGACGATCAGTGGGAGTGGTGCCAAGTGTTCTTGATGCAATGCGATACGCATCTTGGGCCTCTTGGTGCCTCTTCATAATCCATAGAGCATGGCCCTTGTAAAGGTAGCAGGTTGCAAGAGGAGGAGACTCACAGACATCTCGGTCGCTGGCGATAATTAAGGCATCTTGTACCGCTATGAAAGCATCGTCGAGGTCAAATTCGGATGGGCTCTTTCGGTAGTTTTCGAGCAAAGTACGGCAATTCTGAAGAAGAGAATTTACATAATCCTTATTCTTGACTCTCTCGGTTATCGTGATGCCAAAGGCTGGCATCTTTACGTTAGATGCAGCCATATCTCTGGGGTTAATAGTCTTTTTATCAGTAGAAGATACACTAAAATTCAGGTATTGGCTAAATTGGTTTGGTTGGTGTCTAAATATCGAATTAATAGCATTGTCCTAAGGATCCATCTTCTTCCATTGTTTCAATAGCTAACAATTCCCTCTTTCATCACCTAGATCAAGACTACAAGAAACGAATAAAGATACACAAAAAGAAGAGCAGAATTTTCCAGTTACAATTCGTGACTTCGTCTCCTTTGAACTCGATCTTTCTAACGAATACAATATCATAGTATCTTAAAAGGTGTTGTTTGTTGCGAGTGAATCAAGGGAGAACACCAACAACTTCGGGGTTAACACTACGAGATGAGTACGTCGTTATACCCGTGTATACGGTACCGATGGCGACAAACTTGAATAGACGATGCCAAGGCCAATTAATACTCGAATTATGCATAACATCTAGGATTTGTAAGATCAAGCACGAAGATATCCGAGACCTCGATCCGACTGCCAAGATACCCGTCCTACCCTCGTACGCACAGTAGTTGCGCACGTAAAGGGATGCCAAGGCGGTGCGGGTGGTTGGGAATACGTTTGACTGTACTCGACGGAACGGTCCCGCGTAACCGGCTTTTACTCCCCTCATTTTATAGCCCTCTGGACAATCAGCTCCTTTCCTCGGCCGAGGGGCGCCCCTAACCCCCAAAGTTTCCCCGTGGGAACCCCGTACTCTATTTACCAATGAACGTATCTCTACCTACCTAATCATTAACTCCGCACCCCGAGAAACCGGGTGGCGGCCAAGGATTCAGATAACGAACTTGTGCGACATGCCTATGGATGGCAAGATACCCCGTGCGGCTTTTATGAGTCTAGACTGTACCTTCATGCATATAATAATGACGCCCTAGGTACCAGACGTCTGACCTGCAACCCAAACCTTCGGGGCTCCGGTACTCACAAACTCAACGATCACAGAGCGGGTAAAATATAGAGTATTGCTATTCATCCAGGTTAAGATCAGTTCTGATGGGTGACCAAATGACAGTTACCGCTCTTGCGGATATCATCAAGACGCAAGCTGAGATTCTCGAGACTAGCCTGCCGCGTCATGCTTACACCGACTATCATGGCGATAAAAGCCTCAGCATCGCGAGGTCGAAACTGCTCGAAGCCTGCGATAAGTTGAACCATCTGGTAACTGGTCCTATTGAATGGTTAGTACTACGCAAGGGGATCATAGATTCTAGAGCATTTCTTTACTATCTGTGATGGGATTCCGTCTTTAAGGTACTGACCTATCTACAGAATTCCTTAGCTAACTTATTCTTAGTACGTCTTAACAAACCACCAACTCATTAGTCGATATTATGTATTCTTGTATAGCGAACAATAGACGCTGACTTCTAGCAGATGTGATGGGCATCGCGCAAGGCCATCGTGTCCACGCAGCACTGCAGTATGTCTGTCACTTCCGGTTAGCATCCCTCGTCCCGGCGGACGGCACGCCCATCACATACGAGGACCTAGCCCGGACAGCCGGTGTCGACACCTCGCAGTGCACGCGCGTGTTGCAGCTTCTCATGACGTACCATATTTTCCGCGAACCAGGTACCCGTATCGTCGCGCATAACCGCAACTCCCGCGTTCTACTCAACGAGGACACCGGTGCGGCCGTCGAGTGGCTTACCCAGGAGTCTCTCCGGTCTAGTGCTTTCTTCACGGAGACCCGGGCTATGAGCCGAAGATGGTCAACTGGCACGGCTGGTGCCGGTAGTAATGACATCGCCGCCCCCGCTGCCATCCAAGGTGTGATGAGTAGTGCTCAACAACAGACGGCACTTGACCTCGCATGTACTGGTATCGAACAACCCATAGACAGCTTCCTCGCGCAGCAACGCATGAATACCGAGACATCCATGAAAGCGGATCGGTACGCCCGTGCGATGGCGGGTATGGCTAAGCGGCGGCAGCTCAGTGTGGAGCACCTGGTATCTGGTTATGATTGGGATGCGCTTGCGCCTGGCTCAACCGTCGTCGACGTGGGTGGGGGCAGCGGACACTGCTCCAAAGCGATCGCGTCCTACAATCCTACGTTGAACTTCGTCGTGCAGGACTCGAATACGGCTCTCGCTGAGGAGGTCGACGTAGAGCAGTTAGGGGACCGCCTGAAGTTTATGGCATACGACTTCTTTGAACCACAGGCCGTTTCAGGAGATCTCTATCTCTTGAGGCGCATATTGCACCACTACTCAGATCAGGATGCAGTACGTATCTTGCAAGCGCAGCTGTGTGGTGCAAGAAACAAGCCTGATGCCAGAATTGTGGTTATGGATAATATTGCGATACACAGCGGCACGTTAAGTACGCTTGAAGAACGCAAAACCAGGTATGGTGCCCTGTCCAACATAGGTCGCCAAGCTAATACTGTCTCCCTAGGACCCTCGACATCGCGATGATGGCTCTTTTCAATAGCGTAGAGCGAAGTCTCGACGACTGGAAAGAGCTATTCAGAATGGCCGACCCTAAATTGAAACTTGTCAAAGTCATAAAGCCGCTCGGAAGTGCTTTAGCTGTGATGGAGCTTTGGTTGGAGCAGACCTAGTTGCTTTCTCCCTTCCATATTGCTTCCCCTGGTGTTATCTTTAAGCGTTACTTGGGCATATCTGGTTATTGATATGAGATATGGATGTCTATATACTCGAGGTCGGGAACTAAGGCGGAGAAGGTTCTTTACACTGATCATTGGTGCGGGAGATTAAACGACTCCCGTGGGAACATCTAGATTGATCCATATGATATTAATGTCTACTTCATCCTATATTAACAGTCAGGTAACTAATGGTAGACCCTTTTCGCTATTGGCACTTGACGCTTTTTCTTTTAGCCCAATATGCCCCGCTTACCTGTCAAGATAACCACTGTAGACTTACCTACGTGGTTAATGCATAATGAGCCAACGATGATGTTACCCTGAGGCCTCTATACTTGAGAGATTAGAGAGTCGAAATAATCGAGTGAGCCTGTGCATTATAAACGAGCCTCATACAATCATGACGAACTTATCTTAAAATAAGGTCAGGTACAGGTCAATAGCCAACATTAGCTTTGTCTCAGGCCGTACTATGAACCACCGTACGATGGTGTCCTTGCAGAAGCTCACTTCATTCAGTTATTAGGCACCCAGAATTCATGTTTTCATACGCACATATCTGTAGAGGATCGATAGGTCTCTAACCTGAGTAATATCTCAAGGTCTGTAAAAAAGTATCGGATTCAGCGAGCGGTACAATGACCGAGATACGACGCTATGTATATGGGTTAGTTCAGCGTATGATGATGTCAACTCAAAGTACTTACTTCTAGACAACATGCCCATTTCCTCCCACGACCAAGTCATTCTCTTAACCTCGTTCAACTACTCTGCTATATCATTGGATCAGTTCCGAGCAGAACCACTCATTATAGAGCAATTAAGTAATGAGATCCGCCACGTTCATCGGCATCTCATCAATTTGAGTTGAGTAATACACTTGTCATCCGTTAGCAAAGCACAATATTTAGTAAGGTGATACTCACATTCGATATCTCTGAGGATTCGGACATCTTCACTTGTAACGAAGTTGATTGCGACGCCCTTCCTGCCAAAACGACCGCTTCGACCGATACGATGGATGTAATTCTCTCGGTTGCTGGGCAAATCGTAATTGATAACTAAGCTGACCTGTTGGACGTCGATACCGCGAGCCCAAACGTCTGTCGATATTAGAACTCTGCTGTTACCCTGTCTGAAATCTTGCATGATGCTGTCTCGTTCCTTCTGGGGCATGTCTCCATGCATGCTACTGACGGTAAAGTTGGCCTCGCGCATCTTGTCGGTCAGCCAATCTACCTTTCGTCGAGTGTTGCAGAAGATAACGGCTTGAGTAATAGTGAGAGTGTCGTAAAGATCGCATAGCGTATCGAACTTCCAGTCCTCCTTCTCGACAGCAATGAAGTACTGCTTGAGACCTTCAAGTGTCAACTCGTCACGCTTAACTAGAATGCGGACAGGGTCGGTCATAAACTTGGTTGTCATATCTAGGACATCGTAAGGGAGCGTAGCTGAGACGACAACAACTTGGGTCGCGGGGGGGAGGTATCGATAAACGTCGTAGATCTGCTCACGAAAACCTTGGTTGAGCAACTCGTCTGCCTCGTCGAGTACGAGCATCTTGATCTGGCGGGTTCGCAGATGACGGCGGCGAATCATATCTGCTACACGGCCAGGGGTACCAGAGACAATATGCTGGCCATAGTCGAGTTTTCGGATATCTTCTCCGACGTTTGTTCCACCGATGCAAGCGTGACATTGAACATTCATGTAGTCGCCTAGGGCCATCACAACAGACTGGATCTGAGTGGCGAGTTCGCGGGTCGGGGAAAGGACGAGGGCTTGAGTCTCGCGGATCGCGGTATCGATAACCTGAAGCATAGAAATGGAAAAGGTAGCAGTCTTTCCGGTACCGGATTGCGCCTGAGCAATGGTATCGCGCCCTTTGCAGATCTGAACGATAGCTCGAGATTGAACAGCAGAGGGAGACTCGTAACCATACGCGTAGATACCACGAAGGAGATTCTCTGTGTAGATAGAACTGCGGTTAATATTTCTCCCAGGAGAAGAACTAGCGATATATAATTAGATAGATAACCTTACCCTTCAATGACATAGACTCAAAGGTTGGGTGCACCGTGACCTCTTTCGAAGTGGAAAATTCCATCTTCTCGTCGGCGCGACGATCGATACCGCCTCCTTCCGCCATGATGAATACCTATGGAATATGATATATGGTATATGGAATTGGTCTGCTCGCGTGGATTTTGATGTAAGGAAGCGCAAACACGGACTGATCAATTCGCGGTTGAGGAAATTGAGTTTGAAGTTATTGATGTTATCCTCAAGAATTTTATGAAGCCTTAGCAGCTTGCACGTTAGTGATAAGACAGTAAGGTTTCTGTGCAATCTGTGGCTAAAGACATACGTACTAAATATGCAATAGCTAGAGGTGATTGACCCACTTGAATGCGCTATCTGAATGTACCTATCTTTAGTGCTGTGGCGACGTGAACTTAGGGAACGCGATCTAATTGGCCTTGAACAAATTCAGCTTCAATGGAAGCTCTACCCATTTTCGATCAGCCTTATTATCATTCTTCTCTCTCATGTTGAAACTCTCATCTTCCTCTTACAACATCAATTCAATTGCTACAAAGTTTGCAATACATTTATTCAAGCTTTACTAAGTTAAGATGCTGTTAGAAGAGCAAAGGTTCTTACATGAGGACCTGGAACGACTCGAGCAGGGTGTCGCGGATCGAATTGGCGATGAACCTAAACATGTTGGTTCCCTATATTTACACGTGGAAGATCTTTTGCTGACTATATCCTTCAGATACGAGATCGCTTGGCGCGAGATCATCAAATAGCACAGTTTCTTGATCGTATATCATCCCAATCCACCAGACTCCTTTCTATCTATCGCGATGTAGATGGATCAAGATCGCGCGAGATCCAACAAATCGGCAGCGGTGATCCGATGGAGGAATTCTATAAGCAGATGGCCGATATCAAGAGATTTCATGCGAAATATCCCAACGAACCCGTCGAAAATCTTGAGCGCGCGTACCGACCTAAAAAGGGACCCGATGCCGAATCCGAACCTAGCATTGTAGATACTATGTTCACCGGCGAGGAGGCATTTGGCCGTTTCTTCGATCTACATATATGCCACGAGATGTACCTTAACCTCCCCAACGCGAAAAGATTAAGTTATCTCCAATACCTGGACTCGTTTGACAACTTTGCGCCCGGTGCTGGCGGGCTAAAGAGGTCAGAGAAGCTGACTGAGCAGTATTTCAAATATGTTGGCCAGCTCGCTCTAGACCTTGAGGCCTTCATGAGGAAGACGAGGCCATTGGAAAATGTCGATAAGGTGATTGCCGACTTCGACAAAGAATTTGATTCTGCTTGGGAGCAGGACGAGATTGCGGACTGGAAGGAGGAGCAGAACGGAAAGCCTAGGAGTGCTACGGCACAGGCATCTTCAGCCGAAGCTGTATGGTGTAATGACTGCGAGAGAGAGTTCAAGAACGAGAACGTATATAAGGGTCACCTTTCGGGCAAGAAACACGTCCGAGCAGCAGCAGAGCGCGCGCAGAGATTACAAGGCGCGTCTGAAGAGGATGAGGGCGACACTAATAATACCAACAAAGGGAACATATCGATGCAACGACTAAAAGAGCGTGCCATCGCAGAAAGGGAATTCCGAGTAAAACGCCTCGCCAGCGCGATGAGTACCGAGCGAAGCGATACTAAAGTGAACGTCGAACGGAAACAAGGTATGACGGAGCGCGAAAGGCAACAGGAACTAGAGAATTTGTTCAGCGCTGCAGCAGCTACATCAAATCCTAAAGACACCGAGGATGGGGAAGATAATGATGACGAGGATAAAATCTATAACCCGCTTAAGCTGCCACTCGCCTGGGACGGGAAACCTATTCCATTCTGGTTGTACAAGCTTCACGGTCTCGGTGTCGAGTTTCCCTGCGAGATCTGTGGTAACTTTGTGTATATGGGAAGGAGGGCTTTCGACAAGCACTTCAACGAGGCGCGTCATATATATGGCCTAAAATGTTTGGGAATCACCAACACGAGCCTATTCCGAGACATAACAGGAATCGACGAGGCGCTAAGGTTATGGGAGAAGATACAAAAGGAAAAGCGCAAGGACAAGGTAGATGACGGGAGCGTGGTGCAGATGGAGGATGCCGAAGGCAATGTCATGCCAGAGAAGGTCTACTATGATTTGCAGAAGCAGGGTCTGTTGTAAAAGTAGGTGTAATGGATATTATTAGCGATACTATCTGTAATGGGGTACCTCATATTATGGTCTATTAAATTGTCCATTTGAAAATATCGCTCTTAGGAGAAAAGGAGACGCTTCCGTTGAAGCCCATAGCCATTGCATGAGGTACCTGTTTATCGATACATGTATCCGTATGCCTTATGTACCGTACCTATGGAGGTACTTAATTGTACACATTAAATTAGTTGGTTGTGCAGCTAACACAGTAGGTTAGGTACCTTAACCCCACGCCCCACTAGTTTAAACCTTAGCTCTAATGTTTTGACTACACTGACGTCTTCACGGTTGTACAACGTAAATAATGAATATTTCTTGCCGTTTCTGAAAAATATTCGTAGCATATCTATCGGAATATATAGCAGCAATAAAACCACGCAGGTATTTATCAAACTTGAATGGGCTACGTGTGATAAATACGGAATAAGCACCTTGTTATAGGTGCCTATCTTATCTCACCACTAGAAATTCGAAGCCTCATTGTTAAAACGCAGCAAACCGAAGAGTAAGAAATGTCTACCTTATCGAAACCTATACCTCCATTATACACCGTCTATATATTACGTTCAACCGTTCGAAATGCCGCCTTATATATTGGCTCGACGCCTAATCCGCCACGGCGGCTTAAGCAGCACAACGGCGATGTCAAAGGTGGCGCTGCACGCACATCGAGGAGCAAGCTAAGGCCGTGGGAAATGATTGGTCTCGTATCAGGCTTCCCTGGAATGGTAGCTGCCTTGAAATTTGAGTATGCAATCCGAGTTGGAAAGCCGTTGCGTTTTCTCATGTGTTGGATACCTAGGTACCTAAGCTGACCGCTCTCCAGATGGGCTCTTAACAATCCCCACGTATCACTGCATATTCCATCTACATCTCGAATATCCGCTGCAGCGGGCAGAAAGCGGAGTGGCCATCCTAAGCGCCCACGACATACCCTGATATCTATACTATCGAACCTCCATCTTCTCCTACGTGTTCCTAGCTTCTCAAGATGGCCTCTAAATTTACACTTCTTTGCGCCTGAGGCCCACGAAGCTTGGAATAAATGGTGTAGCACGGTAGATGAATCCCTTCGGGATACAATTCGAGTGTTGACTGATTTCAACCCGGCGGGAACTGATCAGAGAAACGGTGAAAGCTCTGATACTGAGGATGAGTTAGAGCGGCTTTGGGGTATCCATGCTCTGCCACTCGACTACTCTCCGATGAAGACTTATGTAATGAAGACACAGTCTATTTATGACTTTGAGAGGGAAGGTGACTGTATAGTCTGCCAAGAGCACCTTGATCCGGGCAAGGGTCTCTATGCAACATGCTCAAACACAGATTGCGAAGGCACTGGACACGTATCATGTTGGAGTAGACACATGCTTGGGAAAGAGGCCGGCGAGGACATCATACCCATATCTGGACGCTGTCCGAAGTGCAAAGGCGAAGTAGTGTGGGGTGATCTCATGAAGGAGATGAGCTTGAGGATTAGAGGGGCCAAGGAGATCGAGAAGCTGGCTAAGAAGACTAGAAAACGAAAGACACGAACTAAGTCTAATATATAATTACAATCCCCTGAAGTTGTAGACTTTCCTGAATTTACTGATTCCCATGGTGAGGCGTTCGGTGCTATTGGATGAGGGGATACTTCGTGTTTGTTTGTTTTACTGAAATAACAAATGAGCAATATTAAATATTTGCAACCGGGGATGAAATATCAATACTCTTTGGCTGAAATAATGAATCCGAGCATGTACGACACAAAAAGATACGTCGAATGGGTACTGATGATAGAGGCGTGCTATCCCCCGCAAAAAGCAGGCCCCCTTTTAACCCTCTTTATGGTTGACGAGACCCAAACCTGTTCGCTACTCGGCTACGCTGGGCCTTTCCCATCTGTGAGTGCTCGCGTGGTGTTCCCGTCATGCAGGGCAGGGATCTAGGTCCATCTTTTTAAACGTCACTCCTCTACCATTGGTTGGCTAGACGACTCATTGGTCCTGATCCTGGTAAGTTTATCTGCGAATATCAATTCATTTTCCTTCTCTTTCTTTCTTTTAAGCTGGCGCAAGTCAAACCAACCTCGCCGACCAATTCTCCAACAGCGAATCTAAGTAGTTGATTTCGGCCTTTCTGACTGCATAGTATCCCGGCTGTAACTAGTGCTTAGAATTCCCGCACAACGAGCATTTATCAGATCATTAATGCAAAACAGGTGAGACTGAGGAGAAATTCAAACAGCAAACAGCCCTTTCAGCCACAGAATAAAGCCACCGGATACACGCGTATTTGGGTAAGTAATTTAGGTACTGAAGCTGGGTACCTGGTGTTTTAATAGCTTCGGCGTAATCCGTGTAGCCTCGTTCCAATTCATGGGGAAGCAGATGACATGCATTTGATATTACTATTTACCTTCCACACTGGGTCCGACTTTTACTTTTTTTTAACCGTCGGTCGCGATGTTTCTTGTAGAATCTTTTATTGCTCTGCTCATCTTGCTTTGACTTCGAGCAGGTCGTATACTGCAGATCTTTCGGTTTGCCGGGATCTAAGTGATCCCGATAATTTCATTTCTATTTGTTTCTGGTTTCTACGCTCGACTATAGATCTCACGATCCCAAGATGATATTCACCGACAATCTTGGATTATCGAGATCTAGGGTCTGGATAGCCCCTTACCTACAGTATCTATACTCTATATATGGGTTGTCAAGCTAATAAAAGGTACCTAGGAAATTAATATCAAGTACAAGGTAAGTACGTATTTATATAATTCATAGCGTGACCGCATGTTCGTAGTTTCGGTAACTTAGTCGTGTAGAGTTTACGCATCGTACCATGCACCCCATCTCTCTTGGATTCCTAAGAGTGTCAGCCCGCATTCATACCTTGCGCATAAGCTATAGTTAATGGGTAAAGATGACAGAACTTGCGCCTCTCCGGGAAAAGCGCTAATATTCAAGCCAACTTAGGTACCTAGGTATATAAAGTTCGTAATATCGTCCCTTTGTTATTAAAGCGATAGAACTAGAATGAAAGTGCGTAATAGGTTATATATACGTACATGCGGCCTAGCTCCGTTTACGAAGCGGTGGCTACTCATAGTTCTGAAGATGTCGTCACATGGTTTAGTTCGCTTCGCACTGGGCAAATTTATGTAAAGAGGGAGGGAAATGGAAATGAAAATGAATGTGGGAATTAAAAGTTAAAGGTGATGTTGGATGGAATGGAACGTTCAAAAGCCTAGTGTAGGTATATGTACCTCATGGAGAACGCTATAGTATACCTATAAGCCGGTACAAGTACGCACGTTCAGCACGCGGCGGCGTCAGACTTGTAGCGGTATACCTGATGCGGAACCGTATTAGATGGGAACTTCCATCGATGTGTATAAAATGAAGTCTACCCTGCACAAAAGTGTGTACTTGCTGTGAAGGTACCTAGGTACATATATATGGTGGATTTGGTCTTTAAATGGGTCTGTGCACGAAATCCCGACGACAGCTACGAGTCGCATCCACCCACATCATATCCACTTCTGCTTCTTCTTTCTCCCAATCTACTTTAGGTACCTTATGTACTCTTGAAGCCGTGCCTGCGTGACTCCCCGTCCTGTTTCTCTCGCCTCTGTTTTAAACGGAGGCTAAGAGGCTTTTGAGTAACCTGACCACCCACGGTTCCACCGTACCAAACAGACCTGACCTACCCATTCTGCTCCATCCAATCTGCTAGTACGTTTTCCGTTCTAACTTACACGACTATTGTTCATACCTTCCACCCATATCTCCATACTTGACATCTCAAAACTAAACTTCCCTCTTCTCAATCTAATATGCAACCTTCCTCGGCTTAACCATCCCCCTCTAATTCACACATATTAGAAAACGAGTCTTCTTATTCACCAACTCATTGAGTGTCATATCCGCTCGGCTTTTATATTTGGCCACTAATGATTCCACTAATTTAGCAATTGGGAATATTCGAGGTTGCGCCGTGGTGGTTGAGGTGCGAAATAGGCTAGGACACCGGATCGGCAGCACTGCTTTACCTGATTTGTCGTTGATTAGATTAGGATCCTTTGGTTGCGTATTCTGACCAGGTCCCATACTCACCTCGCTTCTTGAGCACGTATCGCGGTTTTTCGCTACGTCTACACGGTACCGACACCCCACACGATCCGAACGACGATATTTGGCCGAGCAGCATTTCGCCTCTTCGACGCCAACCACCTACTGCTATTTTCAGCGGTGGCTCCATCACGACCCCAATAGGACACTCATGCGATGCACGTACAGCTCACCCTCCTTGTGACAGCCTCACACTTCGCACCACTCGGCGGTGGTCGGCATACGTAGCCTGCTATTACTTACTCTAAGACTGTTGGGAAAATATCGTCTAAATCAACCTTCCAGCATTATTGTACGTCGTGAATCATGGTTTCTACCCCCTCCGTCAGCCATAGCGGCGGCGTTGGAGGTGTTAATAGTGCAAATGCTAGCTCAAGAGCTTCGCCTGCAGTCGGCGCTGCCAATTCCGCAGGTCATACCTCGTCATCCAATGGCGCGAAATCCAAGACGCAGGTCAACTCGAATGGCTATCACCCAACCAACCCCCCAGCCCCTCTCAGCTCGATGCGTAGTGCCCCGCTGGACCTTACATCGGTCGAGAGAAGGGGCCAGCCCACGGCTGGCCGGGAGTCATCTAAGCAAAATAGGTTGTACGGGCTCGAAGAAGCACCAACGTACCGACCAACTGAAGAGGAATGGAAAGATCCGTTCGAATATGTCCGCAAGATCACTCCCGAAGCTCGCAAGTACGGTATATGCAAGGTCATCCCTCCCGACTCGTGGAACCCCGATTTCGCGATTGATACCGAGGTGAGTCTATAAATATCTCAATCGGTGTAATGGGAGCGTATTACAGTTGTTTCCACCTTATATAATCTACGCATCTCGACGGTGTTTCGATTTGTACTGACAGCCTACAGAAATTTCATTTTAGGACACGAAAACAGGAGTTGAATTCAGTCGACGGCCGTGAGTGATTCAATACAAGATATTCTACTGACCTTGTGGCCTTTGTCATTAATATGAAGATGCTAGGTACACGAGCGAACTTAACTTATCTGGATGCCCTTGCAAAGTACCATAAGCAGCAAGGAACCAATTTGAACCGATTACCATACGTGGATAAGAAGCCCCTCGATTTATACAAGCTTAAAAAAGCGGTCGAATCTCGTGGGGGATTTGAAAAAGTCTGCAAGACAAAGAAATGGGCGGAAATTGGCAGAGATCTCGGTTATAGCGGCAAGATAATGTCGTCACTATCGACGTCTCTTAAGAACTCATATGATCGATGGCTTACTCCGTACGAGAATTATCTACGCCAAGCGAAACCGGGAGTCTATCAACAGTTGGAGTATGAGTATGGCGGGCCGTTAACTCCTAGCCCAGCGCCTAGTCCGATAAAGAGGTCGGCTATGAATACGCCATCTAGTCTACGAGCAGAATCGCCTGCTCGGCATGCGAGTGATATTCTTCAGCAGAGTCTTAGTGTCCCGAAGCAAGAAGTTGACCGCGACACCATCATGGCAGATGCGCCGGCCGTTACTTCGCAACCTTCGTCCGGGGGGTTTACCGCTATCAACTCCGGTGGTTTTACGGCGGTGAACAGCGGGTTCACGAGTGTCAATCGACCTGTCCCGACAGACCCCAAAGGCTTCACTCCGCCCCCAAAGCATCATGGAAGCCCACATCTATCTGCTAAAAACACTCCAGATTTCCGACCGTCCGGGCTCGGCCCCGCCACGGCCCTAAAGCGTCAACTTAGCTCCGACAGCTTAGATTCGGCAAAGAAGGACAACGGTACCGATAGAGACGATTCCGAGAGTGGTAGTAGAAGGAGTAAAAGGCTTAAGAAAGGTACGTATTTTATTCTTGTAGAGACTCCCCGGCTATCCTTAGTTTACCTGCTATTCAAATCCTTTCACATATGCTCTCTTTTGTTTAGTGGGTTTAAACTCACCCCATGTATCTCCATGATGATATCGCTTCCTTTGCTCGTTGCGTTTACCTTCGGCGTTAATGTCATATCATTCCCTTTGTGGTGTGCTCTCCATTAGTGGGGCCACAATTGTGCAGGGTCTCAATTATGCGCCTTGCCGTGCAGCAATGCACAACAGGGGCGGAGACCTTACAATGGCTGTTCTGGTCCTTTGGAGTCGATAATTGATTGGTTCGATCGCTCGTGAAACTAATGCAGGTCGGCGTCTAGAAACTGTCCCTACCGTGGCTGGTTCGCATATGTCAGTATTCCGACCTTCAGCACCTAGAATACCAGTCTCCCGAGACGAATCGTCAAGTCCGAGCGAGGTAAGAATTCCATATGGATTTATCCTGTCAGCTTTTGTAATGTGTAGTGTTTTATTGACCGTCTATAGAAATGCGAGGTATGTGGCAAAGGTGACGAGGCAGGCCACATAGCCGTGTGCGAATCCTGCGACCATGGATATCATGGTGCTTGTTTAGACCCCCCCATCAAGCATAAGCCGGATACGGAGTGGAATTGTCATCGATGTCTTGTCGGCGATGGCCAATTTGGTTTCGAAGAAGGTGGGCTATACTCGCTCAAGCAGTTCCAAGAGAAGGCCGCGGATTTCAAACAAGCATACTTTGAGAACCGTATGCCCTACGACCCCGTACTCAAATGCTCGAGGCCGGTAACAGAGGATGACGTGGAAAAGGAATTCTGGAGGCTCGTCACCAGCACTGAGGAAACAGTCGAGGTGGAATACGGAGCGGACATTCATTGCACGACCCATGGTTCCGGCTTCCCTACGGCCGAACGTAACCCGTGCGATCCCTACTCCACCGACCCTTGGAATTTGACCGTCATGCCTTTGCACCCAGAGAGTCTCTTCCGCCACATCAAATCTGACATCTCGGGCATGACTGTCCCGTGGGTCTACGTCGGCATGATATTCTCGACGTTTTGCTGGCACAACGAGGATCACTTTGCCTACTCAATTAATTACCAGCACTTCGGAGCAACTAAAACCTGGTACGGTATTCCGGCCGAGGACACCGAGAAGTTTGAGAATGCTATGAAGGAAGCAGTGCCGGAACTTTTCGAAACTCAGCCGGACCTCTTGTTCCAGCTCGTCACGCTTCTTACACCCGAGCAGCTTCAGAAGGCGGGCGTTCGCGTTTATGCCCTCGACCAGCGAGCCGGTCAGCTCGTCCTCACGTTCCCACAAGCTTACCATGCTGGTTTCAACCACGGTTTCAACTTTAACGAGGCTGTCAATTTTGCACCGTCCGATTGGGAGCCATACGGCCTTGCTGGGGTAGAGCGATTACAGCAGTTCCGGAGGCAGCCATGCTTCTCGCATGATGAGCTGTTATGGACAGCAGCAGAAGGCACGAGTTCAGGATTGACAATCCAGACTGCGAGGTGGCTCGCGCCAGCCCTCGAGAGGATTCACAAGCGAGAACTCAGCCAGCGAAAGGAATTCATCGCAAAACATCAAGAAGACGGCCATGGGTCTTGCGCGCTGATAGAAGAGTCTGACGGACATTGTTCTCTAGCTTTTGAGGTGTCTACCGAGGATGTCCCCGAGGAGGAGTACCAATGTGCTTACTGCAAGTGTTATGCTTACCTGTCAAGATTCAAGTGCCTCCAATCCGGCAAAGTCCTATGTATTCAACATGCCGGGCAGCACGCCTGTTGCGATACCCCCGAACCCGAGCGTTATGCAGGTGATCATCACAAGCTATATTTTCGCAAGACGAACGATGAGCTGGACGAGACATATCGAAAAGTGGCAGATAAGGCTAACTTGCCAGAAGCGTGGGAGGATAAGTATGAGAAACTTCTCGACGAGGGAGGGAAGCCAGCGCTAAAAACGCTGCGAGCCCTTCTCAGTGAGGGTGAACGAATACCGTACGACCTCCCCTCCTTGCCAGCACTCAGGGAATTCGTTGAACGCTGTAACGAATGGGTCGAAGAGGCGACTAATTATACGGTGCGAAAACAGCAGAATCGCCGTAAAAATGACAAGGTCTGGCAGAGCGGATTACGAAAGTCCATCGGTAGTTCTTCCCAGGAACAGAGAGAACGCGAACTCCGTCGAGTCGAAAACATCTACCGCTTGATCGACGATGCGGAGCACATTGGTTTCGACTGCCCCGAGATCCAGCAATTGCAAGAACGCGCCAACGCCATCAGAAACTTCCAGAAGAATGCCGAACAATTCTTGGAACGTGGTTGCGGCCAAGAATCCATCGAGGAGCTAATAGAGGAGGGACGCGCATTCAACATCGATATGCCGGAGCTCGACAAGCTGTCCGATATATTGGAGCAGACGAAGTGGAACGCCAAGGCGAAATCCAACAGAGGAATGTTTTTAACGCTTAAAGATGTCAGAGACCTACTCGAAGAGGGTACTCAATTGGACATCCCCCTATATAATGATAACATGAGGTATTTTGGCGAAAAGTTCCAAGCGGGTACGCAATGGGAAATCAAAGCAAAAGAGCTCATAAATGCCGAGGTGGTCCATTATCCGCAGCTAGAGGCCCTCTCGAACCAGGTCCAGGTCAATACCCTCCCCGTGACGGCAGAGACTCTAGCTGCCGTCGATCAAATCCTGCACAAACAGCGGGAGGCTCACCGTCAGATTATTGATCTCACGGAGCGGTCGAAGGAGCCCGACTACCAGAAGAGGCCGAAATACGCAGAGGTGGTTGAAATTATGAAGAAGCTCGAAGACCTCAACTCGAAACCGACTGGAACCCTCGATCTCGAGAAGGAGCAGAGACGACACGAGGATTGGATGCGAAAGGGGAAGAAGCTTTTTGGCAAGACCAACGCGCCACTGCATATCCTGAAGTCGCATATGGACTACGTGCTAGAGCGCAATCTGGCCTGTTTCGACGTTCGTAATGATACCCCTCGGCTACCAGCCGAACCTGCTTCTAGAGCAGCTAGCGAGGAGAGGGGCGAGGGCAAGATCCAGCGGACCGCATGGGACGTCAACGACCCAGCTCTAATAGAAGTGTTTTGCATATGCCGCCGTATCGAGGCTGGCATGATGATCGAATGTGAACTATGTCACGAATGGTACCACGGAAAGTGCCTGAAGATTGCCCGAGGAAAGGTCAAGGAGGATGATAAGTACACCTGTCCTATCTGTGATTGGCGAGTGAAAATTCCTCGGGATGCCGCGCGACCTAAGCTCGAGGATCTCCTCGCCTGGCAGGAAGAGATTCCTAACCTACCTTTCCAACCCGAAGAAGAAGAGGTGCTGAAAAAGATAATTGACAACGCGCAGAAATTCCGAGACCACATAGCAGCCTTCTGCAATCCAGTCCTCGCAACTGCAGCCGAAGCCGGTACCCAAAGATTTTATTTACGAAAGATCGAAGGCGCCGAGATCCTCCTGTCCTTTGAAACCAACTTCTTCCGACAGGAACTTCACAAATGGAACCCGGTGGCACCTGAGCCGCCTCCCGTGCTGGATGTTTCCAAGAGCACGCGCAAACCGCGACCTACAAAGTTGCAGAAAATGCTAGCGCAGTATGGCGTTGACGACCCCGATGACCTCCCAGAGAATATGAAAAGTAAGGCGAACAGCTTAAAGCGGAAGGCCATGAACGCCGAGGCTGCTGCTAAGGCCGCAGCATCGTCAGGCAATAGCCTCGCCCCCCCGAATGCAACTAGTCCATCCTCACACTCTTTTGCTTCCGGTGCCTACTTTTCTCGAAACTCGCAGCCGTCCACACCGGCCCACGCGCATCCACAGCAGCGGTCCAACTCGGTATCGTCTAGCCGGCCGGGATCATCGCTTCGACCTGACGGTATGGATGTGAATAGCAATGCAGGTTTACATCCAGACTTCTTCCTATCCGCTAGTAGTGGTGCCGGTCCTCAGCTAATCGCACCGGATTCGTCTCTAACTCTAGAGGAACGTCTCCAACACGGGCAAGACGATGGCTTCAACCTACACACAGAGGCCGGTGTGGACAAGGCCCTCGAATACCTACGCCGCACCGAGACCGGGCGTAAGCGGGCCGAACAGCTCTTCGGACCCGACGTGTGGAGTCATAACCATGATCACACGTTTGTCAGCAGACAAAATGTCGGCCAGGGTCAACAGGAAGATGACAAATACGTGGAGAAGTTGTTCTTAGATCTTACTAATGCTGATGACGACGAGGACGCTAAGAAGGAGAGGCAACGCGAAAGGGAGAGATTAAGTGTCACGGCTGAAAGTTTCGAAGCGGAGCGAAATGCGATGGACATGGAAGACTCCGACTAAACATAACCAGACTCTGCGGAAACTGTGGCATCACGAATAGTCCGATAATTACTTATGTACGAGATGTATCCTTCTGATATCAGATTCAGGTGCCTACTAGTGGGTAGTACTTTCGACCCCGGCACATCGACCACAGAATTTCCCTACGGCGTATCGGAAAGCATTTATTTGTGCTATATTCTTCATTAGCACACGAGGAGAGCCTGTGCGTTATCAGATATAGAGGCGTTGTTGCGGTTTAAGTCGCAAACGAAGATTCCCCTTTCCTCGTGTACCATTAGAGGATTTTAGGGGCTCGAAAAGCCCGACTACACACTATTGCATTAGATAGGCGTTGCGTTTTAGGTCTTGGTCCGGTATACCACAGGCACTCAGTTTCAACGGAAAGGAGTCGGAATGGAGGACCGATACCTTGCTTAGCTAGGCACATGGATATTTGTTTTAAATATTCGCTTCTGTATGAGTCTTTTTGCTTTGATTTGATCGTGACTTGTCTGCTAGTCCCGTCACACATTGCAATGTGCGATGTGGTGCTACCTTAGTCACTTACGTGGCCTAGTCGTATTACCCCCTTAAGCCACGATGCGTGAATAATGAGTCGAGTGTTTGTGTAATCTTACATGAGCTGTGTAGGTGACTTGATTGACTAGGTGGGCCCCATAAATAGATAATACCCCTGAATTATACACGTCCTTGCCAAGGTGCTTCTTATTGTACCTGACAGCAGTCTCTTGATCACTAATTTTAGTAGTAGCTCCTCGTCGTAGCTTTTTTTCATTCTTTCCATTCCAAGTCACGTATTTACTCGGGATGATACATAGAGCCCAAGTTAACAACTCTGGATGACATTTACCCCATCTCAATTCCTTCCTTACTGATTATCCCACTATAATCGTGTTGTAGATGTGAGTTATGTAGTCATTACAGACTATCACCATGTCGTGTACATAGATGAGTGCGATACTACCAGATGTTGACTTGTAAATAAACAATACACACTATCAACCATGTCAGTCTTGTTGAAACAGAGTAGTCAGGATGCAGCAGGATGTCTATTATATAAGTTCAGATGTGCCTGTCGGTTCATCCTAAAAGCTAGCACACCAATTCTATCCACAATACGGTTCATCTTCATTCAGTATCTGTGATATGGGATTAAACATATCGGTCGAGTCCGAATATCAAACCATAACCTACCATAAGTCGGCGAACGCAAGTAAAAGCTATGGCAGACGTTAAGCATACCTGGGAGAATACAAACTTCATTTTTCTCCTTAGCGAAGACTATTCAGGTATAACCTCGGCATGCGATAAACTCGGCGACATTCTGGGGATCTGTAACGAGACGTGCGAGGAGGTTAAGGAGAAAGCCTTAGCAAATTCTTCGCCTATTACCATTCCTCCCCTCTGTGTTACTATCGGCTTCCCAAGCCAAGGCATAGCACACTACCTTGGAAGCAAACCGGGCGGCCAGAGGTTCCTCGCCCTTGTTTGCGCTCTCGTGACCGCGTTTAATCCGTCCGAGAGCGCGGAGGTGCTAGTGAACCTGATGGGGCGTCATCTCAATTTTGGAGAGACACGATTCCCTACAGCTGGGCAGCTATATCCGCTACTTGACACTATCGAGGCAACATGTAACCTCTCCAACTTTTCGAGTCATATCGTAGACTACGAGATAATACTATCCCACGAGCTTCGTAAACGGCACCACGATGTCGCGCTTTTAGGCCGTCTAGGCAAGACCCCCGACACAAGCACCGTGGCCAAACTAGCCGAGCTATTGATACTTCACCAAGCCGGGGGTCCTAGCGAAGGCAAGCTCAAGGCAATAACAATTCAAGCAGGGCGTTGCGTACCTTGGATCGCAGCCTTCCTGCGCTGGTGGCTGCGCAAAGAGCCCATGGTCTATATAGGGGAAGGCCAATCACCACAATATGAGAAGCTCATACAGGGCGAGACAAATATTGGGATAAAGCTCGTGCTTCCAACGCAGAGAGATGCTTTAGAGCCCATCAGAATTAGAGCCATCTACTCGGAAACACACTGGGAAGACTGGAACTTCCACCAAGGCCGCGCGGAGCACTACAACGGTCTCGTCCCAATGCACACATACTTCCGCCTCATGCTAAACGCCCTTAAACTAGACCAGGGTCAGGCCAAAAAGGCAGCTGTAGAAGTTATTCCCTATGCGCTCTACACGGCACGAAAGGGTCTGACAATGTGCTCCGAGGGATGCGTATCCCGCAGTCGCTGGGGTTCCCCCTGCGAAACGACTACAGACATTACTGGCGCAAAGTCTAAGCTCCGGCAGGAATCTCAGGAAGAAGATAAAGAGGGAATCTTGGCGAGCGAAGTGCTGAAGATCAGCTCGGGTCGCTACGAACCGTTCCCGGAACGTGCCGATATCAACAATATCCTACAACTTGTTAGCGGCTGCGAAGGAAAACACATGCAAGATCTACGAAGCAAGCAGATGGGGCTACCGCTCTGGGGACATAAGGAGGCAGCCGCCTTCCTAGAACAGGCGAGACACGAGGACGAGCGCAAAGATTGGCTACCAGGCTTCCGTTCGCAATTACCCCTCAGCCAGCCCGGCCCTACGACTATATTCGTCGAACGAATCGCGCATATCGTCGCGACAATCCTAGCACTATCATTATTTCGGAACCCCGAAGGGCTCATGGTCCGGCCAGATCCGTTTATCTGGCAGAACGCCGAGTTTGCACCAAGCACGGTGATCTCGGCCATCTATCGCATCTTCAGAGCACAGACGGCATGCTGCGACGTAACGGAGTGGCATCGCGTATGCAGGAAGCTAGCCGGGGAGCCGGAGGGACGATCGGAAATGGAGCGGCGCGACGTGATTATATCTTGCGGTGCTGGACAGGTGGTATGGCCGGCGATGACTCTTGACCGGAAGTTACCTGCGAATGACGAGAGTTACCTACGGCTGCGCTGGTGCCGAGGCAAGATTTTCAATCATCATGGCTACAGATTATATCGTAGCATCGTAGCCATGAACTCGCGCATCACACCAACCTTAGCACCCCGAAACGCATCGGTGATCCCGTCCAGAGTCACGCCATCCGACACATCAGGGGCTAAGCAGACGCAATACGGATTCAATCTGCACCTCCACCCTCTAAACAACCAAATCTTAGAATGCTGCCTGTTTAGGTCCTTCGAATATGAAGGCAACAGAATTACATCCGCCGCCCTTGATCCAACCGGCGTGCTAAAAGCTCTAGCCTCCGCGGAGCGAATCGAGTCATGCCCTCACAACGAACACACATCGGTCGACGTCGTCACCGCCACAAATGCTTTATGCGGCAATAGTAACGCGGCCGCAGCATTCCCAGACGTGTATCTGTGCACCCCTGAGGACGCGCTACCCTGGCTGCGGGACTGGGCGCGCAGGGCAGACGATCATCAAGCGGCACGGCAAGGCCTGAGCGAGATACTTGCACATGTGAGGGGTGCGGAGGGACCACCCGGCGCTGTGGCGGTGATCCCGACCGCGGCTGATGACCGGCTGCGGATATTTACCTTGGCCAAGCCGGTTGGAGCGCATGTTGCTATTAGAGGACACGCTTGTCTGGCCTGTTGTGTGAAGTTTTGCAAGCAGTTCGGGTTCAGTATACTTGTGCTATAGTGTTTGCGGGCATCTCATGGCTTGGGTATTGGGTCCATCTGTAGGAGAGTTTAGGGGATGTTAAGGATAAATAGTAGCGATGCGTTAGGTATTTGTTGGTCCTATGGCAGTGTTTTTATTTAGCGTAGGTCGATAAGCCTTTGAATATATTTACTAGCGAGTATGGGAGACGGCTTTCGTTGTGAATGCTGCATTTTTGCATGTTGTTTCCTTTAGAAATTGTGACTGTGTACATTACCTTGGTGGCTCCGACTTTTGTCATTCCTGTATTACCTGCATCGTAGAACGAAGAGATATTAGTGAAGGCTTCTCCGAACTCGAATAGGGGGGCATGCTAGACCTGTTAATAGACACTTCCTATTTATATTGAACAGGAGCTATGTCTCCTGAAGAATATGGCTCACTACTTCAACTACCTAGATCTATAAATAGACCCAGAATAGCTGATAATGGCACTATACTTTTTGTAAGACTTGTAATAGACTGATCAAAGAACAAAGATCTTGGATAGCACAACTAGAATAAAAAACTGTAAACAATAGTAACTTACTTAAAAACGGTAATAATTAAGATTGGAATCTATTTATGTAGTTAAGAAAAGATGTTGTTGGATGTTTCTTAATAAGCTGATTAAAAGGAATATATGAGACAGGATCTTATAAAGATCCGTGCTGAAAAAGGTTACGTAATACTACCCTATAATACCCTTGCAACACGGCACTAGTTCAATATGTTGAATTAGTTAAGAGAGTTGTGAGATAAAAATGTTGTTGCACGAGTGATGTTTTTAATTATGCCCCTGCTTAGTAATACATTTAGGTAGTATGTAGGTACCTATGTATCCCCCTTTATCCTTGAAGCACTCAAATGGGCACGTGGTGGCAGTTATAAGTATATAATGGTTTTACTACCTAATTATTATTATTTCCCATCCCTCCCATTTATATTAAAACGTGCTACCCCGGGCGTCCAATCTAATCCCTATCGCAGCCTAATAAAATGAAAATGTAGTAGAACTAGCTTCGCTACGATACGCTACACAACATATCCAATAGAGAAAACCGCCAATGCCAATAATCCCGGCCGGCGGATGGTTTGGTTATATAGCTGTAGGCCCCTGCGGCTTAGAAATTCCATCCTGAGAATTGATGCCCAGCAGGGAGGCTCGGGCATGCCGGCATACTGTGTCCCTGTCGAGGCTGAGGGTTTGAAGCATACCCAGTTCCCCAGGCCACCTGGTTATACGGTCCCTCCATATGTCCGTGGCTGTAGAATTGCGGGTAACCCGGCATGTGCTGGTCCTCCGCAAGTCCGCCAAGTTGGGCCATCGGGGCCATCGAGACGCCTTGCTGATTCTGGCCTCCCTGAGGTACTTGATCAAGCAAGGTATTCTGTTGGTTACCCTGCCCCACGCCGAACTGGAACACATCCAGGGGATCCTCCCAGCTTCCTATTCCCGGGCTACTCCTCTTTCTGGGCCTGGAGTCTTCGACGCTTCCCCGGCTTGAGCGGCTTGACGTGCTGGAGTCTCCAAAGAATAATGTCAAGTCGTCAGCACTGGACACGCTGCTCGTTTCTGATCGGGGTACTGGTAACATCTGGAGTTTGCTTTGCGCCAACTCCTTCTCGAGTTCTGCAATCTTGGCAGCCTGGGAGAGCTCTAAATCCTTACTCTTTGTTTTGGCAGCTGCACGGCGTCGCTTGCTCAGACTCGAGATCTCGCCTTGCAATCGGGCATTGTGTGTTCGGGTAGACTTTATCTCCTCCTTGGTACCTTCTAGGTTCTCCTTCAATTCATTCATCTCATGTTTGAAACCATTAAGCATACCAAGCAGCTCGGAGTTAATTTGCTCCAGCTCCTCGTTCCGCTTCTGGAGCTTCTCTAGATTTCCGGAGGCCATAGTAGAGATTGTAGATGGGGTTAAGGCTTCCTCCGTTCCGAGAACCGAGTAATCGAAGTCGAAGTCCGGCACCTGATCCATGACGAACGACATCTGATTGCAAAAAGTGTCCAGTTTATCTTCTACAGTAACTAGTATGTCAGCTGATCATGTCCATAATCATTCCATTGATGAATTGGCTTACGGGTCGGGGTAGTTGAACTGTAGTATTAAACCGAGAACGATTGTAAATACCAAGATGTTATTAGACTGAGTAGACGTAATAGGTGGATGTCCTAATAAGTTTCTTGTATAGTTTATAACCGTTCTGTAAAAGCAGAAGGGATACCAAAAGTCGAAGAAAGGTTTTTATGTTTTAGAATGGGATGCTTCTTGATGGGATGGAAATAAAATTCAGATTGGGAAGTTGAGATGAACTCGAGGAAAGAATGTTTATATCCTCTTTCGAGGTCTGTAAAATCAGCTGCAAGCTTGGACACACCAGCCGCACCGTAAATGTCCTCGTTGTAAGAAAATGTTGTTTGCTTAAAACTAGCTCTGCTAAAGGCAGGCTAGGTACAACATTACTGGTTGGCATCTTAAGATACTGACGTGGATGATTGCCATGATTGGGTGTGTTAAATTAGTTTGGTTTATCTAGGCGTGTGGTCGAGTGTACGGCTTTGAGAATAATGAGTTGTGTGCCTGAGCTGTGGTCAATCAACATGCAAATGCTGCACTTAAACTGTCTACCTAGTGTCTTCCTAGTGGTTGACAAGACGATGGAAACATTTATATTTCCAGAAACGGGCTAAGCTTATCCATCACCATGAGTGATCCAGTTGAAAACTTTTCTCTTAGTACAATCATGAAATCCACCTAAGATGTGTTTCATTCACTTGCACAGTACCTACGTTTTTAATACTGCCTCGTTTATCTAACATGCTATGTAAATTTTATTAGTATTTCCAAACAAACAGCACAATGTCTGGATCTAAATGATGCATAGACGTAAACAAAAACCTACCTGACGCAAGAAAGCCACAGCTAGCAGAAAACAATGACTGCCCATTTTTGCAAGCCAATTTCGAATATTTATCAAGTAAAAAGGGGGGCCAATATCGATGCCTCAAAAGGGGCCAATTCTAATACAGCAATATTTACACTGCGGTAAACATGATCCTACAGGACAGCAAGAATTTACACAGCTACGCTACAATGCATAGTCAAGTCTCTAATTAGCCTGGGAAATATAGGTTAGAAGACGTCGTACATTTTGATCCGTCTAAAACCACCGCAGCCAATTGCTTCTCTCGCCTGCTTTCCCAATCCCTTCAACCGGTGCTGTCTACAAATGACCTTGATAGTCTTAGGGAATGCTTTGATTAAGAGACTATATCCATAGGGAACCTGGTGTACTACAGACGTTATAATCCAGACGCAAGGGTATCACATGCGTATCACATGCGTATCACAAGGCCGTATTACATCTGCCACAACCCTGCAGAGTTCCGGAATAGGTAACATATAGAGCGTAATCAGAATCTGATTGGTTGTCTTAAGATATGCTGTTAGTAATCTGGAGGCTTTGCGGGATTCGGCAAAACTGGGTGGAGATCACTGCCCCCTGAAGGATTGAATAAAGGATACATAAAGGGGCTGACATATTTACACAATTATCAGAATCCTATAGTGCTAATCCTTGGTATGTAGCTACAAGGGAAAAAGGCTAAACTATAGTACACGAAGATCACTCGGAAGCAAATCATTCATTAGACAGAGCACAATAGGGAAACAACTGAAGTCTGAAATAATGCACTTCAAAATATATGTATTCGAATTTAAAAATCGTACCAATCGTAAATACAAGAATATAACCACCCCATCCGAACCTATCTGCCTATATAAAAAGTGTACATACGTATCATACACATGTACTTATACAAACGTTCTCTCGTCATCGTCCCGGCCACCCAACCCATAGGCTCGACCAAGAGCTTAAGCCGTAGCGACGCACTGGTAGTAGTACGGGTTGTACGACTTGCAAGTACCCTCAGCACAAGCGGTAGGGCCGGCAAAGTTGTTGCCGCCGCACTGGCCATAGAGGCTCTGCGCGCCCACGGCACCGGTCGGGGCCACAGTGGGAGTAGCGACGGCGGTGGAGGTGGCGGTGGTGGGAACTGCTACGCGGGTCGACGTGGCGAGGGTCGTGGGGGTTGAGACGACAGCGGTGGAAGTTCGCTGCGAGCTGGGAGCGGCGGTAGTCTGCACGGCGGAGGTCTGGGCAGCAGTAGTCGTGGCAGCGGAGGGGCTAGTAGGGGTAGTGGCACCACCGGTTCCAACAGTTGCGGTTCCGGTAGCTGTGATAGCAGACGAAGACTGAGGGACGGAAGCGGAAGCGCCGGCAATCAGAGCAGGGCCGGGGATGGTGTAGCTGAGACCGGTGGTGTAGATGTTGACGACGATGCCAGGGTCCTCGGCAGAGTACAGCTTGGTACCCAAGACACCAGCAGGTACTTCAGTGCCATCACCAGTGACCTCGAGGTTGAAGCATTGGGGATAGGCCTGGGCGCCGTTTGCTTGACCTGCCGAGTGAAGGGCGATGGTCTCGTGACGGAGGACGTAGTTGCCAGGCTTAATGTTGGAAGGGATCTGGACAAGCCAAGTGTTGTTGTTCTTGATCAGCTCGTCAGAGCCCCAGAAACCGTTCTGCGCCGAGTCGTCGATGAGGCCAACCTCGTCGATCTTGAAGAATTCGAGGGTCTCCTTGTCAACGCTCTCGCAGGGGCCGTTGCAGGCCGCCAGGTAGTCGATCATGGGACCCTTGTGCGACTCCGGCCAGGTGTTCCAGCTGATGCTGATGCTGTCGCCAGCCTTGACCTGAGCATGGCCTCCTGCCGGAGTGGCTGACTTGTGGCAGATGATGTCAGCACTGCCGAAGCTGTTGGGCTCGACGAAGCCATTGTCAGTCTGAGAGGTAGCCCAGCCGACGACGGTGGGAGGGTTCTGCTGGTAAGGGAAGCTGGTCGGGTCATAACCCTGATAGAACAGTCCGTCAACAACGATGTGGTCGACGTGGCCGTGAGCGGCGACGGTAGCAGCTGACACGAGGGCCGCGACAACGGGAGAGATTCTTGCGATACCCATTTTTGCTAGTTGATGCAGTATAGCGTAGCTAGTGAGCGAGTGAAAGGTAGAGACAACAAGTTCTGTTATGAACGGTAGTTTAAGATGTATCGATCAAGATAGCTGTTCTCACCGGGAGCAGAAAAGAATGACTGGTAAAAAGATAGACAAATAATGAATGGCTAGAGGAATCAACTTCGAAAACCGATGGTGATGGCGAAGAGAAAAAAAGGCTGAGAAGATGGTATCTCGACTCATGTTATATAGAGCCTCGAGGGCAACTCGTGTCGTCGTAGATCCATGTCTACGATCATATAATTGCAGTCCTCTAAGATCCACCGATGCTAGGGTGCCCCTAAGGTGCCGAAGGAAGCAAGCTGCAGGATCCGACACACGCTGATGGCCTCGACAACTTGAACGGGCATAAGACCCGATCGTGATTGGTGCGCTAGACTCGCAATGTGCGTAGCCCCCTACCTTCGTGGCCCACGTCGTCCGAAGTTGGTCACTAGCCGGGGACATGCACTCGCAATACCGGTGAACCAGCTTTTCGGTGCTGTGGGACCTAGACCAACCAACGCCATGTTATGCCTTGGCAGTTCATGCGACGTTTGGGTTAGCGACAGGAGAGGAGAGATGGTCTGACGGTTTAAGGCGAACAGTTTCTAATTCCAGCTTTAATCAGCCTCAGTCATAACGAGCCTCAGTCTTGTAGGAGTAAGAGGTAAGTACCTCTTACAGCAATCTAGGTTAATAGATTCTGTACATAACTGGGTAGGCTGGTAGGTAGTAAAACTGAAAGCCAAACTCGTATATTATGGAGTTGGACTTTTGTTAGTGGGAACGACGTCCCCAACACGGCCCAGGCCGTAATTAAATTAAACGGTCAAGGGAGATGTGTTCTTGGCCCAACCACACCATCGGTAGCCGCTCTTTGGATCCACGATGGCGTGACACTCGGTAGAGCCGCGGCGGCAAGTCTACCCTTATTTGTGGGATTTCATTTTGACGAGCCGCGCTCTTATATATGTATTGGGTGTTAAAAGTAAGCAGTTGGTGAATTTGTATTCTTATAACTAGGTAGGTAGTTAATTATATGATGATTCTTGGGCTTGATTGTTCTCGAGTAAAAGTAAGTTGATGCGATGCAACTCTTAAATGTGATTTTATAGAACTTGACATCTCATCACAAACGAATAGTAATCGTAGTTAACTAACCTAGTGGATAATTCATTTTTTATCTTTCATCATACGTATACGATAACATGACGTGGCCATCATATGAAGCATGAAGCCTTGATCATGCATAATCT
Organism: Daldinia grandis; assembly: GCA_022432525.1. NCBI lineage: Eukaryota > Fungi > Ascomycota > Sordariomycetes > Xylariales > Hypoxylaceae > Daldinia > Daldinia grandis. Next base: position 3,609,339 of record JAJKLB010000001.1, read on the forward strand.
AGATGGTGGATTGGGTAGATCCGGTTCGAGTTGCCGTTGTTGCGAAAGAGCTCCATCGAAGAGAGTTGAGGTTCGTACCGAGCGCAACTCAGCGCAACTCAGTGCAGCTCAGCGCAAATCAGCGGGGGATCAACCTCGGGATGGGGGAGGGGATCCACTCCCGAGCCCCTGCGTCGATCTCAGACGATCCACATTTCCGTTTCGGATGACCGTAAACGGTAGTGGCCCCGGTTGGTTTCATATTGTAGCGCCAGATCGTAAAAGATAGGGGAGTAAATTCTAGAAAAACTACAACTTTCCTTTCCTTGGTTCTTTTTCGTTTCTGAAACACGATCGATGGTATGAACAGGGTATAAATTATTTGACGTGGATATTCTAAAGCCAAGCCGATTCGGTGGATCATCTAATCTTGAACAACGTGATAGATGATAAGTGGTATGTTTGTATGTTCTAGCGACAGAGGGTAACTAAACAGTTCTTAAGATGTTGTGTACAGTATAACAATCATTACTTAGTATCACCAGCGTAGTTAACTTAGTTATCGTCTAGTTAATAGTACCTAGGTAGTTAAGTGCGTAGCTATTTCTTCTGGAATATCAGGATATGGTATAACTAACAACAGTTGATTCTACTTAACTACCTGCCAAATCCTCATCTGTAATAAAAGAGCATCTCATCAAAGTTGAGAGTAGATAATATTAAGTTTCCACAATCGTAAGAATCTCTATTTACACAACTATGCGCTATCGATAGAATCAAGTTCGTTACGTTACGTATAGGGGGGAATCATGCCGTATCTCATGAGGCGCTTTTGCTTTACATCTTTTCTTATTTCCTCTCTTCAAACATAAAATCATGCGGGGTTGGGAAATAGTCCTGGGATATCAAGTTCGATACCTCAGCTCCGCTCCTCTCCATGCATTTTTCTGTTGCCGATATAACATTATATGCTTTGAATATTGAGAAGGTCTGGGTATTTCTTTAGAATTCCCCCTCTCCGCCCCCTCCTGCCACTCCGGCCGTCCACAGCCCTACGAGGCCCCACCAGCTGACCTTCCATCCCCTCCAGAGACCATCCAGTCCCTGACCCCTCTTGTATACTACCTCTGCGGTAGTCTTAGGCTGTTTCGCTTTCTTACCACGGGCTGGAGTCTTAGTTGGTACCGCGTACACGGCCCTCGAGCCCTCTTCGGTAGCAATCGTGTACATCGTACCGAACACTCCATTGTACGCTCCTGGTGGTACGATTGTCTCCAACTTATCTGTCTGGTCGAGGGCATCCAGATATGTGTGCTCCGACAGTACCGCCACCTGGCCACGGCGGAGGACCGTTTCCAACGGTAACTTAACGAATAAGGACGCACACGAGGTACAAAATTTGGCCACGGAGAAAGTCATAGGGGACTGCTCGCGGTCAATTAGGAATTGTGTTCGTAGGACGAGAGGCGTAGATAATGTAAGGAGCGGGTGGACAAGAGAGTTAAGAATGGTGGGTGCTAGTAAGGAAGATGGGCAGAGCCACGAAGGCAATGAGCGTAGAGTCGATAGGGTCCGCCGCGGGGTACGTCCGGTGGATGTGACGATCAATCTCGTCCGGACGAGATCGAGAGGGGCTAATATGAGGCCCGTTGCGACAGCAGCGGCTGCGGCAACACATAACGAAGCCCAAGGGTATGGCGATGCAACATCGACCAGCCTGTCAACGTCGTCTTTTAGTCCTAGATCAGGAACATTTAGCAGCGCGCTTAGAAGGCTGCGCGACCAATTCTCAAATAGCGACTGTAGCACCGTGTAGAGAAATGTGGCATTCGTTCCTTTCCAGACCCCCCACATAGACTCCTTTGACCATAATTGTGACAGCACATCAAGTATCGAGTCAGGCCGCTTTAGAGCGAGATGATGAGGGAGGGTTACGGGTCTCGTAGGCGATTTGGCGGGTCCTGCGGGCGACGAATCCCTCCTCTTATTCGACTTTGGCGGTGGTGTAGGCGTATATGGTATATTAGTCGTAAAATATGAGGAGCCTTCCGGATCAGAGTCAGACTCGGCTGCCTGTAATTATGTCAGTATCGTCACACTAGGAGCTAGACAGTAGCCATAGTAAATTCGTCGTTATACCTCGTCCCACACCGAGCGATTAGGGGCAATAGCATTCGGGCTAGGAAGACTCGGGCTCGAGAGGACCGGGCTAGCAGGTCTTGGGACAGGCTTCGGTGCCGGTTGGGTATTTAACCCTCCGAGATCATCTTGACTCCTCACTTGCAGGATTGTCTTGGCTACCTCGAAAGGCTGAGCCATTATCACCGACGTATACTTCCATAATAGCTCGTCTACTAGACTCTTAATAGATTGTATAGTAGATGGTGATATATCGTCGAGGTGGTCCTTATAGTCTATATCGGGGAAGATATCGCGAGCTCTGGACGCGTATTTGCTTGGTGTTGAAGCTGTCGCATTTCCTTGGGAGAAAGGATTCGGTTGTGACGGGGGACTCCCGGCCTGCTCCCCTATAGAGGGTGGTATATAATAGGGGCGCAGGGGGTTTACTCCTTCTCTAGGTGTGGACATTTCGAGTAGGATGGAGCTCTTTTCTTTTTTTCTCTTTTTTTGTCAGGATTATACTGTGAGTAGGTAGGTATGTATCTTTGTACGAGTGAAAGATACAAAGATTATCGTGGGGTGGAGGGACTGAGTTGTCTAGCCTAGTATTAGGTAAGCTAGGGGAACCAATGTGAGTTTAGCCAAGCTAATAAGGTGGGATTATGCATGCGTGGTACGACACATAACCCAATAAATTTGTGTGCCAAAAACTCTATAGATATGTCTATCGATAAGATAAGCCTTAGTACATAGAAACAGAAGAAAAAAAGAAAAAAGTTTAGCTCGGAGTTAACGATAAAGAAACTCTCCAAACAATCGGTCACCGGCCGCTAAGCTTGGTCCCTTGTACTCGGGCCGCCTCCAAGATTTTATCGGAGCTAATCCAATTCGCCTTCCTCTCATTCGTTCAAATGTCGTCGCATCGCATTGCTCAACATCGTCAAGTACCCTAGTTCGGTATTTTTTTTCTCATGTTAGATGCAAGCAACCTCCGATCCCATATGCTTGTTGGCTTCCCCCACTAGATGGAGTAATATTACAATTAGAGCCTCATTTTGGTAAAGGCAATTGTTTAATTCAGTCTCTACCCATTAGGAAGATCTACTCTTATTCTAATATTTCATAGCTTAAAATCCTTCTCTTCGTCCCATCATCTCATCACCGAAATCCCCGAGTTCCAATCACGCCCCTCGGACTTTGTCTAGACACAATGGCGACTCCTAGAACCCTCGTTCGAAGCATACAGAAGCTTCAATTCTCCTCTCAGACTCTATCGCATTTTAGGCGGCCTGCTCTCTCTACGTATAGCAGGATAAGATCCGAGACGCCGTTAATATGCCATACCCGTGCAAGCGCTTCCATACTCCGATCTTTTAGCACCTCTCCTCTACGTCACCATGGGCATATACATCCGCCTAAGCCAGGCGAGGAGTAAGACTTTACTACGAGAGCATAATATCATACGCTAATCCCTAGCCAGACTCTACGTAACGTTTATCGACAAGGAAGGGAATGAGCACAAGATCGCGGTTTCTAAGGGAGACAACCTACTGGACATTGCGCAAGCGCACGACCTAGAGATGGAGGGAGCATGCGGTGGCTCATGTGCGTGTTCGACGTGCCATGTTATTGTCCTAGACGACGAATACTACGAGAAGATGCCCGAGCCCGAAGATGACGAAAATGACATGCTGGATCTAGCGTTCGGCTTGACCGAAACAAGTCGGCTAGGCTGCCAAGTTGTTATGACTAAAGAATTAGATGGGCTAAAGGTTAAGCTGCCCTCCATGACGAGGAATCTGCAAGCGAGTGATTTCGGCTCGAAATAATGAAATATACAACCCAGCAAAGTAAAAGGCAAAGGATGGATGGGCATATTCAGAACAACCGAATTGTACCAATATGACGACAGGTAAGGCGTGATGCACTGGCGTGGTTAGTGGCATTGTAGTTGGTAGCCTGGATAAAACTAGCGAGCCATACGATATGATGTACTATACTCGCAGTAAGATAGCTATCTTTAACTGGCTTGGAGATAGGACAAAGCCCAGCTCTTAATGAGGTCATGTTCATGAAGTACTTCTGGTATCATTCCGTAATATGCGACCCTAACAAAACTTTAAGCTTCTTCCAGCGCGCCCTTCTTCAGCTGCCCACCGCCTCCAGCAATCAAATCTAGGAAACCTTGCCGACTCATCTCATTAACCTTCTCTTGGCGCCTCTGAACTCCCACGATACCATCCTTCCGCGTGTCCTTCTCAGCTTCGGCGGCCCGCTCCTGGGCTTCCCTGACGGCGCGGAATAGCATGACAACACCACGATGCGCCACCTTCTTCAAGCGCTTCTCCGTCTGCTGAATCTCCTGGGTAGAAGTCTCGGGTTGGCCGTCCTCATCGACAGCGCCGACTAGTACATCCTTTACGCGCCCTTTCTCCTGCGCCAATCTCTTCTGTTCCCGTAGATGTCGCCGTGCCTTGGACTCCAGCGCATTGTCAACAGCGTCCTTGGCTGCTTGGTGTGCCTCGGCGCTGCGCGAAAGGACTGGATCTGCACGTCTTGTGGTAGATAACTTTGTAGACAGGATCTTGGACATGGATGTCGCGAAGGCGTCGGGATCATTCCGTTTTGATTTTGATTTTTTGGATTGAGGTCTTGAATCGTCGTCTCCGTCTGAATCCTCTTCTTCCACTTCATCTTCGTACCCATCATTCTCGGCCTCGGCCTCGTCCTCGTCCTCTTCCAATTCGGCTTCAGGATTCCTATCGCGAGCTTCATCTTTAGAGGGTTTCTTTGCTAGCTTATTCCGTTGCTTCGCGAGAGGTTTAGATTTGCGCGAGGCATCGTTATCCGAGTCGGAATCCGAGTCCGACTTCGAGCCCGAGTCTGAGCCAGATGAGATGTCATCTACGGCGACATTATCGAGGTCTTCATTATCTGAATCGAGGAGGTTGACGGGTCGAAATGCGGTGTTGGCGCCCTCTTCTTCTGAATCGCTGTGATACTTGGGGACCTTCCTTTGTTTCTTATTCGGCCTCTGTGATTTGTATTTGGTATTTGAATCTTGGTGAGTTCGCTTTTTTAAGTTTGGGCCTGCCATTGCGAAAGAAATGAACGTTTCTTTTATATATGCAAGCCGTTCGGTGGTTTTTGGGAGTATTTGTATGGTGATGTCCAATTGAAGCGCTAGCTCTCAACTTTTTTTCTTCAAAAACTTCAATTGCAATGTAATGCCCCACTTTGTAGCTTATTGATAAGATAAGTCTAAGTTGACCGCCTGCCGAAGCAACCTGAAGTACAAAAGCACCCGCGAATTCTAATTCGCGTTCTGGTAAAGTTTAAATTAATATTTTGAGGATATTCTAATTTGTCATAATCCCGCTTTTGCATCTTCATAAGAGATGAGAAAAACAAACTGAAGACATTAACGAGATTGATAACATGAAGGCAATTATCTCCACCGGCAAGTTGCCAAGCCGTCGCTAACATCGACATGGATCTTATTAAATTTATTAGGGAGGCGGACTTGATTGAAAATCCGAACTTGACCTTTTCGTCTTCACTCTTCCAGCTATCCAACTAGAGTTTCGACTCCTATACTTTCGTTATAGCATACTTCCGTGATAAGTCGCCGCTTGCTTTCTTTATATTGATCATCTCGTCAGAATCGAAATTGTCCCTCTTTTGTTCAGGGGCAGTGAAAACGCTACCAAGATAACTGTACTGTACACGGGCATCTTATACTTTTAAAGCGACGTAGAATATCTCCATTCTCTGAGTAGGCTCCCATATCGAATCCTTAAGGTATCGGACTGTCAATATACCACAAAATGGCAGGTATCGTAGGCAGCCAAAGCGACAGCACGTGCAATACGCACAATGCTCTGCGCAACATATCCTCCTACGCCTGCGGTGTGACTTTCGAATTCAAGAGCACTGCAGATCCGCCGCCGGACATGCATTACGGGGTAGTGTCTCTAAAAGAATGCTGCGACAAGGCAAACCGCCCCCTGATGCGCATACCGGGCAACACGGGCTGCGAGATACAATTCTGCGAGTTGCCCGAGAGCACAACTTCTACTACACAGACGGTTTACTACGCCTACGCTACCGGTTCCGGCACCGCCGCCGCCACGCCGCCACCATACGTCACAGAAGAGGTTCGCATCGGGCCGCCTGGCGATGTCGAGTCCTGTATGCGCTTCGTGTACGAGCGTGACGTGCCGGAGAATATCGCCAAGGACATCGCCTACGCGAGTAATTGGTGCATTGTCCGCATGTACGATGACGAGCTACCCGATTCTGAAGTATCCGCTGCTGTGACGGCTAGCCCTGCGCCCCCAAGTTGGACGACCGCGGCGATGGACCCGTTCGATGTCTACTTCTCAACTAAAAGCGCTGCTGAGGCGAGCGCGAGCGCGACCGCGGCTCCTAAGTCGACGAGTGATGGTCCCAAGAGGTATGCCGAACAGAATACATTAACGGGGTTTAAGATATGGGCGGTTGTCGCGCTGGCGACGGTTGGCCTTGTTGCTGCATTATGATCGTGGACTTGTGGCGGATACATGTATATAGGGAATCGTTAACTACCCTTTTTTAGTACATAATAGTTACCCATAAATACAATGCCGTTTAGGCTTTCAATGCTAGTGCTTAAGCAAGTACCTAGGTATTCAACCTATTGGAACTATCACAACACACCGTCGCACTAGTTATACCATATCGTAACCTTTCTCAAGCCAGTCTTCAATTCCATAGTGTTAATGTACGTATACCTATTTCAACTTACTAAGAGTTACCTGGTAGGTAGGTAGGTATGTTTATTGATAATCTATCTCTATGCGGGGCAGGAATTCTTCCCTTGGGGATACTCAAACAGGCAGTCCAATATGCGGGACGTTACAATCAATTGGACTTGGCTTCCATTTTATACAGACCTGGCCTATCCATAACTGCTTTCTTACCTTATCAACCTAGTCTATGGCTATGTAAAAGTCGGCGATGCGGCTACACTCTTTACACATCTGTATGAGGAAACCTAACCAACTCAAGCAGGTAACAAGTTCAAATTCTACGAGGTTGGCTTCGACCATCCTCAATTAAAATCCTGTTATACACGCAAGCCTCATGATATCAGCGGTGATGAGACTACATGCATTTCTCAGCGGCATAGTCCTTATCGCAGGCATAACGCGCGCCCAGTCCGAAAATGAGACCGGAGAGCATCCAGGATGGCCTCGATGGTGTGGAAAAGTATACGAGGCCGGATATCCATCTTTCGAACCAGGCGGTCACACAACAGAGCCAGCTCTCATTAACCCAGACGGGTCGCCGAATTTGTACGTGCAATTTAAGCCACGGCATAGCATATACTTAGACGGCGAGGAAAAGGGATCCTTCGTTGTCAAGGCCGAGCTGTCGCCTTGGTTTGGGGAGCCGTGGGAGAATTCGACGACCAACGAAAAGTCGGTGGCAGAACCATTTACAGATCTGTACTTCTCGATTAGCCTAGTATCCAACACCGGCGAGGGTGGTACAATGCTGGTCGAAGGCGCTGTGCCTATTAATGCAACTGGATCAGGTTTTGATTTCGACCTGTCCAGTTTCGAACCGCGATTAACACCGTACGAAGTCGTATTGGCCGGGACGTCGCAGCTTGGTGGCCGTAACTATACGACGAATAGCTCGTTTCGGTATCTGCCAGATATCGCCGAGGGAGGGAGCGCGACCAAGATTGACAACCTGAACGGCGGTCTATTATTCCGCAATGCACAGACGGGCGATGCCTTCGTACCGCTTCTACCGTACGGATTCTACGGCTTATACAACGGATCCAATAGTACAACTGAGAGTGACGGATTCGTTTACGACTATTCAAGCGGTGGGAAAGGTCTCAATGCTATCATCTCCTTGGCGGGATTTGCCGATACTAATCCGGTATACGACAGCATGGACGCCTCTAGCATGCGCTTCATGTTTGATCTACGTAGTTCATACAAAAATTCAACCGAGGTCACCCAGCGTGTGAACACTATTAAGCATCATAGCTCTCTATTTGCTTACTGGACGGCTGACGAGTAAGTCCCCCTTACTTAATTACCAGTTGATGGTTTCGTCAGCTTACACTAAAAGCTACCAGGCCCGACGGTTGGCAAGTTCCTTTTGACGCTACGCCTGCAGCCCAAGAGCTCATCCACGATCTAGACCCATATCATCCAGTAGCGGTGACTCTCAACTGCCAAGACTACTACTTTGGAGAATATTCGGCCGGTGATATCTTAATGCAAGATCCGTACCCCATCGCAATCAATAGCACATTCTCCAAGTGGGGTACAGCATGTAATACGACCCTGGGGGACTGTGGTTGTGATAACTGTGCAGGCAACCCGCAGGATGTCTCGCATCGCCTCGAAGGCCTAATCCAATACGAACGCTGGCTGGGTCGGTGGCCACTGCCCAAGTTCCATAATCCCCAAGCTTTCCACGGCGAGGATTACTGGGCCCGTGATCCGACACCTGCTGAAGCCTTCGTCATGAACGCGCTAGCATTTAACCGAGGTGTCACTGGCATCTTCTCCTGGACGTGGCCCACCAGCCAGGAATTATTCGACGCGCACTCACAGATGGCGGCGGTGGTCACCAGTACTCCCGTGAGGAACTTCTTGCTCGGCGGCCAGCCCGATGGTACTATCCGCATTGATGATCAGGAGCTGCTTGATATAAGTTATTGGGTACGGGACACCCAAATCATGATCAGCGTAGTAAACGGAGCGTATAGCGAAGTTAGCGGTCCAGTCTCAATAACGCCACCAACGCTCGGAAAGCGTATCGCAGATGTACCTTTTGGAGATCGGTCCTGGAGCCTGGTGGACGGCCAACTGATAACTGACGGGCTCCCTGCTATGTCGGCAAGCCTCATCATTATTGATAAAAAGCTGGCATCCTAGTGAAAGTAGCGAATAAAAGCCTAGTAAAGATCCCGCCTTAAAATAGTGCTATGTAGTAGGGAATTATCGAACCTCCTATAGCTTGTTCTGTGTTACATTTGTGCCATCATAGATACCTGTATATAAGAGTAAAATCAGCATTTTCTCCCAGCCAAGACAGGCTGTGGTGCGATAATTATACGTTAGGTAAATCTAGATGGCGTCAGCATCAATGCTAGTCTCTATTCCGCTTACATGCCTACGCACCTTGTAGATATATATAGCCCATATATCTCTGCCTAATACCTTATACTCCCAAAATAAGCTGTCTCTACTTAATTAGTTCGCTATGGATTACCTACGCGCTATCTCCTCGTATGGCCTCGGCCTGTGGGATCAAGGTAGACTATCTTCAGTTGCCGCCCTTGGGATGCCTCTGGGCGTACTGTTTCATCTTACTATCGCGCAGATGGGAGACACAGAAAGCTTTATGTATACTCTTATCGCAGCTATATCACTTTTCATGCTCGGCATCTTTTCTATTTCTATGTTTCTAGGGTCTTCCCTTTTAGGTGCTTTTACCGGATTGTGCATCTTAGCAACTAGCTTCAACACGGGGCTCTTCTCGAGCATAATTATCTACAGATTATTCTTCCATCGGCTGAGGAGGTTTCCCGGGCCTCTCGACCTCAAGATCTCTCGCTTCTTCTCCGCACTCAGAGTTGCGAAAGAAGCTAAGTACCAAAATGAAATTGCTAAGATGCACGAGGAATATGGCGATTTTATTCGCATAGGTACCTACTCACCTATATAAAAATAAACCTTCTTCTTAAATATTAAACACCAAGCTAAGCATATCATAATAGGGCCGCGGGTGCTCTGTATAGTTCGAGATTCGGCAATCCCAATTATATACGGCCCTAATACAAACTGTCACAAGCCAGCCATGTATATGGGTTCCAGCATTGATCCCAAAAAGACTACCATCCACGGCTCACAAGACCCCGACGACCATAGGAGAAGACATAAGGCTTGGGATAAAGGATTCTCGATCAAAGGTATTTGATATGCTACCTCTTTTTGAATGATTATCAAGAGGATTAAACTCTTAATCGTAGCATTACAAACCTACGAGCCCCGGATTCGAACATTAGTTACTAAACTTGTCAATCAAATTTCACGAGAAGAAGTAGTAGATGCGACGGCCTGGTCGATGTACCTCACTTTCGACATAATGGGCGAGGTTGGATTCGGGAAAGACTTCGGATGCGTCTCAGACGGGATAAACCATCCGGCAATCGAGAGCATTCGCGAACATATGCACATCGGGTCTGTCTTGAGCCATATCCCCTGGTTGTTGAATATCTTCACGCGTATCCCAGGCGCGTCAAAAGCGTACCACCCCTTTTTTGATTATTGCCAATCTCAAGTCGACAAGAAGCGGGAGGTAAGTCGTCCAAAACCCGAACAATGGCAGTTCTCACATGTCATCAGGGTATCGATCTTGAGAAGTATCCTCAAGATATCATGACATGGCTACTAAAAGCCGTCATCGAAAAAGACATTTCCGCTTCGCCAACAGCGCAGTCGCTTTCCGAAGACGCCAGAACACTTATAGTTGCAGGGAGCGAGACGAGCGCTACAGTCCTGGCCAATGCTTTATTCTACCTGGCCAAATTCCCTCACGTCTTGAAGAAACTGCAAGCTCAGATCGACGACACCATACCAACCCCGGCGGATTGGACGTACGAAAAGGTGAAATCAATTACGTATTTAGACAACGTTATCGACGAGACCCAGCGCCTAAAGCCTGCTCTACTGACCGGAGGATACCGACGGACGCCGCCTGAGGGTATCCAGATTGACGAGCAGTTCATTCCAGGAAACGTATGCGTCATCGTGCCCATGCAGCTAATCCATACGCACCGGCGTTACTGGAAACAGAACATGGAATTTATACCGGAGCGATTCGGAGAGCGGAGTGCCGAGATGGGAACCAAGGAAGCGCCCTACATGCCTTTTAGCCACGGTAAGTAGACTCCAGATGATGGTTAGGAATATCAGGGACCTGGGTTGGTTAACAGAATTTATTACAGGGACATACAGTTGCCCCGGTAAGAATCTGGCCATGATGACCTTGCGGATAGCCATCTCCAGCCTTGCGCAGCACTTCGATATCACCTTTGCGCCTGGTGAAACGGGAGAAGTGTTCGATAAAGACGCGAAGGATACCTTCACCACTTACCTGAAACCTTTGAGTCTGCAGTTCTCGCCTAGAAAGTGATGGTAGGTATTAGTGGGAGATTAGGGCGTGTATGATGTTGTTAATAAGAAGAGAGAATTCCGAATCCCGATGGAGAAAAAAGGTATTTTCTACGCAGAGGGCGGCGTGGTGTATCTACCGCCGGCGGGATTGGTGATTTCCTCATAGAAGGAGCGTTGTATTACTCCTGTAGCTAATCAAGCACTGTTTCCTCTTTGTCACTTTAATATTGAAGCTTATAAACTTATATGCTTGGCTTGATCTATTAATGACGTGCACAAACTAAATTCCTCCCACTTTACCTACTTTGAGGTGTACTTAGTTTTCCCTCACTCGTCTAGAAAACTGTAGAAGTTGGTAAATACTATTTAGTAATGGGTATAAACCTGCATAGAGGCTAGCAAGGTTGAATCGTGGACCTCTCTTACTAGATGTTGGATGCTAACATTCTCCTTGACAGTCTTCGCGGCGGCCATACAGAGCGCGCCCCAATCTTGCAAGAAACGCCCCTGTACGGTAACCAGACAACCCAGACAACCCAGCAACCCAGCAACCCAGCAACCCAGCACCCTTATGAGGTACCTATAGCCCCACGGCGTGCATGAGCTTAAGTACCTCGTATGTCTTCTGTACCTAAGCCCTACCCTGGAGCACCCCTGCCAAGGCGTAGCGCTGTGGAGAAGAAGATAGCCAATTAGAGCGCAGCCCTACGTAAAGAAAACTCCGGATTACGGCAGGTTACGGCAGGTTACGGCAGGTCCAACCCGGAAGAAGTGAGATAGAGGACCCACTTGCATTACTTTATTTTGACTACTTCAAAAATGCGGACTTTCTGCTCTTCTCTTCCTCTCTTCGGAAGGAGAAAAATAGAAAAGTTGCTGCTATAAAGGGGGAGTACAAAACGGCTCGGTGCAGCCTCCAAGATAAGGAGAACGGTCGGTTAGAGACATCCTCGTCACTCGTGGCGGCACAAGTAATCCAATAGGCGACGGTCTTACTGGCCACATGTACTATCCAGGACTTAGACTCGGCTCTCTCAAGCTTCCCTAGTTCAGGCACTGGATATGGGATAACGTCTGTCGAGGAGCACACTGTCCGCCCGGTATGGTGCGAGCGAGGAGATTGGGACTCGGCCTTAGTGAGGTATAGTTTTAAGACGCCGGGTGGGCCAGATACCGTCACAGATACTAACTGGATCATATACCTATATTCCGCAATTCGAGTTACCTTATGAATTACACCTGTTGGGCAAGTACATAATGAGAGCGATTTCAAGAATGGCTATTAGCAGATTAGCATGTCCGAGTACATATAAGGTAGTCCAGTAATAACTTATGGCCTACGGTTCATTAAAGCTATCTATTCCGCCCCCCTATAACTAACGAGGTTTCATAATGCCCATCCCTGTATACTCCCTAGCCTCTTCAAAGAGGCTATCAGGCAACAAAGTGACATCATTGGCGAAATACTCTTTGCCTCTGACGGATAGGTCGGTGTACATGGCAATGGTAGCGCACCCGTTCCCCTGGTGTTCTTCCCGAGCCTCCTAGACATTGAGGACATCCCCCCTGCTGATGCAAAGTTCAAGGGAAGACGAGACACCGAATGGCTGCGTTCATATATTGCTGGGAAGAACCACTAGATTGTACCGGTAAGCCGATAGAAGTCCACGTTTGACAAAGGTGACTTCTTCTTCCGTGAGCTCTGCCGCGCTTAGCTCTTCGCCGCCGGTAAGAGGGGTTACTTGGAAGTGCTCTTGGAGAGAAGGTACGGAGTTTCCATAACACCAGGACGGTCACGAGTATCTCCGCCTTATATATATGCTCTATCTTCCAGAACTTGCGCACTGTTATGGTAGTCTCCTCGGACTCCAGGTTTTGCATACTTGAAGCACGAAACCAGAAGATCTCAGGGGTGCGGGATTTTCTTGAGGCTCGAGGTGAGACAGTGGTTCTCGACGTCATCCAAATTACCAACCATGTAGATACTCTGCTTTGACGGCTCGTCCTGGTCCATGTCTGTCATGGCGGTCGATGACCGAAAGGGTGGCGGTGTGAGCGTTACGTTATATATTAGGAAAAGCCTATAAAATAGGTCGTTTATAATCATAATAGTGGTATCTTCTTCAATAATCTTGGAAAGTATCGTTGCTATAGTATTTACCTAATTTAAAAGGTCTTGTAGCTTAAGCTATAGCCCTTCAGGAAGCAATAGTTTTAAATGATGTAGGACTATGTACAGGATTGCTTCTTTTTATATCGGCAACCATATTTTACCTGTCACAACCTATCTGTTAGATAACGTGGATCACTTAGCAACAGACAATTGCCATTGCCCTGTATATATACTGCGCATCCCTAAAGTACGATATGGTACACGTAAATGAGTATTACCCAGAGTGAGGCTTAGCCAAGGCTACTACTGGATTGTAGTAGACATTGGTGTGCACATGATTCGGAATCATCAGTATCTGCCACATCGCGGATACGACAACGCCTGCGATGATCAGGATCGGTTAAGGGCATCGGTTAAATCACGAGTACATATATCTATCAATCCTTACTTGAATGAAGAGCCTGTGCAACTCTTAGATAATGACCGAGTGTCAGAGCCTATACAGTCCCGTAACCTTCCAGCAGACTTTCCCAAGACTTGTGCAGCCTCCACCGCATAATTATAATTCCTCGTTAAAGAAGGCGGAAACCTTACCTCCCGCATGTCTAAGGCGAACGCCATCATCGCTACTTTGCAAGCTACCCCATAAGACAATATTAGCGATACTAAACTACCCCCATCTCATCATATGATCAACAGCAGTAATACGGGTATCGGCTATTGTCTATGGTGATGCCGCTTTTCGGAACACGACAATAAGAATCTGGCAAAAAAGTCGTTGATACGAAATCCAGGGGTTATTTAACTTCTTCGCCATGATCAACTCCATCTCATCAACTCCAGGTTCTAGTGGATAGATTAATTAAAGCGCCAGGGAGTAAAATGGCTTGGATCATCTGAGACATTCTTGCTAGCGTCCAAAATATGAGGCCTCCATTACAACAGCAGTGCTCGAGTTTGTAAGGTACCTAGTTATATGCAGATACACTTACCTACAGGCGATGGGAGGTTCAAAGTAATCCCCATGTGTGTCTTAAATCATCATATAATAATTTCACTGAATCATGAAAAAGACTATGATTTCAAATATATACTCTTGACGTTATGATGTTGACAGCTTGGTAACTAGGTTACTTCCTACTATGGGACGTGCGGAGTACCCTACGCCAGTTAGTCCGGGACCGAAGCTATATATAGCACCGTGACGGAATGACTTTCGATCTCCAAGAGTAAGATCTGGTGATAACACGGACATACCGAGACAGAGAAAGAATCGATATGATAGTATATAACAATACAGCCCGGGTATAGCGGAACTAACATAACCTGTTAGCCCCGTGATCCTGAGTAGGTAGATAATTTGTGAGACCGCCAAACTGTGTCATATACGAATCAAGATGAATAGTGACCAGACTCTCGGTTTAGGTAGGTAGTTAATATCGCCCTAGTTCGTTATAGAATCTAAATCCACATATATGGCAACTTCGGTTTCTTCTCTAGCTCTGCCGTCTTCACGGACGCTCTCCTACGCCTTGACGTCGGTACCTTCCAGACCAGAAGCGCCTGTTGTCTTCCTCTCTAATTCCTTAGCCGCGCCATTTGCCATGTGGGACCATATAGTTCCGAAGCTTACTTCTGAGGGCTTTGGCGTGTTGCGTTATGACCATCCCGGCCACGGAGCTTCTTCCGTCCCGGCGGATCTATCCTCAACTACGTTTGAGACCATGGCTGACGACGTTCGAGAGCTCCTGAGCCACCTTTCTATTCCGCGGGTACACGCCTGGGTCGGCGTAAGCATGGGTGCAGCGACAGGGATAGTATTTGCCGCAAAATACCCTGGCATCATCGGGAAGTTGGTGATCTGCAATACTATTTCCTGCTCTCCTCTTACAGCCGGAGGCACCGATATATTTGACCCTATGACTAGAGGAGCTAGGGAAGCGGGCGCCATGGACGGGGTTGTCCAATCCATTCTTGAGCGCTGGTTCGGGCTCGCGTGGATGAGTGCTAACCCGGATGAGACGCGCCGTGTGCGACAGATAATGCTTACGACGAGCATCGACGGCTTTGAAACGTGCTACGCTGCTCTCCGTAGTGACACTTTTGATCTACTACCGTTAGCTGAGGGGGCAGGACAAGGAATAGACGAT
This sequence comes from Daldinia grandis, assembly GCA_022432525.1. Taxonomy (NCBI): domain Eukaryota; kingdom Fungi; phylum Ascomycota; class Sordariomycetes; order Xylariales; family Hypoxylaceae; genus Daldinia; species Daldinia grandis. The sequence goes on from JAJKLB010000001.1 coordinate 3,624,890, forward strand.
GCTCTATTCGTAGTAGGGGAAAACGATACAGATCTACCTGAGCATATGCTCAAGTTAAGGGACGGCGTACAGCGGGGACTAAGAGGGAAGGGTTCGCAGGCGTCCATTGGATTTGAAGTCATAAGAAATGCCGGGCACGTCTCTTACATCGACGGATACGACCAATTTGTTACTGTTATTATATCTTACCTAGCTACTAATTGGCCTGTAAAAATGGGTTTAATGGAACGAAAGGTGGTATAGGGGCATGCTGTTGCTTTTATTTGTGGTCTATTCCATATTACGGCCGTACGAACCGTGCACAGGAATACGTAGCATTACCATCAAGTAACTCTGGTCGAAATATCACTATCATATCAAGGCATAATATATCAACGATATTAAAAGTATTCGAATCAGCAATAGCTTCAATCCCAAGATACTCAAACACCGGGATGGTTCTTACCCAGGCTAGCTTCTCAACGACTGCTAGTTCATTACTCCAGTTTTAATAGGACCGCCAGCTTAGGTACCTATGTTACCTATCAACTCAAAATAGGTAGTACTTTGGTACTGTTAATATCGGTTTCGTTATTCCTAACAATGTTCACCTGCTAACATTATGGGAATATGGGAGGATATATATAGTCTTTCATCGTATAGTATGCTCTACTGGACACGCCAGGGCATAAAGCTGTGTCCCCTGTAAGCGTGTTCACCCGCCTAGGCCATCCAACTCGCCCCATTACTTTAGAGTGAATAAGGACTCAACTACTATACTAGAATACCGCATAGATTATTAGCACTTACGGTTAAAAGGGAGGACCATGGGTACCTGTTATGATGGACCATAATGAATACCTCCCACGCTTTTGTCAAGGCTTACTGCACACGTACAAAACAATCACAATAGTAAAAATGGTCTCAAAGTATAATTATATGATGAAATTAAATTTCGCCACATAGGTATTAGCTCTTTCTCATCCGTTGGTATCAATATTAATGTAATAGAAGGGATCCGGATCCTGGCCGCCTCGAGAATGCTAGCTACTCTTATTCTCGGTCCATAGTGCCGTGGATAGTATCCCGGAGAGCCCCATGACAGACTCACTATCGTCGATAGCAAGTCTAGATCAGTAAATTCTTCAAAACTTTTGTGCAATGTCGCCGGCCCAATATGCGCCCTATTCCGCTATGCAATATACGAATAAAATATGGCTTGGTCTGATAGTAAATCGGATTTCCACGTTTTTCAAGATTTCGCCTTCCATCGTGAAGAGGGCGTCAGTGACAGTTGTTATCCCGTTTGGTCTCGGTTATTAATCCAAATAGTAAAATCTCCAGTATCTCGCCAGACTCCATTTTCTGAATTGTTGGGTACCTATGCATGCCACTAGACCCCTCTTAAACGCCCGATACTCGATCAAGTTTATTTCTTGGAGAAGCAGCACATGATGCCGGTCTTGCCCAAAAACCATAAGAATCCGAGGAAGCGAATGATGGAGAGGACGGCCGTGGCATACAAGAGGAATCGGAAATATCCAGGAGTTCGGGTCTTTGCCGCTTCCTGTACGATCGTGTTAGCAGAGAAACCTATCATAAGAATTATGGATGGGCACTTACCCCTACACCCAAAGACTCGAATTCATCGCTCGTGACGAGGACGATGAGTAGCAAATTCGATAATATCCACGAGATAACTAGACCGGTCCTGAAGGATTTATACGAGTCTTCCGTGTCTTTCTTTTCCACGACCTCCTCCTCCTCGACTGGAGCAAGGGCTCTGTATACGGTCTTGGCGAATAAACTGTCAATATCCTCCTGCTCCCTCTCGACCTCTTCGATCACGGGGGCGTCTGTCTTATCGTCCTTGATGACGTGCACGGACGGGAGAGCTGCCGTCTGGTCGGAGCCTTTAGTACCCCAGGAAACGTCATGCCAGTTATTGAAAGCGTATACCATAACGATATTAATATAGGTAGACGCCAGAATAAGGTACTGGGGGAAAGAATGGAACATATGCCAAGGGTCCAAGTAGAGGATCGAAGCCAAGTAGTTAAGACCATAGATACTGATGATGGCGAGCAGGATAACGCCTGCAACGCCGCCGCCGCCGAACATGCTCTGGAAGAACGCTTCGGCGCTAGAGGTGTCTATCTGCTCGCCGAGGGGCTTCTGCAAGGCGCGGTATACCAAGTAGAAGGATAGAACGAGAATGTAGGCCTGTATTACGCCGAAGACGATATAAGAGGCGATGTAGGAGTGCCTCGAACCCTTGGGGCGATTTCCCAGAGCGAGTATGAACTGGATGAGGATAAAAACCAGGTAGAGGTATCGGAGCACTATATTAACGATCGGCGTGACGACGTCGCCGAACGGCCAGCCGTGGTATTTCGTCTCGGGGACGGGAGTGCCGACGAGATCCATGATGACTACAGTGGTGAGCCAGTAGGAGGCGAGAGAGAACCAGCTGAACAAGATTTGGGCGATGTTGTATAGGAATTGGATATGCAGGAAGAACATCCGGATGATGCTGTGCCCGGATCTGTAGAGTCGATTAAAGTGTATGAGAGAATACAACGACGCGGCGAAGGAACCGTTTAGCCAACGCCGGCGCTGGCTTAGAAATTCGGCGGGACCTATTTTACGTTAATGTTAGCAATTATTCTCAAGATCAGTTCTCGCCGAACAGAAAAAGTATATAAAACAGACGGAGAGAAAAAAAAAAAAAAAAAGAGAAGAAAAAGGTATCACTGACCTTCGGGCACATCAGTTTCACCCTTAGCAGCTTTTATGTAACTCAGATGCCACTTCTGCCCGGCCTTAGCAACCAGTTCAAAGCACAGAATTCTGTCCTCGGCAAGAAACATATTCTTCTTGAAAATGTTCATATTGTCTATACCCTTCTTACCCAAGATCTTAGACAGCGTGTGATCGCCGTGGAAATATTGCTCCAGGGGCCGGCCCATAATAGCCCGGAAACGATAGGCAGAAAAGGCGCCAGGTAAGACGGTGACATATCCAAACGCACTCTCGAGGGGTTTATCGAGCACGTTCGAGATTTTGTACTCGAAATTTTGGATAGCTACTATCGGATTTAGCAGTTTTTTACCTCGTCTACCCAGCATGGCGTGAATCTCGCCGCAGGCACCGCCGAGGTCTTTATCGTTGTAGAATCCCTCCCACAAGGCGAGCAAAGATTTTGGACTAGGCTTGGTTCCGGCGTCGATGAGGATCACGACCTCGGGATTTAAGATGCGACCGAAGGCGTTGAACAGCCAGCGGTGCGAGTTTATCTTCTTGCTGTTCTTTTGCTTCAAGCAGAATAGTAGCTGCACGGGAGGTATGTTGTTAGGGTCGTTGTCCTTGGGCAGGATGAGCTGCTGATCAGGGGTGATGGAGATTTGGCTTGTAAACTCGAATATGTGAGCGACCGTTTCTTTGCCGTCGATGTCCTTCTTGAGAACGCCGTCCTGGTAGACTCCCATCGTTCCTAGAACATCGAGCACGCTCTTGTCAACTTTCTCTATACCGTCAAAGATTAGGCAGACTACTATCTTCTGCCATGCCGGTCCGCTCTTCGTCCAAAAGGTCGACTTTTTGATCCTTACTATATCGCGGACGTTTTGCATCACACCATGCATCGTTCTAGCGAAGAGGATCTTGTCTTCGTTATAGTAAGTAATAGCTATGATGAGCTCGGTGTGCCGGTTGTACATGCGCGCGCGTAGGTCGTATCCGTTCATGATGGTGAAGTCGTCTGGGTCGCACGTGGCGGCCGTATACCTCATCGTTTTAAACTCCTCCGTATCTCGATACTGGGGCTCCGTGGCGTTGCGGATGGGAGTCGGGACCGGATATTCAGTGGTCAAGACGGAACCCTGAAGGCCTTGTGCCAACTTGATCTTGCGAGTATTGCGACGCCGAAGCCCCCCTCCGCTTAAGGTTTCGATAGGAGCCTGCTGTCGCTCTGCCCACGTTTCCTGCTCGTCATAAGTCGACGGAGGTCTACCGTAGCCGTAGCCGAAGCCGTAGCCGAATTCATTCTGCTCAAAATCGTCGGCAGCATGAGTCACGGTCGCTGCGGAAGGTAGGCGGTAGACTCCCCGGGCAGCAGTGTCGCTGCTATATACGGATGTGGGAGAGAGAGGACGGTTGAGTCTCTCCGTATCGTAACCACCGCGCAGCGAGTAGGTTCGATCGCCGTACGGTTCATTCTCGGGGTTGAGATTTTCCTTTGCGATTTAGTTTAGAAAAGCTCTTCGTTGTTAGGGTTACAGAATAGGGGTCTAACTTACAGTTGAGCCTGCGGGAATATCCCGCAGCTCGTACCCTCTAGAATAGGGTTGGTTATCTACTGGATCCATCTTAGATTCTCATTACAGTAGTTCGTCGAGTCGTTAAAAGGCCGATGTAAGTGGTCTCGTGAAGTTAACAGAATTAGGCTACGCAGCTAGACAAGTTGACTCTTATGGCAAATATCTACGGCAAAAGGCAAGAAACAAAATGGACGAACTAAGAAAACTACTTTGGAAGGGTCAAAGAGCAAAAGGGACGAGCGATAGGAGAAGAAAGCGTGAAAGCCCAAGTCGAAACGTGACAGATGGCACCATAAAGGTATTGTTAGAAGGGATCCTAAGTTGTAAGGTATCCCTGATCTGAGTATATGGCTCCATTTATACTAGCGAATCAAGATATCCGTCTGTAGGTAATATACGTAATATACATAATATACTTGATATACATGATATACATGATATATGTACATATGTTTGTCACTTCGGAGGACAGCCCAATCATGATTACATTATACGAGCAGTTGATGGTTGGAGGCTGAGTACATACCGGGTTTGGAATTATCGGCGGCCGGTCGATTGGTCCAAAGCTTTTAGTTAGTGGCTGTGACTTATACGAGATCCAAAGAGCGGGTCCATTTACATATGCGTCCGGCCGTCTTGGCACCCGAGAATCCCGAGGATCATGATCCGGGTACTAATAATAATCATGTCGTTCCACAGTTCCGGGAAATTCTCACGTTGTGTATTTTATTGAAACAATAATCGAATAATTGATAACTGACTATAACGGTTTTTGTAAATGTCTTGGAAGGTTAAGTAGGTACCTAGGTACCTTAGGTAGGTAATTAACGATAATTGCCGCTAAACTTCCTTATTGAGCCAAGATCCGCCAGCTGTAGGACCCAGAATTTTAAAGCGATATCCAAACAAGTATCCCCCTTGCCGCATCAGATATGTAAGTCTTTAACCACAACGGTACTAGGTCTAAAGCCTCGACGCTAGTAAGAAATAATTATCATCCATTACGGAATACATACATACATCCACCACCTTGAGACACCAGATCTAGTGTTTTAATTTTTATTGGTTTCGGTCGGCACCCAAGAACGCATCACCACCAAAACATTTCCAGCAATCACACCATCAAGCCTGACAATGTGCAATCTCATGACAGGTGCAGGCGACGCCAAAAGAAATTGAATATTACATGATGACCTACAAATCTATCCGAGACTGTGTCACGGATATTTACATGTCGTTTGTTCTTCGCCTGTTGGTGCCCCGGGGTCAACCATTTTCTCAGACACCTGCTAGCGATGCCAAGAGAACGCCTAGCGGAGGACACTGCGTAAGCTTTGTTTCCGCCGGTAGTTCTACTAGGACTACTACGTAGGACCACTAGGACCGACTACAATGGTGATGAGAAAGTGAGGAGCCCCAGAGTGTTTGCTAGCAGCCCAGGCGTGTAATGGATTAAGTTGCTCGGTACCTACCTATATAAGTAGGTACCTTACCTACTCCTGTAATAGAGGTAAAGGCAGATAGACGGAGTGTCGTTTTGGTCTAAAGCAGCGTAGCTTTGAATACTACAGTCAAGTTTCCATAGCCTCGAATTAATATAAATGAGAAGAGTTAATCTACCAGCACAGATTTGTTTCACTTAAGCCTTTCGAATTTTCACTACTATCCTACAAAATAAATACTCGAGACAAATCCAGCACATTTCGCCCTTCACCCTTTTCAACTAAATGGTATTCGCCTGTCTCCGCGTATACGGTAGCTATACATAGGTAGGTAGGTAGGTAGTCGATATTGGCCTTTAACTATCGGTCCATATATGCAGACGGTTAGCTCTGGTGGTTACTATAGGTCTCGATCAACATTATATCATGAACTACATTTCAACACTCGTCAAGCATTTGGAGAGGCCGTAGACGATATCGCGAATCTGTAAATAGGCGGTATTGTATTATCTATGCCGGAGCTAGGTATTAGTTCAGTGTTATAAAGTGTTAACAAGTCGGCCACGGAGGCCTCCTGCTCAAATAAATACATAAAGCTTAGGTCTCTTCGGCAGGTATTTCCGCCCCAGGTCTGTTGGTTTCGATACCAAAATAGAAGCAACGGTATGGTAGGGGGACAAACGGTACTGGAGTCGCTTTAGGGGACAACTCCTATTTAGCCAACACAATACGCGATTCCCCGAATATCTTGGCTGCATTGAACTATGCGTCGACCTTCCCATACTTGTTATCCCGGTAGCGGCGACCGAACCTTCAAGGCTATAAGCGCCCTACCTGACTCAGAATTGCATGCCTGTTTAAATGCTACCCACGCCATCTTGGAATTACCCAACTACCTACCTATTGGTGCTGTAGAGTAAGGAAGGTAGCGCACGAGGATTCTACTTGGGATCGCTACGCCCAACCTCAAAATGCGTCAATCGAATGATAGGTAGGCGGGCCGGGGATACTATGTGCCTGGGTTTTATGCGCCACTCTGAGGCCTGTTATAATAGGGCTGTGTTTTTTTATGCTTTAGGGGACTCCTTAGTCGCGCACCGAGCTATCTCGGCGGCATAGTCTAGACTTTTCTTGGCGATGGGCTCAGCCAACGACTAAACTCCGATACGAGACCGTCCCTCGTAGGTACCCAAGTGTTGAATATTCTGCTTAAGCGATCCCGATCCGCCGTCGAAAAGTTTGCGCTTCACGTATATTAGGATGCTTTTGCCGATCCTAATGCGAGACCAAACCTGAGCCTCGGGAACAATTCCTCGATAGACATGTCAGCTCAGCTTACAGAATTCGATCGTCGTGGTGACGTCAAGCTTCGAACCGGACAGGATCTCGATTCAGCAACCGTCGTCTTCACCGTCTGTTCCAGGTCTCTTGCGCGTGCATCGCCAGTCTTTGACCGTATGTTGTACGGAGATTTCTCAGAAGGGCGATCCAATCAGGCCAAGGATGCCGACGATTGGATCGTGAACCTCCCCGAAGACAAGCCTGCTGCGGTGGCCGTGCTTCTTTCCATTGTGCACGCGCGCTTCGATCAGATACCAAAGACGCTTTCCGTCGACGAGCTATATGATTTGACCGTGCTGACACACTATTACGATGCCACACGCACCCTAGGTCCCTGGTCGAATAAGTGGATGGCGGCGGTAGAAAAGTTAGAGAGAGAGTCGGCCGAGCTGATGCCTAAGATATTATGGATATCGTGGGAGTTGGGTTGGAAAAATACTTTCTCGGCTTCGGCTAGGAGGATGGTGCTCGAGTGCGAGGCGGCAATGTTTTCCACCGATACGGATCAAGTTCAATATCCACCTGATATCATCGGTAAGACTCTTCCCGGAGAAGGGCTAACCCCCAGAGTTAGACGGTTAGACTAATGATGGCATAGAACGTATCTCGGCGATTCGTGTCCAGACGCTTCGGGCTTTGCTGGGTATATTTGGGGAGATGATTGAAAATCTTGCTGTGGTCGACGAGAAGCCCAGGTGGTGCCGCCACGCCGTCTGGATGGGCCCTCACAGGTGCGAGTCGATGATACTCGGTTCTATAACCTTCTGCTTGATAAGGGCGGGTCTTTGGCCGCTCCCTGATGCGGATGAAGTGGAGGAGAGCGTAATGACCATTTACTCGAAGATGACCAACCTCATCATCCATGATATTGGTGCGGCCGACAATTCTCGGGTCGATCACCACAAGTGCAATCCAGGGCCGTTCCTGCTCGACCGGGTTCAAACGGTAATGGGTGAGATAGCAAATCCTGTAACTACATTCCACTCAGAATACATGGAGAAGCAGATACTGAAGTTGAATTGACAATTTATCAAGTCTGGGGGTACGATATGCTGTTGTTAGCAATTTCGTTTGCGGTTGATATGTTGATAAAACCTTGCAAAGTCGACCAGAACGATAAGAGCTATCTAAATCAAGTAAGTCTGGCCTGCCCGATTAAAAGAGGCATTATGGTTTATACACTACCTACCTTATATGAACTAGAGGTTCTACCGGTAGCTAGGTCTAGGTACCTTAGGTACCTGACTTAACATGTGAGCAGCCACAGCTCACTACGGCTAACCTTGAGATATAGTTGCGGGAAGCGTCACCGTCTTCTACACTGTACCTAGTCAAGCTGGAAGCTATTAGCTTAGGTTAATCTAGCATAGGCACACTTTCTAGGGAGTCAGATGGGACTCAGCAATGTCCAGTCTCGTATGTAAGTCGGCGTATTCGTCAAATTATCTAGGTATATACCTAAGTTTGGGGGGGAGTCTATTCGGGAACGGTGCAGCCAAATTCTTACCAAAGGCTATATAAAATAGACTAACCGATGGACAATATACAGGGAGCTGTTAATACATGCAAAACATCCCCAAGATCGGCTACGGGCTAGGGTCGTACGCCGTAATCTTCGTCAGATGCAAGGCCTGGGTGAGCACGATTGCTTAGATACTCGACCGGGCGGATCGAGTTCGGGCGTCCTTGGAGCAACTTCTGCTATATTGCTAACATCTCACGTGGACGCCTTCATCGTCGAGGATAAGTTCCTTATTACACGTCTTTGCAACCTCCGGGTTGTGTCTCCGACAAGCGGCTCGGATGTAGCGCAGTTGCACCATCTCTTGTCGCGGGTGCCAAAGCTTGCGTAAAGGGAAATGAACCGAGACGCCTAGTAAAATACCGACGCGATGGGAAGGCGAACTGTCGATCGCCCATTCCAGCGGCGTCGTTCCCCAGAAGGAGTTTATAGTAGATGTTAATGGGCAGTCATCCGGATCAAGATGCATGTGCATATCGGCTCCGGCCTTGAGTAAGAGGTGGATCGCACAGTCGTGGCCTTGCGCTAGACATAGGTGCAAAGGTGTTGTAGCGGCTATTGGTAGTACCACGTTAGGATTTGCTGATTTTAGTACTGAGTAGAATATCTCACCATTACCGAACGTAGCCAGGCTCGCGCAGCAGGCATTTGCCAGATCGGCGGTGCGCTCCGCTCAGGTCACTTGATACTTAGTGTAGGTGCAAACCATCTCAACAGCATCTTTCTTACAGCGTACGATTGCGAGGTCCAAGGCCCCAGTGGCTCCAATGTTCCGATTGCCGACGATGGCTCCGTGATCTAAAAGCAAGAGAATCACAAGGAGATAATCTCCTATAATAGCCTTATCCCAAGGAAAGTCGATGCCAGAGGATTTATTCGGATCGGCTCCGCTCTTTAGAGGCGATTAGACAACCTCGAAATTGCCGATCCCGCAGGCTTCTACTAGAAGGGTCTCGTAGTTAGCCGGCAGTCGGAGCTCAATCATAAACTGGGCGCATTCCGTGTGTCCCCGCTTGATGTAGTTGGGAATGCGCTTTGGGTCCCTTAGCGGGCCGTACGATTACGGAAATCTAGAGAGCTAACCCAAAGCCATGGTATCTCCAAACTTTGTTGCATTATCAATAATCGAGCCAACCTCTACTGAAGTAGGCTTTCTGAGTTCGGCCCCCATAACAAATCGGCAAAAGCATTGTTTTGTTGACACAATGCTTCTTCGAGGAGCTCGAAGCTGTCTTTATCATCCAGCATACCAGGCCTCGCATGTTCGATAAGCAGTTTCACTATTCGCGCTTTGGGATAGTATCTCAAGGTTATCCTCAGGGCCCGGCTGATATCGTCAAAACTTTGCGGCTTATGGGCTAGTAGCGTTGTTATAATACGTAGCCTCTCCTCCTTAGACTTATAAACATATACTTAGGTAATTAAGTCTACAAACTATCGTCAAGGGACTATTACCCCTATCATCTACCGCCTCGATATCATCTACCGCGTTGATATCGGCGCCCGCGGCGAGCAAAGTTTTGACAGCCTTGTTGAGGCCATATTTGGAAGCCAGGATGAGCGGAGTCATGATCCTATCCCTAGAACGGGGTGAGGATTCTAGGTAGCGAGCCTCTATGTTAGCACCTGCTTTGATAAGTGCTCGAATGGTATCAGTTCTGAACTGTTCCTGGTCAGACCCTCACCCGTAGGTAGTACAGGGACACCGAAATGGACCCAATCCGAGTGATTTCTCAAATTTACAACATCAGAACAGCAGTGTCGAAGCGTCATTGTTAGATTCAGGTTCTTTGGCGCAAGATTTCGCCAAGTCGACGTCCAAATTGATGAGTCGAAGGGTATCGTAAAACCAACCCCTGAGGTAGGCATGGTTAATAAGGCTGTATGATCCTAGGTTGACGTTCGGCGAAGCCCCAGCTAATCCCAGGAAATAGATTGAGTGTCAGCTGTTAGCGAAATACGCATACGCCATAGGCGTGTGGCCCCTGTAGTCTTGGACGTTGATATCTGTCTGATGCCCTCCGTCCAGGAGGCATCGGATTATAGGAAGATTGTTGGAAAAACAGGCCGTATGGAGGAGAGCAGTGATACAATCATCGTCAGGGGAGACCCCAGTCGAGGCCCCATGAGATATTATAAGTCTCGCTGTCGATTCGTACCCGTGGCATATTGCGGCGTGGAGGGGCATCCAGTAAGGTTTAACGTAGTACTTTGTTTTGTCTATCAGTGCCTTGTTTGGGTGGAGGTGGAGGCATTTGCAACATCCGTTAGAAACGACGTGGATATCGGCCTTGTATTGGAGCAAGAGGTCAACGATATCGTCTCTTCCCATGCTCACAGCAACGTGGAGAGGTGTCCAATTGTATCCGGGTATGTTGGTCGATGGAATTGAATTGTCCTATTGTTTATGATAATATGTCAACCGGCAGCTACATCCATACATAGGGGCCAATAGACCGGCAAGTGCTACATGTAAGCTGTGACATTGTACAGCCCTACGGCGTTCAGCTGCTGCAGGAACGAAGGGAGAGTGGGGCACCTAGTCAGGTACCGCAGCTAGGAAATGTAGGGCTAGAGCTACAGTAAACTCAAAAGGTATCTGTCGTACCTTCCCACAGCACTTAAGGTATGGTTAACTGGCGTGTTAAAATAAAATATAAAAATCGCGCGTTTACCTATATATCACGAAACTAAAAGGTCATAAAGGAAGATTATAATGTTCTAGGGAACTTAAAATATCAAAAGCTTTACAACAAGTTGCAAGGCCTTTAAATAAGTAAACAAAAATGAGGCTTAGCTTATAGGTAAGTAAGTTAAGTAAGTGTTTGGCAAAGTTAAACAACATGACTATAAACCGTGGCAATACACTTTTAAACCTTGAACAGTTAGTATTATAATAGCAATATTTGATTGATTAAAAATAAACTATATGATTTTATACTTTTAATTTAATTATATTGGGTAAACCTACGGCTGGTTATCTGTTTAAGCTCAACTTGTATATCTTTTTATTTTGGCATAATACTTTATCAGGTTAATCATATAAGGTTGAGATGACAACATTATGAGTCTTAGGTCCGGCTACTGTGGCAAGATACACGTAAGGTTAGGTAAATATTTAGATGCTGTTTACCAGGTAATCTACGTCGTTAATGTATAAGAAAGTTGCAAGGCACTTGCTGGGCATCAAGGACAAGTATAAGCAGTAAAGATAGTCACGTAGCCCTTAAGAATCAGCAACGCACTTTCATGACATAAGACCAGTTCCATAAATATGGATATTATTCAGAGATGAGCTCCTTTACAAGTTTACAACTGCTAGACCATGTATATAAGCTTAGAATACATCTGATGCATGTAGTTGATAAAGGCTCTAATATTAAACAAGGATGTAAGGGTATATTTCACAGCCTTTTATAGATACCTTTCTCCTCCACTTGCCCAACTTCAACTTAATCAATGCGGCTAATGCTGAAGACACAAGGAGATTCTAAAGTGTTAAACTGTACCTGTTAACAAATCAAAAGATGATCCTTTATGATAATAGTAATCCCAACTTAAAAATAACTGCATCTTTCCTACCACAAATCTAGACGTACTAGTTTGCTAAATCCTCAGATTATGGACGTCTAACAGCTATGAGTACAACGCTGGAATAAAGATGATGGGTATTGGCACATGCAGCCTTGAAATATAGGCCAAGCTTTATAAGTACCTACGTACCTACGTACCTATTTGTAAACACCAAACCATCGTATACATAAGTTTGTAGGAGCTATTAAAGTGCACGTTGGACTTTCCTCTTTGCCTACCTAAGGTACCTAGGTAACTACCTAACCTAAGGTTTTAATAGAACGGGGTTTGTATCCACTTATATGTAGGTATTCAAAGCTCGTTTATCTTGCCTTGTGCACGGACGAGATCGTTGTCCCTTCTACAAGGGTAGATCTAATCCAGCCGTCTTTCTCTTCTATCTACCTAACTAAGACATGCCTGCCTGAGATTACTGATTATTTGCGGGTAATATTTTAAGCTTGCGTCTAGATACAATCTCAAGGCATCCTGCGTTGTCCCCAACTTTTTATTCCAGGCTCGATGTCGCGGAAGCAAACGAAAAAACACTCCAAGATGGCCACCGACCTTGCCCAAGATATCTCCCAGAAGACTTCCGGGTTGATACAATCTAGCAACCACCGAGATCTGCTCGATATTGTTGACTCTCTTAGGTCTCACGGCGTCAGTCACTATGTAGATCTACCTCAGATCATCGTGTGCGGTAGTCAATCATCCGGGAAAAGCTCTACTCTGGAATCGCTTTCCGGAATCGCCTTCCCGACCGCAGAAGGCCTGTGCACCCGCTTCGCTACGGAATTGATTCTCCGCCGCGGCGATAATCCGGAGATCAAGGTACACATCCAGCCCAGCACCAACAGAAACAAAGAGGAGAGAGCTCGCTTGTTGTCTTTCACCGGGAAGACTAAGGACCAAAATGACTTCCCGAGAATTATCGAAGCCGCCAAGGATGCCATGGGCCTACTTGGCGAAGGGTCCAAGATCTTCAGTACGGACATCCTACGGATAGAGAGCACGTCCCCGACTGCGCCCAACTTGACGCTGGTTGACTTGCCAGGCCTATTCGGCGCTTCGGACAAGAACCAGTCAGACGATGACGCTGCTTTGGTTCAAGACCTTGTGGTGTCATATATGCGGCAGCGCCGTAGTATCATACTCGCCGTCATCGCAGCCGATAACCCGTTTGCTAATCAGCCGGTGACCAAATTCGCTCGGGAGATCGACCCGCCTGGCTTAAGGACGCTGGGTCTCATCACGAAGCCCGACAAGATTGACAGCGACTCCGATAGTGAGCGGTATTATGTGGATCTGGCGCAGAATATGAACGTGAAGCTACATCTCGGCTGGCATGTTCTACGCAACAGGAGCCATGCCACTGCCAACGACACGATCGAAGAGAGAGACAAGAGAGAGAAGGAGTTCTTCGCCAGCTCTGTTTGGAAAATCTTTGACGAGTCGGACCTTGGCGTGGCATCTCTGAGGTCTCGGTTGCGCGACATCCTGTGGAAGCAGATCCAGACCGAGCTTCCAGGCGTCAAGACCGAGGTACAGGGCGGAATCAAGGACTGCAAGAATAAACTAGCGCTGCTTGGAAAAGCCCGCAGCACGATGAGAGAGAAGCATACCTATCTCCAGCGGATCAGCAGTCTCCTATCCAAATTGATTCAGGCAGCTATCGACGGGGTATATGCCGACCAGTTTTTCGAGTCTTTCCCCGGTCAACAGGACGCTTTCGAGAGACGTTTACGGGCGTATGTGCAGAAGATGCTTGGTGAATATGCTGAGAAGATGTGCGCCGACGGTCATGCCCTAGAAATCGTCGAAGACGATCTGCAGCCGACTAGATATTCGTCGAGAAGATATATGATGAGATTGGATTACCTCGAAGTGGTAAAGGAGCTTATGATAGAATGCCGGGGCCGGGAGCTTCCAGGCACGTTTAATCCCCTCGTCGTCAGTGATCTATTCAGCAGGCAGTGCAAGCCTTGGGAGTTAATCACGCAGAATCTTGTCGAGCAAATTCACGAGGCCGCAGCCAGCACGTTCAATAGAATTATCACAGAAATCTGCGATAACAACACCAAGACCCGTCTCATGAAGCATCATATTCAACCGGCGCTGCATCGTCTTCGGGGTGATCTGAAGGACAAGGTTGATGAATTGCTGGAACCTCACCTATCGATTCATCCCATCACCTATAACGACTACCTGACAGAAACGGTGCAAGACATCCAGACCGAGCGTCACGATCGGAAGTTTGATAACCTATCGAAGGAAGTCTGCAAGCTTACAACGGAGACTGCACCAGAAATAGCCAATAATATAGCTTTGCGCTGCCTCCTCCTCCACCTGCAACAGGGGACGCGGCCTAATGTTAGAGAGTACTCCGCCTCGCTCGCGGCTGATGTTGCTGCGGCGTATTACCAGGTATACCTGCCATATTTTATTTTTTAAGAGCCCTCAACATTTCAGGCTCGGTGTTAATAGTCTATAGGTCGCGTTGAAAAAGTTCATTGACGATGTTAGCGTCAATGCCATCGAGACTTGCCTAATCCAATGCCTACCAAACGTGTAAGTATACTACTAAACCACCTAGATACGAATAAAGTACTAATTGTCAATCTTTTAGGTTCTCTCCGGACGTCGTGTGGGATCTCTCCCCCGACGACGTCGAGAAGCTAGGATCTGAGGATGACGGAACTGTCAAGGAGCGCGCCGAGCTTGAGAGGAAGCTAGATGTCCTCGAGACTGGTCTGAAGGACTTGGATGCGTTCACGGCGCGATCCAGTACCCACGGGGTAGCATGAGGATAGTTCTGGAGCTGAGAGATTCCTGATGAAGAGGCGAGACTGGTATCTCTAGTAGGCTTTGGTGTTTATCTATGCATTTAGGTAGTCCGTAGCCTACCTATTTAGGTGATCGTTGCAGAACTAGGAGCAAGGTGGTTTGTGCCTGTTTCCGCCTCTCATGAACTGCCTCTTAGTCGGAGAGCTAAGACAGTTAACGCCATAAGTGGGATTGCCTATCAAATATCCTACATATTCTCCGTACTCTGGGTGAAGACAAGAATATTGCATTGCGACCCTCTTCCTTCTTAGGGTCTCAGCCTCCTAGTGATTGAAGCAAGTCCTAAAACCTAACGATTTGATAGTATGGAACTGGAACTGGAACTGGAACTGGAAGACCGTTCCATTGCGCACTGTAGCTAGGTAGATGTAGGTAAAGGCTTCAGAATTCTTAGCGCATTCTAATCACCGTCAAGTCTTGCACTGAGTACTTGACAAAACGCTATTATTAAGGCGCACGTATTTCCTATACCCAGGACTCGACAGATGCCTAGCGAGCACGCCGTCTATCATGTCTTTCTTATACGAAAATTGCTACATCGATGACTTCTACTCAGTACGAAGGGGCAGTCGCTTTATATGGATCTAGCCGACGATTTGCAGATCTAAAGGCCGGTCTCTGGTCCGTTCCTGCAGAAGTATGCGAGACATGGGTATTCTATGCACTCGAGAGCATGGCAAAACATGGATAGAGCGTCTGTTCCTTGCACGGACGCTTCTAGTACCGGGCCAGCGTGGCCGCTACCTCGGAGCCATCGTCTTTGGAGAGGCGTTCGCGTCGAGCTACGCTGGAGACTAAGTCTTTAGTCTAAGCTGTCTTGGTGGAAGAACCGACCGCCTGGATCTGCCATGTATATAATTGCCCGAGGAAGATGGACCCGAGGTCTGCTTTACCATCCTTCCCCGCAAGTTATAATATCTGGCTTCGACTTTCGATCCTATTGGGACCGGCGGATGCTTGATCCGGTCGCGCCATAGCTGTCATGCTAACGATGGTCCATTCTACTTACTAGGGGCCAACCGAAGTTGTCATACGATTGTGGAAGCTTGCGGCTCGACTATAAATTTTTAATCTTAAGGTAGTGTAGTGCGAAGGAGAAGAGACCCCGAAGTATCGCTATGATGCGAAGTTATCTGTAAACGGTAACTTGAAGGTGCTGTAAGGACTCGGCTTCTGGATCGAAGATAAACAGTCGTATTAGGGGTATCTTACCCCAATGACGTTGCCGAATATGTCTCCGTTGATGCGTGCCGAAGCCTTCATTAAGCAAAGATGAGGCGCAGGGAAGATATTTTGATTGGACGATCAAAATGGCGCCATAACAATTGCGTCCATGGCGCGGGTAGAAAAAGTGCTCGTGCGTGAGAGAGCAGACAAGGGAGGAAACAGAGATAAATCCAGCATCTTTTTACAAGGAGGAGTGATGAGTTGATGATGGACTAAGTTGATAAATAAGTATCCATAAACTGACAAGAGTAGTCGATGAATAGTAGATATCTCATACACAGCTTCCGACGATAGGTTCGAACTCATGCTACCGCAGGGTCGCATATCTGCATGTCATCCCGTTCCTCTGCTGGAATACTACCCAAAGTTGAGCCAAGTTAGGTATGAAAGGAGCACTATTGGAACAATATCGAGGGGTCGCACTCTCATATGATTATCTCATATGATTATACGGGAACCGTAGTTGTTCGGGCCGGGAAAGAGATGAAATGAAGATGGATGTGTTACGTTTGATATAACTATCGACAAACGAACATGTGAAATTACATCGGGCAGAAAGATCACCATCTTGTCGCTACGTATAAGTTAAGTCAACATCGATGAGGCATATTCTCGTTTCATCTTGGGCTGGGCTGCTTGATCAAACTACCCAGGTCCTTAACGCGGGCAGAGAGAGGGAAGACAGGGAAGATTTGCCTGGCCAAACCCCTAACGGAGCTATCAACCTTGCTTGTTATGTATGTATGTGCGAGGCGTCCGAAGGACGGGAAACAAATCAGAAGATTAGCTAGACCGGGTCCCCCTTGATAAGTTTATATGGGTTGGCCCCTGACATCCCTGGTCTTCCCCGTCCCCAGTTCGGCGGTTCCTGCTGATCCTGATGAATCCCTGATGAATCCCGGTGAGAAGCTCCACTGCTGGATCGATCTCCTGAGGATATGAAAGTTTAAACACTGTGATATAGGTAGGCTTCCATCTTAAGAGTACATACAATCTTAAGCATACGTGCCCGGAGTCTTGAAGTCTGCATTCTGCTATGAGGTCCCTAACTTAATAGACCGGTAGATTATCATACGACGTCTGTTAACCGGAAGTTCTTATATCGAAGCCGTCGATAAGAGGGAAAATAGACGACCGGGCCGCTATCACATTCCTTCGTTCTAGATCCCTAGCTACGGTTTTTGCTTACTGCCTATCCGAGCTATCGGTCTGCGTACTATACTACAACACTATAACTACTACATCTTGTCAAGTATCATGTCAAGCTATCACCATACGAACCGTACTTAGATGCGACATACATGCGACGTACATGCGCATACATTCCTAGGTAGCAATGCATCATGCATCTAAGGTTATTCTGCCTTTTTTCTTTTTTCTTTTTTTCTTTTTTTCTTCTTTGCTTGTGTCGAATTCCCCAACTCTTTTATTCCTTCTGTTTGGCTTCAAGTTGGTGTTTGAAGACAAGCATCAGCAACGTATGTAGCAGCATCGCTCATCTTATTCTCTTATTCAGGCAAATTCCCCCCCTGAACTTTTTATTATTTATTTAATTTTTTCTTCCCTTCCACCAGTCCCCCACAACCGCCTTTTTTCTTTTTTTCTCCACCCTCTTTGGCTGGAAGCTGCCCCGATTGCCCTGTCGAAATAAGGTACCATTGAGACACTACAGGGAATAGCGAGCTTATGAGGTAGCTATCTTAGCTGTCTTGGCTAGAGTACCGACCTAGGTTAGGTACCTAATGTATGTAAAGTAGACCTGCCCGAAATCGAATAAATGGCCCCTCCCCCTTTATAATACCTTAGCCCTTAGCCCTTAGCCAACCTTTAGCCAACCTTTAGCCCACCTTAGCCAGTACCTTAGCTTTCACAGTTACGGGTACCTACCCCTCCTGTCTTTCCCAGTCCCTTCCCCCCCGTTCGTGCTGCTGATCCGGTCGATCTGATTGCTTAATCTGGTTGACTTGCCCGGCTACACTTACACCCAAACTTGCTAACTAGCCAACCACGTACTTCCAACCTAAGACAGAAAGAAAAAAAATTAAAATAAAAAAAATAAGAACGTACAAGGAGAAAAAACACAGGGCGTTCGTCACGCGTAAAAAGACTAAGACGAGTGGAGGGACACCAGCAGAGACACAGCAGAAGAAGATAAGAAACAAAACCAAAAAAAGCAATTGGGCATACATACATACATAACCTCATACATACGTAACGTGTACATCCATTACACGACCTATAAGCAGTATGGGTCTCTTCTCGAGGAAACCTAAGGCGCCCAAGCCAGTCAACGCTTCCGCTTCCAACGGGGCAAACGACACGGCCAGCTTGAACTCGCAAAGCTCCAACTTCAAAGGTTCATCAGCCAGCAACTCCAGAGTACAATCGCAATCCTACAGCAATCATCGCGCATCAGCCGGCAGCGTACCTCCGACTCCTATGACCCCGATGACTCCCATGCCGCCGCATCTCATGCCTAGAATCAACCTGCCTAAGCCTCCGGACCCAGTCCTCGATGCCGCCGGTTACCTGAGAAGTCTGGGCTCCGTTCGCGAGCGGTCCAAGATCGTGACCGACAAGGCCCTGCGCAACAGCCTGAACCATTTCGACGTGGACATGGCCAAGTTTCCCGACGTCGCCAGCTTTGTGTGCGGCATCATCAAGGTCAGACTTTTCTACGCCTAGTGTGACGAATCTGCTGACTAGGAAGAACAGCGAGACTACGACGCCCCGTTTTCATCGATCCCACCCCATGGTCGGTATCAGCACTTCTGCGCCGGCGGGCGGGATCGGATCGCCAACCTGCTAGCCACTTTCCCCGAAAATGTCGATAGCACCGAGAAGTGTCGCCGCCTGATCGATCTGTTCCTCGTCAGCGTGCTGCTCGATGCCGGCGCCGGTACTGCTTGGAGCTTTAAGAGTGCCGAGAACGGCCGCATCTACAGAAGATCCGAGGGTCTAGCCATTGCGAGCTTGGAGATGTTCAAGGCTGTACGTATGCGCTCGTGCGCCACGAATCCGCACCCGGGGTGTGTTAGTTAGTTTTCATGTAGATTTTGCTAACGTCGTATCTCGAATAGGGGTTGTTCTCGGGAAATGCAAACAACAAGTTCCAGGTAGATAAGGAGGGCCTTCGAACGTTGACCGTCGAGCAGTTAGCCAAGGGCATGCAATCACGCCCGGGCAACGAGATTGCTGGTTTGGAGGGTAGAGCGCAGCTCCTGATACGACTTAGCGATGCGCTATCCGAGAAGACGGATTTCTTCGGTGCTGACGGACGGCCGGGTAACATGGTCGGTATGTGATCATCTCGTATCCTGCCCATTCCCTCTTTTGGCTCCTTTTTCCTTTCCTCTCTTTCTTTGCTGGCATCACCTAACTCGTTATGAATGCGTAGACTACCTCCTCGCGCATCCAACAACACAGGCTTCTTCGTCGCCTATCGTAGTCCTTCCGGTACTTTGGAACGTTCTCATGTCCGGGCTCGCTCCTATCTGGCCTCCTTCGCGGACAGCTATCGACGGCGTTTCTCTTGGTGACGCTTGGCCGTGCTCCTCGATGCCGCAGCACACACCACCGCCAAGCTCCCCGGGCTTTTCTCCGTTCCCTAATTC
The DNA here is from genome assembly GCA_022432525.1 of Daldinia grandis. Classification (NCBI taxonomy): domain Eukaryota; kingdom Fungi; phylum Ascomycota; class Sordariomycetes; order Xylariales; family Hypoxylaceae; genus Daldinia; species Daldinia grandis. The sequence goes on from JAJKLB010000001.1 coordinate 3,644,754, forward strand.
TCAGTCAAGCTCGGGCGCCGCTCCCTGGGAATCTATACTGCCTTTCCACAAGTTGACGCAGTGGCTCACATACTCTCTAATGCAGCCCATGCAGAGCATGCTTAGAATCCAGTTCGCCGGCACGGAGCTACTGACGGGGTTGCCCGAGTACAGAAACGGAGGATTGTTCATCGACCTCGGCGTATTGACGCTTAAGAACGATGACCTCGAACGCGGTCTGCAGAACTATAGCGACTACTGCCGGCGGACAGGCTCGAAGGGTATCGAGGTAGCGCCCATGTTCGAGCCGAGCGACGACGTGATTGTCGAGTGGCGAGGTGTTACGGTGGGCTTCCTCGATCTCCTCTTAGCCGAAGTCAACAAGACCCTCAAGAAGGATCTCAACGGTGGCGAGCTGACGCTAGCACAACTGCTCGAGGCGGGAAGCTGGAAGGTAAGCTATGCTCCAGTCCATATGGGCTTTGATGATGCCTATATCATATAATTATTGGATGAGAGAGCTAATGCGATATATAGGGTGGTCGTGAGATCGCAGAGGTCAGCCGACCTAACACGAAAGAGCCGCCTATCCTCATCGATTCGGATGGAACTGTATTTTAACCAGGGATTTCAATCCCGTGTCTCGTTTACTCTTCTGTTGTTCGATTCGATCACCTTGTCATAGAGTTCATCACGACACAAAGCGAAAGTCGCTAGTTTTAGTAGATTGAGGATCATACCCCCCCTTTGTTAGCATTGGAAGCAAGAGAGCGCCCATTCTGAGAGTCGGTGCAAAATATACTGCCTTAGGTATCCTGGGCTATTTGGGCCGTCTTGAGTAACGGAAGTAGGCGGCTAAGGGAAGAAACATATTATATTCGTTCTACGGATACGAATGGTACGGCAACGGCAACGGCAACAGCAACAGCAACAGCAACAGCAACACAACTTTGTTGGTGCGATTATTGGTGTAATTCTCCACGCGGTTTGGTTTTTTTGTTTTTTTTTGTCGTCGCGGCACGATCACAAAAAGTTGGTCGACCTTTTTCGATTAGGATAGGATAGGATAGTATTGCTGGAGAAACCTAATTAATCACCTGTACAAAATATAAGATCATTCCCGAGGCCTAGAAATAAACATTATTGAAGCCCGTATGAGGTTTTATAAGTAGTGTCCGTCGTGTTCGTCAATGGGATACTACTGATAGACGGCTGGTAATTGTACCTACTTACCTGGTACCTATCTATATAATTCGACTCCCCCTTACAGTATCGACTTGAACTAGGTAGGTTAGTTATTTGGAGTTTGGTATTGCACATGGATGTACCTATATATATACAATGCAATTACAGCTGCGGGTATTCCTCACCCTACACGTGTAGTATGTATCCCAGTATCTTTCCAGTAGCGGATGTCGCTATCTGGTTCAAGATGGACGCTTCGTCTATGCTATGATACAACCCCTGCCGCCGCATCGCGTTCGTCAGTTGGTGACCGTGCTCTCATAACCCTCCCTTCCCGGCTTGTCTCCGGCGTAGATCCTCCATCCTCCGGTACGCCTTTTCCTTTTCTTCCGCGGCCCTGCGCTCTTCGTACGCCTGGGCCTTCTTCCACTCTTCCTTCTGCTTGTCGACGCCCAACAGGCCTTTGGCCGATTCGGTGATTCCCTTGGTAGCCCCATTTATATTGTCGCTTGCGGATCTCTGACTAGGAAGCGTCGGTGCTTGCCACGTCGGCGTAGTCACAGCGGGGGTCTGGATTAGTCCTCCACCCTGGCTCGGAAGAGGAGGGAGGCCGGCTAGACGGCGGATGGTTGGGTTGAGAGTCGCCGACGACTGCACGATAGACCCGGCGGTGATCATTAGGAAGAACCACTGGACGCCTGCCGGGAGCCAAGCCGTGCCGAAGAATACGACGGGAGGCAGACCGTACATCATGATCTTGGTGATATTTTCGGTTGCCGGATCCTTTGCCAAGGTGGCGGCCCTTGTTTGCTAGCGATCTGTTAGCTAGTAGTCCCAGAAAAGGGGATTTTCAATAGGTTTACCTTGAACATAACAGCCGTGAGGGCTATAGAAGTTATGGGTAGAATGTAGTAGGGATCGTGAACGGTCAGATCGGTGAACCAGGCCAAGCCTCCAGTCTCAAGACTGGGTACGGGTAGGGCGGCCATGCCTCGGAGCAGTCGAAACATGCCAAAACTAAATGGGACAGTCAAAAATGTAGTGAACATGCGAATTGTGCTAGCACCCGTCTCTTTTTTCAGCCTCATCATCTTTTCCGAAGCTCGCATCTGAGCAACGCGATCGCGAGTTTTCCACGCTGCCTCATTAAATTCTTGCTTGGCTTTGGCATAGACCGGATTTCTTTCGAGTTCTTGTATTAGCGCGCCGTGCTTGCTGGCTGTCAAGGTAGGCCAGAACATGACGATACGCCATATGGCAGCCATCGCGGCGATCGTAGCCCACCAGGGCATACCTGTGTATATGTACAGATGTTCGAGGACCCATTCGCAACATGTAGTCGTACCCCACCCGAAATCCAATCCGAGATTCTTGAGGTATCCTATCTGTTCGGGGATATCAAGGACGGAAGTCAGTTCTAGATCGCTGAAGGCGCTCTGGGTATAATCTGTCGGAGCGGAAGTCGAAGTTGTACTTGCGAACGCTTCCTCGGGGGGGGGCTCGTAATCCTCGACAGGTGCCGGGGGCTCTGAGTGTAGAGGCTCTGGAGTAGGGGCGGGCTGTGTTTCTATAGGAGACTGCTTCTTAGAAGAGAAGGGCCATAGCGAAAGATTTCGCGAAGCTCCGGAGCGCTGAGCGAATACGCCGGATGCAGTAGCTGCGACAATTGTCCGGGAGTCGAATAATGATGTTGGCGCACACCAAATATCCCGAACCCTACTCAACGGCGTAGGCCGAGGCTGTATCTGGGAGAAGCATCGTATAGGAACTTGTGAAGGTCGAATCGGCTGTAAAGCGACGAAGAATGATGTGTTAGTAATTAAATTAATTCATGGGATAAGAAATCAAATATAAATATGAGCTATTCAATATTATATCATACCTTTGTCCGAGCAGTCCAGGTATTCCGCAGCGCTGAGGCTGGAATTGATTTCGGAAGTCCTCTGCTCGGCAGCATGACGATAATTGCGAGCGCTGTAGAAGCTGAGGTCGACTACTTACGATATAAATTCCATTGGAATTTTTTTAACTCTAGTTATTTATTATACATACAGGTAAGTTCGATACTGGGGCTCGCTGGGGTTGCTTTCTTATCGATAGTCTATCTCGCGCTATCGACTTTTTCCCGCCGACTCCAACTCCGATTTGATTACGCATCTCAGTTTCTTTCACCAGTCAACGTGATATGTATACCTAGGTACATATGCTGTGGTTTCTTAGTATTTATCTCTGCATAGGTACCTACGTAGGTATGTAGTGTTTATGAAAGATGCGATCTTTATAATCAGATCGCCTAGTAGAGGTAGTTAGGTATTCATTTCCCCAGTTAATACCAATTCTATGCTTGAATATTGGCACTAACACACCTAACCTTGATACACTAGATTCTAGATTGTTATCCTATTTAGAGCTTTGTGCAATTATAGTTTCTTGCGAAAAAGGAGTTTATACATCGGTAATATCTTAAGATGATACTTTTCGTCTTTCCCTTTTGCTATTTACTCATCCCTTCTACTATTTCATATCTGTATCAGAGACAATACACAAGCCCACGCGGCAATATTCCATCATTTTAGCTCTACCCGTGTATAAATAGTAGGCCGTACCATCCGTCATTCGAGGCTAGTCAGGTCTTGTAGATCGGGTCGCGGTTTAGGTCGGTTGCGGATCTCGATACCTGGGCCGATAGGATGTGCTCTCCGCCGGGTGAGAGGGAAGACCTATATAACACAGTTAATCCTTGTCTAACTAGACAGTCGCATATGGCTTGCTATTATGCGGCATCACTTACTCTTGTGCCTCCCCATCCCAACCTAAAGGCAGCCTCATGCGCAAATAGCTCGCCAAACCCCAGCATCATGCCGTTGACGAATGGTAATAGTAGGTTAATAGCCACGCCTCGGAGCATAGACCAGACGGTGGGAGGTTTATAGAGGACCATGGGCGGAGAGGAAGACGAAGGTGGCGAGGGTAGTAGTTCTTCGCCGGCTGAGTATTGCTCGCTGTCGGAGTGCATCGTGACGCCTGACCCTGAGAGGGGGTGCGGTTCTTCCGAGGACATGGCTAAAATGTTGGAGAGGAGATGATGTCGGTATAATAAATCCACCTTAACTTCTAGGTCTCATGTCGTTGGTTGTTGTATCTATTAGCAAGACCTGACGGATATGCCTTAGCCGCCTAGGTAGGTTAGGAACTTCAAAGTTGAAATGGTTGGAGGGGACTCGGCATTGAGAGACCCGGCGTTAACGTTAATGTTACGTTAATAGATTTAAACCTATCAGCGTAAAGAACTAGCACAGGTTCTGCCTAGATAGGCTAGTTACGTCACAGTAGGGATCCACCTACGTCGGTCTGATTGGAAAGATGACACAGCTGGTAGGTACCGAGCCAGGGCAGCTGTTCGTCATTTCACATTTCATTAATGGAGGGGCTTTAGCTAATCAGACGTAGCAACAGCAGTGAGTAACGAATGCACGCACACCCCGCTGCTACTGTGGAGAGCTTGACGTCGTCGCTGAAGCTGCCTAAGAATTTAAACAATTACACTAACCTAGAGGACGTATGTACCTACCTTCTAGCAACAAACGTCACATTAAAGATTCCATTCCTTATTCTTCACCCGCTAACCTAACCTAGATTATTCCTCAAGGCTACAGAAGCTGAGGCTCTTATCATCTACAACCAATTTTCTACAGCCTATTCGACCATCCCCACCTTCTCTTCATCTGAGCACAATGTCGAGCAGCGTAGATCACGATGCTCTTACGAGCGAGCTCATGGCCATGGCCGGGATTTCTACCGAACAGGTATATGATCCGATTCTAAGCATCTAACAGCTGGCTGGTTTTATCCTTCGTCGCCTCGCATCAGCTAACACGTCACCTTTTCGTCTAGGCCACCCAATACCTTTCTGCCAGCAATTGGGATCTCGCCGCCGCAGCCCAAGCGTACTTCGCCGACGAGGAAGAAGATGATGCAGGTGCTCCTCTTAATACTTCTGCCTCTGTAGACTATAGCAATTATACTGGCCCGCGCACTCTCGACGGACGTCCTGCCCCGGAGTCTATTCCTACCACGTCCACCTCCTCCAAGCGAGCACCCAAGAAGAAAGGACTTGCCACATTAAGCTCACTCGGTGGCGGCCACGGACACGACCATGGTGATGACGACGACGACGATGAAGACGAAGACTCGCATAGGGACACGTACGCTGGAGGCGAGAAGAGCGGACTTGCTATTCAAGACCCGAGCCAACGCACGGACGGTAGACAACTTGTCAACGATCTTCTCGCAGAGGCTGCTCAAGGGTAATTTAGTTTGTTCCCTGATTCATTTAGCAATAGGCTAACCCCTGACCTTTCTTCGTCTTTTTTTAGTAGTTCGCAGCGTCCCGATGCTTCTTCCCATGCGGGCCCCTCCAGCGCGACTTCTTTCAGCGGCGCCGGACAAACTCTTGGTGGCGAAGGCGCTCCTAGCCGCACGATTCCCGACCCTCTCGGGGCTGCCGGCTCCGCTAGTCGCCCGCGTCCTACGGGCAAGGTTCAAGAGCGAACATTACATCTATGGCGTGATGGTTTTAGCGTCGATGACGGAGAGTTACGCCGCTTTAACGATCCCGAGAACACGGAGGCTTTGCGCATGATACAGCAAGGCCGCGCCCCCATCCACTTGATGAACGTTAGGCTTGACGAGCCTCTCGATGTCAAGCTTCAGCAGCACGATGAGAACTACCGACAACTCCCTAAGGTGTACAAGCCATTCGGCGGCGAGGGTCGACGCCTAGGAAGCCCAGTTCCGGGAGAATCTGCCGCAGCCGCCACCACTGCGGCCGCTACTGTGACTCTACCCACCTTGTCGACTTCGAGCACGCCAGCAGCAGCACACTCGACGGGGCCGGGCACGGCTGTAGACGATTCCCAACCCACGATCATGATCCGAATCCAGATGCCTGACGGTACGCGATTGCCGGCTCGATTTAACACGTCGCATACGGTCAACGACGTATACGACTTCATCTCCCAATCCTCTCCAGAGCTACGAGCTGGCGGATGGGTGTTAGCTACGACGTTCCCCAACAAAGACCACACGGACAAGTCATTAGTACTAGGCGATATGGACGAGTTCAAGAAGGGCGGCACTGCCATGGTGAAGAAGAACAAATGAGCACAAAAGCAACGCTAGGGCTGGATGAGCTATGTGTTTGTTAAACGATAGAGCTATAGTTGCTAAACGGGTTGTCCTACTGCCTTTCAAGGGGATATGATTCAGCTACGCATAGATATTAGGAGAATATTGTCTCTGCGATAATTCAAGGAATGATTTGGTCGCGAGGCACAAGTCAATGTTTATGAAAATCAATTAACTATCCTTATTTTATTGTCTTCTCTTCGTCGGTGTGTAGGTCGTAGACTCTGGGATGAAGACAAGCTATCAAACACCTCTAACTTGATATCCTACACATCGTAAACTCAAGTAGGTACCTAACAAGTTCCCAACATGTCACCCAGGGCCGATTTCTCAGCCGAAGTAATAGTCAAGTCCCAATGGCTCTTGACGGCGACATAAGCCCTCGCATAAGTGCAATAAAAGCTCTTTAGAGGCGGCTTCCAAGTGTCGGGGGATTTGTCGCCCTTAGACGAGTTAACGTTGTCCGTTACGGCCCAGAGCTGCGGTCGGTCAACATCGTTGGCGAATTGCTCGCGCTTGGAAGTTGTCCACTTGTTCGCGCCGGACTACGTAGGTAGGTAGGTAGGGTTAGTTGTTAAACGGTAGGTAGGTAAACTAAGCGCTGTGGAATAACAGGAGGTAAACATATAAAATACGCACAACCCAGGCATTCTTCAAAGGCACCATATGATCGATATCTACGTCGGTTGGGGACGTCCACTTCCCACCGTCGTAGGGACTGGTCCACGTGCCGCTCGTAGGGTAACAGTCAGAGCCGACCTGGACGCTGGCGCCGTCGCGCTTAAGCACGTACTCGCGCGTATTGCAGGTTCCCGTGATGGTGTCCCACGTCGGGAACAGGTCCCGCTTGTATCCCCCGTCGTCGACTGCCGCCTTGACGGTTAAGCTTGCGAGCTGCGATTTAGCTGACGAGGCAGATGGGACGCCAGGCTAGGTATTACGTCAGTCGGGTTTGAACGAGCTGTTGCTGGTGTTGATGGGATACGGAAGGGTTAGTACGAACGGGAGTGGGCATGGGCATGGGAACGGGTTCGGCAACCGGAGTTGGCGCCGGCGCGGCCAGCACGGCGCTCGCGGATAGGAGGCCGCCGAGGGTAAGTGAGAACTTCATGGCGAAGATATTGAAGTTGGACGGTTTGGGTACGTTCCGAGTCAGGCGGCACTACGAGGCGGATAGACACAAAATATAGTGGGCTACTTAGTAACACCTAACTACCTCAGACTAAACTGTCTAAGCTATCCGAGGTCTTACATAGACGATAGTGCTTAAAGTCTGTGGCCAGTTTATATACCCAGACATCCGTCGATCTCTGCTGCTTGCATTGATATCTCGTGTTATATACCTACCCAAGGTACCTATACATGGCCAACCGCAATGGCCAACCGCAATGGCCAACTTCCCGAAGCGACTACATTCGGACCAATTGGCGTAGACAACCAGGCAGGTCTCAAGGAACCGGATGCTCATAGGAGAATGATAGCACGGGGAGCGGCAAGCAGCAGCGGGGCGTACTGCACCGAGAGCACATCAGAGACATTCCAATCATTGCGTTACATAGTGCGAAGCTGAGTCTGACCTGCCGTATTGAACAAGTCGAGGGTGGTATTAAAGTTGTGCTGAGATCTGGACGGGGCGACGATCTTCAGCAGCTAGGGTCTTACATAGGAAAGGCGGGAAGCATGTGAGTTTATCTTCGCTTTAAGGTAGAACGGGCTTTACGAGCTCAAGACAGACTCGGTAATAGTAAACCCCTTGGTAACGATAAACAGGGTAGACTTCGATGAATAAGGCTACCATGTCTTTAAATTCCCAAGTATCTAATTCGAAATCGGCCTACGTCCGTGTGTATCAGCTACCCTTTCATCAAAATCGTGCATTGGCATACCACGTAATTGACGTTTTAATTGGTTGGCTTGCTGAGACGACTAACCTTCCTAATTCGGGACGTCTGCCGATCGTCAGGGACCAGACCGCCGCGCCTAAACTACTACCTCTCCCGGAGCCGGCCTCGAGGCCAATAAAAGTATCGCAACTGATAAACGTGTCTTGACCATATGAGATGCGACTATCACAGCTCTCACTAAGAAAAACGTCGCTCATAATAGCTCATACTAAGGGTGGCGCCATATTGAGGAACCATGCCCTAGATTTGGTAAATGTCCCGCGGCCGAAGAATGCAGCGGGGTCCTAACGTTAGACATATCGGCAATTTTATATCAGTGGAATATTATAGACTAAGATTCCCTGTCGTTGAGGCCGCTTGTGTCCAGACGACTCTCCGGTTCATTGTATGCGATCAGGCGGGAGTTTTCGACTTGGAGTTTGAAGTGCTAGTTATAGTGGAAACTGATCAGTTTCCGCTATTTATAATAATTATATCGAAATGTATAGCGGAGTCGTGAAGAGCAAATACAAAGGGTACTCGAAGGCGAATAAATCAAAAGATACGCATGGCTATGCCCGTCTGGTTCGGACTACTAATTAAAGGTCTGGCCTGGAGTCACAGGTCCGTCTAGGAACTTGAAGCTTTCTCTGGCGATCTGACAATTCAGCTTGGCCGAATTGAACCTCGCCTCTCCGGGTGGGAGAATAACCATGAGATAGGTATTGGTGGTGAATTTGCAAGCGAACATGGAGAATCTAGATCCCGCTTTGTGCTCCTACAGTTACTTCGTTAGCGATTCGCCTGTATCATATTGCTTCAAGCCGACACCGAACTACTCAGCCAGAAGCGTACAGTTAGGGATGTAGCTACTTACCATCAAAGTAAACTGCTCCGCATTGCGTGGAGTACCGGTAAAGCGACTGATGCTTTGTTTGAAATGCTTGAGGATATTCGATATACGCTCCTGTCGATCTCCCGTAGGATTGTTCTGGCCTTCTTCCGACGTCCAGTTTGAGACGACAAGAAAACTCGTTCTTTCGAACAACAGAAGCTCCTCGGCTTCGATTAACACTCCCAGGGAGCCTAGTTGCGACTCGATGACGGACAGATTTGGCACGAGGTCGTGAATTATGCTTGCCCACGCCTTATATAACGACTGGTCCCATATGGAGGTCGCGAAGGGGATGAGATCTAGCTCTCCCGTGTAGCCTGCCCCTTGGATGAACTCGGCAGTCTTCTGTCTTACTAACCGCACTCGGTCGACGAAAACAGCCTCTCGAGCATGCGGGGTGATCAAATCCATCTTGTGAATTAGTACGTAAACCTTTGCAGTAGGAGAATACTGAGTTAGGGCAGAGATGATGGATACGTATGTGGCCATGTCTCGGTCTACGTCTCGGGATTCTATATCGAAAACGTATATAAGCACCCCGACATTAGAGAAGACGTGCACGCGCTGTTGCGATAGATAGTTTTCCATAAAAGCTTCTTGGCCACCGCAGTCCCACAGGTTCAAGGTCAAGTTGCCTAAGAATTTGACGTGAGAGAGGTCGACATCGATCGTCGCACCGCTGATATGACACACAGGTTAATTAATTATCTATAATTAAATGGAAAGGAAAGCAGAGTTGCAACTTACAGACGCCGAGTATCCCTAGCGATATAGTTGCTAAATATAATACTCCTCATACTCGACTTTCCGGAACCGCTCTTTCCCATAAGAAGCACCTTTTTCTTCTTGGGTTTCTTCAGTTCGTTGCGGATGTCAGTAGACATTCCTAAGCTAGGGACAGACGCCTCGAGGTCTGTCATATTGTGTCCGATAAGAGTTATTTATGCGTTCAGCTCTTATCCCGTAATATCAAGCAAGGTATCATGAAGGGCCGCAATGGTCTCGACGCGACGTTGAAGTTTAGTTCAAGTCGGATCACGCATATCTATTTTTAGGAATAGAGGAAATGACAGCCCGTAAGGAGACTTGTTTCAATTATGGTAAGTAACCGCTATCACTTCATATCCTCGTGTTGTAGCTCATTTAAAGGTGATGGATGTCGATGGTGGGGTTTTGCTTAGTAGAAGCTTTGGGTAAGGATCTCCTCGACCGGGTAGCTGCATAGTTAAATCAAGATTTGCATAAACTGACGTCACGTGCACCGATGGTTGCACAGATAGCATCGTTTATGCAATTAAATAAAGTACCACCTTGGATGTTTTGAATATTGCGTGAGTTTCAACATTTAAACCTTCCACTAGTCATTCCCCTACTATTGGTAGCATGAACCATGAACAACAATTTATCAATATGAGCGAATCAATACGCGCGGCAACTTCTAGTAGTCTTTATTCTCTTATTCTACCATTCTATCGTCCACTTACATTCCACTCGCCGTTTGCTGCACCAATTCGTAATCGATGAACATAGGAAGGTAGGTACCTACCTAGTCAGTCAGTCATTCCATATTTCGACATAATCTTGTACCGTATTCGATAACCTCCCAGTCCTCAGTCCCCGGAGTTGCGACGGCGTAGAAGACACCGTGAGGATCCCACTTCTTGCGAATTTCTAGCAATTTCGGATATTCCGAGCCCCAGAAATGATCTTGCCAATCAGGTTGATACGGGTCTCCCTGTGAAGGTTATTAGTATCATCATCATAGCCTTATATTTCACATCTATCGGCGGCATACGTACTTCGTTAACATAAGCACACCCATTTGGACCGGCTTTTCTCATTGCGGCATCCTGGATGTTAGTTAGAACGCCCTGCAAGTCTTCTTTCTGAGCCCATGTTGCACCGTCCGGGACTGCTAGCCCGACGATGGCAAAATCTGTAGACTTTCTAAATCGCGGGTTGGTTGCGCTATTTGATACTGGCACATTCAGACCAGCATCCCAGAGGTGACCAATAATAAATCCCTGATTCTTCAAGTCATCCCGTGGCGACGTGACCGTCTTGAACGCCTCGATAATTCCGTCGCTGTTTTCTTCGACATCCTGGTGAGTGAACATCCACCCACCAGTAAGAGCCGTAGTACCGGCCGTCTCATCTTCGAACAAGTCACTATACAGGTCGAATAATGTATCAAAATCCTTGGTGGCTGTGTCGTGGGGAATCCCTTTAGCTTTGAATTCGTCAAACACGGGCTGGAGGATGGCTTCCACTTCCGCTGAAGTCTTCCCGACTCCAACTATAGGTTGCACATGCAAGCGCAATGGCATAAGTTCGAAGTAGGCGTAAAGACCAGCCGCCACAATTTCGTTCGAGTACTTATGAAACGATCTGACTCCCTCCCAGAATAAGTCTGTGTCATTTGTAAGCGTCGAGTTGATATTGATGAAGACACCCGTTGCCTTCTGTTCTGGGAATGTTTTCAAGGTCGCCGAAAGTACAACAGCGAAGGCAGAAGGTCCGCCTCCCTTTAAGGCCCAGAAGAGATCGGGGTTCTCTCCAGAATTCGCAGTCAGATACTCGCCGTCCGCTGTCAACACGTCGAAAGACAATGCAGTGTCAGCAACCAGTCCATATAGTGGCGTCAGGGGTCCATGGCCGCCGCCTTGGACAAGTCCACCAGCAACGCCGACAGTCTACCAGCCCGTTAACTTCCATTTTTCGTCCTACACGCACTATCTACTCACTGGACATTCTCCTGTTAAAACCGTCACGGGTGGATTCTGGGCGTGAGCCTGAGTGAGTAGCGCTCGACCCTGGACTCCGGCTCCTATTGTTACGGCACCTCCCTTGTAATCACCAGAACCGCTGTACTCGGTAGTGAATTCGATGTCTTGGAAGCTATGCGTATTGATGACCAATGCTCCCCAGCCAGTGCTACGTCCGATAAAGTCGTGGCCCGTGTTTCGAATGATTAGGCGCAAGTTATTTTCCCTAGCGAAATCCACGCCTGCCTTGATATGATCTTTAGACTGAGCCCTTATCACGTACACTCCATAGTAGCCGAGGGTGCAAGGCGCGGCAGGATCATTAGTAGGACGACAGGTATCATTTGTGAAATATGTCCATAATTCTGCTGCTGGTTTCTCGACGCTGTGTCGCCATGTCAGTATATATTAGGTAGGTACCTAGTCTTAGACTTGATTAGAAAACCTACGTCCATGATTCGTCTGTCCACTTATCTGTTTCCTCCACGCAAGCGGCAGCATCATAGGTCGGGATCGTACCAAGGGGGCCATCAAATGTCTTGGCCGGTTTAAGTCAGCATGCTTCCTACCTAAACATCTTCAGGCTTACTATTGCGATTACTTACGTTATGACAAGATGCACCCGGCGGTATGTTCACCAGGAGATTTCCATCCACCGTTGAATTCAGTTCGACCCAGGAACCATCGCTCGGCCAGCAATCATCACCTATATAGCACTTACAGCCGTACTTGGTATTGTTCCATGTCCTCTCAACAAGTGGCGGCGGTGATGACAGAACGTTACCGAACAGTCCCGAGAAGTTCACTGTCAAGAGTAAGAACCAAGTCATCATGCGGCTTAGGGGGTGGTGAGATTTGGAACGAAAGAACACCCCTTTCGGGGGGTTATTCGGATTCCATTGTCCATTTAAAGATGCAGCATCCTAGCAGCCAGTTGCCACTACTCCCATTATACCCCAGATTTGGGGTATTATCAACATGGCCTAGAAGGGAATCTGCAAGATCCGGCCGCATCCCCCAGTCCGTCATCACCCTGTTTAAGCGGTGATGCATCCGAGTTATATCTTCCAATCAGAAGCAGTCCAGTTATTTATCCTCTACCAGAACACCGGTATGTGGCTTCAAGCACATGTTTAAGTAGAGAGTGTACCATATAATGCATGTATTCCCGGGATCTAGATGGGTTAGTTAGCCCGCTGCCCGGATATTCTCACCTTGGCGAAGATCTGGGGAAGTTTTAGACTAATGCTAGATCAAAGTGCAACCAAACCCCTCACGGAACTAGTAGATCGTCAGTCTACTTGCTATATTGAACCACGCTATAGAGTAGGTTTTAAGAGTCCGGCTTTACCTTTGAAGGCAAGAAATGCCATTTTCTATCAGGCTTGGTATCTCAGATCTCGCCGCAACGGCTATAGTGATTGCCTATGTACCATAGATGCGAATCTCGAAGCTCTATAATCTCCAGGGCCCAATTCTTTAGATAGGAAGATTTTATTTGCTCCTAACTTATACGATTCGTACTATACGTAAAGTATTCTGGACGGTCGAAAGAATCCCCATTTGCTGCGGGGTCCGCGGCATCCATTCCTCATACGAAATTACGAGGTAGCATTTTCCCAATAGAATTGACAGCCAGATACATAGGTAATCATGTAGCTAAAAGGCTATTAGACACGTAGGACTAAAGCTTGGTAATAACTCGCTGTTGTTTCTTGTCTCATAGTAAGCCTTGTTTAAACCTGGTGTTAGGAAACAAATATCCATTATCAATAAGTCTCACATTGTAAGAGTCGTATAGCTGCGCCTTGATATCGTACCGAATACGAAAGGTTTGTGGCTAGTTGCTATAAACGACAGTATAGGCTAGTAGGGCGTGTGTCTCAGGATCCGCATTGTGCAAGCGTACCTTGTTGAACCGGACTCGGTCTGTGCCGATAGCATATGCATTGTTATATGTACATAAGAGCGAGTCGCCGGTGAGTCATATTCAGGGTCATACGCCTGTCGAGTTCAATCGCAGTATACTGATAAGTCTATAAGACCTCAGTTTACCAATAGTTGTCAAGAGTCAATCTTATGCGATAGCTTTGAGATATTATTCACATTAGCGGTTGAACGATCTGGTAATAATAAGTCAAGCCTACCTAAGTACCTACCTAACCTAGGTATCTAAGTGAGCATTGCTAACTATCGCAAAGTCTTCTCTCACACTCGCAAAATACCCTTTCCTTCTGTCACCTTTACCATTGCGGTGACGCAGTAATAGAGACGAAGTATCCTACCTCACTTCCAAAAACTAAAATGTCGTACAAAATACGGGCGGCAACTCCTTCGGACATCCCACCTCTCATAGACGTCTATTTCGATGCATTCGGTGACCACCCTGTTACTCGACGAGTCTTCAACTCGAACCCAGACCATGTGCGAAAGTTTTGGTTAGACCCGCTGGCGTCTGGCCTGCAAAAACCAACCGAGCATTTCTTGATTTTGACTGACCCGAACTCTGCGACACCGGAAAGGATAATCGCATTTGGAATATGGCGGGAGTTTTTCACGACGGCATCTCCCCCTTCGCCACCGGCAACCATTAGCTGGCCAGAAGACGCTGACCTGGCCTGTGTCGAAGAATTCTTCGGGACCGTAGGGAAAATGCATAAGCAGATCATGGGAAGCCGTCCGCATTGGTATCTGGATATTCTGGGTGTGCGAGAGGATTCCAGGGGGAAAGGTGCGGGTAAGCAGCTGCTACGATGGGGCATAGCTAGGGCCGACGACGCAGGGCTCGAGTCTTTTCTTGCCGCCAGTCCAGCTGGGGCTCCCCTTTATGCGAAGCATGGGTTTGACTTAATAGAGACGGTCCCTCTCGACAATGGAAATCGTCTTGAAAGCTTTATGATGAGGCCCGCGAAGAAGGTATAGGTTGAGCCTCAGCCGTCGGCAGGCTGATGGTGGTTAAAGGTTGGTGATATTAAAATTCTCTAGCTATCATGGACATTTGAGTGCCAGCTCGATCCGTCAATCATCTTAGTTTAGTTTAGACTTATATCAAGGCTGTATGCTAATATCGGGACTGGGTTGAATTATAGAAATTATTATTATTGACAATTACGACCAGCAATACACATAAAGGCATGCCAATGCTATGCTGAATATGTTAAATGCTGAAACCAATACTTACTCGAAAGCTACATTATTTCCCCAACCAGACGCCATATAAAAAACGTACCTAACCAGGGTACTTACCATCTCCGTAGTTCAACTACCTAACTGATGATTTGCTGCTCGCTGGAATCGTCACAACAATAAGACGACCCGAGTTGATCCTTCATAATCGTATGGAGGTTCTCAAACACCATACCTGGGAGTTCATCGAAGCTGCTTACCCACCCCATATCGACTAACGGGCTCCCCTCCATCTTGAGCTGGGTATAGACCCTCTCAGCAAGATCGATCTCTTCTTCATGCTCCAAGCCATGGGTAAACCTAGAAACCATCGAGATGATTAAGAGGCGGCACGCTATATTATCGGCATCATATCCTCTCACATTTTGCCGAGGGTCTGTCGTCCCCGCGAGCTGTTCAACATCCTTCGGAAGCTGATCTAACACTTGACCTTCACGATGCGGTGCTATCCCACATACCGAACACCTTCCGGATCGAGTTGTCTTTATAGTTGGCCTTCGTAACGCCAGGAACTTGCGTAACACGGTCTTGTGTCTCGTAAGTTTGGTAGTAGTGCATGGGCACGGCGGCGTATAGGCATCCATTGTTTGAATTGGCTTAAACCAACACGTAATTTCCGGAAGGCAGATGCGAACAGCACGGTTGTTGAATACGGGGCGGCGTAACCAGTATATCTTCCAGTAAAGAACTTTAAGGTCAAGTGACTGCTTGATGGAGAAAGACGGGACGATCAAACCTTGGTTCTTCTTGTGCCTCTAAAATACCTCCGAGATATCGTATGGAGGGCTTATTTCCTATTGAATCTACCCCCTGGTCTTGGATAATGCCTTTGTCAATCGTCGGTTTGCTTACCTACAACAAAGGCGCTGCGCTAACTCTTACCGTCTGTTTATCATCGAACCTCTTTAATACCTTGCGTAGTTAAGACTTTGAACTGCATTACTTGATTTTGTACGACATTGATATAAGGTCTTATTATGCGCTGGCAGTTATCATTGAGAAGATGTGTCTAGGTCTTACTACCTAGAACAATATCATTATTGACAACGTTGTTACGAGGGATCGAAGTTTGCTCAGGTACCAAAAATAGATATCCTGGTCAACAAGGCACAGCTACCAGGGTACGTGCTCATGAAGTAAGATTTATTTATCCCGATAGAAGCAAACAACCAGCCGAATCTACAAAAGGAAGTATCCCTGGGTGACATGAAACTAGAGAACAATTGTACCGTGGTGGTGTATACACTGGATGTAGCCGTTAATACAAGAGTAACTCTGCAGTCATAACTTCCAAGTGATAAATAGGGGCTATATATATTACCGACGCCACTTAGGATTCGCACATCAAATTTACTCTACTGATACTATACCTCTCTTGCTTGTATATCATACTACTCGCTCTTAATACAGGCCGTACTGTAATCCTTCAAATATTAAGCGGGTATTGTATCTAGCTGCAAAGAGCCTTGAACAGGATAGAGTCGATTTAGGGGTAGTTGAAACAGACGTTGTTAGCTGTATACTTTGGTGACTAGGTACCTATCAACGACAGAAGGGTATGTACTAACCTAGAGGGTAATGGGACACTCGTAGCATGCGATAAACTAACCCCTGACTAGGGCTGAGAACGTCGTATCTGGATTTGAATATTTACAATTACAATTTCTCGCTCTAAATATATGACATGACTCATGGACTACCCTATGATCAGCTTAAGGATATGGGCTAGGCTCAAGCGGGAACACAAAGAACTAATTCGAGCAGGTTCATCATGTCAAATATAATTAGGATCAAATGAATACTGGCTGCCAACGTAAACTGGGATCTATTCAGTTTCTACGGCAATGCAATGACGCTATGTATGTGCGGGTAGTATTTTGGACACAATCCCCAGCCATTTGCCCTACAGGGAAGAAAGTACAGACAGAGACCGAATACTCTGAAGATCAAATGCCGTTAGTCCGTAAAAGGAAATCTCGTGGAAATCACAAAGTCAGAATCGTCTTAGTAGTATGTATAACCCGCCGAATGGAAACAAAATCCGCAGAAGAGACAGCAGAAGCAGGACCGCGACGCTTGATGAAGAAGCGTCTTGATCATCTGCTACGTGGGTATAAAAGCCGCATCTCCAGCAAGATACCTGACAGCAAGAAAATTGTTGTAGGTCAAGTTAGACCAAGCTCGTTAACCCCGGGGGGAAAGCGGTGAACCGTCCCGTCCGGCAATGCCAAGATCCGAATCCTATGCCAGTTAGCCGAATTTAGACCTTGGCTCTTCGTCTCGTCCCTCGGTGTTTTCTCATCGCCTATTTTGAATCCACCAAGTTTTTTATGTGCAACATTTCTTTTTGTCTTCCCCGTATAACGCCATACGTTTTCATACTATATTTTCATATCATTTACCCGATCTTTACCTCATCTAAAGGTGCCTGCGGTATGTGAGGCGCCCCGAGCAGACTTTCCCGCTGCTCTCGCTTTCTCCTACCTAACCTATCGCACCATTCCTCGGCGCTGACGATGGTTCCATCCAGAACCCCTGATACTTGGGACATCATGTCGAGTCCCTCCTTGGCGAGAACTAGCACTCGTTGGGCGCTTTCTCGCGTCTCTTTCTCTTGCGCTTCTCGTCCCGCCTCTCCGTCCACCTCGGGACGACGACCCTCTTGTTGGCCATTACCAGCCATGCTTGCAATTCGGAACCTTTGAGGTAGACTTGTTAGGTGTCGTCGAACAAGCTCTCGCGCATTCTCCGGTAGCGCACCGCCAGCGTACTTGCTGACTGTATTGATAACATCTTGAAGGGTCTTGAGCACCTCCAGCCTGAAGCCTACAATCTTCGCCGCGACCTGGTCCCAGTCGACGGATTCGCCAGTAGATGTACCATTCATGGAATGGTCGCCATCCGATTGTCTTTCGGCCCTTTCGAACTTCTCCATAGTAGACTTCAGAGAGTTGATGACATCTCCTATGCGCACATTAGCCCAGCGAAGCCAGCTTAGGCAGTACTTGAGGCTGCGTAAGCTCTCCTCGCTCATGGCGATGCTCAGTCCGGATGTGGACATAATAAGGCGGGATTGCCATGCTGCGCTGTTTGGGCGCGATTCAGACGGCGCAAAGTGCTCGGCATATGGTGGAGATCGAAGGTCATCGTACGCCGGCAGGGTGTCTACGGTGCTTGCGACTGAGAGCCGACGATCGCGCGAGATGTCGAAGGATGCCCTCGATGTTTGCGTGCCGGACACGGGCTCCGGGGTAGGTTCCTTGAAGGTACCGGACCCGTCGACTCTTCGGCGCTTGTTAGAACCGAAGTCTGCGGCTTCGAGATCGGAACCTTGCGACTTGTGCCTCCTCCCACCGCTTAAGAACCATCGAACACCACCTTCTACGCCGGTTACGCGACCGACTGACCCAACGGTATTAGCGATAGGAATCACATAGCCCTCGACATACTCGGCGCTCGACTTGAACCTCGGTGAGTAATTCTTAGAGTTAACGTAGGCGGAAGCGGCACCCTCGATAGTTGTAGCAAGTAAGGGATGCGATGTAGTCAGTAGCGATATGAGCGGCTCCGGATGGATACCGTTCGTTCGAGAGCGTGGCGAACCAGGCATCGGGATGTGATGATTCGGCGGGGAAGACACGAAATCTGCGAACGTTGCCTAGTGGTTAACATTGTGCAATCAAATGTGCAGGTGGCGCATGCGATAACCAACTATCACATATATCAGAAGTGACTACTAATAACTTACCTGCTCTTAAATCGCCTAGGGCTTCAGCTGCCATGCGTACATCTGGATCGTCTAAGCTAACGCTACTGGCTCTTCCTTCTTGGAAGCGATCTGGCGACGGGGCGCTCACACCACTGCTACTGCTTGCGTCTACGTCCATCCGCATAGGCGAGTCGGCATTATGTGCGTGGCTTGGGTTATAATATGCCGTCAGGGGGTTTAAACTCGGCCAATGAGTGAGAGGTGGCGGCGCCGGAGGGGAGTATGCCGGCTCTGAGGGTTGGGGTGGAGTGTACAAAGGGGCAGATGAAGCCGCTAGGGTTGATAGAGATGGGAGATGATTGTTGCCACCTGGTTCCTTTTCGTCGCTGTTGGGTGGACTTATCGACTTGATGGGAGCGAGTTCAGTCTTGGGGGGATCGGGGAATCTTAAGCCAACAGGGTCGTGGGATTGCGCGTAAGATGGTGGAGGATATAGTGGAAGTTTGTACGTCCGATCGAATTGACTAAATAATCCGACTGTTGGGTCTAGCGGCGGCGATGCGTGTTGAGGTACTGAGTGTTGAAGTCCATATTTTTGATCGTGATGCGGCGGCGGGGGAAGAGACATGTGATTTTGCTGTTCCATCGTTTCGTTTCTTTTGGAACACGATCGAAAGCGCCTCTCTCGAGGAACCTCTAACTGGCGATAGGTCGCGGGGAAAGGAAATATTTGGCGATCATTTGCGCATTGGCGACAGATGTGATTAGGAGAGGCTTGGTATCATGTATATTGGGTGCGCATCGATATCGAAAGTTGATATAATAATACTATACAGACAAGACGAGCGATTTCGTTGAGAGGGTTGGGTAAAGAGATGCTGGAAATTCGGTTGACGTAGTTATCGAATCAAATTACTTGATTATTCATTTGTACGAGGAAAACGATAAAATAAATACACGACCGACGAAGAAGAAGAAAAGCTGTAGTTTGTATAATAGACAGGTAATAGTGAAGAGTGAAAGTGAAAGTAAGTACAGTGAATAAAGGCCAGGCTTGATCAGATTTCGGTGTGAAAGATGATGAAAAGGGTCCGAAGTAGGTAGCGATGTCAGAGGCAGGCCTGGTCAAGAGAGAGAGACATGGACCATGGAGCATGGACTGCCAGAAAAGCGTTATGGGGTCCCCGGGCCATCCAATATGCAGGTGCTCGTGGTGGACCGTAGTGGACCGCGGTGAACCTGGATTGCGAAGAGACAAAAAGGTGGGAATGGGGAGTGGGAGTAAGAGTGAGAGTGGGAATTGGCGGGAAAAGGTTCAAAGTATCGTTACCAGCTACGGTACCTACCTCTATGTATGTACCTATGTATGTAGTGTAAGTAGGTAGGTAGGTAGGTACCTATTCATCAAATAAAACGGGAAAGTCTAGGCTGCTGAACAAATGCAAACTTCCTATCAGAAATTCTGCAACTGCTCAAGCGAGGCCCTTCCAGTGGTATTTTCGACTGGTCAGGCGGCCATCGACCACTGCTACCTCGTCCCGCAGGGGAAGAGGCAAAGCACGCGGTAACTGGCAGGGTCCAAGTGGAGCATTGTTAAGAAATATCGCCTTCTAACTGGCCAAACTTAGATCGGTCTTAGTTGTGATTGGTCCGATGGTGCAATGGATCCACACTAAGCTTCCCCAAAGATAGCACCGGAAGTATCTGTACAGTATTACGCACCGTCTAGACCCGATCGGCTTGTGAAAGCCTTACCTTACGATACTATGTATACCACACGAGCCAGTTACCCAATCGAGGTTCAAGTTGTTCCGCTATATACAACCTTTTTCTTACGCCGGTCTTCCGTTTAGAACTACTCATCGGCGGAATACGAAAATTGACAAGTGATTATTATTATTATTATGTATGTGTACTATGTCCGTAGGTAAACCCGGGCTACGTTGACATGTGCCGGTATGGTTTTGTCGATTTATCGATTCATCGACGCCGTTGCGACGCGACAACTTGAAGAGATCCAATAATAACTTAATGAATCAAACGAATTTCGCAACACAATCATATGCTATAATATTGAAACCGGAAAAGCAATAAATCGTCGGAGCTGGCAGACGGTTACCGATGAGGAACGACTCGAGAAGATACAAGCACGTGTCAACCAGCCTAAGTTGTATGGTTTAATTGTGTCCAACTGATCACATGCAACTAATATCCTCTTGGCCACTAGGAGTAGAGGCTGGTCCGTCACTGTTGGCACTGTGAAAGGGAAAAAGAGAGACAAAGCATATGATAATTGCTCGCTCCCCCTTGGGGTCTAAGACACGACGCCCTGTGGAAGACCGGCACCGAACGAGCAAATGATATCTCATCTGAGATCCTTTCAACCTCTTTTTCTATCTAGCCACTTACATAGGCAAGGCAAGGTATTCTTCCCTAACATGTGTTTTCATAAGATTCATCCGACATATTCTTCCCGCCCACTCCAAGTGGCCGTGGTCATAGTCCTAGCCCGTAGCCGTAGTTTATAGCCGTTAGCAAGGGATACCTACGCTTGTTACGTAGTCACGACCCGTTCCACTTGGGGCTGCCGTAGATCCCAACGTCACTCAAGCACCCTCGGTCCCAGCTGCAGACCGCGTGAGCGAACTGACGATGATAGTTGCCGACTAAGTGGGATTAAGTTGGGTTCAACTCAAATTCCAACGCTTATACATTAGGTATGTAGAGCTGAAATTTTAGACGGTATAGCGTATGGGCTAGAACAACCGCAAACATGATAATATCGTAGTGAAATTGACTAAATGACAAATCCTAGCCGAATATTTACAACGCGAACGTCACGGAACTAGAATCAAGATCCAGACCTATATCGCTCTCCTGTACTCATACTCATTAATCATCAGCCGCTTACAATTAAGCATAATAGTCTCATGAAACATTCTGCTAAAATGTCTCACTCGTCGTTGCTAGGCCTCGGCTGCAAACTATGCCTCATACGAGTGTCAGATGGATGACAACCGAGTCTAGGGCATCTACATATCTTTAGTCCAGCCGCGCGTGTAATGCTACAGACTCCCACGGCTGAAATAAGCAAATGAAAATCAAGAATAGTATGTTCGGTCCCTCTGACGCTGCCCAAGCAACAGTATGTTACCAAGACGGCAAATAATACTCGGGCAGCTCTTATGGCACCATATCGAATTGAATCCTTCTCCGCGCCTCGAAATCGCATGCTACATCAACGACAACACGGTAAGAAGCCAACAGAATGCCGGAACTAGTTGTGTGGTAAATAATGAGCTGCACTGTCTAATGGACGCGTTGAAGAAGAAAGGAAAGAAGAGAAGACGAAAAAAAAGCGATTGGAAAAGTTATCGTGAAAGAAAATTGTGGTGGGTCTCAGACAGGCTCCGCTTTATCACATGACTTTAGGATATGTCCACAATTTTATGTAATGGCACAGGGTGAGGCTGGTGTATGTGGCTTGATAAGGGATGAGACCTAGTCTTTGGCTTCCATGGAACTTCAGCAACTTCCTTGAAGCAACGTGGGGTCTCCAAGCCTCCAAAGCTGCCCGTCCTACGAATTGTGTGGCATGCGATCTACCGAAATACACTTATCTTTCACTTGGCGAACAGCTTCTCTACTTTATCTACGAGATACCTTATGACTTCATACGCGCATTAGAAACTACGCGTAATTTATTCGTTGAATGACTCAGAATTCCTAAGGCTCACTGTCTGGCCTAAGTGCCAATTGACACTCTTTCCTATTCGCGCCCCTGAATCAAGCTCCAGACCGACATCATGGCATCAGCTGTATTCTTCCTCGATCTGAAGGGCAAGGTGCGACTATTACAACCTTATAGTCTCTAACGCTGTACGCGTGCTGACACGTCATCCATAGACCCTACTTGCCCGAAACTACCGAGGTGATATTCCCATGTCAGCCGTCGAGAAGTTTCCCATACTCCTTAGCGAAGCCGAAGAAGAGTCCTCCGCCGTACCACCATGCTTCTCTCACGAAGGCATCAACGTGTGTATCTCGGAAGTTACCTTTCTATATCCAATATTGATTGCTGGCAGTACTTATATATCCGACATAACAACCTTTACCTCCTTGCCCTAACGAAGCGAAACACGAATGCCGCCGAGATCTTGCTCTTCCTACATAAAGTTGTCGAGGTATTCACCGAGTATTTTAAAGCGCTAGAAGAAGAGTCCATCCGCGACAACTTCGTCATCATATACGAGTTACTAGACGAGATGATGGACTTCGGCTACCCCCAAACGACTGAATCCAAAATTCTCCAGGAGTACATCACCCAGGAATCGCACAAGTTGGAAGTGCAAGCTCGGCCACCTATTGCAGTCACTAATGCCGTATCATGGCGGTCCGAAGGCATAAGATACAGGAAGAACGAAGTGTTTTTGGACGTGGTTGAAAGCTTAAACCTACTGGTATCGGCAAACGGAAACGTATTAAGGTCAGAGATTCTCGGTGCGATCAAGATGAAGTGTTATCTGTCTGGAATGCCAGAACTGCGACTGGGCTTAAACGACAAGGTCATGTTCGAGACGACTGGAAGGACAACGCGAGGCAAGGCTATCGAGATGGAGGATGTCAAGTTTCACCAGTGTGTTCGATTATCACGCTTCGAGAACGACCGGACTATCTCTTTCATCCCTCCGGATGGCGAGTTTGAGCTGATGAGCTATCGATTAAACACGCAAGTCAAGCCTTTGATCTGGGTCGAATGTGTGGTTGAGAGTCACTCGGGATCCCGAGTCGAGTATATGCTAAAAGCAAAGGCGCAATTTAAAAGGAGGAGTACAGCCAACAACGTCGAGATTATTGTTCCGGTGCCTGACGATGCCGACTCCCCACGGTTCCGAACAAACATCGGCAGCGTTCACTACGCCCCTGAGCAGAGTGCTATCGTATGGAAGATTAAGCAATTCGGAGGTGGCAAGGAATTCCTCATGCGAGCCGAGCTAGGACTACCCAGCGTAAGAGGTGACGATGAGCACGGAGGAGGAATGACAGGCGGGTTTGGCGGAAGCATGGGCGGCGTCAATGCAGGCAAAGGCGCCAAGAGGCCAATCCAGGTCAAGTTTGAAATCCCCTATTTTACGACTAGCGGTATTCAAGTGCGCTACTTGAAGATCACAGAGCCTAAGGTACTATATTACCCCTTTCCCAACCCAGCCACATACATAAGCATTAACCTCGTCTCTAGCTTCAATACCCGTCGTTGCCTTGGGTCAGGTATATTACTCAGTCAGGGGACATCGCTGTGCGGTTACCGGATGTTGTATGAAAGGCCTATGTTGACCTATAATGTTTAACGAAGATGTTACTTTTCGACAGGTCTAGAGAAAAGTTTCAGGTAGAGTTGATAAGCCACAACTACCTAGTCAGTGGCGATGTCAGGCATGAATATTAAACGACATTCCAAATCATATCATTCGTATACCCGTTTCAATTACATTACTTTACAGATCTGTTTCCGAAGCGGTATCCTAGAGTCCCTTGAGGTCATTTTTGAGCATCCGTTCTAGTCTAGCAAGGGGTTGAGATTATTCCAAGACACAATCCCTTATACTCCTTGCAGGAGTTAACTATTTATCTACTACGACCTGTAACCTCCCACTTGTTTTTTTTTCATTCCCTCTCTAAGAGCTGAACATCCGGGTAAGTAATGAATGACACCGATCATCACAGCTTCGTCAGGTAATTTCCTATATACTGCATCTTCCCTCTTGCTCTACGGCATTTCCTAGGACCAGTGTTCTTTATTCTACCACACATCACCCGCATTGAAGTACGTGCTATTGCTAAGATATTTGCCTCATCACCACCACCTTTATATTTCAAGCTCTCGCCATGAGTAGCTCTTCTCAACTCAGCGAGGCTGTTAACAGCATGGTCGCTTGGTACCACAACTCGGTTGTGTGCTACGCGTACCTCCATCATGTCCAGGCGGAGATGGATACATTCTCCAAGAGTCGTTGGTTAACAACAGGCTGGACGTTTCAAGAGCTACTCGCGCCGAATAAGGTCATCTTCAATATAAGCATGCCACTATTATACGATGAAGGCTCAAAGGAATTCATTAGATTGCTGCGGGAGATCATTAAAGTCCCCGCTGACCAAATTATTCTTGCATGGGATTTATACAAACTCGGCTTACAAGCACGGGCGAGCGCTCTGGTTCAATTATCAGAAGTGACCAAGTCTAATATACTCCCTTTTCGATCACAAATATGGGTATTTCCATGCATCTTCCTCTCATTGAGACTCCTGTAGAGGGTATGGCTCTAGTGGGATTAAACTGCGCTCAAGAGCTGTACCAGAAAGAGGCTCATTCCAAAGTACCGGGCGGAATCGAGCTATTTAGACATTTTCGAATATGGATACTCCTACGTCGCCTGGGACCCGCCGTCTACATCAGGTCTCATTCTACGTCATCTAAGCTACTCCTTGGCGAATTTTATGTACTACAGACATCTTCATAAATCTAGGTTAGACAAGTCTCAAAATGCGGTCGCAAAAGCCATTGTCAACCAAATTGTAACTCCGCCGCAGGATTTATCATTGGAATGGTCCGGGTTACTTCTAACAGTTGCGGCACCACCTCAAGAGTGGCAATGGACGACAATCCATGGTCCGAAATTTAGGGACAGCGACTAGATACCTTCTCAAGCTGACTAGGGCTTTCTCCCAAACGCATAGTCACGGATATAGGATGTTGTAGTAGTGCTGAAGCTATGCACTCACTCCACAAAGGGTTACAAGGATCGCGAGCCATACGATCGAGTAGATTCGTAGAGAAAGAGGAAGACCCAACTGTTACTGTGGGATCAGAACTTCTCAGAGATGCATTTAAACGGCCAGAGTTAGTTGTTGACGTTATTTTTCGCGAACCGGCTTGATTTACCCAGACGTTACAATTAAGTAAATAGGTGGCATGTATGCTCATCGCTTTGTCTAGTTTATAGTGCCTTTAGTTCAGTCTGCAATGCTTTAAAGGCGTGTAATATCAAGTACATCCTAAGGCAACTTCGGTTTTCCATTCTCGTACTTATCTAGTAGTATTATATTACCTGCGTGTAGTACTTTGTTCTTCATAGTGTGGTGTCCTTCGAAGCCGCTTCTAACCTCGACAAGTCAATGACACCTATGGCCTGTTCCATTATAATGGCATTACAGATAAGGTTATTCCCCGAGCGAGGATATCAATAGGATACTAAAGTAAAATAGTACAAGCCTAATGTAAATAATAGCCTCTAAGCTCTGTAGATCTTATCTATCCAATATGGAAGTTTACGGTATTTTACCCATCTAGGTACGATAAGCCCTGGTTGTTGTATTAAAGAAAAACACATTAGCTCTAATATAACTCACTGGTGATTTCTAAACTGCTGACTTTGGGGGGCGAAGTTAGCCATCAAGTTAATTGAACTGCCAGTAGATAGCGTCGAAGCCAAGCGTTGGACCGCCTCAGGTCGACTATCCAGTAAGAGCCAATTATCTTGGAGACAGATGATCAGATGTATAATTCCATCACCTTTGAGAGACAAGAGTTGCAGCCTTTGTTTGAGTTTCGAAACCCTTATGTGACCACCATCTAGGCTTCGATAGGTACTAGTTGACCTATTTATTATTTAGAAATATGCAGTTCACGTATCCTTAACAGTGTAAGATATTGCCAATCGTAGTTAGCTATATCTAACGGCTCAACGACGAAGCTGTCATACCAACTGGTTGGCACGCCCAAAAACCCCCACGGCTTACACGACGCTAGGACACAACAGGAGGGATTCTATTACCCCGGATAATTAAGAGTTGGAGATTCCCCCCACGGCTCTCGGGGCAGGGGGTAGCCCCCGCGTCGGATTTCTTGGCGAGTATTCCCATCTCAGCCAGCCGTCTCGAGAAAGTGGGAGGGAAATGTCGCGCAGTCGTGTTCCTGTACAAAACCTGTAGAAAACCAGGCTGGACCCCCATCGACTCCGCTCCCCGGCTTGTTTTTTTTTAGTCTATTAGTCTTGCCTGCGTCCTCCCTGCGTCCTCCCCCATCTCGAGAGTCCCCGCGGAACGGTTCGGCGCATATGCAAGTCATACGTCTCTGATATTACGATATTGCGGCATTATCGATATTATGGACGAGCGATGTCGCGGTTAAATGGCGTCCCAGCAGTCCCAGCAGCAATCACCAGGAGACGGAGGAGGCGGAGGAGGAGGCGGAGGGAATGCTGCTGCTGGTGTCGCCGGGGGTTCGTACAAACGAGCGAGCCGGAAGGGAGCTCCCCGGAGGTTTTCGTGCGACTGGCCCGGGTGCGACAAGATGTATTCGAGAGCTGAGCATCTTCAGAGACATCAACTAAATCGTAAGGCCAAGAGAGATCCCGAGACTACCTACCCACTTAGATATATCCTAAGACCGTAGATCATATGCCTACCTACCTACCTACTCTTCAATGCTAACGCGAATCCAAGATGCTCCCAAGACTATCTATACGTGCGATGTCCCTGACTGCACCCAAACTTTTGTGAGGCCAGACCTGCTGGCGCGT
Organism: Daldinia grandis; assembly: GCA_022432525.1. NCBI lineage: Eukaryota > Fungi > Ascomycota > Sordariomycetes > Xylariales > Hypoxylaceae > Daldinia > Daldinia grandis. The sequence goes on from JAJKLB010000001.1 coordinate 3,672,122, forward strand.
CATAAGAAGCGTCATTCGGCCTCGTATATTCCGAGGAACCGTACCAGCAGCTTCAGTATGCCCACCAAGGAATCTCCTCAGGAGATGCCTATGATGCCTTCGCCTAGCATCGCTACGAACGCTGTAGGGCCGCGGCGGTCGGCCACATTCCCTCAGCAGCCCGCGAGTGCTCCGCGGAATGCAGCTGTGCTCTTGACTTCTGATTCTCCAGTCCAAGCTCAACATCCGCCTTTACCGCCTCCTATGGCACCCACGCAGCCAAGTCCACTGGCACATGGTGTTCCGTGGACGTCTCCGATGGATGGCGTCAACATCATCCGCCAGAAGCCTGGCTTCTATGGTCGTGAACAGCCGCCCATGCATGACCATTCTACATTCGTTCCTTATCATAACGTGCCGGTGCCCCCTGATGCGAGCGAGTTAGAGATTCGTGAAAACTTTGGCGTCTGGTTATTTGACCCTCAGCAGACGTATCGAGACTTTAGTTTTGCTAGCATACCATTTCTTGAAGGCGGGCTGGAGTCGCCGTTCAATAATAACATCCATTACGATCACGAATCCCTTACCAGTCGATCTCAACTTGACCTTACGCCCCCACGGCACCCTGATATGCCCGACGAACTTATTTCCGAGTATCGCCGTGTGGATGTCTTACGCTACGTTAAACTGTTCTATCAAAAACAGAACAGGTTCGATTCGAAGTTGGCTAATTTGATGCATGAGACTAGCGACGACATCCCAGGTCTAAACTTGGAATTTCTGCGGGATTGCATACGGCATTATTGGGACTTTGTATCTCCAAGGCTTCCTATCGTTCATCAGCCGACGTTCTCTTCTGCGCAATGCTCCATCCTCCTTCTCCTGGTGATGATTGCCTTGGGTGCCGCTCAGATTTACAGCCGCGAATCTAGTCGGGAAATACTAGAATATAAAGCCTTAGCCGATCTCATCATTTCCAACGTTCGCTTCGAGATCTTGACCGCCGACGAAGCGTCTCCGCCGGTAGACCTTTGGGTCGCTCAGGCCTTACTCCTAGTGGAATTTTACGAGAAGATGTACTCATCTAGGATCCTTCACGAGAGAGCACACGTCTATCATTCGGTAACCCTAACGCTGCTTCGACGAGGTAGCCCCTTAATTGGAGGGGCTGGAGCTGACTCGCCATCCGACGAGCAAAACGGAACGGAGCACCCTGCGACATCAGATGCGAGGACGTGGTGGGTGAAATGGGCCAGGACGGAATCGATGCATAGAGTAGTATTTGCCGCATTTATGATGGACATCGTTCACGCTGCGATGTTTGGACATGCGGCCGACATGGCCCCTCACGAGATACGCCTACCCTTACCTTGCGATGAGTCTTTATGGTCGGCGTCGAGTCCCGAGATAGTTCGTCATCACGATTCGAATTTTAGATTGTATGGTGTCAAGCCTGTCTCGTTTCTAGACGGGCTGAAATGTGCCATCCATGGGAAGGAAGTCCGAACCCATGCGTTCGGCCGTATGATTATTATGTGTGGCCTTCTAAGCGTCGGTTGGCACCTCAGACATCGCGACACGCATCTGAAGTGGCTTGAGCTAGGAGCTAGTTCTTCGGACACGAGGGATAAGTGGTGCAATATGCTCCTGAAAGCATTTGACGATTGGAAGACCAGCTTCGACCAGGCTATCGGCTCAAGCGACTCTGAGTCGGATGGCCCTGGACCACAAGCTCATTCTAACGGGCTTATCCAGAGTGCGTCTGTTCTATATCACCTTGCTCATATTAGCCTGTACATCGACATTGTCGACTGCCAAGTCTACACTGGGGCGAAGCGGCTGCTCGGCCGCAAGGTTTCTACTCGAGATTACACCAACGTCGTGACGCGGATGTCGCTGTGGTCAAATCAAATGACCACCCGTCACGCGATACTTCATGCCTTTAAGCTTCTCCATCGCATTCTCGTGGACCCTCGGCAGAAGAGGACCAATGGCTATGCGAATACCCCCATCGATACGTATGGGATACAATACTCGTGTCGACGAGATCCCGATCCTCATCGACCGTGGATTATGTATTATGCTACGTTGAGCATCTGGTCTTTCGTGCGAGCACTCACCCAATCGAGAGATCAATCCAATACCCTACGGCCATTCCCACAGCAATTGCAGCGTAATGCAACAGGGGCTTTCGACTACCTCTGCAAAGTGACTAAACTATCAGAACTCGATACTTCGACGACGAACCTTCAAGATGGATTACCAAGCTTGCTCGATACTATAGGTACTCTCACATCCGAATCACCTTCTGAACTACTCAAAGAAGCATGCGGTCGGCTCGATATATGCAAGCATATGCTTTATCATGGCGAGACTTGAACGCAGCACTTTTGAATTGTTGATCTTTACTTGATATTATTACAACGAGCATGACGAATGTATTTAACTATATACCCTTGGTAGTATGATATTTCATCGCTACTAGCATTATGAAACAGCTTCGCTTGGGTTGGGTTTGAAGCCTAGACCTAGACGGCCAGCTTGAGGAAACAGAGTCTGTGCAGTTGAGAGACATATACACGAGGGCAAATTTCTTAGTGCGATGCCGATGCCTTACAAAGAAGGCTTCATGAGCATCCCGATTCACGAATCTAAATTAGACAAGCAATACGATTAATGTGTCCCACATAGTAAGAATCCCTTTATTATATATAGAGAGAGAGAGAATATAAGAATGCATGATAGATAGTGTATAGGTTACGAGACTAAAAATGACGGGCTATACTATATTTGACCTGGCTTCTCTCTTTCCGAACGTAAAGATCCTGCCCACGACTAAAATCCTATAGTCATGGCGTTCCCTAGTACCTGGACGTACGTAGGGTAGCGAGCCTCGCCCTCTTGGAGGTTAATAAGAGCTTGGAGCGTAGTCTGGAACTCACCTAGGCTTTTGGGCGTCAAGGCCATACGGCTCAACCTCTCCAACGCCCATATCTGCTTTAAACCCGAAACTCTGCCGCGGATTCCGGATATTGCACACCGCTTGTTCTCCACCAGCACCTGTAAGTGCTTAATGAGCTGTCGCTTGTACGGCTGCAGCAAATTCTTTAGAATACGGCGGCGATCTTCATCGTCGTCGTCGTCCAGCTCGAGCTCATAAGAGTTGTCGAGGAGCGACCTGCAGAAACACAATGGGCAAACTGACTGGACCGGGATCCATTCTAGCCTAAAGCTGCTGTCGATGCCGAAGCTTCGATGGACTGTCTCTACGATGTGCGAGCAGGTATACATCTCATGCGTCACGAAGGTCGGCATCTTGTCCGATCGTAGTACGTGAAAGAGTATACCCAAGACCTGCACGTAGAGAGACGGTGTTTGCGTTGGCTATAAAGGGGTAAGTGTAAGCGGTGTAGCTCTAGATCATGCTGGGGGTGGCTAGAAATCGAAGGAATGCAATATGATCGCGGTTCGAGGGCCTTATATAATACTTCGTGTTGTCTTGAAAGGCTTCCAAGTTGCGCATATTCTTTTCTTAAATTGGCTTCACGATAAAGAGGTTAAGTGATAAATCCACTAACTAGTTGTTTGTTTAGCTATCCTTATAGCATATAATGCCCTATTGTCTAATTGTCTTGGGACTTTAAGTAGAATAACGTCACGCATGCTTGTATGTTACTAGCCCTTAACGCTCTTTCACTCTATTCTGTCAATGGATCTCATTAATGGTATTTTTTGAGACAATAAATACCCATGTTTTGCTTATCTTTGTCTACGGGGGACAATGCACAAAGGAGCTGGGGTTTCCACCGAGCGTTAAGAAATGCAGGTGAAACTAAGATGTGAACTTTGGAGTAAGAAACGGCTATACTTGCTCCGAATAGATTCTTGTTCGAGTATGATTCTAATTGTAGTCCAACTGCACGCACTTTCTGTGTATTAGGGTAACCTCGTAGAGCTATAAGAGTTTCCATAAACATTGCTACTCTTAAGGGGATTGAGGACCCCTAAGCAAAGGGAAAGGCACAAATTGGCAAAGTAGAAGGTTCAATTAAGTTGCATAACTGCCTAGACGATAGGCTCTGTGGTAAGTTGGCTAAAAGGAGTTGATTGATCATGGTCCTCTCCCTCTTGATCATCTAATGTTAGGGTAGTGGCCCGTCTGGCCACGCTTTGAAGTACATTAATGCGAAAGGCTCGTCGGTTTCTAGTTATAAGGGTGGAGATGGGTTTAGAATTCGTAGTATTGATTCGGACAAATATTCCTGAGGTGTTAAGCCGCCTGTAAGGAGGTTAGAATATTTTCGCAGTAGGTAATTGAAGCAGTAGCACATACCGAGAAATCAGAGTTATTTCGTTCCTTTTTAGAGACCTATGCATTTTATAGCATATTTAGAGAAGCGTCCTAGCTGCATCTCGCCATTTGAAAAGTCCATATCCCACCCCATCATGAGAACTTCTTAATATTCTTCGTCTTCATTACCTCTCGCCCCCGTCTCCGCCTTTACCATCTTTCTCTTCCTCTGCAAAGAGTACCAAATTAGTGTTTGGGTTAATGTGATGGAGTAATGATAGTTTTAAGAAATAAGTTTGTGAGAGCTTACCTACGGGCCAGATGTTTGATGAGGGTATTCCATTCCTCGACGTTGTTTCGAGTCCCTTAAGGTCAAGTTCATTACTTATTCCTGATTGCTGGTTTTCGCCCGTCGTTGGTGCTTTAAGGCATCCGGCTGTAAGTAGCCAGCAGAGGGTTATTTATTGATAAGGCTGAAGCATTATGTTGTCTTTCCCACAATTTCTCCCGCAAGCTTCCTGTGATTTAGGAACGGAGGGCTACTCCGTAGCTCTAGCTTAGTCTTGAGCCCCAACGACTTGGAAGCCATGTTCAAGGTAACACCTATTAGGTGGCATCGATTTGTTTAATTTTAGCAGTTAATGGTTGTAGTGATTGTTGCAATAAGTTAAAATTTGATGATTATCGTAGTGTTGAGTGTTAAGTGTTATGAATTGTAGTAATGAATGGTTAAAATGATGGGAGAAAGAAGTGTCGGCGTCGACATGTATTTATATTTGGCGGTGTCAAGGTGTGCGAGGTACTGATTTCAAGTTGATGCCTGATCTTGATGTATCCCAAGTAACTACGTCCTTAAAATCGATTGGCTACCTACCTAATTTTTATTGTTTGCGGCTCATGTACTGATTCTACTCTGCGGTATTCTGTAGGTACCTAAGGTACCTATCTACAAAGCGACTCGACAAGTAGAATCACGATATGGGTATCGTACCTTCCTGTGAGTTGGGCTAGGTACATACGTATCTAATGTACCTACTTGCCATAAAGCTCGAATAATACTACGGTGCACGTCCCAACACTTTTGATTTATCCTACGATCGGATATTCACTCTTTGTTTATGATTACGGAATCCCACATAGGCACACATAAAAGTACAAAGCACATATTTTCATACAGACACTCAACAAAATGCACCGAGATGTTAATTGATCTGTCCTTCTAAAGCTACAAAATCAATTATACAATTTAACCTAGTAGATATACTCCATTTCTATCTTCTATACCTCAGATAATAGGGGTGCTTAGTCATCCTTCATTAAATCGACGTTTAAAAAAGGGGCAGTTGAAGAGATATGATTGGCCCATTTTGACCAGGGACATCCAAGAAGGTAATGGTTTCAGAACCGGATCCAAGTGTCATAATTCCCAGGCGAGCAAAGTTTCTAGTTTCCGATTATGAATTATTTAATGCTTTATATTATTTATGTACGCTGGTACGTAGTAGCGCTATTGAATGATCGACAATACAGGGCGCTTTTATGCTGATCTCCACGATGATCCCATCATCGCTTGCATTGAGTTTTGCAACTCTCGAAACCTCAGTTACAAGATGTCGTCATGTTATGTTAACGTTGCAACAGGAATCTCCATCTAAACTCGGAACGTTTACTACGCAGCTAATCCACATATGACAACTTGCAAGGGAAATTGACCGGAATCTAACATCGCTAGCTAGGAAGCCTCATATCTAAACCCTAGATTATTTCTTTGGCGTTTCTAACTTGACGATCAAGATCTCTAAGATATATTACTGTCATATGCTAAATTCGTCATCTGTATGATTTGGGTGAGTTTACTATCCTTGATCTACTTCAGTTGTGAGAGGTTTCATCAGTTAACGTCAGCGCAATATGACAAGATGGTAACCGGGCAAAATAAGGAACGCCAAAATATCTGTATGGCCTTCGCGGCGTTAAGTTATCACATAGTAGTGTTAAGCGCGTATAATAAGCATTTCGGACGTGTTACTATTCAGCATGCTATTGGGTATATGTAAAATGCCCGGTAAATCTGGGGTCACCTCAGAATCTGCCTTGCGAATAAACATTCGTTCGGCCTAATGATGAGATGCGACGTATCAAAACAAGGGGTCCTAGAGCTGATGCCCCAGGCGTAACAGAAACATCCCCATCCGCACCCAGCCTCACGGCCGTGCTCAACCCGGCGTCAGGGGTAGTCGGTAGTCTTGGGAAACGTTCGAGAAGAGATGGGATAGGAGGCTCATCTGAATATATAAACGTCGGAATGATTGCTTCGGGATCTCCAGTCGATGTGATAGGAACAGACTTTCAGGCAAAGCTTAGCATTACATTCATCCCTACCTATCATCCCATCTTCACTTCACAAACGCCGCTTCGAGTTGCTATAATTTCAAAGAAACGAAACAACAAACAACAAACAATAAACAAAATGGTCCGCATCGCCCTCTTCGCTCTTCTCTCCGGTAAGTCACATTGTCTTGAACTTCTTCAACCAACCATAGTACTAACAATCCCCGAGTTGTTGCCGCCATCCCGGCACCGCTCCAGCCCGATCCAGCTGGCGTCAAGAACGTAGGCAACGGACAGGGTACCCAGTTCATCGGCGGAGAGTGCTTGAGTTCGGCAGACTGCGCATCGACGTGTTGCGCGGGAGTGTCAGGCCAGAGCTTTGGCTTGTGCTCCGGCCTCGGCGCGCAGACCCAAGCCGGCAAGACCGGTTGCGGCTTTGGCGACAACGGACAGGCTCAGGCCAACAGCACAAGCACGAATTAAGCTGAGGTGTCGTTGGTGCTAGTGGCGAACAGCAATGGACATCAGCCGCTCGGCCGAGATGGTGGGAAACGTCATACTACTAGGGTAGACTGGGTAGTATGCCGTCTTCGGAGGATATGCCATGTATAAAGAAATAGAGCGTCGTAAATATGCCTTGCATGGTACGATAGGGGGTACAGTCAGAGAGCCCTGTCTATCATTTGGTGTCTAGGATTGGTTATAGTATTTGATATCACATGGATTCAGCATTACATTGCATCTCTAGAGGAGGCAGGGACACTTCTAGAGCAAGGTAAATAGATAGTGGACGCCTGATATTGTATGTCTGACTTTATATCGATGCATCTACATATTTACGCCTATCGAGTTTACATTTGTAATACTTCGTCAAGCACTTGGCGTGGTTCAAATTGAGTAATTATCAAGTAAGGGAATAGGAATGGATGCAGCACTTTTACTCTAAAGTCCATTTCATCACTGATAATATGATTCTTGCCTTCCATGAAATATCTAAGATTCCACCTAGAGATTTTATAGAGACCCTCAATGAGTTAGCCGAATATCTAGTAATAGCACTTCGAGGGAGACGACGGCTAGTACCAAGACAATACAACAAGTAATCATCACTGGTTTGAATATAAGATCTATGGTAATTCTACATGGAACCACCAGAGAAGCCTCCCAGCTACATCTTGCCATTCAAAAATTCCATGTCGCAAACCAGCCTCCGGAAAATGTCATACGAGTAGTGTTTAGAACTATTCCGAACTCGACGCCTTGATTTTTAAAGTGTACATGAATTAGGAAGCCCTCGTGGCTCCTTACCAGTAAACCGTTGTGATAAATCGAAACCTAACCGCCTTTTATCGATTACGTGGATATGTGACCGCCGCCCGACAATGCAATATGACCATTCCTTATGGACGGCCGAAATAATCGGCACATCCCCTCCCCTTATCAACACCGTAGGATGCAATGGTCCGTTGACGCCATGTCTCATTATATACTCTCGTTAAACGCATGCAGCGTAGCTAGATCTCCCAAAAGCCCCGACTCTGCCTAGATAGATCAAGCTTCTCTCCCAAACCGGACATCAAACTCTCTCAAGACCCCCATAATGCTGGCTACTTGGACCTCGATGGGTGGCCTCCCCGCCGTATTTGCCGGTAGGGGAGTGGCCTTGAGCCTGGGCAACCAAGTCCCGATCTCGTCAGCTGCCTTGTCGAAATTGCGATGACTAGAGAGCGTCTTGTACGCCTCTGCGCATGATAGGTTGACGCCGGCCGGGGAATCGGTGGATGCTCCCGCTTCGGTAGATTTGCAGCATCTGGATCCGCCGGATCCTCCACAGCACCCTCCGCTAGACGTGCCTGAATTGCGGGAAAAGCTTGCTGCGAGACTGCGGCAGAAGAGACCAGACTTGGGATCCTTTAGGCACTGGGCGCAGGAACCTGGTCCTTTAGGGCCACAACCACCGGAAGGTCGGCCTGTAGGGATCGGAGTGCGGTTTAATGAATTAATACCTGGTAATTTGACGGCACCGGTCGATGTGATCTCTATCGGGTGAGGGCCTACATCATTCTCAGAAGGAGGCGGTGTCTGGACCTGTTGAGATACTGGAGGGAGCGTCTGCGATGCGGCGGCTTCGGCACACATGCAATAGGTACCTTCTTCGCAGAAGCCGCAGGAGTCTCGTGGAGGCACGTTCGGCTGAGTGGGAGCTTGGTATAGAATTGGTTCCGGAAGAGAAACCTTCTTCTTGGCAAACGCGGCGGTGAAGTCGACCTCGTGGGGATAGGGCTCGGGTATCTTCTGTCTCTTCTCTTCCGGGGCTACGACAGACATGGAAGATTTTTTCCGCTTGAGTTCGGATTCCGAATTCGGAGCCAGGCCCTTTACCATAGCTTCCAGACACTCGCACTTGGAGCCGATACTGCACTTGTTGCATCCAACAGCTGTGTCGGCAAGAACTTCTTCAGCACAGGCACATGGTCCGTTGATTTCGCAGTTACCACATCCAGCAAGATCAGTTGATGACTCTTGGGGGGCTCCCGGTGGGCTCGATGAGTCAGGAGGAGAGATTATTTGCGAGATTGAAAAGGCCGTTGCCGAATTGCGATGATGATCCGATACGTTGCTAGCGAGGCTTCCTCGTGGCGTGGGATGCTGAGATGCAATGGTCAACGGATTCGGTAGCCTTCCGTGCTGTGTAGCGAAACTTCCGTGTCTTGAGGACGTGTTGGTATCTTCTCCTCTCCATCGCCGTCGTAGGTCCTCAAGCTCGCTTCCTACTTTAATGCGCTCCTTACGCTCCTTCTCCAGCAAGTCTTCGAGGACTACACATCTGTTCCGTAAGCTTAACACTTCAGCATCTAGGTCCTGCACTTGGTCGGTAAGCTGCTGCTGACTTCGCTCGTACTCTTCCTTCTGTTCCTCCAGCTGCTCCTCTAATTCTCCGACACGAGCAGCCCTCCGCTCGCGAAATGCACGCTGGGCTGCGCGGTTCTGGGCCTTTCGTTTAGTTGGTGGCGTATCCGTAGCGGGCTTCCGGCCGGGCTTGGGCCTCGGAGGAACCACCCATTCCCTGCTGGTGATTGAGGCCTTTGAAGCCATTACGGTAGCCTGTAGGGCTGCGGCTGCGGCTGCGGGTTTGATGGCAAGCTGATGGGTTGAGGTAGGCGTAGACACGCTCGAAATGGGCGAAGCAGCTGAGGCGGGGGAAGACGCAGCTGAGATAGGGGTTATAGCGAGTTTGGTTGGTTGGGGTTTGGGGTGGCCGTTGAGATAAGCAGAAGACATGGTAGCAGCAGAAGTCGCCATGTTATTCCGATTCTGGAGCAGAAAGGCAAGAAAAGCATTTAGTCGATCTTATTCGTTGTGTCACTCAGGGCTGCAATGCACCTCGGATATCAGCGTGCGTCGAGCCTTGGGATTTTCCGTGGGATCGACTCCGCAAAGATGCAGTCTGACGGTATTATCTTTCACCTTTTGCTGTGGGTTGGAACTTTTTTGACGTCTGCCTATCTTCCTTGGTTCAAGGGAAGAAAGAAGAAAAGCGGTTAGGAGGTTTGTTAGGGACCCCCTCCTACAAATCAAGCAAACTTGGGGGGGTGGCAGACGGTGATGTACCTAGGGACTGAACGCGAATGAGCGGGCCGGGCTGCCCTCAGGGTCTCCGAACTAGGGCCAACTTGATTGTACTTAAGGGTACGGCCAAGTAATTGTTTGAATTAGTCCAGGAAAAAAGATGAATTGGCGGCAGAGTTCCTCTCGTGGGAGTGAGATAGGTGTGGCTAAAGAATGAGCGAATGAGGTAGACGGAATGATCGTTTGGCAGGCTCTTACTCAATCAATTTGTTGACTGAGCCAGGGTTAAAGTAGTATTAAGTACCTGAGGTATTGAGTAACTATTCAGTGTTTCCTTCTTACGAGTCAACAGCTGTCTTTGTTCTTCAGTCGGTTGTGGGGGTTGTAAAAAGAAGTTGGGGGGTCATGCAGACGATCTCTCACTATCGAGTGATCTGGCCTAGAAGGAAGAACTAAGGTAAGGTCACTTACTTTATTGGAGGGGGGGGCCGAGACTGACGACTATGGTAGTTAATGGTTCGAGATCATTGATCACTGATCAGATTGATAAGATTATGCCAGGGCCCTGTAACCCGCAGCCCACTCGCCTACTCGTCTAATCCGAGCCAACAATGTCACATGGGGATGGAAGGCCAAGATAGGATAGGCTCGGCAGCAAGAAGGAAAAAAAAATTAGACCATCGATCCACTTCTGGAGTTGCTCGGACCTGTCGGATTCCGAACTCGTTCCAACGGAAGGGGAGGGATATTTGTTTCTTGTCCTTTCTTTATCGTACCTACGTGTATGTACGGTCCAACTGTACGATCAGCGATCAATTACCTGTACAGTATAAATACCTGTAGTAGGAACGTTGAACGTTGAATTTGATGAGAGAGGAAATTGGTGACGTTCGGGCGTAACCGGACAGGAATTTGCTCTAGCCGAAGTTGCTTTGGTTTCCTTTGGTAAGCTCCGCCAGGCCGGTACCGGAGAATTCAGTAAGTTCCACCTAATTATGTAAACCATCAAAGGTGAACTCGGTGAGTTGGCGTTTAGTGTAGTTAGGTACATAGATACCTACAGGTACCTAGGTACATATGTACGTATGTAACTTCAACTTTTAACTTTTACCCCACATCATCCAATAAGGTTTGGTGTCAATTCTGCATGTACAAAGGTACCTTAGATAACTTTGGTCTAGGTACCGTAGCTCAACCATGACATGCCCATCAACTACATACTAACATTGGATGCTCGTGATATTCTACCTACCTAATTACTCGCATAAGGTATATTCGAAAGACGCGATTTAAGGCTGAGAATTAACGCGCATCAATTTCACATCCTCAGAAGGGACTATACCTATCATCAACATTAGAGGACAGGCCAAACTCAATAACATATCGTCACCAATATCAAACCGAAATATAGCACCTCGAATGTCTCAATATATAAGACCTAGTTTATCCTAACGACACCCACTCTTTTGACCTCTCCACTGGAACTCGGGGTACCATGGCCCATCTCGCAGCACCGTCATCAGCTAGGCCGTTAAGCTCCCGCAGCTTCGTCTTAGTTTCTTCATCCGAATCTTCAGATAACGAAGACGATGCTCCGCTTCCTTTTCCCACTGCTCTCCCACGGTCCGACTTCCTCGCTCCGAACTTCGACCCAGCCGAATACCTTTCCTCCCTCGCAAACCGCCATCAGACCCTAGAAGACCTACGATCCGACCTTAGGGAGCGGAGCGCCGCTATTAGCACCGAGCTGCTGGAACTGGTCAATGCGAACTACACTAGTTTCTTGAGCCTAGGCGACGAGCTTAAGGGGGGCGAAGAAAGAGTCGAGGACGTCCGTGTAGCGTTGTTAGGATTTCGGCGAGCTGTTGAAGAGATCAAAGGCCGAGTAAGAGAAAAGGGATCCGAAGTCGCCAGCTTAAACCGAGACCTATCCGGTGTAAGAAGCGAGGTCGAGATCGGGAGGAAAATACTAGAACTCGATGAGAGGATATCCACGCTCGAGGGTCGGCTGGCAGTCGGGAGTGCGGGACCTGATAGCGATGATAGTGACGACGACGATGAAGACGATGAGGATGAGTTAGATGGAGCAGCGGGGAGCAGTGCGGCAAAATTAACGCGGTTAGCAAACGAATATACAGTAGTAGACGAGTTAGCCAACGACATTGGAAGGGAGACGCCTTTCGTACGGAAGGCGGAAGAAAGGCTAACAAGATGTAGAAATACTATCCTACTAGATCTTGGTACAGCATTGAAGGAAGCTAAGAAGGCGGGTACCAGAGGACAGGCAAAGCTACTAAAGTTGATGGGCATCTATTCTCTATTAGATGCTCAACTAGAAGCTGTAAAGACATTGAAGAGCGCTTAATTAAGCGAAGACTACCTCTCAGCTTCACAATTATTCCTAAGAGCACACCAGCAAGATACTCTCCAAGATCCAACTTATACGAAGCATATGGTACAATTTTATACTGTCTTGCCTTGAGGGGTATAGATATATAGATATTTACATGGCTGTGCTCAGGTGTGTAGGCAGGATCTTCTCGTCGGTAGAATTGAAACCTCCGTTCAAGCTGAAACCCGGCCCGTTTGTGGAAGTTAGCACGACTTCGACCAAATCCTTCTTGACTCTGTCCTCCAAAGTTGAAATGTTATCCTTCACCGACGCCACGAGCGCCTTAACATTGGCAGAGAGCATGTTCGGTGTGAATTGGATATTTCCGATAGGCATACGGATCGCACCCACCCTCTCTCTGTAGTTCTCGGCGCCGACCATCTCGTGCATCATGGACTTCACACTCTTGGTGATGGTATTGGTCTTAATGCTAGGCATCAGACCCTTGGGACCCAGTATACGACCGAGATTGGCTTTCTTGAGGGCCGGTTCGGAATCAACGTGGCAGATCAGACGGTTGAACGGTAGCTTATTCGGGTTCGCCCTGATCAGCTCAAACAGAGATTCTTCTCCGAACGCGACAGCTCCTCCAGCACGGGCGTCGTGCATGGCACCGCTGCCTTCCTTGCAGATGACGGCGATCTGCGTGTCGTTCTTGACAGGGTAGGGCAGACGTATCCGGTTTCGAAGTACCGGACTGTTCTTAGGCGTTCTTATTTTCAGAGCGAGTTCGTACGTCACAGAGGATGGCGGTCGGCCAACTTCGGCGGCTCGCAGATATCTGTAATTTCTGTCAGTTCGAGAATAGAGGATGCAGGTTCGAATAGAACAACACAACACAACTCACCGCATAGCATCGCATAGCGAATGTCTCTCCTCCCTACTCGGTGTGGCAGATTTGTATTCCTTGAATTTCTGCTGCTTCTTTGCCTTCTTGCCCTTTTCCTTCTCTCGCTCGCGCGCCCGCATAGCCGAAGTACCGGCGCTTTTGTATCTTATCTGAATTATCGAGGGAGCCAGGAACCTAGGAATTGTCGCATTTGCGGCATTTGCGGGACGCGCAAACGTAGAGAGGCTTAGCCTCGCCAGCGAAGCGATGCATTGACTCGTCGAAGCCATTGTTGTCTTGTATTGTCGCCGACAGTCGTTAGACCGTAGTCGTATGAAGCTTTAGAAATCGAGAATGCAGAAACAAATTTAGGACAAGGGTAGGGGTAACGTTTTCAGCCTCAATTTCATTAAGGTCCACTGGTGTGCCGCACCATTACTAGCCACAGCTTATCATCTTATCGTTGACCTTAGCTACCTATCTAATCGGTCAATTACCCCTCAGCCCCTCTACCCAACTTTTTTAAGAGATGCCGTCAGTGGGGTGACCCCGCCACAACCTGTCGTCTGCTTGTTGACTCAAAACGGCAGAGTCAACTCACTTACACGCAGCCTACAATTTTACGCCTAACTTTTAAGGTCGCAAATAGCTTCGAGTACATACAGTGACCACCAAAATGAAGGCAGACGAGCTCGTTGCCGTATCTACCTCCCTAGGAGGAGACTTCAAGTCTATTGAACCTCACCTTATTCGACTTGAGAAGCATCTCACCTTGAGAACTTACCTCGCTGGATATGCTCTAAGCGATCTAGACACCAAGATCTGGCTTGCCATTAAGAGCAATCGCGTTGCCGTATCTTTCGTCCGCAAAGGGACCTACGCAAATCTTCACAGATGGTTCACCTATATCGAACAAGTCCACCCCGAGATCCAAGCCGAAGTCAAGGCTGCCGACTCGGCACGGAAGGCCAAGGTCCAAGCAGCTAGTCGAGCTGGCGCGAGTTACAACTTGGCACTACAGGATACAGACAAGGGAGTCGTCACTCGATTCCTCCCCGAGCCTTCGTACGTATTCCCTATTTATAGCACATATCGATCTGGCAGATATCTAATTGGAATGCAGGGGATACCTCCACATCGGACACGCCAAAGCGGCGCTGCTCAGCGACTACTTCGCGCATCAAGCTTACGATGGCAAGCTTCGCCTGAGACTAGACGATACGAACCCGAGCAAAGAGAAGGAGGAGTATCAGGATGCTATCATCGAGGATCTTGCTCTTATGGGAATTAAGCCTGACGTTGTCACATATACTTCGGACTACTTCGATCACCTCTACGACACCTGTCTCTCTCTCATCAAGAGCGGGGACGCTTATGCCGACGATACGGACGTAGAAACCATGCGCGACGAGCGAGGAAGAGGTATCGCGTCTAAGCGACGAGGCAGGACTGTTGACGAGAACCTGGCCATCTTCGAAGCGATGAAGAATGGTACCGAGGAGGGACTCAAGAATTGTATTCGCGCAAAGATCTCAGTAGACAACCCGAACAAGGCTATGCGTGACCCGGTCATCTACAGGTGCAATCCCAATGACCCGCATCACCGCACAGGCACCAAATGGAAGATGTACCCCACCTACGATCTCGCATGCCCCGTCGTCGACAGCTTGGAGGGTGTCACGCACGCCCTCAGGTCCACCGAGTACACGGATCGAAACCCTCAGTTCCAATGGTTCCTCGACACGCTGAAGCTACGCCAGGTGTACATGTGGGACTTTGCTCGTATGAATTTCATCCGAACCTTCTTGTCCAAGCGCAAGCTCGCTAAGCTGGTTGATACCGGCCGAGTCTGGGGCTGGGACGACCCACGAATGCCGACCATCCGGGGTATCCGTAGACGAGGTATGACCATCGCTGCGCTCCGCGATTTCATCCTGAAGCAGGGTCCGTCCAGGAATGTCGTGTCCATGGACTGGGCTAGCTTCTGGGCCACGAACAAGAAGGAGATTGACCCGGTTGCGCCACGACACACCGCCATTCTCAAGAAGGACCACGTCAAGGTCGCTATTATGGGAGATGACACCCCTGCCGAGCCACGTACCGAGGAAAAGCCACTCCACCCCAAGAACCCCGCCGTCGGAACTAAGAAGGTAGCCTTTAGCAAAGAACTGATACTGGACCAGGAGGATGCCAAGTCATTCAAGGACGGCGAGGAGATAACTCTAATGCAATGGGGGAATGCTTTTGTCAGGGCCGTCGCCAGCGGTGACCCAATCACCAGCATTACATGCGAGCTACATCTCAAGGGAGATGTTCGCACTACCGAAAAGAAGGTTACGTGGCTCTCGACGCAGGGGCAGAAGCTTATTGATGCGGAGCTCTGGGACTTTGACTACCTGATCACGAAGGACAAGCTCGAGGAAGAGGACGATCTAGAACAATTCCTGAACCCCGTGACGGCGACGAAGGAGGACGCGCTCTGCGACGAGGGCGTAGCCAAGCTTAAGCAGGACGATATTATCCAGCTAGAGCGGAGAGGATACTACCGCGTAGACAAGGCGTATGATGAGAGTGGTGATAAGAAAGTTGTCCTATTCAGCATCCCCACGGGCAAGAATAAATAGATGGGTAAAACGTGTAGTTCGCTGGACTCTGCTAATAAAAAAGCCGAATGATAATAGACATTACTACTAGGCCACATAGGTCATGTGCTGTTCGATGTAATGCTGGGGCTAGAAACATGGAGATCCCTCGGGGACGACGATGCAGAATAATCGCCGACAATTCTATCCACGGTAATCTTCCATAAGGTTATAGTATTGAAACAGTATTTGGGCTAAGTTATAAGATGTCTAATATTATACATGATTCTACGTCCAATCTACAGTGTAGTGTAGTTCGAGCGCGGTACATCATTCGTCTAATGTCATAGCCTCAAGCTAGAAAGCAACGAATAAGAACGATGAATGATTTGACTATATAAATGCCATCAAACGACTACGTAGATGTGGCTCTAAGTATACTTCTTGGCTAAGCTCATATGGTTAGGCTTTTAATAGAGGTAATCTCAAGAGACAATGCAAATTTTTTGATATATTAAATTTAGAGTTACTAAAACAAAGTAGAAACGGAGTTGATATCAAGATAGATGAAGGCATCTACATCGGGGGGGCTATGCTTATGGAATATCCTTTAACGCTAACATATCTAGCTCTCTATGAGAATATCGTTTAGAGAGCGGTGTAAATATACAATAGCCTCAATAATATACCTACCACATAACTGTACTAAAGTCCAAGATGACCATATAAGAAGTAATGGCACAAGAATAGCTCTAAGCAAGCGGCACTTTGCACCACGACTACATTCGTATTCGTAGCATGAATAAACATTTAGAAAATTACTTGTAATAAGTATACGTATCCACGGACAACACTACGGGGAAGATACAAAGGGAAACCGAGTCCGTAGCAGACGTCGCCCCGAAATTAAGCCTCATTATAATCTTACCCTGTGATTTGGGACATTGGTCTATAGGTAGTCTTAACAGAGTAACTCTATAGATGGCTAAGCACACGCCCATAGCTGTCATCACTGTGGGTGTGTGCATACCTCGAAGTTACGTGATAATCCGTACTCCAGAGTGACTACATGCGCCTATTACTGAAGTGTTTCGGTGACTATGCGGCTGCATATGTATGTCCAGACCCAGTTTACGCGCCCCTTGGCCTCCGCGCTGCCTTTTGGCCGGGACAACTGGTAGCTATCTATTATGATACGTCTGATAATGTGCTCGTACCGAAAACGAAGCTGTAGTAAGCTGTGATCGCTTATATACCTACGTCTGATACATTACGTGGTATATGTCTGCAGTGCCACGACGCGGTCCCAATGGGCAGGAAAATGCTGTGCGAGGGCATCCGGACAACTGACTATCTAGGGCGACCATCTAGATCCAGATGATCTCTTTCTCTCCGATACTAGTGGATCTTCTTGCGGCTTTCCTCTGGGACGATTCCAAGGTTCCGTCTTTTGGGGCTGTTCAACGAGAAGGAATATCCGCCTGTTGGAGTTGAGACAGTTCTTGATTACAGCTTCTCTGATAGGGTAGTTACTATGTCCTTTCCTTTACGCGTTTATCCTCTTAGAGTTATAGACGGAACGGACGCCGGTTTTCAACATGCGATATTACAACGTGTCATAACCCCCGGCGCGTGCCGGCTATGATTCCTGAATTGCTAATGACTTATTGTAGAGACATCCCCCATAGGTGCAAGTTCCGACTGGGGCACGTATATGAATCTATGCGCAACACATGTAGAACTGGTCTGAACCCATCGTTAATACCTCTACTATACTTTATTCCTCTTAGGCGTGACACGGCTCCACACTGACAGCGGCTAGTTACACGTTCTAGAGCAGCGCAGTTTCACCAACTGGTTCGTATAGGCCAACGATACCACGGGCTAGGAATGGTCTAGTTGGGCTCTGTAGCTATAATGTGTGAATAATGACATACGTAGGGTTGAAGTGGGTATCTGTCAGGGGCTATAGTACGGGGTATGCATATGACCACGTTGTTATGCTGGAAAGCTCAGTTCTATCCGGTTCTAATTCACTATATAGCTGCTTAACTAAACGGTATAGAATTTAGATGACTGCCCAAGACGTCTTCTAGAGCCTAGACTGCCAGCAAGCGCAGATCGAAGTATGCACCGTGACGATGTCTGAATCCTGCTTCGGATATAGGGTGTATCGGCGTATCAGGGTATTGTGAGTATCGTGAGTATCATCCGTGGATCGCAAAAATCGCTCGGCCGGTTGAGCTTGCGAGCTCGTGTTATTCATAGGATGTGGGTCTCCTCGAATCTATAACCTTGGAACGATCTGTGAGCCGACTCAAAGGTGAGTGAGGAGCCCTCAGTTATGCGTAGTCCCCCACTCTGTAGCCTACCGAAATGTTGCTTCTTCTCCGTTCATACTTATATGTTGGGGTTGTTTCGGAACATGCCCACTCAGGATGGGTAGGGAAGCCTGCAATGCTGCACATGTATGACTGGTCTCAACGCCTTAAAATATCTCTCCTGATTGGCGTGATCAGACCTCGGAATCTTGATTATCGAGAAAGGTCTATACTATGGGCGACGTTCTAGCATACTCCACCCATGCGATGAGATGGATCGAGGAAGTCCATTGCCAAGTTAGGCAGTACAGACCATCTTTCTCGAATAAGGGTTGGCTGTTACGTATATGCATATAAAATCTCCTATAATAAGGATCTAAAGTTCAGACGAACGCGTTCTTTACTATGTATGTATATGAGGCTCCACTGGGCGCCGGGATGGTGTAACTGACGTGCATCGACGAGATCTGTACAAGGCTGAATGGGGGAATCGGATAGCTGAGCATATTAGCATCGCGTGGTTCCCAGCCAGAAAAGAACGCGGGTGGGATTTAGTTGGGCCGCATTGGGAAACCTTGGGAAACCTTGGACATCTTGGACACGACTCTGCCCGAAACCCTGTCCATGGTTGCCCGATGTCGAGTTTTAATCAGCCGCTGGTCATCATGCATTGCAGCCGGGTATCCAATGGGTTGAAAGACCATGAATAGGCCGCAAACGGACTATCAGTATTGCCAGCCAACCGTCGACCGGTGCTTATGAAAACAGACCGGAGGCGATTGGTTAGGGGCGAGGAAGAAAAGGGAAAAAAAGAAATATAAATCAGGAAGAGCGGCTTCGTGGACGCGTTAAATGGATTATGTGGACACCCAGGAGGCAATTGGATGCTTGGATGCGTTGGCAGGAGTCGGTCTGCATGGCACGCGCGTGGACGATGGGGATTGGACGAGCTGCAGGTCTCCAAGGGTTGCTCAGAGGCTTGTCCAAGGGCTATACAAGGCCTCATTCGCGGGACCGCTGTAAGTTATCGCGAGTTAGTAGGTTTATCAACATATGTTTCATTCTTTATTAGCGAGCCGCCGGCGGGAAATATTCCAAAAGGCTACGATGGGATCTGCAACGTTGACCGCCGTCTCGGGCGATGCAGCCTTGGACCGCCAGGGGAGGGTGACGATTTAGGTAAGATAGAAAAGAAAAGAATAAAAAAAGAATAAGAAAAAATAGAAAATAAGAGGCATGGAAGGTAAAGAAGCGAAGAAGCGAAGCCTAGCGAAGCCTAGCGAAGCAGTCAGTATGCAGGGCCAACTCATCGTTTCTCTGCCCAGCCGGGAGCCGTCTTTTACCACTAGAAGGCCGCTGGGGCCACTGGGGCCACTGGGCAATGCCGGAGAGTTTGCAAATTTCTGGGTTTCTTTTTTGGCTGAGTGAGATGATGATGGATTCCTGCATCCCGTAAAGTGAAGAGTGCTTCATTTGGACGATGCTGCTGATGATACCTGGCGGGAAAAGGAAAATAGTACCTAAGGTATCTGGTTCTCTTCCGCTCTTCTCTCCGTCTCTTATCAAAATGTACCGGTAGGTATTTTCCTTGGTTAGCTTTGCTTGTCAATACCTATTTGGATCATTGGCTGCGGCCCCCCTTTTTTGCGCCGTTTGCGCGTTGCTGTCAAATGTGAAGAGCCGAGGAGGGACAATCAGGAAATGTATCTCTCAGATGCGTCTCTTAGAAACGTAGGTAGACGAGGCAGAGGCATTGGAGACATTTGATAGACCGTCCTTGCCATCTTTTGTCATACTGTGTTCGAACTATTTTCGGTGTGTAGCCGCGGGGCAAAGAAGGACTCGACTTCGAGCTGTGTTGTAATACCTAATGACCAGGGGGAATATTTGATAGGAGACCAAATGGTATGGGAGATATTTACCAGGAGGCACCAGAGGCAACCAGGACGAACAGGAGAACAGTTAGAGAGGGAGGATGACTATTTCCGTATTGCCAGCATTGACAGGGCCTTATCGGGCTGGCCAGTTACAGGCTTTCGACCTTGTCTCCGTGACGGGGTATGCATATGCTGTGGCATCGTCATCATTATGGTCGCTTTGTGTGTTGTACACACCCGCCAAAAAGGAGGGACGAGATTTAGCTGCGTGTAAGTGGTTGGTCCATTTAGATCCATTCAGATTGTTTGGCAAACCTTCGGGGTGGCCCAGCTGCCTAGGTAGGTACATAGGTTTTTGTTACAGCTTTGGGGGGGTTGGCGGTAGAAGAGAGGCAGGGGAATCTTAGAAGGCTAAGATGGGAGAAGAAGGGGTGGCTCCGTGTGGAGACGGACCTAGACGGCCCTAAAGTACGGTAAGATTCAAGCATAGAAGTACCTAGGTACGATGGCACGGACTTGCGGCACTTACACCAGCAGACCAGGTACATGTACCTAGAAGCTGGGAACTTCCCACTTCTCAACCTCTCTGGGAAGGCTTAGACGCCACGATTAGCGGAGGTACTTTTACCTTTCTGCTGTACCCGCGTTAATTAGTTCGTGTTAGGTACATACCTATTTGTGGCAACTGACAGCTCGCGACCCTGCCAACTATGTCAGTTCATGCCAGCTAATACAGCTAATACAGCTATGTAATAGTCACTTTCCCAATGCCGCTACGGCGCAATAATAGAGGTAGATAGTAAACAGTAAACATGTGGACACGGAAGCAGACCGTCTTAATCGGTTGTCTAAGCGGTGCTAAGCGGTCTCATCGATTTACCCCACGCCGGCCAACGACAGTGCGACAACTAAATTCTGTTGTGTAACTGGGTAGTGCTTCGACAGCTGGACAAGGTTTCCAAGGTAGATTAGTCGAATGAAGGCGAGTCGGGAAGACACATCATCTTGTCTCTTATGCGCGGCTTCTGCAACTGAGCTGCACTTGCACTGCGCTTGCACTGCACTTTCACTGCACTACTGTTATGTATTATCTGCATTTTCTTTTTTTATTCCCTGCTGCTGCTGCTGCTGCTACTGCTGCTGCTACTCTCTTCATTCATCTACTTCCTATTCCCTCCCGATCCTGCGGGAACACCCCGTATACCTGTATACCTATATACTTTAACCTACCTAACCTAACCTAACCTAACCTATATATATATACCGATTATATACTATATACCGGGTTGCCGGAGCCGACGAGGCGCAAACGAACGTTTTCTTTTTTGACCATTGCCAAACGAACGGACGAACGAGACGGAACAACTCACGTATTGATCAAGATTGATGTTGTGATTCGACGGTTGGCGCCAGCTGAGGTCGTTTATTATTTACCCAATATCTACCGAGAAGAGAGAGGGTTAGAAAGAAAGAGCATATTCCCGCTTATACAGCTCACGCTCACGCCCACGCTCATGCTCACGCTTGCGCTGCCCAATAATTCCAACTAGTTTTCCGACCTTGTATTGATCTGCGATCGACCATCCGACCGCGACTCGGATCTGACTTGCTATCGATAGTCCCTCAGTCCCTCAGTTCCCCTCCGAATCTCTCCCATATTCTAATTATATTCTTCACTATTTGAAGCCCAACTCTGCCCTACCTAAACCTGACCTCTACCCTGCCCTACCCTACCTATCCTTATCTTTCCTGATTTACCCTAAACCACCCGCGCGCACTCACTCGCACACGCATACGCACACGCAGGCGCCATTCTACTTTCGTCGAAGCTAGGTCGCAAGTATCCCGCTTCATGTCTAGATGACATATCCCGAAAGAACCTATACCAAGTCGAAGAACGATCGAGCAATCGCATCCACCGTGGCTACCTAGCAGCTCTCTGTTGAAGGGGTGCTGTTGGCCGTGCTGGGGTGAAGGTGCGCTCGCGAATATCATCGCATGCGCCCACTATGATTTCCATGCAGCGATCCCTGTCGTCGCCCGTTTGCATACATTCTTCCCCACGTGAGTCGAGCTAGAAGAGAGGAGAGCATTGCTAGAAGTGCCGGAGTCGACCTATCCAATTCTTCGTAACACTTTGCTAACTTATCCCCTTGCCCTCGCATAGCCGCGTCCCCTTCCGCCACTAGTCCGCCATCGCGGTCCCCGACTCCTTCGCCCGAGACGAGAGCCGAAGTATCGCGCCCGCGGCGATTCCGATCGCGAAGCCCCGGTCGACCCGGCAGTGGGCACCGCCGGCGAGAATCGTCAGGGTCTGTTCGTAAAGTTGGTACCGACGAGACGCCTCGCGATGCGACTTCGAAGCAGCAGTCCAGCGCCAATCCCGGTGCCGGCGCGAGTGCGCCCAAGAAGCCGGTAATAGACCAAGTCGTAGGCCCACCAAAGCCGCCTCCGTCCCCGTCTCCGGCTTCTAGCCCGCCCGCCCCGTCCAGCCCGCTGCAGCCCATCTTGAAGGACCAAGAAGACTCGGGACCCTTCTCGCGGACGCTCCTAGCTGACGTATCCCTATATACGAACCCCCACCTGACCGTCGAAAATGAAGGCACCACGCTCGGAGAGCTCGCCCATTTGGTCCGCCTCTCCAAATACCAAGAGCGCAAGTGCGCCAACACTCGTATTCGTCTTCAAAGAAGCCTGATTTCCACTGCCCTCTCGGCGCGCCTGACCCGGTGCGGGGAGACCTCGCTGCGTAACCTAGCGGATAGCTTCCGGAACGATGACAAGAGGGCGTTTGCTAACTTGTATGGTGCCATCCACGATGTTCGGAATAGCTGCGATGCCACCCGTCGCTATGCTCTTTTGGAACCTGATATGGAGTCGTTGCATTCGTCCGGAGTAGCGTCTGTCGAGACGCTCGTGCCACCGCCTAGCACGGCGGGGAGCATTGGTCCTGGTAGCTCCGTCGCCCCCTTTTTAAATGATATCTCCGCTTCTGCCAGAGAAGCCTTCCTAAATTTTCTTACTCAGATCCGGACAAACCCGGACTACTTAGCCACTCGGCTGTGTGCCTTGAATACCACGGAGCTCCAAGCTCTAACTACTTTCCATCAGGGATTGGAACCGATAGAGTCCGTCTTGCCGTACCACGGCCGTTCTGCCGGCGGGCGTGGGCATTCTAGCGGCCCTAGTAGACAGACGGGGCAGACTCCCAATGCCGTCGAGCGGCTTCTTTCTTTCCAGCGCCACGATCCCTTATCTGGTCTCATTTATACTTGCTTCGCTAACTCAGCCGGCCCAGACAGCGCCGAGGACAAACGGAGGACGGGAATATGGGCTACCGCCTTTGCTCGCCTGATCTCTACCAGATCTACCAGCGAGCCGGTCCTGATCTCGATCCTCAATGCCTGGTCTGCCATGCGTGATTGGTCCGGACGAGCTAATATGGAATGGTATCTAATGAAGATACTTGAGGATGGTGCATTCCTGCTCGACCGAGCGGAGGACCAGAACGGGACGAGGTTCAACCTCTCGGATTGGACTACCAAGGATAGCATTGCTGCCGAGGAGTTCTACGATCGTGCCGTCAACGATCTTTTTGCTATTATTGATGACGAGGATGCAACCGGCATTCCGGAAGGTGTCATCGAACTTGGAAATGAGATCCTTCGCCGGTTGGAGATGAAGGATAGTACGCGTGGCCTCGTTGATACCACACGTAGATGGTTTGTATACAAGTGGCTCTTTTCCAGTTGGCTGCTCGCCGTTGTCATCCACCCAGAGAGTTACGGAATGATGACCGAGTATCATATTACTGAATACGGCCGCCAGAAGATCCTCAAGCAGGTTGCCACGCTTGCTCAGCATTACGTCGTGGAGATGCTCGCCAACAGTAGCGCCCAGAAGCCCGTATCGACGCCTCTGAAGATCAAAGGCCACGTTGAGAATATTCTGGCTCGTTTCAAACCGTCGGGCAGGAGGACTGGTAGATTGCTCCCCGCTAGGTCTATTACTTCCTTGCGGGAGACCGCCGAGGTCCATCCTTATTTGGTGATTAGTCCCGCTGACCTTGTCACGCTTTCTAATGCGCTATTCCCGGAGCGTAGACCGCAATCTGCCCATTCGAGCAGCATCCGGTCTGGTGCGCCGTCGATATCAGGATTCTCTGCCATCTCGCAGCCGATATCCATTGGCACGTCTAGGAGTAACTTTGAGACAGCCTCCGTCCTTAGTATGAGTGCTTCGTCTGTTTTTAGCGATGGAACCACTTCGGGCGATCCCCTACTCGAAGAGCAGGTGGCTGGTACTCCCCAGAGACGTTCGCCGCCTATGTCCGATGGAGCGAGACAGAAACATGCTAACAACTACGAAGAAGATGGATATCGTCTTCGACTAGCAATGCATGAGATGGCCCAGATTCTAGGCCCAGAGGCGACTTCGGGCTCGTGTCACCCGTGTGCCGAGCGTTGGGCTGTCGTATTCATTTCTGCTGATGGGAATAGCCTTTCTTTACAGATGACCTACGATCCTGATGACGCGGCAGAAGAGGAGAATTCTTCTACTACCAGTGATACTGAGGACGACGAGCCTGACGAGAAACCCGAGCTCGATAAAGACTACCACCAACTGCGAGATTCCGTCCTAAAACTTGTTGAGGATTTCGAAATCCCCCAAGGTCTTGAAGATCACGGCACCAAGACCACATTTAGTAACCGAGCTTCGGGGCTTAAGAAGTATCGGTCTAAGAATAAAATCATAACGCCAGGGACCACAATGGGTAGCCGTAACCCCTTCCGCAGCAAGTACGAAGAAGAACAGAAAGCCAAGCAAGCTGCCGAAGAAGAGTCTTCCCATGCTTCCGAAGATAAAGAGCCAGCAGACGAGGCTGGCTCTTCGTCTGTGCTGATCACCATGCTCTCTGCTGCTTCGTCCCAATCGCGTATCCAATCCGATTTTGTATCTGCGCATCTATACTGGAAGACCCTCCAGCAGTTAAATGCTCTATCATCCCCCTCTCTACGCAAGAATGGCTTTGCCACTCTCCTCAACATATTTTCTCGGGGTCCTCGCGACTCGATTCGCCGCTCTGCATCAGCCATTGAAGAGTATGATGCCTGGTTGGTATGGCTAAAGCAGAGCCAAGAGCGCCACGAAGGTCTGATCGAGACTATGATGAAACGCCTGAAGGCGCTTCGAGATAAGATGTGGTATGTAACGGATGTTCATAACTCGGCTCCTTACGAGCAAACCCGCAACATCTGCAGCGCACTAAAGATAATGGGCGTGCCGCGGAAATGGGGTTCCTTTCAACGCAACCGAGCCCAACTGGCCCGGGGTCCCGCTGCCGCTTATATATATAGAAACGAATCGCAGATGCTGGATATATTAGCAGCAGGCGAGGAGCAGGGGGGCCCGAACAAGCTCAGCGATGCTCAAGCCGAAATAACCAACAAGTGGTTAGACCAGCTCGGCATTCAGAATATGTGCAAGGGGGAGGAGCGCATACACCGGTTCTGCTGTGAAGTCGATAGCTGCGTATCAAAGCTAGTCGGCGAGAATATTGTGGACGGCCCTGTGCTCTGGTCTAGCGAACTGTACTCTCGGGATCGCAAAGCGTTCGAAGGCCCTCGCATAGGCCGGGATAAAGAAAGCATGTGGGGTGACGATGCCGCCAGTGTCATTAGCAGCGACCACGAAAGGCGGTATGCATCTCCCACACGCCGTCCCGCATCCATGGCTAGAGATCTCAGAGGTATGTCCGCATACAACACAAGCCAGGTCTCCGTCGATTCCCACCATCGATACAGTTTCTCTAGAGCCAGCACTGCGATGTCTGATACCTTCGATTCGCATGACTATTTTGGAGCGTCATCTCCTATCCATGCCATAGATTCGACATCTACATACTGGTCTCCTTTCCAATCCACCATGTCCACCGTTAGCTCGGCAACCTCGCGTGCGCAGTCGCCAACGACAAGCGTCACAAACCTTTCCAGCACGTTCTCTCAACCGAATCACCAACCGCTGCCGTCTCATCATTCGGCTTCGCGATCTGGTGCATCCGTATCATCAAATGAAACTGTTCATTTCCGCCGCCTCTCAGAAGGCAAACAACGTTTTCTAGCAGATCTTCGCCAGACCCTAACCAGTCTGCTTCTTTCCGAGCTTGGTAACCTCGTGTTCGCGTCCGGTTCCGAGACTGATGGTTGGTTTGGCAATTTGGGACAAGAATGTATCGACCGCCGAGATGCCGAGGAGCGAAGGGCACGGAGGCCTTCGGTAAAGAGGGACCGCGCTAGCAAGAGTTCCGCTAAGCAGCGAGTGATTGAGAAGAGGAAGAGTTTCGGCAACCTTCGGCAGGCGGGAGAGGCATCGAGGGCCGACCTGGGCTCGGATAGGCCCGACAGCGCTTCGGGGCGGAGCAACGATAGCTCTGCCACGAGCGATACGGTTTCGGCTCGCGCAAGGTCTTCGAAGAAGAAAGAAACTCCGGAATTCCCTTACACGAAAGCCTACCAGAGGCTGCTGGGGATGTTCGCCGTCCATCCCAATCCATATACCAAGCTTAATGCTATCCTCGAGTTGGAGCGCCTTATATCTGCTTCCCTGTCCAACGGTTCGCGTAGGTCTCGGTGGGCCCCGAGACACCAGCCCGCATCCGTCGACGAGGATGGCAGCGTTCCGGGAAAGTCGGACGCGAACGAAACGGGTGGCGATAATACCAGAGAACGGCGTCCCCAACCGTTCCAGTCGCACATGTTCCCTATCCAGCCACGTTCTACCAAGAATTCCGATGCTCGGTCTATCGTCTCTGTGAAAGAAGCAACCAACACTGACGCTATCGCACGAGTACTTCGGTCTCTATTCAAAGACGCGGGTATACGGCCCAAGACGCTGTTCCGCGATCTACAATTCATTAATTCTTTTGTATCCCCATCCACGTTAGACACGGATCGAAACAAGGCCTTCTGGGATATCGTAGTAGTGGCGCTTTCGCTCAAGCAAGACACCACTACGACGATGGTCGAGGTTGCGGATGAGATCCTAAATTTCTACACGCCGTCGAGGAAGCGTCCCGGCGGTAGCGACGATGCGCCGGAGATGATGCGCCAGCCGCCGATCCACTCTCTTCGCGACGCGGCGAAGATGTGGACGATCGCGGCCAAGGAGGGCAATGCCACGGCGCAGCGGGAGCTGGGCCTTTTTAACCTTAGCAACCCCGAGCTTGTTGAGAGGAGTACGTTGCCTCTGTCGAAGCCGCGAGACGTATTTAAGCAAGCCGTCATGGAGAAGTTCGGTCCGCGACCCGGGAGTAGCGCCCGCCACTCGGCTGATCGGAGCCGAAGCAATCTAGGCACGGCTGGCCCGTCCTCTTCAGGAATGCAGGACACGACTATGGACGGTGACGTTAGGAGCGACCCGACTCTGATGTGCGTCGCCATCCACTGGATGAAGGAAGCCGAACGTGGCGGAGACGAGTTGGCCAGAACGTTCCTCGGCCAGAATGAGATGATGGGGCTCTGAATGATTGCTACCCTTGACGTTTGCTACTGCAACTTACCTGTCTTACGTTTTCTATCTGTTTGCCCTCACGGAGTTATTTGTCGAGCACATTGATGACGGCCTATGCTACCGAGAGCGAGATACAGATCTACATGTTCAACACACATTTTCCTTCCGTCAGTTGGATAATCCACGACTTTCATTTTTTCTTACCTGCATCCTCGGCGTCGCTATTTTCTTACTTGTTCAATGTTACAAAATCGATACCCAACCATTGTCTATCTGGCCTCTAAATCATATAACGTTGGGCTTAGGGATACGAGGCTCAAAAAGAATAGGACGTGAAGGAATTGAATCTGCTGGGACTGGGAATATGACATGACATGACATGACATACATACATACATAGGTACACACACACACGCACACACACTTTTTATACCCATTTCGCTGGCTCGGAAATATTTGTCATGGTTCTCGTTCGAATTGGAAAACCGGCAGGCTGTACCAGTACTACTATTTTTATATTCGTGTGAGCGTTGCATTACTCAAATCGATTTTCGGCCCTTGCTATTGGATGGTATAAGAGATGATGATGATGTTGCCAACGGGCAATCTATACCCAGGTTTTATTTACCTTTACTGATATTATTAACTAACTACTGCTAACTGATACTCTGCCGCCTTGTTTTATTTATTTATATAGATATGCCGCTACTGCGGACGAGATGGATATACCAAACAGATAGGGGATATTATTTTATTTCGAGGTCTCAATACAAAATATTAAATTCAAGCTTCTTTCGTCAAGTGAGGCTTTTGCATCCAAGTGTTTTGGTTGGGAAATGAGACATCTCTGCGAGTCAATGGGGATTCTCTAGTGTAAGGCCAACTTGGTGATAAGGTCGAAATTAGGTATCCAAGGTATGTTACGTGCCAAATTTGCCAGACAGGTCAATCCCAATCTACGGTCCGCGTCTCCGGGATATGAGCATTATCTAGAACGCCCAGAAGAGCACCCCAGCATACAAGGCGAGAAATAGATAGTCTAGGTGTGGATAGTCTAGGTGTGAACCGAGTATACCTTGCGTATGACTATCTTTAGGCTAGATCGGCTATGTCGAAAAAATCTAGTTAGGAAACACGATATAAATACATCTCAAGATGCCAATTCGACCCAGCAACGCGGTTAACGTAATGAATTATATATTAGGGTTGAATGAATACTGGGGTATCTTAGGTCTAATCTTTCTTCCCTCTCGCTCTCGATACGCCATTGGCGCCATGCCCATTCTGCGCCGAAGCCCGCTCCTCAGGCTCCGAGTCTATCGAAACTACCGTCATATCTGATCGGACCCGAAATTGCTTGCCCCTCCAATTTACCGTGGCACCGAGGAAGACGGCCCACGTCCAGATAGGAAGTGCCAGGACCTCCCGCCCTAACCAAGCCAGGAACCACTCGCCGAATCGGCGCTTTTCGGCTCCGCCACGGCTCGTGCCCCGGGCAAATAATGGAGTCTGTTCGTCCACGTGTATGCTGTGTCCTGCATGCAGCTTTCTGAATACGGTCCGGTCTACAACCATCCAGAGCGCGACGCCAGCGAGCCAGAGCTGCCACAGAGCCTTCCAAGTTTGTGGGATGCCAAAAGTCTGGTGAAACCAAGGGACGCTAGTGAGACCGAAGGACACGTAGAAGCAGCACACGAGGCTCTCGACGCCGTGCTCGACTAGAGTAGCTGACAATACAGTCCATTTTCTAGCACGCAACCATCTCACCCTGCGTGCAACGTAAGCGGGCACCGACATTCCCGCCATAGGTTGGATCGCCAGGTCGCCCCAAACAAGACCATGGTTGGCGAAGCCGGGCAGGTTAGAACGCCATAGAAGATCACCGATAACATGATCTTCGCACATGAAGAGAGAGAAGTGATCTAGGCCCTTGGGCAGAGTTGCGGCTCTGCCCGTCAAGATCGGGTTTTGGGCTGGATCCGTGACCTGATCGAGATGTGACTTGCGGAACATGTTGCTCTTCCCAACAATGCAGGGCGCAATACCAACGGTATTAATAGCGCCATAGAACTTAGCGTGGGTCGTAGCCATAAACATCTCCTCTAATCTTCCGCCCCCATGAGCCCAGGACCTAGACAAAACGGAGGAAGGCACGTCGACACTAGACTGCGCGTCGGAGCCGCCAGTCACTGAAGATCCGGACAGCAGGGTTTGTCCTTCGGAGTTTGAAGAGCTCATGGAGGTAACTGTATCTACTACTAAAGGTAGTTGGTGGACAAATTTAAAAGGTTTCGCTCGATTGCCGTTTGGTCGGTATCCGCAGAGCTTGTCGACCATACGACCAGCTACGTCCCTTGCTATCCACACGTTGCAGTCCAGAGGCCATATAATATCCCCTTTCGCTTCCCTGTACGCCCTACTCAGATTGCGAATCTTGGGGTTCGGTCCAACATTGTCGACGTGGCCGCCATCACCGTGGAGATAAGGGTCTTCAGTTTCGACGAAAACCTTGGCATCGAAACCAGAGTGATTATCGAGGAGCTTACGGATGACAGGGTACGCGGCATCTTCCTTGGAGGAGACGCAGAAGTAGATGGTCAACTTGTCCTTCGGATAGGACTGGTGGAATACGGAGGCGAGACATTCATACAAGCCGGGTTCTAGACCCTTGGCAGGCCGAATGATAGTTACGTGCGGTACTTCATCTTTCGGTAGGTATGGAGACACTGGGGTTGCGGGGACCGACGAGTAGTAGCGGAAGCTATTTGAGACCGGAGTTAGAAATATATCTTTGATAGATTGAGAGGGAGAATGGATAGAAAACGTATAGGAATGCTTACATTTTATAGAGACCAATGCTCTGAACTAAAACGATAGTGAAGCCCCATATGATGCCGGCGCTACCTAACGCCTGAGCAATGTATGAGGGCATTGGAACATACCAGGATGAAGAGGAGGAGGTCGCAGAATAATTAGACAATTAAAAGAAAAAAAGCACATTAAAAGACCGAATTGATCAAGGTGGACGTTCTAGGACAATATCAACCAGATCTGGCGAGACGCAAGGAGAAGGAATTAATATAGACCATTCCATCCATATTGGGTTGGGGCTAATGACGATCAGATATCGAATGCTTTAATGGTAATGGTATCGTTTTACGACTCAGGGAACATGAATGCGGTCCGGTCCACCCGGCATTGTTGATGGAACCTCTAAGAACCTGAGGTCCCGCTAATAAGAAGAAGAAAAAATTTAAACCAAAACAAAATTACAGGCGATCAAGGCGATGACAGCCGCAGAGGATCGTCGCTTCGCTTTTGCGGCCTTGCGCTCGAAAGCCGGGAAGGCACAGACCATAATCTAATCTGCGACACCAAATCCAATCTGTCGGGCAGGCTGGCAGGGCATGTGTATATGTACCTAGGTACATACAATATGTACCTATGCGCTGTACCTCTCCATGTACCGGCTGGAGCCCTACCGCACAACCACACGTGCTAAACGTTCAACGGACTAGCGGATCTACGGATAATACCGGCCCGACAATCCAATTGGATAGACCGACCTTTTGATTATTTTTTTTTGTTTGCTTTGCGCATCCCGCTAACAAATCTTGCAACCTTCAACTCACAAATTTGTAAATTTTACAAAAGGTTGACTCGTTTTACCTCAACCGCAAAGAACACAGAGCTCAGTCGGGATAGCTTGACGAGCGATGAATGGCCTACTCTATCAAAGGTAGAGGTAGACGTTAACTAATCGTGTAAGTAGCTTCGAAACTTCTATTGGCGCAGTTGGTATTATATAGACTCCGATCCTGAAAGTAGAAGAATTTCCTTCGTTATATTTTATCGCGGTGATGACACCTTTTTATTCGGTGCTTAGAGACCTTCAAAAAGTCTCGATGAGTGTCCCAATATAGACTACAACGGTATCTGAGCGATCACATTATGTTATTTATTTATTTATTTATTTATTTCAATCTAATTTCTTTTTTTGCCTTTGCACGTTTCAACCTTGCCTCTTTGTAATGCGAATTCGAAAGCTGCGATGTAAAATGACATTCGGCTGACAGCTATCAAAAGTAGGTCGACATGATGAGCAATAACCATGGCAGACGCACTCAATACCGTGTCCACCACCCCGAACCTACATAATACCTCTTCAACTTCTGTGAATTCGGACCCATCTCCCCAAGTGAAGCCTAAGCCTCGTCCTGCTGTCCCAAAAGGACCCCCACTCCATCAGATTTATGCGCTCCCTGCGCCTATCCGTACTTTTCCGCTGCCAACCTTTTATCCAAGTAATCCGCTATCCTTTTTTCATGTGGTCTACGCATGGCTAAGCCAACTTGTGTCCCCACCGTCAACCGAGCCTGCTATAATCCATCAAGGCGTCTGGTCTGCGGAGACTCGGTCGGTCCATATCAAGGACCCCAGGTCGATACGGGCATTGTGGGAACAGGGGTTCTTCGGTAAAGGCCATTACAGTAGGAGCGAGCCAAATTGGCTCAAGCGAGAACAGGCTCGGAGGGGTGAACATAGTGGCCATGTTGCTGAAGCTGCAACCGTCCAGAGACGAGAAGAGCGCAAGTTGATGAAGTGGGATCGTGCCAGGAAAGAGCAGGAAGCAATCGAACGGACCAGACAGCTGGAAGCATGGGTGGCTCCAGTTGGGCCCGCCGAGTTGTTGGCTCTTCCAAATTCTCAGCACGATCTAAAACCTATATACCCTAACGACTCGGCAAGCGAAAGTTCGGCGCGGATTCCCATCACGAATGGAGCCGCAAATGGCGTCTCGCTATCATTAGATACCGCCACGACGAAAGACGCCGATAGGACAACCACGGCCGAGAAGGAAGCAGTAGCGGCTTCATCTGGGATAAATGGTCACTCTTCACGGCCGCATACTCCAACTAATCCCCCTAAAAGACGCAAATCGGTGCGATTTTCGCCCAAGGTGGAGTCGACAACTTTTCAGCTGTCTGATCCACCGAGCCCCCATCACGGCGCCTTGCCAAATGGGAATATATCTAACGGTAGTATATCAAACGGGCTTTCCCCGTTAGCTCGGCCGACAGACTTGGGTCTATCGCAGCCCGTCCTTGGAAGTGAGACGACTGCCAAGACTAGTTCCGAGTCGGAACTCGAACTCGAACTTGGAGATAAGGAGCACCTTCAATTATGTCCGGAAGAGGCTTTCTATCTCGTCTTTGCTATGGGGGCTTTGAGTATCGTGGATCCAGCGACTGGTAAACCCATCACGGCTCCAGACCTGTTCGCCCTTTGTCGCCAAGTCTCGTATATGCCTCCGAGAACTATAGATCTTCGGCCGGATGATCCGTTTCTTATTCACTATGCTGTGTACCACCATTTTCGTTCTTTAGGCTGGGTGACGCGGCCTGGTATCAAATTTGGTGTTGATTGGATGCTATATAATCGCGGTCCGGTATTCTCTCATGCCGAGTTTGCTGTCATCGTTTTACCAGCGTACACCGATCCTTGGTGGAGGACCCAGGGCCGTCAGCCTCCTCGGAGGTCTTGGCACTGGCTTCATACCATCAATCGCGTTCAGGCCACAGCCCTAAAAACCCTGGTTCTTGCATATGTAGACATCCCGCCTCCGTTTGAAGAAGGGCTCGGGGCGGCGGAGGTCTTGAAACGGTATAGAGTCCGGGAGTTCATTGTAAGAAGATGGCTTAGCAATCGGAATAGGGATTAAGTGGTCACATAGAATAGAGGGATGCATCAGAAGCGCAATTGTATAGGGCGGCGTTCCGGATTTGATTATACGATCATTACGATTGAACGTGTTCGAGTTAATGAACTTGTCATATGAATATATCTTATGAATACAAGTACTCTACAGAGCTTTAGTTCTAGCAGTAAAACTTGTCATGGGGCGTCTATTTCTGCTGAGCTTCACAATTGTCTAACCTACCGTTTAGTTCAGGTTAATCGATCTCTAAATTCAGCTTTCATGGAACCTCTTGGCTACTCTAATTCGCTGACCACGTAAATCTAAACGACAACCAGCTTTGGGTAGGTAGTCACTGCACTTGATTGGTAGTTCTATCATATATATCCCGGCTCTTGTGTTAATCAAATTAAACAAACGCTTACCTGTTTCGACGCTTTCTCGCTATTGGGTGGGTACCTAGGTACCTAGGTAACCTAGTTAATTTTATTTTAATTATCGTCATTCGCATCTCGCCCTAATAGCACCTCGCGGTCGTAGTCCTTCTCGCTAGCTGCCGGCAAGAACCTCGTCGAGACAGTAAAAGCAACAGCAATGAGGGTTAAGATCAACCATACGAGATAACCCCAGACAAGTTCGTACTTTGCGCTAATAGCAAATAGACTCGCAAAGAGCAAAGGGGAAAAGGCACGAAGACCACTCGTGATGGTTAGCGCCAGGGCATTGAGCGTGCCTAGGGTCACTGGAGATGGCGATACGTCATTTAGCGCAAGCTGGACGCCCGTGAAGGCCATGCTAACCCCCGGGCCGAGCGCTAGCATGATAGGAACTATAATCCAGAACGCAGTTTTGGAGGCGGGATTTCCTTGATACAGAATGAGGTTTAAGAAGGGCATAGCACCGATGAAGAACGGGTATGCAATACCACAAGCACGTAAAACACCGTTGGTTCCGTATCGGCGCTGCAGAGGCGGGAATACGAAGAGGAGCCACAAGGCTTGGGATACTCCGGTTAGGCCCATACATAGAGAAATTTGTAAGGGGGTAAAGCTAAAGCCGCCGTGTTCTACGGACGTATACCAGAATACAGGAACGATTGCAGTATACGCAAATCCGAGGAGCATCGCATGTCCGTAATTGTATAGCACGATGCCGACACCCGGGGCTTTAAGGAGATGTAAGGTAGAGTTTGATTCTGGTTTGGGCGCTGTGCCTGCTTCGCCATCACTACTATCTGCACCCGGGACCTGGCTCCGATCCAATGTCTCTTCGATGAACAGCGCGCTGGTAAGCACAGCCGTTAAGCCAATACATCCGACGACAATAGATGATAGCGCGTAAGGGTACTCCTCGAAAAACGACACACCACTAAACGCCCAGGGGTACTGATGGGCGGGGTCCGCGAGTGCCCCGCCGATGAGAGGACCGAGGAAGATGCCGATATTGCTAGTGAAGGCAAACCAGCTAAAGGCGCGGGCTTGGGTGTGCGGAGTGCTGTGCTCGGCGATCATGGTGCGGATGGTAACAACGGTACCGGCGAAGATTCCGGCTATACACCGTAGCACAATCATCTGCGAGATAGAACGCGCAAGCCCAAATAGTGAGACCGAAATAGCGACACCGAACAAAGACGATACGAGTACGGGCTTGCGGCCCCAACGATCGGCTGCTCGCCCCCAAAACATC
The DNA here is from genome assembly GCA_022432525.1 of Daldinia grandis. NCBI lineage: Eukaryota > Fungi > Ascomycota > Sordariomycetes > Xylariales > Hypoxylaceae > Daldinia > Daldinia grandis. Next base: position 3,707,187 of record JAJKLB010000001.1, read on the forward strand.
ATTACGACCATCTGGGTGAGCGAGAAGAGGGACTCGATCAGTCCGCCGTAGAAGCCTACGTCTTCTTCCTCCACTACGTTGTTACGTTAACTTTTGCCCTATTATTTATTTGCCTTGTAGTGTAGCAGGAAGACGAGAATACAACGATGACAAGGAACTTACAGTGCCCATTCTCTTGTACCATCTGGTTGATGTATGGGAATATGGAGAAGAATGCGATAGGCTCAACAAGGCGCGCATAGCAGAGTAAGAAGATTTGAAGCCTAGGTAGTGGCTTGTCCTCGGGCCTATCGAGAAATCTATAAGACTCGCCGTCCTCCGCGGCAAGCGTATCGCTTCCGCTTGTCGTCGCAACTGGCGAGACCACTAGAAGCGGTGTGGTCTCACTGGCGGAATCGGGAGGAACGGAATGGGTGTCATCCCCGTCATCCCCGTCATTCCCGTTATTTCCATCGTCGTTATTAGACGCCATTGTGAAATGCCAAGTGTCGGATAATCAGTTTGCTGTAAGTCCTCGATGGATATATATGAGGTAGGGACTATTGAGTGCGTCGAGTCCTCGTCGAATCTATACCCGTCCTAATTAAAAGATGGCGGATTCTGTTGCACTAGGCTTATCTTCAGAGCGCAGCAGGTCAACTTCGTACATCCGTCTAAGCTCTCGTGTACTCTAAACGGGTAATCCGCTGTGCTCCATATGCAGACGTCTCAATTAGTCTCATGCAAGCACCAAGTGGTTGATTAGGTACCACTAAGGATAGTACTGTAAGATAGAGATGAGGAGAGAAATTATGTAGGTCGTTATGAGACGGTTGGTATTCCTTGTATTAGTGTCCATGTGCTATGTAGGTAGCTATCGCATCTTCGCACCCTTTTGGCGTTGCGCAATAATTATCGATTTAGCGGTGTTTGGAAATACTTGGAAATAGGCGGGAAGCGCGTCTGTTCCAAAGTACGATGAATCCTCCCGCTGTCCCGTTATTAAGCGAAGAGAATAAATACTGTGTATTACGTACAGTATATCAATTACAGATACGGTGTCTGACCCAATGCTTTGGTTCATTGTGGAGTCTTGGACCCTTATTATTTATTCCCTTTTCGAATAGTGCTGCTTTTTCAAAGACATCAGAACATTCAACGTATGTTACATTCATTAACTAGAAGCGGAAAAGCAGCAAAGTCGTCCTGAAGTTGAACGATAGCTGTCATCTGGTTCCGAGTCCATAAGCAACCATAACCCATACAATACATAAACTCTGGCATAAAGAGAAATCATAACAGGCTGTACATTTACACGCGGTATGGGAGTACTAGCTCGCCCGGCGCGTTATAGGTCGGTACTTTCATATCGAGCGCTTCGCCGGTGTATCCGAGATCTTCGGCAACTAGCATTGCTGCTTTCTCGCCAATAAGAAGAGCGGTAGAGTATCTGCATTGTGTTGAGTGACAACGAAAGGTATAATAGGCACCTGATGTACTAGATATGATGTTTAACTTACGTGTTGCAACCAACGTTGTCAGGGCAGATACTGAGATCCGCCACCTTGAGTCCCTGGACGCCGTGTACGTTCAAGCGCTCGTCTAGGACACCGTGCTTGACGATGCTGTTACCCTCTTTCGGGGCCATAGAACAGGTCTAGCGTGAAATGTAAGTATCTTCGATGGAGCTCGCAAACGTATACGATCGTAATTACTTACACCTAGGCAATGCCACGTGCTTTCTACGTGCCTTCTAACCCACTCCTCGACGGCCTCGATATCTTTCTTGCTATACTTGAGCTCGTCTCGAACGTCTGCCTTGTTGCTGTTTAGGATATTGGCTTCCGGCCTCCTGGACGGCTCGGGGTTATAAGTGCTCCAGCTACCATGTTGCAAGCCGGCACTTAGATTACCGGGGAGGGCGTAGCGTCGAGTCGTCTCGAGATCCATATCGTTGGCTTTGGCCGGAGAGTCATAGTCAAAGAAAGGGTGCATCGCCTGGACCTCTCCGGCGTAGGCTTCCATGCGACGTGCCGTCTCTCTACTCTTGATGTAACCCCATACCATTGGTGCCATATCGCGCTCGTCGTTCATGAAGCCTGGGTCAAAGTCTGGGGCCTCGTAGGGGTCCGCAGTCTTGATATGGGTGAACCCTCGCGAGAATGGATACTCGAGGAAGTGGAACATGGAAAAGAATTTACCGGGAGGGAGTAGCATATGGTCGCCAAACCAGCCGGCGATGACAGAATAGTGCATCACCGGCTTATCCGGCTTGTTCTTGAAGTAAGATTTCCAGCCCTCGTTAAACTGAGGCGTAGGCCAGGACTCGAACTCCTTGAGTTCCTCTTCGGTTGGGCGAATCTTCACGCCAGCATCGATACCGTTGGTAGCAAGTGGCCCTGTTCCCTTCGCTGCCCATTCGTCAAATACCGCTGGGGGGCTTATTAGCATCACTACTGGTAATATGCAATGCTGCTGCTCTTACCCTTCTGTACTTCGGGTACACCTCGAACGAAATCATCGAAGCTCTCCGTCTCAGGTTTCGCGCGGTATACAGAGAAGGTCAGATAGTGATCTTGGAAGTTGAGGCCCACACCGGGTAGATTGATAATAGGCTCAACTCCAGCTTTCTTTAGCTTCTCGGGGTCGCCTGGGAATTGTTAGCACTTGTCGGTTCTCAATCTAACTACGGAACCATACCAATGCCGGATCGTTGGAGGATTAGCGGGGAAGAAAGCGTGCCTCCGGACACGACGATCTGCTTCCGGGCTCTGAAGGTGCGAGTCTTCAGCTGACTAGGGTGAAGCGGCTTGGTAGGCCTTGATATAGATTAGCGGTCTGCATATAAATCATCGTTTTACCATCCCTTACACTGTCTGAACAGCTACGGCCCTACCGTTCTCGATGATAATCTTATCTACCTTGGTATTGCAAGCTAGGTAGAGATTGTCGTAGACGGCGCGAGTCGAATGAACGTATGCGTGGGCACTGTCGCTACGTCGGCCAGTCTATATCCATGACTAGTCAGTTGTGGAATAGAGCTGAATGTGGGCAAGGGGTCGCGTACGTCGCGATTAATCCACTTCAGCCAGTGTTCGGCGCCATGGCCGGTGCTTAAGTCTTGTAAATCATCGACGACGGGGATACCTTGAGATTCTGCCGCCCTAAGGAAGTCCTCCTTTACTGGATACGTACTTATGATAGTTAGTTTCTTAAGCATTCGAACTCGAGCTACGACTTTTAACTTACTAATTGCCGAACGAAACCTTGATCGGCCCTTCGAATCCATGGAGGTCCCTTTAGATATTAGTATCTCAAGATGAAATTCATTTTCCTTTGCTTACTTGTTATGGCAAGCTCGTTGGTAGGTCTCATGCTTCTTCATGAGCGGAAGCAGTTCCTTAGTAGTCCACCCCTTGGCTTGGAAGTCATCGTAGTCACTAGCTGAAGCGCGTGTGTACATCTACGAGCTTTAGCACCAAGTGACTTTCAGTTAGGGCCTTTCACATACCAAGAAGTTGATGCTAGAACCTCCTCCTAAAACGTGGGCACACGGAACTACCGCTTTTCTGCCAGAGAGCCATTTAGATGGGCGAGACTCATAGAAGGATGCCGTTTTTGAGTCCAGCTTCATGTTCCGGGGGTAAACCCCTGGTCTGAAGATCCATGGGTTGTTGAGGTTAGTCTCTCCGGCTTCGATCAGAAGGACTTTAAGGCTATGATCCAGGTTTGCTAGACTATACGGAATGAGTACCTAACCTATATAGGGAACGCCCTTATAGATAGATCTTTGGAAGAACGTACCGACCAGCCACTACACATCCACAACTCCCACCACCGCAAACAATAATATCGAATTCCTCAGGTAGGGGACTCATGTCTGCTTGTTGCTTTTGATCCCAGCCGAAAATTTTAGAGAACATGTTGTGAGACTTAGCTGGAGGGTGACAATTGCGTTCTTATGCTTCCTCAAAAGCTGGGCGAGCAGGATCCAAATATCCGTTGGAAGAGGGGGAATCCCTGCACTTGAATACCTCTTACGAAGTTGCCAATGGTCCCCCTTCCTACTGTCTAGTCTATGCGCCCAAACTTAATTGCCAGCTATATCCTCCAACAGTGCCCCCTCCCCCCTTTTCCGGCAACTATTCGACATATCTGCCAACTCATGTCTTGTAGAGGTCATCTGATATTTCGTGATGTAACATCTCCGCATAGGTCCCAATCGTAAAGAGAAACTGGTCGGATGGAAGGGAAATAAAACCCAAGAGAGCACTCGCCGGCAGCGCAGGAAGGGTCACATTCGTCCAAGCACGAAACAACCTGGTTCTAATTACTCTCTAGGCCCCCGGGATACCTTGCATCGGGTTTCTAGTTTAAACCACCCACGTCACCTCTCCAACTCGTATATAGTGATATACAGGTGTCTAAATCGACATATAAGGAAAGGCAAGACATGATGCCGCCTGTCAGCAGCCAGCGGCATCTCGGTGAGGCTCGGAGAGTTGGTCTTCACAGCCTTGTGGTCGTCCTACCCCTGTCTCCTCGCTCTACTAGGTAATTCTGCATATATCTGCATATTCATTGGCCACTAGTAGATGCAGCTCGTATGCAAACGAACCTATAATGCGGGGTGAAAGCTACCGTGAGGTCAAATACCCGACAATCTGTATGCGCCCCATGCTTCCCCGCAGTTTTCGATATTATAGTTCGTTTTACTTCGTTGGGTCTATCCGAAGGGAGCACCTTGCATGAGTAGCATACACCAATAGTCACCCTGCCGTACCTTAGCGTTCTATGTTGATGTTCTGGCTGACCAACATGATACGCGTTTATAGGGTTGGCAGGCTCCTGACCTCAGCTTGGCTAGGGCTTCCTATTAGCTCCCGAGTTATGACAATCCCCCAACGGTGACGAGTGCAGCAGGTCAATCTGGGGTTAAATCTCCAGTATTTCTATTCCTGTGGTCTTGTGCCGGGCGAGCCGAGAGATTACTTGGATGTTGATCGAGGCAAATTCAACCGGTAACAAATAGCTAAGCACTTTAGCTACCACGACGTCGAACTGCCGACGAAACATATCACTGGACGATCCTCCCTGTATTACTTGGGATGCGGAACTATCCTCTTGTTACATTTGATTGCTGCACTCGACGAGGGGAAATTGGAGAAAATCACATCTCACCCTGCCACAAATAACCCGTGATTTTCTTTTCTGGCCAATTCGAACATCGTGCCCTCCACCACTCGAGCTCGAGAGGCAATATCGAACCCCCCGTTATTGTTACACACTATTCTAACACTCAAGCCGGAGCCATACGGCGAGCCTATGAAAGAAAAGATAGTCCGGATATATTTGACTCTGCCCCGTTGCCTATAATTACAGATCGTCATCGTGATGGACCTACGCAGTCATCTTGTGGAGGATGCTTAAGAGTTCCTCTCCCTATGCAAGCCCTTACATCGTTCACTTTGCAAGATACAAGGTTACGACTATGCAGATACCTTTCACGACTTACGCTGTCAGAGTTGTGCTCTTGTAGAATTGATAGCCTTACTCTCACAAAGCTTTTACGGTTTTATGCGTATGTCAATGTTATTGGACAATGCTAAAGTGTTACTATGAGATATGCAGAATATAATCCAGTATAGACGGCGCATATGGTTCGCCCTACGATGTGAACGAGAGAGTGGTCTGCATATTAAGTTGCCTAGATAGCCAATCGGTTTGGTATTAACAATAAGCCCCCACGCCCAGCTAGATATCTGGCCACGACTATATCACATTGGCGGTGATAGATCTATCGGCGTCTTGAACCTATGCGAGACATGTATGCATGATGGCTACGCTCTCAGTTTATAATGAAACCTACCAACTGTTTCCTCCATTGACGAGCTAGGTAAATTCCTAAATAGAGTACATCCGTGCTACGTCTACATGGGATGGTGTGTAACTGATACTCGGGATTATAACTGCCATGCCGAAGGCTGTACGGTGACATAACATCTTGGAGGTTATGCAACTGCCGTTACAGTTCGCTTTAATCCGATGCCCACCCATGGAGCAGGGTCAGAGACATGTTGCACTGGGCTCTGGGCCTTATCCCCGGTGATATATCATTTTTGTTTGTTACTGGCTACACGAATCCGACCTAGTAATCAAAGGCCCAGGTCTCCTTGCGTTCAGACTATGCATTCGTATAGGAGAAAGCTCGGTGTCGAGCAGAAGTCACATTGCCAAAATCAGTTATTCCACCATCCTTAAACAGCGTCAATACATGGCTACGTTACACTGGATAGTGAAGGGCGGTAATTTGAAGTCGTATAGTACCTAGCCGGGATAAACGCAGCCCAGGTGTAAAGAGCTATCTCTGCTCGTTATAGTAGTTTGAAAGATAGAAGGTGGAAATTGTAAGCGTGATCCGTCGGCTTATATTGATATGTCCGGTTAAGTATACCTTCTCTGACAAGAAATATACTACCGTCCTTACATATTCTAAAGTGGTATTATAAGAGCTACCTTATCGGCTCGTAGTTGAAGGTAGGGCTAATTCGAGGGAACCAATTCCGATTCAACACACGTATAGATTTTAGCGTGATTTATAACTATGGGGAGTATAATCATATAATATGGACAATATAAGTATATATATAATATAAGGTTATATATTAATAGCTTTTAAAATGAATATATATAAAAACAAAACCATATTAATATATTTTAAATACTATACCGGTAATAAGGGTTTTTAGGAAATTATTCCAAAATTGGAATTATTTTATAAAATAAAACGTTTTAACGTTTTAAAGCTTTTAATTAGCTAAATCCGAAATTTAATAAATTTATAAATCTTTTTTTTTTTTTTTATAAAAAAAATTCGTTTTACCTATCCGAAACTATTCCGTCTTATAAAACGTTCCGTAATTTTAAAACAATAATTATTAAATTTTACATAATTTTATTAAATTTTTATAACTTTTTTTATAATTTTTTATTATTTTATATAATTTTTTACAATTTTTTAAAAAATTTTAAAATTTTATTTTTTTATTTTCTAAAATAGTAAAGTATATAAAGACTAAAATTAATTAAATTTTTACAATGAAATAATTTAATAAAATTGGCTATTTTGTTTTATTAACTTAACTATTTAAACTTTAAATTTTAATTTTTTCACCCCATTTTAAAGTTTAATATTACATAAACGCAAAAGCTTTAGATTCGAAACCTACACTTTTTAACTTTTTAACGCGTTTTAACATATTTTAACGTATTTTTTTTAATATCGTTTTATCTTATAAAACAATTTTATTTAATAAAATATTTTTACCAAAATAAAACAATTTTTATCAAAATAAAACAATTCTTACTAATACGATTAAACACGTGTTATAAGTTGATCCTATATTACGAAATAGTTTTATATTTTTAAAATGGTTCCAAATTTACCCCCTCTACCGCTATGGTACCTACTTAAACGCTATTTGTTATGCCAATTTAAATTTCCAAAAGGTTAATAATGCTTTACAATGAACAAATCTTTCATCTGCAGCAGCTAAAAATCCTAGCTTGTTTTAACAAGTGGACCAGCTTCACAATCTGCCCGTCTAGCTCACCGGTAGAGCGCCTCACTAGTATTACTTCCAAGCAGCTAAACCCATCAGGAGTTCTGTCTCCATAGAAATAATACGTGGTAATGAGGAGGCAACAGGTTCGACTCCTGTGATGGGCAATCCTTTTTTTTTGAGTATTGGTATTGGTGGCATGTGGAATTTTAGATAATTTTCTTTTGAATTCATTCTAGAATCTTTTTTCCTTTTCCTTCCTACTAGGCCCAATATGAATTGACCAATGATGGGCCATGAATCCATTGGAATCTCTCGTCCAATCAAAACCTCAAGCAATCTTTGTCCCTTAAGGTTTACCCTAATGGCCTACAAATGTACGGCAAGATGGCCGAGTTGGTTATGGCGTGAGGTTAAGGTCACCTTAATATCATATCCTCATGGAGAAATCCGCGTGGGTTCAAGTCCCACTCTTGTCATCATTACTTTCTTTTTTTTGCTTTTCTTTATTTTTCCCCTTTTAATCGTTCTTGTTTTCTAATATCTGACTTAGTATGCCCGCTTCGTGGTATTGGATAATATTGTGGACCAATAAACCTTTAGAACCATCCCACTTGACCCTAGCGCACGGTCCACGCTGCCCATAGTGCTATTAGGGTCTATGTAGGACCATGTGGAGGCTAGTGACGAGGAGTTTTCTCTTTTAACTACCAGGTACCTAGACAGAAAAATGAAGCGTCTAAGTGATGGAATTCTTTGGCTTTCAAAACCCACAAGTTGGCTCCCAGGTTAAATCCATATACACTTCCAGAACTGTCTTATACACAGTGCCCTGCTAGCTCAATGGTAGAGCACTGAACTTCTACTAGATATTCAGAGGCTGTGGGTTCGAGTCCCACGTAGGGCTTGTCACACACTCGTAGACTTGTCACTTTACTGAAAGTTTCTTTTTTCTTTTTCTTTTTCTTTTTCTTTTTCTTTTTCTTTTTCTTTTTCCCTGGTCTTGTTCTTCGCCTTTCAATGGAAGTGGGAACTCTATTCGCATAAGAAATTCGCTTAATCACATGGAAGATTTAATATTATCATTAGCCCATATATTGAGTTATCTTAACACGATTAGCAATTCTATTTCGGATACGTATGCTATATTATTCAGTATTTATTGGCTATCTTGTTACTATCTATCGCCAAATATATTTCAACTCGCTCAGAATTGGTCGTTTCTACTTTTCTGAAGCATGTGCGTTGTTGCTAATGTCGAGAACGTTCAAGGCTCTTAACTTTCTTCATCTGGCATAGGCTCCTTATTTATCCCGATAAGTTACGCCCATATTCCAATCCAGTACTTCAGTAGTGTGGATCGTCCGAGAACCAAAGGTCCATTATCTCTTCAGCTTCGGCCATGCTTATGATATACGCATTGGACTCCAATGAGTTGTAAAATTCCTCATCGTTTGGTGCCAGCTCCAGATCTGCAGCTTCCACCGGAACAGATTTACCTGTTCTGACTGGCCCAGTGGGTTCGTACGGTATAACTCTATATAATTTCACCTGCTCGGCCATGGATGCACGAGAAAGTTGGACATGTAAAAGTTTGGCCATATCGGCATCAAAGCGGCCGTTCAATTCAACGGATTCGAGTTGCGTAAAACTAAGGACCTGAGTTACGATTCTATTGAAGGTTGTCAGGATGCATCCTCTTTCTGTCCATTCGGGGCGAGGAAAGACTAAGCTGCCGTGGTCAACGGTAATCTTTAACTGACGGATATTAGGGGCCGCTTTGGCAAGCCACATGAGGAAGAAGAATATATTGTCACAAGAAGGTCTAATATCATAAATATAGGTGACATCGAGGGAGCGAAGCTGAGAAGGTTGAAAAATACCGTCACTTGAAATACGGATAGAGCCAGGACGGAAATCCGGGTACGTAATGGCAGTGATTTCTGCGTGGGAAGCGCAGAGCATTTCATAAGCTTCATTATATGCTTGCCTACAGGTCTTGGGAAGACCATGTGGGTTAGAAAGTGCCGAGGCAACGTCCTGAGGACGGAGGACACCGCTGTATTCATAACTTCCTGGTGTATTGATGCGGTAATACTTGTAGATTTTATTGCGGATCTCTCCCGGAAGAGAGAAGAATGGGAACTGCGTCTGATCTAACATCGTGGTAGATATGGTGTATTGAGATGGGTTGATGGTTGTAGAATATTGTAAGGGTTGTAAAGACTGTGAAGTGTTGTAAGTTGCTGTAAGATGGGCAGAGGAATGCAAACCTTAGAGAAAATGTAGACGACTATATACTATATTAATAGCACTGACGGTATATCAACAATATTGATAGTATGTAACATTCGTGCTTGTTTATATACAGGATCATTGTGGTATAGCAGCTATTCAGCCATTGTATCATGATATAGGCTATCTATCGTCAAATCTCTCCTTGTTAGTACATTGTGATGATACAAATGCATTAAGATGGTATTTTAAGAGGTTGAATTCATAGGTAACTACCATACAAAGCTCTGGTGGTTTGAATAAACCGTTTAATAGCTTGAATTTATATTTATGCCGTTTATTTATTTAAATATTCAAGATGAAAGATGTTAGTAATTCTTAACGTTTACCACCATTTTAGTAACGAATAAAATTTAAACATTTGAAAACTATTAGAACGTTTTAATTTTATTGTATTTAAATCTAATAAGCCTTTAAATATTCAAGTCTTTATACCTATTCCTACCGCTCCCGTTGTTCCCGTCGCTCCCGTCGCTCCCGTCGATCTAAAAAAACTTACAAGAGGATTTACGAGGTTTAATAAACCTTCGAGATTGTGCAGACAATAAGGGTATACAGGTCTATATAGAAGGCCTTTCCTTCCTTCCCATTCATCTCTCTTTTCTTCTAAGTCTCTAGCTCCTCACCCAACTAATCAGTCAGTCAGTCAGTGAATCAACTAGGTTAATCAATTAACTAATCAGTCTCTTAGCCAGCCTCCTAGATAGCCTCTTAGATAGTCTGTTATATAATCAATCTTTCAACTAGTGGTTGCATCCGTAGCTATCGTAATCTATTGACTGACTGATTGACTAATTGATTGCTTGCCTAGGTACCTAGGTACCTGTTTGCTTGCTCTTATATGCATGTTTGCCTTAAGTTTTCTTAAGGTTTTTTGTCGGGTTAAAATTGACATGCTAAGAATTTTCCAGCCTCGCTCTGATTGGCCAGCAGTTCTTTAGCCTTGTCGGGGGTGGGGGGCGGTGTTAAATCTCGCCGTAGCCGAAAACACAAGGATTATGTCAGCCCTTGGGGTGACCTCTAGTTTCAGCTTGTTGAGATAAAGTATAAGGTCAAACACGATAGTTAGGTTATTTTAGGTACTTTTATAAGTACTTTATTATAGCGTGCCTAAGCGTACGGAACTCAGCCTCCGCCGTCAATCATCAATTCCATTCCTCTCCTGCTGCCTAACCGCACTTTTCCTTCTCCGCTAGCATTTAGGTATAAAACAAACCTTCACGGTCGCATCCGCTCAAGTTCGAAATTGCCTTCTAATTAGATTTCTTGCATCAATCTTGTAAATCATGGGCAAACCGGACAGCAAGGTGGTGGACGATGCCGTCTCGCTGCGTACCAACCCCGGCGAGAGCTCTAGAGTGACCTACAGCGACAACGACGACCTTGACATACCCGCTATCGATGACCTACCACCGAATTATACCGAAAGCGAGTCGTTGCTCCCACCATCCGATGTGCAGACGGCTGCTCCCGGCAGCGGCTTGGCTGTAGCCAAAATGCCAGTCGTCGAAGATGCTATGTGGTTTAACGACTTGAACACCGGCGCTCAATACTGGATGGCTAAGAGCCTCGAAAGCCCAGACAATCTCGAGAAGCATATTCGACACCTCGCTGCCATTCCTCCCCGACCTTATATCAAGCTTGTCGGAACACACACCGAGACTACGAGAGACAGCAAGGGCAAGATGGAGAAGAACACAATTACCGATTTTGACGTCTCGGTCAACCTAACACCATTTCTCTTCTCGGATGCGCAGTATCAGCGTTCGTGGGATTATATCCGAACCGTGGAGAACGGCGAGAAGACCCGTCGCGGTACTATACTTAAGAAGCGCGCCCCCGGTTCGAATCAGAGCATCGAGGTCGGTGGCATCCCGAAACCAACACTACAGGAGTGGTGTCATCGGTACTCCGCCAGTCACGCAGGCTTAAAGGTCTTCGCGCTCCAGCGGAGGATGATCGGCTTTGACGAGGAGTACATCAAGATGAAGCTGAGAGAGCTGGTAAACGGTACGAACTACTGTGGCCATCTTAAGGTGGAACTCGTTACGAAGGACTCCCTGATCGAGTGCTACAACGAAGCAAGGGTAAACAAATGGCGCCTGACCAAGTGGATACAGATGCTGTTCACGTTCACACTCCTGTTTATCTTTTCCTGGCCGTACTTGTGGCTGAGGACTAAGAGATGGGAGGTTGTCATCTCCGAATGGCCCTTCTCCAGGATAGCCGACGATGGCACCAAGCAGTACGTGAGTATTACCGAGGACCAGTGGTTTAATATGTGGGGTCGAGCTATAGCCAACGCGGTGCTACGGAAGCGACAGGGGCTGCTGGATCAGACGGATCTAAGACGAGCAGAAGAGCCTGAACCAAGCTTTGAGTCCGGAAACTCGACAGTTGACGGGGCGGTGGGCCTATTCAGGGCCGGCATCAGCGCTATGGACGAGGTGAACCGGCATCTAGGATGGGGAAGAGACTGCTAGAAGCATTCTCCTGTAGCACGTCATTGTTGGAGTTGTTCGCGGGAATACTTTATTTATGGGAGCGCTTTTTTTGTGTTTGGGTTTCTTCTGAGCTATGCCAGTTTGTGGGTGAAGGTTACCATTATCAGTGTTCTTCTTGGGGCAAGGTGCGTGAAGATACTGGGGAGATGCTGATGCTGATGCTACATAAGTCGCGTAATAAATATCGAGACCATTTCCCTAAAATGGAAATTAGCGGGACGGCTGTATGCCACCTATTCTAGCTCGTACTGTACTCTGCTACCGGCTTTGCTATGAAATCTACCGTGTAGAGCTGTGTTCAGACACTGTATGTATTGGTAAGTTATAACCTTCTACAAGTGATGATTTCTAAAATGCCGGGTCAGTAGACCTGGATATAAAAGGAGCATTCCCACGTAGGTTTCTCTTTATACATCATCTCGAAGAAATCGTTATACAGACACCTACCTTGTACTCGCTTCAATATGGCACCTATCCGTGTTGCACTCATCGGTCTCTCCTCGTCTGCAAAGACTTCCTGGGCCGCCCAGGGTCACTTGCCGTATCTTGTATCACCCCGGGGCAAATCTCACTACGAGATTGTTGCGCTCCTTAACTCGAGCGTTGCATCTGCAGAATCGGCGAGAAAACACTTTTCGCTTCCTTCGGATGTGAGGACTTATGGCGACCCAAACGACTTAGCCTTAGATCCGGATGTCGACTTTGTCGTTTGTTGCACCCGAGTCGATACTCATGGCTTGACGACGGGGCCGTCTTTAAGAGCTGGAAAAGCTGTCTATATAGAGTGGCCCCTCGTAGAGAATTACGACGAGGCCATTGCTTTGACGGCTAACAAACGTTTAGACAATAGTATTAGTGGGCTTCAGGGGCGTGTCTCGCCCATAGTCCTCAAACTTAAAGAGACTCTCAAGTCTGGTCAAATAGGTCGAGTATTGAGCAGCGATATTCGTGCCTACGGTAATCTTTTACCTAGGGACTCGCTACCGGAGGGTCTTTCATATTTCGCCGACCAGAAGATTGGTGGTAATCCCATCACTATCGCTTACGGGCACACTATCGACTACGTGCACGAAGTTCTTGGGGAGTTTACCTCGTTTAAAAGTCGGATGCAGATACAGCGACCGGTCTTCGCGGTTCTGGGTAAGGATGGAATCCAAGTTGAGGAGATAAAAAGCGATGTACCTGATTTTCTAACTGTTCATGGGAAGCTGGCTAAGGGGAAGGCAAATCTTGCGGAGGATGCCACATTATCTATTACGTACAGGAGCGGACAGCAGTTCAAGGGCACTCCGGGATTCGTGTGGACAATTAACGGCGAAGCAGGCGAGATCATGGTGACCGCTAATGGCGCATACGTACACTCCGATTCCTATAGAGAGCCGATCAAGATCAAGATCTACGATCATGTTTCGGACGAGGTGATCGATGTAGAGTGGGGCTGGGAAGACTGGCAAAAGGAGTTCCCATATCGTTGTAGGATAGTAGCGGAAATGTATGAGAGGTATGCGCATTGGTGGAATAGCGGAAGACCTGCCGGTGATCTCCCGGAGGAGAGGGATTGGCCCCGATTACATGATGCCGTCGCGAGAATGAAGGAGATAGATGAGGTCTTTAAACAGTATGAAGCACAAAATGTATAATTGTACTAATAAGTCGACAATTCGAGCTAACTCTTTAGATATAACTAAGTTTCTATAATTATCTGCGATTACAAATGTGCCTAGGCAATGGTTGAAAGCGATCAACTCTGCGCATTAGTTTTTTGTTGCTCCTTATTTGCGTAATTAATTATAGATAAACCAGTGATTTGGGCGCGTATTCCGAGTATATCTCCACGAACAACTTCGGCTTGGAGTTTGCCTTATAAAAATACCCTTGCATTAAGGACCGATCATAATTCAACATGATAGAGTCTCGTAAAGGGGTTGTCGCTAAGCGCGCTTAGCGTTCATGCAGTATGTCTTAACTCTTACATCTATGGCGTACTAATATAGAAATACGAAATTTTATTGCCACCACTGCGAACGATGGTGTCGAAACCTGTTAGTTTGGCACTAATACCGACTTAAAGCTTCCAACTGGTTACAAATATCCATATGGATGTAAGGCCGAGAAAAGCGGGTTTTAACGGCATCGGCCCCGGTACCATCGGGGTTAAATGCGGGAACATGTGTAATAAATGTATGTGATTGGTTGAGAAGGCCGTTTAAGACGGGACGGTCATCTTATACGCGTAGATCATGTAGACCGAGATTTCCTAAAATGGATTGGCAAACTGTTTCGAATTATTGAAATTGTGGACTGAAAAAATAATTATTCTCCAGCTTAAGCGTTATGAATCGCCTGTTAGGCATTTGTAGTTTTTGACTTAAGTGCTTCAACTATCTGCCTACCTCCATGCGAAGTTCTATTGCATTGATTTCTTACAAGCCTATCCGTTGATATCAAGTAGCTACCTGCGCGTGTGATTCAAGCCTTCTTATCTCACGTAACACAAGGCACAGGGATGTCCATAAGGAATGCGGCGCCCCCGTTAGTCGCTTGGGACGCTAACCGGGAGAAGGCAGGTAAAAGAGATATGTTATCTGAAGATTTACAGGGATTAATCATAAAGCCCAGCAGCCTAGGTAACCTAAGCTGCTGAAGCGCAGGCAACTTTCAGGTGTGATGTCAGTTCGCATAATTTTTTTCTTTCCTATCGGTGTACCCAAGTAAATCAGCCTTAATCTTTTTTTGCAACTCCTTCCTACTCTTTTCCCTTTATCGACATTCTACTCTTTGGTCATATTTGCTCTTCGGCTTAAAGAGAAATAAATACCAACTGACATTGCCATTATCGCATGGACATTATTATATATAGATGGAGACTTAATTAGCATACATTCTTTATACTCTTCTTTATAACCACGGTGGCGTTTATCAAACGCTACTCGTTTACCTGATCGCGTGCTTAAGTCGAAGTATTAGACGATGGCAGATAATGACATGAAGAAGCCGGTCAGTATCGCCGGCGAAGCGGTCCGTGATCTGCCTAGCGAAGCCGATGCGGGATCGGCCGACCAGCTGCTCGTGTCCCTCGGTTACACTCCCGAACTGTCGCGCAATCGGTCCACCCTACAGGTTGCTTTCATGTCTTTCGTCCTGGCATCGATTCCATATGGTTTAGCTACGACTCTCTATTATCCTCTAGTCGGAGGCGGACCGGTTAACATCATCTGGGGATGGGTTGCCGTGTCGATGATTATCATTTGCGTTGCTGCGTCGCTGGGCGAAATCACGAGCGTGTATCCAACTGCTGGCGGTGTCTATTACCAGACATTCATGCTGGCACCTCCTCGCTGGCGTCGCATTGCTGCTTGGACCTGCGGTTGGCTTTACGTGGTCGGAAATGTCACCATCACGTTAGCCGTCAACTTCGGCACAACATTATTTTTGGTCGGTTGTGTCAACGTGTTTGAGACTGCGGATGGCCAAGAAGTGCTCGCTGGCGAATCCTATCAAGTCTTCCTCATCTTCCTAGGCATTACACTACTTTCCAATGCAGTTTCGTCGCTAGGCAACAAATGGCTACCCATTCTCGATGTACGGATCTTCTATTCCCCCCTAGCTATCATCGTCGCTTGGCTAATATGATTTTTTAGACGTTCGCCATTTTCTGGACCTTCGCTGGTGTTATTGCTATCATGGCCTGCGTCTTGGCTATTGCCAAGGAAGGCCGCCACGATGCTAGCTGGGTATTCACGCATTTTGAGGCCAACTCTGGCTGGACACCCGGTTGGTCTTTTGTCGTTGGCCTCTTACATGCCGCATATGCCACATCTTCCACCGGCATGATCATCTCGTAAGTATTCAAAACCCATCTCCCTTAGGTACTTCATCATCCTTACAAGACTCTAGCATGTGCGAAGAGGTCCGAGCGCCGGCTACGCAGGTACCCAAAGCCATGGTGATGACGGTGTGCATCAATACCGTAGCCGGGTTGATGTTTATGATTCCGTTGGTGTTTGTTCTTCCCGATATTCAGGGGCTCGTCGTGCTCGCGCAACCCGTCCCGGCAATTATCAAAAGCGCAATAGGAAACTCTGGGGGCGCATTCGGTCTGCTAATTCCTCTCCTCGTTTTGGCGCTCATCTGCGGCATCGGCTGCACGACTGCTGCATCGCGATGCGTCTATGCATTTGCTCGCGACGGTGCCATTCCCGGCTCCAAGTGGTGGAAGCAAATAAACCATAACCTCGACGATGTTCCCTTGAACGCGATGATGCTCAGCATGGCTGTTCAGATCATTCTCGGCCTCATCTACTTCGGCTCGTCGGCTGCCTTCAATGCTTTCTCGGGCGTCGGAGTTATTGCACTAACGGCGTCTTATGCTACACCAATCATTGTCAGTATGCTCAATGGACGCCAGACCGTCCGTACCGGCAGTTTCTACCTTGGTCCGATCGGATGGTTTTGCAATATCGTGTCTCTATGTAAGTATTGTCTACCCCGTCGTGCCGAGCTTCGTGCCGGCCATTGTCTCATGGGCTAATAAAAGGCATAGGCTGGTCTCTATTGGCTATTCCGCTATTCTGTATGCCAACTACTGTCCCGGTGGTGGATCCTTCTACTATGAACTACGCTTCGGTGGTCTTTGTAGGATTTACGGTAATTTCGGCTGGATGGTATGTCGCCTGGGGCCGTAAGAACTACTCCGGCCCTCCGACGTGATTTTTAGATATAGAGTGTGGGTTCGTCCGCCTTGTGTGCATCTCGATCTACTCGTGCCTTGCCGCCCTGTGCTCGCTGTTCTACTGTGATACCTAAGAGTGAAAGATCGCGATAAATATTGCGTGCGGATAAGAGTTGTCGTAATGAATATTAACGCGATAGTTCACGAGCCGATACACGATACGAGCCTCGGCGAGTGCAGACACATTATATTATATATAAATATTAACAACGCCAAATTCTCATATATCTCAGCGATGCGCTTACTCGATGTTAATTCGGCTTACCTTGGCTTGCCTTCTCGTCGAAGCATGCTCGCCAGTTCATTCCCATCCTAGATCAGCTAGTTACACTGTGAATAGTAATCGTTAAGCTTTTGGCATTTTCCGCTCTGGATGGTAGGTTGTTAATTACATTTGATAGTAGAGAAGTTTGAAGGGAAGAACCTTGACTTACGCTGCAGTTGGTACAACCGGTGAATCCGCTTCCTCCGCACTGACCGTATAGAGACACGCTGCATCCCGACCCGGAATCGTCCGTGCTTGCCGGTGGAGCGGCTGTGTTTGTCGTGCTCACGGTGGGAGCGCTACCTCCATTGTCGCCAGCTGTGCTCGACGGACCTTTTCCGGCGGCACAGGTACTTGCGCAGCCGGAGCATGAAGAGCCTGCGCTCTTTGTCGAGCCGCCCGCATAGACCGCTGGGCCGGGTGCAACATAGGAATCCAACTTCCCGTGGATATTAACGAGGATACCAGGATCGGTTGCCTTATAAGCACCGGGTAGCGAGACACCTGAAGGCTTAGCACTACCACCGCCCGTAACGGTCAGTTGGAAGCATGTCATATAAAACTGTGCGCCGCCACTTTGACCTGCTGTATGTAGAGCCAAGGCTTCGGCCCGTAGGAGGTAGTCACCAGCAGCTACATCGGATGGGATTTTTACGTCCATTCGGCCGCAGCACTCGTTGATATCTTTTGTCCCCCACCAGTCGTCATCAGCGCTTGCTCCCGACGGGTTCTTGGCCCAGGTGTCGGCGAAGACCTTAAACCATGACGAAGAGAACCCGTCGGCCGCCGAGGCATCAGTTACGGAGGCCATATATACCTGGACTGGTCCGTAGTGGGCCCCGCCGATCGCTTCCGCTGCACAAGTGCGGTCTCCGGGTTGCTAAACGGACGTATTAGCCAAAAAATAGAGCATAGGAAATGTGAAGATATATATACCTGATGAATCTCTACAGTTACAGTCGATCCTGCGGAGACACCACATTTTCCTGATACAGGCTTAGTACCTGCATTGCAGGCGATGTCCTTCGATGCTACGTTCGTCACCGGGGAGTTGGACAGCGGTAATCTGGCACATGAGCCCCCGTAAAAGATATGTTAGTAATTAGCAAGACCCGGCATCAGGGTATACTTATCATGTCGACGCCGTTTACCCAGAGGTCCTGGAAGGTGGCATGACCGGCGACGCGTGTGGCGCCCAAGGCGGCTATGGTAGCTAATAGTGTCGATCTCATAGTGGACTTATAACTCAGCCGTAAGACGTGTGTAGATCCCTATCACGCAATTTGAGGCTGAGGACAGGCTGTTTGCAGATCGTGGGGATTACATCCTATAAATAATCATAGCTTCGCTACTACGTCCCCTGATTTATATCGACGTAGAATGTAAACCTGCCCACCGCCCAACGCCCTACTTGGTAGCAGGAAAAGTTCTAGTTTCGGGCGATACATAGTGTCTTTCCGCAGTGCTTATTCTGGCTGTCCCATGTGATCTGTCTCCCGGACTTTGTAGGCCGACTTCCCTAGCTCGCCCTGAATAACAGCTGAAACCCCTGTATGGAATGAGGTAATGCTGTAACTTATGCCAAGGCCGAGCCGCCCAATATGGGAATCTGGAGATCGATTCCGTTCCCATTTCGAATACCACCGCGTCACCCCGATACCTACCAATAGTGTCGTCGAGAAACTACCCCGAGTTAGACAAGCTTTGTTCTTATAGCATCTCGACCTTCCGTTTAGGTGCCACCCATGAAAACCCAGGCTGCGTTTATGGTTTTATTATCTCCCTTGTCGAACTACACCGCTTGAACCATGCACGAGTCAATTTTTGCTCTCATAATAAGGTGTGGAAAATGCTTTGTACGATTTAAACGAAATGTCATTTAAATTATATTTGTTGAGTTTAAAATTATATTTCAAGTTTGTACAAAAATTTTTGTTAATTTTATATATTAACTTTATATTTATTAATTATTTTAAATTTAAAAAATTAAAGTAATGCGTTATACTTCTTAAAAACATAAGTTTTGTTAACCATAAAAGTTTTTAATCATAGTCACTAAAAGTTTCACGGTACAAGAATGGGGATTTGTATAATAGGTTAGCAACTGGGAATTGGCTAAGTAGGCAAGGTAGCTATAGACTCTGGCGTTTCCACCAACTCAGTACCTTTATTACCAGCCCTAACATTGATGATGTTTGCCCCGGCAGCACCGCCGGCATCGCTTTCCTCCTGAGCAAGCTTCACGAGGTTTGGGCTATGCGTAATAACCAGCACGTACGATAACTGTTCCGTCATCCAGCGGCACCATTTAAGCACGGAAGCTTGGCCGCTTACATCTAAGGAGTCGAAAGCTTCGTCAACAAGCATGTATCTGGCCATATGAGGACTTCTAGCCCCTGCCATCATAGATAGCGCGAAGAATAGCGCTAGATCTACACGTTTTCGTTCACCACCACTTCGCTTTGCGTAATCAAGTGCTTGATTCATCGATAGAGACGGTTCGAGCACTGATGTGGACTCTTGATTACCATCGTCGTCGTCACCATCCTGGTATTCTTCTTTGAAGAGTGCTCCGATGGTGCCGGAAGTCATATTGCGCGCGTAGTTGGCGTCCTGATACATGACTAATAGGATCTGTCCTAGCAGTTTGTTGAGCTCCCCTAGATGTCGCTGGGTCACATGATGCCGGAACGTAGCCTTTGCTACCTGCCGTCGCGTAAGAGCAGACTGCCAAAAGGCGAATATTTCCCTGTGTGAATGGACTTCTCCAGCCTCTTTCCTTAGGTTGGCTGCTTGACGGATAAGGTCAAAAAGGGTTTCAGCATCCGATTGGAGATGTCCTTTGTACGTAGTTATTTCTTTCTCTTTGCCGGCGAGCATCAGGTTGTACCGATCTAAGGACACTTTCCACTTTTGTCTTGTCGCATCAACATCTCTTTCCCGTCCGTCTAGCTCGTACTGTTTGCGAAGTCGCTTCTGCTTTTGGGTCTCATATCGCTGTTGAAGATGATCGTATTGTCTTTTTGCACGTTGTAGCTCATCAATGGCGGCACTTAGCTGAGCGGGAATATGTAATGCTTGTTGTACCGTTATGCTCATGATATCTCGTCGAGAAGTATCGTTGGAGAAATCTGATACAGCGTCCGCCATAGTCGCCATCTTGATTTGTACTTCCCTGACGGTGTCACTGAAGGCAATGATTGCTCTCACATGGTCGTGCCATCGCTGCTCTACTTTTATGATGTTAAAAATATCTCCAAAGTTGATAAATCTAAGCATAGACGCCCAGGCATCCCGAAAAATGAGCATGATCCTCGGGAGAAAGCCCTGCCTGCTACGATCCGCTTTGCTATGATCCTCGCTTGCGGATGGTGGGATTTCCAATACTTCGTTCTCGTCTAGCAGACGGTCGACCGTCCTTTCGAAATCACCTAGTTGCGTACCAATGGCCATCATCTCCTTCTTGACAGCTGCCCCCTTACGATCTATTGATAAACGATCCCGTGCAAGCTTTGCCAACCCACCCAGTTTTCCCATGTCGCTATGTGCTCTGGAAACTGCTCTTCGAAGCTCTGAAAGCTCAGGTTCTAGATTTGGTAATTGCTCATTCTCAAGTTCTTTTCTGAGCTCCTTTATTCTAAGCTCTTTCGAATTTAGGGATGAGAAGTATTTTTGGTCTTCGAGTTGCAGCTGGCCAATGATATTCTCCGTCTCGCGAAATAAAACTCTCAACGTCTTGACCATCTGGTAAACCCGATCTTTGAGATGCGTGATAGTATGGGCAACCTCGTTGAGTCGTGACTGCTTTACGCCTAGCTCCTCATCTACCTGGCTCATCATTGAATTACAAGTTTCTGTACACCCATCTAGGATCCCTAAGCCCAAAGCAGCCTCAATCAGCTGCCTCTTCTGAAGTTGAGAGGCGCTCAAGAAGCTCCGGGTACTTTCGTTACCCAGAAGAGTTATTCTGATAAACGTATCGAAGTCCACACCGAGCAATCCGTTGATGGATGCCTGAGAACTCCTAGCGCTGGGTCCTTCAAACTGGGGTTGTACGATACCGTCCTTTTCTACGATCACGCGATTCTGAAACTCGCTATGCTTCCTAGACCGCGAAATCGAATACCCATTGGCAAACGTAAGACGGACATTGCAGTTCTTCCCGACGACATCGTTGACAACGTCGTTTACCCCAAGCCCGTCCCTGATGCACTGTCCAAATTGGGACCACACGATTGCCTCGATGATTGTCGTCTTACCCGCGCCATTTTTTCCGAGAATAAAGTTCATGCCAGGTTGAAAGTGACGCTCAAACTGAATGCTGAGGGACCCCTGGACGCCGAGGAAGTTTGTAATTTCGATAGCAACAGGGTGCGCGATAAAGATATGCTGGGCTTCATTCGATGGAATATCCAAAGAGGTAGACAAATTGAGAATATCCCTATACTTGATCGCGTCGTTGACCTTGTCGCGAGCGGAACTCCCGATATCCACGAGTCGCTTTCCTACGGCGGCTAATAACTCTCGCTTGCTCTCAAGAACAGGTCCGAGGTTTAGAGAAGACACGTATTCCTCGGCGACTTCGCTAAGGTCAATCGGCTCGCGCTCTATTTGCTCGGCTATCGGTCTTGGTAAAGCAACGGCCGAGGGATGATGAATGGAATCAGAAGCTTGGATTTCCCCCGTTTGCCCTGACAATTTATCGCTCTTTATATTCGCTAGGTTTCGGATATCAACAGGAAGCATGGTCTTTCCGAGTCCACTTTGCTGGGATTGCCACGCCGGCTCAAAGGGCCTCCAGTCTCTTACGCTACGTGCTCCTAATTTAACTAGAGTTTCCCTAGCCGAAATATATTTGTATCTTGACAAAGTCCCGGTAATCATGACATGCTTGTCTTGGACGTATTCTTCGTCCATCTCGCCCGATAGTACGTCTTGAATATCCATCGTCATATAACCGACTGCGTCAGGGTTACAGATAAGGTCATCCTGCAGAGTCTCGGGGTCGAGCAAAATGGCCCCTTTCTGGGTGTCGAACAGATCCGCCCACGTAAGCTGTAACGGTGCCCCAATGTACGTTATACTTCCCTTGCGGTCCTGATCCTGCGGGTTCGCAGCCTGGAGAATCGTTTGGTGGCTGTGAAAGTGGCCAGTATATGTCTTTGCCAACGGCGCAAATCCACCCACACCAGTAAGGCCAGGATACCTCAAGGAAAATCCAGGCTTTCCGGTCTCCGAATTGACGGTATATTTCTGCGTTATAGCCCGGTTTAAGGCCAGGTGTCCGAACCCAACCGTCTGGGCGGCGCTCTCCGGGTCCAAGTTTTGTATCTCCTTAACAATTTGGCCCTGGTCTTCGCGGAACGGCATCACGAATACCCGTCGGCCATCCCATTCGTGGCATCCTAATTTCGTATGGAGCGTTACGAAGGGGGCCAGCCGATTAATAGAAAGCGCTTCCAAGGCCGACGTGGTGTAATCAAAGCGGTAAGCCAAGTCATGATTGCCAAGGATGATATCGACATGCGGTACGGCTTCCACCAGCTTATTTAAGAAGCGGTAGCATGCCGAAAGAACGTGAGTTGGCTGCGAGGTCCGCGTCGTGAGTAGGTCACCGCATATGATCGCGCGACGAATATTCGGATGAGACTTGGGAAGGGAGGCAATCCAGTTTGAAGCTCGTATCACTCTATCAAGATCACGTGATCCGAAATGAATATCACTAAGTAGTAACCATAAGGGCTTAGCATTCATACTTTGTAT
This sequence comes from Daldinia grandis, assembly GCA_022432525.1. Lineage (NCBI taxonomy): Eukaryota > Fungi > Ascomycota > Sordariomycetes > Xylariales > Hypoxylaceae > Daldinia > Daldinia grandis. The sequence continues at coordinate 3,730,287 of JAJKLB010000001.1, forward strand.
AGTAGTCGAACAATAGAATCCCACCAAAGAGGATCAGGGTCGGATTAAGATTACGATGCTGGGATTTGTAGCATTTGAGATTGAGTCGCAGTATTTGGCCAATTAAAGAGTGGGCCTCTGCTTATCAGTTGTGTTATCCTTCATTAAGTAAACGTCAGCATTGCCCAAATCGATTAACCTAGCCTCCTTTGCTATTTGATAAACATATCAACTGACGATTGTTTAATCGCCATCATAATGAAAAAAATATCATTTAATAACCTCTTCTTTGGCAACAAATTCTATACCCGTTATACGAGTTTTGTCACCTGGCGAATCTAAATACTTAATATCTCGTTTTGCTCACTTCTCTTGGGTTAATCCAATTCTGATAAGCCTGAGCTTAGATTATATGACTGATTTCCCCACGAGCCCGGTAATAATACCATCACTTCGGCATATATTATTGCGGTCTATAGGCGTGGTTTATTATAAAACCGGAAGCTGGGGGATTACCCCGCATTAACGAATAGCGCGCCCACATATTCAGAAAGGCTTACCACCTACAGTCTAACCTAGTCGAGAGGTAGATCGTGTCTGCTTTGTGGGGTAGTATGGGGAGTGTAAGTGATAATGCGGAGAAATCGGCTATCTCTATCGCTGTAGACGGAGGAGACCTCCATTGTATGATGCTTGATAGTTGCTCGAATCACTTTATAAAGAGAATGTAGTTCAGCTAGATCAGATCCCTCACCATGCCTCCATCTCCCGCAAACAACCCCCCATGATATATTGAGCCGGAGTCTGCGAAAGATGGAAAAAATCGAGCCACCTCACCATCTCGAGGGTAATTTAGAAGATGTTAGTCGAACTAAGCTCATAATGATAACGGCTAACTAACGAGAGGCTAATATACGCAGGGGAAAGCCGACAAGTCTGTTCAAGAGATCAATAATGGAGAGTTTGACCACAGCCGTAGCAAGCTCTTAAACCGGCGCCTTGACATTCGGATACTCCCACTATGTTGCTGGTTATATCTACTCAACTTTCTAGATAGGGGAAATATAGGTAATGCGAGGGTATTGAATCAAGAGACCGGAGACGATCTTCTTCACAAGACAGGAATGTCAAGTAATGGATATGCTCTTACGGTAACCTTGTTTTCCGTGGCATATACCCTCTTCGAAGTTCCCTCCAATTGGGTTATGAAACATCATGTAACCCCCTCTAGATGGCTAGCGATACTGCTGGGTAGCTGGGGATGCTTGACTTTGGGCTTTGCTTTTGTTAGGAATTATGCTACGGTTTTAGCATTGCGTCTGCTTATCGGTGTGGTGAGTACCTCGTAATCCTACGACGAATACCAGATTAAGACAGAAGCAGCTTGGTTGCTAACTTGACATAGTTCGAAGCCGGCTTCTTCCCCGGCATTGTCTATCTCATAACAATCTGGTATCGCCATAACGAGCGAGCTGTCAGAATAGCTTTTGTCATCGCCTTTTGCAACCTGGCCGGAGCATTCGGCGGAGCCATTGCCTATGGTATGGGTACCATAAATGGCGCAGCTGGAATCGAAGGGTTTCGCTGGCTGTTCATAGTTGAGGGTATTATCACCATCTTAAGCGTGCTGCCAACACTGCTGCTACTACCAGACTACCCAGCCCGTGCCAAGTTTCTCAGCGCCGAGGAGAAGAGCTTGGCGGAGGATCGCCTAAAAGATCGAGGCGGCGGGTGGAATAGAGAGCATGCTACGCGGAAAGAGATTTTGGAGACGTTTTTCAGTCCACGGATGCTGGCTCACTACCTTGCCTATGTGGCTAACGTAGTGACCCAAGGCTCATTCACCTTTTTTGCCCCAACTATCGTGTCCGGCCTGGGCTATCAGAGCATCCATGCCCAGCTAATGACAGTCCCACCGGTATGTCCCTTTCAAGCTGTACTTTCTATTCTTGGCACGTAAGTTTTAAAAATTGAGACACACTTATATTACGGCTATCTACCTATATTCCTACCATTTGAGGCACGCCTGTTATCTTGATGCGTCCCGAAGTTGGACAAGATCCACGATAAAGCATTTAAAAGGATGGGCCAGTCAATTTCTCATGCTGACATCTCATCTTCATTTAGTGGGTTGTCGGGTTCGCGGTAGCCATCGTGCTTTCTTACTCTGCTGACCGTTTTGAAGCCCGTGGCTTTCATATCACCGTTATTTCGACAATTGGCGGCCTAGGCTGGCTCATAGCTGGATTGCTACCGCCTAGTGCGTACGTAAAAAGATATGGATGCCTCTGTATGGCAGCAGCTGGAGCCTTCCCGGCCGCACCGTCGATGACGAACTGGGTGACATGCAACACGCCGAGCTTATTGACAATCCCATTCGCAATCGCCTTGCATAATTCATGCGCTGGAATAGGACAGATTATCTCACAGTGGATATGGAAAGTAGACGAAGCAAGGCTGGGATACCCGACTGGCAATTTCGTATGCGCAGCGTGTAACTTTCTGGTGGCAATAATAGCGCTTGGGTTGAGGTTGTACTACTCGAGGATGAACAGGAAAGGGGTTAAAGATGCACGAGGAGAGACAAGAGTTTGGGCTTACTAGTAATTGTAAATGGAATGATGGAACAATTTGAAAATGAGAGATAAGAATGAAACGAAATAAGCTAATGAAATATTGTTTTATTTTAATGATTAAACTTATTTTAACGAGCTTAAATTAAAGGGTTGTTTATAAACTTAAGCTATATTTTACTTATAGCTTGTAATATTTTAACACGTAAATAAACTTAAATTTATATCGTTTATAAAAAGATTTTTACTATAATTTAAATAAATTAAATTAAACATTAATATTAATAAATTATTAATTATTTATTATTTTATATTTATAAATTTAATTATATTATTAATTAAAAATAAAAATTAAAATAAAATAAATATTAAATATATTATATTATATATATTTATTTATAAAGAAAATAAATTACTTTTATTAAATTAAATAAATAAAAAGATTAAAATTTTAATATTAATATATATATAAAAATAAATTTTTATTTTAATAAAATATTATATTATATTAATATAAATTATTATATAAAAAATTAAATAATAAAACTTTATTTATTTAAATTAAATTAAAATTATTAATAAAGTAAATAAAATTAAAAAATAATAATTTTAATTTAATAAAAATATAAATATAAATGAATGATTATAATATTAAATAATTAAATTAATAGAAAGATATTTTTTAAAATTATAATTTTAGTTTTATATATTTATATTTAATATAATAACAATAATTACTTATAAATTTAATTAAATTCTTTTTAAATTTTAATTATTATTTAAAATATTAAAATAAAATTAAAATTCTTTAAATTTTATTATTTATAAATAAATATTTACAAAAAAGGTTTAATTATTTTTTTATAAAAAAAAGGTATTTTAAATTTTATTTAATTAGAAAATTATTTCAAGTGATTTTAAATTACACGTTTAAAAAATTTAAGTTCGAGGGGTTATACCTTTTTTAGCCACGCCATTTTTTAGCCAATTACAACATTATATAACTTTTTTAAAATTTTTTTAAACTATAGTTTAAAGCAATTGTAAAATATTCTTTAATAAAAATCTTTTATATAATAAAAGTATTATTAAAAATATTATTATTAATAATATTAGTAAAGATAATAGTATTAACGCGTTTTATATATTATAATAAATAAATAAATAATTAATTAATTAAATAATTACTATTTTTATTATTAAATTTATCGATTAAATTTACGCGTTTTTATTATTATAATGTTAAACGAGGTTAAAATTAACCGTAATACGTGTTGCAATACGTATTATAATACGCGTTATAATAAATAAGGTTTAATATAAACTCGTAACGTTATATAAATGTATAAAAAATTAAAAAAACTTAAATAATAATTTTATTATTAAGTTAAAAATAAAATACAAAATATTTTATATATTATTAATTAATTATAACAATTAATTATAATATTAATTATAATTTTAAATATTTTTATTAATAAATATTTTAAACGTTTTAGTTTAAAATATAAAAATGTAAAATTATATAAATATATAAAAAAGTTAAAAGGATAAATTAAATAAATTGTTAATTTTAAATTATTTTAATTAAAGTTATTTTATATGTTATTATAATATATTAATTAATTTTAAATTTAATATTTAATTTAAGGTTATATAAATTTAATATATTAAACTAGTGCTGTGTTGCAAGGGTATTATAAGGTAATATTACGTAACTTTTTTTAGCACGGATCTTTATAAGATTTTATTTTATACATTCTTTTTAATTAATTTATTAAAAAACATTTAACAATATTTTTTCTTAATTATATAATTAAATTTTAATCTTAATTATTACCGTTTTTAAATAAGTTATTATTATTTATAATCTTTTATTTTAATCGTGTTATTTAAGATTTTTATTCTTTAATCAATTTATTACAAATTTTATAAAAAGTATAATGTTATTATTAGCTATTTTAAATTTATTTTTAAATTTAAATAATTAAAGTAATAAGTTATACTTTTTAAAAAACATAGCTCTTATTTAATATTGAATTAATGTCGTGTTGTAAGGGTATTATAAGGTAGTATTACGTAACCTTTTTTAGCATAGATTTTTATAAAATCTTATTTTATACATTCCTTTTAATTAGCTTATTAAGAAACATTTAACAACATTTTTTCTTAGCCACATAATTAGATTTTAATCTTAATTATTACCGTTTTTAAACAAATTACTATTGTTTACAATTTTTTATTTTAATCGTGTTATTTAAGATCTTTATTCTTTAATCAATTTATTATAAATTTTACAAAAAGTATAGTGCCATTATTAGCTATTTTGGGTTTATTCTTAGATTTAGGTAGTTAAAGTAGTAAGCTATACTTTTTAAAAGACATAACTCCTGTTTAATATAAAAGTTTTTTAACGTAATAATGTTTTAAATTATATTTTAAAAAAACTTTTAATATAGCTTTATAAATATAAACATACGGATTAAGCTTTGGGTGGCGCTTATGGCGCTAACGGAGACGGGGGAAGTGGCGGGGATAACCCGCCGTTTTTTAAAAATTAATTTAAGCTCGTTAAAATAATTAAAAAAAAAAATAAAAAATATTTTAAATATTTTTAAAAGTTTCCAAAATTTTCAAATTATTAAAACATATAAATTCTTTATATATAATAATTTAAACGGGTTTTTAATGTTATATATAAATAATAAATTAAATATATATTTTTATATAAAGTTATTAACATTAAAAAAATATGAAAAAAGTTATTAAAAATAATTTTAATGTTTAATATATTTTTAATATTAAAAAGTAGTTTTTTTATTATATACAAAGAATTTATATTTTTTAATATATTATATACGTTAAATTTAAAAATATTAAAAGTTCTATTAAAATAATATAATAAAATAATAAATAAATAATAAATTTAAAATATAATTTATTATATATAAACTTTAAATTTCTTTTAATTTAAACTTTTTAAATTTTTTATTTAATTTAATGTATATATATTAAATAAATTTTATTTATATAATAATTATTTAATATTTTATAAAATATATTTTAATTAATTTAAACTTTGTATGTTAAAATCTTTATTAATAATATTATATATAAATTTTTAAAATAATTTAATATTAAAAAATAATTAAAATTTCATTAAATAAATTAAAAATATAAATCTTTAAATAATATATAATCATAAATTAGGTATAAATAAATAAATATATATCCATTTTATAAATAATGAACAAAAGCTATGTTTCTTAAAAAGTATAACTTATTACTTTAATTATTTAAATTTATAAATAAACTTAAAATAATTAATAGTAGCATTATACTTTTTATAAGATTTATAATAAATTGATTAAAAAATAAAGATTTTAAATAATACGATTAAAATAAAAGATTGTAAATAATAATAACTTATTTAAAGACGGTAATAATTAAGATTGGAATTTAATTATATAGTTAAAAAAAAATGTTATTAAATATTTTTTAATAAATTAATTAAAAAAAATATATAAAATAAGATTTTATAAAGATCCGTACTAAAAAAGGTTACGTAATATTACTTTATAATACTTTTACAACACGGCATTAATTTAATAATAAATTAAAAATTATTAATTTTATTTATATTAATTAATATTATATTTAATATATATAAAAATTAATTTTAAATAATATTATTTATATATTAAATAACATTTAATTAATTAAATTTTATAATACTATAAAAATAATTTGAATAATTTTTAATATTTAATTTTTAAATTTATTTTTTATAATATTTAAGTAATAAAAAAAACTTTTAAAATTTAATATTTTTTTAAATTTTATGTTAAATTTTGAAATTATATATAATAAAATAATAATAATAAAAAAAGTGAATTTTAAAATTAAAATATATTATATATATATTTAAATATTAATTATAATATAATTATATAATAATAAAATTAAATTTAAATATTTATAAAAATTAATAATTAAAATTAACTTTTTAAAATATTTAATAATATAAAAATAATAAATTTAAATATAATTGTAAAATAAAATAAAAAATTAAATTTAAAAATTAATATAGGTTTTATTGAATAAATATATAAATTAAAAAAATTAAAAAAATTAAATTAATATTTATTAATTTAAATATAAAATATAAATGTTGGAAGTGAAATCACATGACAAGTTGTCATGTGATCGGCGTGGGGCTTCACCCCATTCACACTTTAACTATTTTTTACTTAAGTTATAAATCGTAAATAATACTTTAATTAAACATCATTTAATCCGTATTTTAAATATAACGTTATATATCATTAACCTTTTATTAATTTAATAATAAAAAAATTGTTGGTAAATACGTACGTAAAATAAAAACAATAAAACAAGTGTAATAATAATAAGTAAAGTAATTAATGTTAAAATTGGTATATTAATATGTTTAAAAAAAAAGCTATTAATTTAAAAAAAACGAGAAAAATTTATTCTTTATATAAATAAAAGTATTTAAGTATATTTTAACGTTAAACTTTAATTATAAAAGTTAAACTTTAACTTTTACAATTATTACTTAATTATTATTTATTTTATTTTCTTTTTACGATAAATAATTGTAAATTATTTACTTTTTTTTTTATTTATTTTTTTAATTTAATAATAATTTTATTCCTTTTTATAAATGTTATTATAACTTTATTAAAAAACTTTTTTATTATAACATTTATTTAAAACGAAATCTAATTATTATATTAAAACTTTTTTCGGAAATTACTATAAGAAATTAATAAAGTAATTAATAAGTATTACATAAATAATTGATAAAAGATTGATAAACGCACGGACCACTTTTTAAAAAACTTGCGACGATTAACGCCACTTTTTTTAAGCCACATTTAATGAGTTAGCCACATGTATTATGTAAGCAACTCCCGGGTAGGTTGGCAAAAATTTAAAATATTTCGATTAAATTTTTTTTTTTTTTTTTTAAAAAAACAATTTATTAATAAAAAAAATTAAAATTATATATAATAAAATAAATTAAAAAAAGTAAACAATTTAATATAAAGAAAAATTTAATTAAAATAATTAATTAAATAATAAAATAATATAATAATTTATTTTAACGAGTTTAAATTAATCTTCGAAAAAAACGAGCTACGTTTACCAACTTTTATTGGCGTTATAAACGCCACTTAACGCTTGGTTCGTATGTTTATATTTATAAAACTTTATCAAAAGTTTTTTCGAGATTTAATTTAAAGTATTATTACGTTAAAAAGCTTTTACGTGTTAAATTTATATAGTTTTAAATTAAATATTAAATTTAAAATCAATTGATATATTATAATAATATATAAAATAACTTTAATTAAAATGACTTAAAGTTAATAATTTACTTAATTTATCCTTTTAGCTTTTTTATATATTTATACTAAACTAATACCGTATTACAAAGGTATTATAAAGTAGTATTACGTAACCTTTTTTAGCACGGATCTTTATAAAATCTTATTTTATATATTCCTTTTAATCAATTTATTAAAAAGCATTTAACAACATCTTTTTTAGCCATATAATTAAATTCTAATTTTAATTATTACCGTTTTTAAGTAAATTACTATTGTTTATAATTTTTTATTTTAATTGTATTATTTAAAACTTTTATTCTTTAATCAATTTATTACAAGTTTTATAAAAAGTATAATGCTATTGAACTAATGCCGTATTGCAAGGGTATTATAAGGTAGTATTACATAACCTTTTTTAACACGAATCTTTATAAAATCTTATCTTATATATTCCTTTTAATTAGCTTATTAAAAAGCTATCCAATAACATCTTTTCTTAACCACACAATTAAATTCCAATTTTAATCATTACCATCTTTTAACAAATCACTATTATCTATAATCTTCTATTTTAATCGTGTTATTTAAGATCTTTATTCTTTAATTAATCTATTATAAATTTTATAAAGAGTATAATACCATTATTAACTATTTTGGGTCTATTTATAGATTTAAGTAATTAAAGTAGTGAATTATATTCTTTAGGAGATATAGCTTTTATTTAATAGCAACCACCACAAGATTCAAACCTGCAACTTTAATCTTAAAAGGATTGTTAAAGGTTAATTAATAAGGATAAAAATAAATCTTTAAACTTAATTTCGAGTATTTTACAAACGATTTAAAAGAGAATAAAAGGATTAAAAAAATTTTAAATTTAAAGATTTTAATAATAATTTGTTATTAAAACTTATTATAATATATTATATAATTTAATATAATTTGATTAAGATAATATTATTTTAAATAAAAAAAAATAATATTTTATTAAAAAAATAATTAATAAAGGATTTATATAAATAAAGATTAAAGGATAGAATGATTGGTTAAAAAGAGATTAATAAAAAAAAGACCTATAAATACGGATATAAAGATATAAGGATAAAAAGGATAATATATTTATTACGATAGAGTATGCAAATATATTGGTATAGTATTTTCCAAAAGAAACAGTAAAAATACGAGTAAATATTAAAATAAAGCAATTATCGACCAAGTTATTTTATATTTATACAAAATTAATTAATAATATTATAAATATGTAAAATAAGATTTATTAAGTTAAAACCCATTATAACAAAATTATAATAATATTGTAGAATATTTTAATCAAATTATTAAGTTAAAAAGGATGGAATATTATTAAGGTTATTATGGTAATTTTACTATTAATTATTTTATTATATTTTTAAAGGTTACAAATAAAGGCTGAGATATTAGCTATCTATTTATAAATTGAACTTTTAATTAAAAAGCGGAATTTTTATGATAGATAAGTAGTTAATTAAATTCTAATGGATAAGGATAAATACTATTTTTACCTAATTATTAATAATAAAGGGTTAGGATATTATAGAAATTTATTAATAAATTAAATATTTTTTATATCTTTAAAATAGAAAAGTATTAATTAAATTTTTAAATCTAATTTTAAATATTTATAAGTTGGTAGTAGTGGTATATATTAAATAATTTATTAAAAAACTATTTCTTAATTTAAAAGATAATTTGGATTATTATTTGTAAAAATAATTTTATTAATATTTATTCCTTTATCCTGTATATATTTAATTATTAAATTAATTTTTATTAATTAACTAAAATTTAATAAATATTAAGATATTATAGGTATTTTATTTGATAGTAAAGCTAATTATAAAAACCTATTTTTTAAGTAATCTTTTAACTTAAAGTAAATTAAATTTACGTAATTAATTAATTATTTATAATAAGTTTAAGTATTTAACGTTAAGAATATAGTATCCACAATTTTAATAATAGATTTAATAATTTAATTAACGTTAATAATATAATTATTAACCTTTGATTTAAAATTATTTATATACCTTTATTAAATTATATTTCTTAATCTTTAAAGTTATAAAAATAAGTTATTTAATAGTATCGATATTATTTAATAATTAAAAAATATTAATGAAATTTTATATAAATATAGGGTTCTTAATTAGGATAAGATTAGAAAGATTTTATTATAAATAATTAATAAAAATATGCGTAAGAAAGTTGAAATAATTATTAATAATATTTAATTATAGGTAAAAGTTTAGACCGTTTTTAAATAAAAATTTATTATTTAAAATTTAATTTAGTTTAAATTTTATAAATTGAAATTACGAGATCTTGGTAACAGATATATTATTAAAAATTTTATTAAAATGATAGATTTAATTAGAAATTATTTAATGTTATTTTAAGAAATTAAAATTTTATTAATTTAAATTATTAATTTAAACAATTATATTAAAACAATTTTAAGATACATATATAATAATATATTTAAAAATATTATCTATTATGTAAAAATATTATTAATTACTTTTTAAATAGTTTTTTTTAATAAAATTAAAAATATGGTATATAATTGGGCTAATTAAAAAATTAAATTAATAAATTAATATTATAATTAGAAAAAAGTTAAAATTAATGATTTAAAAAAAAATAATAATAATAATTAATCTTAATTAACATTAAAACAATAACGTAAAAATAATCTTAATAATTAATTATAATTTAAAATTTTTTTAAAAAATAAAAAAATTAATATATTTATAATTATTAATAATTTAATAAAACATTTTAATATTATATAAATTAATATATAAAAGGTTATTAATAAATAAATTAAATAAGAATTGGTAATTATTAAAAAGATATTAAAACTATCTCTTTATATAATATTTTATAATAATTAAAATTATTATCTAAATTTATTTATAAAAATTAATTAAATTTAATTTTATAATTTATTATAATTATTTAATCTTATTATTAATAAAATGGATCTAATTAAATAGTTACCCTTTTATATAATTAATTATTTGTTAAATATTTATTAGTTTTATAGTTTTTAAAGAAATGGATTTAAGTAATATATAATATTTAATTATTTTATAATATATAATATAAGGATTAAAAATTTTTTAATTTATAATTGATTATATAATATATATGTTTTTAATAGTTAAAACGGGAGTAATGGGATTTAATAAATAAATATTTTAAATTAGGTTTAATAAAATGTTAAGTAAGAAAGGAAATTTATTAAATTAATAATTTGTTATTTTATTTAAAATTAAAATATTAATAGTTTATGAGTAAGATAAATAGTTAATTATTATATTATTAAGATTAAGAAGGAAATATTTAAATATATTTATTAGAAATTAACTATGATTAATATTATATTATTAAATTAATTAAATTTAATAAAATTATAAATTATAGATGTTAACGTAATAAAATTTAGAAGTATTAATAATATATTTGATTAAAGATTTCTAATAAAATATGGATGGTTTAAAGAAGTAGTAGGTAATAATAATATTATTTATATTAAAAATATTATTTAAAAAAAGTTAAATAATTAATTAGAAAATTTTTAAATTAGTATTAATGTTATTAAATAATAAAAAAGATTTAATGGTAAGATTATTAAAGTTGAATAGTTGGATAAAACGGAGTTAAAATAAAATAAAGTAATTAATTAATTTAAATTAAAAAAATTTATATTAATAAAAGTTTTAAATATATATAATAAAAAAGTTATTAAATTTTGGGAAGGGAAGTTTGTTAAAAATGTTAAAAAATAATTTGATATTAACTGGGATAAGATAATTAGATTTATGTTAGGATTTAATAAGTTTATTTGTTAAAAATTTATTAAAAAATTTAAGGATTAAAATATTATATTAAATTTAGTTATTAAGATTATAAAAGATTAAGTTTAAAAAGAAATAAATATAAGTGTTAATTTGATTAAAGAAATTAATCTATAATTAAAGTTATATTTTTTTACGTTTAGAAATAATAATTAATTTGTTACAAATTAGTAAGTTAAAAAGTTAAATCTATTATTATTAAATAATTTAAATATTTATTTTAAATTTTATTTAAGATTAATTGTTAAGATTAGATTATAAAGAAATAAAAACCTAATTATAAAAATAATTAATATAAAAACCAAATTATTAATTATAATATAATTTTATATAAGATAGTATAATTTATTTTTATAATGTAGTAAGATAGTTTAAAAAGGTTTTGGTTAACCAATTATTATATTAATATTAAGATGTATTAAGGGATTTATATGGTTAGTTGGTAAAAAGTTACCTTTGCTTATTTATGTTATTAAAAATAAATATTGTATTAGTAAATTTATATTAAGATTAAATTTTATATTTTAATTGCGTATAAGTATGATAGTTAAAAATGATAAGATATTTATAAAAATTATAACGTTTAGTTTAATATTAATTAAAATATTTTTATTTTTAAAGAATATATTTAATTAAGTTTTTAAAAATTTTATTAAATTATATTATATATAGGAAAATTAATAACTATTAATAATATAGGTTTAATTAACGGTATAATAAAGTTTAATTTTATAAATATAAATTAATAGATTAAAGATATGATATATAGAATTTTTATTAAAATTAATATAATTATTTAAAATATAACGGAGAAAATATTATCTTTTTAATTTAAACTAAAATTTAATAAAATAATATAAAATATTTTAAATTTTATTAATTAATTAAAGATTTTATATAATATAATATTTAAATTAATAAAATAAGTATTTTTTAATTAAAATTTTTAAGATAAATATTTGTTTGAATTAAAGGAAGACGAAAAAATTAAAGCAATATTATTTAATAATTAATTTTTTAAATTTATATTGATTATTTTGAAAGATGTTTTTTAGAAGTTTAAAAAAAATTAAAGATAAGTTTAAAGATGTATTATTAATTAAACAATTTATGTTAATATAATATATAAAAATAAGTTTTAAAAAATATAATTAATAGATAATATTCCTTTAAACGGCTTAATATTACTTAAATTATTAAATTAAAAAGAGAAGATTTTTAAAAAAACTTTAAAAAATATTAAAAGTTTAGAATTTTTTAAAATAAATAGTTTATATTAAAATATTATATTAAAATTTATTAAAAAACTATATAATATATATTTAATTTTTAAATAATTTAAAATATTAAAAGTTAAATTATAAAATATAAAATTTATTAATTAAAAGAAAAAAATATTAATTAAAATATTATTTTATTAAAAAAAAGCTCTTATTTAAGATTTTAATAAATTTGGAAAAATTAGAAATAAAATTATACCTTTATATGTTATAAAGATAATTTAGTATAAGATATAGTAAATATAAAATATTTCCATTTTTATATCTTTAAAAAAAAGAATAATTAAAATTTTATAAAATAAAATAAAAGTAAATATTTTAAAAGAAAGTTATAATTTTTATTATAATATTTAATTTATTATTAAAAAGAAAAACGGTAGATTATGCTTAATTAATTTAATTATTAAATTTAATATTTAAACGATTAAAAATATATTTTTTTTTAAAAATTGTAATATATTTATTAAAAAATTTACTATTTATATAATATTATTATATATAAATTTATTTTTAAGATATAATTATTTAAAACTATTTATATATAATTAAAATATAATAATTTTTATTATGTTTATTAAATTTCTTAAATTTATAATAATTTTAATGGAAACCATTAATTTAATTATTTATTTTTTAAAGGTTATAAATTAAATATTTTATAACTTAATTTTTAACGTTTATAAATTGTTCTTTAATAATGTTAATATAAAAAGATTTAATATTAAATATAATAATTAAGAACTTTATTTAGGAATATAACGTTTTATATTTAAATATATTGAAAATATAGTAAAAATATTATTAAATTTTAAATTGGTTGGAATAATTATAAATCTTAAAAAAATTAAATTTTATAAATTAATAATTAAAATAATAGGTTATATTTATAAATTAAATAAACGTTTATTTAGGAAAGTAAAAATTATAAAGATTTTTAAATAAAATTTATATAAAAATATTAATAAAGTTTAATTATTTTTAAATTTAATAATATATTTTTGTATTTAAATTAAAAATTATGTTATTAAAACGTTTTTATTAATAAAATTATTAAGAAAAAGATAGTTTTTTATTTAGGAATTTTTATAAATATAATATATAATTAAATTGAAGGAAGTTTTAATAAATTTACCTTATTTAATTATAATTGATTATTCTTCAAATTAAATAATAATATTAAAAATAAATATATTTGGTTTAGGATAAGATATAGTATTAAGATAGTTTAATAATTAAAGAAATTTTAAACTTTTATAATATAAATTTAAATTATAAAAAAGCCTAAAATTAAAATATAATGTTATAAAATAAAAATGTTTTATAATAATAAAAATATTTTGTTATTTTAAAAATTATTTTTATAAAATTAAATTTTTATTTAAAATTAATATTAAAGTTTTAATTTTTTAATTAAATAATAGTTTTATTAATTTATTAAATATTATATTATTAAGATAGATTGTGTATATTAAAATATTCGATTTTAAAATTAAATATATTATAAAAAAACGTAATATAATAGTTAATATTTTATTAAAAAAATTTAATAATTTATTTAATTTAGAAGATAAGAAATGGAAAAGAAATCTTAACGATTTTATAAATATCTAATTTAATATAATTATATTATATTTTATTAATTTAAAAATTTAAAATTATGAAGACATTAATTTATAAAATAAATTATAATTTATAATATTTTATTTAATAAATAATTGAAGTTTTAAATTTTAAAAAATTGTTTAATATTTAATAATATTAAGATTATTTAAATAATTATAGATAAATTAAGGGAAAAGAGGTCAAAAAACTTATATTAATTTTAAAACTAAAATTTTAAGATATATTATATTAAAAGGTATTTTTTAAAAGAAAACCAATAAAAATTATTTAAATTATTATATTATTAATTATAAAATAATTAGAAAAAAACTTATTATAAACCTTCACATTTAATATAAATATAAAGGTTATAATTTAATATATTATTATATTTTAACTATATATTATTGGAAAAGAATATATAAATATATTACTAACATAATCAAAACATATATTTAATACCAAAAAATAAATTTAAATAAATTAATAAATAAAATAAGATATTTAAATTTAAATGCCATTTTAATATATTAAATTCTTAACGTATAATATATGCCTAACAATTATAAATACAAAATAATTATAAAAATTTAAAAATAACTATTAAACTATTTAAAAACTTTAACGTTAAAAATAATAACGTTAATAAATGTGGCTAAATTTTTAAAAAAGAAGATTATTTTATAATATAAATAACCTTTCAAAATTAAAATAAATAAAAATTTTAAATTTAAAAATTAAATTATAAAAACCTATTTAAAACTTAATATTAAAAAGATAATAAAACTATTTTATTTTTTTTAAATATAAGGCCAAATTAAAATCAGATATAAACCAATTAAATTTAAATTAATAAAAATAATTAATAAAATTGATAAAAATTAGATTTAATACTTAAACATTATAATATAGGTTAATAAAATAATAATTAAACTTAATAATTTTAATTTTTATAAAATTATTTATAGTAGAAGTTTAATTTTCTTTATTAAAGTAACTATTTTATTATGGAAAATCTTAAATTGGAAAGAAGTTAAAATACCTAAAAATTTAATCGTTATAAAAATTTAAATAATTAAATAACAATTAATAAATATTAAACTTATCTTAAAAATCATTAATAAAAAATAATAAAAAATAGCTTAAAAGAATAATTAATAAAATGTTTATAAAATGCGAAAAGAACCCCTAAAAATCGACAATTTAATACTTTTATATAATATACCTCAATATATAAATATATCTTATAAACAACAATTATAATATAATTAGTAAAGACTTTACATAATTAATAAAATCTTAGAAATAAATAAATATATAATAAAAACCTTAAGAAAAAATAAAATATAAAAAAACGTAATTAAAAATAAGTTAAAATTATTTATATAAAATTATTAAAAATATTAAAAACCAATTAAAATTAATAAAGATAAATAAACCACCAAATTAATAATAGAAAATATTAATTAAGAAATTCCATTAATTTTTAAATTTATTATACCTAAACTTAAAGAAGATAATTATAAGAAAATTAAATAGCCTAATATTAAGGTTAAAATTAATATATTAATTAAAGAAAAAGAAAGATATAAAGATTATATTAATATTAAATTTAAAAATATTTTATTTAAATTTTAAAGAAGGGGAATATATCGTTACTTAATACAGATAAAAAAACCAAACGCCTAACCTGATTAAATTTCATTACCTTATAAATCAATTATATAATAATAAAATAATATAAAATAAAATTTAATTAAAATATTATATTTATTTTTTACCATTTTTTATTAATAATTATTATTTTATATTATTTTTTAAAAACCTTTTATAATAAAGAATATCTAATATATATCTTCTTATATAATAAATTATCTAAGGTAAGATCTTTAATAATTAAAGGAATATAATTATTATAAACACAAAAATAATAAAGATAACCATTTCAAAAAAAACATTACTTAATTGTAAATAGATAATTGCCATAATTATTATTAAATTAACCCAATATTAATTAATACCTAAAAAACGGTTATATATTGATATAAATTAAGGATTTAAAAAATTTAAAATATTTTTTATACATATAATAAGGAATTTTATTTAAATAATTAAATATTTAAATAATAAATCTCTTAATACGTTAAAAATTTTATAATTAAATTATAATTTAACCAATTAAATTATTTTAATAAATATTTATATATAATAGAAAAAACTTATTAATATTCTGATCTTTTAGAAAAGAGGTATAAAAATTAATTATTTTTAATAATATTTAAAATTACTTATTAATAATTAATTAGTAAAAATACCAACCACCTGCCATATTATTAAAGAATTTAATGTTTAAATATTTAAATAATTATTAAATACCAATTATTAATTTTAAATTATAATTATAATTAAAGAATATTTATAAGCTTATAAATAAAAAGCTATAAATCTTTTATATAGTTAGATACCTGCCAATATTTCATTATCTAATATTTATTAAAGTTTTAATTAAATTGTATTAAAATTTTAATATTGAAGAAAGGATTAGGGATAAGTATATTATTATTATTATTAAAGTTGTTATTGATATTATTATCAACGCCATTAAATAAGTTAAATATTAAATTATAAGATAAAGAAAGAGTCCCAAGAGATAACATAAAGATTTTAAATATATTATTATTAATTGGAATAAATTAAGATATTATGAAGATATTTATATAATAAAAAATATTAATAATAATATTACATTACCAAATAATAACTATTTAAATAAAATATTATTAATTTAATAATATAACATTAAAAAATAAGGTTAAATTAATTAAAAATTTAAAGAATAAAATTAAAATAAATGAAAGATTTAAAAAATTTATATAAAATAAAGAAGAAGTATAAAAGCTATTTAAAAAAGAAAGAAAAGGGAGAAAAAGAAGTAATTTATACAATTTATAAATTTTATAAAGGAGATTTTTATTGAAAAGTTATAAATAAATATATATATATATATATCTTTAAATTTATTATCTAATTAATTAAGATTTTTCGATTAATAAGATAATAAATTTCAACAAATAATTATAAAAAAATTATTATATATTAAAATCCTTAATATTAATTCTTCCCTTCTATAACAATATTTAATTATATTTTATTTTCCTAATTATTTTAATACTTATTATTATATATATTTAGATATTTTATATTTCTTTTAATTATTATTATTAATTATTTTTACAATATTTATATAATATTTTTTTCTTTTTATTTATTATTATAGTTATATTATCTTCATTAAAAACTAAAATAAACGGATAGTAATAATAAGCATATAATGATATATATAGATTTAAAGGAATTATTTACAGATAAGAAATATTTAATTATAAGGATTATATTAATATAAGCCTTTAATATATAATTATAATTAATAGGATTATATTCCTAAATAATTAATATAATAATTTATTCAATATTTAAGTATTATTTTTAAAGATTAATAAAATTAAATGGAATAATAAAATATTTTTAAAATTAATTTACGTTTTTTAATTATATAAGAAAAAAGAATAATTATTTATTAAATAAGTTTTAATTTTATGGAAGTTAATAATATTAGATATATTTAATTAAATAATTAATTATAAACTATTATTAATCTAAACGTTTGGATATAATATTATAGGAAATTTTAATTTTAAAACGAAGATAATTTTGGAAATATTAATAAAAGTTATAACTTTCTTAATATATATAAATTTATTTAATTTAAAAAGAGAAAGGGACGTAATAAGTAAAATATATTATTTTTTATTTATTATTTATATTTTTAAATAAAAATATATTTATATATTTAATATAATTAATAATAAATTTTAATAATAAATTAATTAAATAATTTAATAGTTAATTAATATATTTAAAAAATGGGATATTAATTAAAAGTTTAAAAAAAAATTAGTTTTATTTAATTTAATAAATTAATTAAATAGATAATTTTGTGGATATTAATATAGCTTAATATTATATTTAATTATAAAAAAATCGGAAATGTTATTTAATATAATTAAGTATAAAAAAGATTTATATATTATATTTAAAGAATATATGGATATTATTTTAGCGTATATTAATATTAAAATGATTAATAAATTGATTAATATAGTAGAGTTATTAATAATATTGTTAGTAAGAAGATTTAAACGTGTATTTTATCTTAAAACCTTATTTATTAAAGTTATAGTTTTGTTATTAAAGAAGATATCGATAAAATTTCCGAGAATATCCAATATTTCAAAATATATAAAAGAATTATTAAATAATGATAATAATATTTTTATAGAAGATTTTTGGATTTTAATAAACTTAAATAATTGTTATTTACATAATTTTAACCTTTATAAAATTAATTAATACAAATATAATTAAATTATACTATATTAATAACTTATTAATATTTTTAAAAATATTATTAAATATCCTTAATTAAATTTTCTAAAAAATTAGTTTGGTTAAAATAAATATAACCAAATTATTAAACGTACAATATTTAAATTTAAGAAGGTTATTAATTAAATAATAAATTATATTTAGTATATAAAAATTAAAGTTAAGAAACATATTAAAGTTATTAAATTTAAAGAGTTAGATAAAGAGTTAAATATAAATTTAAATAATGTATAAATAAGGATAGTAGGAGGATATTTTAATTAATTATTATTATGTTAATTTACAGTTTCTTTTATTAAAATTGCTTTATTATTATTAATATTATTAATTTTAAGGAATATTAAACTAATATTGTATTGTAAAGATATTATAAGATAATATTATATAATCTTTTTTAATATAGATTTTTATAAGATCTTATTTTATATATTCTTTTTAATTAATTTATTAAGAAGTTATTTAATAATATCTTTTTTTAGTTATATAATTAGATTTTAATTTTAATTATTACCGTCTTTTAATAAATTACTATTATTTACAATCTTCTATTCTAATTATATTATCTAAGATCTTTATTCTTTAATTAATCCATTATAAATTTTATAAAGAATATAATACCATTATTAACTATTTTAGATCTATTTATAAATCTAAGTAATTGAAGTAATGAGCCATACTCTTCAAGAGACATAGCTCCTATTCACCATTATCAGCTATTTTAAGTTTATTTATAAATTTAGGTAGTTAAAGTAATGAGCCATATTTTTTAAAAGATATAACTTTTGTTTAATACGGTTTTACATCTTTATATTTTAAATTAAAACGTTAAAAATGCTTATTAATAAAAATATTTAAAATTATAATTAACGTTATAATTAACATTACAATTAATTAACATTACAATCAATTAATCACGTATAAAAATATTTTTTATTTTATTTTTAATTTAATAATAAAACTATTATTTAAACTTTTTTAACTTTTTATACATCCGTATAACGTTACGCGTTTGTATTAAACCTCATTTATTACGACGCGTATTACAACACGTATTACGGTTAATCCCAACCCCGTTTAACGTTATAAAAGTAAAAACGCATGGATTTAATCGATAAATTTAACAATAAAATTAATAATTATTACATTAATTAATTAATTACTTATTATAATATATAAAACGCGTTAATATTATTATTTTTAATAATATTAATAATGATATTTTTAATGATTTTTTTTACCATATAAGATATTTTTTATTAAAGGACATTTTATAGTTACTTTAAACCACAATTTAAAAAAAATTTAAAAAAGTTATACAATGTTATAATTGGTTAAGGAATGGCGTGGTTAAAAAAGGTATAACCCCCTAAACTTCAATTTTTTAAACGTGTGGTTTAAAGTCATTTAAAATAAATATTTATAAGTTTATATATTATTAAATTATAATAAAACTTTTTAAATTTAATAACTTTAATTTTTTAATTTATTTTTTTTATATTATAATAATATTATATCTTTTTTTATAAATTATTAAATATAAACTATTAAAATTTTCCGTAATTTAAAATTTAAAATTTTTTTAAAGTTATATAAAAATATAATTTATTTTATATAAATTTTAAATTTCCTTTATTTTAAATAATAATTTAAATAAAAACCCATTTTTTATTATGCCATTATTTAAAAATTAAAAATTAAACAAATATATTTAAATAATTTTATATTTTCTTTTTTAATTATTTACTTTTTTTCTTTTTTTTTCTTTTTATTAAAATATTTTTTATTAACATTTTTTTCTTTTTTTAAATTTATTATTATTTCATATATTTTCCATATTTTAAATTTAATTTATTATTTAATTTAATATATATATATAATTAAATTTTATTTATATAATAATTAATTTAAATTCTATATATTTAAATCTTTATTAATTATATTATACATAAATTTTAATTATAATTAAATATTAAAAAAATAGTTTAAATTTAATTAAATAAATTAAAAATATAAATACAATAATAATATTTAATTATACGTTATAAATATATATATATTTTATAAAAATATAATATTAAAAATTATTTAATTATTTGTTTTAATTAAGATTATATTTATCATTTATTAAATTTAAAATTAAATAATATTGTATATATATAACATTATATTAAATAAAAGCTATGTTTTTTAAAAAGTATAATTTACTACTTTAACTATTTAAATCTAAGAATAGACCTAAAATAGCTAATAATAACACTATACTTTTTATAAGATTTATAATAAATTAATTAAAAAACAAAGATCTTAAATAACATGATTAAAATAAAAGATTATAAACAATAATAACTTGTTTAAAAATAATAATAATTAAGATTAAAATTTAATTGTATAGTTAAGAAAAGATGTTGTTAAATGTTTTTTAATAAACTGATCAAAAGGAATGTATAAAACAAGATTTTATAAAGATTCGTGCTAAAAAAAGTTACGTAATACTACCCTATAATACCCTTGCAACACGGCACTAGTTTCATATTTAATTAATTAAATTTTAAAATGATATAAAACTTTTTAAAAATTTTTAATAATTATTTTATAAATTTATTTTTTAGAATATAAATTTAATAATGAAATAATTTAAAATTTAACATTTTTTTAAATTTTGTAATAAGTCTTTTTATTATATATAATAAATTAATAAAAAAAAACGCAAATTTTAAAATTAAAATATATTACAAATACATTTCAATATTAATTATTATATAATAATAAAATTTAATTTAATAATATAATAAATTAAATAATTAAAATAAAACTTTAAATATATATAATAATATAAAAATAATAAATTGAAATATATTTTTAAAATATAATAATTAATTTAAATTTAAAAGTTATTAACGATTTTATAACATAAATATATAAATTAAAAAAATAGAAAGAAATAAATTATATATGTTAAAAAAGTTTAAATAATTTAAATATATTAATGTAAAATTGTAAAAATAAATAATAAAATAAAAAATAAACTTTATAATTTATTTAAAAATGATAAATATATATATAAATAAAATAAATAATTAATAATATAAAGTAAACTTTTGTTAAAAGAAATAATTAATAAAAGATTAATAAAAATATTATATATAAAAGAAATATAATAATTAAAAAATAAATTAATAAAATTTTTAAATTAATATAAAAAAAAGTATTTTAAAATTTAAAAAAGTAAATAAATAAAAAATATAAATAAAGTGATTAAATTTATTTATTTAATTAAATATCTTGAAAAATAAAAAAGAAATTATATTTTAATTATAAATAAAATAAATTAAATAATATAAATT